>OZ035884.1:11033243-12512908 GCA_964034835.1 Muscina levida
CTTCTTAATATAGTGTCGTGTCAATCGGCATGTCTAGTAAATGCTTCTGAAACAGTGACGTTCGCATTCTTCGATAAACAAGTAGGTGCCGTTTGTTGTGAATATACAAATAGAAAGGGTGTTAATTCACAACAACGTGAGAAGCTATCCCATACCATACCCGTTTTAAAAGGAAAATAATTTTTTTGTAGTTAGTGATGTTTACATAGAAACTATCTATGCCACAGACTCTGAATTAGTTCAATTGCTTGGCGGGGACTGCTCTGAATCACACATAGCTTCGCGTAGGTTTGAATTGCCGATAGTGTCTGTGTGTGAAAAAGACAATTATTGTCAGCCTCGTGAGGCTTTGGCATGCCTTACACTGTTTTAAGCTATTGAAACTTCTTTTTGGACATTGGATGATTTCTGTTTTTGAAGTTGTAATCTATCAACAATTATTGAGAGTGTAACGAAGTTCCTAGGTTATCTAATCTGAATTAAAAACTTTAAGAGATGTTTTAAGGTCTATTTTATATTGTGATTATGATTACAATAAAAAGTAATTTTTGGTACAACACAAGTACATCTTAGTACAATACAACTAAGTTATGTTCAATAAAAGAATTTTGTGTTCAACCACGCACACGGAATGAAGGGTGTATTAACTTTATTCTTCCATGTGTAACGCTCCTAAAGAGGTGTGGTAGGTATAACAATATATACATGATCAGCGTCGAATTCCGAGTCGATTCAAAGATGTCCGTCCGTCTGTCTGTCCTCTTGATTACAGCCGTAGTTAAAATTTGGATTGCAAGCTTATACCTCAAAGCGAAGGTTAAGTTTTAAGCTCAGCCCGATCGGGCAGAAACTACTCCCACCTCCCTGCGGAGGTGTGACCCTGCGATTACAGCCGTAGCTTAAGAGCTATCGACTTGTACACAAGCTTGTTCTCAGATGAGGGAGTTCGGTCAAAACCTAGACCCACCTCCCATACAAACTCCCCTTTCTGGGATCTGTCTCTGCGATTACATCCGTAGTTTGAGGGGTATTAAACTTAAATTTGAGATGCATTTATCCTTTAATTGGAGGTTAAGTTCAAATATCAGCAAGATCGAAATACTCCCACCTCCCATACAAATTGCCCTATTTTTGGGTCTGTACCTGTGAATACAGTCGTAGTTTAAGAGCTTTCGAGCTAAAATTAGGTACACAAAATTCTATCCTCTAAGCGGAGGTTAAATTTTAAGATGAGCAAGATCAGACTAAAACCAGTAAAGAAATTTCAGTCAGTTAAACTGACTGATAAATACCATCACCCAATATAAGATATTTTTTAAGTCTTGAGTTATTGAAATTAATCGATTTGTAATTAAAACCAGTTAGAAAGTTTCAGTCGGGCAACCCGACTTACATTTACTCTTACCCTCAGTAAAACAAATAATTTTCTATTATATTGATATTATTACTCGATTTCGAAAGTGGGCAGAGTGGTACATTTGTATGGGAGGTACGAAAAGGGGTGTGTCTAGGCTTCCAGATTTATTCTCCATAACTTTATCCTGTTATAGCTTTACTAAATACAGAATTTGGGCACGATTGCGTTGGGTGTACTGATATTATTACTACATCCCTAAAGTGAGCGGAGAGGTACATTTGTATGGGAGGTACCATAAGGGGCGTGTCTAGACTTCCAATTTTTTTGCCAAAACTTTGTCCTGTTATAATATAACAAAATACAGAATTTGGGTACGATCGCGTCTAGTGTATTGATATTATTACCCGTGGATATTATTGGGGCGTGGATAGACTTCCAATTTTTTTCTCCAAAACTTTATCTCGTTATTGCTTTACTAAAAATAGAATTTGGGTACGATCACGTTTGATTTATTGATATTATTTCTTCATCTCCATAGTGGGCGGAAAGGTAGGTTTGTATGGGAGGTACCAGAAGGGGCGTGGCTAGGCTTTCAAAATTTTTTCCAAAACTTTATCCTGTTGTAGCTTTACTAAATACAGAATTTGGGGACGATCCCGTAGGGAGTATTGATACTATTACTCGATTTCTAAAGTGGGCGGAATGATGTATTTGTATGGGAGATACCAGAAGGGGCGGGGCCATGTAGCCCATTTGCAATACCGTAAGTAGTTTTGAGAAAATAATAACTCGTGCAAAATTTCAAAAGATTTGGTTGCGTCTTTCGAAAGTTATCGTGCGAACCAGCCGGACAGCCACCAGACAGACAGACAGACGGACATGGCTCAAACGACTCAAAAAGTCATGAATCGAATTTGGTTCAAAGATACCTAGGGTCTGAAGTGCCTCCTTCTATGTGTCACACTTTTGGGTCGTACCAAATGATATATACCCTCAACCCTAAGGGTGATGGTATAATTACGCCCACCTCCCATACAGCACTCCCTTTTTGAGGGTGTCCATCCGACCATCCATGCGATTACAACATAAACTTAAGTGCTATTGAGCTGAAATTCGGTATACAAACTTCTATCCTCTAAGCGGAGGTTAAATTTTAACATGAGCAAGATCGAACCAAAAATTACTCCCACCCACCATACAAACACACCCTCTTTGTGATGTCCGTCTTTCTGTCCCTGCGATTACAGCCTTATTTTAAGAGCTATCGATCTGAAATTTTGTATGCAATCTTATATCCTCTAAGCAAAGGCTGAGTTATAAGATTAGCAAAATCGGACAAAAACTACTCCCACCTTCGATACAAACATCCCTTTTTTTTGGCCGTCCGTCTGTCTGTACCCGCATTTAAAGCAGTAGTTTAAGAGCTATGCAACTGAAGTTTAGTTTACAAGCTTCTATTCTCTTTGCCGAGGTAGTTTAAGAGCTATCGAGCTGAAAGTAGGTATACAAGCTTCCATCCTCTAATGAGATCGGATATAAACTACTTCCACTTTCCATAAAAACTTCCCCTTTTTGAGGGTTAAAAATTCATAGCTATATTCTCAGCTCATATGGCCGTGTTCGCAGTCTTTCACATTACATTTGTACACACTAATTTGAAAAAATTGGTTTGAAATTAGTTAAATGCTAATGTTTTATGCATGGAAATTATAAAGCTTAACAGTGTGCACATTTTCTTAAAAGAAATTTTTTTTCCAGGTCCTATGGTTTTCATGGTATAAGCAGTTAAAGTCGGTCTTTCACATTACAAATTTTGGAAGTCACTTTTGAGGTAGACATATACTTTCTAAAAGTTCTGCTCTTATAGACAACGGGTTGTCTCCGTACTTTTGGAGATAAAAGTTGAATAATGAAGAAAGGAAATTGCATTTCAACGGTTTAAATATGTTGCTTAGAAACCTCAGTAGGACTAAAAATATCAAGTCTTTCACATTACATCGAAAGTCTTTCACATTACATCGTACACATTTTTGCATTTAAAAACGATATTTAGTGCTTAAAATGCTTTTTAAAGAAATTTTTTTACTACCAAAGACCAATATTTGGTCTTCGGGCTAAGGGATCGTAATAAATATCATGGTTTGGGAGGTGGGGGTAGAGCAATTTGTGACAGGTGGGACAAAACCATGTTTTTATCAGCTTTTTAATGCAAAAAAAGAAAGGTGTCAAAAAATTCGAAAACAGCATGACAATATTTAATGGCGGGCCCACACCTGGCCGTGTTCGCGAAAATTTTTTGGTGCGTATGAAATAAGAAGTGTCTAAAAAAATTTGGCAACACTGTTTTTTTTGTTCGAAAATTGCATGCTAGTTTTTCTAGTAAGCTTTAACGTTTTAAGTCACCATTGTTCCGCATGCCAAAAAAAACTACATTCTTTTGAAAACGGTTATATTTGCAGAATTATAAAAAAATGCAAAAACAAAGTTATTCAAACTCTATTTTTATTTTGTTTCTCTTTTGATTTTTATTTTGTTTTCATTTTTTAAGATTGGTTATATCCTTTTTTGGAAGTTGAAAAAATGCGGATATTGCCGGAATCTTGCTGTATTTGATGGACCGACACAATATCACGAATATTTTTTGTGTTCAAAAAAAATTCGGCAACATTTAATTTATTGTTTATTTCACAAAAGTCATCATCAGTGACTTCTTCGACAGAAATGGTTGAAGGTGTAAGGTTGAATGCATTTACGTAGTCTTTGCGACGTCTTTCTACAAGGGACTCACGATCCTTTCTTGGCATTTCACTTTCCTTCAGTTTACGGTTTTCTCTCAATTTAAGCAAAGCTTCTGCCCTTTTTCTTTAGGGTTCTTGTTATGTACCATTCTTTTTTAGCTTTTCGATGTAATTTTTATTTTTTTTCTGCACTTGTGAGTGGATCCTACCAAAAAAAAAAAAATTAAGTATTTTTTTTTTTTCAAGTGGTCTTTCACATTACACACATTTGATGGCAATTTAAACTGAGAAGCCAGCATTAATCTTCAAAAATACCACCCATTCCAGATATTAGGAACTCCTGCTCAGAAAAAGTGTTGTTTTCATAACAAAACACCAGCGGGCTACAACCGTTATTAAACTTTTCCAATTTTAGTCTTTCACATTACACCGAAATTGCGCAGTTTTCATTGCCATCAAATGTGCATTTGAAAAAATGTTTTAAATTTTTTTTTTGTTTTCAGCACTAAAACAATTCTTTATCTATATATTGCAAAAGAAAACAATACAATTTTCTGAGCAAAATAGGTTGTTTTTACCTTTTTCTGTGAGCTATCCATTATGTTTGAAATCTCAGTTTAAAGCTTACTAGAAAAAACATGCTAGGGTTGCCACTGTTTTGCAATTTTCGACAAAAAACAGATTTTGCCAGATTTATTAGACACTGCTTATTTCATACACACAAAATTTTTTTGTAAAAGTCACAAACATTTTTTTCCCCTCTGGTTGACATTTTCGCGAACACGGCCATATAAACAATTCAAGCTTAGTATTTGACATATCAGTAAACAAATATTGAAAAAATCGATGTAAGAGGCCAAAAATGACGTCCACCTTTTATACAATCTTCGGTTTTTTGCGGTTCAAAACTTAATTAAATAGAGTTGTAGTGCAAATAACCAGTTTTATCGTAATTCTTACAAATGATGAATTGTATCTGAGCTTCAGCATAAGATAATTACCTTACCAGTTTTTATTCCACATGCCATTGCAAATCATTTGGAGGAGCAATGGCTTTAAAAAGACGGAATTACATGCTATTCAGGGCGTGTAAGCATCACTTTCTGGATGATGGCAACTTTGAGCTATTTTTTGTGGGGGTACGTCAAATCTCTGGTTTTAGCTGATAAATCAGCAACGATTGATTACTAAGTAGAAAACATTCAACTCACTATTGACAAAATAAGATCGGGTATGCCCAGAGAAAGTGGTGCTAAATTAGAGCTTCTCCCATTTAAGAGAGTTAACACGTTACTTTTTTTAGGCTCACACAATGAGACCTACAGTTTTATGAGGAAATCCGAATGTAGTCTATTTGATAAACTTTTACTAGACTCGATATCTGCGTAGATTCTGTTGGCGACAACATCTGCCAACATGTTTTGGGGATATTAGTTCTTTAATTTGTAAAATTCATACAAATTTTCATTTTGCTTCTCCAAAATATTTATATCTGCTTGCAGTATTTGTATCATTCATTTATAATTTGATTTCATATTAATTATACTGCAACATTTATTATGACCCGTCTGTATTAATGTTACATTAATGGATTCTTAAAATAAATAAATTCATTCAATATAATTAAAACTAGTCGAGTGCATTACGTTATGCTAATTGTCATTTACAGATTGTATATTGATCTTATTTAATATGAAAATCCAAATAATTAAATTGTGTAAATTCTTATGCACCATGACACACACACATGTCCGCAGAGACATACATACATACTTATGCCATTGCAATAATTTACAAAGAAATTTGATTAACATGCTCGTAATGTAAAATGCAACCAAAATCTTATGCAAATCATTGTTATCGACTATTTTCGACTATTTTATCTACTTTTCAATGTTATCAATAGTCTGTCTAATACACTTAAAAAATTAATAAAATCAATCGAAAATTAATACCGCAAATTCAAACAATAACAGATGGTGATTCAGTTAGAGGTTTCGTTTTCAATTTCAAACAAAATACTTAAAATGGAATTGAGTGTCGATATTTGTATTATGAACCGCAAGAAAAACCACTGCCATTTATGTTTCAAGCATAATATCCCTAGAACAAGCATAATATCCCCGTACATAAGGAACTATCGAGCTGAAATTTCTTATGCAATTTTCTATCTTCAAGTCGGACGTTAGTTTAACGATAAGCAAGATTAGACAAGAACTACCTCCACCTCCTATACAAACACCCCTTTTTGGGGTTTCCATAGGTCTATCCCCGTTATTACAGCCGTAGTTTAATAGCTATCAAGCAAAACTTTGGTATTCAAGCTTCTATCTCTAATGCGGGGGTTAAGTGCTAAGATGAGCAACATGGGACAGAAACTACTCCCACATCCCACACAAACTCTCCCGTCCGTCTGTCTGTTCCCGAATTTACAGCCGCAGTTTAAGAGATATCTAGCTAAAATTTAGTGCGAAAGCTTCTCTCCTCTAAGCGAAAGCTAAGTTCTAAGATGAGCAATATCAGTCTAAAGCTACTTCCATACAAATTGCCCCTTTTTGAAGAGTCTGACGCCGCGATTACAGCCGTAGTTTAGAAACTATCGAGCTAAAATTTTGTATGCAAGCTTCTATCCCTCAAGCGGGGGTTAAGTTCTAAGATGAGCAAGATCGGACAGAAACTACTCCCACATCCCATACAATCTACCCACTTGAGGGTTCTGGCCCTTCGGTTATAGCCGTACTTTAAAGAAATTTGGTGCAAAAGCTTATCATCCCTAAGCTGAGGTAAAGTTCTCAGATAAGCGATATCTGTCAAAAACTACTCTCACCTCCCATACAAATTGCCCCTTTTTGGGGGTCTGTCCCTGCTATTACAGCAGCAGTTTAAGAGATGTAGAGCTGAAATTTGGTGTGCAATCTTCTCCCCTCTAAGCGAAGGTTAGGTTCTAAGATGAGCAAAATCGTACAAAAACTACTCCAACGTCCTATACAAACTCCCCCTTTTTGGGGGTGTCCGTGTATCTGTCCCCACGATTACAGTAGCTGTTCAAAAGACATTGAGCTGAAATTTGGTGTACAAGATTCTCTTTTCTAAGCTTAGGTACAGTCCTAAGATGAGCACGATCGGTTAAAAACTATTACCACCTCCCATCCAATCTCCCCTATTGTGCTGAAATTTTGTGCACGAGCTTCTTTCCCCTAAGATGAGAAATATCGGTCTTAAACTACTCCCAGCTCCCATACAAATTGTCCCTTTTTGGGGGGTGTGTATATGTTCCCGCGATTACATCAGATTATTTGAAAGACATCGAGCTCAACTTTGATGTACAAGCTTCACTACTCTCAGCAAAGTTTAAGTACAAAGATGAACACGATCGGTCAAAAACTACACCCACATCCCATACAATCTCCCCAATTTTTTTGGTGCTGTCCCTGCTAGTACAGCCATAGTTTAAGAGCTATTGAGGTAAAATTTTGTCTAAAATTACTTCCACCTCAAATACAAACGTTCTCTTTTTGGGAGTGTCCTTCTATCTGTCCCCGAGTACTACCGTAGTTTAAGTATAATATAAAAACTTAGATCCTCTAACCGGATGTTAAGTTCTAAGATCAGCAAGATCGCACCAAAACTACTTCCACCTCCCATACATATTTCCCCTTTTTGGGGGTAAAAAAATGCATAACAATATTTTTAACTCATATATACAATTCAATCTCAGTATTTGACAAAATTGATATGGGGCACAGAGTTTAATAAAACATAGTTGTAGTACAAATAATCAGTTTTATCTCCAATTTTCCAAATGATGACGGGTATCTGAGTTTTGGCATAGCCGCAGATAATTACCTTACTCGTTCTTTTTTTTTTCTCCTACTAAATACACGCATTCATACACTGAGCTCGAGTGCACCAACGATTTGGATTACCTCCACAGCCTCGATAACGCATTGGCATACAGCGTCTTGTGCTTTGATCGTAAAACCACATACGACGCATTTGACAACCAGGACCTCGACGTCCTTGATCTTGGGGGTGAAGACAAAGCTGAATCTCTAAAGCGGGTTTAAATGTGAATGAAGATATAGGGTTAAAAAATACAAACTACATACGAGGTTTGCCAGGACAGGTTCCTTGAATTGTCGTCACAAAGACGACAAGTAAAAAGAGCAGCACAATTTTCATTTTTATGAACTGATCACTATTGGAATTTAAATAAACTCTGAGAATTCCCGAATATCGTATGGAGGTTTTATAAGCGATTTTATTTAGGGCAATAACTTGTAAAGTTGCTAAACAATGAAAAAAAGATTGTATTGTCCTTTGTTGAAGTTATTATTTAAACCATGTTGAATAGCAGCAAATGAACGTGTAAAATCTGAAAAATTTTAAATTTTTATAGGAGTGATTGGTTTCTGGTATTGTTTAACCGAACTTATTCCATTATATATACTTCCTATTAATATTATAAATGTGAATGTCTGTCTGTTTGTTTGTTTGTATGTTTGTTGATTGATCACGCCTAAACGGCTGAGCCGATTTATGAACCGTAGGCTATATTTTTTTAATTATTGGGCGGAGTGGGCGTGGCAAAACTTTTTTCCGAGCTAGAGTGATAAAATTTGATACCCAGATAGTACTCGACAACACGAATATGAATATGCTGATGAAATATTAATTTTTGATCCAATGGGCGCAGTGGGCGTGGCCAAACTTTATTTAGAGCTAGAGAGATAAAATTTGATACCCAGATGGTACTCGACAATGCGAATATGAATATGCTAATGAAATTTTAATTTTTTATCCAGTGGGCGCAGTGGGCGTGGCAAAACCTTTTTTAGAGCTAGAGAGATAAAATTTGATACTCAGGTGGTACTCAACAACGCGAATATGAATATGCAGACGAAATTTTATTTTTGGATACAATGGGCATAGTGGGCGTGGCAAAACTTTTTTAGAGCTAGGGAGATACAATTTGATACCCAGATAGTATTCGACAACACGAATATGAATATGCAGACGAAATTTTAGTGTTGGACCCTGGACTAGAAAAATATAATATGGTACACAGATAGTATTCGGCACTACAATTACAATATTGCAGACTACAATTTTAATATTTTTTTCCTAGAGACATGAAATTTGGTGTACAGATAGTACTCGATCAGCGGGCGGATGGTCATAGTGAGATATAACTTTCGACACAATAAAACGTTGTTGATTGAAATGGTTTGGGAGTTACTTGGGGTAACGAATTGTTTACCGAGTGCATAAGATCAACGCTAAAAATTATCCCATTAAGAAAGCAAACCAAACATATTAGTATCGAGTTAAGGAAACATTGCAAACGTATGTTTTAATGTGGCATATGCACAGCTTTTATAACTGTGAGCCAATTTTAATTGATACTTGTGTATTATATTAAGTTAATTTTGTAATATTAATCAATTATGCAATAGCGAAGCATTGCCGGGTCTACTAGTATATATATAAATATGTTTCATAATTGAAAAATTTTCAATTTAATATTTCGTTATTTGCCTCTTCTCATTAAAAATTTTAATACTGGAAAATTATCCCAGAACTAAATTCCCCTTTCAAAATCAAAAAAATTATGTCAATACCATTAAACATTAGATTGGTATACAGCCAACATAAAGATTACATCCCATCCTTTTTCCTTGGAGATAACATAATATGTATAGTATCTTATTTTTTAAATACCCAAGAATTCCTCTTTCCATATTCCCATTCAACTTTTTTTAATTTTAAAATCATTAATTTTCTTCAACGATTTAGAAAACTTATAATTCCAAAAAAGGCACGTTTAATTAAACTCACTGTTTTATTATTATTATTTCACCCCAATTGCAATGAAAGTACACATCATCATCACAATGCAATTAAATTCGCACTTATTATATCTTCACATAAATTTCTGATATTTCATACACTTACTACTGATTGATTGAGTTAAATGTAGGTCAGTCAGTCAGTCAGTGCGAAGAACAAAAGCCGCTAAATGAGTTGTTCAAGCTGTTGTTCTTTTGTGGCTGTGGCAAAATTAATACGAATAGTAAATAACGATAAGCTATTTATGTATGCCAGCCACAGCACTTAAGCATGCGGTTGGGTCGGGTGGATTGACGATTCCATGCAAAACCAATACAAACACTTCAGTTGGGGATATACACAACTGCAGTTGATTTCGGTGAACAAAAACAAGGGGGAGTGATAATATAAAGTAGTGTCAATTCAACTATGCTAAGCCTGGATAAGCAAATACAGATTAAGGATTTAGCTGTTAATACACAGAGTTAAGTATCAGATAGGTCCAAATATAAGTTAAGGAAAAAAATAGCTTTCAAACTTTAAAATATGTATAATAATTCTTTGTGAAGTATTCTATAAGTTCTTTAAAGTTTTCTTTGGGGAACTGCATATATAGTGATTACAGTTTCCTAGCAGAGAATCGTACCTGCAACTGATAATGTGCTGTGATCATCAAAATAATAGCAAGAGCATTCGGTTTTTTTGCGAATTTATTTAACAAAATATTTCATTACTCAAATTTTATTGGCTATATTTAAGAGTTCAACAACTGCTTGCTGTCTTCAACAAAATTCAACTCAATCATCTCTCGTTATCGTTTAAACAGAATTTTATTATGTGGCAAAATATGCTTTGTCACGAGTAAGTGCATATAATTATGTTTTCCAATCCATTACACTTTATTCGCGGAAAAGAGAAAAATAGCACGGTATAAGTTTTTGAAAACTGAAAAGAATATTGATGCGAATATAAAGTGTAGAAAACATTAAAAAGATTGGTGGCATGAATGATATAGCTTAAAATAGTGCTGATAATACTTAAACGTCCAAATAGGAATTGTTGTACTAGTTTTTAAACACAATAATTCGAACTAGTTAGAAAAATTCTAGTTATAGTTCGATACTAGTACAAAAGGAATATTTATAAAGTTTTTGTTAAGGAATATATCACAGTACAACATTTTTCAGCTCATTGATTTGGGACACAATTCTGAGAATTGCATTTGACAGTAGCCCCAAAAATAAGAACTTCTGCATCATTCGTTTTGTCAAGTTGGCTGTGTTAATAACACAGTACAACACATGATTTTGGGACTCAATTCTGAGAACTGCACGTGAAAGTTGCCCCAAAAAGAAGAAGTTCTGCATCATACGTTTTGTCAACTTACATGCCATAATAATTTAATATTAATTTTGTAGTTACTAAGTATCGTATACGGGAATTTGTCACGTTTTAGGCACTTTTGTTTAACAAAAAAAATATTAAAATATTAATTTCCCAAAAATAGACTGACTGATAGAATTCTATACTGGACGAGGAGTGGCGAAAGTAAAGGTTTTAAGAATAATCATAAGAAATTTAATCTGCCTAAATTCAAACAGCCTTAAGCTATCCGTTTGGAAGTTATGGACGAAATATTAATTTCCCAAAAAAGATATTTTTTATGGGAGGTGCCAAAAGGGGTTGGCCGATAAAATCCATATCTATTTCCCAATAAATTTCAGTAAGCGTGCATCTTGCGCACAATATGACTGATTTCATTGCACTTACATTTAAGTAAGGTAATTATCATCGGGACCGGTCGTGGCATAGTGGTTAGAATACGCGACTACCACACGGGAGATCGCAGGTTCAAACCTGGCTCCAGTCATCTTAAAAAAAATTGTTCTTTCTTTGTTGGCTCCCCTCGAATGTTGTTGACAGCAACTTCGCAGTATTAAAAATGTCGATTCAATCGGCGATACACACACAAAGAAAGAACAATTTTTTTTAAGATGACTGGAGCTTCTAAACAGTGACGTTCGCATTCGTCGATAAACAAGTAGGTGCCTTTAGTTGTGAATCTAAAAATAGAAAGCGTGTTAATTCACAAGAACGCGAGAAGCTATCCCATACCTCATTAATGGGGTGCAAAGGGAAATTAAGTTTTTTTCTTAATTATCATCGGCTATGCCGAAACTCAGATACCCTTCACTATTTGCACAAATAACGATGAAACTGGTTATTTGGACTACAATTATATTTTTATTAAACTTTGTACCGCAAAAAATGGGTGTTTGGATGAGAGGTGGGCGTGACTATTAGCCTCTCGCATCCAATAACTTTTCTCTGAAATGTTTTTTACTGATCTTGAATTGTTTATACGATTGAATCGACATTTTTAATACTGCGAAGTTGCTGTCAACAACATTCGAGGGGAGCCAACAAAGAAAGAACAATTTTTTTTAAGATGACTGGAGCTTCTAAACAGTGACGTTCGCATTCATCGATAAACAAGTAGGTGCCTTTAGTTGTGAATCTAAAAATAGAAAGCGTGTTAATTCACAAGAACGCGAGAAGCTATCCCATACCTCATTAATGGGGTGCAAAGGGAAATTAAGTTTTTTTCTTAATTATCATCGGCTATGCCGAAACTCAGATACCCTTCACTATTTGCACAAATAACGATGAAACTGGTTATTTGGACTACAATTATATTTTTATTAAACTTTGTACCGCAAAAAATGGGTGTTTGGATGAGAGGTGGGCGTGACTATTAGCCTCTCGCATCCAATAACTTTTCTCTGAAATGTTATTTACTGATCTTGAATTGTTTATATGAGCTGAGAATATTGTTATAAATTGTTTAACCCCCGAAAAGTTGAAGTTTTGTATGAGAGGAGGGTGCAGTTTTTCTCCGATTTTACTCAATTCATAACATAACCTCCGCTTGGAGGATGCCAAATTTTAGCTCCCCCACAAAGGCAGAGTTTTGTATCAGAGCTTTTATAAAGGATGTATACCAAATTTTAGCTTAATAGCTCTTAAACTACGGTTGCAATCGGGGGATAGAAGGACGGACACCGCCAAAAAGGAGGGCCTTTGTATGGGAGGTGGCAGAAGTTCTTGTCCGATTTTACTAAACTTAGAATATAACATCCGCTTAGAGGATATAAGCATACCAAATTTCGGCTCCATAGTCTTCAACTACGGCTGTATTCGGGTGACAGACAGACGGACAACCCCTAAATGGGAGAGTTTTGCATAAGAGGTCGGAGAAGTTTTAGTCCGAACTTACTCATCTTCAAATGTAATTTTCGCTTAGAGAATTGAAACTTGTATAGAAATTTTCGGCTGTATAGCACTTCAATTTGTAACTACAGCGATAAACAGACGGACAACCTATAAAAATGCGATGTTTATATGGGATCTTTCTTATCTCAAAACTTAATCTCCGCTTAGGGGACAGAAGCTTGTATACCAAATTTCAGCCCGATATCTCTTAAACTACGGCTCTTAAACTACGACCCAAAAACGGTGAGTTTGTATGGGAGGTGGAAGTAGTTTTTGTACGAGCTTGCTCAGTTTAAAACTTAACCTTCGTCTAGAAGATAGAAGCTAGCATACCAAATTTCAGCTCGAGAGCCCTTAAACTTGTACTGTGATCGCAGGGACACATCCCAAAAAAGGGACAATTTATATGGGACGTGGCTTTTGGCCGATATTCCTCATCTTAAAACTCAACTTCCGCTTAAAGAGGGAAAGCATACAATCTCTTAACCTAAACATTAAACATACATCTCTTAAACTGCGGCTGTCGCCGCAGGAAAGATCCCAAAAAGTAAGATTTTATATGGGAGTTGGGAGTCCGCTTTGAGGATAGAAGCTTTTATTCAAAATTTCAGCTCGATATCTCCTAAACTACGGCTGAAATCGCGGGGACGGCCAGACAGATAGACGGACTTCTTGAAATCGACTCAGATTTCGACGCTGATGACTTAAAGGTATATACTGTTATACCTGCACGCCTCATAATGTCTCCACGAAGTCTTCAGTGAAAATAGACACAATTCTGATAGAGCCATTTTCTGCCAAGCGAGGCTTCAGATAAGGCAGTAGTCTTTCATGTGATCTTTTTGACATCATAATGGAGATGATCATGCGGAAGGCAGACGTAAACACGACTGGCACCATGTTTAACAAAAACCGCATATGCTGATTGTATAGATATCATTGGGCGGGGGACTGCGGGATGTTACTGCGGCCTCTTCGACCATTGAGAAGCAGTCGACAGAAGTGGCTCTGGTGATTTATGAAGACAAATCTAAGTTATTTATTCCAACCCACTAAGAGTTTACTCGTTTTGGACGCGGCGTGAACGTTGACAACTATAACTTTGAAGCGGAAAATGATTTTGTCTACCTTGGCTCCGCCATAAACAAAAATAATAATGTCTGCCTTGAAATCAAAAGACGAGTATTGATCGCAAACCGCTGCTACTATGCGCTAAGCAAGCTATTTAACGACAAAGCGCTCTCTCGAAGAACAAAGATCCAACTTTACCAGACACTGAATCTACTTGTCTTGCTCTACAGTGCAGAATCGTGGGTAATGAAGCAGGCGGATCACTCCATTCGGAGAGTTTTCAAGAGAAAAATACTTGGCAAAATATTTGCCAGTATCATCGAGTATCATCGTCGAATGAATCGTAAGCTGTATGAGCTGTACAACGACATCGACGTAGTTAAGTGCTTTCAAATTAACCGAATGCGTTGGCTTGGACATTTTATACGAACGGACTAAAATGCTCCGGCTCAAAAGTCTTCGGCAATAAAATGGATGGGCGGCGCAGGAGGGGCGACCAAAACTTCAATGGACGGACCAGGTGAAAGAGCTGTTATCTAAGCTTGGTGTGACGAACAATCTACGGAACGCAAAAGACCGAAGCGCCTGATAGATAAATTTCTATTTTTGCTGTCATTAACCCATTAAGGCCCGACCATATTAAGAGACTCGATAGACAAAAATAGATGTTATATCTGAAGTCCCCATCGTCTAATTAAGAAAAAAAATTACCTTAAACTTCCAGGTGCGTAGGAGAGCCGCTAGGCCTTAATGAAAGGAACGTTGAAATAATTACAGAAAACAAGAATAATTATATTTTTTTATATCGAAAAATATACGCTTTATTTAAGTTTTTCCAGAAGTTGCAGAAATTTTACGAAATCGAAAAAAATATCGCATACGCAAAATTTTGCCATAAATTTTTCGAGTAACAAAGTGGCACCTATGAGCAGTATTGTAGTATAAAATCTAAAGTTTTTGGAAACATGTTGGTAATCGCTATAGCCATAGCCGTTTTTTCTTGAGGTTTCCTAGATAATGCGATGCGTTTTCGCAACGCTATGCCTTAATGGGTTAAATAAGAAGAAAAGCTGGGGTATCTCATAATACATTTCCAATCATTCTGTACATCGCCCATTACACCACTGTCTTAAATAATACTACATTTTAATCACTCCAATTGAGGGTAACCTTTAACCACTGCCACTGCTGCTTCATCTTCGAGGTCCTTATTAATATTGATGTACATTAAACAATGTGTATTGTAAATTTTAATGGGAAAACAATAATTTTAATTATAATTTGTTCTCAGACGCACACATCCACACACAAACACGTTAACACAATTACGCACCTTTGCATGATGTCAACAGACACAGGCACACGATGGTGTATGTTGGTGTAAGTGAAATAAAATAAAACGAGCCCACTGAGCAGAAAAAAAGGCTTAAAATGTGTATGACAAAGAGAAAGGCGACACAGTTGTCGCAACAAGCAGACAATGCTACGCCACAGTCAACAGCCAATGAAGTTGAATGGTAGGAAATATTGATGCTACCAGAATGAATAAGGCGACATAAGGAATGAATTGCAAAATGTCATAGGCAGTATTAAGATTAAAGCCTTCTTCTTAACTTTGAAATTATGTATAAATGTTATTTAAATGCCATATTTCTTTGCTATTAACCTTAAAGGACAACTACTTTAAAGTTTCTTTACAAGAATATTTAAAATCAATTAAAATTAAAAAATGAAATATTTTAGGAAATTTAAAAAAATAGTATTAGAACTTTTGGTATCCTTTCTTTACTTCAAACTTTAATTTAAAAATTTGATATTGTTTTTATTTATCTTACAATAAAGTACATTTTTTTATTTAAGAAAAATTAAGTATTAATAAAATATATAAAAAAATGTTTAATTGTATGCAATAGCACTTCAATTTTCATACCATTTAACTTTTTATAATTTTTTTTTTTAATTAAAATTAAATTTCTTAAATCCAAATATTTACTGCTTTGCACCCCTACCCTAACTCCTTACCTTACATACGCTCTTCCTAAACATCACAACATCTTTCCCCTACACTGTGAACCTAGAATTTTTGTCATAACCTCTCCTACACCTGTATAGACACAAATGATAGTATAAATACAGACAATACGCTGTGCTGTGTTTTCTACCAACAAAATTGGACCGCTCAAGGAAAGAGACCGCACAACATAATTTATGCCCATGTTATTATTTCAAAAACAAGTGGCAAAGAAGCTGAAGCAAAAGTTTTGAGAGTACGACACCATAGCCAGAGAATGGAGCGCATAATGATGACGCAGAAACCAAAACAGATGACGGGAGACGATGATGATGATGGCGATGGCAAACACAGTTAAGAGCTAACGAAGAAAGAGGGCAACGTAAAGACCTTAAATATTAAAGTGCCTGTTTCCTTGTCATGTTTTATTTTATGTATGTCGTTCTTTCGACATACTACAGGTGAGCTGTATTGGTGTGTACGTACATTAGGGCGTTTCACTAAAAAAATTTTGCAACTCTTGAAGCGGAATATTACAGCTTGTAATCTAAAAGAATTTCGAAAAATTTTTGGGATTTTTTGAAGATGGGTATGGGGTCGCTGAAATTGATTTTATCAAAAAAATGAGGTTATGGAGAAAAAAAATTTAATATTATATTTTTCTGGTGCTTTTTAATTTAAAGACCTTTCCAACGCATTTTACGTCTTGAAAAAATGTTGAAAACTTTTCAAGTTATCGAGGTTTGAAATCTAGGAAAAATAATTTTTCACTTTTAAGACTATCAAAGTGGTCCATAATATAATAATTTTTCATACCAATAATTTTTTGTCGTGGGATCGGATCCATAAGAAGAGAATTGTTTAGTTGTATGAACAAAAAGCACCAGAAAAAAAATAATATACAATTTTTTTCTATATAACCAAATTTTTTTGATAAAATCTATTTCAGCGACCCCATACCCATCTTCAAAAAATCCAAAATTTTTTTCGAAATTCTTTTAGATCACAAGCCTTAATATTCCGCTTCAAGAGTTGCAAAAATCGCAAAAAACGCGTTTGGTGAAACGCCCTAACGTACATGTGTGAGTGCGTTAAGGCATAGACATTAAAATACCTACACGTACGAAGTAGGCCCACATAAGCAATCAGGATACTTTCATAAATACGTACTCACACATTCCAAGGCATTACAACAAACACTTGCAGGCTATTTACAACCACACATTGAACAATACGTTCTCGTATCTCTATCAGCATTAACTGAGACTTGCAAGGAAAAGCCTCTCGTGCAAGAATGACAGTAAAAGGAGATGATGCGAAAATAAATAAACAAGAATGGTCATAAGAAGGCATGGTGATAAGCATGCTAAGACGTATTATGGAGGGCAGCTATAGGAATGATACTACAGTGTCGAATGTTGTAGGAATACTTGTAGTTAAATAATTCACGTAGTAAATAATATAAACTGATTTGGCAGTGCACAAGACTGGTAGCATCTTTTATAAAAATCACATGCAACTTGTATGCGCCGATGTTATAGTCATTATAGACTTAGGACAGCGGAATGTTACTGCAACCTTTTCAAGTATTGACAAGCAGTCGGTGAATGTAGGTCTGGTGATAAATGAACACAAAACCAAGATATTTGTTTCAACGAACAAATAGTCTACTCGTTAGGAATGTTGACAAATATAACTTTATGTCGGTCTGGAAATCATGATCGCAAACCGTTGCTACTACGATCAAAGCAAGCGATTTAATGAGAAAGCTCTCTCTCTCGACGAACAAAAATCTAACTCTAGCATAAACTAATTTTACCTGTCTTGCTGTACAACAAAAATCCTAAGTAATGGAACAAGTGGATCCATTATGAGAGTCATCGAGAGAAAAAATACTTCGCAAAATATTTGCACTTATTATCATTTACAGCGAGTGCAGTGGTTAAATGAACCATGAGCTGTATAATGACATCGACGTAGACAAGCGCGTTCAGGTACATCGAATGCGCTGACTTAGACACATTAAATGAATAGATGAAAATACTCCAGCTCCGAAAAGTCTCCGGCAATTAACTCGATTGGCGGCGCAGGAGGTGGCGGACAAAACTTCGTTTTATGATCGAGAGGAAAGAGCAGTATATTTGGTGTGACAAACTATCAAGGGACCGCAAAAGACCGAAGCGCTTAGAATTCATTACTAGTTGCGGCTACTAATAGATGAATTTTTGTAGCTGCTGTCAAAGAAGAAGAGGAAAAAGTACTTTTTGGTACAATAAAAGTAATTTTAGAAAAATAAAAGTACTTTTTGATGCAAAAAAATGATTTTTGGTACAATGAAAGTACATTTTAGAACAATAAATTTACTTTTTGGTTCAATAAATTGTTCACTTTAGTACAATTAAAGTACTTTTTCGAACATTGAAGGTACTTCTAGATACAATAAAGGTATCTGCTGTTACGAAAAATGTACCTTTTGGTACAAATAAGTTATTTTTGGTACAATAAAAGTACTTTTTAAAACAATAGTTGTATTTTTGTGTACAATAAATTGTTCACTTTTGTACAATTAAAGTACTTTTTCGAACATTAAAAGTACTTCTAGGTACAATAAATGTACTTGTTATTATAAGAAATGTACTTTTTGGTACAATAAGTTGTTCACTTTGTTACTGTAAAAGTACTTTTTTGTTACAATAAAAGTACTTTTTGGTACAGTTGAATAATTTTCAATTGGAATGCAAAAGATGACAATGACTATACTATATATCTATATATATCTCTCGATATATGACTATATACCTTGCTATGACCACATAAGTGCCCATAAAATGACAAGTAAACAAATATTTTGTTATCATTTCTTTTACTCTCTTAATTAATACCAATTAATTCCTAAATACTACCCAAATATCATCACCAATTAAAATCTTCACTGGCTGTTGCCATATTTTAAACTACCACTAATTAATACAAGTCGACCCTAAGACCATCACAGCAAACACATCACACAAAATAACAAAACAAATCGATTTTCTTGGAATATCTCATCAACCTCACAGTCAGCCAACAACTAGCATCTGCTTAACAACCACAACTCAAATAGAAACATATTATGGAAATATTTCAACGACCACCACTACCACGACGAAGACATCAACTTGGCGTAACCCGTAAACTCCAGCAAAATATACAAACAAAATCACAAGGTAAGTGGAAGCAATGCGGCTACTTGAGCAACAGAAACTGTGATGATAAGAAGCAGCAATTGTATGTGGGTGTGTGTGGCGGAATACAAACCTCTTACCCACACTAATGCACCCCCCATACACACACTTTGGCGCCGGAGAATGAGGCAAGAGCGCAACAGCACAGCCATGTTATTGATAGGTAGTAAAAGGATGTGATGCTTACATACACCTAAACTATCACCAGCTCACAAGCTCACTTGTGATAACATCATTAAATTCAGAATTGATAAAATATCTGCAACCACAATTCACTACCACACACACACACACAACTGCTCCATAGTGTAAAAGATATAGAATAACACAGAGCTCTTAAAAATACAGCTAGAGTTTTATAGCACTCTGGGTCCAACGTATGTATTTAGTCCTTGTTGAAGCAACATTCGTTTCCAATAACAAAAGAGAATTTAATGCTTCACAAGCTGTATAATTTATACGAATTCAATATGTCGGCTATGGTATGCACAACTCAACTCCAAGGAACAAAAATATATATATGTAAATTTTTGAATTTACATCGTCAGTGTTGTTCTAGGTAACAAGGCAAACCCCATCTGCTCTGCTCGTTTTTCTTAACCCACAAGGAAAGGAAATTAAAAACAAGTCGTAAACTGTGCTATTTATTTTTGTTTTCTTGTCTATCTTTTTTTTTCAAATGTAAACAAACAAAAAAATTCATTAAAATTCTGGCCAAAAGCTGAAACCAATAGAACAAATATCCTTTGTCAATTAATTGAAATGTTTTGCTCCGATTTCGAATGAATTTTAATGGGGTCTATTGTTGTGTCACAAAATCCTGTGAATAGCAAACAAATCCCAGTTGTTGCTAAAGGACTAAGAAGGAGTATGGTGGATTAGGGATGAAATCGATAGAAACAAGGTCAATAATAATGGTAAATGGTTAAACTGCAGAGATATAAAGCAAAATTAATATGAGTTAAAATGTAACCCCATAAGAAGCATAAAGTCAGGGCATTAGGTCATTAATACAAAAAAAATATAAAAATATAAAAATATAAAAATATAAAAACATAAAGACATAAAAACATAAAAATATAAAAATATAAAAAAATAAAAATATAAAAATATAAAAATATAAAAATGTAAAAATATAAAAATATAAAAATATAAAAATATAAAAATATAAAAATATAAAAATATAAAAATATAAAAATATAAAAGTATAAAAATATAAAAATATAAAAATATAAAAATATAAAAATATAAAAATATAAAAATATAAAAATATAAAAATATAAAAATATAAAAATATAAAAATATAAAAATATAAAAATATAAAAATATAAAAATATAAAAATATAAAAATATAAAAATATAAAAATATAAAAATATAAAAATATAAAAATATAAAAATATAAAAATATAAAAATATAAAAATATAAAAAATATAAAAATATAAAAATATAAAAATATAAAAATATAAAAATATAAAAATATAAAAATATAAAAATATAAAAATATAAAAATATAAAAATATAAAAATATAAAAATATAAAAATATAAAAATATAAAAATATAAAAATATAAAAATATAAAAATATAAAAATATAAAAATATAAAAATATAAAAATATAAAAATATAAAAATATAAAAATATAAAAATATAAAAATATAAAAATATAAAAATATAAAAATATAAAAATATAAAAATATAAAAATATAAAAATATAAAAATATAAAAATATAAAAATATAAAAATATAAAAATATAAAAATATAAAAATATAAAAATATAAAAATATAAAAATATAAAAATATAAAAATATAAAAATATAAAAATATAAAAATATAAAAATATAAAAATATAAAAATATAAAAATATAAAAATATAAAAATATAAAAATATAAAAATATAAAAATATAAAAATATAAAAATATAAAAATATAAAAATATAAAAATATAAAAAGATAAAAATATAAAAATATAAAAATATAAAAATATAAAAATATAAAAATATAAAAATATAAAAATATAAAAATATAAAAATATAAAAATATAAAAATATAAAAATATAAAAATATAAAAATATAAAAATATAAAAATATAAAAATATAAAAATATAAAAATATAAAAATATAAAAATATAAAAATATAAAAATATAAAAATATAAAAATATAAAAATATAAAAATATAAAAATATAAAAATATAAAAATATAAAAATATAAAAATATAAAAATATAAAAATATAAAAATATAAAAAGATAAAAATATAAAAATATAAAAATATAAAAATATAAAAATATAAAAATATAAAAATATAAAAATATAAAAATATAAAAATATAAAAATATAAAAATATAAAAATATAAAAATATAAAAATATAAAAATATAAAAATATAAAAATATAAAAATATAAAAACATAAAGACATAAAAACATAAAAATATAAAAATATAAAAAAATAAAAATATAAAAATATAAAAATATATAAAAATATAAAAATATAAAAATGTAAAAATATAAAAATATAAAAATATAAAAATATAAAAATATAAAAATATAAAAATATAAAAATATAAACGTATAAAAATATTAAAATATAAAAATATAAAAATATAAAAATATAAAAATATAAAAATATAAAAATATAAAAATATAAAAATATAAAAATATAAAAATATAAAAATATAAAAATATAAAAATATAAAAATATAAAAATATAAAAATATAAAAATATAAAAATATAAAAATATAAAAATATAAAAATATAAAAATATAAAAATATAAAAATATAAAAATATAAAAATATAAAAATATAAAAATATAAAAATATAAAAATATAAAAATATAAAAATATAAAAATATAAAAATATAAAAATATAAAAATATAAAAATATAATAATATAAAAATATTAAAATATTAAAATATAAAAATATAAAAATATAAAAATATAAAAATATAAAAATATAAAAATATAAAAATATAAAAATATAAAAATATAAAAATATAAAAATATAAAAATATAAAAATATAAAAATATAAAAATATAAAAATATAAAAATATAAAAATATAAAAATATAAAAATATAAAAATATAAAAATATAAAAATATAAAAATATAAAAATATAAAAATATAAAAATATAAAAATATAAAAATATAAAAATATAAAAATATAAAAATATAAAAATATAAAAATATAAAAATATAAAAATATAAAAATATAAAAATATAAAAATATAAAAATATAAAAATATAAAAATATAAAAATATAAAAATATAAAAATATAAAAATATAAAAATATAAAAATATAAAAATATAAAAATATAAAAATATAAAAATATAAAAATATAAAAATATAAAAATATAAAAATATAAAAATATAAAAATATAAAAATATAAAAATATAAAAATATAAAAATATAAAAATATAAAAATATAAAAATATAAAAATATAAAAATATAAAAATATAAAAATATAAAAATATAAAAATATAAAAATATAAAAATATAAAAATATAAAAATATAAAAATATAAAAATATAAAAATATAAAAATATAAAAATATAAAAATATAAAAATATAAAAATATAAAAATATAAAAATATAAAAATATAAAAATATAAAAATATAAAAATATAAAAATATAAAAATATAAAAATATAAAAATATAAAAATATAAAAATATAAAAATATAAAAATATAAAAATATAAAAATATAAAAATATAAAAATATAAAAATATAAAAATATAAAAATATAAAAATATAAAAATATAAAAATATAAAAATATAAAAATATAAAAATATAAAAATATAAAAATATAAAAATATAAAAATATAAAAATATAAAAATATAAAAATATAAAAATATAAAAATATAAAAATATAAAAATATAAAAATATAAAAATATAAAAATATAAAAATATAAAAATATAAAAATATAAAAATATAAAAATATAAAAATATAAAAATATAAAAATATAAAAATATAAAAATATAAAAATATAAAAATATAAAAATATAAAAATATAAAAATATAAAAATATAAAAATATAAAAATATAAAAATATAAAAATATAAAAATATAAAAATATAAAAATATAAAAATATAAAAATATAAAAATATAAAAATATAAAAATATAAAAATATAAAAATATAAAAATATAAAAATATAAAAAGATAAAAATATAAAAATATAAAAATATAAAAATATAAAAATATAAAAATATAAAAATATAAAAATATAAAAATATAAAAATATAAAAATATAAAAATATAAAAATATAAAAATATAAAAATATAAAAATATAAAAATATAAAAATATAAAAATATAAAAATATAAAAATATAAAAATATAAAAATATAAAAATATATAAATTTTAAAATATAAAACTACAAAAATATAAAAAAATAATAAATAATAATAATAATATAATAAATGAATACTAATATAAATAATAATAAAAGTATACTTTTTGGTACTAAAACAAAATTTAAAATTAAAAAAAAATATTCAACTTTTTGAGTTGAGAGTGGATATTGACTATATATTAACGTTTAATTTTGCACTTCAGAAATTTTAATAGAGACGATGCCCCTTTTAGTCTTAGCAGCAAGAAAAAATACACAAATAATAATCCACCCGAATTTCTTAACATATGTTTGAGTCAGCAGCTTGAATTTCTAATTGCATAACAATGCATTGCACGTGGTGTGAATCCGAAGAATTTCATTAAATTATTTCATTTGAAAGTAAACCCGATGAAAATCGTAGAAGATCAAGGCCAAGACTCCGATTGTAGGACTAAGCCGATGATGTATAGCTTAGTTTTACTGACTGAAGTATCTATACTAATTTCAGGGCTACAACAAACTTTTAAATTTGAATTTTACTCCATACTCTGACTATTCTTGAGATTACACAGTACAACATTTTTCAGTTCATTAATTTGGGACTTATTTCTGAGAACAGCATATAAAATTAGCCCTAAAAAGAAGGAGTTCTGCTTCATTCGATTTGTCAAGTTACATGCCATAATAATTTACTATCGATTTGAAGTTATTTAGTATCGTATAGGCGAATTCGTCACTTTTTAGGCTCTTTTGTTTGATATAACTCGAGAACCACAAGCTGAAACAAATCTAAAAAAATTTGGAATTACAATTCCTTTAATCTGTTTACATAACGTTTCCCTACAAAAGCAACAGTTTCACTTTTCCATTCATCAAATAATTTTGAACTGGATTTATTTTGTAGCAATTACAATAAAACTGTTGTACTCCGTGGCGTATGATTTACGTGGGATATTACTTATGATAATCATACGAAACCATATAGTATTTATGTTATATAAAACAAAAGAGCATAAGACGTGACAAATTCCCCTATACGATACTTACTAAATTCAAATCGATATTAAATTGTTATAGCATGTAACTTGGCAAAGCGAATGAAGCATAACTTCTTCTTTTTGGGGCTAATTTTACGTGCTGTTCTCAGAATTAAGTCCGAAAATCAAGTGTTTGTACTGTGTTATAATACAAATTTGTTTTAAAATATCAGTCTTACCAAAAAACACTTCCATTATAATTTATTCCTTACACATTTTCTCTTTGAGTGTAATTGAAAATAACAAAAGTAACATAAAAACAAAACAAAGAACATAATCAACAAATCCATTTACTGTTAGCAAATTATCCTGTCTTTTGAGTAGCTATAATGAAATCAACAAAATCGTATTATTCCCATCAAGAATTTGACAGCAATGGAAATAGACAAATCTTTTCTAAGCAACAGCAGCTCACGCAACCTTACACACCAGCATACAAATGAAGTAAACATCTTGCAGTGAATGTGCTGGGAGGTGGGAGGGAACGTGAATGGAACAAGAAAATTTGGCATTTACATGCAAATTATCTTCACGCCGCTTCGCTTTATGAATGCTAAGACGAACAACTACAAATGAAATATTGATTTATGTGCAACCTGTAAGAACGGGGGCGGCATATTGATGTGAACTTTAAGCCAGCGAAGATTGTAAGGAAATATTCAAAAAAAATTATGTAATGAATTGGATGACATCTTACTTATAGAGAATATAGCCAAAATAATTAAAAATATTAAGATGGTTTGTAAAATTTAAAAATAAAATTAAGAAAAAACCACAACAATTTATTTTGTTTGAGTTTTACTGATGACAGTACAAATTAAAAGTTTAGTGAATAACATTTTTCTTGTTGTCATTTTAATATCTTTGATATAAGTCATAAATAAAAAAATAATAATAATAATAAAAAAAACAGCCAAATACTACCACAGCAACAAACAATACTCGGAAAAAATTTGTATTAAATATGAATGCTTTTGTTTGCCTTAACACACACATACACACACACACCTTAAAAGGTCATTTTACAACTGAGAACAAATTTAGTAACCTCTCCCAAAGAAGCAAGCATCCTCAAAAGTCTAAGGAATGTTTGTAAATGAACCTAACACGCATCTTACAATATCCGATGACATTCTAACAGTTGAGTTGCTTTATCCTTCAAAGAGATACACGAGGTACTCCACAAACTTGTGCGGATAAATGATAGTTAATTTTAAACAAACCCGTAAAACATTCACCGTCAGATACAGGTGAATGTTTAACTTACACTTCTCGGTTACAGGTAAACATTTAAGGCCTTCTTGGCAAAAACAGCAACAAAAAACATAGGGAGACCAAAAGACAACGACCCACAAAAGCAAAACCTATGGAAATGACAACGTCAAAGAACAAAGTAAACATGAGAAGACAACGTCTAACCAACCAACAACATGAAGCCATGAAGGACGAGCAGCAGAAGAGCAGAACAAAAAAAAACAAGAAAAACGCACAGAACAAAGAAGAAACTAAATTGACATTGTAAGTTAACAGTTGAGATGCTTCGGAAGAGATAATGACAAACAACTACAAATGAATGGGTGGGGAGGAGGGCAAGGAAACGCAACGGAAAGAAACTAAAGGAAAGCATGTGAGACAAACTGTAACACAACGTGAGCCAGTGCCAGAGTGTTGGCAACATGAACCTATTAAAGGCTGAAACTTTAAGAATTGTTTGCGCAGTGTTGTTGTGCTTTAAATTTTTATGGTGTTTTGTTGCTGGTCGTATCTTACCAAAGTTAATAAATAAAAAATATGTTGTTGCTCTTGCCGTTCGTTCGTTCGTTCGTCCTTTAGGGGGCAAGACTTTTTCTCTCAATATGCTAAAAATAACAAAAGTCTAGTGGTGGTCAGTGGTAGAATGTGAAATAGAGCCAAAGAAAACAGTTAGTTAGCGGTGGTTTTGAGATTTGCTAGGTAAGGTTGTATTGGTTAACAGATTTTTCTTATTCGAACAATAAAAGTACTTTTTGGTAGAGTAAGAGTACTTGTTGGTATGATAAGAATACTTTTGATTTAATAAAAGTACTTTTTGCTGTAATAAAATTATTTTTTATATTACAATAGCATTTTCTATTACAACAAAAGAAATTTTTTATAAGCTAAATATACTTTTGGTACAATAAAAGTAAAAAAAAACTTAAAAAGCTTAATTTCCCTCATGACTGCGGTATGGGATAGCTTCTCGCGTTGTTGTAAATTAACACGCTTCCTATTTTTAGATTTACAACTAACGGCACCTACTTGTTGATCGACGAATACGAACGTCATTGTTTGAGAAGCTTTTACTAGACATGCCGATTGACTCGACACTATACTGTCGACAACATCGAGGGGGCCGGGGAAAGGGGAAAAGAAAAATGTAGATGACTGGAGGCGGAAATCAAACCTGAGATCTCCCGCATGGTTGTCGCGTGTTCTAACCACTATGCCACGGCCAATAAAAGTACTTTTGGGTAAATTAAAATTACTTTGTGGTACATAAAAAGTACTTTTGATACACTGAAAATACTTGAAAGTACTTTTGGTAAAATAAAGTACTTCTTGGTACAATGAATTTAGTTTTTGAGACAGTGAGGTCACATTCTGAAACAATAAAAACAAACAAATAGAAACAAATAAAAATATTTTTCGGTACAATAAAAGTACTTTTTGGTAAAATAAAAATACTTTTTGTTCCAATAAATGTACTTTTTGGTACAATTAAAATACATTTTGGTAAAATGAAAGTACTTTTTCGTCAAAAAAAAACTTTTTGGGACATTAAGAGTACTTTTCGATACAATAAAATTCCTTTTTTTTATTATACTAAATTAACTTTTTGGTACAATAAAAATGCTTTTATGTACAATGTAGGAACTTTTTTCTATAATAAAAGCAATTTTTGATAAAATAAAAAAGAATTTTTTAGTACAATAAAAAAACTTTAAAGTAGTTGAATTGGCACAAAAAAGTACTATTTGTTATAAAAGAATTACTTTCCGTAAAATATAAATAAATAAATTTATGGTGTAATAAAATATCTTTTTAGCATAATAAATGTCCTTTTTGGTGCAATAAATGTACTTTTTTGTACAATAAAATTACTTTTCGGTACAATAAAAGTACTTTTTAGTACAAAAGACGCACTTTTTCGCACAATAAATGTTTTTTTCTTTGTTCATAAAGCACTTTTTGGCACAATCAAAGTATTTCTTGGTCAATAAAAGTAATTTTTGGTACAATAAAATTCCTTTGGGTACGATAAAAGTACTTTTTGGCACAATTAATGTATTTTTTGGTACAATAAAAGTACTTTTTGGCTCAAACAAACTACTTTTTGGTACAATAAAAGTAATTTTTGTTACAACAAAAGTACTTATTGGTACAATAAAAGTACTTTTTGCTAGTATAAGTAATTATTTTTGGCGCAGTAAAAGTACCTTTGAGTACAAGAAAATCAAAAGTACTCAAAACCACAAACTTTTGCGAA
This sequence comes from Muscina levida, assembly GCA_964034835.1. NCBI lineage: Eukaryota > Metazoa > Arthropoda > Insecta > Diptera > Muscidae > Muscina > Muscina levida. Next base: position 11,061,637 of record OZ035884.1, read on the forward strand.
GAAAATCTGTCCTTACAGTAACCAATGTTATTAATCCACGTTTAGTAAAGTGTGATTCATTTAGGGGTTTTGGGTTGATTTGTTTTACATCACCCAAGACAATTGTTTAACTTTATACCATTAATGATATATTCGACAGCAACTTCGCTTTAAAAATCTATTAAATCATATGTACATAAATATGCAATTTATAATTATATTTAAATGAGCCAGTGTTGACCAACTTATGGTTACTAAAGTATGATTCATTTAAAGACTTGTTTGTTATTTAGTTTTTCTTACAAAAAAACGCTTGAGTGGTTTCAATTTTTATTTCATTAGTGGTGTATGCATCAATGTACAAATTATACTTATATTTAAAGGAACCAATGTTTGTCAATTTGTGCATATTAAAGTGTGATCCATTTAGAAGTTTGTTTTTCATTTGGATTGTTTTACAGCTCTATTATGACTAGTGTCATACTGCCTTGTTAATTTTTATTTATTATTGGTTGACAATTTCGTCGTGAGTTCTTCTTCAACCCCTACTCAGCAGTTTCTAAGGAAAATGGCTTTCGGGAACCTTGCATAACATAAGATGTCATTTTCAACCACCCAAACTCTCTATTGGCTATAACATTCGCTTGTTTGCAGCCAGCTGTTAGTGGTGAGAATGTAGCGGCTGTAACGTATGACTAATAACAGTAATTCTTTATAAATGAGGCGGACAAAATATAAAATAATATAGATTAAAGACAACACGAGTATAATATAGCAAGTACTACCACACTATGAAAGTGGACTTTTTGATGCCAGAAGCTCATGATGTCGGCGACTTTAGGTTTAAGATAGAAGGATTGCGCTCGACTCAAAGACCTTTGCAATGCCTAAGCACATAATGAGCACATACATTTGTGTTATGGACCTGTTAAGTGCACTTTCAGTTATTTTTCTTAAGGAATATGCAAATACAAAAATATTTTTCGAAAACCAGTTACGAATTAAGACTTGGAAGTCAATGTGTCAATGCTGGAAAGGCTAATTAAAAGTTTAACTTTTGCCAACATTTGATTAATGTTACATTAAAAAAATAAATGTCAGAGATTGTTCTTTCGGTTCGTAGTAAACATTCAGACATGTAACTAAACCTCTAATTGAATAAGCCTTTTCTTAAAAACGTAATTTTTTTACTATATTTGTATACCATCACCCTTAGGGCTGACGATATAACATAGTATATCATTTAATTTGAAAAAGTGTAATGCATTAAAGGATACGAGTTACACCCCAAGTATCTTAAGACCAAATTCGTTTCAGGACTTTTTAAGACGATTGAGCTATGTCCGTGTGTCTGGCTGGCTGGCTAAATGGCTGGTAAGCAGGATAACTCGAGTAAACCTTAATTGATCGTTATGAAAATTTACCAATATTAATATTTTCCCAAACGTAGTAATGGGATTGTAAATGGGCTAAATAGCCCTAAACCTTCTGGTACCTTCCATACAAAATTACCTATTTTAGGATAATTATTATATCGTACATAACTTCTAAACGGACAACTGGGGGATACCCTTCTGGTACCTCCCATACAAATGACTTAATTGACCCAAATAGTTTTACACACATATCTTTTTTGTAAGTACACTGAATTCAGTCAATTTTTGTGTAAGATGTACGCTTATGAAATTTTGACTCAGGAATGAATATAGACTATATTGGCTCACCCTTTCTGGTATCGCCCATACAAAATGACCTATATTTGGAAAATTAAAATTTCTCCCATAACTTTCAAACGGACACCTGAGGGATAACGAATTTTGGTCATTACATTTTTCTTGTAATAGGAGGCAAAACCTCCGAAAATCCAACTATTTGACACATCCCTTCTGGAACCTTCCATATAAATAACTGTCCGAAAGTCCTATCTACAACAGTTTACATATAATGATACATAAGGAATTTTAATTAAAAATCGGTTAATTTCAATAACTCAAAACTTTAACAATATTTTAGGGTTTTTATCAGTCAGTTTATCTGACTGAAATTTCTGTACTGGTTATATCTGGCTGTCGCACAAATCCATAACTCTTCTGAGTATGAGTAACATACAACAGTTCATAGTACTCATACGCCTTTTTTTATCATTGCTTTAGATCATGTTCACACAAACCGTTCAGCATAAAACATAAATAGTTCAGAGCAGCTAGAGATGAACTTATTACATTATTTTTCACAAACTTCATATGTTATATTTTGCCATAAAACACTAAATTTTTTTCTTCGAGTGTTGTTTTAACTGCTGCTGGTCAAGGCCGGACATAAGAGCTCTTGTGTTGTTTAACAGGAAAAATATAATTACATTTATGAATTCACAGTAATTTCTTGGAGAGATCAATATTTTTCCTTGATAAATTCAATTACCATAAAAAAGGAAACAACACGCTGCTGTAAGAGGCAGTAAAACAAAAGCCATATATTTTACATGCATTGCTAACAGACTCAGACTGCAGCTTTAAAAAAAATTCAAATTAAAGAAGAGAATTATTGAAACTATGAAACATTTCTTAAAAATTATTCTTTAGTAAGAGAAGAAATTAAATAATTATGAAGTAATTACTTGTTTCATCAAGATGAGTGGAGAAATGCCTAAGGTAGTAATAATTTAATTCTTAAGCCTTAAATTCACAATAATTTTCCTTTCCGAAACCCCAAACTGTTTTATGGCTTATCCGAATTTACGTATTTCATTCTCCACATGTGTTTGATATCCAAACTATTGATGTCCTATTTTGAATAGTCCATTTATTGATTGTGACACTTTTCTTTCGTTTTACTCTGTTGTCACAAACACATTCAATTTGGACAATATATTCTTGATTGTATGCGAGAGTATAACATGGTGGGAAACCAATGGACGAAATGTGAAAAAAAATCAATTCATTCTGTTTGTTGCTACATCAGCAGGAAAAGGCATTACATGTTTTGTTTGTGTGTGTGTTGTCAAAATATCAATTGTGAAAATAAAAGCCTCTTGTGTTGTGATATCAATTTGAAGTTGGTTGGTTCGGTTGATTTTCAATTAATCTACATTTGTTAACGAAATTAAATAAATAGGTATGGGTTGGGGGAGACTACGATTAAATTTCATGCAGGTATACCAACTTGAATGGAAATCATAAAATTTCGTAGTCAAGGTGGTGGCTAATATTTGATGTCTCCGAAATTAATAGAGAGAAATAGAATTAACAAAACTATGAAAGGAATATATTATACATAAATATATATATAGAAAAAAATTATATCAAAATAAAGCTAGAAAAATAAAAATACACATTAAAATAAAAACTTAATAAAAAATATTTAAATAGAAAAAATAAAATTAAATTTAATACATTTAATTAAAAACAAAAAATTTAAAAATGGAAATTTATATATTTACAAAAATTAATTTAAAACAATGAAATTCAAACCTGCATACAAAATAATCAATCAAAATAACCTATACAAAATAATCAAAATAAATAACTAACTAATAACTAACAAAACAAAAATTAAGTGAAAAACTCGTAAAAAAATGTACAAAACTAGTAAGGTTTGCACTATTACTATATTTCATTAAACTTTTTACCGCAAAATCAGGTTAGTTTGTATAAAGGGTGGGCCATTCGAAATTGTATTCGGGTTTTAAAAAAAAGTAATGATAAATTTTTCAAATGTCTGTATTTATTGTAAATGTTAAACTTTGTAGCGACCGATTTCAAGCCGAAGTTCTGCATCATTCGTTTTGTCAAGTTACATGCCACAATAATTTAATATCGATTTGAAGTTAGTAAGTATCGTACAGGGGAATTTGTCACGTTTTAGGCTCTTTTGTTTGACATAACTCAAGAACCAACTCAATTTTTGCGGATATTTCGATTGCTTCGGATCGAATCTATTTAATGGCAACTTCGATTTCATGTCCCAACAATTCAATAGTCTCCAGATGCTTTGCGTAACATTTATCCTTAATGGCTCCCCACAGATAAAAGCTCACAATGAAAGTAATCCGTAGTTCAGATTTTAAATGACGCACCCTGTCTGAGAATATTGCTATTCATTTTTTAATCCCCAAAATGGGGGAGTTTAGATGGGAGGTGGCAGAAGTTAGTAGTCCGATCTTTCTCATCTTAGAACTTAATTTCCTCTTAGAGGATGGAAATAACTAATAAATCTTGAATTATAGTTGTATAGTTTTGGACACCGCCAAAAAGAGAGAGTTTTGTATTAGAGTTGGGAGTATTTTTTGTTCGATTTTATTCAATTCAGAACATAACCTCCACTTAAAGGATATAGGTTGCTTTATTAACCCATTAACGCCCATAATAACTGCTGAACAAAAATTGATATCCTTGCTTTTTATTATTTCATTAGGAATAAAATAAAACATTTTTTATATTAGATTCCTATATCTACCACGACTCCTAATGGGCGTTACAAATGGAAGAACAAAATTAAGGGTATAAAAATGCAGGTGCGGACCTTCTCTGGCCTTGTGTACAGAAGAATCCTTGTCAGATGTAGATGAGTGTGTGACAGAGGGATAAAACTCGATTCACTACTTGGAAAATATTTAGGAAATATCGTGGCATATATGCATAAATATGCAAGCACTTACACAGTACAACATCTGATTTTGGGACTCAAACAAAAGAGTCTACAACGTGACAAATTCCCCTATACGATACTTACTAACTTCAATTCGATATTTAATTACTATGGCATGTAAACTGACAAAACGAATGATGCAGAACTTCATCTTTTTAGGGCTACTTTCATGTGCATGTCTCAGAATTGAGTCCCAAATCAAAGAGCTAAAAAATGTTTTCCTTTGGTTTGCATGCCGAAGGAGTCATCCGCGTATTTGTCAACATTGGCGTGAATGCAGATTACTAAATGCAAATGATTTGTGTTTTTTTTTATTCCTCATATCATTGCTAATAATTTGGAGAAGAAGCAATTCAAACAAGATGTCGCAACATGACAAACAGCGTGTGAAACCATTACTTTGTTGGTCTAAACGTTTGGTGACTGAATTATCTCAAGTAATGCTCGAAAACTGGTGCAAAATCGGACTGGGCAGACTGGCGTTTGTGAGGGGAAGGTCATATGACAGAAATTAATTTTAAATATGCCATGTATTTGTGAACTATTAGAGCCAACATTTTTGCCATTCCATTGAATTTGATGTGTTCTATTAAAAAAAATAAAGTTCTATGCTACGAATGTCTAAGAAACCCATTGGGATTGCTATAGAACGATATTGCTTATGTAAAAACCTGCCTATTTTAATTGTTTACCGCCTTTAATCACTACAGTATCTCAAAGCAAGTACAAAGTCTTGGTTTTAAATAAAATAAATGCCCTGTCAATATCCTCTCTTTACTCTTTATTCTCTCCCTACAACAATATCCCTTCACTCAGCAACTGACTCTGACGATTTGGTGCTTTTGTGTATATTCGACATTTCAATGGCATTGGCATAAATAGTAAACATCCTTTTCGTGTCGATTTGTAATCTAACCCAACCACTAAACGAGTTTGGACACATTCGACCTTGATGTCGACCTGGCTGTCATAATTTTGCCACCAAGGTATTTTTAATTGCCATCAATGTTCGATATCGTGCGTTGGCCGAAAAGCCAATACAATTCAATTAATTCGCTAATCTTTTGCATCAGTACAGCAGTAGGTACAAATTACTGAATTGTCAGATGGTCAGCGAAGGGTTTGTGTGTTGTGTGCTAAAGGCAATCGAAAAAAAGGCAGAGACAAGGGCAAAGGGATGGATAGTTGGTAAACGAAAACTACACAACCAACGTAGGCATGGCGGACAGACAGACAAAACGAATGGCGGCGCAATGTACAGACAGACATGCGACATAATATTGGGTAAGCTTAACGTTGAATGCTATTACAACAATTTACGTTTGTGCAATTAAATCGTGTCCTTTTAAGGGGCCCGAGTGTTTGTATTTGTATATATAAGGGTATGCTCCTTTTCGAGCAGTCGCTCTCACAAACCCTCTTATATTTGCCACGTTAAACATAATTAGTAAAAGTGTTTGATTGTAAATCCTTCTTTTCGTTTTCTTTTATTGTTTTTGTTGTGCGCTGTTGTATATTTCGTTTTCTTAGTTGTTTTCGCATATCATGCAACAATTTGTTGATTGTTTAACTAAAACCAAACATAAAAGAGAACTGGTAGACAGCAGCAGGAGCTGGGGCAAGGATGTAAAACAAAACAAAAATTACCTTTGTTTCGCTCGGCATCTGTTTGTGAGTGGAAAGAAATCCTTATTAACCCCAAAAACACTCACACGTGCACCGCCGGCCGCCGCGTACAATCAAACTTTAGTTTACTTTTGTGCCTGTAAAGATAAAAGCCAGCAGCAGCTTGTAGAGAGTAGTGGCATACAGGAGGCCACAAGCATCACACACAAACGCACATATACGCATACACTCACATACACTTTGGGGCAAACGAATTGCAAACCGTTAACCGTACGAACCGAACCGAAATAAACAATGAAACGAACGACGAACGATACGAGATTTATATTACTTGTTTTTTTTTTGCAATCGTTGTGGACCCCTCTTGATTTTTGGAAATATTTGTTTTTCTTTTCTCTAAGGGGGTGAAGACAAAGAAGTTTTCTTGCTCCCAACGCGATGGAACGAAGAGTATTGTGAGGCCGGGTTGAGCGTGTAGTGGTTACGTTTACACGTTTACGCACCGTTTAGCCGCCGTTACAGTGAGCACCTTTATATAACGGAGATTGAAAATCTAACAGAGTTTTGTGTAATTTACATTACAATTTCAAGGTAAATTGGTAATTTTCCAAAGAAGGGCAGCAGCATTCCCAAAGATTTTGAGCTTAAGGAAATTTTGTATGTTACTAATAGATTTTCTTTGTTTATTTTCTTAGACACGCATAGGTAAATTTTTGTAATTTTTTGTTATTATTTTATTTAAAACTTGAGATAAATTAGAAATATTTGTTTAATATTTTTCTTTATTATTGGGGAAAATTTGAGCACTGGTTTGCTTTTTTACACATAATCTTGATATTTTAAATTGTAATTAATTGTTATTCAGGATATTCCTATAGGTAAAAGGATATTTTTGTAAACATTTGAGGAATTTTGTATTATCATTGATAAATTTGTATTATTTTGAAAAAAATTGATTTGCGTAATTTTTAAGGTTGATTATATTTTTTTATTGGTACTTGAAATCACGATATTCATATTGTGCTGATAGCTTTCATAAATTGGCATATATTTTATAGATGGTTTTAGTAAATTATTTTTACTTCACTAAGGTTTTCATAATTAATGTAACTTTCAACTTTTTTTCAACACACTTTCACTACTAAGAGCTTTTGAATGTAATAAAACGTTTATTTTTGTATATTTCTTTTTTTCTTCTTTGACATTTCTGGTTACATAAAAGTTTCACACTGTTGGTATTTTTTACTTCTCCGTCTAATGTTTTATTTAATTAAACATTTTTAGGATTTCAATTTGTCTTCTTTATATGACAGTTTTAAATGTTGAGGTTCTAAAATAAGTAATGGACAAAATATCTTCGTATTTATGTTTTTTTAGAGCTTCGAAACTCTTGACTTATGTTATCGTTCACTTGATACAAATATAATGATTTTTTTATTTATTGTTGTTTCTCTTAAGTTCTGAATCACAATCGATTCGTTATATATGTATAGGGCAAGGAATTTTATACACGAAAAAAATTATATTATATGAAAATCTTCACAAATATGCACTAAAACACATAAAATATGCAATTAAAAATTATTAATAATAAAATTTGCATACATTTTGGCAAAAAAAAGCACAAAATTAATTTTTATAATCGTAAATGCACATATAAAATTAATATCGGAATCGTGGAGATTTTTCACTGCTTCGCCAAATTCTTTGAAATTGTTGGTATATATGTGACCCGGTAAGTTAAAAGGGACCTATGCTCAGAAAATAAGTTTTGGAGAAAAACGACTTTAAAGTTAAAAAGTTGATTGATTTTTATCAAAAGTATGATGAAGCTAATTTCTGCCAAAACTAATGCAGCTAGAAAGCTGTGGTTTGTTGCATTAGAAAGTGCGTGTTGTCTACTATAAGAATCACCAAAAAAGTAAAAATCGATTTTTTCGACCCATAGGTCCCTTTTAACTTACCGGGTCACATATATTTATATTTGACTGCTTTAAGCCACGCTCCCGATTATAAATGCTTATAAACTTTAACAAGTCACAAGCAATAGCGTTGTCACCGCCTTTACTATGTAGCCGCTGCATAGGTGAGTAAAAGGAGAACTTTATATTTGTCGAAATCCTCACCCTGTTGATTGGTTCTGTCTATTGACTGTCAGCAGATATTTTTTTTGTCAAATGATAAAACAACTTGTACCCAAAAATATTCCTCAAAAAGAAAAATCCGTTTTACTTTTCAAAAGTTGTTTAAAGTTGTTAATCAAAAAAGCAAAATTATGCAATAAAAAAATTAACTTATTGTAAAATTTTTTAAAATATGCCCACAAATATGCAAAAACACGTATATATCGTAAAATATGCAAAAACGATTGTATAAAATTTTAAAGGAAATTTCATGATTTGTAAAGATAATTTAACAGTTTCTATTTAAGGATGTCCAGAAAAATATGCATTTGCATAAGATTCCGTGCCCTATATATTTACGTGTTGTCAAATAACTATTCTGAAAAAGGTGATATGTCCTTTTTTTGTGAAAAATAGTATTTTTACATGAATGTTCTTTAGAAATTGTAGAACAAGTTGACAAGCGCGAGCGGAAGAAAATCCACCTTCGTTTACGAATTGTAAAAGCGATTCTTTTATGAATAGAAAAAGCGATTCTTTTATTTTTAATTCTCTTGCGAATCAAAAAATGGATTCTATTACGAATCGTAATAATGATTTCCTTTTAAATTGCAAAATCTATAAAACATCATTATTTTTAAGTTATTTCTTTTTTGCTTATTCTCTTCTGAGGTATTAACGATTTTTCTTAATTTTTTTTTTAATACTGCGTGGAACTAATTTTTGTACCTATGTATGGCAAGATTCGGGTTTCAGAATAAAAAGCATTTATGTAAAATATGATACCATTTTTAGAGACTACTAGATTGAAACCAATTTTACCCCAAATATGCGCCCGATAAATTATGCTCAAACTTGTTTTTGCAATTCGTTTGCGAATGTTCACTAGTGTTTCTATAATGTTATCATTTTCGAATTAGTTTTAGAATCGCTTTTTACGAATCTCTAAACTCATAATGCTTTTTCTGTTAAACTAAACACTTAAGAATTAAGGTATCGATGTGATTAAAGAGATAAAGACGCTTACAGTTTTTCATATGAACGTCGACGGCTTTCCATCCATTTCACGATGAGATACCAACTGAAACTTGGTGATTTCTCAGCTAATGTATATATAGTAGACCGACTCACCAAAAAAAAAGTTTCTTCGGTCCACCCCCCAAAATGGTTTGTTTTATTAGTATGAGTTTTTATGAGTTATGAGTTTTTATTTATGAGTTATGAGTTTTTATTTATATTTAACTAAAGACTATATGCGCAACATTTGTATCATAGGAAAGAGTTTTTAAAGACGCATCCAATGGTATGAAAAACATGCCCACAAATGTCCTTAGCAAGTCCTTTTTTCAGGAAAATGCTGCAAAAATATGGATTTGTAAGTTTTAAGTAGCGACATTTTTCTGAATTAAATGTTAGATTGTCATATATTTATCCTTAATCGATTAAGGTAAACACATGTTTCAGCTTTTTTCCCTAACATCTTTATTTTAGTGTATACTGTACACCTTTAACATTTCTGATTTCTGATCTCCCCGGCAAGACCTAAATCGTCAACTAAATAATTCTGCAAGTTAATACAATTGGTTTTCCTGTGATATGGTGTAATTAAAAAAAAATATGCCTTGTCTAAATATGAGTTTCGTTTCTCGCGAATTAAATAGCATTTAGTTCAGAAAAATGTCGCTACTAAAAACTTAAAAATTCGTATTTTTTTGCAAAATATCGCTACAAAAAGGACTTGTCAGGACATTTGTGGCCATGTTTTTCATACCGTTGGATGCGTCTTTTCTATGATACTAATATTGCACATATTGTCTTTAGATAAATATCAAAAATCTCTGAAAAACTCAAAAAAATACTTATTACGTCATTGAATTCGGCATGACCGAAATATACAAAACTGTTGAAAGTTACTGATTGTCACTCACTTGGGAGTGACCAGAAGCGATTCCTTTGTGGCACTGTCAGCAGCTAACTACTTCCTGTCTTAGACCAAGTATTCCCCGGGCAATGACTTTAAAGCAACCGCTTAAAAGTTAGCTAGAGTTAGAAGCCGAAATGTTTGAGTAACCTAATCGGCATGCTAGGAAGTAGGTAACAGAAGTTATTAAAGCTCAACACAGGCTTCCCTAGTGGCTTCGGCAGCCCCAAGAAACTAGGATCGGGCGCGGTGGCCTAACAAGTCACTCTCCTTAAACAAAATTATTATAAAAACACTAAGAAAAGAAAAAACAAGAACCCCCCCCCCCCCCCAAATGTTGACGACCCCCGCAAACGAAGGACCATGATTTAAGGATATGCACCTGCAATGTCCGAACTCTATACATAGATGGTGCCTCTATTCAACTGGCGGATGTCCTCGACAAATACAAGGCTGACATCGCAGCCATACAGGAAATGAGATGGGCGGGACAGGGATGCACACGACGAAAGAACTGTGACATCTTTTACAGCTGCCATGCAGAAAGACACGAATTTGGATGTGGTTTCATAGTCGGCAAGAGACTTCGACACCTGATCTCGCGGTTTAACCCTGTAAATGACCGAATAACCACCATTCGCATCCGGGCGAAATATTTTTACATTATGCTGATTTGTGTGCACGCCCCGACGGAAGACAAAAAACGATGACATTAAAGATGCATCCTGCACATGACATTAAAATTGTTCTGGGGGATTTTAATGCTAAAATGGGAAGGGAAGATGCTCTTGGTTCAGCAGTCGGAAAATTCAGTCTACACAACAACACCTCCGATAACGGATTCAGAATGGTAAGTTTCGCGTCGGCAAGAAACATGGTTGTGAGTGGTACCAGATTCCCGCATAAAGATATCCACAAGGCAACCTGGATATCTCCCGATCAAAATACATACAAGAAATCAGATTGATCACGTGGTAATTGATGGAAGGCATGTCTCAAACCCCCTAGTTCTTTACGTGTTTTAAGTTCTACACAGTACAACATTTTCAGCTCATTTATTTGGGACTCAATCCTGGGAACTGCACGTGAAAGTAGCCCCAAAAATAAGAAGATGTGCATTATTCGTTTTGTCAAGTTACATGTCATAATAATTTAATATCGATTTTGAATTTTGGGGAATTTGTCACGTTTTACGCTCTTTTGTTTGACATAACTCGAGAACCACTAGTCCGATTTAGCTGAAACAAAAATTACAATTTCTTTAATATGTTTATATAACGTTTCCCTACATAAGCAACAACAACTTTTCCATCAAATGAATTTAAACTGGGTTTATTTTGTAGCAGTTAAAATAAAACTGTTGTACTCCGTGGCGTATGATTTACGTGAAATATTACTTATGATAATCATACGCCACCATATAGATTTATGTTATGTCAAACAAAAGAACCTAAAACGAGACTTATTCCCCTATACGATACCTACTAACTTCAAATTGATATTAAATTATTATGGCATGTAACTTGACAAAACGAACGATGCAGAACTTGTTCTTTTTGGGGTGCAGTTTTCAGAATTTAGTCCCAAAATCATGTGTTGTACTGTGTTATGTTTTTATTTAAACTAGATATCGATCTATGAATTAGATCAGCTTTTATTGGGACCACCCTAGTTGTATAAAGAATTTTTTTGCAATATACCTTGATCTGACTATTTACTAGTTTTCCAGTTTTCATTATGTTCTAATTTTGCTGTATTTCTCAATGTGTATTATACTTTTGTTTATGTTTTTTATTTGTGATCAGCGCTTATTTTCAAGGCATAATTTGTAGCGGTTAGTTCTCTAATTTTTATAATTTCTTAGACAATAAATAATTGTAAAATTTTCCTTCGCCATTTATATGTTTCCTTTCATTGATTCCATCTAGGAACTTCTTGGAAAATATATATATTTCTTAGATTTTGCAGATATGTTCAAGTAATTAATTCATACACTTGGAAATTGTATATATTATTTGATTGATACTTTTAAGAATAATATCTTGCGAAGTACTCGTTTTTTACTTTGATTATTTTAGAAGTTCCTATAAAAATTTCCATATGCATGTGTGTTTATATAATTCAATGATTTAACACTTTGTTTTCAATGAGATAAATTAAAGTGTTTTATTTTGCGATTTTAACAAAAAGTGAATAATTTATAAGGAATGACTTATTGATTCTCTGTGGAGTATATAAAAAAATCGTAAATTTGTTTAGGTTTTGAGTTAATTTTTTCACATGAACTAAGCTATCGCGTATTATGTAATAAAACAATTTAATTATTTGAGTTTGATTTTCACACTAACAAAAATTAAATAAATATGTTTCTCTTGATTTTCATAATTCCATAAGATTGTATTTTTATCGTATAATTTCTAAAATTTTTTATTTTTTTTTAATTTTTTTTGTAACTAATTCAGGTTAATTTTATTTCATATTATGTGTTTTTTTATTTATTTATTGTTTTTTTTATTCGGCCAACTAATCTTGCACTTTGTCTTTGGTTTTTTTCACATTGGAACTCTTTTTTTTCCTAAAGGTATAATTTTGCTGCACTGTTTTGTTATACTTTGTTATTCACTTAATTTCCATTTAGTTTTTTCTCTTCCACTATAAAATATGAATGCCAGGATTTAAAAAAATGTTTCCATTATTAAATATTAATATTATTAATACTATAATGTTTGCCAACGCTTTGCTTAAAAACATTCCTTTCTTTTATTATCCTGCTTTGAGATCCTTATCGTTATATATGGCATACAGGTTACACACACATTACATTTACACTTTTTCTTTTGTTTATATCACGTATTGGATTGCCCCAAATTTAGCTCAAACCTGGAATTTTCCATATAAGCTGGCCCATTATTGTATTGGCAGTAGAAATGCATTTTCAATTACAATTTTTTCTTTTAGTAAATTTATGTCCACAAACCGCAAAATTTATACAAAAAACAACTGTTTTTTTTACTCAAATTATTTAATTTAATTTTTAATTTAAAAACAGCTCGACCAAGGGCTACTGCTTACATTTCACTGAACACAGAAAAATTTGCTTAGTTTGTTTTTCTTTATCTTTTCATTTCACCTTAAAATACATTTTTTTTTTTTAATATTTTCCTGTATGTAAATTATTATTTTTTTTTTGCCTGCTAGCTTTTTGTTTTATGTGAGATTAGGGAGCGAAGGGGGCACACCAACAAGTAAATTAATTATTCAAATATAATACTAACACGCACACACACTGGCACAAAGACTTCACCAACACACATAGACACAAAGGAGACACACTTATACACTTGCAAACAACCAAAACACTGATTCTTTTTTCATCAACACATATAGCGCTATATTATTTTCCTTTAGCTTTTTTTCTTTCATTTTCATATTTATTTTTTTTTTGCTCTTTGGTTTCAATATAAACATCTAATTTCTTTCATTTTTTTTAAATTTTTTTATTTTAGCTTTCTCTCTTTTGTATAACCGGATACAACTAAACACATTGAATACTCGTTTCGTACTGGATGGGAACCTCATCAAATATAGTTTGCCTTGGCAAATAATCTAGCTGCTGGATAACGCACACACTCTCCCAAAAAACACACGGGGAGACACAGATAGACATTCGCACACACACACACGCATACACATGCTCCCTCACATACCCTTACACACACACGAAGCCAGCCAGAATGTGCAACAGCTGGAGTATATTAAAGCAAGCAGGCAATGTAAGTACAACTTTTGTTATGTGGGGAGCAAGAAGAGAAGGCCACAAAAAAAATCGGTACTTTTATATGGCCAAAACATGCGTAAACAACACAAATATTTCTCAATACAAATGGATGGTGTTAACATTGTGCTAGGTTCATTTTGTGTAACATTAGATTAACATTGCTGCTGTTGACACGAGAGAGTAAACTCTTATACTCTCTGTACTGAGTTAACATAGATATATAATGAAAAGGAAAGTTGTTCTGGTTGTTATGTTAACTTGCAGCGAAGACGGCACAGTAACCTGTGCATTTTAATTTGAATAAATTGCTCCACGTGCGAAATCCTTAAGTTTCTGTTATGGGAATTTTTATGGTTGGTTTGCCATTTGAAAATGGCAACACTTGTTTGTTGAATGACTAACTTTGGCTGATAATTTTTATTACGGCAAGATGTGATTTTGTCACTAAAAGGCTCATAATGAACCAACTTTTGAAAATTGGAAAATTTTTCTATATTTGTTAGTTGTAAATATTGTTGGAATTCTTTTTTGATATTCTTTATTTAGATTTCTGCAGATAAAATGCATGAATTGGAAATTATCGGAAATCGTGTCAGCATGTTAAAGAAATCTCTAATTCAACGAGCTTTAAATTTTCTTAAACATCTTATAAATATTTGTTAGATATTTTGTAAATATATATTATATTTTCTAATCGTTAAGGCCGATGAATTTAAAATATCCAAAACTGAAAATTATGATGTTTTAAATATTCAGCTTGAATGATACTTTTATGTGTTTTCTCGTCGATTTTGGTATATCAATATTAATATGAATTACATTTGTTAAACAAATTATAAGTTTTTTTGCCAAATTTTTGAAAACTGCACCTTTTGTTTATAATGTGAATTGAAAATTGACAGATATCATATAGAGTTCAATTAATTAGGACCTTTCCCTTATTTATAGCTCATTGATTTTTGGAAAGCAGAAAAAATAGAACAGATTTTTTAATAAATCTTTTATAATCTCTCTTTTATTGTAAAATATTTATAAAAATAATACTGAGGAAAAAAATTTATCATACATTGAAAATAATTAAAACCCAGCATATAAGAGTACTAACATAGTGGTAGTAAACAAGTAAGAAAGTTTTAACTGGGTAATCCGACTTACATTTACCTTCACCCTCAGTAAAACCATAAAATTTTCAAGTATACAAATTTTAGGGGGAGGTACCAGATGGGGTGTGGCTGGACTTTTAATTTTTTATCAAAAACTTTATCCTGTTATAGCTTAAAAAAATACAGAATTTGAGCACAATAGCATTGCGTGTATTAATATTATTACTCGATTTCTAAAGTAGGCAGAATAGTACGTTTGTTTGGGAGGTACCAGAAGAGACATGGACATGAAGCCCATATGGAATAAACAGTCAAAACAATTTGTTACGCCTTTCAAAAGGTATCTTGCGCACCAAAGGGACAGACATACAGACGGCCAGTCGGACATGGATCCGAAGACCTAAAAAGTCATGAATCGAGTTTGGTTCAAAAAAAAAAACCTATGGCCTAAGGTGACTCCTTCTATATGTTTTCCTTTTTAGGTAGTATTAAATGACTTTCAGGAGAATGCAAGTAATTTTTGGTACACCAGCAGCTGTTTCGGGTACAAAGAAATATGTACGTTGTCGGTATAACTAAAATACCTTTTGATAAATAAAAGTCCTTGTCTGTACAAAAAATACTTAATGGTACAATTACAGCACATTTTGGTACAATTAAAATAATTTTTGGTACAATTACAGCACATTTTGGTACAATTAAAATAATTTTCGGTACAATAAAATTATTTCGTTATTAATGAAAGTTCTTGTCTGTACAACAAAAGTACTTTTTGGTAAAATAAACATAATTTCTGGTACAATAAAAGTCCTTTTTCTGTTCAAAGAAATACATTGCTGGTACAATAATTCTAATTGGAGGGAAAAATACATTGGTGGCACAATAAAAGTACTTTTTGATAAATAAAAGTTTTTGGTTGTGCAGTAAAAGTACTTTGTGATAAAATAAACGTACTTTTAGTTACAGAAAAGTACTTTTGTGTACAATAGAAGTAGGTTTTAGTACAATGAAAATACTTTTCCATTAATAAAATTTGTTGTCTTTACAACAAAAGTACTTTATCTATATACTTCTATACTAATATTATAAAGAGAAGCAGTTTTTGAGCTTGTTTGTAGGGGTAATCTTCTAAACTACTGATCCGATTTTTTTTTACCTGTGGATAGCTTTGTTATCCCTGAAAAGTAGAAACGCGAAAATTGGAGTGCGTATTTTTTATAGGATAGTTGTGCCATGCAAAAGGATTTTTCAAAATTCGTACTTTTAGGGCTAAAAAGGCCCAAAAAGGGGATAAAATTGGTGCCATCATCCAGATCAAACGGCTAAAGGTAGAATCGCGAAAATCTATATGGGCTTGTTTCGTATAAAATGGGATTTTTGGAAATTTGTACTTTTAGAACTAAAAAAGATCCAGAAAGGTATAAAACTGGCACCATAACCAGAACCAAATGGGTAAAGCTATAATAACGAAAACTTATATCAGCATTCTCGTTATAAAACTATAGAGCTGCATGAAGGGATTTTTTAAAATGCCTACTTTTAAGGCTAAAAATTTTCGGTATAGGCCTGCTTAGTATAGAGTTAGAGAGCTAGATAGGGATTTTCCAAAATTAGTATTTTTAGAATCAAAAAAGATTCAAAAATGGATAAAACTGGTAACATCAACCAGACGAAATTCGGAACTTGTACTTTTAGGGCGAAAAAATTACCAAAAAACAAAAAAACTAGTTTAAAAGACCGAAAAAAGGATAAAACTGGCACAATCACTTAGACCAAACTGTACAGCGTAGAATCACGAAAATAAAGTGAAATTCTTATTCTATAGGGTTGTTTTGCGATTTGAAGGGATTCTTCGAAATTTGTACTTTTATTGCCACAACGCCAAGAACGGGCATTTTTGGGAACTCTAATTGGGGGCAGTAGACATTGTTGTGTCACTAAATCAGAGAAATTGATTTTGACCAAAGCTTCATGCAAGAATCAAATTTGTTGTGAATATTTATCTAAAAGCGGGACCGGCCGTGGCATAGTGGTTAGAACACGCGACTACCCTGCGGGAGGTCACAGGTTCAACTCCTGGCTTCAGTCAACTTAAAAAAAAAAATTCTTTCATTGTCGGCTCCCCTCGAATGTTGTCGACAGCAACTTCGCAGTATGTGTCGAGTCAATCGGTATGTCTAGTAAGAGCTTCTCAAACAGTGACGTTCGCGTTCGTCGATAAACAAGTAGGTGCCGTTAGTTGTGAATCTAAAAATAGAAAGCGAGTTAATTCACAACAACGCGAGAAGCTATCCCATACCTCATTCATAGGGTGTAAAGGGAAATTGAGTAGTATTTATCTAAAAGTGGTAGAATCAGTGCTTCGCTTTTAATTAAACAAATTAGCACCCTTATCAATCGCCTCAAGTAAGAATAATGCAAATAAGTGTGGTTTTCCCATAATGAAGTTGACTTAAGCTAATAAGACTTTATTGATTATCTAAGTTTGGAGCGAAAGAAATAGGTGAGGCACTAAATCAGACTAGCGACCATTCTTTTAGTACAATAAAATGACTTGTTAGTACAATGAAAATAATTTTGGTAAAATAAATATAGTAAGTTCTATGTAAGTCACTATGGCTGCTCAAATAAAAGTTTCTGTTATGCGACCCTAAAATTAAACCTTGTTATGTTTTATGTTACGTTTCGCCCGAATTCATTGCTAATATTGAGCTAAATGTATTTAAACTAACCTCTAATTTTTGCAGATTTTGGGGTCGAAATAGCAAAAGAGTAATAAACTATCACAAATTCCGCATTCAACTGTACCATAATTATTTATGTAGGTCTAATTGAAAGAAAGTGTTTAGGGTCAAGTAAAATGAATACATCTCTAAATTGGCAATGAATTTAGGCAAAATATTTTTGGTATATTCATGAAACCTAACAAGGTAGAATTTGAGGGGTAGATATATTTTTTATATTTATTTTGAGTCTATACAAATCGGTCTATTCAAATTAATGGCCATAATTTGATCACTCAATATCATTTTATATATTTTTATAAAATGTTCTATTATCCAAGAAAATTCTTTGTTTTTGTTTGTAACTACCTTTATATAGGTATGATAATATATAAAAAGAAATAATAATCGTCGAATTGTTAGTCGATTTAAAAATGTTCATCCTTCCATCCTCCATCTGTCTGTCCCCGCTTTAACAGACTAACTGACTCTTTGTATGTAGAATTCTATCTTTTGAACGGAGGATAAGTTCTTAAACAGAAAAAAGCTACTTCCACTTTCTATAAAAACTCCCCATAATAAAACAAGAATTAAAAAAAGAATTTGGTGGTTTACAATATGAAGTGTCTGCAGTGTTTGTAGCAAACTCTTCTAACATTTAGTGTTTTTTGCACTTTGGTTTGTTGTTTTTAAAGTATTTCAAATTAAATTTAAATTCTAAATCTGTCAAGAATACAGCAATACTGGGCCATATCTTGATTGCCCCTAATATTTGTATTACACTTTTACAGATGGTGCCGGTATCTGATATTTATCCTACTAGTTTACAATTTATGTTACAGCAAATTTTGTTTCCCTGCTGTAAGTATTTTTTTTAAATTTCTAGTTGTTAAAGGATTAAATACACGCCAGATATGACTTTGCTCTAGTATATATCGTAAGATGGTTCTAGAGCGTGAAATTTCCTTACTACTTTCTCAAATCCAGTATTATTAAACCATTAAGAATGACATTAACAATGCAACTTATTAAAGTTAGCCCCTATTCATTTACAGCCAGTACCTAATAAATCGGTCAATAGGTCGCTAGACGTTTTATATTTGTACCTAAATCTTGTAAGGTCTCATATATTGCTGCATAGGCATGTCCACTTATTGCCGCCGGTTTATGATACGGTTATGTATGTGTGCGTTCGTCAATCCCCTCACGTTGACATCTTTTTTCGCAAAAACTAAATGAATAAATGTCGTCATCAGTTTCCAACATCGGTTTTCTGCATATACCCTCTGGTGTCAGTTAGTCTGTCTAGTGACACTTTCACCAGCGTATCATGGGATGGGACACTATGTTGGCTGCATGTCCCATGTTCATTTCATGGTAGATAAATAATCAAGTATTTCCTGGCATAGCATCATCATAGCTTTGAGCATCAACTATGCGTTTAATCGAACAGTTTGTTCCAATTTAGAACTTTAGGAAGTTTAAAAATTCTTCTCATTTCTCTAGTTTTACTATACACATTTGACTAAGTTTTGCGGTTTTAACAAAATGTTAAGCGGATATCAGAGGGTGTTCTGTCTAATATATTCATTGAAATGGAAACGATGCACAAAGAATACAAAGAGGAAAGGAAAGGTACAGAGAGATGAAGAAAGTAATACAAGTATTGAAGAAAATAATTTTTAGATGGCATATAATAATTTACAATTTCAAAAAATATTATTGGAAATTATTTCAAAAATAAATAATTTTTAAAAGAAACATCTATATGTAAAACAGAACATCCAGGACACCGACTTACTTACACAGTAAAACACATGATTTTGGGACTCAATTCTGAGAACTGCACATAAAAGTAGCTTCAAAAAGAAGAAGTTCAGCATCATTCGTTTTGTCAAGTTACATGCCATAATAATTTAATATCGATTTGAAGGTAGTAAGTATAGTATAGGGAAATTTGTCACGTTTTAGGCTCTTTTGATTGACATAACTCGAGAACCACGATTTAGGTGAAACAGGACATCGAGTATAACTATTCTTCAACTTTTACTATATAAAATTGAGTGAGGAGTTTTTATTGATAATAAAATATAGTCCCAAATTTCTGGATACATTTTATTGAACAATTACACTATGTCACAAAATTTCAAAAGTTTCTGTATCCGGGACATTTAATAATACATTTTAATGTAAAATTTCACGCTTAATTCAAATCTGCTCTCAGATATGTGGAAAGTAGAACAGATTTTGAGATATGGTCAAATTTCCATTTTTTGTGTTTTGAAAAAAGGTAGGTCTACTAAAATGTCATTTTCTCTGGCTTTAATTAACACGGAAAAAAACTTAATTAAAAGTCGCGAAAACTTGAAAAATCATTAAAATTTTTACAAAAATTCAACTTTGAAGTGCCATTACTTCGTCATTAATGATTGGATTTTAATCAACTATTGTTTTTTGAGAAATAATTTCATTATCTTTTATTTTTGTCACAGTTCAGTAAAATCGGTGAATTAAAGCCAGAGAAAATGGCATTTTAGTAGACCTACCTTTTTTCAAAACACAAAAAATGGAAATTTGACCATATCTCAAAATCTGTTCTACTTTCCACATATCTGAGAGCAGATTTGAATTAAGCGTGAAATTTTACATAAGGATCAACTATTTAGAAGACGGGATCAAAAATTTGTTGCATTGTGTTATTATACGTTTTCCGAGAGTTGTTTACTTTTATTGCCCTAAAAATTATTCCAAAAATGTTGGAAATTTTTCGTTATTTCCATTTAGACACCTTCTCCTTGGGCCACAATTTGCACAGCTTAATATGACCATTGACACTATAGAATCTAACCTTTCCACTATGGTAATTTACATTTCCCTCAGAATGATGTTTAATTGCTTTCTTATTAACATATTCTATAAATGTTTTGCGAATATCCTTACACTGTGGTTTTGTATTTATTTAACGCCGGCATCTTTGTTCACACATTGCCCTACTGCACCAACGATTGTCATTGCCACCACAACCCAAATAACGGAATGGACTGCATACTCTGGTCCTGGCATTAAAGTGCCACAATAAACGGGGAATGCAACGGCGACTATTTCAAAAACCTTGACTTACTCCACCAAAACATCTGGGATTACCTAAATGTGTACAAAGTAGTACAAGTACAAGGGTATGGTTTCAATACTAAAAATTATGATTAATTACAAAGAATACTCACGTGGTAGTCCTGCGCAACTTTGAGCCGAGGAGTAGGCCACCAAAACGGTCACCAATAAAGCGAAGATAATTAAGAGTTTCATAGTATTTATTGGCTGGAAGTTTGATTGTAATTGTAATATAACGAAAGCTACTGTAGTGATCGGCTTGAATGGAAAGAGACTTTTATAGAGTCAGAAAAGGGAACAGAACTACTTATATTGTCTGTTGCGTTAATCTTTTGTTTTTTTTAATAACGTGCATTAAAAAATAATGCAAAATATAAAAATATGGATCGATTGTTTTATTTTTTATTTTGAAAACATAAAAAGCTTGATGTTTTCCATGGGTATGGATACATGTGCACAGTAAAGTTGAAGATTAGCCGCTGTTGTTTTTTCAATGCTTTGTCTTGACACATGCGCTTATTGACGGGTACGTGTACATGTGAACAATAAAGCTGAAGATTAACACCTGTTGTTTTTGCAATGCCTTGTCTTGTGTCTTATGTGTCTATTGACAGTTGGAATCGGAAGAGACTGTCATTATAAAATGTGGTTAATTGTATAAATGTTGACCTATATTCAAATTAAGTTTTATAGAATAAGAATACCTGTTGTCTACCTTTCGAAGACGGCAATCATGTAAGTTTGTTTAAATTAGGTAACTGCTCTGCAGATTAGACGCCCTATAGTCTCATAAGTGTGAAATAGGTCATAATCTTAAATTCTATTGATAGGAATTTTTTTTTTAAATATTTATCAGATAACATTTTCAAATTCGTCTTTAGACAACTCACTTTACATTTTTGGACATAATTTGAAAACTCCGCGATTTCATTAAAATACTAGTGGGCCCAGCAATGCATTGGTATTGCATAACACAGTATAACATTTTTCAGCTCATTGATTTGGGACTCACTTCTGAGATCTGCACGTGAAAGTAGCCCCAAAAAGAAGTACTTTTGCATCATCCGTTTTATCAAATTAGCTGCATGACACAGTACAAGATTTTTAAGCTCATTGATTTGGGACTCAATTCTGAGAGTTGTGCGTAAAAGTAGCCCCAAAAATAAGAACTCCTGCATCATTCGTTTTGTTAAGTTGGCTGCATTAATAATTTAATGGCCATAAGAATTTTGATGCTCAAGGTAGATTTTTAGGACTTTTCCATATTTTAAGACGGTTATATCTCGGCATATCGTACTGAACATCACTTTTGTGTCTGAAATGAATGAAAAAAAAATGAAAAAATGCGGTACAAACCTACGCGAAAAACATGCAACCAGTGCCTTAAAAAACGCACAAATTCCAATTATTTAGCATTAACCTATAGGCTTAAGGACATGAGTTCTGGTTTCCTTATTTTATGCTAAATGCAATTAGTGTTGCCTTTTTTTAAGAACGAAAATGCCATTTCGTTTTATTCGTAAAAACAAAAAAATTAAATATACTCGCCTTCATACACACGAGTCGTAGATGAAATACGGTAACTTATGTCTTAGGTGGTGCGAGAATATTGTGTTAACGGTTATCGACAACTAGAATGTCATAAAAATTCGCTATCGATAACACTCCTGGCCGACAAATTTTTCGACAGATTCCTTGTGTCTGAACGCGCCTTTACACTTTCTTTCGCCTTTACACTTTCTTTCGTATATAATGACTTACGTATGAGTAATAAATAAAATTGTACATAACTCATACGCTCTGGCATGGGTAAACCTCAATTCGTCACAAAATATAGAATGACCTTAATAAATACCTTACACAGTGCAACACATGATTTTGGGACTAAATTCTGAGAACTGCACGTGAAAGTAGGCCCAAAAAGAAGAAGTTCTGAAGTTGTTTTGTCAAGTTACATGCCATAATAATTTAATATCGATTTGAAGTTAGTAAGTATCGTATAGAGGAATTTGTCACGTTTTAGACTATTTTGTTTGACATAACATAAATACTATATAGTGGCGTATGATTATCATAAGTAATTTTCCATGAAATCATACGCCACGGAGTACAACAGTTTTATTGTAACTGCTATAAAATAAACCCAGTTCAAAATCATCTGATCAATGGAAAAGTGAAACTGTTGCTTATGTAGGGAAACGTTATATGAACAGATTAAAGGAATTGTCTTTTTCTGGCTACTTTCACGTACAGTTCTCAGAATTGAGTCCCAAAATCATATGTTGTACTGTGTAGATGACGAATATTATAACATCGTGGTCAAAGTTGGTTGGGAAGGGGAAAAAATCCACATCAAGCCTCGCACCTGCACTGGAGTCGCCCGAAAAGGGAAAAATGTATGTACGACCCCCAGTCATTTTCTCTCCTAACATTTTCCCCAAACATTCCTACCCCGCTTTTTCGGCCCCTCAAGGGGTTTCCATAAAAAAATAAATTTTTTATAAAATTCACTCCCACTGCCCTAACTGCCCCAAATGTGCCGCTAGATGAATCAAAAGTATGACCGACCCCCAATTTTATTAAAACCAAAATAGTTTCTCTGAACATAAGGGGGCCCATACAGCCACCATGCGGGATTTCCCGGGTTTGATTCCCGCCTCCAGTCATCTACATTTTTCTTCCATTGCCGGCCCCCTCGATGTTATCGACAACAACTTCGCAGTATAGTGTCGAGTCAATCGACATATCTAACAAAAGCTTCTCAAACAGTGAAAGAAAGCGTGTTAATTCACAACAACGCGAGAAGCCTCCCGTACCTCATCCTTAGGATGTTAAGGGAAATTAAATTTTTAAGTTTATTAAAAATTTGATCTGAATAACGTTTTGTAATTCGAACCAACCATAAGTATATGAAATATTATACCCTCCCCCCTCAATTCGAAATCAAAAAGTTCGCCTTCATAGGAATAACTGTTGTCTCTGTGTCTTCTCAAACAGCTGACGTTCAGATTCGCCTATAAGCAAATAGGTGCCGTTTGTTGTGAATAAAAAAATATATATGTGTTAAGTAAAGAATAAGTAAATAGGAGGCACTCAGGATACTAGGAGAGACTAATGAAGCGATATTTACGAACAATATTATTTTAACGTTTCCAAATACGAAAGAATCGTTTTTTATTTTATTTTTATAATTGTGTCAAAATACATATTGATACATATCATAATATTGATATTAACTATATCAAAATGATTGTTTACCAATATATATTATTAGGCATCATCCATGTCCATCAAGCAGCCATCATCCTTTTGATCCACATCTAACGGCGACATCTTTGTTCACACAATGCCCTAGAGCACCAACGATTGTCATTGCCACCACAACCCATATAACGAAAAGCAACGCAATTTCTTGTCCTTTCATTGTAATGCCACATTGTACGGCGAATGCAGGGAAAGCGGGGAATTCGAAAACCTCGACTTAATGGACCATTACACCTGGGATTACCTAAAAGTGTACAAGATAGCACAAGTAGGAGGGATTAGTATCAATACTCCAAAGATGAGAATTTACAAAGGATACTTACGAGGACTTCCTGCACAATTTTGAGCCGAAGAGTAGGCGGCAAAAACGACCACTAGCAAAGCGAAAATAATTAAGAGTTTCATAGCTAATTATTGATTGTTGGTTGAGAATGCAATGAATTCTACGAATGCGAATGATTGCGAATGTAATGATCGGTATGAATGGAAAGAGGCTTTTATAGTGCCAGAAGAGGGGCTAGAACTATGGCAGATTACTTATATTGTCTGTTGAGTTAATCTTTTTGTTTTAAATGTACAATAAGAAACAATGTTGATTGTAAAAATATGAAACGATTGTTTGAAATCTTTATATTTTCAATGGGTACAGGTACATCTTAACAATAGAGCAAAAATTAAGAGCTGTTTTTTTGCCAACGCCTTGTCTTGTCATTATAAAACCTGGTTCATTGTATTAATGTTGACCTATTTTCAAATTAAGTTTTATAATATAAGAATACCTTTTATTTACCTTGCAGCTAAATAAATAAATACTCTACAGTCTAGACAGTTACATATGTATAGAATAGGTCGAAATTGTAAGCTCTAGTTATAGGAATTTCTTTGAAATTGAATTGTGTAAGTTTTTCTTAAGACATTTCAGTCTACAGTTTTGAACGTAATCGACCGTAACGACCGATTTTATTAAAATACTAGTGGGCCTGGGCAATGCTTTACTATTGCAAAGTTTACAACTATTTAACAATTAATTTTATATAAGACTAGTAGACCCGGCAATGCTTCGCTATTGCTTACTTGACGAATACTTATTTTTTGTATGGCTTGCTTACTTAAAGCGCTTAGTTAAAGCGTCGGTCTTATACGCTATGTACACAATTCGTTACCACAAGTTAGTTAGTCCTTAACCTGATCAAACTAACAACGTCTCACTAACCGATATAAAAAACGTCCGTCTGCAAATTCAGAGCCAAGTGCTATATATATAACAATATTACCTATCATAGTCCTAAAAATATATTTCCACTTTCTATCTTGTCCACGGTAATAAAATGTTCGCCTTCATATTCCCGCTGACCAAAAATAAATATTTTATCGGTGTATTCATGCCTGCACTGCCGAGTACTTTAAAGGTTCACATACACTACTGACATCAGTGTCAGTATTTCCCTTTAAAATGTGTCAGCATCGTGTAAATGAGATTGTTTTGACAGAATTTACCTAATAAATTTGATAAAACAAACTGACGCAAAGTCCTCAAACTTTGCTGACACCCCGCTGAAAAACAAGTTTTTAAGTGTCAGAAAAAAAAAATATACAAAATTTATGAAGTTACGAAAAAACTCTTCTAGTCCCTGATCTTTGCCTTAACAACAGTATTTTTTGATAAAAATAAAAGTAATTTTTGGTACAATAAAAATAATTTTTGGCTCAATTTAATAACTTTTTGGAACAATGATAGTACTTATTAGTACATTTAAAGTACTCTTCGGTACAATAAAGGTACTCTGTGGTACAATTAATTGCTTTTTTTTTGGTGTATAATAAAAGTTAATTTAATTACAATAAATTGATCTTTTTGGCACAATAAATTTACTTTTTTGTAAAATAAACTATAATTTTTAGTGCAATATATTGTACTTTTTAGTACAATAAACAAATTAGTTTATACCATAAAATGTACTTTTTGGAACAATAAATTTACTTTTAGGTACAATAAACTATACTTTTTAGTGCACTATATTGTACTTTTTAGTACAATAAAGAAATTTTTTATACCATAAATAGTATCCTTTGGTACAATACATGTACTTTTTAATAAAATAAACTGTAGTTTTTGGTATCGAATATTATCTGTACACCAAATATCATCGATCTAGGGTTTAAATACAGTTTTGCCACGTCCCCTTCGCCCACTGACTGAGAACATGAAGCACCGAGTACTATCTTTTATCTTTCTGGGGCTAAAATACAGTTTGGTCACGCCCCCTCAGCCCACTGATTCAAAATTTAAATTTCGTTTGCATATAAATATTCGTGTTGTCGAAAGCCATCTGTGTATCAAATTGTATCTCCCTAGCTCCAAAAATATGTTTTGCCACGCCCACTGGTCCAAAATTTAAATTTCCTGATTTCTGCATATTCATATTCGTGTTGAAGAGTTCTGTCTGTGTACCAAATTTTATTTCTCTAGGGCTAACATACAGTTTTGCCACACCCCCTCCGCCCACTGATCCAAAATTAAAATTCCGTCCGCATATTCATATTCATGTTGCCAAGCACTTTCTGTGTATCAAATTTTATCTCCCTAGCTCTGAAAATATGTTTTGCCACGCCCACTCAGCCCACTGGTCCAAAATTAAAATTTCGTCTGCATATTCATATTCGTGTAGACGAGTACTAATTGTGTACCAAATTTTATTTCTCTAGGGCTAAAATACAGTTTTGCCACACCTCCTACGCCCACTGATCCAAAATTAAAATTTCGTCCGCATATTTATATTCGTGTTGTCGTGTACTATCCGGGTGCCAAATTGTATCTCTCTAGGGCATAAGTGTAGTTTTAAACCCGCCCCCTCCGCCCACTGACCCTAAATTAAAATTTCGTCTACATATTCAATTCACATTCTCGAGTACTTTTTGTGTACCAAATTATATCTCTGGGGGGCTAAAATACAGTTTGGCCACGCCCCCTCCGCCCACTGATCTAAAATTAAAATTTCGTCTGCATATTCATATTCATGTTACCGTGTACTATCTAAGTGCCAAATGTTATTTCTTTGGGGCTAAAATACTATTTGTTCACCCCTTCTCCGCCCACTGATCAAAAATTGAAAAAAATATATATATGATAAAAGTGTATAGCATTAAAAGAGACGTGTTAGACCCCAAGTATCTTAAGATCTAATTCGTTTCAGAATGCGGTCTCAAGTGATGCGTTAACCAACGCACATCATATTTAAGTTTTAAATTAAAATAAAAAAATAAACTACGACTGTACTGGAGGGGACAATCATCTTCAAATCGACTCACAATGCGACGCTGTTGATTTATATATATGTGCTATCTATATTGTCATAGAAACAACCAGGCGTTACAAATATAAAAAAACTGAATATCCCCTTCTGTCTGTGCGTCGTGAACTTGGTGAAGGTTATACAAATGTGTTGTTTATATGAATGTTAAATTAGGTATATCCTCGGAAAACATGGTTAGGATGAAACTCTGGATACTTTAAGAACACTTTCAAAGACCGATAAAAATATGTTGGGCTAGCTTACTTATGTGACTAAAGTCAAGCGTCGATCTTATGCGCTCTGGCGATAACACAGTGCAACACACTTTTTCGAGTGCGAACCAAAGCAATATCAAACGATAGCATTTGATCTCAGTAACAACACCTTAAACACCATATTGCTCCACCACGTCACAATTTATTTTAACAGTGGTTTGAAGTGTGATTTGTTTTGGTCAAAAGTCGATTCTAAGAAAATAAATATCATGTGTAAAAATACATTGGGGTAGTTTAAATCTTCAGAGATTCGGATCTCAGAGGAATATTTTATCGAAACATATTAACCCTTTACCTCCCACCCGTAAGTGACATTTTAGGCCCAATTTTGAAAAACAGCTTAAAAGTCAACTTTGGAGGAAGGTCAAGTTCAATGTCTCATACGGGTGAGAACTGTTGGATTGAAATGTTTCCAGGAAATATTTCCGAAGACATGAATTATCCCAAATTCTTTGATTCGAATTTTGTCCAAAAATTACAAATTTAAATTCACTGTAAAAAATTTGTATTGTAGTAGATATTGTTTGATATTGGTCTCGTTCATGCCCCAAGACAATGACCCTTGCTATAAAAAAACAAATTAAGTTATTTTGCAAAAGCCAAACTCCAATGACGAGATATCACAATGTTAAAATATAGAAAAAATGCTAAAAATCCTTGAGCGATAAAATTCGTATGACTGTACAGTATTACCCACTGCCGAAAATTAAAATTCCGTCTGCATATTCATAATTGTGTTCCAGAGTACTATCAGGATATACAATTGTATCTCTCTAGGAATAAGATACAGGTTCACAACGCCATCTGATCGAAAATACAAATTTCATGTGCATATTTCAACCTGAAGTGCCGAGTACTATCTGTGTACGAAATTTTATATCTCTAGGACTATAATACTTCTTGAGCACACACTCTCTCGCTTAAGGTCTTAAATAAAATTTTGCCATGCCTCTCCGCAAACTGACCCAAATTAAAAATTTCGTCTGCAAATCTGTAGTTTTTGTGCCGAGTACTATCAATATATATCAAATTTTATCTCTCTAGGACTATAATATGGTTTTGCCACGCCCCCTCCGTCCACTGATCGAAAATAAAAATTTCGCTTTCAAGTTTCAACCTGAAGTGCCGACTTCTATCAGTATACCAAATTTTATCTCTCTAGGGCTATACTACATCTTCGGTACGCCAACTCTGATCGCTGATTTAAACTAAAAATTTCATCTACAAATCCGTAATTGTAGTGCTGAGTATTATCTATATATCAAATGTTATCTATCTAGGACTATAGTACATATTGGACACGTCCACTCTGCCCACCGACACAAATTAAAAATTTCATCCGCAAATCTGTAATTGTAGTGCCGAGTACTATCTATATATCAAATTTTAGCCATCTAATGCTTAAATACAGTTTTGCCATGCCCCTTCCGCCCAATGATCGAAAATACAAACTTTGTCTCCAATTTTGAGCCTGAAGTGTCGACTACTTTCTGTGTTTCAAATTGTATCTCTCTAGGGCTATACTATAGTTTTGCCACGCCCCCACCGCCCACTGGTCGAAAATACAAACTTCGTCTGCATACTCATATTTGTGTTGCCGAGCACTATCTGTATATCCAATTTTACCTCTCTAGCTCCAAAAAAAGCATAATTATGTGACTTGTCTATGTCTAATTTTTAATAAAGCAAAAACTTTATTTCCCTTTACAGCCCATGAATGAGGTATGGGATAGCTTCTCGCTTTGTTATTAATTTCCAATTTAGATTCCCAACAAAAGACACCTACTTGTTTATTGACGTCACTGTTTGAATAGCTTTTACTGGACGCGCTGATTGACTTGACACTATACTGCGAAGTTGCTGTCGACAACTTCGAAACATGGTATTTTTTAGTCAGGACATAGATTATGAATTTTGGGACACTGGACCTTAAGTCCATTTCATTTCAGTGTTGTGAGTATATCCAAATTTTAGCCTCTTGGCCCTATCATAAACAGACACGTAGATGGGTGGACGAACATACTTGAAAGGATTTTTTCCGCAGAGGGCAGGAGTAGTTTACCCTCTGATACTTTTAGTTAGAGATAAGATTCACGGCATTTAATAACTGTATATATATTTTTGTATGTTTATGACAAAATTTAATTATAATCAAGTTGTTATCTAATTTAAAAAAAAAAAAACACATAAACTTGCCACGCTCATAAACTTGGTTTAATTCCATTGATATTTTTAAGAAATTTTAAATTTTTTTATTATGCTTTAAAAAACTTGTTAATCATCTAATAAACGGAAAATTCAATCAATTTATTATAGGAAGGAGGTTAGTACAACAGTTCTCAACATTATTTTGATTTTCCAACTCCAAACTTGTGAATATTATAAACTTACATAAAATATTCATTAATATACTGATCTTTTATTTTGTTTTTTTTTTTAATTTGTTTCCACTCCCATCTTTTGCACTATCAATATTTTTTAGCCCGATGCCTCTAACGCTGGCATCTCTGTTCACATTCAGCCCTAGAGCACCAACGATTGTCATTGCCACCGCAACCCGTATAACGCATAGCATCACATCTTCTTGTCCAGGCATTCCAATACCACATAGTACGAGAGAAACAATGGGGATCCCGGCGGCCACGATGTAATCCACCACTACAACTAGGATTACCTGAAAGAAAAATCGTACAAGTCAAAATACTAGCACAAATAATTTAACTATATGTAATCACAAAGGATACTCACGAGGTCGTCCCGTGCATCTTTAAGCCGAGGAGTAAGCCACAAAAAGGACCACCAATAAAGCGAAGACAATTGAGAGTTTCATAACTGATTATGGATAGTAAGAGGACGAAAGCAATGAATATTTTGTGATAATGGTTTTTGAGTGTAGAGACTTTCATAGTGTAGTATAGGTTAACCAGAACTATAGCTCTGTGAATGCTTTGTTTTTGTTGTTATTATTGTGATATAGACTTACCTTTTTGTACAAGTGTAGAATAATTGTATTTTCAATTATATATCTGAAGTATCTACACGTGTGTGAATTTAACACGTATTTACTAACCGACATCTGAACAATACACCAGAAGTATAACAGATGTTTTTTAAGCGATTCTTTGACATACTTCCCTGTTGACAAAATATGCTGTCATTACAAAGTTCAATGTATTTCATAATTTATCCATTTTCAGACAAAGTATAATAATATCTCAAAATGAATTTTGTGCTTCTTTTGGGATAATAAGACAATTTCTAGCAATAGTTTGTTAGAATAACTTTTGAATGCAATAACTTTGTTGAGTATATTTTAAAAATTTAAACTGTTCACAGTCAAATTATTATATTTGCCAATAATTTACTATATGACGACCTCAGAACCATATTTACATACTGCACAACAGCATTTTTCTGAGATACCTAAGGATACCAAAGGAAACGCGTTAGCTGGCTATACTATAGTCACACATTGTGATACCTCAATTAAGGAAGCAATGAAGATCATATTCGTGTAGAATGAACGAATTTTGATATTTCTGTGCCATTGTGCGATGAAATCTTACTAGAAAATAAACTTAATTTCCCTTTACACCCAATGAATGAGGTGTGGGATAGCTTCTCGCGATGTTGTTTATTAACACGCTTTCTATTTATGAATCACAACAGACGGCACCTACTTGTTTATCGACGAATGTCACTGTTAGAGAAGCTTTTACAAGACATGTCTATTTACTAGACACATCTACTGCGAAGTTGCAATGAAGAAAAAATGTAGATGACTGGAGCCGGTAATCGAACCACGGATCTCCCGCATGGCAGTCGATGGTCAATCCACTATGCAACGGTCGGTGCGATAAACTTATTGTTTGTAAAAATTTCACTTAGATCCTTATTGTTCCAATTTTGGACTCAACTTATCAACATCCGTATCGTAATAAAGTGCATAAAAAGTTGTTATTCCTCTACATCAAACTGAATTTTTAGATGATGATCAACAAGTATTATCGTGCCATCATATTTTGTCCGGAAATGGGTCAATTATACAACAACAACAACATAATAACATTTTGTGTTATTCCGACTCATTATATGAATACGTCGAAGCCAGACTTCTTTAACTCATATTTTTCAGGTTAATTGTTTTATTATCACAACACTACAACATGCATATGAATAAAACAAAACTGCAATATTGTTTTCAGGTATGAAATAATGTAATTAGTACAGATATTTTGTATTTATATTTTACATATATTTATAATCCCAAACAAAAGATTCACTACACAGCCCGAGACAGTAAAATGTCTTTGCTCTGATGCCTCGTGCACTATATAAACCTCTTGGTCAAATACCGATCATTACAGAAGCATTCATTGCATTCAACCACCAACAACTCAACCTAACTAATCAGCTATGAAACTTACAATTGTCTTCGCTTTATTATTGGTCGTTTTTGTGGCCTACTCTACAGCTCAGAGATGCGTGGGGCGACCTCGTAAGTATCCTTTGTATTTACCAAATATTTGGAGTAATGATACTAATACCTCTCACTCGTACAATCAATACACTTTCAGGTAATCCTAGTTGTACTGGCGTACCAAGTCAAGGCCGTCGAGGTCCACGTTGCACTCCTCGTACTATGTGGTCTTACAATACCAGGACAAGAAATTGCGTTGAATTACGCTACTTGGGCTGTGGTGGCAATAACAATCGTTGGTGCACTAGGGCTGCATGTGAACAGAGATGCCGTCGTGCTGGTTAATTCAAAAGGATACGGATGATGTTAAGGATGATATAGATGATGTTACAAAAAAAAAAAACAAATAAAATAGTATAACTAATTTGCATAAATACTATTGGATTTTATTAGAAGAAGAATTAAAGAAGTTCTGTGGTAGGATATAATCAAATATTGTTGAGTTTAGTTATGACCTTACAAATTTAGAAAAAATTAGAATATCAATAACACGGTGTTACAGTCACTTGTAATTTGGGGAGTAACCTAGTGCACAATAAAGGTCTGGTCGAGCACAACATGAATCTGTATACCAAAGTTTCTTAACACTCTCTAAATCTTGACTTACGCTCAAAAATTGGTTTTTACTATAGCCATATGAAACATAGATACTCAGACTATTGTAGAAACAGTGACCACAGTGCTTTGAAAAGAGACAAAATATTTAGTAATAGCTGGAGATATCGATTTTTGGTCTTAGAGCACCGCAAGTAAAATTTTCGAAAAAACATTTGTGTAGAACATTTAAATGTTGTAAAGTCTTATTTTAATGTCCTTTTCAGACGTTTCTCGAAATAAATACAAAAAGGCTACGTAAAGGGGTCGATTTGGTGAGTTAATGCACTACGCAAAAAAATCTCGTCGTTAAATTTTTCATATCGAAAATGTACTAAAATAATAAAAACATAGCACCTATTTTATAACCTATGTATGTAAAACTGTAGACTTCACAGACTTCGCTTCAAGTTCGATCTAAGGGAGATCTGTCCTTCCGTCCGGAATATTTCCGGAAAAGCATCAATATACTCTTATTAAAATTTCAGCAATATTAAATGTATAATCTTTTTATTGTCTTTCTGTTAAAATGTTTATAATTTTTCCACTAAGTCTTCATAATTTCCTTTTGACGCAATGCCTCTAACGCCGGCATGCCCGTTCACAATCAGCCCTGTTGCACCAACGATTATTATTGCCACCGCAACCCGTATAACGCATCGTATCACATCGTCTTCTCCCGGCATTCCAATACCACATAGTACGGCGAGGACAACGGGGATGTCGGCGGCCAACATTTAATCCACCACCACAACTGGGAAAACCTGAAAGTGAATCATCCCATCGTATTGTATTAGTACAAATACTCCTTTAGTACTATTTGCGACAACAAAGTATACTCACGAGGTTGTGGGCATCTTTGAGCCGTGGAGTAAGCCACAAAAACGATCACTAATAAAGAGAAGATTATTGAAAGTCTCATAACTGATTATGGGTTGTAAGGCGACGAATGCAATGAATATTTTGTGATTGCGGTTTTTGAGAGAAGTGACTTTTATAGTGCAACTGTTACAAGAGAACTACAAAGCAGTGATTGTTTTGTTTATTGATGTTGTTGTGATATAAACTAGGTGCTTTGTATAAGTGTAAAATAATTGAATTTGCAAGTATGTCCGTATATCCGTAAAATCTACAGATGTGTACTTTTAATATGTATTTACTAATCGACATCTGAACAATAAATGTAAAAAATTACAGATGTGTAATTAAAGCCGTGCTTTGACATACTCCACTATTGAAAAATATACTGTCATTACCAAGTTCTGATCCATTTTCCGACGAAATATGTATAATAATATCACTCACTATATTCTGTTGAATCTCTTATTAATAGAAAACTGAAACGATTTTTTATAGTATTTTAGAAGAACTTTTAAAAGTAACTACTTTGTTGAGTAACTTTAAAAAATTTAAAAATTGTTTACAGTCAAAATATCATATTTTTCAAGTATTAACTTTATATGGTTTGTTTAAGATATATTAGAAAGAAATCAGTAATCACTATGAAAATCGACATAAAAGTAATATTGTGGCACAACAAATATTTTATAATTATAGTTGGATCTCCCATGTTACTGAATTGATTGCTATAGTATTTGTGGACAATATATATATTTATATATGTACATTAGGGCGACAGCGAAATTAAAAAATGTGCCACTTGATGTAAAAAATACATGACAGAAATTTAAATAAGATCGGACAACTATTTCCCATGCCCCGAAGAGGTCGAAGGGTGAATTCTTAATAAATCACGTGAAAGTAGCCCCAAAAAGAAAACATTCTGCATCATTCGTTTTGTCAAGTTACATGCCATAATAATTTTATATAAAAATTTTATTTCACGTTTAAGGCTCTTTTGTTTAACATAACTCGAGAACCAATATTCCGATTTAGCTGAAACAAATTTTAAAAAATTTAGAATTACAATTCCTCCATTCAAATAACGTTTTCCTATATAGGCAACAGTTTCACTTTTCCATTCATCAAATGATTTTGAACTGGGTTTATTTTGTAGCAGTTACAATAAAACTGTTGTACTCCGTGGCATAAGATTAACGTGGAATATAACTTATGATACTCATACGCCACCATATAATAATATAACAAAAGACAAATTCCCCTATTATAATGGCATGTAATTTGACAAAACCAATGATGCAGAACTTCTTCTTTTTGGGGCTACTTTCACGTGGAGTTGTCAGAATTGAGTCCCATAATCATGTGTTATGTTCGATTAAGGAATTATATTTTTTCCCGCAAATATGTACTAGTCAAATATTGACGTGTATGGGCGGCGCCTCGGTTCTCTTTGCCAACCTGGTTTTAAATATCCCGGTTATATCTCTACTACACTGTGAAAATTTCAGGACGATCCAACTATTATTTAGACTGTTGTAACAGTTTCTGTTAAATGGGTCGAGGTACATTGGTTGTTCATCATATTACACCAACAACACATACTAAATGTCAGATTAATACCTCTTATAGTTCATTAAGACCGACCGTGGCATAGTGGTTAGAACACGCGACTACCATGCGAGGCATCCGTGGTTCAATTCCCGGCTCCAGTCATCTACAGTTTTCATTCATTATCGGCTCCCCTCGAATGTTGTCGACAGCAATTTCACA
Organism: Muscina levida; assembly: GCA_964034835.1. NCBI lineage: Eukaryota > Metazoa > Arthropoda > Insecta > Diptera > Muscidae > Muscina > Muscina levida. The sequence goes on from OZ035884.1 coordinate 11,097,185, forward strand.
GTATTAGTGTCGAGTCAATCGGCATGTCTAGTAAGAGCTTCTCAAACAGTGACGTTCGCATTCGTCGATAAACAAGTAGGTGCCGTTTGTTGTGACTCATAAATAGAAAGCGTGTTAATTAACAACATCGCGAAAAGCTATCCCATACCTCATTCATGGGGTGTAAAGGGAAATTAAGTTTTTTTTTTAAGTTCATGACGTACAGCCTTTTAAAGTTTTATACCACGCCCACTGATCCAATCCCGCCCATTTTTTGTTGGATTACGAACTTTGCTGCCAAATGCACCCAGGCAAATGTTCAAGGCGATTGAAGAAACAGCACTCCAGATATTGCGATTTCAAAAATACGGTCCATTAAGCAGGGCCACGCCCACGTGATAATCAAAAATACATGTACCCAATTTTCACCACCCACCACACAGCTAAATTTTGTGAAAATTTCAAAAATAACGGTCAAGTCGTTTTCGAGTGTATGCGGTACTAAAAAATACCAATAAACAAACACAATCTAATTTTCATACATATAGATTTGACCTCTTTGGAGCACGCCTTAAAGTTGTCCGATTTTTTCCCAAATTTTGACCATAGTCGTTTTATTACAACTGACACAATATTCCGCTCGGGCATTACCGACAATTCAAACTTGAGCTTTCGCTGATACCCAGATGTTTATAAAGTATAACATGAAAATGATTTTTTGGTTGCATAAATTTTGGTTTCATCTCAACAACATCCTAGTCGTAATTAAAAACATCAACAAGTTGTTACTCCTTTACATCAGATTCATTGAATTTTCCATTGATGTAATGATCAACAAGTATTTCGATGCCCTCATATTTTAGCAGGAAATGGGTCAATTATACAACAACAACACACAAATTACACCTGCCGTTATTCCCACTTTCAATATATGAATACATCGAAGCCAGACTTCTGTTACTCGTATTCTTCAGGTTAATTGTTGTATTGTCTACATCACACATGTATATGAATAAAACGAAAATGTTATATTGTTTTCAGCTATCAAACAATTGAATTATTACAGATTTTTTATATTTATAATTTATATATATATTTATAATCACAAACAAAAGATTCACTACACAGCCCGAGACAGTAAAATGTCTTTGCTCTGATGCCTCGTGCACTATATAAACCTCTTGGTCAAATACCGATCATTACAGAAGCATTCATTGCATTCAACCACCAACAACTCAACCTAACTAATCAGCTATGAAACTTACAATTGTCTTCGCTTTATTATTGGTCGTTTTTGTGGCCTACTCTACAGCTCAGAGATGCGTGGGGCGACCTCGTGAGTATCCTTTGTAATAACCAAATATTTGGAGTAATGATTATAATACCTCTCTCTCGTACAATCAATACACTTTCAGGTAACCCCAGTTGTACTGGTGCAGCTAGTCCTGGCCGTCGAGGTCCCCGTTGCACTCCTCGCACTATGTGGGCTTACAATGCCAGGACAAGAAGTTGCAGTGAATTGCGCTACTTGGGCTGTGGTGGCAATAACAATCGTTGGTGCACTAGGGCTGCATGTGAACAGAGATGCCGTCGTGCTGGTTAAATCAAAAGGATACGGATGATGTCAAGGAGTTTGAACTGAGATGCCGCCGTGCTGGTTAAGTTAAAAGGATATGAATGACGTCAAGGATAAAGAGATGAGCATAGTGGCGAACATATTGAACAACAAATAAAATAATGAAAATAATTTGCATAAATACTATTGGATTTTAATTGTTTAACTGCGTAATGTTTAAATATAGTATATTATAATTTAAAGAGTTCTGGCGTAGGATATTTTCAAATACTGTTGAGTTAAGATATGACCTCACACGACTGAAATTAAATTTCCCAGGCATATTAGAAAACTTATAAGTACTTCGATGATATTAGAGAAAATCCCCCTATATTTTTCAGTCAGGCTCATCAAGAAGCTACAATGTTTGTAATAAAACTAAATTTCGTCATATACGTAAAAGAAAGTTGTGCAGTGTTTGTTCTCGTGAATGGAGTTCTTTTACATATTCCTTGAAACAAAATGTAATTAATCGAAAAATCATTAACCCGTAATGAATTTTAGAAGAAATAAGCATAGCAATAACATTTGGTACTTGGGGAGTGACCTAGTGCATGTTGTAGGTCTGTTCGACTACAACATGAATCTGTATACCAAAGTTTCCTAACTCCCTTAAAATCTTGTGTTTCTCTAAAAATTTGGTTAACTTAACCGGTGGATAATCAATTTTTACAAGCATATATGCGTTTGACTTGTGACATCTTGCACTTTCTAAATAAATAAAAAGATTAGGGTATCTTTATAAAATAGTTGCTAAAAATTTCTTGAAACATTAAAAAATTGTGAAACCTCTAAAATTTTGCGATAGTGCCATAATGGCTTTATCGAATGCGATATAATGCTATATGGCTTTATTACCTATGGCTTTATTGCACGGCATATATTTCTTATTGTTTTAGTGTATTTTCGATATCAGATGTCTGCAATGGAATTTAACGACGATTTTTTTGTGGAATAGTTAAACTATCTATCTCGCCTCATCTCGTATCCTTTTCATCCTCTTCATCCTTTTTTTCGAGAAAAGTAATAAAAGTACCTTAGATAGGACTTTAGAACATACAAATGTTGTACAAAGATGTTGTTTAGAAAATTTTACTCGGGATGTTCTAATATAGCAAATCGATATCTTCAACTTTTACTAATCATTTTTTCTCTTTTCAAAGCACTGTGTGAACAGTGCGACCTCAAAAAGTCAGTACGTGTTAAAGATATCGCTTTTTGGTCTTACAGCACCCGAAGTAAAATTTTCTGAGCAAAATTTGTTTACAATAGTTAAATGTTTTAAGTCCCCTATTTCAAGTCTTTTTCTGACTACTAACAAAATAAGGACGAAAAGGACACGTAAAGAGTCGAGTTTAAGTGCTCCGCAAAAAAAATTCTCGTTAAATCTCATTGACGACATCTGATATCGAAAATGTTCTAAAACTATATGAAACATAGATACTCTGACTACTTTAGGTCGCTGTTCATACATTGCTTTGAAAAAAGGACACAAAAAGGTTAGAAAAAGTTGGAGATATCGATTTTTAACCTTAGAGCCACCCAAGTAGAATTTTCTAAGCAACATTTTTATGAAACATTTCAATGTTCTAAAGTCCCATTATATGGCACTTTTCTGACTTTTTTCGAAATAAGGACGAAAAGGACATGTAATAAGTCGAGATAGAGAGATTAAATGTTCAACAATAAAAATTCTCATTGAAGACATCTGATATCGAAAATGCACTAAAACAGTAAGAAACATAGATACTCTGATTATTTTAGATCGCTGTTCACACATTGCTTTGAAAAAAGGAAAAAATTTTTAGTTAAAGTTGGAGGTATCGATTTTAGATTTTAGGGCGCCCCAAATAGAATTTTCTAAGCAACATTTTTGTAGAACATTTCAATGTTCTACAGTCCCACTATATGGTTTTTTCCGGCTTTTTCAAAATAAGGACGAAAAGGACATGAAATATATCGAGATAGAGAGTTTAAAATAAAAATCCTCATTGAAGACATCTGATATTAAAAAGAAAAGAGACAAAATGATTAGTAAAAGTTGAAGAATTTTGACCTTAGAGCACCGCATGCAGAGTTTTCTGAGCAAAATTTTTGTAAAACATTTGAATTTTGTAAAGTCCCATTGAAAGTTCCTTTACTGACGTTTCTCGAAAAACGGACGAAAAGGAAACGTTAGGAGTCGAGACAAAGAGTTAAATTGTTCTACAAAATATACCTCGTTAAATTTCATTGACGACATCTGATATCGAAAATGAACTAAACCCCTACGAAACATGATTTTGTAATACTCATTTCAAACTCTATTTTAGGTTAAACCTAAAACTCCATCGGGCAAAAACAAAAAGTTCGATTATATACTCTCTCTCAACTAAGGCTTTAATTAAATAAAGGAATTATTACTAGCCCCCCAGACAATAAGCTCCTTTTTTAATTACAGTGTTATTATGAAAAGATATCCAAATATCAAAGGACTCCATACACCATTTACATACAACAACAAAAATAAAAATCCAGTTATATTTAAAGCTTATCATTTTTAATAGTTAATTTTTTAATATGTGTACAATTTTCCTTAGCCATCATTCATATCATGATCATTTTCCTTTAACCCTCTCTCCGCCGACATCTCCGTTCACATTCAGCCCTGGTGCAATAAAGATTATTATTGCCGCCACAGCCCAAATAACTTATTTCAACGCATCTTCTAACTCCGGCATTGTAATACCACATAGTACGAGGAATGCAACGGGGACCTCGACGGCCACGATTTGCTGCACCAACGCAACTGGGATTACCTGAAAGTGTAGAAGGGATTGATATTAGTACTCTAATTATGGATAATTAAAAAGGATACTCACGACGTCGTCCTGGGCATCTTTGAGCCATGGAGTAGGTCACAAAAATGACCAACAACAAAGCCAAGACAATTGAAAGTTTCATAACTGATTAGGGAGGTTGTTGATTAATTGCAGCAACGAATGTTTGTGTGATGATCGGTGTACCGCAAGAGGCTTTTATAGTACAAGAGAGACCACAACTATAACAGATTAATTTAATTATTTGTATAGCGAATCTGTTGTTTTTTATTTTTGTGCAGTAAACTGTTGTTTTTGCATTGATGTTAAACATGAAAAATATGGCAGTATTCAATTAACTTGGATCTGAAAAAAATTAATGACTTTATATTTATAATATGTATCGTATATGCCGTCATAAGACTATAATCATGGATTTTTATAAATCACTTTTTATTATTATGAATAAGTCCATATGTTGGCATTTAAATAACATACGTTTTCATTGTCAAAAGTCTCTTGCTTTATTATATTCATACATATGTCAATATTCGGAATAAAACTGACTGTTTTAGTACACTTTATTTGTATATCATTACCCCTTAGGTACGAGAGGGTATATCTCAATTGATACTAGGTAATGTGTAACGCATTAAAGGAGACGACACGAGTTGGCATCCAAGTATCTTAAAACCATATTCGTTTCAGGACATTTTAAGATAATTGAGTCATTTCCTTTTGTCTGTCTAACTCTAGTAAACTGGGAAACTAAAGTTTTATTCTAGTAGAACAACACTGATCCTTATAAAAATCCACAAGTATTTATATTTTCCAAAATTTAAATAAAGAATTGTAAGTAGGCAGAATAGTCCGATGCCTTGTGGTATCTCCCATATAAAACGACATTTTTTTAAATAATATATTATTTCTCCAGTAACTTCCAAACAAAATACTGCAGGATATTTAAATTTCGATCAGTGTTATTATCTTGTAATAGTCAGCTAAACCTCAGAAAATTCGAAACATATGTCACACTCCTACTGTTATATCCCACACTAATGATCGAATTCACACATATGCAATTGACATACATATATATACATATACTGATAAAATAGTGATTAAAATAGATCCTAAAAGAATATATTTCTTATTGTTTAAGTGCATTTTCGATATCAGATGTCTTTAATCAAAATCAACGATGAATATTTTGTGGAACGTTTTAACTCTCTATCTCGTCTAATTACGTGTCCTTTTTTCCTTATTCCGAAAAAAATTCAGAAAAGTGCCATATAATGGAAATTAAGACCATTTAAATGTTCTACAAAATTGTTGCTCTGAAAATACTGGTTGGGTCGCTCTTAGATAAAAAATCGATATCTCCAATTTTCATTAATCATTTTGTCTTTTTTCAAAACACTTTGCAAACAGTGTGACCTATAATAGTCCGAGATCTATGTTTCTTATTTTTTGTAGTGCATTTTCTATATCAGTTGAATTGTCTTTCAATGAAATTTAACAATGATTTTTTTTTCGAAACATTTAAACTCTCTACCTCCACTCTTTACGTGTCCTTTTCGTCCTTATTTCGAGAAATGTCAGTAAAAGACCTTTAAATTGGACCTTACAAAATTCAACTATTGTCTAAAAATTTTGCTCAGAAAATTCTACTTGAGGTGCTCTAAGACCAAAAATTGATATCTTTAACTTGTACTAAATTTATGAAGTTTACACAGTGCTTTGAAAAGAGACAGAATTATTGGTTAAAGTTGGAGATATCAATGTGCTATCTTAGAACAACCCGAGTAAAATTTTCAAAGCAACTTTTTTGTAGGAAATTTGAATGTTTAAAAGTCCCACTTTAATGCAATTTTCTGACCTTTTTCGGAAAAATTACGAAAAAGACACATAAAAAGTCGAGACTGAGAGTTAAAAAGTTTCACAAAAAAAAATCAATAAGTAACATAGATACTCCGACTATTTTTACTGACTTTTCTCAAAATAAGGACGAAAACCAAACGTAAGAAGTGGGGAAAGAGAGTTAAAATGTTGCACAAACAATTCCTAGTTGAATGTCGTTAAAAGAAATTTCATGTGATATCGAAAATGCACTAAGCAATAAGAAACATGATTTTTTAAGGAAAACTTCAGCGGGCCAAGAAAAAAATCCAACTAGTGGATCAGTCCTCTCGAAATTTTAATACACTCCCTCCAAAGGCTTTCATTCCGTAAAGGAACTATTTTGCCTCACAGACAATAAACTTCATTTTGGGATACAATGTTATTCTGTATTAAAAGATATCCAAATACCAAAGGACACCAAAAACCATTTACATACAACAACAGCAATTAAAATTCAGTAATATTTAATGCAAATTAATTTTATTAGTTCATTTTTTGTTATATGTTTATACTTGTTGACTACTCTTTCCTTAACATCATCCATATCACGATCATTATCCTTTACGCCTGTCTCTAACGCCGACATCTACGTTCACATCCAGCCCGAGTGCACCAACGATTGCGATTGCCACCACAGCCCAAATAACGCAATTCAACGCAGCTTCTAGTCGCGGCATTGTAAGACCACATAGTACGAGCAACGCAACCGGCACCTCCACGGCCAGGATCTGCTGCACCAGTACAACTGCGATTACCTAAAAGAGAAAAACGGGATTGGTATCAGTACACTAACTATGTGTAATTAGAAAGGATACTTACGACGTCCTCCTGGGCACCTTTGAGCGGATGTGTAGGTCACAAAAATGACCAACAATAAAGCGAATACAATTGAAAGTTTCATAGCTGATTAGGTAGTAGGTTGCTGATTAAATGCAGCAACGAATGCTTGCGTAAAGATCGGTGTTGGGAAACCGGCTTTTATAGTGCAAGAAATAACAAAACTTAATTTGATTATTTTTGTAGTAAATCTTTTGTTTTTTATTATTGTGCAATAAATTTTCGCTTTTGTATTGATGTAAAACATTCAAAATATAGCAGTATTCAATCAACTTTTATTTTTAATTGTTTAATAGTATTATGTTTTTATACATATGGATTTATTGTTTATGCCCTAATCATGTATATTTATAAAAGTTTTATGAATATTTTTTTATTATGAATAAGTCGATACATATGTTTACATTTAAATAACAGACGTTTTCTTTGTCAAAAGTCTCTTGCTTTATTATATTCATATGTCGATATTCGGTATAAAACAGACTTTTTTAGTATACCCTTACCCCTTAAGTACGAGAGTGTATATCTCACTTGATACAATGGAAAACAGTAATACTAAAGGAGACCTATACGAGTTAGAACCCACGTGTCTAAGACCAAATTCGTTTCAGGACATTTTAAGACAATTGAACCACATCAGATTCTCTGTTTAACCGGCTAGCTGGTGGACATGTTAACTTTAGAAAAACTACCCAGATACTTATTTAACATCTAAACTAACTAAATAAATTTCCCTTGACTTACCATGAATGAGGTATGGGATGATTCTCGCGTCGTTGGTAATTAACAGGCTTTCTATTTATGATTCACAACAAACGGCACCTGCTTGTTTATCGACGAATACGAACGTCACTGTTTGAGAAGCTTTTACCAGACATGCCGATTACCTTGACACTTATACTGCAAAGTTGCTGTCGACAACATCGAGGTGGCCGGCAATTAAAGAAACTGTAGCTGACTGCTAACAGGGAATCGAACCACGGATCTTCCGCATGGTAGTCGCGTGGTCTAACCTCTATGTCACGGCCGGTCTCCATTATTAAAAATCTACAAGTATGAACAATTTTTAGTAGTTCAATACCTTCTGGTATATCCCATAAAAAAATGATCCATTTTTAAAAAAATATAATGTTTCTCCCATAACTTTCAAAGACAAACTGCAGGATATTTGAATTTGATCAGTTTTATTATCTTGTAATAGTCAGCTAAACCTCAGAATACCCGAAACATATGACACATCCCTTCTGTGGCATACATCACATTTGTAATTAAAAAACTTATCTTTATTACAAGTACACTAATACTTTTTTTTGGGCAATAACTATAAGAAGAGGACCTCGATCATTGAAAGTTAGCAGCTAACATTATATTCAGAAAAAATTTAAATTTCCTCAAAATCGGCCAAACCCACCGGCCACAGCTCATACAATCCAAAAAATGTTGCATATCCAAACAAAAGTGTTTAGTTTTGGTACGTACACTTTCTAGTATATAAAGTAATGCATACCGCCCACCACCTATACAACCCCAGATGGGTTTTTGCATAAAATCGATTTTTTCGCATAAAATGTTGTTGCCTATTATGATGCCCTCATATTTAACCAGGAAATGGGCCAATTTACAACACACAAATAACACCTGGCGTTATTCCCACTTTCAATATATGAATACATCGAAGCCAGACTTCTGTTACTCATATTCTTCAGGTTAATTGTTGTATTGTCCACATCACAATATACGTAAGAATAAAACGAATATATTTTATTGTTTTCAGCTTTAAAATTATTGAATTATTACAGATTTGTAATATTTATAATTTATAAATATTTAAAATCAGAAACAAAAGTTTCACTACACAGCAAGAGAAATTAAAGTGTCTTAGCTCTGGTATCGCGTGTACTATAAAAGCCTCTTGCCAAATACTGATCATCACAGAAGCATCCGCTGCATTCTACTACCAACAACCCATCCTAACTAATCAGCTATGAAACTTACAATTGTCTTTGCATTATTATTGGTCGTTTTTGTGGCCTACTCTACGGCTCAGAGATGCGTTGGGCGACCTCGTGAGTATTCTTTGTAATTACCAAATATTTGAAATAATGATACTAATACCTCTCTCTCGTACAATCAATACACTTTAAGGTAATCCCAGTTGTACTGGTGCAGCAAGCCCTGGCCGTCGAGGTCCCCGATGCACTCCTCGTACTATGTGGGCTTACAATGCCAGGACAAGAAGTTGCAGTGAATTGCGCTACTTGGGCTGTGGTGGCAATAACAATCGTTGGTGCACTAGGGCTGCATGTGAACAGAGATGCCGTCGTGCTGGTTAAATCAAAAGGATACGGATGATGTCAAGGAGTTTGAACTGAGATGCCGCCGTGCTGGTTAAATTAAAAGGATATGAATGATGTCAAGGATAAAGAGATGTACGTAGTGGCGAACATATTGAACAACAAATAAAATAATGAAAATAATTTGCATAAATACTATTGGATTTTAATTGTTTGACTGCGTAATATTTAAATGTATTATATTTGAATTAAAGAAGGATTAGGGTAGGATATTTTAAAATACTGTTGAGTTTAGATATGACCTCACACGACTGAAATTAAATTTTCCAGGCATATAGAAAACTTATATGAACTTCGATGATATTAGAATTTGAAAAGAAAATTCGCCTATATTTTTTTGTCAGGCTCATCAAGATGCTAAAATTTTAGCAATAAAACCAAATTTCGACATATACCGAACAAAAGTTATGTGGTGTTTGTTGTCATGAATGGAGTTCTAATGTTACATTACATGTTCCTTAAAACAAAATATAATCAAACAAAAAATTCATTAACCCATAATTAAATTTAGAATTAAATAAGCATAGCAATAACTTTTAAGAACTTGGGGATTGACCTAGTGCATTTTGTAGGTGTTCGATGTTCGAGTACAACATGAATCTGTATACCAAAGCTTTCTAACGATTAAAAAAGGAAATAATTCTCGCAAATTTTCCGAACAGGAAGAATTTTACATAAAAAATATATGCAAATGTATGAAAAAAAAACATCTTTGGGTGACTTGCAATAAAGCCATAGGTAATTAAGCCATTTTGCTTTATTTCACATTCGATTAGGCCATATGGTTTTATTACCACAGAAGGTGTGAAATAAAGGCATTATGGCATTATTTCACATTTGAAAATTTTTAGAATAAAATGTATCTAGTCTGTTTGTTTTCGCGCCCTAATTTCTCGGCAAATCGACGAATCACACTTTTTAAATACCTTTAGTCGCATTTTTCATTGGTATGGCATTATTTCCACTTTGATCGGAAATTTTATATGGTTTTATTACCTATGGCTTTATAACACGGCGCCAAATCTTTGATTGTATGGACGGTTGGCGATGTGTGTTGCCGGTTTTGGTTAAACCTGTTGTTTATGCTAGAAACTACGTACGAACAAAACTTAAATACTTTAACTCAAGACGGGGTCCATAAATTTGCATACATTTCTTATATAAAATTCTTCCTGTTCCGAAAATTTTAGTTATTTCCTTTTTCCCACCTTTCATTTTATTAATTGTCACGAGTAAAACGCATATATGTTTGTAAAAAATTAATTATCCACCTTTTAGATATTCAAGTTTTTCGAGGAACACAAGCTTTTGAGGAAGTTAGGAAACTTTGGTATACAGATTCATGTTGTACTCGGCCAGAACTACAACATGTACTATGTCACTCCTCAAGTTCCAAATGTTGTTGCTATGGTTATTTTATCTAAATTTCATTATCAGCTAACAACTTTTTGAGTAATATTATATGATAAATTGTTTCAATAATAATGGAATGTAATAAAAGAACTCCATTCATATGCATATGAATAAATTTAGTTTTATTACTAAAATTTTGTTTTCTTGATGAGCCTGACAGAAAAATATAGGCGCATTTTATTCAAATTTTAATATCATCAGTTATAATAAGTTTTCTATTATGCACAGGAAATTTAGTTCCAGTCGTGTGAGGTCATAACTAAACTCAACAGTAGTTGTAAATATCCTACCCCAAAACTTCTATAATTCTAATATAATACATTTAAATATTACGCAGTCAAACAATTAAAATCCAATAGTATTTATGCAAATTGTTTTCATTATTTTATTTGTCGTTCAATATGTTCGCCACTACGTACATCTCTTTATCCTTGACGTCATTCATATCCTTTTAACTTAACCAGCACGGCGGCATCTCTGTTCAAACTGCTTGACATCATCCGCATTTAACCAGCACGACGGCATCTCTGTTCACATGCAGCCCTAGTGCACCAACGATTGTTATTGCCACCACAGCCCAAGTAGCGCAATTCACTGCAACTTCTTGTCCTGGCATTGTAAGCCCACATAGTGCGAGGAGTGCAACGGGGACCTCGACGGCCGGGACTTGCTGCACCAGTACAACTGGGATTACCTGAAAGTGTATTCGATACATAATAGGGATTAGTATCATTACTCCAAATTTGTGGTAATTACAAAGGATACTCACGAGGTCGCCCCACGCATCTCTGAGCCGTAGAGTAGGCCACAAAAACGACCAATAATAATGCAAAGACAATTGTAAGTTTCATAGCTGATTAGTTAGGATGGGTTGTTGGTGGCTGAATGCAACGAATGCTTCTGTGATGATCAGTATCTGACAAGAGGCTTTTATAGTACACGAGACATCACAGCTAAGACATTTTAATTTCTCTTGCTGTGTAGTGAAACTTTTGTTTCTGATTATAAATATATTGTATAAATTTTAAATATGAAAAATCTGTAATAATTCAATTATTTGATATCAGACAACAATATAACATTTTAGTTTTATTCATATGCATGTTGTGATGTAGACAATACACCAATTAACCTGAAGAATACGAGTTAAAGAAGTCTGGCTTCAATGTATTCATATATTGAAAGTGGGAATAACGGCAGGTGTTATTTGTGTGTTGTTGTTGTAAATTGGCCCATTTCCTGGTTAAAAATGAGGGCATCATAATAGGCAACATTTTAAAATCGATTTTATGCAAAAACCCATCTGGGGTTGTATGGGTGGTGGGCGGTATGCATTACTTTGTATACTAGATAGTGTGGATATGCAACATTTTTTTGATTGTATGAGCTGTGGCCGGTGGGTTTGGCCGATTTTGAGGAAATTACATTTTTTCTTAATTTTGTCAATATAATGCTAGGTGCTAACTTTCTATGATCGTGGTCCTCTCCTTATAGTTATTGCCCAAAAAAATATGAAGATTTTTGCAACGTGGTTCGTTTTTATTTGTAATTCAACTTTTGAAAAAGCTGAAGTTATACGAAATTTGACTGTATTCAGTGCACTTGTAATAAAGATATGTTTTTTAATTACAAATGTGATGTATGCCACAGAAGGGTGTGTCATATGTTTCGGGTATTCTGAGGTTAAGATAATAAAACTGATCAAATTCAAATATTCTGCAGTTTGCCTTTTGGAAGTTATGGGAGAAATAGGAGTCTGAAGATGAAACCATCATGGAGTGCGAAACGCATCATCCTAGTGCGTGACACTGAATTTGACCATAAATATCAACAATAAAACACTTTTCTAAACGTTTAGCCAATGTAATGTATCATTTAAAACACTATCATAAATTGATGAGAAATATTATATTTTTTAAAAATTCGTAATTTTTTATGGTACCAGGTACCAGAAGGCATTAAACTATTCCGCCTACTAAAAATTGTTAATACTTGTAGATTTTTTTATAATGGGGACCGGCCGATCCGTGGTTCGATTCCCAGTTAGCAGTTATCTAAAATTTCTTTCGTTGTCTGCTAACTCGATATTGTCGACAGCAACTTCGCAGTATAAGTGTCGAATCAATAGGTATGTATAGTAAAAGCTTCTCAAACAGTGACGTTCGCATGCCGTTTGTTGTGAATCATAAATAGAAAGCGTGTTGATTCCCAACAACGCGAGAAGCATCCCATACTTCATTCATGGGGTGTCAAGGGAAATTTTGTTAGTTAGTTAAGATTTTTAATAAGAATCTGGGTAGTTTTTCTAGAGTTAACGTCCACCAGCTAGCCAGTCATACAGAGAGACGGATGTAGCTCAATCGTCTTAAAATGTCCTGAAACAAATTTGGTCTTAAGACACTTGGGTTCTAACTCGTATAGGTCTCCTTTAGCATTATTGTTTTCCTAATATCAAATGAGATATACACTCTCGTACTTAAGGGGTAAGGGTATACTAAAACAGTCTGTTTTATACCGAATTTCGACATATGAATATAAAAAGGCAACAGACTTTTGAAAAAGAAAACATGTGCTCTTTAAATGTAAACATATGAACTTATTCATAATAACAAAAAAAATCGCAAAACTTTCGTAAATGTACTAGATTATGGCAAATGCAATAAATACATATATATACAAACATAACACTATTAAAAGATAAAAGATAAAAATTGATTAAATACTGCTATATTTTGTATGTTTTTCATCAATACAAAAGCATATTGCACAATTATAAAAAAACAAAAGATTTACTACAAAAATAATCAAATTAATCTGCCATAGTTTGTTATCTCTTACACTATAAAAGCCTGTCTTCACAACACCGATCAGTACACAAGCATTCGTTGCTGCATTTAATCAACAACCTACTACCGACTCAGCTATGAAACTTTCAATTGTATTCGCTTTATTATTGGTCATTTTTGTGACCTACACTTCCGCTCAAAGGTGCCCAGGAGGACGTCGTAAGTATCCTTTCTAATTCACCAAGTTAGTGTACTGATACCAATCCCGTTTTGCTCTTTTAGGTAATCGCAGTTGTACTGGTGCAGCAGATCCTGGCCGTGGAGGTGCCGGTTGCGTTGCTCGTACTATGTGGTCTTACAATGCCGCGACTAGAAGCTGCGTTGAATTGCGTTATTTGGGCTGTGGTGGCAATAACAATCGTTGGTGCACTAGGGCTAGATGTGAACGTAGATGTCGGCGTTAGAGACGGGCGTAAAGGATAATGATCGTGATATGATTGATGTTAAGGAAAGAGTAGTCAACAAGTATACACATATAACAAAAAATTAACTAATAAAAATAATTTGCTTTAAATATTTCTGAATTTTAATTGTTGTTGTTGTATGTAAATGGTTTTTGGTGTCCTTTGGTATTTGTATAGTTTTTAATACAGAATAACATTGTATCCCAAAATGGAGTTTATTGTCTGTGGGGCGAAATAGTTCCTTTACGGAATGAAAGCCTTAGGAGGGAGTGTATTAAAATTTCGGGAGAACTGATCCCCACTAGTTCGATTTTTTTTTAAGGCCCGCTGAAGTTTTCCTTAAAAAATCATGTTTCTTATTGCTTTAGTGCATTTTCGATATCACATGAAAATTCTTTTAATGATATTCAACTAGGAATTGTTTGTGCAACATTTTAACTCTCTATATCCACTTCTTGCGTTTCAGTAAAAATAGTCGGAGTATCTATGTTACTTATTGAATTTTTTTTTTTGTGAAACTTTTTAACTCTCTGTCTCGACTTTTTATGTGTCTTTTTCGTATTTTTTCCGAGAAAAGTCAGAAAATTACATTAAAGTGGGACTTTTGAACATTCAAATTTCCTACAAAAATGTTGCTTAGAAAATTTTAGTCGGGTTGTTCTATGACAGCACATTGATATCTCCAACTTTAACCAATAATTCTGTGTCTTTTCAAAGCACTGTATGAGCTTCAAAAATAGAACATAGATCTCTGACTATTATAGGTCACTGTTTACACGGTGTTTTGAAAAGAGACAAAATGATTAATGAAAATTGGAGATATCGATTTTTTATCTAAGAGCGACCTAAGCAGTATTTTCAGAGCAACAATTTTGTAGAACATTTGAATGGTCTGAATTCCCATTATATGGTACTTTTCTGATTTTTTTCGGAATAAGGAAGAAAGGGACACGTAATTAGACGATCTAGAGAGTTAAAATGTTCCACAACATATTCATCGTTGATTTTGATTAAAGACATCTGATATCGAAAATGCATTTAAACAATAAGAAATATGTTTTTTTAGGATATATTTTAATCACTATATGCATATATATGTATGTCAATTGCATACATATGTGTGAATTCGATCATTAGTGTGAGATATAACAGTAGTAGTGTGACATATGTTTCGAATTTTCTGAGGTTTAGCTGACTATTACAAGATAATAACACTGATCGAAATTTAAATATCATGCAATATTTCGTTTGGAAGTTACTGGAGAAATAATATATTACTTAAAAAAATGTAATTTTATATGGGAGATACCACAAGGCATCGGACTATTCTGCCTACTTACAATTCTATATTTACATTTGGGAAAATATAAATACTTGTCGATTTTTATAAGGATCAGTGTAGAGTTATCGTGCCCACCAGCCAACCAGCCAGACAGACAGACGGACATGGCTCGTATCGTCCCCTTTAACTTATACACTTTTCCTAGTATCAAATGAAGAATATCCTCTCGTACCTAAGGGGTAAGGGTATACACATAAAGTATACTAAAACAGTCTGTTTTATACCGAATTGCTGACATATGAATATAATAAAGCAAGGGACTTTTAACAATAAAAACGTATGTTATTTAAATGTCAACATATAGACTTATTCATAAAAATAAAAAGTCCATGATTATAGTATTATGACGGCATATACGATAAATATTAAAAATATGAAGCCATTTACTTTTTCCAGATCCAAGTTGATTAAATACTGCAATATTTTTAAAAAAATATGGCACAAAAACAAAAAAATACAAATAATAAAATTAATCTGCCATAGTTGTGGTCCCTCTTGTACTATAAAAGCCTCTTGCCGTACACCGATCATCACACAAACATTCGTTGCTGCATTTAATCAACAACCTCCCTAATCAGCTATGAAACTTTCAATTGTCTTGGCTTTGTTGTTGGTCATTTTTGTGACCTACTCCACGGCTCAAAGATGCCCAGGACGACGTCGTGAGTATCCTTTTTAATGATCCATATTTAGAGTACTAATATCAATCCCTTCTACACTTTCAGGTAATCCCACTTGCGATGTTGCACCAAATCGTGGCCGTCGAGGTCCCCGTTGCATTCCTCGTATTATGTGGTATTACAATGGCAGACTTGGAAGATGCGTTCAAATTCGTTATTTGGGCTGTGGCGGCAATAATAATCTTTTTTGCACCAGGGCTGAATGTGAACAGAGATGTCGGCGGAGAGAGGGTTAAAGGAAAATGATTATGATATGAATGATGGCTAAGGAAAATTGTACACATATTCAAAAATTAACTAATACAAATAATAAAGTTTAAATATAACTGGATTTTTATTATTGTTGTTGTATGTAAATTGTGTATGGAGTCTTTTGATATTTGGATATCTTTTCATAATAACACTGTAATATAAAATGGAGCTTATTGTCTGGGGGCTAGGAATAATTCCTTTATGGAATAAAAGCCTTAGTTGAGAGAGAGTACAGAATCGATTTTTTTGTTTTAGCACGGTGGAATTTTCGGTTTAACCTAAAATATAGTTTGAAATGGGTCCTAAAAAATCATGTTTCAAAGGGGTTTAGTTCATTTTCGATATCAGATGTCGTCAATGAAATTTAACGAGGAATATTTTGTGAAACAATTTAACTCTTTGTTTCGACTCCTTACGTGTCCTTTTCGTCCGTTTTTCGAGAAACGTCAGTAGAGGACCTTTCAATGGGACTTTACAACATTCAAATGTTGTTCAGAAAATTCTGCTTGCGGTGCTCTAAGGTCAAAATTCTTCAACTTTTACTAATCATTTTGTCTCTTTTCTTTTTGATATCAGTTGTCTTCAATGCTGATTTTTATTTTAACCTCTCTATATCGATTTATTTCATGTCCTTTTCGTCTATATTTTGGAAATCGAGAAAAGTGCCATATAATGGGACTTTACAACATATAAATGTTCTACAAAAATGTTGCTCAGAAAATTCTATTTGGGGAGCCCTAAAATCTAAAATCGATACCTCCAACTTTAACTAATAATTTTGTCCTTTTTTCAAAGCAATGTGTGAACAGCGATCTAAAATAATCAGAGTATCTATGTTTCTTTCTGTTTTAGTGCATTTTCGATATCAGATGTCTTCAATGAGAATTTTTATTGTTGAACATTTAATCTCTCTATCTCGACTTATTACATGTCCTAAGGTCAAAAACCGATATCTCCAACTTTTTCTAATCATTTTGTGTCCTTTTAAAGCACTGTGTGAACTGTGACCTAAAGTAGTCAGAGTATCTATGTTTCTTATTGTATTGGTGCATTTTCGATATCAGATGTCGTCAATGAAATATAACGAGAATCTTTTTGCGGAGCACTTAAACTCGCTATCTCGACTCTACGTGTTTTTTCGTCCTTATTTCGTTAAAAATCAGAAAAAGACTTTAAAGAGGGGCCTTAAAACATTTAACTATTGTAAAAAAATTTTCCTTACAAAATTTTACTTCGGGTGCTCTAAGACCAAAAATCGATATCTTTAACCCGTACAGACTTTTCGAGGTCGCTATTCACACAATGCTTTGAAAAGAGACAAAATGATTAGTAAAAGCTGAAGATATCGATTTTCTATATTAGAACATCCCGAGTAAAATTTTCTAAACAACACCTTTGTACAACATTTGAAATTTCTAAAGTCCCATTCTAAGGCACTTTTATTACATTTCTCGAAAAAAAAGGACGAAAAGGATACGAGATGAGTCGAGATAGATAGTTTAACTATTCCACAAAATCGTCGTTAAATTCCATTGCAGATATCTGATATCGAAAATACACTAAAACAATAAGAAATATATGCCGTGCAATAAAGCCATAGGTAATAAAGCCGTATAGCATTATATCGCATTATCGATTAATTACATTTTGTTTCAAGGAATATGTAAAAGAACTCCATTCATGAGAACAAACACTGCACAACTTTCTTTTACGTATATGACGAAATTTAGTTTTATTACAAACATTGTAGCTTCTTGATGAGCCTGACAGAAAAATATAGGCGCATTTTATTTAAATTCTAATATCATCGAAGTACTTATAAGTTTTCTAATATGCCTGGGAAATTTAATTTCAGTCGTGTGAGGTTATATCTTAACTCAACAGTATTTGAAAATATCCTACCCCAGAACTCTTTAAATTCTAATATAATATATTTAAACATTACGCAGTCAAACAATTAAAATCCAATAGTATTTATGCAAATTATTTTCATTATTTTATTTGTTGTTCAATATGTTCGCCACTACGTACATCTCTTTATCCTTGACGTCATTCATATCCTTTTAACTTAACCAGCACGACGGCATCTCTGTTCAAACTCCTTGATATCACCCGTATCCTTTTGATTTAACCAGCACGACGGCATCTCTGTTCACATGCAGCCCTAGTGCACCAACGATTGTTATTGCCACCACAGCCCAAGTAGCGCAATTCACTGCAACTTCTTGTCCTGGCATTGTAAGCCCACATAGTGCGAGGAGTGCAACGGGGACCTCGACGGCCGGGACTTGCTGCACCAGTACAACTGGGATTACCTGAAAGTGTATTGATTGTACGAGAGAGAGGTATTATAATCATTTCTCCAAATATTTGGTTATTACAAAGGATACTCACGAGGTCGTCCCACGCATCTTTGAGCCGTGGAGTAGGCCACAAAAATTACCAACAATAATGCGAAGACAATTGAAAGTTTCATGATTGTTTTGTTGGTTGTTGATTGAATGCAGCGAATGCTTCTGTGATGATCAGTATTTCACAAGAGGCTTTTATAGCGCACGAGCAGCTAAAACAATGGCGGAATAATTTTATTACTTGTTTGGGGAATCTTTTGTTTTTTTTTATATTTGTTTTGATGTAATATAAGACCAATACTTACAAAAGTATTCAATTATATTATTATATCTAAATAAAGATATAACTTAATGTTTGTATATGTAGGTAAGTCTGCATCAAAACAATAAACCAGACAAATAACAAAAGTCTTGCTACGACAACATTCACATGTTGTCAGTGAAAACACAACACATATAGATATAATAACTTTTACTATTGTATAATTAAGTCATATGCAATTGCAATTATTATACTTTTTGAACAATTAGTAGAAACCCTGAAGGAAAGGTTGACAATAAAACTGTGCTGATTCACTATTAACTTGGTCACCAGTAGTAGTACTGAGCAATTATACCTTCATGTTTTATGCTGTAGACTTAAAGCAGAATCTACTAGTATCCTTTTTTAATGTGATAATACAGATACATTGGAACAATAAAAGTATACACTTTGAAACTTTGTACTACATTTTTACCATAATAATTATGGGGTGAATCTTACTTCACCTGACACATTAATTATGTTAAAATTATATGATTTTGGGACTCAATTCTGAGAACTGCACGTGAAAGTAGACAAAAAAAGAAGAAGTTCTGCATCATTCGTTTAGTTAAGTTACATGCCATAATAATCTAATATAGATTTGAAGTTGGTAAGTATCGTATAGGGGAATTTTTCCGATTTGTCCGATTAAGCTGAAACAAATTTAGAATTACAATTTCTTTAATTTGTATATATATAATGTATCCCTTTCATTTTTCCATTCATCAAATGATTTTGAATTGGGTTTATTTTATAGCAGTTACCGGCCGTGGCATAGTGGTTAGAACACGCGACTACCATGCGGGAGATCGCAGGTTCAAACCTGGCTCCAGTCATCTTAAAAGAAAAAAATAAATAAAATTTTCTTTCATTGTCGGCTCCCCTCGAATGTTGTTGACAGCAACTTCGCAGTATTAAGCGTCGATTCAATCGTCGTGTCTAGTAAGAGCTTCTCAAACAGTGACGTTCGCATTCGTCGATAAACAATAGGTGCCGTTAGTTATGAATTTAAAAATAGAAAGCGTGTTAATTCACAACAACGCGAGAAGCTATCCCATACCTCATTCATGGGGTGCAAAGGGAAATTAAGTTTTTTTTTAAGTTACAATAAAACTGTTGTACTCCATGGCGTATGATTTACGTGGAATATTACTCATGAAAATCATGTGCCACCATATAACGATATAACAAAAGAGCCTTAAACGTGACAAATTCCCCTATACGATACTTACTAACTTCAAATCGATATTAAATTATTATGGCATGTTACTTGGCAAAAAGAATGATGCAGAACTTCTTCTTTTTGGGGCTACTTTCACGTGCAGTTCTCAGAACTAAGTTCCAATTCAATGCGCTGAAAAATGTTGTACTGTGTTAGGGAAGCATAAAATGACCTAGTAGTTGTTGGTTAAACGTTATTGTGTCGCAATTAACTATTTATTAAGGTTTAGCATATTTTGTAACTATAAGAAGTTTACTCATGTCAGAGCGCATAAGTTAAGTGCAATTTTATTTAATTCTCATATACTCGTCAGTATATACGAAAGTAAATGGCGCATTCAGACGCAAGGGCATTAGTATTGGATTCACTTTTTTCGGATAGGTTTGTTCGGCATTTTTTTTCACCTATTCCGTACTGTATACAGAAAAATAACCGTGTTAAAATGTAGATAAAGTGCAAGTTCACGTACAATTCTCAGAATTAAGTCCCAAATCAATGAGGTAAAAAATTGTGTATTGTATTATTACCTAAGCTAGTAGTTAGATATGTAAATATATTTTGAGATTGTTTTTGAAGTGTGATTTTAAAGTTTTTTTCTAATTTTCTTATTTACTGGTGTCAAACTCTTGTTTATTTTTTATTCATTTCCTATCTAAAATACTAGATGCTTCTCCATATTTTATTACTGTGATGCAAAGAAAAATATTTGTTTTTAGTAATTATTTGACGTTTTCATGACGTATTAGGGAAACTCTCCCTTCGCCATAAGGTCTACAAATTATTCATCAGCATTACTAAACTTTTTTCCTAGAAATTTTTTCTCGTGCACTTGTCAAATTGTTGTCTAATTCGTGTAAAATCACACCTTTGGGTTGTTTATCTTGGGGGTTGGGTGAAGTCAAAAGTCTTCGTCGATTACCTTTCGTTTATCCACGGCGCAGTCTAGGACAATATGAAATTATCTTAAACAAAGTAAATGACAGAAATTGTTCTTCCGATACATAATTAAAGTCCTGACATTAAATTTTATTTTAAGTATTTTATTTATCGTTACAAAGAAAACGTCCAAATGAATCACCTTATACCATCTCCTTCAGTTTTGGTAGTATATTAATTTTTATACCCTTATCCTTAGGGATGATGGATTATATCATTTGATACGAGAAAAAGTGATGTCTTGGAACCCAAGTATGTTGAGTACAAATTCGTTCGTTAAGAGGATTGAGCCATGTCCGTTTGTCTGGCTGGATGGCTTGTATGCAGGATAACGCCAGTTTTAGGTACACTGGTATCAGTATTAATATTTTCCAAAATTATGGCCTGGGATTGTAAACGGGCAGAATGTCCCCACCCATTCTAAAATCTCCCACATAAAATTACCATTTTATGAAAAATAATATTTCTCCAATAAATTACAAACGGTCAGCTAGAGAACATCTAAATTTGATCACTTTAATGAAATAACAGAATATCCTTTAGAAAACCAAATCCTTTGCGACACCACTTCTAGTACATCCTATACAAGTGACCGAATTGACCGTTTTAGTATTTCCTTCCTTTTTTTAAGTACGCTGAATGTAGTTATATTAGACATAGACTATTTCGATAGGCCCCTTCTGGCACCTACCATACAAAATGACATATTTTTGGAAAATAAATATTTCTTACATAACTTCCAAACGAACAACTGCAGAATGTTAAAATCTGGTTAGTTTAATTATCATATAATAGGCAAATCTATTTTGAGGTTTTTTGAGGAACACTGTAACCTTTCTTACAGTTTTACTACATGTCTGCCAACCACAGACCAAACCAGTACAGAAATTTCAGTCAGATATACTGAGTGATAAATAACCTCAACCTATGGGTATTTATCAGTCAGTATATCTGACTGAAATTTCTGTGATAAATAACCTCAACCTATGGATATTAATCAGTCAGTATATCTGACTAAAATTTCTGTACTGGTTTCATTACAAATTATTTTCAAGCTAAAAAGTTTCTGCATTTCCGAAGCAGTAAAAGCAGTATATTGCTTCCAATCTGCCGCCCCGGAGCTGAGATTTGACCACTTTGGCCTTTTTTATTGGCAAATGTGAATGGCCGATGTTATGCCAACAGTACGCTACTGTGCAGCCAGCGGACGAATTTTTGTTCTTACAAATAAAGCCATAATACATTAAATTTTTTTTAATTTTATTGCACTTTTAAAAATCAACTTTTAAAAAGAAGACCGACTTTTGGTCCACCATATGTCTATTGAAACAAATCTTATTGTATTTAATGCAATATTTTTTTATTTTTTTCTTTTCTCTCATATGTATATTATTGTTTACTACTTTAAGCTTTATATCATCCATATGCTTTCGATTTAACCAGCACGACGACATCTCTGTTCACATGCAGCCCTAGTGCACCAACGATTGTTATTGCCACCACAGCCCAAGTAGCGCAATTCAACACAATTTCTTGTCCTGGTATTGTAAGACCACATAGTACGAGGAGTGCAACGGGGACCTCGACGGCCTTGACTTGGTACACCAGTGCAACTGGGATTACCTAAAGAGCATTAATTTATTATACAAGTGAGAGGGGGGTATTAGTATCATTACTCCAAATATTTTTTATTACAAAGGATACTCACGAGGTCGTCCCACGCATCTTTGAGCCGTGGAGTAGGCCACAAATATGACCAACAATAAAGCGAAGACAATTGAAAGTTTCATGACTGTTTTGTTGGTTGTTGATGAATGCAGCGAATGCTTGTGTAATGATCAGTATTTAGCAAGAAGCTTTTATAGTGTACAAGCAGTCAAAAATAAGGCGGAAAGTTGTTATTATTTGTTTAGTGAATCTTTTGTTCTAGTACTCTTTTGTTTAAGAAGTATGGAATTTTTCTGCTACATTTCAATTTGGTTTCTCATAGCTTACTAGCATTTGAATGAAATATGGTTACAAATTATGGCATATTAATCGAATGCATACTATTAGGCTAGTGAGTGAGAGACCTTATATTGCCTATCCTTCATTGTTAAAGCAATTGGTTAAGCAATGACTTCGTCTATTTACATTCATTGTCAAATTATTATTATACTGATTAACTCGATGGATGGTCTAACAAAGAATAATTCAAAAAATCTTGGGAAGACCTAGTTTTCCATCACCCCAATTGTGTAAGTGAAGTTGTTGTCAAATGCTGGTGGTGGTCTCATTAGAGTCTCGTAAGGGACTAACCAAAACTATATGGATGATGTCAAGGATCTAGTGGTGAACAGTTAAATCGTCGGTGTGATGCAAAAATTTTTGAAGTCCACTTTTTGTGAAATGGACTTAATGATGCAAAAGTGTTTCAAAAGCCATAGTCTATACATTGAATGTCTAGTTAAAGTAGTTTTGTAGTAATTTTATCAAAACAATTCATTCTGTGCCCAAAACACTAGCGACTACAAATTTTAAATCATTAATTAGTCAAAAACATATTTAGTGGACTTGAGACCTTTTGCAGCACATCAACACTATTCATATTAAAAAAAATATTACAAAAAAAGATGTATGTAAAACTATAAGGATCAATTGGGTCATTTGTATGGGAGCTACCATAAGGGATGTCGCAAAAGTTTTGTTTTTCTGAGAGTTTGTCTGTCATTATGAGATAACAGAATTGACTAAATTGTTTTCCCGCTGTTGGTGTGAAAGTGATTGAAAAAAAATATATTTTTTTCAGAAACAGGGAGGTACTAGAAGAGGTGGGGCTTTTTTGTCCACTAAAATCCTAATACTTAATTTTGAAAAATAGTAATACTGAAAAATTTCATAAGGTTCAGTTGATGTTTACTCGAATTGTCCTACCCCCTGCCATCCAGCATACCAGACGCATATGGCTCAATCGTCTTAAAAAGTCGTGGAACGAATTTGGTCTTAAGATACTTGGGATCTGACACGTCTCCTCTAATGCTTTACACTTTTTCTCTATATAGCATCATCATACTATACCGTCATCCCTAAGGGTCTTCTGCCACGCCTTTACAAAGAGGCCTGCTATAAGGCCTTGCTTTGCATAAGGCTGTATAAGGCTGTAGTAATAGAGCTTGGTAGGCCTTGGGTTCCAAAGCCAGCTTGTCTACCAAAGGTCTTTGCACACATGCAAGCATGAGTTCTAAGCCCTAGATTTTCTCGCTGGGTCATCAAATCGAGACACAACTGACAGGTATTCAATAGAATCCCCATCATCATTATTTTGCTTCGAGGGTGTAAATACATATTATTTGGAAGTCTCTACCATAATACTTAAAATAGTCGAAATAATTTTATTTTGCCAATTATCGGTCAGATTTTGATCTTGATTGGATTACCTTATTTTTCTTTAAAACCGGAAAATATTTTCACATTGTTTTTGTATGCCTTGTACATGTTATACAATGTATGTTATATTTAACTTCTGGCAGCACAGGTTTGTATTGTTAAAGTTGTTTTGAAAAGTTAATTAAATAAATATAAGGCAGTGCTGCAATTATTTGGGTCAAATATGAATCAGTCTTCTAGAGCAATATAAAAAGACAAGACTGTTGACACAGCTGTATCTAACAAACGAACACGACATGTTATTCGATGGTTAAAAATGGCACAGCATGTGCATGTTTTTAACAATTGAAACAATGCCTTAAATAGCAGGTATTTTTAACAGGTATTTGCCACGCTTGATTTTAATAATTACCGGGTTAATCGTGTTTGATTAAGAAATTATGTTGCAAATATGGTGCATTTTATATGCAAAAATACAGATAAAAGAATACGCGATTATAGAAACAAATTAGAGTAGGGTAAAATAAATGTTGGAGAATATCTTATGTTTTACTCTTATTATTTATTATGTCCACAGTTATGACTTCATTACAGGTTGCAATGATGTTTATCAGCATTGTTCTTGTGTTTTTGACGATCTTTACCTTTGCGATTAGAAAGTAATCAAAAATGTTGCTACTATCAAAGCGCAGTTTTGTGTATTTGCTTAGAAATTCATTAATAAATAATATCGCTAAGGTAAGCGCCTCCTCTCCGGCCTTCTTTTGCTTACTGACAGCATAAAAAGCTGGTTTTTTCTTGGTTTCTATAAATTAAAAAATTTCTATTAAAATAAATAAACTAGACCGTTTTAGGAGCGCCAATCGGCATATCGTACAAGTGAAGGCATTAATATTTTTAATAAAATTTTACACAGTACAACATGTTCCATTACGAGATTCTAATGAGTCCACCAGAATTTGACAATAACTTCACTTACACAATTAAGGTGATGAAAAACTGCTCCTTCCCAAGGCTTTTATAATTGTCCATTTTTTAGAACACCCATTAAATTAATCAGTACAATAATCATATGCCCACTTCTGTGAATGAAAACAGATGAAAGATATGCAACATAAACTCTCTCACTCACTAGTCTAATAGTATGCATTTGATTATTATGGCAAATTTGTAACCATATTTCATTCAAATGCTAGTAAGCTATGAGAGAAATGTAGCAGTGTAAGTTATATCAAAAAATTTTTTCGCAAATTAATTAGTCTTTTGATAAGATGTATACAAAAAAACATATCGATTTTAATTTATTTGTTTCGTTGTAAGACAATTACACTGTTTTACTTCTTTACACGAATACTATAGAGAAATTCAATACTGCTAAAACAAAAGAGCACAAAACAAAAGATTCACTAAACAAATAATAACAACTTTCCGCCATAGTTCTAGTTCAGTCTGCTTATACACTATAAAAGCCTCTTGCTAAATACTGATCATTACACAAGCATTCGCTGCATTCATCAACAACCAACAAAACAGTCATGAAACTTTCAATTGTCTTCGCTTTATTATTGGTCATATTTGTGGCCTACTCCACGGCTCAAAGATGCGTGGGACGACCTCGTAAGTATCCTTTTTAATTGAAATTATTTGGTATAATGATACTAATCCTTCTCACTTGCATAATCAATACACTTTCAGGTAATCCCAGTTGCACTGGTGTACCAAGTCAAGGCCGTCGAGGTCCCCGTTGCACTCCTCGTACTATGTGGTCTTACAATACCAGGACAAGAAATTGCGTTGAATTGCGCTACTTGGGCTGTGGTGGCAATAACAATCGTTGGTGCACTAGGGCTGCATGTGAACAGAGATGTCGTCGTGCAGGTTAAATCGAAAGGATATGGATGATCTAAAGCTTAAAGTAGTGAAAAATAATATACATATTACAGAAAATCAAGAACAGAATAATAAAAATTAATTGCATTAAATACAATCGAATTTGTTTCAATGAACATAGGGTGGACTAATAGTCGGTCTTCTTTTTAAAATTAGCTTTAAAATAGTGCTATAAAATTAAAAAAGTTTTTATGTATTATGTTTTTATTTGTAAGAAAAAAATCCTCCACTGGCTACACAGTAGCGTACTGTTGGCAAAACATCGGCCATTCATAGTTCCCCACAAAAAAAAAAGTCCAAATCGGTCAAATCGCAGCTCCGAGGCGGCCGATTGGAAGCAATATACTGCTACGAAATTGCAGAAACTTTTTTGCTGGGAAATAATGTGTAATGAAACTAGTACAGAAATTTCAGTAAGATATACTGACTGATAAGTACCGTCACCCTATGTCTGAAATTGGCAGACATGTAGTAAAACTGTAAGAAAGTGTTAATAAATTCGTTCCTCAGAAAAAACTTAGAAAACTACCTACCTACTATTATATGATAATTGAACTAATCAGATTTTAACATTCATTGTTCGTTTTTGAAATTATGGCAGAAATATTCATTTTTCAAAAATAGGTCATTTTGTATGGGAGGTACCAGAAGGGGCCTGACGAAATAGTCTATGTCTAATATGAGTACATTCAGTGTACTTGTTAAAAGGAAGAAAAATACTAAAACGGTAAATTCGGATGTGTAAAGGGGTGTAATACTGTTCATTAATTTGGGACTCAATTTTGAGAATTGTACGTGAAAGTAGCCCAAAAAATAAGAACTTCTGCATCATTCGTTTTATCAAGTTAATTGCATTAATAATGTAATGGCCATACGAAATTTTGTGCTATAGGTGGATTTATAGCACTTTTTCTACAAATTAAAACGGTTTTATTTCAGTATACAGTACGGAAGAGGTCAAAAAATGCAAAACAAACCTATCCGAAAAAAGTGCATCCAGTGCCTTAAAAATCGCAAAAATGCCCTGAACGCGCCATTTATGTTCGTATATACTGACGTGCGTATAAACAATAAATTTAATTTCACATAACTCATACGCATGGGTGAACTTCTAGTTTCGAATCTGGAGTCAAATTTATAAAAAATAAAACAAAATTGGTATACAAAATAGCGAATATTTTTTCCAAAAATGGTGGAATTCAACCGATATTGCCCCTATGGAGGATTTTGAGGTCGCTGATTTCGTATCCGGGGTTAAATGTTGAAAAAACAAAATAACGAATACAATATCGCGGACATATTGGTCAGGTATATGCAGTCTTTGGGACTCAATTCTGAGAACTGCACGTGAAAGTTTCCCCAAAAAGAAGAAGTGCTGCATCATTCGTTTTGTCAAGTTACGTGCCATAATAATTTAATATTGTCACGTTGATGGCTCTTTTGTTATATTTTATATGGTCGCGTATGATTATCTTAAGTAATATTCCACGTAAATCATACGCCACGGAGTACAACAGTTTTATTGTAACTGCTACAAAATAAGCCCAGTTCAAAATCATTTGATGAATGGAAAAGTGAAACTGTTGCTTATGTAGAGAAACGATATATGAACAGATTAAAGGAATTGTAATTCTTAATTTTTTTAAATTTGTTTCAGCTAATTTGGTCTTGTGGTTCTCGAGTTATGTCAATCAAAAAAAGCCTAAAACGTGACAAATTCCCCTATACGATACTTACTAACTTCAAATCGATATTAATTTATGACATGTAACTTAACCAAACAAATGATGCAGAACTTCTTAATTTTGGGGCAAATTTCACGTGCAGTTCTCAGAATTGAGTCCTAAATCAATGGGCTTAAAAAAGTTGTACTGTGTAATATGATATATCTTTAATAAATAGTTTATTACGACACAATAATGTTTAACCTACAATTACGAACAGATTAATTTAATTTTTAATAGTTTTATTTGCAAAAGCTAAACCCCAATGACAAGATACAACCGTGCTAAAATTTAGAAAAAGTGTTTAAAATCCACCTTGAGCAAACAAATTTGAATGGCCAACAAAATAATCGATGTAGCCAATTTGACAAAACGAATGATACAAAAGTACTTATTTTTAGTGTTACTTACACGTGCAATTCTCTAATTGAATCCCAAAATTATGTGTTGTACTGTGCTAAGGAGACTTCTGATATCTTGAAACATAGCACAAAAAATGCTGGAATTTACCTGAACAATATGTCCGCGATATTGTATTCGTTATTTTGTTTTTTCAACATTAAACCCCAGATACAAAATCAGCGACCTCAAAAACCCCCATAGGCGCAATATCGGTTGAATTCCACCATCGACGATTCGAGCACTTAAGGCCAAGATCATCCAAGTAAACCATGAACTTCAAGAAGGTCTTAGAAAATTGAAGTGCCGAGACAGCCACTTGATCGATGTTATATTCCTTAGTTATTGGGAATTTCTGTTCTTACTTATAAATCCATTACATATAACGAATCACCCACATGCCGAAGTGGTATTCCTTAAACATTGGGAATATTCGCTCTTGCTTATAAAGCCAAAATAACATACATGGTAAAATATGATTTTTTAATTTTCTCGCACTTTTAAAAAGAAAACAGATTATTAGTCCACCCAATGTTCATTGAAACAAATTCGATTGTATTTAATGCAATTAATTTTTATTATTTAGTTTTTTTCTATTTTCTGTAATATGTACATCACTTTTCCCCACATTAACCTTGACATAATCCATATCCTTTCCATTTAACCAGCACGGCGACATCTCTGTTCACATGCAGCCCTCGTGCACCAACGATTGTTATTGCCACCACAGCCCAAGTAGCGCAATTCAACGCAATTTCTTGTCCTGGTATTGTAAGACCACATAGTACGAGGAGTGCAACGGGGACCTCGACGGCCTTGACTTGGTACACCAGTACAACTGGGATTACCTGAAAGTGTATTGATTATGCAAGTGAGAAGGATTAGTATCATTACTCCAAATATTTGTTATTACTAAGGATACTCACGTGGTCGTCCCACACATCTTTGAGCCGTGGAGTAGGCCACACACATGACCAACAATAAAGCGAAGACAATTGTAAGTTTCATGACTGTTTTGTTGGTTGTTGGTTGTTGAATGCAGCGAATGCTTCTGTGACGATCAGTTTTTGGCAAGAGACTTTTTATAGTTCAAGAGTGAACCAGAACAATGGCGAAGTTATTTCATAAATTGTATAGTTGTAATTGTTCTGTGTTATTGTAATTAATCTATTTGTTTTTGTTTTGATGTAATATGTATAAAAATATAAATAGCCTTATGGTTTTAATGTCTAGATATTTCTTCATTGAAACATGTAACCTAGAGAATAACAGATGTTCTTCAATTCAAAGGTATTGCTAGAATGACATTCACATGTTGTCAGTGACAAAAACAAAAAACAGACTGGTATAATCATATTTGTTATTGTACAACTGACCGATATGAAATTGGATGATATCATAATATATTTTGATCATTTAGAAAACTACTGTATTTACTGGAGCCGGCCACACCACGATGATTAGAACAGCTGATTATCATGCGGGTGACCTGGGTTCAAGCCATGTCTCAACCATCTACATTTCTTAGATATTTGATTTTTCGGTGTTAGTGGTGACAAAAGCTAACTGAGTGTCAGGAAAATGGGATACATTTGTTTACAGCAACTAATTTCGATTAGCCAAGGCAATAGTTATGTCTAGTTAAAGCTTCAGACTGGAAAAAAACTGGACGTTCCGATTCGTCTTTAAGCTGTATGTCTCGTTGTGTACTATTGTAAGGAATATTTCTTTGTGTCTCAAGCAAAATTGTAAATACGCAATAGGAGAAAAGAAGTGGAACAAACCTACCCGAATAATGTGCATCCAGTGCCATAAAAATCGCAAAACGCCCATTTTTCAAATCTTTTTCCCGTGAAACGTGACTAATTCGCCTATTCGATACTTACTAACTTCAAATCGATATTAAATTGGTATTGCATGTAACTTGACAAAACGAATGATGCATAACTTTTTCTTTTTGGGGCTACTTGCACGTGCAGTTCTCAGAATTGAGCCCCAAAATCATGTGTTGTACTATGTTATTTGAAAATATCTCTCAAACGAAATTTTAACGTTAAAATATAACCTTATTCATTGCACATAAATTCTAGTAGTATTTAGTAAAATTAATTTTTATTATTTAGTTTTTTTAATACTGTTTCTGGATTATTGATAATTTAATGTATATGGACTCTTGTGTTTTGGACATAGAATGAATTGTTTTAGTACAATAACTACAAAACTACTTTAACTACACAAGAGATTATTTTACAGGGCATGTGCTTTGACTTTTGAGACACTTTTGTAACATTAAGTCCATTTTACAAAAAAGTGGACTTTAGAAATTTTTGCAGCACACCAACGATATGACTGTTCATCACTAAATATTTGAAATCATCCATATACTTTTAGTCTGTCCTTTACGAGACTTAAATCGGACCACCAGAAACATTTGACGACAGCTTCACTTACGCAGTTGGGGTGATGGACACTTGGTCCTTCCCAAGACCAATTGCTTTAACAATGAAGGATAGGCATTATAAAGTCTCTCACTCACCAGCCTAATAGTATGCATTAGATTGATATGCCATAATTTGTAACCATATTTCATTCAAATGGTAGTAAGCTATGAGACTACAAATGGAAATGTAGCTGTGTGCGTTATATTCAAAAAGATTTTTTGCAAAACGATAAGAGCGTTAAAAAGATGTATACAAAAACAACATATATTATTTATTTATTTCGATATAAGTTAATTAAACTGTTTCAGTTTTATCTTTTCTTTACATGGTATTCGTGTAGAAATTCAATACTGCTAAAACAAAAGAGTAGAAAACAAAAGATTCACTAAACAAACAATAACAAGTTTTCGCCATAGTTCTGTCTGCTTGTACACTATAAAAGCCTCTTGCCAAAAACTGATCATTACAGAAGCATTCGCTGCATTCAATCAACAACCAACAAAACAGTCATGAAACTTTCAATTGTCTTCGCTTTATTGTTGGTCATTTTTGTGGCCTACTCCACGGCTCAAAGATGCGTAGGACGACCTCGTGAGTATCATTTGTAATAAAAAATATTTGGAGTAATGATACTAATATGCCCTTCTCACTTGTATAATCAATTAATGCTCTTTAGGTAATCCCAGTTGTACTGGTGTACCAAGTCAAGGCCGTCGAGGTCCCCGTTGCACTCCTCGTACTATGTGGTCTTACAATACCAGGACAAGAAATTGCGTTGAATTGCGCTACTTGGGCTGTGGTGGCAATAACAATCGTTGGTGCACCAGGGCTGCATGTGAACAGAGATGTCGTCGTGCTGGTTAACACAAAAGGATATGGATGATCTAAACCTTAAATTAGTGAATAATGATATTCATATTACAGAAAATAAAAAACAGAATAAAAAAAATAATTGCATTAAATACAATAGAATGAGTTTTAATGAATAAAGGGAGAACCAATGATCCGTTTTCTTTTTCAATTTTTTTTTTAAATTCAATAAAATTACAGATTTAAAAATGTTTTCCATATTTTATGGCTTTATAAGTAATTCCCAATAATTACGCAGTACAACATTTTTCAGCTCATTGATTTGGGATTCAATTCTTTGAACTGCACGTAAAAGTAGCCAAAAAAAAAACAAGTTATGCATCATTCGTTTTGTCAAGTTACATGCCATAATAATTTATTATCGATTTGAATTTGGTAAGTATCCTATAGCGAAATTTTTCACGTTTTAGGCTCTTTTGTTTAACCTAACTCGAGAACCACTAGTCCGATTTAGCTGAAACAAATTAAAAAAAAATAAGAATTACAATTCCTTTACACTGTTCATATAACGTTTAACTACTTAAGCAACAGTTTCACTTTTCCATTCTTCAAATGATTTTGAACTGGGTTTATTTTGTAGCAGTTACAATAAAACTGTTGTACTCCGATGGAAAGCACGCGTCAAGTGTCTTAGACGTACGAGTGATCAGAGGTGCGAACATCAACTTGGATCACCACCTCACTGCAGTGAAGGTGCGTACTAGGTTAAGCAGATCGAAAACCCTGCGTAACCAGGCACAGAAAAAGCTGGATATCGCTAAACTGCAGACCGCGGAGATAGCCAATGCCTATTCTGACCAACTCACTCAACTACTTCTTGATGCTCTAACTCCCGAAAATACTAGCGCGCAATGGCAATATATTGTCCACTCGATGGAAAGGACTGCGCGGTCCGTACTGGGGTATGTAAAGCCCTTTAACGATAATGCCTGGTACAATGACCAATGCCGCTATGCCCCCCGGGAACAAAATGCTGCATACAGGGCCAAACTGCAGCCAATGGCAACGCGAGCTGTTCATGAAAAGTTCAGGGAGAAGAGGCGGGAGGCGACTCGTCTATTCAGGCGAAAAAAACGAGAGCTTAAGGAGCGGAATAATGTGTGTATTGAAGATTACAGGAACAGAGGTGAAGCCAGAAAATTCTATTAGAAGATAAAAGGTAAGGTACATGGAACAGGTCTTCCATCCTGTAAAGACAAGGATGGTCATCTCGTTACTGACTCCGAGAGCGTACTGAGAATATATAAAGATCACTTCTGCAGCCTATTGATGTGTGAAAACTTGGCGGATGAAGACTGTGCACCAATTCGAGATGATAACATCGAGTGTCCACCTCCGAGCCAAGCTGAGATAACAACTGCCATATCCCGCGTAAAGAACAACAAGGCCACTGGTGCTGCTGGTCTTCCAGCTGAGTTGTTTAAGGCGGGTGGAGATGAGCTTGTTTTGAGCATCCAACAGCTCATAGAGAACATTTGGTTTCAGGAGAGCATGCCAGAGGATTGGAATCTCAGTGTGCTATGTCAAATCTACAAAAAAGGTGACCGTAGTGAGTGTAAGAACTATCGTGGAATTAGCCTCTTACCGATTGCGTATAAGGTCCTGTCTATCATGCTGTGTGAACGTCTAAAGCCAATTGTGGAAAACCTGATTGGACCTTATCAGTGCCTCTTTAGATCAGGAAAATCCACGACGGATCAGATATTTACACTACGGCAGATTCTTAAGAAAACCCATGAGAAGCAAATCGACACTTACCACCTCTTTGTCGATTACAAAGCTGCCTTCGATAGTCCCATCAGGCATCGACCATACGAAGCCATGTCTGAGTTCGGTATTCCTGCGAAGATAATTCGTCTCTGCCGGTGTACCCTTACGAATACCAAATCCTCTGTTCGGATTGGCAAATATCTATCTGCACCATTCGATACGACGAGAGGTCTTAGACAGGGTGACGGTTTGTCATGTATGCTGTTCAACATAGTGATGGAGAAGGTGTTAAGGAAAGCAGCGGTTAATATGTCTGGCACCATATTTAATAAGAGCCACATGCTGCTCGCATATGCCGATGATATCGACATTATCGGTCGAACGATGCGAGAGGTAACAGCTGTTTTCTCATCAGTTGAAAGGGAGTCAGCGAAAATGGGTTTGGCAGTGAATGAGAACAAGACGAAGTTAATGGTATCATCGAACAAAGTGTCCACCAGTTGGGGACGCAGCGTGAACGTTGGAAACTATTGTTTTAAGGTAGTGGATGAATTTATCTACCTTGGATCCGCCATGAACAAAAATAACAGTGTCAGCCTCGAAATAAAACGGAGAATAGTGCTCGCCAACAGGTGTTTCTTTGGACTACGCGAGCACTTCATAAACACCACCCTATCTCGAACCACCAAAGTCCAGCTGTACCAGGTGCTTACACAGGCAGATGCAGCTCATCTGGCGGTGTTTGAGAGAAAAATACTCCGCAAAATATATGGACCCATCTGCGTAAACGGCGAGTTTAGGATTCGGATGAACCATGAGCTGTACGAGTTATACCACGATATTGATGTCGTCAAGCGAATCAAAGTGCAACGATTACGCTGGCTAGGCCATGTCGTGAGAATGGATGAGGAAACTCCAGCGCGAAAGGTATTCCATCAAGACCTCGAAGGACGGCGCAAAAGAGGGTGACCGCGACTACGTTGGAAGGACCAGGTGGAGGAATCACTGACGCTGCTTGGTAGGACTGACTGGAGACGGTGCGCACAAGATCGAAGCGAATGGAAATCTTTGATCATTTCGGCCTCTGACTTAGGCACTAAGAGATTAATATATATATGTGTCAAGTTGTTTTAAAGGCTAATAATAATAATAATATATACATATAGGAAAAAAATTATTTTGTGTTGTGCAGATTTTTGATATAACTTAAAAAACATCTTAACCACAATTTGAACAACACTAAGTTTTCCTAAAATATTCACTTATCTCACTTTCAGAAACATTTTCTCAAAATGTTTTATGATATCATCGGATTTCATGTGGTCTCTTTTGTACAATAAAAAACATCATAAGAAACTTGGTATTATTCTCACTGACACTAGGTGAATTTCGTGGCATGACTTTTGAATACGAAAACATCTGTTATTCTTTAGGGGTATTGTTGTGATGTAGACAAACGTGCATATTAAGAATATAAAGCCCTTTTTATATTTTAATTAATTGTAGAGTTCTGTAATTTTCTTATATAACAATAAACAAAAATAAGTAACAAAAGATTCGCTAAACAAAGAAAAACTTTCACTATGTACTGTTATCTCTTGCACTATAAAAACCTCTTGTCAAACGCCGATCATGTCAGAAGCTTTCACGGCATGCTTTGCAATCGTTGCATTGAATCAATAACCACAAATCAGTCATGAAACTTTCAATTGTCTTCGCTTTATTGTTGGTCATTTTTGTGACCTGCTCCACGGCTCAAAGATGCAGGGGAAGACCTCGTGAGTGTTCTTCTTAATTACAAGCACTACTAATAATACTAATCCCTCTCACTCTCTCTCTCTCTCACCTACAATCAATACATTATCAGGTAATCCCAGATGTACTGGTGCAGCAAATCGCGGCCGTCGAGGTATCCGTTGTAGTGCTCGTACTATGTGGTCTTACAATGCCAGGACAAATAGTTGCGATGAATTGCGCTACTTGGGCTGTGGTGGCAATAATAATCGTTGGTGCACCAGGGCTGCCTGTGAACAGAGATGTCGTCGTGTGACGCCAAAAGGATAAGGGTTATGAATGATGTCATATTAAAAAAATTAAGGTTTTATTTAAAGGATTTGATTAAGGTTTTATTAAGAAGTTTTGTGGTGTAAAATGTATTGGTTTAAAAAAATTATTTTACGCAAAATTTTAATCTCAACTTTTGAGCGGTCTTACTTTTATTGCGATTTTAAAGACATGCTGAGATTGTGGTAGCAAATTCCGTGGAAGATTACTGCCAACATGAATTTCCTATAACCTCTCAAATGTTTTATGACATAAAAGCATTTGCCAGCTTATGGGATGAAAAACCACTTTGGTTTGCTTCCAAATATTGGGTATGAGTGCCAGTATGGGCAGCCGCTTAAAATTATTTCTAAATTATGATGGAATAATTCCATCAGTCCGGCTAACATATAATATACTTTCTGCTCACTATCGAACTAAGAACTGTAAGTCAGGCGGACTTCTACTTGACATTTCAAGCTGATAGCAAGAGTTCAAGTCATTGTTTTGAAAATGGGTGGCCAGGAGAATCCCGAGTGAGCTATCGGACGAAAATATCCACATTCCATCATCTTTCATAAAAAATCTTGTATACCATGAAAGTACCCAGCTGTGAAGTTAACAAGGCCTTCTGCAAGCAGGCATACAACAAGGCTTTCTGAGACATTCAAACGTCACGTCTTCAAGGCCCTATTTTCACATGCCCGAAGACAGTCCTTCACCTTCCTTTTTGAAATATCCCGAGCACATGTTCACTCAATTCTTTAAAGACCACTGCTACAGGCCTTCTTTGAGAAGAGAGAATCAACGTTTTCGATGATTTATTATTCCACCATTTCGTGTGTATACACATTCTGTTTCCGGGTGTATTGATATTATTACTCCATCTCTAAAGTGGGTGGAATGGTACATTTGTGTAGGAAGTACCAGAAAGGGCGTGGCTAGAATTCCAATTTTTTCTCTATAGCTTAACAAAATAAAGTATTTGGGTACGATCGTGTCGATTGTATTGATATTATTACTTAATTTCTAATGAGGGCGGAGTGGTACATTTGTATGGGAGTTACCAGAAGGGGCGTGGCTAGGCTTTCAATTTGTTCTCCAAAACCTTTTCCTATTATAGTTTAACAAAATACAGAAATTGGGCACGATCGCGTTGGTTGTATTGCTATTATTACTCGATTTCTAAAGAGGGCAGAGTGGTACATTTGTATGGGAGGGACTTCCAGATTTTTTCTCCAAAACTTGAATCTGCCTAAGCATCTGCCTTAGAATTTGGGAACGATCGCGTTGGGTGTATTAATAATTTTAATCGATATTTTAAGTGGGCGGTACCAGATGGCTTTTGGAGGTACCAGATGGGACGTGGCTAGACTTCCTTTTATTCCTCCAAAGCTTTATCCTGCTATAGCTTTACTAAATATAGAATTTGGACTCGAGCGCGATGGGCGTATTGATATTATTACTCGAATTTTTTTAAGTGGGCGTAGTGGTACAATTTTATGGGAGGTACCAGAAGGGGCGTGGCTAGACTTCCAGATTTTGTTTTCAAAACTTTATCCTCATTTAGTTTTACTAAATACAGAATTTGGGTACGATTGCGTTGGGTATTCTGATATCATTACTCGATTTCTAAAGTGGGCGGAATGGTACATTTGTATGGGAGGTCATGTAGCCCATTTTTAATACCGTAAGTAGTTTTGGGGAATTTTTTACTTGTACAAAGTTTCAAAACATTTGGTTTTGTCTTTTGAAAGTTATCGTGCGTACCAGCCGGGTAGCCAGACAGACGGACATAGCTCATGAATCGAATTTGGTTTAAAGAAACTTAAAATCTAAAGTGGCTCCTACTTGTGTTACTCTTTTGGGTCGTGTCAAATGATATATACCATCCTACCCGTAGGGTGAGTGTATAAAAAAAAAATAAAAATTACTGTAAGTATAGAGAGAAATATATAGAAGTGAGAAATATCTAAAAATAAACTAAACAATTTAAGGTTGACCAACTCCATATTCTTGTTATTATTCAAGTCCTTATTTTTTCATGAGTACGCAGACCTTCCATCAGACCTTTTCATAGGAAGCGACAATGAAAGGCCTTGCCTGCCAACGACACCCTTTGTTATTTGGGAAGGAAACGGAAATGCAGAGTGTAGGCTTACCGACTGCTTTTGAAGGCGTTCTATACGGCCTTCTAGGTCCTTCCTTGCGCCGCTGGGCGAAAATTTATTTTCAACATGTTCATGACTCTACTATCATATACATAACATAATATTCTATAAAAAAAAAGTACATGAAAAGTAAAAACAGTTTTTATCTTAAATCTCTTTAAAAAAGCCATTAATTTTATTATTATTTTTGCATCTCAAGTTGAAGTCAGTAACATTGTAAAAATCATTGAAATAAATCAATCTAATTAAATGCCAAATGTGACTAAATGTCTGCGAGCAACGACTGCGCATAGGTATCGGTAACAGAATCAACATGGGGATAAATTTAAAATTACTTTTCACTCACACAAATCTACGAATTTACTAAAGGTTATATTCTCACGTACACCCACCCACATACATAAAAACAAAGAAAATGTTGCTTTTTCAATCTCTTCGCACACATTATACTTAGAACAGCAAATTTTCAATAATGAAATCCTAACTTGTGTGAAATGGATAACTTATATGTGTGCGTACTGCTAACAGAACTTTAAATGAAAGCAGTCTGGACGTTTTCATTTAAATTTCTTTTCGCCTTACATGTGTGTTTGCATGTGTAGGAGTCGGAAATGTTTTCATTTCATTAAAATTTTTTGTAATTGTTTCCTGTAACTCATTCTCTTGAGTCATGTCCTTAATGAAATCACTTAGTCCAAAAAAAAATTATTTAGCCATACCTATCAGAGTGCCAATGATAACCATACTTGTGGTTTTATATTGATACCAGAATGCCGCATATCTTAGCAAAAGTTTACCATATCAATACGAGCATCATTATGATGGTAGTCAAATAGGCGGCATTAGATACATTATTCGCATTTCTAATAAGAATATGCTTAGCTCATCACAATTGCAAATTATAAGATACCAATTGATGTCATGCATCCATTAACATAGAAATGGATATGAAGATGATATCGTTAAAAACTAAAATCAACATAGCAATTTAAATCGTAAATAACATTTCAATCTCTTCAACCGACCAACTGTCTAACAAACACTTACTCACTACCCTATCAGTCATACAAAATAATCGAGGTAGATGTCCTTTTTGTTACCACCCTCTACATACAAATAACTAACACTCATAAAACTTTTGAAATTGCCAGTGATAAAATCCGTTGTGAGCTGGCCGACTTTGCATATACACGAACCTGACTTCTTGTGTCCATATGGCCATTGTAGATATTTCTGTGTGTGCGGTGTGTGTTGGCAATGTTTTCATTTCATTTGCATTTTCTCCGTCACACTTATCCCCACTTATCCTTCCTCTTCCCCCCCAATGTGGACATCAATGAAATCATCTAGTCGACAAACGAAAAATTAGATTAGCAATATTGAACGGATATTCAATTTCTATCCACCAGTTGTGGCTTTTGTGTGACTAAGTGGTGCAGATGATGCTTGCATTTGTTTCTGGTAGCAATATAACATCTCAATATCATGGCAATTGATGATAACAATCATCGTCATCATGATCATCATCATCATCATCATGGGCGTAACATTCAATTCATTATTGACATTGGCATCATAATGAACGTTAATTTCACAGCAATTGGAAATGTTAAGAGACCATTATGAAAGTCATCTACTAACGTAAATCTACAATAAACAGAGAATTGAGTTTTAACTCTTAGTATTTACGCACACGCACATACTCACGTAAGAGTAGAGTGCTAAAAACACAAGCGTAGGATGCGTATTGACTGAAAAAGTGGTGCACTAAAGATAGAAACAAAATCAATAGATTTTAGTAGTCGTATTGTTGAAAGGTTAGTGAATATGCAGTTATATGCTGAAATGGTAAATTTGTGATAGGAATATGCAGGCATATGATTGTATAGGGCGCAATACTTCGAAGTACAATATAATAGTTGGGACCGATTAGACGCTTAGTTTTGAAGATAACCGTATTTAAAGTTATTCAAAGTGATGCATTCTAAGAGCGCCTGGAGACTGCCCTAACCATGCCCCTCAAATAGTTCTGGAAGATTTTAATGCTGATGCTAGGAAGGGAAGATGCTGTTAGTTCAGCAATCGTTAAATTAAGTATACACAACAACACCTTCGTTTACCTATTCAGACCGGTTAGCTCCGAGTCGGCAAGAAACATGGTAGTAAATGAAACTCGATTCCCGCATAAAGATATCCATAAGGTAACGTCGAATATCCTGGATATCCTGTTTAAAAGACAAAAAACCAGTTTGATCACGTGGTAATCCACGGAAGGCATAATTTAGGCATTATGGACGTGAGTGTGATACGAATATTGACTTTTACCACAACCTAGTTCCACCCAAGGTATGCACGCGATAAAGTAGTACCAAAAACGCTCTTAACCAAACGCAAAGGAAGTCAGATATCACAAAGCTGCATACCACCGAGATAGCCAATGCCTATTCCAACCAACTCTCTCTCTCAATTACTTCAAACAAACCCTCCTAATTCTGATGTTCCCCATACATAGTGCAGAATATTGCGAATTCTAATACCACTGTAATGACCGTACAGGGCTATGAACAACCACGCTTAGACAAGCTCTGGCACGGTGGGGAATGTCGGGTAATGTCTGAAGAAATGGATGCTGCATTCAGGGTTAAACTGCAACCAATGGCAATGCATGCGGTGAGAGAACGATATTATGGGAGAGAAGAGGAGGAAAATGAGAAGCCTCTTCTATGGGAGAGAAGAGAGAGGATAGGGAGACGGTACATTGAAAATTACAGGAATAGAGGTAAAACCAGAAAATTCTACCAAAACGTAAAAAACAAAGGTTTTGGAACAAAGATGTAGGGACAGAGATGGAAATCTGGTCACGGACACGCAGAGTGTGCTGCAAATATGGAGGCAACGCTTTCGTACTTTCGGGACCGGCCGTGGCATAGTGGTTAGAACACGCGACTACCATGCGGGAGATCGCAGGTTCAAACCTGGCTCCAGTCATCTTAAAAGAAAAAAATAAATGAAATTTTCTTTCATTGTCGGCTCCCCTCGAATGTTGTTTGACAGCAACTTCGCAGTATTAAGCGTCGATTCAATCGTCGTGTCTAGTAAGAGCTTCTCAAAACAGTGACGTTCGCATTCGTCGATAAATAAGTAGGTGCCGTTAGTTGTGAATCTAAAAATAGAAAGCGTGTTAATTCACAACAACGCGAGAAGCTATCCCATACCTCATTCATGGGGTGCAAAGGGAAATTAAGTTTTTTAAGTTTTCGTACTCTGCTCATTCTCGGAGACAGCATAAGTGACGAAATAACGCCAATCATTGACAGTAGATTGTCCACCACCTAGCCAAAACGAGATCAGCACGGTAATTGCAAGGATTAAAAACAATAAAGCCGATGAACTGCCGCGGCATAGCTTGCAAAGGCCGGTGGCGATGAACTGGCAACTTGCATGCACCAGCTCATAAACACGATTTGGCTCAAGGTATGCATGCCAGATGGTTGACTTCTGCTAACCTGATTGGACCTTATCAGTGTGGCAATTGATCAGATATTCACACTACAACCAGAAGATCAAAGAAATTCAGATCGACACTTACCATATGTTTATCGATTACAAAGCTGCATTCAACAGTCCGATACTACAGAAACTATAAGATGCTATGACTAAAGTTGGTATTCCCCCGCGAAGCTAATACAACTTTGCCGGATGGCACTGACTGTCACGAAGTCTCAGTGAATTAAGGCAAACATTTGACAGCGTCATTTTCGAGGCTTTAGACAAGTCGATAATCGGCCATGCGAACTCTTTAACATCATAACAGAGATGATGATGCAGAAGGCTGCAGTAAACACGACTTGTACCATCTTTAACAAAAATCACATGTTGCTCGCGGATTCCGAGAGATATCATTGGCCGTGGACTGCGGGATATTACTGCGACTTTCTCGAACATTGAAAAGCAGTCGGCGGAAGTGGGTCGGGTAATAAATGAGGACAAAACCAAGTTATTTGTTTCAGAACAAAGAGTCTTCTGACTGCGTGAACATTGACAACTATAACTTTGAGGTTTTAGATGATTTTATCTACTTTGGGAAATTGAGTGTCAATTGTCCAAATGTAACCGTTCAGAGATTGGTGAAGAGGGACATGTCCCCAAACTGGTTCTTAAGTGTTAAACAAGTGGCAATTTGACTGATGTATAGTAGACCGGGTCACGAAAAAAAATTTCCAAAGTCGAGGGCAAATATTAAAGATAACCTCGAGACAACTTGAAAAAAAAAATTTTTTTCCTCCCCCACCCCCCGGAAAAACAGCCAAAATCGTTTTTTTATCACTGCTTTTTTGTTTGTGGCTCAAACGTAACATACAAGACATCGGTGTATAGGTCTCGACGAGTGCTACATTTGTCCTATAGATGTCGCTGACATACGACATCATCTTGTAATGATGGCCTCAATTAGAGCAATTTCTACCCCTAAAATTTTAAAATATTTTTTCCTAGGATTAAAGCCCATTAAAAACCAAGAACATTTTGCTTTGGAAGTATACAGTTTTATTCAAAAACAAAAAAGTTACGTATAAAAAGATATATTAACAGCATCAACACTAATATTTTTTCTTTTTGTTTGCATTATTACAGAAAATTATTGCATACTTTATAGCGCTGACGGAAAATTTTTATAAAAATGGTTCCATACTTTGTAGCTCAAATTGTTGCATAATTCGAAAAAAAATTTAAATATTTTCTTGAGATAATTCATTTTTAATCTATTTACCGATGAAATAAAATTTTTATTACAAATATAATTCCAAAAAGAGTAAAGATATGTATGTAATTACAGCAAATATTGGCGCAACTCAAGTTCCGTTCACGACTTTCTAGTTTTGCAAAAAATTTTCATTTTGATTAGTCATTCCATGCGCTGATTCACTTACATTTCGCACAAATGTTCGGTGTTGCAAATTGCATGGGAAGAATATAAGTGCAAAATTATGTCTATATTTTATTATTAATACTTCCACTTTGGACCACGTATCTTTATAATTTCGTTGCTTAAATATTGGTGACGGTGAATATCTTCATCCGCATGTTTGAAAACATTGTGTGCGCTAAAAAGTATGCAATAACTTGTATTTAATTTTTTTCGAAGATCTATAGGACAAATTTAGTACTCGTCTAGACCTATACACCGATGTCTTGTATGTTACAATTGAGCCACAAACAAAAAAGCAGTGATAAAAAAACGATTTTGGCTGTTTTTCCGGGGGGTGGGGGAGGAATTTTTTTTTTTTTTAAGTTGTCTCGAGGTTATCTTTAATATTAGCCCTCGACTTTGGAGAAAAAAAAAATTTGTATGGGGACCGACCCGGTCTAATGTATAGTATTACTGCTGCGTTGATTTTTTTTAAACGGCGGTGTTTAATAGAATACATATATATTTTCTTTTATAATTTCTAATGAGTGGTTGAACTCATGCTTCTCGACGTTGGTCCTAAGGCAGGTGCTGTAGAACAGACACAGGTGTAGTCCAAATTATGCCGTAAGGTGTTAAGTTACACCTCCAACGACAGAGCCATGTTAAAGTGACGTATCCCCTTCATATATTTGAGTTAGTACTAGGACCGGTTCTAACCCACCAGGAACCAGCCACAAGACTAGTTCTGTGTTAGTTTGAGTGATCGCAAAACGCTGCTACTATGCGCTACGCAAACGATTTAGTGGCAAAGCTCACACTCGTCGAACAAAGCTCCCAAACTAACGGACACTGTTCCTACCTGCCTACATCGCAGAATCCCGGGTATTGTTAAGTAAAAAAATACTTCGTAGACTGTATAACGACATCCACGTAGTCAAGCGCGTTCAAATAGACTGAATGCGCTGGATTGGATACGTTGTACGTAGGGATAAAATGCTCCAGCTTAAAAAGTCTTCGGCAATATACACGATGGGTGGTGCAGGAGAGGCGACTAAAACTTTGTTGGATGAACCAGGTAAAAGAACTGTAATCTAAGATTGGTGTGGCGCACTATCTATGGAGCGCAAAAGACTTTGGCGGCTACTGATGAATGAATTTCTATTGCTGCCGCCGAATAAGAAGAAGAATAGTGATGTAGTTAATTTCTAATTAGTTTAATAATTAATTTTCTCCCTACTTCTAGTGATTTCCTTACTTTTTTAAAGTTATAATAAATTAAGCTTCTTTTTTCGACACTTAGTTAACGAGATAATAACATTTAAAGTTTTCCCTAGTGATGTATTCGATATCTCATTATTTTGATAGAGATTTTCCATCCTCTTCCCAGAGATTTTCCTACTTTTTCTTAGTGATTAGTTTACCAGATAAACCCATTTTAAGATGTGGTCGATATATCATTAGATTCAAAATGAATTTCCACTCTCTTCCTAGTGGTTTCCCTTCACTTTTGTGGTGACGACAAACTAAGCTCATATTTTCAATTAGAAGAAAATAAGAACTTAAGTTTTCTATAGGGATGTGGTCAATAACTTATTAAGTTGATAGTACATTTCCATTTTCTTCCTAGAGATTTTCCTATTTATCCCTAGTGAACACAAATTAAGTTTACGAGGTAACTCATTTAAAATATTCCCTAGGGATGTGTTTGATTTATAATTAGTTTGATAGAGATTTTCCATCCTCTCTAGAGATTTCCCTACTTTTCCTTAGTGAAGACAAATTAAGCTCATGTTTGCTTTTAGAAGTTTAGTTTACGAGATAAACGCATTTAAAGTTTCCCATAGGGATTTGGTCGATTTATCATTAGTTTAAAAGTAAATTTCCATCCCCTTCCTATTGATTTCCCAACTTTTTTTATACCCTTCACCATGCGCATGAACGAAGTTATGGGTATATTCATTTTGTTCTTCCATTTGTAACGCCCATAAGGAGGCGTGGTAGGTATAAATATATATATATAAATGATCAGCATCGAAATCTGAGTCGATTTAAGGGTGACCGTCTGTCCGTCTGTCTGTCCCCGCGATTACAGCCGCAGTTTATGTTATATCGAGCTGAAATTTGGAATGCAAGCTTCTATCATCAAAGCGGAGGTTAAGTTCTAAGATGAGCC
This sequence comes from Muscina levida, assembly GCA_964034835.1. Taxonomy (NCBI): domain Eukaryota; kingdom Metazoa; phylum Arthropoda; class Insecta; order Diptera; family Muscidae; genus Muscina; species Muscina levida. The sequence continues at coordinate 11,142,116 of OZ035884.1, forward strand.
CGATCGGTCGAAAACTACTCCCACCTCCCATACAAACTCCCCCTTTTTGTGGTCTATCCCTGCGGTTACAGCCGTAGTTTAAGGGGAATCAAGCTGAAATTTTGTATGCAAGCTTCCCAACACTAGGCCGAGGTTGAGTTCTAAGATGAGCCCGATCGGTCAAAAACTGCTCCCACCTCCCATACAAACTCCCCCTTTTTTGGGTATATCCCTGCGGTTACAGCTGTAGTTTAAGTGCAATCAAGCTGAAATAATGTATGCAAGCTTCCCTACTCTAAGCGGAGGTTGAGTATTAAAATGAGACTGATCGGTCAAAAACTACTCTCACCTCCCATACAAAATCCCTCTTTTTGGGGGTGTCCGTATGTCAGTCCCAGCGATTACAGTAGTAATTTAAGCGCAATCAAGCTGAAATATTGTATGAAAGCTTTTCTGCTCTAAGCGGAGGTTGAGTATTAAAATGAGAACGATCGGTCAAAAACTACTCTCACCTCCCATACAAACTCTCCCTTTTTTGGGTTTGTCCCTGCGATTGCAGCCGTATTTTAAGAGGTATATAGCTGACATTTTGTACGCAAGATTCAATATCTAAGCGGAGGCTACTTTTTAAGATAAGCAATGTCGGTCAAAAACTACTCCCACCTCCCATTCAAACTACCTTTTTTGGGGTGTCCGCGTAACTGCCCCCCGATTATAGCCGTAGGTTAGAAAATATTGAGCTGAAATTGTATATGCAAGCTTTAATCCTATAATAGGAGCTTACGTTGTAAGATGAGCAATATCGGACGAATACTTCTCCCACCTTCCAATCAAATTCCCCCTTTTTGGGGGTGTCCCTCTGTATATCCCTATGAGCTTTCGGTTTGAGATTTGGTATGTAAGCTTGTGTCCAGAAACAGAGGTTAAGTTCTAAGATAGGCATGATCGGATTTAAACTACTCCCACATCCCACACAACTTCCCATTTTTGGGGAGTTACAAAATTCATAAAATCGGATAAAATCTATACAAAATTACTGACAAAATGGATGTGTGAAGCTTAAAGTAACGTCCACTTCTCACCAACTCCCCTGTTTTGTGGTACAAAGGTTAATAAAATATAGTTGTAGTGCAAATAACCAGTTTTACCACCATTTTACAAATGGTGAAGGGTATCTGAGCTTCGGCATAGCCGAAGATAACCGCCTTACTAGTTTTTTGTTTACAAATTGAGATCCTTTTTCTAATTAGATGCTTAGTTTACAAAATAAACGCATCTCAAGTATTCCCTAAGGATGCGGTCGACATTTCATTAGCTAGATAGTTAATTTCCATCCACTTCCTATTAATTTCCCTATTTTTTTCTTACTGATCCAAAACTAAGCTGCTTTTTGCGTTTTGAAGTTTAGTTTGCCAGATAAACACATTTAAAATTTTCCATAGAGATGTGGTCGATAGATCATTAGGTTGACAAAGAATTTTCATTCTCTTCCTAGTGATTTCCATACTTCTTCTTAGTGATCGTTATTAGACTCTTAGTTTACGAGGTAAAAGCATCCAAAATTGTTCCACAGTAATATTAGTTTGATAGTCAATTCCATGATCCATCATCATCAGTCCATCACCTTCTTAGTGATTTCTTAACTTTTTCATAGTGATAGCAAATTAAGCGTTTAGACGATTAGTTCTTCCTGGTGATTTGCGTACTCGTTCTTAGTGATTACAAATTCAGCTCCTTTATGTGATTAGACTCTTAGATAACGAGATAAACACGTCAAAAGTATTCCACAGTGATATAAGATTGATAGTAATTTCATCATTCATCATCATTATTAGTCGATCATATTCCTAGTGATTTCCTAACTTTTTCATAGTAATGACAAATTAAGCTTCTCGTTAGGGATGTGGTCAATATCTCATTAGTGATAGTGATAGTGATTTTCCTATTATTTGTTTGTGAACACAAACTATGCTCCTTTTACCGTTAAGACGCGTAGTTTACGAGATAAATGCATGTAAAAATATTCATAATGATTTGGTCAATTTTCATATATACCAACCTGTGATTTCTGTGCAACTTATAAGGGCATTTAATACCCAAACGTGATACCCCAAACTTGTCACTGTCGTAATCAAGCAATCCTTTAACATTCATCATTTAACATTCTCTCTATAAAACATTTTTTTTTTTGCATGAATTCGTTAAAGCCGAACAAATGTTTTATAGCTTTTGAAGTTTTAAATAAACGCATGTTTGTTGTTGATGTTGTTGTTGTTGGTGCGTAGTGGAATTTCTTACATTGCTTACACTGTTTCATTATTCATATTAAATTCCCCGCAGGAAATTGAATTGCAGTAGCGGAATTGAATAGTAGAAGCAAAACAAAATTAAACGAGTTGCAGACTGTCTGTAAAAAATATAACCCAATTCTATATAAAAAAGATAGGCTTAGGTTAGAGAGGTTGTAAGACAGCACACTGTCTAGCACACTTAGGCTAATGAAACCTGCAAATTCTTTGGCGGTTTTAATATACTTCCATATTACCTTCACCCTGACTTGGAATATCTCACCCCCACAAATTAGCTGTTGCACTATGTCTTTTTATTACAGAGTACAACACATGATTTTGGGACTCAATTTTGAGAACTGCACGTAAAAGTATCCCCAACAAGAAGAAGTTCTGCATCATTCGTTTTGTCAAGTTACATGCCATAATAATTTAATATTGATTTGAAGTTAGTAAGTATCGTATAGAGGAATTTGTCACGTTTTAAGCTCTTTTGTTTGACATAACATAAATTCTATATGGTGGCGTATAATTATCATAAGTAATATTCTACGTAAATCATACGCCACGGAGTACAAAAGTTTTATTGGCCTTCGATAGCTCAGTGGAAGCGACGTAGACTAGCAATCCGAAGGTGCCGGGTTCGATTCCCGGCCGGGGCACTGGCCAAATCAACATCGATGAAAAATTAATTACTTTTCAAATACTTTTGAGTTATCCAGCCAACAAAAACTCATCCTAGATGCTTCCGCTACAAAAATCCAGATAGCGCAAGGACCAAGGAAAAAGGACAATGATTTATTAACATCTCATATAAATCAACAAGCCAGCTGGCGCCATCTCTGGAAGAATTTGGCGGTTAAAACTCACAACAACCACACCTAACAATCCTTGGCACAAACCTTGTTATCTGCAAAGGAACGAAACAGAGTTGCCAACAATGACCGTATGATAATCGGATTATATGCCCGATCGAGTGCCGATAAATTGAAAATCGGTATAAAGAATTATCACCGCAGCTATCCACCAGCTGTTACAACAACAGTTGTTATTGTAACTGCTACAAAATAAACACAGTTCAAAATCATTTGATAAATAGAAAAGTAAAACTGTTGCGTATGTAGGGAAACGTTATATGAACAGACTAAAGGAATTGTATTCTTAAATTTTTTAAATTTGTTTTAGCTAAATCGAACTAGTGGTTCTCCAGTTATGTCAAACAAAAGAGCCTAAAACTTGACAAATTCCCCGATACTTACTAACTTCAAATCGGTATTAAATTATCATAGCATGTAACTTGACAAAACGAATGATGGAGAACTTCTTCTTTTTGGGGTTAATTTCACGTGTGTCGCGTGTTCTAACCACTATGCCACGGCCGGTTGGTGATTTTACTACACTAACTTATTACCTCCACCCTGTTGCGCTGTGTTATTTTATTAGGAAGACTATTCAAGAAAACTTCGATGACTCTTTTCAAAAACATTGCGACTTCTCAACATATTTTATTATTAGATGGCAATTACAGATTTTTAACACAAACATTTTTTTCGTATCTGCGACAACTATTAATAATTTTTGATTTCTTTTGATTTAACCAGCACGACGGCATCCCTGTTCGCAAGCAGCCCTAGTGCACCAACGGTTGTTATTGCCATCACAGCCCAAGTAGCGCAAACTAGTGCACCTTCTTGTCCTGGCATTGTAAGACCACACAGTACGAGGAATGCAACGCCAACCTCGACGACCAGGATTTGCTGGATCAGTACAACTGGGATTAGCTGAAAGTGGATTAATTGTACATGGGAGAGGGATTAGTATTATTACTTCAAATATTTTTTTTATAACAAAGGATACTCACGAGCTCCTCCCCTGCATCTTTGAGCCGTGGTGTATGCCACAAAAATGACTAACAATAAAGCGAAGATAATTGAAAGTTTCATAGTTGAAGATGTAGATTGATTGAATAAAACGAATATTTTGATGGTAATCAGTATGTGGTTTTGCTTTATATAGTGAGAAAAAAAGTCTAAATCATGAAATGAAAAATTTTCGTCATTCGCATAATAGGTTTTTGTTGACATTGTAATGAAAATAATAAAACACATGTTAACACACAATATATATTTCAGACAATACTTGGCAAGCAGACAACACTTGAAACCGTAAAATCTTAGTATAATAACAGAAACGATTACATTGATTTTCGATAATGGAAATTTTAAAATATAGTCAATATTATAAGTTCGTCTAGTCATTAAAAATACTACTTACATGTCGAATATCGCCGATAATCAGAAATCTGACCAATTGTTACTAATAAAACTTTCTAGGTATTCAAGTTGCATAACACTCGCACGTATTGTTAAGACATGTGCCAGCAACAATATGCAAAATAAATATTTCTGTCTGTTTTAAGATAATTATATTGACATATGTTTTTGTATAAGTTCATATATACAAAGAGTTCTCTTGCAAAAGGTTAACAGACAATAATAACAAAAAAAACTGATTAAGCGATTAACAAGAATTTTTCGTCTAGATACAGATGTTCTCCACTATATAAGGCCCGCCAATATATTGATCACCACAAAACCAGTCGTTTTGTTAAAACCATCATCAACAATGAAACTCTCAATTATCTTCGCACTATTGGTAGTCATTTTTGTGACCTACACAACAGCCCAAAGATGTGTGGGACGTCCTCGTAAGTATCCTTAAGAATTTTATAAGTCTAACAGGGAATTGAAAACAACAACTGGACTAATCCATTTTAGGTAATCCCAGTTGTACTGGTGCAGCAAATCCCGGCCGTAGAGGTCCCCGTTGTACGCCTCGTACTATGTGGTCTTACAATCCCAGGACAAGAAATTGTGTTGAATTGCGCTACTTGGGCTGTGGTGGCAATAATAATCGTTGGTGCACCAGGGCTGCTTGTGAACAGAGATGCCGTCGTGCGGGTTAAATAAAAAGGATGTAAAAAATTAGATTGTTGCCGATTACACCTTGTCATAGAATGTATATATGTTTGTTTTTAAAAATAAATAATTGTCATTTGATCCTAAAAAATGCTTTTAAGAAATGTAGTTTAATTTTTAAATTATTTTGAAACAAAAGTTTATATTGTTGTTATATTGTTGGCGTTCGCATTTAGGGTTTACCAACATGGCGTTATTCAGCGAAGCACAACGTACGTTCTGCGTTAGCCAGTACTAATTCAAGGAAGCGTCCGATCTTTGCCAAATTTGGCATAGATGATCCTTCTGCTTTAAGATCGATAGGTTTGAAGTTTTTAAGAAATCGGTCCATATATACACATAGTTCCCATATATATACTTATATGTATATATATTGTAGTAGAATCAAGCCTTTATAAAAGCTACGGTTTGTATCCGATATCTTTGACTTATGTTTTAACTATTTAAAATATATATAAATGCTTATGTACATATCTATACACACTTATGTATTTATATACAGGGTGGACCAAAAAGCTGTATACATTTGAATAAGTATCTGCATACTTCAATCTCGGCGTGGTGGGGCGGAGGCGTTGGAAAAGGAAAGAACTGCCAATAGGAATTCATCATTACAGCGTCATTATAAGTTGTTGCATATCTAATGCAAAGCGTGCACAGAATGCTCACGGTGTCTAATCGACTGGTCGGTATCTTTAGTAACGGTCTTCGTCACAGGCGCAACATTCTCCTCTATGTCGGATAGAAGCGGTATTTTTGGTTGCGTATTATCCAGTAACGTACACTTAGGCTAAAATTTGAGAATGATATTGGCAATGGTGATATCAGATAGTCTATTGTGCACACCACTTGTTAAGCAAAGGGCTCGGAAAACATATTTTACAAAAAAACTAATTTTTGCAGTCACTGTTTCCATTTCACTTACTTCATGACAAAATGTCAAATAATATTAAATATCATTCAAATAACAATTCGCAATCAGTCACTCTTTTTTTGTAGATAAAACCATTTAAAAAAACAAACCTCGAAATGAATCACACTTTTTAAAAGAACCTTGTACTAGTTATAAGGTATTTCTTCGAATTTTGCATGAACAACCAGTTTTAGTGCTTTTTATTAATCAGTTCTAAATTAATTATCCCAAATATGTTGATATTTTAAGGTTTTGAAAAAATTTGCTGTGAGGGCTTTAAAATCTACAGTTGTGAAATAATGTCATTTAACCATATTTTCAATTTGAATATTATCCAGGCAAATAAGCATATATTGCCTTATGTAGGGTATAATTAAATATCAATGCTCAGTAACAAATTGCAATACAGCTAAACCAAAGAAAATGGGGCCAAATTAAACCAAACAAATTTTACACCGTTTTCGCAGGAGTGTCTAGCATCACAATTTATTTAATAAAACAAATTGCCGCAAAAACACGCAAAATATTTTTCTTGATTTTGTAAGTACAGATTTTATACTTTACAATTATGTTCATTTTTTAACAGGGTTTTACCCGGAACCATTTTAAAACTCTACATACATTTCAAAATTACCTCAAATTTAGACCATTTTTTTAAAAATAATTATACACATTTATTGTATACAACCAATTCTTTTTCCAGCTTTTCAATAGATAACGTTGAATGATCCATAGCAATAATTTGGTTTTAAAATGACTAAAAGGCTAAAACTTTCACTCCATAATATCGATATTTCACTTTTCGCTAACACGTAGAAAAGTCGAAAAAATTTCCGATCTTTGAGAGAGCATAGAACTTTGAATAAACAACATATGGGCAAGGCCACCACATTTTTGGTGAATATCTTTACTAAATACTATTATTTCTCCCAACTTGAGAGCGGCATATGAAAGAACTCGTCATAACTGTTGTTTCATACCCAGACAATTTTGCTGTATCTCGTTTTTTTGTGAAGTTATGACCATTTTAAGCCGTCAGTAACGTCACCGGATTTTGGAAGTGTGTTTTGAGGTTACTGAACGTTTGTGTAAAAATTAGCGAATTGAAAAGAGTTTATGTTTATAATTTCCCAGTATTTAAAAAAGGACGGCTGAAAGATGATTTTTATCCAAAATGTAGATTTAAATTGTATGTTTTAATCACGTAATCGCCATAAAAGCTGTGTCAGTAACGTCACACAAAAATGTCAGTAACGTCATACATACGAATTTCGGTAGGATTTTCGGGTCTATTTTCTCTTGAGTTAATAGAGGGAGCCTAAACGACCAAAAAATCATCGTAGAGGAGTTTTAAGATGCAACCTGGGGAGAAATTAAGAGTAAACTACTGTCATAAAAAAAAAATTATATTAAATCGGGCTTGACCTTTAAGGCTGATTTTTGTATGATAGAGTGTTAGTTAATTAAATTATCTCTTCTATAATGTGTATAGCTTGAGGGTTAAAATTGTTTTTTGATAAGTTTTGCATTATTAAAATTAAAATTTGTAATTTCTCCCTACTTTTCAGTTTTAGCGGCTATTTAGTACGAAAAATGACGAATTAACTTAACGAATTCGCATGCACTGTTTACTATGCAGTGACGAGCTTTTTCCTTTTGTACTCGTAGTATTTGTTGGTTTCTTTTAGCTTTTTAACATAACGCTTGTCTCTTTTTGCACCAGCAATCGGAGTCTAGCAATTAAATACCAAATTGTTAAGCAAAAAAGTAAAAAAAATAAAATTAAAATATTACGTCAGTAACGTCACACAATCTGTTTTTGCAAAAATACCCTGCTATGTGCTAATAAGACTTCATTTAAGCATTGATTATGAAAGTACTTCAAAAGTACTCAAAAAAATCAGCTCATCCAACCTCTTTGCAAATTAGTTAATGCATAAAAAAACATTTTATAAAAATTTGTCAGTAACGTCACCATTTATTTGCGGCTGAATACTTTAAGCCTTAATTGGTCCAAAACCCAAGCTTTGTACACAAATTTGCTTGCTAATCAATAGTTTGATTTGTATTCTATCCAAAGAAAGTAAACATCTGTCTAAAGTATAACAAAATAAAAACAAAATTTACGTTTTTCGCCGACATTGGTATATTTTCCAAATACACCTTGCATGTGCCACTTATGAAAAGGATGTAAAATATCAAAGCAGACACAAATTTTGCACTGGCATACATTGCTGGCATATTCTATACATATTAGACATTTGAAATATAAAAAAAAATTTTGGAAAAAAAATCTATGTGGTTTTATTTTTCGTGGCCTTGCCCATATGTACTTTATTCTAGTATCTTTAGAATCAGTATCCTGTTTACAATTATTAAGTACAAAACAAATTGGAAATCACAATTTTAATTTTTTAATTAATCTCCGTTTTGACTGTCCCATACCCCACTGTGCGCTGGTCGACTAAAGGAATAAAAAATCATGTTACATTTTCATATTTTTATATTTTTACATTTTTATATTTTTATATATGATAAATTTCATATCAAAACCTATAAAAAGGGACATTTTGAACCCGACCCCCTCAGATTTTAATGAAATTTTGCTTACAGCTACATTTTACCTACAGAAACACAACCTTATTTTCAGAAATTACATTTTTATTTTATTGTTTATCTAAAAACTAAAATGGGGTTTCCTTATTTTTTTTTAAAAATTTTTAAGTAAATGCTCCTCACCAGCTTATTCATGTGTTCTACAAATTCCTGGACAAAAAGCAGTAAGACAAAAGCAGTAAGCACCCGACTTACATATACCCTAACCTTCAGTAAAACATAAAATTTCCTTTATATTAATATTATGACTCGATTTCTAAAGTCGGCGGAGTGGTACATTTGTATGGAAGTATGTCTAGACTTCCAATTTTTTTCTCCAAAACTGTATCCTGCTATAGCTATACAGAATTTTGGTACGTTTTATTATTGCTCCATCTCTAAAGTGGGCGAAAAGGTATTTGTATGGGAGGTGCGGGGACATGTAGCCCATTTGCAATACCGTAAGTAGTTTTGGGGAAATATTAACTCGTGCAAAATTTCAAAACATTTGGTTGCGTCTTTCTAAAGTTATCGTGCGAACCAGCCGGACAGCCAGAAAGGCAGACAGACGGACATGGCTCAAACGATTTATAAAGTCATGAATCGAATTTGGTTCAAAGAAACCAAGGGTCTAAAGTGACTCCTTCAAACGGCGAAAGACCTCTATAGTTGGGCTTCACAAACTTGCAAGACCTCCGTAGAAGTTGCTTATGCAGATGCTGATGACAGCAACAACACAAAAAAGAGCTATTTTCAAGGTATAAAAATGCTAATACTATTACAGGAACTCAAAGCTTGCATTTTTTTATACCTTTAGATGAAACTTCACTAAATGTTAGGAAATATTCCGAAAGTCAACAGTAAGGTCGAAAGGTTAAGTCCATATTTTTGGGGGTGTCTGAAAAATTATTCTTCTAATCTATTACATTTACCAAAAATATCTGTATAAGTTTAGCTTCTTTATTCTTTTTTGTCATACAAAGATATCAAAATATAAGGAAGTTAACAAGAAATGCATTTACTTAAAAATTTTTTAAAAAAAAAAAAGAAAAACCCCATTTTAGTTTATAGATATGTTATATATATTAAATAGACCTATCTAAAATTATTGTTTTTTTTTGGTAAGAAGACTTGATCTTCGAAGTGTTTTCCAAGTTTAAACTTTTTCAGTGTACTACAGTGCATGTTTCCGAAAGCTGACTTGTATACCTTTCTAATGGCACCAAGATCTTTCAATTCGGTTGAGTCATTTCATAGTAATCGCAGCTCAAAAGTACCTATTACCGTAATTTTTCAAATATTTCGATACCTTGCCACGCCCATATTTTTTCAAAAAAAAAAACAATTTCTAAAAATGAGGCTGTGTTTCTATGGGTAAAATCTAGCTGTATGCAAAATTTCATTAAAATCTGAGAGGGTTGGGTTCAATGAATATCGGTTTTGATATGAATATCATAATTTTTATATTTTTATTTTTTTTTATATTTTTATTATTTATTTTTTTATATTTTTATATTTTTATATTTTTATATTTTTATATTTTTATATTTTTATAGTTTTATAGTTTTATAGTTTTATAGTTTTATATTTTTATATTTTTATATTTTTATATTTTTAATATTTTAAATAATTTAAATATTTTTAAAGGTAGTATTTTTATATTTTTATATTTTTATATTTTTATATTTTTATATTTTTATATTTTTATATTTTTATATTTTTATATTTTTATATTTTTATATTTTTATATTTTTATATTTTTATATTTTTATATTTTTATATTTTTATATTTTTATATTTTTATATTTTTATATTTTTATATTTTTATATTTTTATATTTTTATATTTTTATATTTTTATATTTTTATATTTTTATATTTTTATATTTTTATATTTTTATATTTTTATATTTTTATATTTTTATATTTTTATATTTTTATATTTTTATATTATTATATTTTTATATTTTAATATTTTAATATTTTAATATTTTTATATTTTTATATTTTTATATTTTTATATTTTTATAGTTTTATATTTTTATATTTTTATGTTTTTATATTTTTATATTTTTATATTTTTATATTTTTATATTTTTATATTTTTATATATTTTTATATATATAAACTTGTTATTCGTAATCGTAATCAAACAACTTTTAAGTAATCATCATATTACTCTTTTTGCAATACAATTTTTAAACTTATTTGCTTTTAATCTTATGTATTCTGCCACAAAAATATTTCAAGTTTTCTACTTAATACTTTTTAGCTTCTTGCAGCACCAATACCAATACTTGAAGTATTTAAGGATTTTGCGACTATTTTCTCATAATATTTATATCACAGATCAACTAGCAAAAAGGAAATATATACTTTTATGACTGTGTGAACTTTTGCAATATCAATATTCTATACTTGAGTGTGTTTGTGTGTATCTGATGTAAAGTTTTATACGACTGTGTAAGTGCTTTTGAAAAAATAGCATATTATAAATGTATGTGTGTCTGCTTGTTCAGTGCCAAAATGCATTGCAGTCAACTTAAATCCTGGCAATTGAATTGCAGTGGTGAAATTAAATAGCAGCAGAATTGTAGAGAATGCCAAACCCTTTGGGTTTTTTTAGTATACTGACCTATTACCTTTACCCTGGCTTGAAATTTCTTACCCACCCAGATTGTGTATTTTTATTGTGTTGACTATTAATAAAACTTTAACGATTTCTTTCAAAAACATTCCGACTTTTAAAGATATTTTATTATTAAATGTCTATTACATTAGTTGAATTTAAACATTTTTTCGTAAGGTATCTGCAACTCCATCATTTCAGAATCCTTTCGATTTAACCAGCACGACGGCATCTCTGTTCACATGCAGCCCTAGTGCACCAACGATTGTTATTGCCACCACAGCCCAAGTAGCGCAATTCACTGCAACTTCTTGTCCTGGGATTGTATGCCCACATAGTGCGAGGAGTGCAACGGGGACCTCGACGGCCAGGGCTTGCTGCACCAGTACAACTGGGATTACCTGCAACAAATATATTAGAAAGAATTTGTTCTTAATTCCTTTTAGGAGTTTCAAAATTCTTAAGGCTACTTACGTGGACGTCCCACACATCTTTGTGCTGAGGTGTAGGTCACAAAAATGACTACCAATAATGCGAATAAAATTGAGAGTTTCATAGTTGATAGTTGGTGACTGATGAGCTTAATAAAACGAATGGTTTTGTGGTTATCAATTTACGGGAGGGCCTTATATAGTAGCAAAATATCAAAACGAGAAGTTCATGTTATTCCCATAATAAACTTTTTTCTGTATTGTCTGCGAACCTTTATGCAAGAAACTCTTCGTATTTATAAAGAAAAACATGTCTGTACAAATATGTTAAAACAGACAACAATATTTATATTGAATATTGGCCATACATTCGAATGTGACATACAAACAGTAAATTGAATATCTAGAGAATCTCCACAACAGATTAACGCCGACATTCGTAATGTATGTTATATAATGAGTAGACCCAGCTAGCAATTATATTACATATCTATATTTGAAATATTCAATGATCAAAAATCAATAAAATCATTGTTATTGTTATCATGTTAACAGTTACAAGTGTTTCCTGCTTGCCAAGTTTTTAGACAATATATTTTGTTGCATATGCATTGTTCACATGTATGTTATATAACAATGATCAGCATATGTGTCTGGTTTATGATTACCGTATTTTTAGTATTTTTATATAAATATAAGAATATATGAATACAAAGAGTTTTTCTCACAACAAATACAACAAATGGCAATTATGAGAAAAACAACCAGTTTTTTTATATAATGGATCAGACTTTTCGCCACTATATAAGGTTAACCAGCATATTGATAACCACCAAAACATTCGTTTTATTCAATTGATCTACAGTGAAACATGAAAATCTCAATTTTATTTGCATTATTGCTGGTGATTTTTGTGACTTATACCTCAGCCACAAAGATGTGTGGGACGTCCTCGTGAGTATTTTTAAAAACACTATTAATTTATCATGACTTTGTGAACAAATTCTCGCCAAATTTATAACAGGTAATCCCAGTTGTACTGGTGCCGCAAATCCTGGCCGTCGAGGTCCCCGTTGTACTCCTCGTACTATGTGGTCTTACAATCCCAGGACAAGAAGATGCAGTGAATTACGCTACTTGGGCTGTGGTGGCAATAACAATCGTTGGTGCACTAGGGCTGCTTGTGAACAGAGATGCCGTCGTGCGGGTTAAATCAAATGGAAAATTGCCGCAGATATCTTATAGCCAAATGTTTATTAACAAATAAAAATATTATAACTGGCATTCAGCATTAAAAAAGATTGAGCAGTCGAAAAGTTCTTTCAAAATATCGAGGAAATATTTCGTGTTTATAAATGGAAATACAACACCTATCAAAATATCTCCATCAACTTCTTAGAAAAGTACTCATTTTATTCATAACAGATCTGATTACATGACCAAAGTGCTAAACTGAATAATAGAAACCTGCACAGTTATCTTGAAAAGTAAATGCAATGAAAATCTAGCTAAAATCGGATTTCAGGGGATTCATTTACCCAGCGGCGGAATTTGAGAGGCCTCCCTCATATAATGCATGCAGTAGACCTTATTTGAGAATATTATTTCAAATAAGGAATGCAAAATGCATGATTTTTGGACATTATATGGGCAAACCTGCCAAAGGCATTTAGAAAATATGCAGAGGGATTTCATACACATCCCCTCTCGCTTCCAAATAACATGGGTGTTGCATGTCTTCTAAGTGGAAAGAATAGTTAATACGTGTTCTTTCAACTTTTATGAAGGCCTGTCATAGGCCTTTGCAAAGAATGCAGAGGAATTTCTTACACATACCCTCTCGCTTCAAAATAAAAGGGTAACTACATGTCTTCCAAATGGAAGGAATTGTTAATTTTCGTGTAAGGTGTTCATGTATTTTGTTTTTTAAACAGTGTATCATTAGATTCAACCAGACAATTTGAATGTATCTTCATAGACTATACAGTAGCATGGCTGACTAACAATCACGAGGTAGTGGGTTCGAAATACAGCAAAGTTTAATGTCGTTGAAACAAAAGTATATGTATAAAGAGAAATATATAGAAGGGAGAAATATCTAAAAATAACCGGTGCGCTCTTAAAAAAAACTAAATTATTTGTATGTGCACTGTAAAAGTTTTGTTTTATTAGCAAAGTCCTTTTTTTCCTTGGTATGCAGGCCTTCCATAATGGTTTCTTTTAGAAAGCTTTTTTGAGGCCTTCTTATAGAAAGCTTCCACAAGGCCATCTTATGAAAAGCGGCGACGGAAGGCTTTCTTTTCCAATGTCACGCAATGTAAGAAAAGAAATGAAGAAAGAAGGTCAAGGAAGGCATTCTGGATCCAAAAGAAACCATTTAAACTCATGAAAGAAGGCCTTCCTTCTCATGATTTCCGCCGCTAAGTATATCGCATTAATTAATTTATATTAATATAAAACTTTTATTGTACTAAAAATAACTTTTGTTGTACCAAAAAGAACTTTTATTATACCACAAAGTACTTTTATTGTACCAAAAAGTACAATTGTTGCACCAAAAAAGAATTTTTTTTGTGCCAAAAAGTACTTCTACAGGACCAAAAAGTACACTTGTTGTACTTAAATAATTTTTATTGTACCAAAAATAAATGTTACTGTACTGAAAGTAAATTCATTGTACCCAAAAGTATATTTATTTTGCTAAAAGGTACATTCATTCTACCAAAAAGTACATTTGTTCTACCAGAAATAACTTTATAGTACCAAAATGTACTTTTATTGTAACAAAAAGTAAATTTGTTGTACTAAAAAAAACTTTTATTTGACCACATATAACTTACTGTCCCAAAAAGGACTTTTTGTGTATTTAAAAGAACTTTTAATGTACCAAGAAGTGTTTTTATTGTAGCAAAAGGTATATTTGTTGTAAAAGAACTTTTAAAGTATCACAAGAAACTGATATTGTCATAGTTCGGTTTGAGATCATTTCTATTGGCAATTATTTATTATTATTATTGTTTTTTGTTGATCTTTAATGAATTATGATATTGTCATAGTTCGGTTTGAGATCATTTCTATTGGCAATTATTTATTATTGCCAATAGTTTTTTACTCAAGAGTGTGAAATGTATTATGTTGACAGCAGGTTAGGCGTATAACGTTATTTCGGCATTCACCACAATGCCTCGTCAGCGCCCTTTGCTGTGCCTTCTCCTCTATCATGACAATATCATAATTCATTAAAGATCAACAAAAAACAAAATCAAGAACAACGAAACACTGACGGTACGCAGAACGGGGTTGGCACTTTGTCAACAACAAAACTCCTTTGCAATTGTGTCCGATGGACACATGCATAGGCAAGGGCTTGTGTGTGTATTATGCTGGCAAGTTGTGCGCTTCGAGGATGCTTTCTTCGCACCGTTGGGAAAAGTTCTTATTAACTTTGAGATGCTTTCTTCCCTTAAGGTTTGTGATGATAGAGGAGAAGGCACAGCAAAGGGCGCTGACGAGGCATTGTGGTGAATGCCGAAATAACGTTATACGCCTAACCTGCTGTCAACATAATACATTTCACACTCTTGAGTAAAAAACTATTGGCAATAATAAATAATTGCCAATAGAAATGATCTCAAACCGAACTATGACAATATCATAATTCATTAATGATCAACAAAAAACAAAATCATAAGAAACTTTTATGGAACCAAAAAGTAATTTTATTGTACCAAGAAATAAACTTTTTGAACAAAAAGTATTTTTATTACACCATGAAGTATTTTTATTGTACCAAGAAGTACTTTTATTGTTCCAAAAAGTAAATTTTTGTGTACGTAAAGAAGCTTAAGCTTTAAGGTAAAAAGGGGAATCGTGGGGAGAGAATTTCCTCCATTTCTCATGGTTGAATATTAACGGTCAAATTCAAAAAATACAACACTGATGCAGGACATTTTCGGCTGATATCTACTTCGCATGTACATGTTTGACATAATTGTAGATATATATACAGCTGATGATGTACCATTGTACATCAGTTGGTCACAAAGGGGTCTGAAGATGAACTCGTCATGGAGTTCGAAACGCGTCATCCTAGTGCGTGACACACTGAATTTGACCAAAAATATTTAAACAATAAAATAAAAACACTTTTCTGATCGTAAGCCGAATTTGATGTATCATTTGATACACTTAACGTAAATTTAGTACATAAAGAACTTTTAAAGTACCAAAACGTACTTTTATTGTACAAAAAAAGTACTTTTAAAAGTTTCAAAAAAAAACATTTGGTGTACTAAAAAATCTTTTATTGTACCAAAAAATAATTTTATTGTACCAAAAGTACATTTATTCTGCCAAAAATTACTTTTATTGTGGAAAGGTACATTCATTGTACCAAAAAGTACTTTTATTGTACCAAGAAGTAAACTTTACCATAAAGAACTTTTATTGTACCACAAAGTACTTTAATTGTACTAATAATTACTTCCGTTGTACCGAAAAGTACTTTTATTGTACCAAAAAGTACTTTTTTTATTTACCAAAAAATACTAAAAAGAAATTTTTTTGTACCAAAAAGCACCTTAATTGTACCAAAAAGAACTTTTATTGTACAACAAAGTACTTTTATTGTACCGAAAAGTACTTTTATTTCGGTACAAACTTTTTTTGTACCACAAAGATCTTTAAAAGTACGCTTGATTACCACATAGAAATTTTTTTTGTACCAAACATTACTTTTATTGTACCAAACATTACTTTTGTTGCACCAAAGTGTACTTTTATTGTGCCAAAAAATTCTAAAAAGACATTTATTTTGTACCAAAAAGCACCTTTATTGTACAAAAAAGAACTTTTATCGTACCAAACAGTACTTTTGTTGTACCGAAAAGTCCTATTTTTGTAACAAGGTTTACTTTTATTGTATCAAGAAGTAAACTTATTGTACTAAAAGAACTTTTGTTGTACCCAAAAGTACTTTTGTTGTACCGAAAAGAACTTTAATTGTTCCACAAAGTACTTTTATGGTACCACACAGTACTTTTGTTGTACCGAAAAGTACTTTTTTCATACCAAGATGTAAATTTATTGTACCAAAAAGTAGTTTTACTGTACCAAAAGTACATTTATTGTACTAAGAAGAACTATTATTGTATCAAAAATAACTTTTGTTTTACCACAAAGTACTTTAAAGGTACATATGTTGTGCTAAAAATAACTATATTTCTAATTTCAACATTATCAGTATTATACCTTTCAATTTCGCCATCAAAAAGTATTGTTTTGTAACAATTCTTAAAATTTTGTTTTACACTTTTATTATCCGATATATTTTACCCCACCCAAGTTCTAATAAACTTTTTGTTCTTACACCAAACAAGTCGGTCATTAGGTCATTTGATAGTTTTTTATTTCACTTTAGTCTCTTGTTGCTCCCATTTCTCTGTGAGCAACATCGTAGTCCGTAGTCCACTTGTCCCCATTCGAATGGATATTTATCGACGCTGTCTGTGTGTGTTGATAGCTTTTCCCGTTCTTTGCTGGCAAATGTCCGGCTCCTTAGCTCGTTTGTTTGCTGTTATTTACACATAGAAACGTTTTTGCCGGAACTAAATGAATGAATGCCAACATCAACTTCCTTTTGCTATTGTTTGAACGCAGTTTCTTTGCTGCCAGTCATTCTGTTTAGTGTCACGTTTACCAGCGTGTCACGCTGCCACGCAACGTTGGTTGCATGTCTCATCGACTTTGCTTGCAATTCGTTATTAATGTGAACCTGGAGGATAGCTCCAAGGTGGTAAGACAATAAAATCGTCGCATAAAGATGTGCTAAAATAGTTGCGGATGAATCTGCGAAGTTGTGTGTTTAGGACAATCAATCGTTCGTTTAATCGATAGTTTGTTATGTCGCACGTTTGATTTTGCAGAAGTTTTAACAAATAACTAACGTTTTTGCTACGAGCAAGTAATTAAGTGTTGAGGTTTAAATAATTTCGTGAAGTTTATAACATTTACATGGTTGAAAGTTTTTAATAGAATGGCTGCTGTAAGTAATGGAAACGATTTTAATTGCGGTAACGTTTTACCCTTGGAGGGGATGAGAGTTCATTGCAATTTGTAAGTCGTTGTTATTAAAATATGCAAGAATTAGCTTTTGACAATATAAAATAAATGTTAATGTCTTAAAATAAAAAATAACACTGTACTCGGATCGAACATTTTAACAAGCTGGGCTCTCTCAATTTGAAAACGCTAAATCCCGTGATTCTTGCCGTTTTTCTATGTCCGCCTTTACATACATATGAAATTCAAATCATAATTCTTTAAATATCCTTCAAGTCTTGTTAAGCTTCCTTTGTAGTAGCAACTAAATATTGTTCTCCCTTAGAGATCTTTATCAGCTTTGGACTTACTGCCATAGAAATCTTAATAGTTTATCTACGATTTCTTACTTAAGCCTTTTTTCAGCTTCCCAAAGCACCAAATATTTGAAGGATTTAAAGATTTATGCACTATTTTCATCCCCTCTATGTTATTTATATCGACTTGCCAAAGAAGAAAGGAACATTTATGACTCTGAGAGCTTTTGCCATACCAATTACCCGCATTTGGAAGTGTTTTTGTAGGTATGTGTGCTCTGGTATATTTGTAAAAGTGTTTGAGTGTATCAAAAGCGTATCCACCATATGTGTGTGTGTGTGTGAGTCCGTTCAGTGCCAAAGTCTATGCAGCCAACTTAAATCCTGGCAATCAATTGCAGTGCCAAAGTCAACACCATACAAGTGTACTATGAACTTATATGTATGTCTCTGTGTGTGTGCGCGTATTTAAAGATGTTTGCTGCTTTATACGAGAATATTCACCACTAGAGTTTATTTAAGCCAAATAAATATGCTACGGATTTTGAAAGTTTAAATAAACGCATACGCCCCGTTACTGGTTTGCTTTGTTCGTAGCCCTGAATTCCAACACTGCCATTATTCATATATTGAATTTATATTAAATCCATGGGGTAGTTAAACTCAAGCCGTGGCATTGAATATCAACATGGAAATCAGAGAATGTAGGAAATCTACTTGAAAGACAAAATATTTGCATTGCTATTTAACACGCATAAGCAGAACACGTATTGATAAACTGAGAGTGCTACATGCTGATTGAGCAAAAATATTATTGAAAAATGTTCTTACATTTGTAGAGATAAGGAATCGTATCGATGGATATGAAATATATATGTTAAATAAAAAATATATAAAAAGTTTTTTATGATTATATTTTTACCGTTATGGTAGTAGTTGATTTAGAAGATCTTCTTAGTATACAATCTGTTTTACCATCTGCAGCGAGAAATTTCTAATACGAACTTTTGCCAGAATCTAGTCTTAATATTAAACTTTATTTTTTATTTATTGTGTGATATCATTACCACAATTTTGTTTTTGGTATGACTTTTGGTCACACATTACTATGGTTTGTTTTACTTCTGCAACATGCTAGCCTGTTGCTTTAAATAGAGCAATAATTAACATAATTAAAGTCAATGCGAATCGTTGCACAGTGGTAAATATAAATATTTTTATATATTTGGACTCAATTTATATCCAGAAATAAGGAAAGACAAAACTTTAGTGTTACCTGTTTTCAAAATTTTAACATAGAAAAATGTGTTGGTGGTACTAGTTCGATATGACATGTAGTATTGACGTGAGGGAAAGGACATATGAAGAAAATCTTGTTATTATTTCTATTTAATATAATATATCATTTCCACAGACATTTAAAATAATCGCAATGTCCTGATTTTCATAGCAATAGGTCATCAGAGCCAGCACAAAGTTCTATAAACCTATATATAGGATTATGCAAACAGCTTAAACAAGATAGATATATAAACAGATCTGTATTATCTGTACACACCTGTTGAAATCAATAAAGTCATAAACTGTAGACTTATTGTTCAAAGCATGTCAATAATAAGCCAATATAAGAAACAAAAAAATATGTCACACTTCCCTGAAATGGGCCACACTTAGCTAGTCGTACATAATGAATTTGAATTGAAGGGGTAAACAATGACAATTGACACAATAATTTAAAAATAAACATATTCTGTTTCATTCATTTATAGCAAAATAAACAAAAATGTCTGTCAACACGAATATAACCACATGTACAAGGTAAAATGTTGATATGGCTGTTGAACTTCTTAAAATGTGAAATAAAGTGTTCCTGATGAAAATTGGAACAGTAAAATTTTTTGACTAAAATATTACAAATACTTAAAATATTAAAAATATTACTAATATTACAAATATTACTAATATTTAAAATATTTAAAATATTCAAAATATTCTAAATATTCATAATATTCAAAATATTCAAAATATTCAACATATTCAAAATATTCAAAATATTCAAAATATTCAAAATATTCAAAATATTCAAAATATTCAAAATATTCAAAATATTCAAAATATTCAAAATATTCAAAATATTCAAAATAATCAAAATATTTAAAATATTACACATATTACAAATATTAAAAACTAGCTGGCCCGGCAGACTTCGTCCTGCCTCCAAATTTTTGTAAAATATGTTGAGTGTAGTTGAAATCTAAAAACTATTGGTTTATTTTTTTGACCTCTAAAATATTTCAATTTAAAGGGCGAGGTTTTATCGGACAAATTCTGTTATTCACATATCTTAAAGATTATTATATATTATTATAAGAACTGCTAAAGCGGATCAGCAGTGTCGTCCATGATGGGATATTGATAGGCATATATTCTAAAACCACATTTTAAAGCCGATTGACTGACCTATAACAGTCAGCGTTGGTGTACTGGGTGATTGTACCTTTTTATCCTAAGGAGTACAAATTTCCAAAAATGCATTCATTAAGCTCAGCAACCCCATTAACCGTACGGTCTGGGTGATATCAACAGTTATTCCTATTTTCGTTATTGTCCCCTAAAATTTTGAAATGAGAAAAACAACTTTGTGAAGCTCTCTAATTCAGTAGGAAGTGCGCCATTATAAAAGTTAGTCATTCTTCTTTAAGCCTTTTTGTAGTCTGGGTGACCATCTTCAGCCAATCCTTAACTTTCACTGAAATTTTGGGACAAATGGTGTCAACCGTTTTCACAATTAGTGGTGACATCAAAACGTACATCTTTTTTATACATATATATAGACTTCTGAATAACTATGATGCTAAAAAAGTGACTAAATGACATTCCAAAAATTAAGTGTATCATAAGCTAAACACCGGCAACTGGTTCCAAACATACATTCAAAATTTTCTCATGCCAAAAAAATCATATATTTTAAGTGTAAGTAAAATCGGACAATTGATATAAATTTTCGAAATAATTCAACCCCAGCCAAATCAACTGTTAGTCCATATATAAAAAAAAATTGTTTTCATAATAATAATATATATATTATATCATAATATACATTCTAAATTTCAATCAAATTGTTTAATTCGTTAAAATTTTTATTATAATTCCATCATAGCGACACCTACCGGGTCAATTTATAAAAAAAAATTTCTCAAGGTTCCACAAAAATAAACACTAAATTTCAGTTAAATTGATACATGCATTCAAATTTTCAATATAAATCCACCCTAGCGCCATCTACCGGGTCCATTTGTACATACGATTTTTACTGATGATCAAACAAACATAGTTTCTGAATTTCAGTTAAATTGGCCCATTCGTTAAAATTTTAATTGTAAACCGACCCCAGCGCCATCTACCGGGTCCATTTGTACATAAAATGTTTTCTCATGATCAAATGAATATCCATTTTAAATTTCAGTTGAATTGGTACATGCATTCAAATTTTCGGTATAAATCCACCCTAGCGCCACCTGGGTAGCGCAACACAAACAATCTACGGAAAATTTCGAATCGAATAAAAAAAAAATCAGCCAAATCGCTCCAGCCGTTCTCAAGTGATGGTATGACATACGTGGACCATTTCATTTTTATATATATAGATAGATATTAAGAATATTAAAAATATTAAAATAATTAAAAAAAATTAATTTAAAATAAAAAATATTAAAAGTGCCAAAAATAACGTAAGTTTATATAAAGTATTAAAAATTTAAAAAATATTAAATTATTTTAGTGATATAATATTCAGTCGTTCAAGCCACTGTGTTAATTTTAAAATACACAAACACCAAAAAAGGCCTTTAAACTTTTTCGTTTAGCTTCACATTGTGTTTGGTTAAAATGAAGTGAACAAAAACAATTAACTAGTGTTTTTCTAGCAACAGTCGTTTTTATTGCATTGTGGTAAAAGTTGTAGCCACAACACTTTGTGTGCCTGAGTGTTTGTAACACTTGTACATACGAACACATACAACCATACTAGTATGTATGTGTAATACAATTGTAGAATAAACAAACAAAAAAGACCTGTAATATAGATTTGCATTTAGTGCGGCTAGTTTACAACGAGTTTTCCATATAGAGGGAAGGTTCTGGTGCAATTGAAAACGTTTATGATCCAGCGTCGTTCGCAATTTTTTCCTGCAAAAAAAAATAAACTTTACGCGTTCTACTCCTGACAAATATTGCGCTTTTTCTGGCACAAATTCTGCTTGTTGTGGTATATTCATCAATAAAGATGTTAAGGTGTTTTTTCCAATGAAATTTTATATATTCACAACACGCTTTGCTATTAAAACTGCATTGCTTTACAGGAAGGGTATTCCCTAATACTTAAACCCACATTAATTCTGTTCCAAAAGGAAAAAAGTCTTAACAGCTCAAAGCAAAACTAATACTTATAGAATATTTGTTTAACATAATATGCCAATAATTTAGAAGAATTTAATATATGAAAATAACAACAACAACAACTTTTCAGGGTTTTTGTTTATTACAAATTGGGCGTTATAACAGAATTCCACTGTGAACACATTAGGTACAAGTATTGCAGCCCCAAAA
This sequence comes from Muscina levida, assembly GCA_964034835.1. NCBI lineage: Eukaryota > Metazoa > Arthropoda > Insecta > Diptera > Muscidae > Muscina > Muscina levida. The sequence continues at coordinate 11,164,892 of OZ035884.1, forward strand.
TATGCAATATCTCATTAGTTTTCCATTCATATCTTTCATACGATATTTATCTAGAATAAGTCAATTATCTGCCGGCAGCGCATTAGACGAAATGTTGGCGAAATTTGTTTTAATGACTGTTTACATATTTATTCAGCCATTACACAAATATTATTGCACAAATGTTGACAATTTCCATAAACTGTTTGCTTATGAATATGAGTTTGTATATAATCTGTTAGACATTTTTGATAATAATACTTTACAAAGTACGGTATTGGCTGCTAAAGTGTCAACTGGCATATGACTGGAACTTTGTGCTGTGTCTAGAATCAAACGTTGAAGGTCCAGAATAGTTTCCGTTCAGTAGGTCAAGTTCAGTTGCAAATTAACACAATATTTGTTACTGATCATTCGAAACATTTCCAATTATTACAATTTTTTTTATATTTACTTTTTTAATGTTACTTTTTTTATTACAAACAAATTCTTTTCAAAACCATTTTAACTTTTAAAAATTTTTCACCATTATTTCGCACCATATACAACATTTACACCGATGGCTTACAAGCAGTTGCTCCCTCACCAATACATGCAGCATAAGCCATTAGATGAGGCAATGAATGTTGTTGCATCACACCGCGGAACATATGGCTGTGAGGACCACGAGCAAACACTCCAACATCATCACCCGCATGGACACCCAATGATGATGGTATTTGACTAGGAAAGACGAAACCTTCGAAACAAAAAAGATACAAATTTAGTCATATATGTCTGACATCCAACCCTATAGGAAACCTACTTGGTGTACCATTAAGAATGCCCTCCAAATTCATGCGATCGCCATTTTCATTTAAATATTGTTCAGGACCAACAGCATAATTCAGGGTAGCATATTTGACGCCATTAGCATCAACATCATGTTGATTGAGACCCAAAATATCAGTGCCACGTCCAGGATAGCCAGCAATTGTCAGAGGATGGGCATGATCTGAGGAGACTACAATCAAAGTGTCATCGGCATTGGTCTTGTCCACGGCCAACTGTACGGCCTTGTCCAATTCTAGGGTCTCATCTAAACTAAGAGCAGGACGATTGAAATGATTGCCATAGTCAACCAGACCACCCTCAATGAAAATGTAGTAACCCTTGTCATTGCGACTTAAGAACTCCAAGGCTACCTCTGTCATTTCTGACAATGTTGGCTTCTTTTTGGCATCAGCCAGAGCATGAAAATCCATTACACCGGAGTTGAAAATACCCATGATTTTAGAGACTTTGCTAACATTTACTTTGAGCAATTCATCACGATCGGTTACCAATGCCCCAGTGGGATTCATGTCCTTCCACAATTCTAAGAGATTGCGACCATCTAAACGTTCTCCCGGTTTGCCATGAGCATCTACAATGGAGTTGGGCAAAAATTTACCCATACCACCACCCATAACCAAGTCCAAATTACGACCTGGTGCCTGTTTAATCAACTGCTGGGCTATGTCCATGCAAGGACCCTCTTGGTGTATCTCATCAGGTATATCAGCATCACATTCCCAGAAACGGTTGGCGGTCTTGGCATACATGCCCGAGGGACTAGCGTGAGTGAGCGTGGTGGTGGTAATGAAGCCGGTTGATTTGCCCTCCTTTTGGGCCCAGTCTGCTATGGAGGTCAAGTGATTGTCGGGATTCATACTCATGCTGCAATTGTTGTAGACTACATTTGGAGGCACTCCAAGGGTGACAATGTTGGCCTTTACACCACACATGTAAGCGGTTGAGGTGCAGGCCGAATCGGCCACTTGGGCATTGGCGCAATAGGTCTAAAAGGGTAGGAAAAGGAAATGTTAGAAAGGAAATAAAAAGAAAGACAAATTTGTGAAATGATAAAATACCAAATTAAAGATTTTATAAATTTAACAATCAATTGTAGATCGATTTAACTATTCAAAAATTTAATTTTATAGTTTTTTTTTGTTTAAGGATCAGAACTTTATTTTCTTTTTTAACTCACCCGACTTAATCCGGTATACGGGAATTTCTCAAAACTCAATGCATCCTCCTCTCCGGTATTGCCCTTCAATTGACCCTTGCGTATGCGTGATGCCGCCACTGTGGTCAGTGACATACCATCACCCAAAAAGAAAATCACATTTTTGGCCACCTTAAAATTGTTCGTTTCACCCAAACGTTTTCCCAATTCGCTGCGGGCCAAACTACGCCAAAACTCTGGATTCTTTTCTTCCTCAGGGCAGAACTTACCAGCACCTACCCCTTCCAAAATCCTTGTTGATGGAAATGATGTCTTGCCCACCAGCCGATCAATGGGATGATAATCTATATCTTTTAAAGCCCCACCCCAAACCACGCCCACTATGGCAAGTAATACTAAAATACACTTCATGATAAATATGCGTGTGCGGCTGTGGGAGTGTCTGTCTATAGAGCGAATGGAGCCAAGCGATGAAACCGCTTGAGAGAGTTCAACTCAACTGCTGACAATACCAGGAAATGTATGTCATTTTATAGATAATCAAATCTACCGTAGCATCCCCCAATTGACTAACCGTAGACATGTGTGGTTCACGAGTTCTGTATCAAAGTTCTTCTTATCTCAGACAGTAATTTTGTAAGTCACTTTCTAATTTTATCTTTTTTTATGATATATTTAAAGATTTGGCGAATGAATTTGGAATTTTGTACTAGTTTTTGCTTTTCGTACGCGTGTTTATGATGGAAACGTGATGATGGAAATATGTTAGCAACAAAAATTTGTGAATAGTCATGCGATGACTGTGTTGGGAAGGAAGAAAACAGACTAATAAAATCCGATAATCTCGTGTCTGGAATTTATAGACACAAGTGGTAAATGTTTTAAATGAAAGTGAAACTGAGAGTTGGAAAATTTTGCTGTACCAAAGTACAGATACAAATAAAAATATTATCAATTCAAATAAAAAAATTGTCATATATGAGTTTTTAAAAATATAAAAATATAAAAATATAAAAATATAAAAATATAAAAATATAAAAATATAAAAATATAAAAATATAAAAATATAAAAATATAAAAATATAAAAATATAAAAATATAAAAATATAAAAATATAAAAATATAAAAATATAAAAATATAAAAATATAAAAATATAAAAATATAAAAATATAAAAATATAAAAATATAAAAATATAAAAATATAAAAATATAAAAATATAAAAATATAAAAATATAAAAATATAAAAATATAAAAATATAAAAATATAAAAATATAAAAATATAAAAATATAAAAATATAAAAATATAAAAATATAAAAATATAAAAATATAAAAATATAAAAATATAAAAATATAGAAATATAAAAATATAAAAATATAAAAATATAAAAATATAATAATATAATAATATAAAAAGTTTTATATAAAAATATTAAGGCAATAAGAAAATTGTAATGTATAGACTAATTGAACTGAAATGCAGAATGGACGTTTGTTTGATCATGACAAATACTTTTATGTACAAATGGACCTGGTAGGTGGCGCTGGGGTGAATATATACCGAAAGTGTGAACGAATGGAACAATTTAACTTTAAATCTGAAAGAATGTTGGTTTGATCATGAGAACAAAATATTCAAAATAATAAAAATATTATTAATGTTAAAAATATTAAAAATATCAAAAATATCAAAATATTAATAATATAAAAAATATTAAAAATATTACAAATATTAAAAATATTAAAAATATTAAAAATATAAAAAATATTAAAAATATTAAAAATATTAAAAATATTAAAAATATTAAAAATATTAAAAATATTAAAAATATTAAAAATATTAAAAATATGAAAAATATTAAAAATATGAAAAATATTAAAATTATTTTAAATATTCAAAATTCCAAAAAATTTAAAAGTATTGAGAATATTAAAAATATTATATTATCTATATATATAAAATGGAATGTGTGTTTGTTTATTTATTTGTTTGTTTGTTTCTACCTTATAGGAGACCAAACCTCCGGACCGATCTTCCTGAAATTTTCACAGCATTTAACTCTGGCATGGTTTATAGGGTCCTTTTTTGACCACGCCCACTTTTACGCCCATTTTTTTTTAAATAATAAGCAATAGCGAAGCTTTGCCGGGCCCACTAGTTATATTATATTTTTGAACATATGAAAAATATTGTAAATTCTAAAAGCGATTCAACCGCTCGTGTCATCACTTTTTTAAACTAACATTAAAATTGTGTATCTAGATATCCTAGTATAAGATAACACTATCACGATTACAATCATTAAGTCGCAAAATATCTTAATCACACTCTACGTAGGAAACAATTTTTAAAATACAACTTTGCAGTTGCATATAAATGATGATAATTGTAAAAATAAGCAATGAGTGCCAACAATAATGATATTTATAAACAAATTACAAGCAAAAATGTTATTTGATAACGAACTAATGATTTTGAAAAGATTACAGATTCACACACTGGCACAATCGTGCTACTTAAAACAAATCTATAGACAACTTGAATATTGAAGAGAAGTAAAGGAAATAGGCGGCAATCAGGATTAAGTAAAAAGTTGTTATTACAAGAAAAGAAGACGTTTTTATATTGTGCAAGAATATTATTTGAGTTGTCTTACATACAAATTATAGGAAAAATTTAACAGCTGCATATAACAATTGGACTTAACAATTGTTTTCCATATCTACGCAAAGAAAAATTGCTAAATATTATTATTCCTACTGTGCCTTGGATGATCGTGCATTATATTTGTACTCAAGTTCGCACAAACTATTTTATGTTATAAACCCCACCTCCCACAAAACCTCTAATCTCTGGTGACCATAAACCTGTGCACCTGCCCTCACTACTTCTATCGCTTAAGTGAGATGAATATAAATTCCAAAGATTAACCAAATGATAAAATACAAAAACGTGTTATTCACATGTTTCTCATACGAAAAAGAGACTTTGTATTAAATGCTATATTCTCCAATTTGAAGAGATAACACCTGAATGATAGGAAAGAAAAGTATAAAAAGTAAAAATTGCCCTACAACTATAAGCAGTATCTATTCGAGCCTCTTCAGACACATTTAGCTTCATTACATCTCTCTTAGACATCTTCAAAATAAAAATGAAAACCGTTTTTATATTCTCTTGTCTGACGGCAGCTACGCTGGCCCTAAACTTGAAAGACATTAATGTACATCCCTTGGATAATTTGCTAGGTAGCCTTCAAACGCCTATGACATATGCCAGTAATATGCCTGATACGTTGGGTATAAACAAGAAAACACCACCGGCCGAGGCGGATCGTGAATATTGGTTGCGTTTGGCACGTGAAGAAGTGGCCAAAAGGATTCCGAAGACGCTGAACACGAATAAGGCCAAAAATGTGATATTCTTTTTGGGCGATGGTATGTCCTTGACCACCGTGGCAGCTTCGCGCATACGCAAAGGGCAGCTAAAGGGTAATCCAGGCGAAGAGGATCAGCTGAGTTTTGAGAAATTTCCCTATACCGGTTTGAGCAGGGTGAGTAGAGTGAGAGCAGTGGAATTAAAAAAAAAATATTGGGAATTGAATTTCACAAAAGTTATTTACCAACTTTCTTCCTTCAGACCTATTGCACCAATGCCCAGGTGCCCGATTCTGCCTGTACCGCCACGGCCTATCTGTGTGGCGTTAAGGCTAATATCATAACGCTCGGTGTTAATGCTCATGTCAACTACAACAACTGCACGGAGAGCATGAATGCTGCAAACCACGTCTCCTCCATAGCGGCATGGGCTCAAAACGCTGGCAAATCAACGGGTTTCATAACAACCACCACCCTTACGCACGCCAGTCCTGCCGGCAGTTATGCTCACTCTGCCAATCGGTTCTGGGAATGTGATGCCGATATCACCAAATGGGCTGAGGGCACCGATACCTCAGCTTGTATGGATATCGCCCAGCAATTGGTTACCCAAGAGCCGGGTAGTAATTTCAATATCATGTTAGGCGGTGGTATGGGTAAATTCTTACCTAACACTGTGCGTGACATACATGGCAATATGGGTGAACGAGCTGATGGCAAGAATTTGTTATCCCAGTGGCAATTTAAGCATCGCAAGGGAGTGGTCGTCAGCGATCGCGCTGGTTTGCTGGGTTTAAATCTAAAAAAGGTCTCTAACATCATGGGTTTGTTTGAATCCAGCTATATGGAGTATCATGCCTTGGCCAATAACACCAAACAGCCCACACTGGCAGAGATGACAGAGGTGGCCATCAATTTCCTTAACCAAAACGCCAAAGGTTATTTTATCTTTATCGAGGGTGGACGCATTGACACAGCCAATCATGCCAATTTGGCTGGATTGAGCATCGATGAAACTTTGGAATTGGACAAAGCTGTGCAGAAGGCCCGTGATATGACAGATCCTAATGAAACCCTAATAGTGGTCTCTGCTGATCATTCGCATCCTTTGAGTATTGCCGGTTATCCAGGCCGCGGCACTGATATCTTGGGTCTAAACAAACACGATATAGATTCCAATGGTTTGCGTTATGCCACTTTGAACTATGCTGTCGGTCCGGAACAGTATCTAGATGATCAGGGTAATCGGGTGCATCTTGAGGGAGTCATTGAAGCCCGTAATCCAACTGTTACCTATCCCAGTTATATTAAAGCCGAGGCGGGAGTGCATGGCGGGGATGATGTAGGCGTCTACGCCTCGGGTCCATATGAACATTTGTTCCGTGGTGTCCTGCAGCAGAATTCGTTGCCACATTTGATGGCCTATGCTTCGTGTATCGGTGATGGTCCCACGGTTTGTAATAAGAGAAATGTATAGAAAGTGTTAAGCTAAAAAATTAAGATAATCTGGAATTATATGAAACTTATGGGGGAAATAGATACGTAAGTTATGTTGTGATTTACTGCCTGCAATTAAAAGATTGTTTTTATTATTACTGTCAGCTGATATACATATACATGTATATTAGTCTTGACAAATTAATTATTAAAATATGTAATTGTATCCAAAATTTTCAATTTTATGGAAATTGTATTTTACATTTTTTTGGAAATTTAATCGGCTTCGTTATAATAAATTTAACTTTATCTTAACTTTCAAAAAAAAATCGTTGTGAAGTATCTTTTGAATTGTAAACTCAAGCTTTTCCTAATTTCAAGTGTATGTGGCAAAAAAAATATAGCGTAGCATCCGAAAAAATACGAAGAAGTTATCTTCAAACGTTTCCTATTGCTCGAAAACTTGGTTGTAGACATTACCGAAACCCCCAATCAAGGTATGATTACTTATCTCATTTAATTCTGTGACTGCAGTTACTGAATACAACCACCAATCACCTGCGAGACACACTCCAAGCAACGCACAGTGGGACAGTAGTTGGTTTAAAAGTGGAGATTTATTTATATGTTGGTAAGACATGAGTCAGTATAAGATTTTCGAATCCAATTTTATGTGACTTTTTTTAAAGTCTTCGTGTTTCGATGACGTGAATTTAAACGTACATTTTAATATTAATAAAATTCTATAATATAATATAGTCTGTGAGAAGCAGCAATGTTGAGCAACTTTGATGCGATGAATGGCACAGGGATGCACACGACGAAAGACTTGTGACATCTTTCACAGCTGCCACGCAGAAAGGAACGAATTTGGCTGAGGATTCATAGTCGGAGAAAGAATTCGACGACTGGTCTCGTGGTTAAGCCCTGTAAATGATCGATTGGCCGCTATCCGCATCAACGTCACATCACGCTGTTTTGTGTATACGCATCGACAGAAGACAAAGACGAGTATATCAAATATGCATTTTATGAACGCCTAGAGGAAATATATGACCGCTGCTTTGCCCATGACACTAAAATTTTTCTGCGAGATTTTCTTGCTAAAATAGGAAGGGATGATGCTCTTGTCTCAGAACTCGGACAATTCAGGCTATACAACATTAGCTACGCATCGGCAAGAAACATCGTAGTACGTAAAACCAGATACCCCTATAAAAATATCCACAAGGCAAACTGGATATCCACTGAGCGTCTATGGAAGAAAAGAGAGAGCCAAAAAAATTACAGGGATAGAGGTGAAACAAGAAAGTTTCCAAAAGGTAAAAATCAAAGGTTTTGGAAAAGGATTCCCCATTAGAAATGACAGAGACGGAAATTTGGTCACGGACACTCAGAGTGTGCTGCAAATATGAAGAGAACACTTTCGTTTTCTGACCGTACCCGAAGACAGCGTAAGTGACGAAATCACTCCAATCATCAACGACGTAGTAGATTGTCTACCACCGATCCAAAACGATATCACCACGGCAATTGCAAATCTATCTAATCCAATGGACTGGCGGCAGAGCTTTTTAAGGCCGATGGCGATGAGTTGTCAATGTGCATGCATCAGCTTATTAACACGATTTGCCTAAAAGAATGCCTGCCCGATGATTAGAATCTGTGTTCTATGTCCTTCGCTTAAGAAAGGAGGTCCAAGTGTGCGTGCCAAATACCGTGGTATCAGCCTTTTACCCATTGCATACAAGACCTTGTCTAGTCTGTTATTTGAAAGACTAAAGTACATCCTAGTGAACCTGATTGAACCTTATCCGTATGGCGTTAGACCTAGTAGATTCATGACGGACCAGACAAATCCTGAAGAAGATCCAAAAAATGCAGATCAATAGTTACTATCTGTTCATCGATTGTATTTGACAGTCCAATATGACAGAAACTATTAGATGCTTTGGCAGAGTTTGGTATCCCGGCGAAGCTGCTACGACATTTCGGGATGTTACAGGCTGACACGAAGTCTTCAGTGAAAATGGGCAAAACCCTGATAGAGCCATTTTCTTACAAGCGAGGCTTTAGACAAGGCGATAGTCTGTCATGCCATCTCTTTAACATCATAAAGGAGATGATCATGTGGAAGGCTGGAGTAAACACAACTACTACCATCTTTAATAAAAGTCACACGCCATTCGCATGTGACGATAATATAGATATCATTTGTCGAGGACTGTGGGATGGTACTGCGGCCTTTTCGAACATTGAAAAGCGGTTGGCAGAAGTAGGTCTGGCGATAAGTAAGGACAAAATAAAGTTATATTTTTCAACGAACAAAGAGTCTATTAGTTTGGGACGCTGCGTAAACGTTGACAACTATATATTACTTTGAGGTGGAAGATGTTTTTTTTCTTCCTTGGCTCCGCCGTAAACAAAAATAATAATAAATAATAAATAAATATAATAAATATAAAATAATAATGCAAGCCTAGAAATCAGGAGGTGAACGTTGATTAGCAAACCGCTGCTACAACGAGCTGAGCAAGCGATTTATTGACCAAGCCCTTTCTCCACTATGAACCACCTCTGTCATGCACTGATCCTACCTGTTTGGCTCTACAGCGCAGAATACTGGGTGATGACAAAAGCCGATCAATCTATTCTAGGAATCTTCGAGAGAAATATAATTCACAAAATATTTGGAACCATCATCATTCACCGTCGAATGAACAATGAGCTGTATTACGACATCGACGTAGTCAAGCGTGTGTGGGGTATGTTGTGCAGACTTCGTTGGAAGGACCAGGTAAAAGAGCTTTTATCTATACTTGGTGTGACTAACTATCTACGGAACGCGAAAGACAGGAGCGGTTGACAATCTTTACTACGTGCGACTACTGATGGATGAATTTATGTTGCTGCTGCCAAATAGAAATAAAAAGAGGCACAATTTCCAATTATACGGAAATTTGAAATAAATAGGGGTATGAAATCCAAATAATAATTTTGTTAATATAGTCTGGTCTGAATCTGTTTTAATCCTGATTTTTATATATGTGGAAAACCAACAGGATGTCAGAAAACAATTGCAACTGCAAATCCGTTCAGATTGGAAATTTTTAGCTAAATCATTAAGCCAAGAAATGTTACAAATCCTAAATAATTTTTTTTTCATTATATCTTATTCGCTTTTATTCATTATGCATTCATTTTCCCTAGCCACCGTCAACAATTACGCTTCCGGCTTACACGCAGTAGGTCCATCACCAATACACGAGGCATAAGCCATCAAATGAGGCAAAGAATGTTGTTGCATCACGCCACTGAAGAGATGAGCATGAGCACCATGGGCAAACACACCCACGTCATCACCGCCATGGACACCGAGGGCACCAGGTATTTGACTAGGAAAGACAAAGCCTAAAACATAAGAAGAGACAAAATGACATTAGAAAATTGTACACCAAATTAACATTCAAAATATCAACTTACTGGGCGAATCTGAGATCATTCCCTCCAAATTAATACGATCGCCATTTTCATCCAAATACTGGTCAGTGCCCACAGCATAGTTCAGTGTGGCATATTTTACACCATTGCTATCGGCATCATGTTGATTTAAGCCCATAATATCAGTGCCACGTCCGGGATAACCCGAAATTGTCAAAGGATGAGCATGATCCGAAGACACTACAATCAGGGTATCATCAGCGTTCGTCATATCCTGAGCAACCTTCACAGCCTTTTCCAATTCCAAAGCCTCGTCAATGCTAATAGAGGGACGGGTCAAGTGATTGCCATAATCGATGAGTCCACCCTCAATGAAGATGTAGTAGCCCTTATCGTTGCGACTCAAGAACTTCAAAGCCACCTTCGTCATTTCCGATAAAGTTGGTTTCTTTTTTGCGTCAGCCATAAAATGGAAATCCATTACACCGGAGTTAAAAATGCCCATGAGTTTTGAGGTTTTGTTCAAATTCACACTAAGTAATTCATCACGATTTGTCACCAAAGCTCCAGTAGGATGCATATCCTTCCACAATTCTAAGAGATTGCGACCATCTAAACGTTCTCCCGGTTTGCCATGAGCATCCATAACTGTATTGGGTAAAAATTTACCCATACCACCACCCATAATTAAATCCAAATTACGACCAGGTGCCTGTTTGATCAACTGTTGAGCGATATCCATGCAAGGGCCCTCTTGACGTATCATATCGGGTATATCAGCGTCACATTCCCAGAAACGACTGGCGGTCTTGGCATACATGCCCGAGGGACTGGCGTGAGTAAGGGTGGTAGTGGTAATGAAGCCGGTTGATTTGCCCTCCTTTTGGGCCCAGTCTGCTATAGAGGTCAGGTGATTGTCAGGATTCATACTCATGCTGCAATTCATGTATGGCACATTGGCAGGCACGCCAAGGGTGACAATGTTGGCCTTCACACCGCACATGTAGGCGGTGGAAGTGCAGGCTGAATCGGCCACTTGGGCGTTGGCACAATAGGTCTGGAGGAGTAGAAAGAAATTAATATTACGGTAATAAAAATGGGCCAACATTTAACAATCTACATAAAGTGTATGATAAAAATTAGACTTAACTTAGATCCTCGATATGAAATTGGGAAACTTAAATTCACGAGCCCAGAACCATAGTGATCCAAGTGACATTTTTACCAATAAGCAGTTCATCTCACAATGGTATAGATATGTCTAAATTTTTCTATTTTACAATTCTCAGAAAAATGCTGATGCGCCGTATATCTCTATGGTTCTAGGGTTGTCAATTAATGTATCCGTTCGAAATAAGACGAAAATTTTAGATGGAATTTGATGTTTTTACATTGATATATGCTTAACTATAATTGATATTTTCTAAACTATAACTTTTAAGATCAGAGCCACCCTAAGGTAGGCTATGGAATTTTTTCTATTTAATATTTATAGACAACTCCCCGTTCAACTATTTATCTATCAACCTATCAACAACTTACCCGACTCAATCCGGTATAAGGGAATTTCTCAAAACTCAAGGCATCCTCTTCTCCTGGATTACCCTTTAGCTGGCCCTTGCGTATACGTGATGCTGCCACTGTAGTCAATGACATGCCATCGCCCAAAAAGAAAATCACATTCTTGGCCTTGTTGAGATTGTGCTGCTGCAAACTTTTCTGTACTTCACTACGTGCCAAAACACGCCAAAATTCTGGATCCTTTTCTTCCTCCGGACACTCTTTATTGCTGCCAACACCTTCTAAAAGTCTCAGGCGTGATGGTTGTTTGCCCACCAACCGTTCGATAGGATGGAAATCCATATCCTTTAGAGCCACGCCCCATGTTAGGCCCACCACTGCGAGTAATATGATGAGTGATTTCATGCTGAATATGAATATCACTCCAATTGTGAAAATAGACTGCTACTCTATGTGCACGGATGGTATGATTATATACAGAATGGGGGCATTTTAAACATAAAGCGCCTATAAGCTGTTTGGCATGATTTCATCAATTGTGGTATCTTATCATGTGTCTCTCGCTCTCACCATAAAGACATATTTTATTTTATCATTGTGTGACATCTTTTATGTTGTGGATTATACGCGTGTTTATTGCCAACTACTTAGGGTACAGATGTTTAAGTTGGTTTTTATGATTACAATATTGAAAAGGGGGGAAGAGGGCAAGAATTTTGGTACAGAGTTCACTAAAATTGTATAACACAGACTAACAGTAAAATTTTGGGCAGCTATATGGGTTGGGACCTTCTACACCTGGCTCCAGTCTTCTTAAAAGAAAAAAATTCTTTCATTGTCGACTCCTCTCGAATGTTGTTGCCGGCAACTTCGCAGTATAAGTGTCGAGTCAATCGGCATTTCTAGTAAGAGCTTCACAAACAGTGACGTTCGCATTCGTCGCTAAAACAAGTAGTTGCCGTTAGTTGTGAATCTAAAAATATAAAGCGTGTTAATTCACAACAACGCGAGAAGCTATCCCGTTCCCCATTCATGGGGTGTAAAGGGAAATTAAGTTTTTTTTTATAAGTACTTTCAATGTACCAAAAAATATTGAACTAATATTAATTAGGTTCTTGCAAAGGTACTTTTATTGTACCAAATAGTACTTTAGTTGTACAAAAAATTACTTTTGTTGTATCAAAAAGTATTTTTATTCGAACAAAATGAGATTTTATCGCACTAAAAAGGACTTTTATGTATCCAACAACTTCCGTTGGTGTATCAAAAAGTACTTTTATTGTACCATCAAGTACTTTTATTGTACACGAAAATTACTTTAAATTTGTTTGTAGCAAATTGTGCTTTAATTGCACCAAAAACTGCTTTTATTTAACCAAAGAGTAGCTTTAATGTATCCAAATGGAATTCTTTTGCACCAAAAAGTACTTTTATTATACCAAGAAGTATTTTTATTGAACCAGTAAGCTCTTTTATTATACTAAAATGTGCTTGATTGTACCAAAAAGTACTTTTATTGTATTAAAAGGAACTTTTTTTGTAACAAAAGTACTTTAATTTTATTTAAAGAACTTTTATTGTATTAAAAGGTGCATTTATTTTTGTTTTATTGAATAGTACTTTTATTGCACAAAAAAGTACTGTTATATACCAAAAAGTACTTTTATTAAATCATCAAGTACTTTTCTTGTACCAAAAAGTTATTTTATTCTAAAAAAATAGATTTTATTGTACCAAAAAGAACTTCAATTACCTTTAGTGTATCAAAAAGTACTTTTATTATATCAACAAGTATGCACTCTGCAATCTTCAGTTTAGGATCGCATCTTCAGTGCAAGGATTAATTTTTATCATCATAAAAATATCTAGTTCGAGTAGATTTATGTCGGGCTGTGTAATTTATTGTATGAAGTAAATATTAAAAATATACTTTGTTTGATTATACATCACATGTTTGCTCATAATACCCACCAGATAAAATCACATATCGTCGCAAAGCCTCCGTACAGTCTACAGTTATATATGATTTACGATTTTATGATAATTAATCTGTAGCCTTGTTCAATTTCAGTGATTTGCACAAATTAAGTGCAAGATTATTGAAAGTGAATGAAATATTCGGCAGGTTGGAGCACCGATGAAACCACCTTCGATCTAGGCAAAAGACCCGTGCCATCACCAATCCAAATGAAATACTGAGAGTGGTGTCATTGCTGGGTATCATGGACGAGGTAGCGATATCTTGGGTCTAAATCAGCAGGATGTCAATTATGCCACTTTGAACAATGTCGTTGGAACTGAATACTGGACAGGGCAACCGTTTGCTTCTCGAGGAAATTATCTTTTCGTTTAAACCATCTGCAGTCTACCTAAGTTACATTAAAGCGATGACGTCTTGGGTGTTTATGTCTTTGCACCGCATATGCTTATGTTCCGTGGTGTGGTTCAGTAGAATTCACTGCTAAGACCATAAAGCCCATCTCAGGGCTTTAGTAAGGATGCTCTCCCGAGCATGAATTGATACATTTTCGTATAAGTTTGGTATTAAGTCCTAGATAGAAATTGCATAAGATTTTCTATTCAAAGTGGTCCATAACCATAAATAAAAATGTTCTTTACAGAAATCTACCCTTATGTGATAGAATGCATCGTTTTTTTTTTAAATATTACTTTTTTTACTCTCATCCCCAACAAAATGTTTTAACTTTATGATAGCTATAAACAAAAATTATATAGACCTCATATATCATGTGAGATTTTTCTTACACACGCTTTTATAATGTCAGTGCATCCTAATTAAAACAAAAGTTATAAATTTGAATAATAAAACAAATGTAGATAAAAAAAAAACATTAATTTCAGCAAAGTTAAGACAAAATGTTAATGCTCGTGCCCAAAATCAGTAAAATCCCATAATTAGGTACATAATCTGGCGGCGAAGTGATACGAGAATAGTATAAAATCCATGTCTACAATTTTAGCCATTAGCAGTTTTCATCTACAACTTGGCCATATAAGCTGCAGCCTGTACCACTCAGCAGTGGGCCAATTCAAAATGAAATTTTTTATAATTTTTGCCGTCTCCTTGATGGCTGTGACCACCACCACCAATGCCGCCGTCAATATTGACATGCATCGTATGATGAACTTCGCAGGCAACACTCGTGAAAATCCCCCACAAATTAATCCTGGTAATATTATAGACGTTTTGGGTGTAAATAAGACAACGCCACCTTCAGAGGCCAATCGTGAGTACTGGCTTAATTTGGCACGTGAAGAAGTAATCCAGAAGGCTCAAACAAAATCCCCGAATTTAAATAAGGCGAAAAATGTGATATTCTTTTTGGGTGATGGCATGTCCTTGAACACTGTGACGGCTTCACGTATACGCAAGGGTCAGCTGAAAGGTAATCCAGGCGAGGAGGATCAACTGAGCTTTGAGAAGTTCCCCTACACGGCATTGAGCAAAGTAAGTAGTAGAGTGAAACAAAAGTTTAGTAGAAAGAAAGTAATGTTTTAGCATACGGAAATTGAAATTTGAATTGTGCATTGAAATTAACGAATATCGAATATAAATTTAATTAAATTTTTGAGGATAGAAATATGTATTTTCCCGTCGATCCTATAAGGAGCATAGGGCCTCAGGACAGATACCCAATTCTTAATTAATAACTTATAACATCTCTCTCCCTCTCTCTTCCAGACCTATTGCACCAACGCCCAAGTGGCCGATTCCGCGTGTACAGCAACCGCCTACCTGTGTGGCGTTAAGGCCAACATCGTTACTATCGGTGTTTGTGCCCGCGCCAATTACGATAACTGCACTGCTAGTATGGATCCCGCCAATCATGTCTCCTCCATTGCTGCTTGGGCTCAAAAAGCTGGTAAATCAACCGGCTTTATAACCACCACCACTCTGACCCATGCCAGTCCCGCCGGTAGTTATGCTCACGTGGCCAATCGCTTCTGGGAAAGTGATACCGACATTATAAAGGCCACTGGGGGCACCGTTGATCCTGCCGACTGTATGGACATAGCTCAACAATTGGTTACCCAAGAACCGGGTAGTAATTTCAATGTCATTATGGGTGGTGGTATGGGTAAATTCCTACCCAACACTGTGCGTGACATACACGGCAACATGGGTGAGCGATCTGATGGCAAGAATTTACTATCCCAGTGGCAATTCAAGCATCGTAAGGGAGTAGTTGTAGCCGATCGTGATGGTCTACTGGGTTTGGATCTGACAAAGGTCTCTCATGTCATGGGTATTTTCCAATCCAGCTACATGGACTTTCATGCTTTGGCCAATAAGGCCAAGCAACCCACTTTGGAGGAGATGACAGAGTCGGCTATTAAATTGCTTAGTCAAAACGAAGAGGGTTATTTCATTTTCATCGAAGGTGGTCTCATCGATGTAGCCAATCATTTAAATAAGGCTGGTTTGAGCACCGACGAAACCTTGGAGCTGGACAAAGCTGTGCAAAAGGCCCGTGCCATAACCGATCCCAATGACACATTGATTGTAGTGTCGGCGGATCATTCTCATCCTCTGAGTATTGCTGGCTATCCTGGTCGTGGCACTGATATCTTGGGTCTAAATCAGCATGATGCCGACATCAATGGCTTGCGTTATGCCACTTTGAACTATGCCGCTGGTACTGAGCAATATTTGGATGAGCAGGGCAACCGTTTGCCACTTGAGGGCATTATTGATTCGGATAAACCAACTGCCGTCTACCCAAGTTATATTAAAGCGGATTTGGGTGTACATGGTGGTGATGATGTGGGTGTTTATGCCTCTGGACCGCATGAACATTTGTTCCGTGGCGTCATTCAGCAGAATTCACTGCCACATATGATGGCCTATGCTATGTGTGTCGGTGATGGACCGACGCTATGCGATGAGCAACAATAAAGGAAATGTGATCCGAATTCGACCGAAAAAAAGGAAAATAAAATATATTAATAAAGAGGTACAAAGACATGGATATTTTTATTTATTTTCTTAATGTTGAACCATTTGCACTAATTTTGCACTAAATGTCACAAATAGTAGACATCAAAAATGTCAAATGATTTACAGCATTTGTTGACATAGCAGAAAGTTATTATTGTTTTGGTTTTGATAGATGAGCCTAAAACGTGACAAATTCCCCTATACGATACTTACAAACTTCAAATCGATATTAAATTATAATGGAATGTAACTTGACTAAACGAATTATGCAGAACTTCTTCTTTTTGGGGCTACTTTTACGTGCAGTTCTCAGAATTGAGTCCTAAAATCATGTGTTGTGCTGTGTATATTTACCTTCCACAGTGGTGGTTTTTTATTATTTGTAGATTCCTTTTCTTAGTTTTTCCTTTCAGTGTTAGTATACAACAAGATAACTTTCCCAATGACCCCATTCAATTACCCCATTAAAAAAATGCACCCAAACACTTATCATTCACACTTCAGTAAATTTCGGATAATAAAAACAGTTTTCTACTAGGTCAATTCACTTGAATAGGATTAGGGAATGGCAAATTTATCACATCATTAAGTTGGCACAAAGAAAGAAAATCAAAGAAATAATATTAAAGTATATCGTAATCTTTGAAAAAAAAAATGTATTGAGATCACCAAAAACTGTTTAATATATACGCAAACCAATAACTGTTTAAAGTTCAAACTGTATGCATTTCATAACGAACGTAAAACTTCCTATCTCTTTAATTACTGCCACCACCATGGGGACTTTTAAGTATGCAGACAACATTCTCACTTGACACCTGCATTTGTTTTACGCTTTTCCACAAAAGCATCGTTTTTGCTTTCATCCTTTTACGGGCATTTGCCGACATCCCCCTCCTCCTACAACAGAACCAACACACATTTGGTGCTAATTACTGAACATATAGGTATCATCAGTACCATCAGTAAGAACCCCGGTCCCCTCCGACCTCTGACTATTGTAGTCATATTTTCGATTTAACGACATTCGCTAGACCTGTTGGTATCCAAGTGATTGGTTTTGTTTTGTAGGCTAAGTGCAAAATTAGCATTTGCCTTTTTGTACCAATGACCTCCTTGTTTAGCCCTGTATCTGTATCCCTGTTGTCGCTACAACTTCGAACAGTGTCCTCAATGTAAAATCGTTTAACTGTTGTTGTTGGTTTGGCTAAAAATTTCAAACGTTTCCGAAAACCAACCACACAATCACATGACTAGCAAATCAAAATGTCATAACTCATTTTGGAGAGGTGACCAAATTTGTGGAGTGGTGGAGTGTGTGTGGGGGGGGGAGGGGTTAAGAGATATAACGGCGGTCATAATCATTATGAACTTATGCAAGACGAATATTCGTTGTTAGCTTAAGGATTAATTAATACCGGAGTATTAAGTATCAATGTTTAGAGGTTTCACGATACTGAGAATAATTGGACATTATGGGGATGTGTTTGCGGTAGCGTATGAGTGTTATATAACTCATACGTAAAAGGTCATGAAACTAACAAAATTCACAAAATATACAAAAATCATAGAATTCGCACAATTCATAAAATTCAAAAACAAATTTATAAAATTTATACAATTTATAAAATTAACTAATTTATAAAATTTAAAAAATTTCTAAAATTTATAAAATAATTTTATTCATAAAAAAATTATAAAATTCGTAAAATCGAAAAAAAATCATAAAACAAAATTTATAAAATGTATATACATATTACACAAAATTTATAAAATTTATTTAATTCATATATCTCATAAAGTCCATAAAATTCAAAAATTTATAAATTTCATTAAATTGATAAAATTCCAAAATGAATTAAATTCATAACACTTACGTATAAGATCCATAAATTTTATAAAATTCATAAAATTCATTAAATACATAATCAAGTTCACAATATTCATAACCAAATTCACAAAATTCATACAATTCATAAAATTCATAAAATTCATAAAATTCATAAAATTCATAAAATTCATAAAATTCATCAAATTCATCAAATTCATAAAATTCATAAAATTCATAAAATTCATAAAATTCATAAAATTCATAAAATTCATAAAATTCATAAAATTCATAAAATTCAAAGAATTCATAAAATTCATAAAATTCATAAAATTCATAAAATTCATAAAATTCATAAAATTCATAAAATTCATAAAATTCATAAAATTCATAAAATTCATAAAATTCATAAAATTCAAAACATTCATAAAATTCATAAAATTCATAAAATTCATAAAATTCATAAAATTCATAAAATTCATAAAATTCATAAAATTCATAAAATTCATAAAACTCATAAAATTCATAAAATTCATAAAATTCATAAAATTCATAAAATTCATAAAATTCATAAAATTCATAAAATTCATAAAATTCATAAAATTCATAAAATTCATAAAATTCATAAAATTCATAAAATTCATAAAATTCATAAAATTCATAAAATTCATAAAATTCATAAAATTCATAAAATTCATAAAATTCATAAAATTCATAAAATTCATAAAATTCATAAAATTCATAAAATTCATAAAATTCATAAAATTCATAAAATTCATAAAATTCATAAAATTCATAAAATTCATAAAATTCATAAAATTCATAAAATTCATAAAATTCATAAAATTCATAAAATTCAAAAAATTCATAAAATTCATAAAATTCACAAAATTCATAAAATTCATAAAATTCATAAAATTCATAAAATTCATAAAATTCATAAAGTTCATAAAATTCATAAAATTCATAAAATTCATAAAATTCATAAAATTCATAAAATTCATAAAATTCATAAAATTCATAAAATTCATAAAATTCATAAAATTCATAAAATTCATAAAATTCATAAAATTCATAAAATTCATAAAATTCATAATATTCATAATATTCATAAAATTCATAATATTCATAAAATTTATAAAATTCATAAAATTCATAAAATTCATAAAATTCATAAAATTCATAAAATTCATAAAATTCATAAAACATAAAATTCTTAAAATTTATTAAATTCAAAAAGTTTGAAAGGTTAAAAAAATTCAAAATTTATAAAATCCATACAATTATTATTTGCAAAAAAAATTATAAATTTTATTGAAATTCCACACACTATTTCGGCTGCAGCTGCATTCGAATGCTCTAAGCTGTCGACCAACACTCAACTGCCACCTTATAAAAAACAATATTACAGTGTTTTTTTTTTTCGTTACACACATCCCAAAGTAATAACAATCCATATCGTCTCTTATAGACTCCCAACTGAGCTGCAACATGTTGCACAAAGACAATTCGTTGTGGTGCATAAACTTTAACTGTTATGGTTATGACCAAAGAAAAGTGTTAATGTTGCAATTTTGAATATTCTCTGGTTAAAAGTAACAAGGTTACCAGCTTCAAACAAAATCTTCAATAATGACACATTGTTGACAAGTTCGCAGCATAGTCACTTAAGTCATTGCAGCTTTCAAGATGAGGAATGGTTGAGGATGAACTATATATACAAAACTAATGTAGCCAATGACTGCACTACAGTCAAAAATAAAGTATGTTAAACTAACCGATATTGTGTTTGTTTCAAATTTCACCTATTTACCTCCACAATTTTATTGTGTTTTTTTATAAATTTCTTATATCCTTGGTGCTATCACACAATTCCAAAGCAATAATATCGATTTAAAAAACTATATGTCATCATTCACCACCATTCAATAAAAATTGACTGACATAAAACCTGACCACTTTGTTTAACACGCCGGTACTGTTTGAGCGGGTATCACGCTGCAAGTTGCAATTTGGTGAAAGCCACAAGTCGTATAGCGATATCGATGTATGTGTAAACATGTTCGAATAGATTTTTGTTGGCTCATTGCCCGTTGACTTGTGACTGCCGTAAGATTAATATACTGAAAGGAGTAGTGATGCATGCAAAAAAAAGTATGTTTATGTAAATGTATATAGCTGTATAAAGTACATCATTGCTGGTGAGTAATGTTTCACAAATAGGTTTACATGAATGAATAAATTTAATGAACTAATTGAATTTAATGAAGTTAATGAATTTAATGAATTTAATGAATTTAATGAATTTAATGAATTTAATGAATTTAATGAATTTAATGAATTTAATGAATTTAATGAATTTAATGAATTTAATGAATTTAATGAATTTAATGAATTTAATGAATTTAATGAATTTAATGAATTTAATGAATTTAATGAATTTAATGAATTTAATGAATTTAATGAATTTAATGAATTTAATGAATTTAATGAATTTAATCAATTTAATGAATTTAATTAAGATAATGAATAAATTAATTTAATAAATTTTCACAATTCTCTTTCTCAATTCAAATTATGTAATACAATTTTGAATTTTATTTTATAATTTAAAAACTCAAAAAACGTTGTCGCCAGAACGTCTGTTGTACCTCTATTTTTAATTTCTATTAGATGTAAAAATCGATCAGTAAAATATTTTAAATATTCCGACATTTGTGTATTCGAATTTAAATCAGTACAAAATTTTAATTTTAACGGAATTCTCGAGTTAGGGATACATACCATTGCTGTTTTGATGACTACAATTTCCTACTCTTACTTCTCCTGTTACTTTATTGTTTATATCACTGTTAACGACAACCAAAAGATCCAAACAGTTAAGCGCCAATGTTTAAGTTAACATTTGAAAAAGATAACATACGGCGCTCATTTTCTTCTTTTCTTTAATTAATTTAATGAATTTAATGAATTTAATGAATTTAATGAATTTAATGAATTTAATGAATTTAATGAATTTAATGAATTTAATGAATTTAATGAATTGAATGAATTTAATGAATTTAATGAATTAAATGAATTTAATGAAAATTTAATTCATTAAATTATTCATTAAATTAAATTCATTTAATGAATATAATAAATTTAATGAATTTAAGTTAGATAATAAATAAATTAATTTAATAAATTTTCACATTTCTCTTTCTCAATTCGAATTGTGTAATACAATTTTGAATTTTATTTTATAATTTAAAAACTCAAAAAACGTTGTCGCCAGAACGTCTGTTGTACCTCTATTTTTAATTTCTATTAGATGTAAAAATCGATCAGTAAAATATTTTAAATATTCCGACATTTGTGTATTCGAATTTAAATCAGTACAAAATTTTAATTTTAACGGAATTCTCGAGTTAGGGATACATACCATTGCTGTTTTGATGACTACAATTTCCTATTCTTACTCCTCCTGTTACTTCATTGTTTATATCACTGTTAACTATAACCAAAAGCTCCAAACAGTTAAGCGCCAATGTTTAAGTTAACATTTGAAAGTGATAACATACGGCGCTCATTTTCTGTACAATTTACATATTCTTGATTCTCTTAACATGAAGCGTTCACAGTTACAGTGATCACCATCATCCGGTTAACATTAAATAGACAACAACAGCTGGTTGGGGGGGCCAACTCTCAGACTCAACATAAACACAAAGTTGCAGTACCAACAACATCAGCAGCACAGCAACAACGTCATCTTAACATCTGTTGGCCATGCACAGCTAGAGAGACTGAGAGAGTGAACGCATGCCATACTTTGGTTAATGATTTCATTTTTACAGTGAACGCGAAGAGTGCAACAACGCCATTAACAAAACGAGCGGTAAACGAAACGCGGGAAAAATAGAAGAAGTGAATGTGTTTCATAAAGAGTGGCAGTGAATTATTAATAAAAGAAAAGAAGAAAAAAACACAAAAAATGTGAAGAATGTAAACAAATCGAAATAAATTAATTACCAGTTTGGCTAAGACAAGAAAACGAGATGGGGAAACCGAAGTGAATGAAATTATGTAGTAAATAATATTGCTCTGATGCCACGGAATGTCAACATAATATAGATAAACTTGCAGGGTAAACAAAAGATACACATCTATCCTTCTAATCTAGTCAGATATTTAACTAAGTTTAGAAGAGCAGTACATATGTACGTACTAACTAACAAAACGTGAAAATAAACACTAAATAAATGTTATCAAATGTTAATAAATAAAAGTCTCGCAATTATGTCTGTCCGGCGTTTGAATAACAACGTCCACATTTACGTTTAAGATTGCCTTTGTTACATTTTCTTTAGTTCGTTTTCTTTGGCTGCAACTTTAGTCTTAAAGAAAACGTCAAACTGGTTCAAAGTAACTAACTTCGGTGTGTTGTGGTGTCTAAAAGTTGGTTAAGAAATCAAATCTCCCTCTCTCCTCTTGTTAAAAATTAAAAACATTTGGATTTCCTACTTGGCTGCATGCGGTAACTAACGGTAAGTTCAGTACCATCATTTGTGTAGAAAGATCAAAGTCATAGATGCCCAAGGCTGTGGAATTAAAAAAACCATCACCATTGAAATGTTTGAGCAAAACAGCTGTGTGTGGTAATGACTGCGACTTTGTTAGAGCCAGAGTGTAGTTGTCAATGTTACTTCAAAACAAACCATACCATAAAGAGAGTAACAACAAAAAGAGTTGCCGCAACTCTTGGAAACTGTATTATGGTGTTGAAATTTAAAAGCCGGTGGATGTTTCTTTAGCCACTTACCATTTTGTAATTAACTTATATTACAGTAAAGTTTATATTTAAATTTTTTTGTAGAAAATTAATGCTTTAGGGTTTTTCCAATGATATGTTTTACCTAATTTTTTAAAGTGCGTTCATGTTTAGTTTTCCTACATGGGTAAACCAGAGTCAATTACCCCTGATGTACACATTTTGAGACCCGTCAAAATATCTCAAAATTTCTGGTTATGAGTAAAGCAATACAAACAGAAAAGATCTATTATATGAATGCTTCACATGCCAAACCGACCAAGTTCATATGAAATAATGTTTTTTTTACAACCCTGTTAAATTATAAAGTGAAATACAAAATTCAACGATGTAATGATGTTCGGACATGTTATAATTTTATTATTGAAGGAATTTTTTTTCTATGAAACAAAAAGTGGACATTGGTCAGTTTGACAAGTGAAGCATTCATATATAGCTCTTCATATTTCTTGTAAAACGCATTTCGTCTGTTTGTCTAAAAAAGCTATTAATCATATTACCTAACCTACACATGAGTTCGTTGTACCTAGCCATAAAATTTCTGTATCACCCCCTTTCCAGCATTAAAAACAATTTCAAATCCTACCACACCACATGCAACAACATTAATTGTCTGCCCATTTTTATAAATTTTCAAGCTGTTGTTACAATGTTTAATTACAGTCGTTTACCACTCAACACCTCTTGAATTTCAAGTGGGATAAATGCTTTTTTTTTGTTTTTATTATTGTTGCGTGCAGTTATCGTTATTTTGTATTTCAATGCAAAACAAATTACAAACAAATAAAAAAGCTATACATATTTACATTTTTTTTGTTTTGTTTCTCATTGCATTTTATACTTCAAAAAAGAGATTATGTTGTTAGAAAAAATAATTGTAATACTAAAATTTTTGAAACTTTTTTGACAGACTTTGGATTTGGGTACTTAGAATGGAATTCAAAATGAATCGACTTACACATTTTGATTTTAGTTAGGCAATTATTTTCCTTATTTTGGAAGTATACATTTGAAATATCTTGTTTGTAAATTTTTGTGATGTATTCCATTTTTTTTGTTAAACATTTTTAATGAAGAATAAACAATATGTTTTGCCAATAAAAATAATCATGAAAAGGGGGCGTGGCACCGCCCTATTCCACCTTGGATGTTATTCGTACTGTACGGTGTCACGCCCCTTTATCCAATCATAATCAATTATAGCCAAGGACTATTATCAGGTCAACAATACAACATTGGGAAAGTTTCATGACAATCTGTCTATTACGATTGCCGCTAGAGCGATTTTTAATAGGGGGGAGTGGCTCCGCCCACTTTTCCAAAAAATGTGTAGCCTATGTCACTCAGTGATAATGGAGCATTCTAATAGTGAAAGAATTTTTAAAATTGAATAAGTAGTTTAATTAATCTCTATTTTTTGCGATTTCACCTCTCTGCACTGTGGGTCAAACAGTTGTGCTAGCGGGATTTAATTAAAAACTCGAGTGAATGAAGTGATATTTTAATGAAAATTTAAACATAAGTTTTTTAACGCATATACCACGTATTCCCTTAATCTCATTTTCATTTTCAGGTCAACTATATATCATAGCTCCCATACAACTGATGCGGATCTGATGAAATAAGCAACGCATTCATGACATCTTCCATTGTGTTACTTTTTCAGATATCATGCCAATAGGTATAAAAATATACAGTATAGTATATTATTGATTCGGAAACTCCTATAAAGCGGTCTATAAAATCTGGTTGGCTAAACAAATGTCTGGTTATTTTGAATGAGAGGTACTTGAAGGGGTGTGTCTAATGCATTGGTTTTCTCAGTATTTGTTTCCTATTGGAAGATAATTAAACAGACCAAATTTCATTATCCTCCAACTGCTCATTTGGTAGTTATTTAACTAATGTTATTTTTTCAAAATAAGAGGTGGTGGGGCTATATCCCATATATCTCCAACAGTTGGCCGTAGTTGGTTATCATTTTGGATATTTTTACACCACAAGGACTCTCACTTTACATAAATGCTTAATTTAGCTTGGATACGATTGAATGACATTAGTTATAGTCCAAAGATGCCAGTATACAATCTAAAACCATTTATGCTGCAACGACTTAATTCTTCCACATTTTTTTGGTACACATGAAAAGGCGGGTCACAAACATATAATTTTTATTAAGTACATACCTTCTCTGAATTAGAAAAAACATATTGACTCAATAAGGAATAATTTGTTTGTAATTTGGCTCAACCAACATAAGTCAAAAAATTGCTGCCAAATCTTTGCGGGCCATGTGCTAAAAATGTATTCACTTTGAAGGCTCGCAGCAAATCAGACATGCCCCTTAATGCTCATGCAAAAGTTTTTATAAGCATTTACAAGTGTTGCCAATTAAAATTAAATGAAAAAGATAGGTATTTTCAAACATTAGAATTCGACTTAAATGCCGGTAGATTGTCTGTTTGGGCCACTGTGCTCTGGCGTGATACCTTCACGTGCGCTGCCTTCTTGAACCAGCAACTTTTGAAATTGTTCTCTTCATATATGCAGCACACTCTGCGTATCTGTAACCGGATTTCCATCCTTAAGCAGCATCCTATTCCTCAGACGCTATGCGACATTCTTTATCGTACCAGGACTGAATTTACCGAACTATAGACCAAGAACATCTTCCCTTCCTATTTTGGCACAAAAGTCTCCCAAAACGGAGAAGCGGTCGTATGTTTCCTCTAGGCGCTCGTAAAATGCATCTTAAATCTCATAGTATTTATCTTCTGGCGGGGCATGAGCACAAATCAGCGTGATGTAGAAATATTTCGCTATTCAATCACTAACAGGATTGAATCGCGAGACAAATTGTCTGAGTCTCTCGCCAACTACAAATCCACATGAAAATTTGTGCTTTTCGGTATGGCAGCTGTAATAGATGTCGCAGTTTTTACATCGCGAGCATACTGTCCATTTCATATCCTGGATGGCGGTGATGTCAGCCTTATATTTTTTGAGGAGATCCGCCAGTCAGATAGTGGCACCTTCTCTATAGAGAGTCCGGACGTTTTAGGTGCATATCCTTCATGGTCCTTATTTCGTTTGCGAGGGTCGTTAATATTTGCGGGGTTTCGTTTCTTAATTTACTTTTCAAGTATTTTCATAGCCAGTAAAGGACGTGAAGGCGGGTGGCTATCCCAATCTTCAGGGTTCGTCGCTGACTATCTGCCGCTATTCATGATAAACAAAATATATCACGAACAACGTTGCCTAGGTGCCACCACGAAGTAGGTTGTGAGTCGGCTTGAGATGCAAGATTCACTTTACATCCCCAAAGG
Organism: Muscina levida; assembly: GCA_964034835.1. Lineage (NCBI taxonomy): Eukaryota > Metazoa > Arthropoda > Insecta > Diptera > Muscidae > Muscina > Muscina levida. The sequence continues at coordinate 11,191,566 of OZ035884.1, forward strand.
CACCCGGATTATAACTATGTATCTGAATTATGAATGAATATTGGCCACCCTTCTGTTAACCCCATACAATTTTGCTTATTCTCGAAAATTTTAAATTACTTCAATATCATTTTAACCCTTGCTTTAAAATAGTAGGTAAAATCTTAGAAAACCGAAACTTTTGTCACACCTCTTCTGGTCTCCCACATGAAATTGACCGATTTTCCCCATAAACATGCATATATTTTTTTCTAGTGCACCAATCAAATTTCACACAGTCTTAACGTTGTAAAATGATTTTAATATTTTTCAATTAACACTTATTATACGTCGGCATGACTTTTTCAGATTTTTTTTTATTGAACTGTTCTAATTGATATTGATTAATTTTATTGCGTTTAAATTACATATTTGCTGCAATTCTATGATGGACTATTACAAATTAACGTTTTTTTTAACATATGAAAATACGACAAGGTATTCAAATATGTGGTATAGAAGGTTTTGTACTTTGTTACAACTTGCATCTTTAGTCATTAGTAATTATTGAAAGTTCTTCAGTTTCATTGCACAGTACAACATTTTTCAGCTCATTGATTTGGGACTCAATTCTAAAAACTGCATGTGAAAGTAGCCCCAAATAGAAGATGTTCTGCATTATTCGTTTTGTCAAGTTACATGCCATAATAATTTAATATCGCATAGGGGAATTTGTCACGTTTTAGGCTCTTTTGTTTGACATAACTCGAGAACCACTAGTCCGATTTAGCTAAAACAAATTTAAAAAAAGTTAAGAATTACATTTTCTTTAATCTGTTCATATAAGGTTTTCCTACATAAGCAACAGTTTCACTTTTCCATTCATCAAATGATTTTGAACTGGGTTTATTTTGTAACAGTTACAATAAAACTTTTGTACTCCGTGGCGTATGATTTATGTGGAATATTACTTATGGTAATCATACGCCACCATATAGTATTTATGATATGTCAAACAAAAGAGCATAAAACGTGACCAATTGCCCTGTACGATACTAACTAACTTCAAATCGATATTAAATTGTTATGGCATGTAACTTGACAAAACGAATGATGCAGAACTTTTTCTTTTTGGGGCTACTTTCACGTGCAGTTCCCACAATTAAGTCCCAAAATCATGTGTTGTTGTACATTTTATTAACGTGCAAAACCAGAGAAAGCCGAGTGATTTTTTAGTATATTTTAATTTTTGGAACAAAATTATGCATTCTATAATGATTTTTTTAACATAAAATTTTAATTATAAAGCATATTTCAACTTATCATTGCAATTGTTGTATTTTAATGTTATTTTGTTTTTATAGACCTACAACAACAACAAAAAACAAAACAAACCATATTAAATCAACCATTTCGATTCTAAACTATAAACATTGTAGCCTCTTTCAGCCAAGTTACCTCCTTTTTGTAGTAGTAGTTTATGTAGTTTATGTCTATTTTGAATATTTCTCTTTATGTTTCATCTTTCTTTACAACTGCAACGACTCATGTTATTCATCATATTCATCTCGTTAAGGGGTACCGGCTTTTTCTGTATCGTTTCATATGATTTTTTTCCACTGCTTTGTACATATATTTTTGCTTAAAAGTCTCTTTGGGGTATATGCGTAACAGCGTCTGTTTGTGAGTGTTAGTGAGCTTATCTTTGTGTTTGTGCTTTTTTACAATCTCTAGTGGCACTCATACATAATAGTATTACAATGACACTTTGACAAAAGGTGCTCGTCGTTCTGCCACTTTTTTGTTTTTCTGTGTTTCTCTACTGTTGTCTTCTCGTGATCTCGTATAAAACGCTGCCATTTCAAGTCCACCTTTGTTTTTCCGTAAATGCTCCTTTTTTCCGCACAATTGTCACTTTAGTAAATATGAATTTCATTAAGGGGAAAAAAATGAAAACGAGAAACAAATTCGCTAATGTTTAGGGAGGAGGAAGGGGAAATGTGTTAGGATGGAGTTATGAGATGATTTCATAAAGAATTTTGGTAGTATTCTTGAGAGTTGCTGTCGAAAACTTTTGACATATTTCATATTAATATTTTATTTGAACTGAATTTTTAATGACGGTCTTTAAATCCCTAGAAAAACAAATGATTTTTATTTGTTTTTTTTTTGTTTCTCCTATAATAGACCTATGAGTTTTGAAACCGAAATAAATTTATATGTACGTAATTCTGCCGAATTTGATTTTTTTTAAATTTATAAAATATAGTTTTATTCAGGATTTAACTAGTAGTCCTTTTAACATCAGCTTATTCGAATCTGTTCTCGGTGTCTAAGTCAGTTTTTTTCTTTAACAAATTAGCTTACACGACTTAACCTTTAACCTAGATGATACATACCATCAACCCCCATGACTGAGACTGTAATTAGCAACCAGTATTTTTTATTTTCTTTAAATATTTCGTTATTTTTAACGTCATGCATATAACGACGAACAGCACCTGCCATACGATTTGTGATCCCCAGAAAAAAAACCTTAATTAAACTTGTCTTATAGGAGACGATATTTATTACTACTCTATTACATTGCACGTTTTTCATTTATATACTAAATGATTAATATAATTACACACGTTATCTCAAGTATAATTATTGTCTTTGCAGCAAACAACTCTGATAGCAGTCCTCTCAACTTAACAAATATTTCATATTTATGTAAATATTACAAATATTCACTACTGGCCTCCCTTACTGCACATCATCGTCATCATCATCATTACAACGGCATATTGCTGATTTACAAACCCGGCTGTTAGTAAAATATAAAAACCGGTTGCGGAAACGTGTGTGATTGCATTTAAATATATTAAGAGAAATTTCACGCCTACATTCCGTGATTCCCCATACATTCAACAAAATTTAACAGTAGTGCAACAGCATCAACAATTGTTGCTACACCGAGCAAACAGCAGCAACAAAACACAAATCAGCGTTTATTAACGGGCAATCAGGTAAGTGAAGAATAACAAACAAACAAAATAAGAGGAATTTTACCGCAGACGACACAGAATAAACCACCATCAGTCACCACAACAGACCGGTAGACTGATGTGGATGGATGGACTTGAAACTATAAAATAATCTGTTAATAAATTCATAAATTTTAATGTTAATAAATAATCGTATTAATAAGAGCAGTGCCGTCAAGAAGAACAAGCGTAAACAATGTATGAATGAAAAGCGACGCAGTATTTACTGAATTGCAAAACTGTGCCATAGAGGGGGGTGGTTTGAACAGTGAAGACTATTAAAGCCAATGGTTATCTTGACTTGTGCGATATTCTTAAGAAGTGTTTAAAGTGGAAAGTTATATTTAATACAATATAAGCTTTAAGAAGTAGTAAGATCAAACAAATAAATTATTGATTTTTATTTCTACAATAATGATAAATACTAACTTACTAATATAAAATGATATTACCGCAAATGTAGTCTCCCATCATATTTTCATATTTCGTTTTCATTCAAAGTCTATCACTTCTTAATGAAGTCGTCCTCTGTGTTCTTCTAAGTAGGCACCCATTTTATCCTTAAATTGTTGCAGATGAAGCAGTATGAACTTAAAGGGACAATCGGCCGCACATTATTAAAAAGCTTTCAAACATAGTTTTAAATAAATCTGTTGTTTTAGAGAAAACCATCAATGCAGTTTAAATCGAATTGGACCTTGTCAGACATAAAATGACAGTTTAACATGTTTCCGTCCTCTTCCACCATTTGAGCCTCTTCTGGCAAAACTCCAAGCAAATCCCAAGCAAGTCTGCTGCGTTCAGTTTGTTGGTTATTTGAATATAATATTTAGATTAAGTTCAAATCATTGTGCATAATTGACTGCAATGACTGTCTGCTTATGCTCATTTGAGCGAATAAGCTTCTTGTCGAAACTTGGACTGTTTTGTATGGCATCAGCTACAGCAGCGATGGTTTCCTCCGTCCGAACTAAAAGGTTTCGATGGTAAGGTCTTCATTTGACTGTCCCATGCTCGGCAAAATTGTTAACAAGTCTCATTATGGTCCATCTGCTCGGAGGATTGCCGCCAAACATGTGCCTATATTCTCTTTGAACCGAAACTACGGACTGCAGTGCGTGATAGCGGCGGACAATCCAAATTCATGTTTCAGTGTCTCAGTTTTCCATTTTTTGTTAAATCTAAAAATTTGTCTTAAAAATACAAAAAAAATTAACCCGATTCATTAAATAGAAAAAAAGTTATTACATTTTTTTTGGTAACGGCTTTCATCAGCCACCCTGTATTTTTAAATTATAACAGCTTTTGAGTGAAAGTAGAACAGCTGCTGCACACTTTTATTAAATACCTCTATGGCTCCTCTCGAAAAATATGCACTTTTATATGTACTATTTTGTAGTATAAAAGTTTATTTTGGTACTTTTTGGTATAATAACAACATTTTTTGGTGTTCAATTTATTTGGTAGAATACAATAAACATACTATTTGGTACATTAAAAGTATTTCTGGTACAATGGAACAGTAAATTGTACTTTCTTGGACAATAGAAGTACTTTTTTAGTACAATAAAAGTTCTTTTTAATACAATTAAAGAACATTTTGATGAGATAAATAAAACTTTTTTTTGGGACCAGCCGTGGCATAGTGGTTAGAACACGCGACTACCATGCGGGAGATCGCAGGTTCAAACCTGGCTCCAGTCATCTTAAAAAAAAAAAGAAATAAAATTTTCTTTCATTGTCGGCTCCCCCCGAATGTTGTTGACAGCAACTTCGCAGTATTAAGCGTCGATTCAATCGGCATGTCTAGTAAGAGCTTCTCAAACAGTGACGTTCGCATTCGTCGATAAACAAGTAGGTGCCGTTAGTTGTGAATCTAAAAATAGAAAGCGTGTTAATTCACAACAACGCGAGATGCTATCCCATACCTCATTCATGGGGTGCGAAGGGAAATTAAGTTTTTTATGTGTACTATTTTGTAGTATAAAAGTTCATTTTGGTACGAGAAAAGTACTTTTTGGTATAATAACAGCATTTTTTGGTGTTCAATTTATTTGGTAGAATACAAAAAAAGTACTATTTGGTACATTAAAAGTATTTCAATAAATTTTACTTTCTGCAACAGTACAGTAAGTACTGTACAGTAAAAGTTATTTTTAATACAATCTATATATATAAAAGGCTAGGGTGACTGACTGATCACTCTCCAGCCAAAACGGCTAAAGCTAGAATCTTGAAGTTTGGAATATAGATTTCTTTTATGACGTAGGCGCGCACTAAGAACGGATTTTTGGAAATTCAGACTGCTAGGGGATAAAATGGGTGTGGCATCGCCCCATACAACTCGAATTTTGAAATGACTGTATTTTGTAAACCAATATAGGTGCGAAGTCGAGATTTGGTACGTATATCGGTCGTATAAGAAAAAATACTTTGTTAGTGGAAAGTGGACGATGCCACGCCTCTTTTTAAAAAATCGTTATATGGGCCAAATAAATGGACCGATTGAAATTATATTTTCTTTGTCCATAGGGCCAAGATCATAGGCCATATGAAAACATAGTGAGACAATGGGGCGTGGTACCGACCACACAAACCGAAATTTTAATCGGTCACATCTCACGAGCCATTTGAGGTATGAAGACGAGATTTGGTATATATGTTACTGGTACAAGGAGGATTGCGTCTTTCTGGAAAATGGGCGGTGCCACGCCCCTTTTGTAAAAAATTTTATCTCGGCGAAATAAATGGTCCGATTGCGATAAAATTTTCACTGTGTAGTACTGTCCGTAGGGCCTCTACCATAGGCTACAAGAACATATAATTTGACAATAGAGCGTGGCACCGCCCTCACAAACCAAAATTATAATCGTTTATATTTTGCGAGCCACGTAAGGTATGAAGATGAATTTTCCTACATATGTATTTAATTGGTGCATAGCGGATTACATGTTAATAGAACGATTGTAATAACATTTTCATAATATATATATAACAAATTACTTGGCTAACTGATATGTGAAATGGCTTCAGATAGGATGATGAAATTTGGGGCTGTTGTTTCCCTTTTCGTGGAAAGGTCAGCTAAGAATGGGTTTTTGGTTTTTTATGTGGACATGCTCACTATCAAATTGGTTTTTCGAAATCCGATATTTCTGTGTAAGAACATCGAAAAGAGATAAAATCGTAATAATTGATATGGGCTTGCTCCCTGTAGAATTAGAAGTAAGCAAGGACGGTTTTCGGAATTCGTACTTTTTAGGTGTAAAAAAGCCCGTAAAGGAATAAAACTGGTACTAAACGGCTACAGGAATAGTTGGAAAATTGCAGTGATTATTTTATCGCCCAGACCAAATGTCTAAAGGTACAATAACGAAAATGTATTTATTCATTGCTCCCTATAGAACTAGAAGTACGTGTTGGTACAATAAATTCTACTATTCAGCACAATAAATTGTACTTTGTGGTACAATAAAAGTATGTTTTGGTACAATAACAATACATTTTGGTACAATAAAAGTACAATAAATTTGAATGATTGGTACAATAAAATGAGCTATGCTGTACAATAAATATAGTTTTTGATACAAATATAAAAATTTATTGGCACTATTTGGAGCAATGAAGTACTTTTTGGTGCAATAAATTTTACTTTTTGATACATAAACCGAATTATTTGACACAATAAAGGTTACTTCTGTACTGCTTCTAAGAGGAAAAGTACTTTCACAGAACATTTTGATAAAATAAATATAATTGTTGGTACAATAATAGTACTTTTTGGTACAGCAAGTTGTATTAATTGGTTTAATAAAAGTACTTTTTGGCGCAATAAATTATATAATTAATGTACTTTTTTGTACAAGAATAAACATTTATTGGTACTGAATTAAGTTTTGATATAATAAATTGTGATTTTTAGTACAAAACTGTAGTATTTGGTACAGTAAATTTTAAGTACTTCTGGTACAATAAATTATAAAAAGTGCATTTTTGCGGATCCCACTAGATCTAACCAGTTCCTGTGACCTAAATCCGAGCCCTGCCACAACCAGGTACATTTCATAGATCGGCAGCAACTTCTGAGTAGTCGTCGATTCAATCGGCAGCACTAGTAAAAGCTTCTCAAAAAAGCTGATATTTAAAATCATCGTTAAACTGTTGCTCCTTTGTGACAGTATAAAATTAAAAACACATGTCTAAAACTCTCTTATAACTCATTTATGGGTTGTAAGAGAAAAATAATACATCCAATTAAAAAAAAGTTTTAATATGGCTTTTCTGTGACCTGGGCCGTGTCCTGTAACAACCATCTACATTTCTTAGATCATTGGCTTCACTAGTAAAAGTTTGAAATCATCGATAAACTGTGGATCCTTTGTGCGAGTAAAAAATTAGAAAAAAATTTGTTCAGCTCGACTATATATCATTTATTTAATGCAAAAGAAAAATATGAATCTACTTACAAAAACCGAAGGGTGTTAGCAATCCCACGATTACAGCCGTAGTTTAAGAGCTATCGACCATAAAATTTTCTAAGCGGAGGATGATGAAGGAGATGAGCAACATCGGAAAAAAACTAGTCCCACCTCCTATACAACCACCCCATTTGTTGGGAATTAAAAAAATCCTAATACAAGAATTAAAAAATATTGTAAACATTTTAAATTTCTTAAATAATCTTAATCTTAAATAGAAAATAAATTTTCTTTTCAAATGTCCAAAAGTATTGAAAAAAATAGGTAAAGAAAAAAATTTCGCAATTTATTTACTATTAAAAAAAACTTTACCATCTTTTTATCATTATCCCACAAAGCCAAAGCTGAAAAGGTTTCATCACAAACCCAGACAGCGAGAAAATCTTCTGTCATGGAATTTTTTATACAAAAAGTGAGTGACTTTTCGAAATAATCCCAGTAGTTGTGAAACCGGAGTCAACATAACCTATAGGTTATATGTACTTACTTGTTGCGTATATAGGGTACCTATCAGTGTTTCAAAACATTAAAACTGTTGTGTACAACAGAGATTTTAGTTGTCATCACAGAATGCGCGCGTTGACAAAGAAATCACAAATTATTTCCTTCTTTTTTTTTGGTTAACATTATCATTATCACGTAAGATAATAAATTTTAATGTTTGTTGCGTGAAATTCTTTTGTAATATCTGTGGGAGCATTATATACATATATATGAGGGTGGTATGATAATAATCAGCCGAGTTTTATAAAAACAATCTTATATGGTTAAAGTCTAAAAAGTTAAGATTTTAGTTTAACATTTTTTAAATTTGCATTACTCAATGTTCAACTTTAAATAAGTACATGTAGTTCACATTAATTATAGGTTTCATTTAGCACTAGTCGCTCTCAGGGTGACCTTTAAAATTAATTGTATGTTTTTGGTTTCGAGTCGCAAATTGGTATCAGTGCCAAAATCTTACGATTGAAGTTGATTGAACACATTTGTCGATTAGTGACTACATCGAAATGAATTCAAGAGCTTGTACAGCTATCATGAGTAAGTGAACTTGTCGAGATTTTAATCTTGAGCTTTATAGTAATTTCTGCTAACGATCAATTAGTAAAACATTGGGGAAATAAATATGCTAAGTAAGCGAAAAGACATACAAATATAAATTGTTAACGATTGTTCTATTATAAACTTAATTCAAAATTGAACTAAAAAAAGTGTTAATACACTTTTTATAATAAATTCAAAAAAGGATGTTTATATTTTAAACGGAATGATTGCATTGGTAACGAATTTATTATATCATACAGCATAATAGATAAACTGTATTAAAAATACAGAATTCTTAAAGGGTTACAATGCATAAGAAAAAAGTAGATCACAGATATTCGATTTTTTTATTTTTTCAGTTATTGCTTGCTTTCCGTTTGGCGGACTGTAAAACATCACAATGCATGTTTAGAAAACCTCTCTTTTAATTTTGTTTTCTTCTCAACCTGATCTACCACATTTAGAACACTTGAGTGGTTTAGAAAAACATAAGTGAAAGCCTCATCCCATTGATCCAAAACATCCACACATCTTGTCCACTTCACCCCCCTACCACTTGTTCACACCTTCTAACACTCCCCCCCTATTCCCTCTCCCACATATTGTAGTTAAATCTTATTCTACATCTCATTCATCTCAATAAAGTAAACACAGAAAAATTAATAATAACAATAATAATGACCTTCTGTTGACAAATATACTCAACACATAATGTCATAATGTTGACAATTGAAATGCCACATCGTATTGTTGTTGTTGTTTTTTATATGCATCTCTTTGACAGTCAACCAACCACCAACCACTTGATTTAAGTTAAGTAAATGTTTACAAAACAATTTGATTTATTATAATAGAGTGACGGTAGTTGATGACTCGAATAGTGATGAATACAAAAAAATAAAATCACATCAACAAAAAATAAATAAAATGATTAGTTTATTACATCTCGTAATTGAAGTGTTACATACAGATTTAAACTAGCGCCAATAGTAAAGTATATTTTGGATTTGAAAATTTTCATAATTAAAATCACATTATTGCGTGTTTATACGTAATCAGCAATCAGCCTATTACAATTGTTGTAAGCAGAGCAGAGCAGACGTAAAACTGTAACATTCCATGTGCGGCGGTAGAATTTACAATGTTAATAATCATGTGTAATTATACACATGTGTAATCCGAACACAGGAGATACAGAGATGCGGACATAGTAATACACTGGACAGCAGGTGTAACATGCAATTGTGTGTGTACTGTAGAACGTCGCCAAACATACAAAGAATGATGAATGTAAATATTGCGACAATAGAGTGACGTGAAGCACAGTGGTTGGGTGATTAATGAGCATTTTCGATGTAATTAACAGAGACTCTGATGGCGTTGAGGTAACATACCAATGTTTACGAGTTAACAATTTTGTTTTAATATAAATAGGGAAAATATTTATAATATGGGTAATAATCCAGATAAAATCGATAGTTATTGAATTTTAAATAAATTATAACAAATAATCATAATAAATAATTACAATATTTTTTAATTATTCTCATAATTCTTTTTAGTAACAATAAAAAATTCGCAATTTTTAAATAAAATAGTAATAACTAGGGCAAGGAATTTTATGCACTTCAAACCGTACATATAGGCATATAACATGCACTAAAAATTCAAAGATATGCATTAAAAACACATAAAATATGCAAATAAAAAATTATTTAAAACAAAATTTCCATGAAGTACGACAAAAAAGGACATAAAATGCATTTCTTAACCGTAAATGTAAATTCATATAAAATTAATATCGGAATCGTGAAGGTCTTTTACTGTTTCGCCAAAAAGTTGGTATAATATTACATTTCATTTTTAGGACACAATTCTGAGAACTGCACGTGAAAGTAGCCCCAAAAAGAAGAACTTCTGCACCATTCGTTTTGTCAAGTTACATGCCATGATAATTTCATATCGATTTGAAGCTTGTAAGTGTGGTATAGGGGAATTTGTCACGTTTTAGGCCTCTAGTCCGATTAAGCTGAAACAAATTTACAAAAATTAAGAATAACAATTCCTTTAATCTGTTCATATGACGTTGCCATACATAAGCAACAGTTTCACTTTTCCATTCATCAAATGATTTTGAACTGTTCTTATTTTGTAGCAGTTACAATAAAACTATTATACTCCGCGGCGTATGATTTACGTGAAACATTACTTACAATAATCGCACGCCACCATATAGTATTTATGTAAGAGCCTAAAATGCGACAAATTCCCCTATACGATACTTACTAACTTCAAATCGATATTAGATTATTATGGCATGTAACTTGACAAAACGAATGATGTAGAACTTCTTCCTTTTGGGGCTACTTTCACGTACAGTTCTTAAAATTGAGTCCTAAAATCAAGTGTTGTACTGTGTATTTGACTGGATTAAGCCACGCTCAGAATCTTTTTATATTTCCCTCTTGGCTGAAGTGCAGAATATGGGGCGGGAGCCCGATTTTAAAAAAATATGCCATTGTGTTCGTCTTGGTCCCCAAACATCGGAATGGTAGGTCAAAGTTGGCGCTCAGGCCCATGGGGCCCGGGGGATGAAAAAAGGTGCCCCTTTCGGTTCTATGATGACCCCCCATGTGCGGGTACTCAAATGAAAGATATTTTCGAGACGAATCCAGCGATGTTATTTTTTCCTACGAGTCTCCTGGGCCGAGTTAGAGCCATTAAATTTCCGGGATATACTAAAAAAAAATTATTTTTAAAAAAAATTCCGTAATCAAGTAATGGTAAAGCATGATGCAGTTGATGAAAAAGGGAGGGGGGGGGCGGGCGCCCATATTCTGCACTTTTGCCTCCCTCTTGAGATAGCGGAATACCAGGACAACTTTAATTCAAAATCTGTACACGCGAGACGGGTTTAACGGGATGTTAAGGTTTTTTCTTAAAGGATATCCAGAAAAAATATCATAATATTTGTAGAAAAAAAAATAAAAAAATTTAACATTGATTTGGAATTTGCAAAAAATATTTCTTAAAATCAAATTTAAAAAAATTGGGTAAAATATTTCAAAATTTCATAAAGAAATGAAATAAATTTTTCTAAGAAATTTTTCCCCAAATAGAGGTTTAGCTAACTTAATTAAAAATTTGTATACTTAAGAAAAAAATCTTTTTTTTTTGTTAGGAAATCAAAATTTTCCATGGTAGATATTTGGATTTCAGTATCAAAAATTTTGGAACAATTAAGAATTAATAAAAAAAACTTAAAAAATTGCATTTGCTTAGAAATTTATGGATATACCAATATACCAGGAAAAGTTATATCGGCTAAAATAGTTATACGTGTCCCTATGTTTCGCTGGGTCACGTCTAGGTATCGAGATATATCGATATGAAGTTATAAGGTATCATAAATTGGGAAAATTTGTCACGTTCTGGGTCTTATTTCCAAAATTTTTGTTGATATTGAACCAAATTTGGAGCCCTATTTGTCTCGGATATATTACGAATAACAGCGTTGAATTATATGAAGTTATCTCAAAGGACACATCCACCCCACCCATATATCCTTAAACGGAAAAAACGTATATATTCTAAAAATGTTGTTCATATTGAACCAAATTTGGCTAAATTTGTATCTGGGACACGCCACTTGCGATAATTTCATATAATTCAACACATTTGTCAGAAACATATCAGATACAAACTTGGTTCAATGCTAACATCAGTTTTCAAATATAAGTTTTTTCCATTTCGGGATTAATACCTCCTAACTTCAAAAGGAGACGTGTTAAAACCGAAGTTTTTTAACACCAAATCCATTTCAGGGCTTTTTAACACGATTGAGCCATATTCGTCTGTCTGGCTGGTTGGATGACTGGTGGGCTGGTTAACTCGAGTATATCTTAACTGGTCCTGATGAAAATTCACAAGTTTTTATATTTACCAAACGAAGTTATGGGATTAAAAATGGGCCACACCCCTTCTGGTATCTCTCATACTAAACTTACGTTTTTTTTGGGAAATTATTAGTTTTTCCATAACTTCCAAACGGAAAACTGGAGGATATTTAAATTTGGTCATTTTAATTACCTTGTAATTTTAGACAAACCCTAAGAAAACAGAAATCTTTGCCACACCCCTTCTGGTACCTCCCATACAAATGACCGAATTGACCCACATAGTTTTACATACATATCTTTTTTGTTAGTACACTGAAATCAGTCAAATTTTGTGAAAGATTGTCGCTTATAAAAATTTGAGTCAGGAATGAATAAATACCATATTGGTTGACCTCTTCTGATACCTCCCATACAAAATTACCTATTTTTGGAAAATTAATATTTTTCCCATAACTTCCAAAGGGCCACCTAGGTAATAATGAAATTTGGTCAGTTAATTTATCTTGTGTTAGGAGGAAAAGATATGAACTATATCGGCTGTCTTTTTTTGGATAACTAATTTGAGTTTAACCTTTAAACCACTGTGCACGTATTAGCCAAGAAAAATTGTTTGAAAACTCATCATTTTAATTATGCACTATTTATACAATTCAAACATGGGCTTATTAATTAAATAATAAACAACAGAGAAAAATTAACTGTATCGCAGAACGATCAAACATGAAAATGGGAGAGAACTATCACAAATTATATAATCCAGTCCATGTTACCAGATATCGGGTATTATTAAAAAAATGTTTGAAAATGATAATTGGTTCAGTTACAAAACATTACATAAATGACGTAAGTTTAACAAAATTTGTTAGATTACATCGATTATATAGGCGGAATATACACATATGAGTATTGAACAAAGTATGGTGGTCATTCTTGTTGTTACATATCGCGAAATTTACAATAATTTTTTTAAATATTTTGATAGAAATTTTTAATGCAACCACTACATAATAATATTAAATCTTTGTGGTTTATCCCAATATTACCCAACGCCAAATGGGAATTGCCAACTCGTGTCATATATCAGTTCCACGTGTAAGCTAATAATAGGTGTGTTTTTTTACAATCTACATAAGTTGTTTCATTTGTCTTTGCCGTTATACATTTTTATCATATTAGGTTTCTTGCGGTATATGTCCTATTAGCAAATCTATTTTTTTTATCAAATTATTTATTAAATTACCTCAGAGAGTGTGAGGAAGCGTAGTGAGATCATAAATTTGTTTGAATTGCAATGCTATAGATAGCGTAGAAGTGTAAGAAAAAACAAACTCAATGTAACACTTACAACATTTGCTGGCATTGCACATCCCGTACAATTGATCATTGTTAGTACATCTTAGTTAATAAATAAACACTAAAGGTTGTAAAAATCCAACAAATCATTTCGTAGTAAACAATGAATCATTTGGCCATATTCACAAGTGAAGTTTTCTCTATCCTCTCGTTATATGAAAGATGCAGGGAGACAATTTTAAAATCACGACCCTTAAAATAGAATATACTCAAGGTAATAATATTAAAAGACACAAGTAATTTACGTAATAGTTTAAACATTTAAAATGTCAGTTAAAAGTGTGTCATTTGTTTATTTACTTACTTATTATAGCTTAATATTATTTTTTCACATGGGATTTGGTATTCGTTGTCATGACCAAATATAGTTGGCAGATGCAACCGGAAATTGTGTCTGGTATATAGTAAAGGCATACATATTGCTAACGCCTATTTAAATGTAAAACTAATTAATCTTAAATAAATTTAAACTAATAGCCAGGTTTTAAAGTGGAAGTCTAAATGTAAATAATGATTAGAAGTATTGTTCGAAGCAAACAAAATATTTTTTAGTACATAACGAACTTTTTTGGTACTATAACATTTAACTTTGTTACAACAAATGTACTTTTTGGTACAATAAAAGTACATTTTGATACATCGAAATTACATTTATGTACAATAAAAGTACTTTTTTGGTACGACGATATTTTTTTTTTGTACAGTAAAATTACTTTCTGACACAATAAAATTACTTTTTGGCATATTAAAAGTACTTTTTGGTACAGGAAAAGAACTTTTTGGTACAATAAAAGTACGTTTTGATACAATAAAAGTACATTTTGATACAATGCAATGATTTTTAGATACAATAAAAGTATTTTTTTGAAACAATAAATTTACTTGTTAGTACTGCGAAAGTACTTTTTGTAACAATAATAGTATTTTTGGTACGACAAAATTTTTTTATTGGTACTACAAAATTTCTTTTTTTTACAATAAAGTGATACAAAAAAAATCTTTTTTTGGCAATCTAAAAGTACTTTTTAGTACATTAGTACTTTTAGGTACATTTAAAGTACGTTTTGGTCCATTAAAAGTACTGTTTGATACAATAAAAGTACATTTTATGGAATGAAATTAATTTTAGGTACAATTAAAGTACTTTTTGAAATAATAAAATAACCTTTTGATAGAATAAAATAACTTCTTTATTTTTTGTACAAAAAAGGTACTTTTTGATACAATAGAATTACATTTTGGGAAATTAAAAGTACTTTTCGGTACATTACAAGTACTTTTTGATACAACTTAATTAATTTAAGTACAATAAAAGTACTTTTTTGATATAAGTAAATTTTTATACAATAAAATAGCTTTTATATTCAATAAAAGTACTTTTGGTACGACAAAATTTCTATTTTGTACAATAAAAGTACCTTTTGATACAATAAAATACTTTTGGTTTCACAAAATTTCTATTTTGTACAATAAAAGTACTTTATGCATATTGAAAGCACTTTTTGACACATTAAAAGAACGTTTTGGTAAAATAAAAATAAATTTTAATACACTGAAATTGTTTCTAAATACAATAAAATTACTTTTATATACAATAAATTTCTTTTTGGTACATTAAAATTACTTTTTGTTTCTGTAAAAGTACTTTTTTAAACAATAGAAGTACATTTGGATGCAATAAAACACATTTTAATACAATAAAAGTACTTTTGGACAGATTAAAAGTACTATTCGTGTAACAGAATTTCGTTTTTGTACAAAAAATTTACTTTTTGATACTATATAATTTAAATTTGTCAAATTAAAAGTGCTTTTTGGTACAGTAAAATTACTTTTCGATAAAAGTACTTGTACAATAAAATTACTTTTCGCCACATTAAAAGAACTTTTTAGTACAGCCAAAGTAGATTTTGATACAATGAAATTACTTTTAGTTACAATAAAAGTACTTTTCGATACAGTAATACCACTTTTTGCTGCAAAAAAATGTATCTTTTTTACAATTAAATTACTTTTTGATACAATAAAAGTAATTCTTGGTACATAAAATGTACTTTTTGGTACTTCAAAAGCACTTTTTGTTCCTGTAAAAGTACTTTTTGATTCCATAAGAGTATATTTGGATACAATGAAATTTTGTTTTATGTACAGCAAAAGTACTTTGTTGATACAATAAAAGTACATTTGAAAACAATGAAATTACTTCTAGATACAATAAAAGTACTTTTGGTACGACAGAATTTCTTTTTTGTAGAATAAATGTACTTTTAAAATTACTTTTTGCAAATTAAAAGTACAGTAGAAATATTTTGCGATGCAATAAAAATACTTTGGATACAGAAAAAGTACTTTGTGGTACATACAATAAAAGTACTTTTTTTGTATAATAAAAGTAATTTATGGTAGAATATTTGTAATTTCTGGTACAATAAAATTACTTTTTTGTACAATAAAAATTATTTTTCCTACTATTTAAGTACTTTTTGGGAAAAATTTTTTTTTGCAATTGAAGTACTTTTTGGTGCAATAAATGTATCTTTTGGTAAAACAAAAGTAGTTTTTAATTTTTAAATGAAAGTGAAGTTCTGTTTAACACAGGTAATTATTGGTAAAATAAAAGTACTTTTTGGTTCAATATTGCAATGCAAGTACTTTTTGATACAATCAAAATACTTTTGGGTTAATAAAATCATTTTTGGAAGAGTTTGGTACAACAACAAAAAAAGTATGGTACAATTAAAGTACTGCTTAAGATAATTTTTACT
The DNA here is from genome assembly GCA_964034835.1 of Muscina levida. Taxonomy (NCBI): domain Eukaryota; kingdom Metazoa; phylum Arthropoda; class Insecta; order Diptera; family Muscidae; genus Muscina; species Muscina levida. The sequence continues at coordinate 11,208,092 of OZ035884.1, forward strand.
AAAGCCTCTCCACTAGTTTGTTTTAAAAAAAACCTCTAAAATAAACTAGCCTCCACTATAACATTTTTATTTGTTATATTGTAAATTGTTTTATTATAGATACTGTTCGCATCTTCCATATTTTGAGCGATTTTAGCGATTTTTCCGTCAAATCCCCCATGTACAACACTTTAAATCAGTGTAAGCCCAGGTAAAATGCCTAACTCGCTTATCAGTTACCATAGCAAAAGTTTTATTAATACGATGGGAGTGTGTGCCGGCGATCACACAAAAGCTTTAGTTATAAACTTTATTAACTTTAATTGCACTCTTTGTGAGAAAATATTCAAATGAGAATGTGTATGAGAGTGTGAGAGATAACGATCGATAGCGATCAACAAACACCATGTGGCAATAAACTCTGAGCAAACAATTGGTATTTTTTTCGTTCGTTCGTTTGTATGTAAATAATAGCAGACAAATAAACAGGAAAAGCTTTGGGTCACCATAGAAAAAAAAATAAAAATATAAAATGTTCAGTCTGCTATACAAATGACAAAAAATAAAATTTACAGTGGCCATAAACGATCTGTGTGTCATTGATTTAAGAAGGTCGGCCATATAGGGAAATTTTGTCACAACGCAACGCAGGAATAATGCCTTATAAGGCGAAAAGATGTCCAAGAGACCTGCGATTGTGCATATGTGATGTAAAAAATATTGATAGAAAGTGCACAAAATTTAATAAAATTAGTCAAGGACATAAGCAAGATATCTCAAAGTTGTTGGCGTGCAACAGCTACTAATTTATATTTGAAAATTTGGCTAAAAATTCAGAGAAAACCTAAATACTGGAGTATTGTTTTTTTTCTTGCGTAATGTTTGATAATTTCATGATACTAGTTAGATACTAGTTTTATTATATCAAAAGGTAATTTTTTTGTACCTAACAATTTTTCAATGTACCAAAAAGTACGCTTAAAATACGAAGAATTATATCACAAGGTAAGGTAATTTTACAGTACTTGAGAGGACTCTTTTTGTACCAAATTATACTTTTAGTGAGATACCTTATTGTACCACAAAGTGCTAGTAGCATAGAGATGTTATTGTTGTTGCATCAAAAAGTACTGTATTATACCAAAAAGTACTTTTAGCGTACGAAAAATTACTTCTATTGTCTCAGAAAGCACTTTAAATAAACAAAAATTAACTTTTATTCTACTAAAAAGTACTTTCATTGTACCCATAAGTACTTTTAGCGTAGGAAAATTTACTTTTATTGTCCCAGAAAGTACATTTACGTACGTATTTAGTACGAAAAATTACTTCCATTGTATCAGAAAGTACTTTTTACGTATTAAAATAAATTTTATTGTTCTAAAAAGTACTTTTATTGCATCGAAAAGTACTATAAATGTACCAAAAAGTACTTTTAATGTACGAAAAATTACTGCTATTGTACCAAATAGTACTTTCAGTAAGATACGTTATTCATACGTTCAAAAAGTACTTTCATTATACCAAAACGTCCGTTATTGTACCACAAAGTACTTTTAGCATAGAGATGTTATTGTATCAAAAAGTAATTTTATTATACCAAAAAGTACTTTTAGCTTACGAAAATATACTTCTATTGTCTCAGAAAGTACTTTTTATTTACAAAAACTAACTTTTATTCTACTAAAAAGTACTTTAATTGTACCCATAACTACCTTTAGCGTTGGAAAATGTACTTTTATTGTACCAGAAAGTACATTTATTGTACTAAAAATAACTTTTATTTTTGTATTTATTGCATCAAATGTACAAAATATAACTTCCATTGTATTAAAAAATACTTTTGGTTTACAAAGAAGTACTTTAAATGTACCAAAAGGTACTTTTAATGTACGAAAAATTACTTTCATTGTATCAGAAAGTACTTTTTATGTATTAAAATAAGTTTTATTGTACTAAAAAGTACTTTTATTGCATCGAAAAGTGCTATAAATGTACCAAAAAGTACTTTTAATGAACGAAAAATTACTGCTATTGTACCAAAGTAAGATACGTTATTCATACGTTCAAAAAGTACTTTCATTATACCAAAAAGTACGCTATTGTACCACAAAGTACTTTTAGCATAGAGATGTTATTGTATCAAAAAGTACTTTTATTATACCAAAAAGTACTTTTAGCGTACGAAAATATAATTCTTTTGTCTCAGAAAGTACTTTTAATGTACAAAAATTAACTTTAATTCTAATAAAAGTACTTTCGTTGTACCAAAAAGTACTTTTAGCGTAGGAAAATTTACTTTTATTGTGTCAATAACTACTTTTATTTTTATTTTACTTTCATTGTACTAAAAGGTCTATTTTTTGCATGAAATGTACAAAGTATTACTTCCATTGTTTCAGAAAGTACCTTTAGTGTACAAAAAATACTTATAATTGTACCAGAAAGTACTTTTTATTTTTTTAAAGAACTTTTATTGTACTTAAAAATACTTTTGTTGGACTAAAAAGTACATTTATTGCATCAAAAAGTACTATTAATGTGCTAAAAAGTACTTTTAATGTACAAAATATTACTGCTATTGTTTTAGAAAGTACTTTTAGTATACTGAAAAGTACTTTCATTTTACTTAAAAGTACTTTTATTGCATCGAAAAGTACTATTAGTTACTACTTTTATTGTACTAAAAAGTACTTTTAATTCATGAAAAAGTACTATTTATGTACCAAAAAGTACTTCAAGACGATTGAGCTCTGTCCATTTGTCTGGCTAGGTGGCTGGATAAGTAGTAATATTTTCCAAAGTGAAGTATTGCAAATTCGCAGAATAGCCCCACTCCTTCTGGTTACTCACATACAAAGTGAACGAATTCACTCTCATAGTTTTACATACATATATAACTTTTTTGTAAGTACACTGAATTTATTTATATTTTGCGTAAGATTTATTTGACTCAGGAATGAATATAGACTATATCGGCCGACCCCTCCTGGCATCTCCCCACAATATGTCATATTTTTGCAATTTTGATATATCTCTAATATCAAATCGAAAGCTAGAGCATATTTAAATTTGGTCAGTTTTATTATCTTGTAATAGTAGACAAACCCTCAGAAAACCGAAACCTTTGTCATACCCTTTCTCTTACCTGCCATACAAATGACTGAATTCGCCCTCAGAGTTTTACATACATATCATTATTGAAAGTTTACTAAATTCAGTCATATTTTGCGTGAAATGTTCCCTTATGAAAATTTGGTTCAGAAATGAGTCTGAATTATATATATGGTACCTCCTTTGCAAATTAGCCAAGTTTATCTGTCAGTTCATCTGACTTAAATTTTCGTACTTTTTTTACCTATATTGGCAACACTGGTTCTGGTAGGTGAATCCTTTGGCAAATTCATTTAAGGCTATAATTTACAAAAAAAAATTTATATTTTATTTAAGTCGCTTTTTTTGCTTATAACTTTTATACTTCCGTGAATGGTTTAATTTCTGAATTCAGAGAATTATTTATGTTATTAAGTAATAAAATTCGAAAAACGCCGATAAATGTCATTGCTTTTAAAAGAATCGATTTTAAATAATAACAAAAAAAAGAGAGTAATGAGGCACAAGAGATCATTCTACTCTCACTCTCTCTTTCTCGCGAAAACTTTTGTAAACTTTTAATGATTCACCACCTGGCCACCTCTGCGGCCACATAAAATACAACCTTGCGTCTTTGTTCGTCTACAGCTGCATTGAGCTGAGCTTTTACGCCAGTGTTTTAGAGAACACTACACGAAAAAGCTTAAGCACCTCCTCAACTTGAGAGCTCAGTCAGTTGCCACTTGTTGTTTATTGTAAGAAACCACTCGCTGTCATACGGACGACAGACATTCAGTGAACGCGTAACGCAACGTAGACAACGCTTTGTTTATTTTTGTGTGTGTTTTATTTTCGCCGATATATAAATAAAAAAATTTCTATAAATCAAAACAAACTCACAGACGCCGCAACCCGCCGAAGAAGAAGAAGAAAAAGGTTAATATTAAAACTGATAATTAGCGTAATTAGCAAATACGATGAACTTATCGGCACAAAATCAAAAAAATTCAAAAAAAAAAATACAAAACTTAATGTGAATAATGAGAATTAAAATTAATTATGCAAACATCAGGCGAGACGCTATGGAATTAACTAACAACAACAAAAAAAAAACAAAATAACACCTAAAAAAAATTTAGCACAATGGGGTAACAAAATGAAACGATCAATGTACAGTTGTCAACGATCTGTTGGTGATCGAGTGAAATTTAATTAAAATACGAAATAATTAAAAAAAAATTTAGATACAAGAAACCTCTGCCGCACAGGTTGATAAATGTCAATTAAGATAGTTGTTAACATTGTTGTTGGGTCTTTTAACTTGGCTTTGTGTGTTAGAATCATCGTAGGCTTAGTTACGGCTACAACAATACAACATAATAGTGCTACGCGACTACAACAGCAACTACTAAAACATGGTCATCGTGTTAAAAACATGTTTTTGTTATCTTAACTCTAAAGTCGTTTTGATTTTATAACTACAACAATAACAACTGCCGCAACAACAAATACTTGGAAATCTCCATAAATGGCATTCAATGTCAAGCAACGGTGCATTTTGTATTTTTCTTTATTGTTTTAACAAAAGAAAGCAAGAAACACGACAGACAGATTTTAATCGAATTCCAAATACATAATATTTTCACTGTTTACAACTGCAATTGATCCATGTGATTCGCGCTGCTGATCGTGTTCGATGCTGATATTTGTTTTTGCATTTTTTTTTTTTATTTCAAAAGTTCACGTTTTTGTTGTTTGCTTGACCAGTTACTAAGGTGCTTTTAAGTGTAGGAAACTGATCTTAACATGCAAGTGCGGGAAATATATTTTTTTTCGCTAAGCAAATTGTTTAGTAGAATTCCACACACAGAACGTGATTTGGAAGTGATTTGCTAGGGCAGCGATACATCATGGTGGGCACGAGATATGCGAACAAAGTTCAAATTTCCATTGGGGTATAAGTGGGGGGGGTGCGCACCCTGATTTGTGGTTTATAACGCATATAAAAATGTTCACATCGGATATTTGCTTTGTTATAGTGCTTTCTGATAGTGAAATTAATAGTGGAGAAAATGTGACAAAATTCGCTCGTTGCTCCCCTTATCGATCGTATCTAGATTCCTATGAGCAGATATTTAAACTAAAGATATGTATTTCCTAAAACATTTTTTGTTCCTATAGATCTTAAAGCCCGACCTTAGGTGCAATTGTATAGATAATGTGTAGAGCTTGTGACTGCGGTGCAAATCAATGCAAACCAATTGAATAACTGGCAAAAGTGCAGAATAAGGGGCGGGAGCCCAAAAAAAATGTCACCCCCCCCTTAATACGCCCTAAAACACGAAAATCATGGTCAAAGTTTGCGCAAAGGCCCACGCTAAGGCCCTAAAAAGGGGCCGCTTGGGTTCTATGATAACCCCCCATGTGTGGGTACTCAAATGAAAGATACTTTCGAGACGAATCCAACGGTGGTTCCTACGGGTCTCCAGGGCCGAGTTAGAGTTAAATTTCCGGGATATACGAAAAAAAATTGAACAAATGTCAAAAAATCATTGAAAAATATAAGGAAATAAATTAAAAAATTCTAAAAACAAATAGAAAATCTAAAAACCGTGCGATTTTTAAAAAAAAATATTTTTTTCGGAAATACCCCGATTTTTTTACAAAATCATGTAAAATTAGAATAATTTAAGGAAATGAATTGAAAATTACATAGAAAAATTAAATGTCACCAAAAATGTGTGAAAATTTTAAATTGTTTTGAATTTTTAAGGTTTTTTTAATAAAAAAAGATAATTGAGAAAAAATTTAAAAAAATGAATAAAACAAATGGACAAATTCAAGAAATATTGAAAAAATTCAAGAAAAAGTCCAAAAAGAAATAATTGGAAAATGAAAATTGATATAAAAAAAGGATAAAAGTAGAAAAGTTGAAGAAAATTTTAAAGAATATTAAAAAAAGCTATATTTTGTAATTTTTTTTTTATGTTTGATATATCCCTTAAAATTATTGTTTTTTTTTTTTTAAATTAGAGTTGTAATGGTTGAGAAGGATTCAGTAGCGCCGCTGGCAAAATTTTTTTGAAAAAAAATCGCGCTATTTTTTCCGGGCGTATCTCGAAAATATCTTTCACTTGAGTACCCGCACATGGGGGGTCATCATAGAACCGAAAGGGGCCCCTTTTTTGACCCCCGGGCCCGATGTTTGGGGACCAAGACGAAGACAATGGCAAATTTTTTTTTAATCAGGCTCCCGCCCCATATTCTGCAGCCCAATAACTTTTGTAGTACGTTCTACAAATATTATGTAATTATACGCTAATCCTTATAGGGATGTGGGTATATGTGACCTGGACAGGGAAAAGGGGGCTTACGTTTCAAAAAATAATTTTTCGTTTTTTTGCCGATTCTGATAGATTTTGAGATGCTCTATCACGTGGTGCAAACCAAAAAGTCATAACTTGTCAAAAAGTTTATTAAAAATAAAGCCGAAGAAGAAAAATATGTGTTTTTTTTAAATATATAAAGAGGAATAAAAATGATTGAAATCGCTTGAAATTCCATGCTCAGACGTTTTTACGATTCCAGTGTTAGTTTTTTAAAATTCAAAATTGCGTTTTCAATATGGCGAACAAAAAATTTTAAAAATTTATCGGATTTTCTTAAAACTCAGATATATTCCGCCTTTTTGAATTTTATAAAAATCTGATGCTAGATTCGCGACCCCAAAAATCCCCTATTTGCCAGTTTTCTTGTCAGCCATATTGAATCTACCATTTTGAATTTTCAAAAACTAAAACCGGGTTCATAATCAGCAACCCCAAAAAACCACGAGTAAGGAGGCAATTTTTTCGCCCTAATATTTTTCGCAAACATACCTATACAAAAATCCATTTTTTAAAAATTTTACTCCCACCGCTCTATCTGTCCCACTTGTACCCCTAGGGGAGTCAAGTTGTATGGCTGACCCCCAATATACCTTTTAATCTACCCACATCATCACTCCCTAAGGGGGGCTTTCATACAAAATCAAATTTTTATAAAATTTACTCCCACCGCTCGAACTGCCCTAAACGTGCCCCTAAAAACTTAAAACTTAATTTCCCTTTACACCCCATGAATGAGGTATGGGATTGCTTCTCGCGTTGTTGTGAATTAACACGCTTTCTATTTTTAGATTCACAACTAGCGGCACCTACTTGTTTATCGACGAATGCGAACGTCACTGTTTGAGAAGTTCTTACTAGACATGCCGATTGACTCGACACTTATACTGCGAAGTTTCTGTCGGCAACATTAGAGGCAACATTCTTTTTTTTTTAAGATGACTCGAGCCAGGAGTTGAACCTGTGATCTTCCGCATGGTAGTCGCGTGTTCTAACCACTATGCCACGGCCGGTCCAAGATTTGCCCCTAGATTTGTCAATTGTACGACCGACCCCCAATATTTGTGCATCCCCAACAGTTTCTCTGAACGTATCTCTCTTCCATTTTCAACTCTTAAGGTGGTCCCTATATATTTTTTTTTAATTATATATATTTTTTTAAAATGAGCTTCTGCCGCTTCCCTTGTACCTCGTAGAGGGGTGACATTTTTGACCGACCCCCAGTTATTTTTCCCTCCTAACAATTTCTCCAAATATACCTACACCCCATCATCACCCCCTAAGGGAGCTCCCACTCAAAAATCAAATTTATATAAAACTAGTGGGCCCGGCAATGCTTCGCTATTGCATAGTACTTTGAAAACGGTACTTAAGCTCGACAATAATATATTGAGTTTATTTAGTTATGTAACTTATTTAAAGTAACTCCTTAACATTAAAGTTAACCAATTAAGTTTTATTGTTGTAAATGGTAATAAAAAGTTCATCAGCAAAGTCATACCTTTAGTCCCGGCATGTAGATTAAGTTTTTTCTGTATGTAGGGCGAAAAACCACTTCTTCCAAAAATCGGAAACAACCATTCCTCTAAAGATCAAAATTATTTATTTTGATCCGTAGTAGCATGAACCATCTGTATGCTAACTATCTCTTTGGTCATAAAAAAACATTTTTGTTATGCCTTCACCTATTGAACGCAAATGAAAATTCCGTTTGAAGCTTCATGCCTTTAGCCATAAAAACTCCTTTTGTCATGTCTTCTTCTCACACGGATCAAGAATAATCCGGAATACTATTTTTGTATTGAACTCGTATTACCATTTTTTGAGATACATCGGTCACCAACGTTTGGCTTAACAAAGTGATGGTCTCACGGGCTGTATGGCATGTTACACCGTCGTGTTGGAACCATTTCTTTTAAATAATGTGCAATGACATGATAAATAAAAAAACTCAATTGACCGCCCACTGGCTCTAGTTCTTCTACCAGTTGGATTTTATATGAATGTGGGCCAAGATCTTTCCTCAGCATTTGCAGAGACTGAGTTGCTAAGAAAGACGTCGGTTCGATAAATTCGAGTCCCCTGTCACACTAACGTCTACAGCGTCGATGGCTTCTATTAGCTGCACCTCAACTTCACTTCATTATATGCACCCTCAGGTAGAGATATTTTTTTTTAGAAATGAGCAATTATTCAGTTACTTCAGACCAATGGGCCCGGCTCTAATTTTTACCTACCATTCCGATGTTTGGAGACCAAGTCGAAAAGAATAGTATATTTTTGATTTTTTTATTGGGATCCCGCAAAATATTCTGAAAAATGATTTTTAAAAACTTAATTTCTGTATGCCAACTCTCAGAGGCCATAACTTTTTAACAAATACATAGATTTGCTTCTGTAATACCTTATTAAGTTTGTAGGGAAGTCAGTTTTACGCAGAAGTTCTCAGAAAATATATATCTGAAGTTTTCGGTTTGTGCTCATTTAAAAACAAAAAAAATCTTTATTTGAAATCTTCGTGCTTTCCAACGCGAGCTAGGAATTGATTTTAGACACAAAGTTTTTCATTCATCGTAGATTCCGATTTTGGTTACGATTTTTGCGAATAAAAAAATGTACTGTGGAATTTTGACAGTTTTAACCGTTTGTTTTAATAAGGGTGTGGAACAACCCATTTCCACATTTACTGTAATTCATACTGCAACAACAACATATGTAACAACCACTTCCTCCCTGGATGTAATTAATACTGCTCCAACAACATATATACCAAATCTCATCTTCATATTGACGCCCTATGCTCCAATGGGAGTAAGAGGAACACATATATGTATATCAACTTCATACCTCTGATAGTTCATGAGATATAGCTCTTTTAATTTTCAAGTTGTATGGGCGGTGCCACGCCCCTTTATCCAATCACAACCAAATATAGCCAGGGACTATTAACAGGTCAACAGTAGCACTTGGTAAAATTTTCGTATCAATCGGTCTATTAGAAAAGCCGTTTATTTCATAGATCCCCGAAGATGTGATTTACAATAGCTAAATATATAAATTAAATGAATGGTTTGAGTAAAATGGAATAGCAACGAATTGCCAATTTCTATTCCCTAAATGTGGAAAACTCCAAACAATGTATTGCCTATGTTATTCGCGGGGTTATTCTGAAGATGCTCTGAAAATTTCATCAAAATCGGCACAGCCGTTTTCGAGTCCATACGTTGCAAACATACAAACATATATATATAGGAAAGGGGAGTTTTTATCCCTTTTGCTATTTTCACCTCCTAAATGTGCAAAAAATCAAACAATGTTTAGCCAATGTTTACTTGCGAGGTTATTCGGAAGATTCCCTGAAAATTTCATCAAAATCGGTCCAGTCGTTTTCGAGCCCATACGTTACAACAATACACACATCCCCACACACACACACACACACACACATACATGTTTCGAAATGAATGCAGTGTTCGCTATAACTATAAGAACCAATGCACATACAAAGACCGTTTATACATAAAAACCTTGGTATTAACGTCACCTTTCATATGAAGTTTGCAGAAACAAAATCGGTTCACGCATTCCAGAGAACATCAATTTCTAACACAATGCCACTTATTTTTATATATATAGATTTGCTCCCAGCGCTGTAACTGCACAAAAAGTGTCCCTAGATGTGTCAAATATTTTTACAACCCCAACAGTTTCTTAGAATATATCTACCTTCTATCTTCAACCCTTAAGGTGATCTCCACAAAATTTTTTTTATTATAATTTATTTTTATGAAATCAGCTCTTGTCGCTTCAATTGTGCCTCCTAGAGGGTGAAATGTATGGAGCTGGAAAAATTAGTGGGGGTCGGTTATACATTGTACCCCTCCCCTCTAGGGGCTTCTCCGGGGCTTGATGTGGATTTATTCCCCTGCCCCACCAATTTTGACGAAGATGTGCGAACATTATATATTGACCGATTTAAATTTTTGTTACCAAAAATCTTTCCTATTTCCTAGAAAGCTTTTCGAATTATTTGAATTTGATCTGAATAACTTGTTGGAATTCGAACCATTTTACTAATTGTATGATTAATTTTTAGTGGAATTTCTTTTTAGTTCAACCACTACATATAAAATCGCTTCATAATTTCACACTTTGTTGGTCCTGCCCGCAAATTACACAGCATTTTCCAGAACAGTTCCATGTAATAATTTTACAACATGATATAGAAAACTTCTTTTACCAATTGTATAATAACCCATATAATGTTGACCAACAACTTGAAAGCCAACAGCATTTACACAATCTCCTATTACACCAACATTATGTTATACCATTTTCTTGATTCCCTGCCCCTTTTCATCACAAGATCACCGGCAGATATTGAGTTTCACTATAAGGCTCTCGAGACAGAGCAGAATTGCAATCCAAACCTATCGCATAACAAAATATATGACGTTTTATCTATACAACTGACGTCGTTGGTGGGGCTGAGCTTGGGGCGCCTTAGATATTTTCTATTTGCCCGATGAAAGAAAGTAGGGCGGGCGTAAAGACAACAACAGCGACGCAACGCGACATTTTCCCCGCGTCATTGGGTCCATTCTAATTAAGTTCCATTAGAGCGACGACAGAAATAGCAACAATATCTAACCATGAATTGTATTTTGTAAGAAATTGACGTAAATTCTCAATATTTACACAAAAATAAAACAGCAAAATGAATGCAAAAGCCAAGATACAGCAACAGCAACAACCATAACAGTACCACTAATAACAACGACAACAATCGTTAGAAACAAAGGTGTTAATTTTAAAAATAGCAAATGAGCTTGGCCTGCCAATGGGGGGGAGAAGGGAGCCGCGTGGCCAATCGACCAACGAACCCCGTGGTTTATTTTAAATAAATATTTAAAAAACCCAAAAGAAAAAACCCAGTCATGTACATTTGTACAGTTGGTTGACAACTACATCGGCATGAATGTGTAAGAAATCTGCTTTTAATTTGGCTTCAAAATAAATTCCGATATCGTAATTATGGCACACGGACAGACGGACAAGTCGCATGGTGGCGGCACAAAGATAACAATGAGAAATGTATGAAGAAAAAAAAATTCCCCCTTAATAAAGTGTTTTTTTTTTAACAATAAACTTCAAAACACGTACTTGAACTTGTCTTGATTTGTTTTGTTTGTTCTCCATTTTTTTTTGTATTTCATAAGAAACCAAAAAAGATATTCAATATGAAATTCGAACTCATAAGAAACGAGTTATTTTTCATATATACAACCAGTAGTAGTAGTCGAGTAGTAGCCTGGTCGCCTCGAAAGTTGCCCTATATTGTTGAAAAAAAAAAAAACGTTTACGAGAGTGATGTTTAGAAATAACTTAGTTATTTTTATAGTTATAATGGGCCTTACATGTGGATGACATTGTTTTTTTTTAATAAAATAAAGCCTAATTTTTAAAGTCGAATTATTAGTTTAGAAGATTTCATCCTATATACAAACTAACAAACTCACAAAGAGCTTTTCTTTATACAAGAATAGATTTTAAACTTTTTGCAAGAAATCCAAATTTTGTTTCCATAAAAAATTTTACAGTTTAAAAAATCAATAGTGAGTTCATATTAAGAGATGTAATACTGGCAAAGATTTTCTCAATTATAACAATTAGGTTTAAAATCTAAAATGTACACAATTAAAATATAATTTTTTTTTTCAGTAAACGAAGGGGGATGATAATCGGACACCTATCAATTATCTTTGCAAACTATTACTTCGTTCAAATGAAAAACTGCCAAGGCCAGCAAAAATCAAACTATTATTCCCTAAACTAACTCTGCCGCCTATGAAAAATTTCCCTAATTGCTGACTGCAACGCCCCTCAGCACGCATCTAACATGCATGGGCCGTAACAAATAACTCTGTAACGAAAAGAAAATAATTAGTGGGTAATTTGAGTAACCGTGAAATTTACACAACAATGGCACGTTTTTTCCAAGCCATTATTTTGGTCTGTTTCAATTCACGTTCACTTTGTAAGCTCCGTCCATAATAAATGCGATAGCTCAACAACAATAACAAAACAAAAAATAGTTAACCACAACAACATGAAATCACAATCTGATTTAGTTGTACGAAAATACTTAATAACAATTTTGCGGTTATTAGCGAGCGACGTTGTGGTTTCCAGCGAACTATTCTGAGATCTTTTGTCTCAGTTCCATTTTGATGTGATTAAATTCTACAAGTACAAACTAATGCGCAATTATAGCTGCAAGTGTGGCGTTGAGAGGCTTTTTATGATCTAAAAAAGAAAAAAACATTAACCGGTTTTTAGGCGACACTAAAGTTTACGGCTGGATGTTACAAATTGCAGTATGGATGCGTGAACCAGTATTTGCGGATATATATTCGTATATACGCTGCATGTCATTATTCTATAATAGTGTTAAGGAAGTCTTAGCTAAGGGTTAGCAGACGATTAATCGATGATTATTTAAAATGATTATTAGATCATCACCTCAGGTGATCATTACTTAATCACGTGCGAAGAGAGACGAAGAGAGGGAGAGAGAAGGAGAGAAGTCTAAAGATCATTTGTAAAGATTTGCAAGTGTGATATTTTAATCTATCGTTGTTGCTTTGATTGCAATAATCATAATTAATTGTTTATATAATTGATTCTATAGAAATTGTTGATAAGCTAGAATTATTTGTAGCATTATTAAATAGAAATTATTATAGTTTATCTAAGAACAATTAATTAATAGTTAGGTAATTATAGATTATCTGACTTCTTTGTTACAATTAGTGGAGACAATAGTAATTGTTGTTGTGATCAATTTGTAGTTGTGTATTTAAAATGTATTTGGAAATTTAGAGAAATTTATTAAACAAAAACATTAAACTTGTAGGTAGAATATTACAATTTAATAGTAACTAAAAATAAAAAATTCATAAATTTTAATAAAATTTGAAATGAGAAATTTCATTAAATTTTTAACGAATGTTTTTATTAAATTAAAAATAATAAAAATATCTAAAAATAAATAGTAAAATAATTACCAAAAAATTCTTACTAGCAATGATGGATACAACAATGATAACGGTCGAATACGACGCCGTGAACAAAAATGGGAGAAAACATTTTAAAACGTTTGTATACCACTTATATGGGATAGTACCGTGGTCAAAAGGGGGTCAGAAAGTGAAAAAAATTTACAAAAACTTCTAATTGCAATCAGTGCAAGGCATTCCAGAGCCTCGCGAGGCTGACGATAATCGTCTTTTTCTCACAGACACGATCGGCAATTCATATGTACGCGAAGCTATGTTTGATTCAAAGCAGTAATTCTATGATCAGTAGGGGTGGGATAGTGTTGTATGGATATCCTTAGTAACAAAATTTGTATACGGCTCACCCCTCATGAGCCAAAAAATTCTAGAGGTGCAGTGACCCGGAGTCTTTCCCACAGAGGGGTAAAATGTACGACCACTAATTTTATCCTCCCAACATTTTTCCCCAACATACCCACCCCTATCTTCACACCCTAAGGTAGCTCCTATAAGAAATCAAAATGCAATAAAAATTGCTCCCACCGCTCTAAAACACGAGGGGTGACTACAAAGCACACCACCTCCACCATTTTTCAGCTCATGAGGAGTGAGGGGTAAGGCGTGAGGGGAGTAAGCCGTTTCCAACTGAGGATTTCCTTACACCACTATTCCACCCCTACTGACCATAGACTGACTGCTTTGAATCATAGCTTCGGTAACATTTGAATTGCCGATCGTGTCTATGTGCATAAGACGATTATCGTTAGCCTCGCGAGGCTATGGAATGCCTTGCATTGATTGCAATTAGAGGATTTTTTCTTAGAAGACTTCAAATACATACATATAGGGATATATAAAGTAAATTTTTTCGTAAAATTACCAAATCAGAAAAAAATGACGTAATCACACCATTTTTTAGAAAAAATGTTGTCATACTCAAAACTTTCACCCACAATTTTTTAAAAATTCTTAGCATCGAAGTTGTAAAATAAAAAATTAACGACTGAATTTTCGTGTAAACCTAAAAGCTTCCCCCTGATATCGGTTACTCCTAATGTTTGCATAATCTCTCACAAGTGCCAATATACTTTTTTTATTACTCCTCCTAATGTTATATAATGTTACTTATTTTTCTAGCAGCACTGTTCGGAACCTCAAATCAAATCTTACTCTCCATTCCTCCACACACATTCCAACCCCAAAAATGGAACGTACCCAAAGTTTTTCCGATTTCAAAGAAAATCTACCTATGACTAACAATTCGCCCACCTCAAATGTGGTAAAAACCATAGAACAACAACAACAGCAGCAGCATCATTTTAAAGTTAAAACAGACGCTGTAAGAATGACCACCACCACCTCCTCCTCAAAGAATCTGCCCGGCTACGGCGCCTCCACTACGAATACAAGTCAACGCAAAAAACGTTTGCAACGCCAAAAGTCTGCTGTATACAGCGGTGATGAAGCCGATTATGCTGCCGATCTAGAGGAAGAGGGGGACGAGGAAGATGAAGGCTATGGTCCGGCCAGTGATAGAGATTTAAGTTTACCTGCCGTCTCCGCAATATCCAGTCAGAAAAAGAAGCAAGTACGTTTTCGCAGCAAACAGCAAAGTGAGAGTTCGTTGCAGATCAAAGGCATAGTACCTCTTGATAAAACACCCTCCTCCTCCTCACTGACTTCATCGCTTAACTCGTCAGGCACCATGTCCAGTGGTAGTCATGAAAGACGCCTTAAATCGGACGGTTCATTCGACTCGATTACCGAACTGCCGCAATGTAACCCCAGCGGTAACTTTCTCCATCAAAAGGGTATTTTAAAAAGAGACAATTCTGTGCACTCGGATTCTAGTCGTTATTCCAGTGTCGATAGTTTGCTGGAAGCCCGTAAACCTGATCCCGAGGCCATACTAATTAATTTAGGCTTTGGTCCAGTGGGTTCGGAAGATATATTGTCACGCATACCCAAACGATTTTTGAAACCTTCACAAGTGCGTGGTATTGATACGGGAGCCTTTATCAAACGCCTGCAGTTGGCCAACTCTCTGGCAGATCACAGTGTTTTGGGTTACCGTGGTCTTACCGGAAATCCTGATATACCACCGTCACACATTGTGGCCAAGATAATGGAGCGTTTCGAGGTTAATGAAAGGAAGAAGTCGTTGACTTCCATGGAATTGAAATTGAGATGAGGCCGTTAGTTGGGCGAAGAAGACAACGACAATGACAATATTATGGAATGCACAGTGGTTCGGTATATGGGCCCCGAGAACGAAAGCGTCTAAGTGTTAACGGATCAAAGGAAATCTGTGGCGTAATACAGATTGAAATATGGCGAGAGGTAAAACAATCGGAAGTCAACTAAAGATTAGGGGTTGTTCGTAACTGAAAAAAATGCAGGAATCTGAGAAGATGCACGTGACAAAGTATGTTTGTTAAACCTAATGCTACGGCATAAACATTGGTACGAAAGGAACTTTAATTGTAAATGTTTGCTCGTCAAAGTGGGAATTCTGTGATATAGACTTTAATGTCAATAATAACTAATAACTTAATAACAATAACAATCAAAAACTTAAAATAAATAATAACTAATAAAATCGTCCCCTTAATATAAAAATAGCCTATAATAGGGACGAAATATTACTGAGTAAGTGGCTCCATATATATGAGTTTTCATTGCTGGACTTTTATCATTTTTTTTTTTTTTTTGCTTAAGAACAACTTTGTTTTGTTTTTAAGAAAAAACTTAATTTTTATAATCAAATAATTTATATGTATTATATTTTTGTATGTTAAAAATTACAATCCTTGCCCCTTATGATTCACTAATAACTAAAAAAAAATCATGATAGTTTTTACACCAATTTTAAGGTTTCCTTAACTTGACTGATGTGGTCAATTTGGTTAGTAAAGAAGAAAAATTTATTTATTTTATACTTCTCAGGAACACTAAATAAACAATTTGAACATAATCATAATCACTTTTACCACGAAATTCCCACTTTGTATCCTACTGTGCACTAATGCAAAGAGTCCAGAACTCAGTGATATATGCCTGGCACACCCAATTGCCTTATGTACAAGATATTCTTGTGTGATAAATTAAAACTTAAATTACTTAAAATTCATTATGTTTATGTAATACTAACTATATACTTAATTTTATTTACTTAAAGCAATTTACTTTATTTTAATTAGTTGCAATTTAAAAAAAAAAAAAACTTAAACAACAGTACTTATATTTTAAACATTTTAAATAAACATCTTTTAAGATTTAATTTTGTACTTAGAGCTTTAAATGTTACTTAATTTTAAGCAAACAATTATATTTAAGTGTTTTTTTTTTCTTAATAAAAATAAAATTTAAAAAATTTTATATGAAAAATTTTACGTTTTTTATTGAAGGAATATGACAACAAAAGAATTTGTTCAGCAAAAAATAAAATACACTCTTGGATTACTATTGAATCTCGGAAATGTGGGGGTATTCAAATCAATTCCTGGTAAAACCTAACTCACACACACACAAATATTATGTGTTTGTGAACGCTTAGGCAGAGACTGCACATAGACGGGCTGCCTGGAATCAAACACAGATTGGCGAACGTGTGAATTGTTGATGGTGTCTGTATGAAAAAGCCTCGCGATACTATAGAATGTCTCGCACTGATTTCAATTAAAGGTTTTTTCTTAGAGAATTTCAAATACATACGTAAAATTGTCATATAAAAAACAAAATCTGACAAAATCACATTATTTTTTTTTGGAGAAAACTTTGCCATTCTCAAAAAACCAAGCAGATTGGTAGAGGATAATGATAAAAAAAACTTTCGAATGTGGGCAAATGCATGGTCTCATATGTGACAGTACTACGTTCGAAGGAGATGAAAAAAATAAAAACCATTTTTTTTTTTATTATTTTTTTAACTTTTTGTGTAAAACGTAAAAATTTAGTAATAATGAAGAAATCCACTGGACTAAATGGTCCTCGAATATTAGGACAAAAAAAAATATAGTAATAAAAGTAACAGAAGTTTGATAAAGTTTTTTTAAATGATTTGAAACATGTTTACTTTATTTTACAATATCCTGGAATACAAAGACTTTTTTGATTATTTTTTTTTACAACCTATATTATGAAATATGAATTGACGTTATGTTATGTGCTACAAATTTCCTTTTTGATACTTTTTAATAAAAATATTTCAAATACAATTTTGTATACAGGAAATGTTTGGTCACGTATGTTCCATTAGAACGTCAATGAAAGCAAATTAAAATTGTTCTGCACAAGAATGCAAATTTTGCATTCAGATTAATCATCATGGTAACTAAGATAAGGCTGGGACATTTTAATTTAATAAAATGTAAGCATTTTTCTTTATTACTACACGTAAGAAACAAATTATTATCAACTTTTTATTTATCGATCTCTATGGTCCTTTCTGTGGAAATGCCTTTATAAACTTTTACGAACCTCAAACAGGGCATTGATCAAATTATCTAAAAAAAAAGTATTAGGAAACTAAATAATAAAACTAATGCAATGATTAGAACCACATGTACATTTGTTGTACCAAAAATCATTTGATTGTACTAAAAAATACTTTATTGTACCAAAAAGTATTTTTATTTCACCAAAAAAGTAATTAAAAGTGTTTGATTATACTAAAAGGTACTGCTATCGTATTAAAATACAACTTTAATGTAACAAAACAGCAATTTTAGTGTATCCAAAAAGTACTCAACAGTGTAACAAAGTACTTTTATTCTGTCAAAAAGTACCTTTAACTTAACAAAAAATTCTTTTATCGTATTAAATAGTGCCTTTATACTACCAAAAAGTACTTTAATTGTATCATAATATAACTAGTATAGTGCAAATAGTACTTTTGTTGTACCAAAAAGTACTTTTAATTTATAAAATAGTAGTTTATTGTACAAATATCTACTTTTGTGCTATAAAAAAGTATCTTCACTGAACCAAAAGTACTTTTAGTGTACTAAAATTAGCTTTCAATGGCCAAGAAAGTACTTTTTATGTACCAAAAATTACTTTTGCTCTATTAAAAAGTACTTTTACTGCATCACAAAATACTTTTGTTATAGCAAAAAGTACTTAATTTTACCACAAAAGTACTTTAATTATACTTTGGTGTACCATAAAGTACAAAAAATACATTTCATTTTAACAAAAAGTACTTTTATTGTACCTAAAAAGTAGTTTACTGTACCACACAATACTTTCATCGCCCAAAAAGTACTTTAGTTATGCCAAGCAGTACTTTATTCCTACTAAAAAGCAACGTAGCAAAAAGTACGTTAATTGAATCTTGGTTCTAACAAACAGTTGTTTTATTATTATTTGGGACTCAATTCTCAGAACTGCACGTGAAAGTAACCCCAAAAAGATGAAGTCCTGCATCATTCGTTTTGTCAAGTTGCATGCCATAATAATTTAATATCTATTTGAAGTTAGTAAGTATCGTATAGGGAAATTTGTCACGTTTTAGGCTCTTTTGTTTGACATAATTCGAGAACCACTAGTCCGATTTAGCTGAAACAAATTTAAAAAAAAAATTAAGAATTACAATTCCTTTAATCTGTTCATATAACGTTTTCCTACATAAGCAACAGTTTCACTTTTCCATTCATCAAATGATTTTGAACGGGGTTATTTTGTAGCAGTTATAATAAAACTGTTGTACTCCGTGGCGTATGGCAGCACTCAGAATTGAGTCCCAAGATCATGTATTGTACTTTTATTCACAATAAGTACTTTTATTAACTAAAAAGTACATTTATTATACTAAAAAAAGATTCCATTAACCAAAAAGTACTTTTCTTGTACCACAAAGTACTTTTATTGTACTAAAAATTACTTTGTATCAAAAAGTATCTTTATTGAACCTTCGTACATTTGGTGTAATAAAATTTTTCAATTTTAAATAATTTGTAAAATATTTGAATATTTTTTTGGGCTCTTCTTTAAATTAACAAAAAAATATTCAAGAAGTATTTGTATACCCTTCACCACGCGCATGAGCAGAGTGAAGGGTATATTAATTTTGTTCTTCCATTTGTAACGCCCAAAAGGAGGCGTGGTATGTATATATATATAAATGATCAGCATCGAAATCTGAGTCGATTTTAAGGTGATCGTCTGTCCGTCCGTCTGTCCCCGCGATTACAGCCGCAGCTTAAGAGATATCGGGCTGAAATTTGGAATGCAAGCTTCTATCCTCAAAGCGGAGGTTAAGTTCTAAGATGAGCCCGATCGGAACTACTTCCACCTCCCATACAAACTCCTCCTTTTTGGGGTCTGTCCCTGCGATTACAGCCGTAGTTTAAGGGGAATCAAGCTGAAATATTGTATGCAAGCTTTTCTGCTCTAAAATTTGTAAAATTTTGTATGTTAGCTTCCCCACACCAAGCGGAGGTTGAGTAGTAAGATGAGATCGATCGGTAAAAAACACCTCCCACCTCCCATACAAAATCCCTCTTTTTGGAGATGTCAGTATGTCAGTCCCCGCGATTACAGCAGTAATTTAAGAGCAATCAAGCTGAAATATTGTATGCAAGCTTTGTTGAACTAAATGGAGTTTGAATTTTAAGATGAGCCCGATCGGTCAAAAACTACTTCCACTTCCCATACAAACTCCCCATTTTTGGGGTCTATCCCTACGATTACAACTGTAGTTTAAGAGCAATCAAGCTGAAATATTGTATGCAAGCTTTTCTGCTCTAAGCGGAGGTTGAGTATTAAAATAAGACCGATAAAGGCCTTACTAGTTTTGTTTAATATTGAAGAGTATGAAAAATTTTTAACATTTTGAAAATATAACCAAATTATTTTTTTTAATTGTAATTTCAAAATTTATTAATGAGGTGAATTTTTTAAATTAAACTCCTAAAAGGCGGTTATAAAAACTAATTTTTTTATAAAAAAAATATATAGTTTTTAGTGTGTGTTTTATTTTAAACTTTTATTAGTTTCCCTTAACTTCCCCAAAGCTTCTCGAGTTTTAGCATTCTTCCAAACTGTAACTTTCAGAGGGAAGTCAGTTTTAAAAACTATTTAGAAAATAAAGTTAGAAAAATTATTTTTTGTTAGCCATAACTTCTGCTCATTTAAAACTATATTTGAGAAAAGGATTATAATTTTGCTTTTATTTTTGTTTAAAATATTTAGTTTCACATTAAATAAAAAAAAAATTAAAAAATATGTTTTCCCGAAAATTAAAAATTTGACACCTGATTAATTTTTTTATTTTAATTTTTTATATTTTTTGATACAATTTCTAAATATAACCATAAAAAGTTCACTTTTATTTTTGCGCTGCAAATTAAAGAGTTATTTCCTTGATACTAAGTACCTACCTATTTTAACCATCATGACTTAAATTTCTCAACTCCTATTAAATTTTCTTTCTGCGCTACAAACCCCTCTCGAACCCACTGTGCAACCACCACATGTTCTCTCAGTGCATTGGACCAAATTAATGTAATGCGCCACAAAGTATTATGAAGTAAAATAAAACTGCAAATTGTCATCGGTCGTATGATTAAAAATAATTGTTTTTAATTGTTACGAATGTCATAATATAAATCTGTTATTGTACAATAATAAGAAATGAAAACAGAAAATATCGTAAACCAATAAACCAACGAAAAAAAGAAAAAACAACATATTCGTAAACCCCCTTTCACAGATAAGTAAAAAGTAGAAAAAAAAGAAAACAAAAATTTGCTATTCACCATTTAAATATAACATTGAGCTGTAGTGAGTCGTCGTCGTTCAATATCAATTTCAAACGATATTATTTTTTTTTGTCGCATATAAATCAAATTTAATTGATGGCACGTAAATAGAGTGGATGTGGATATTGTGCCGATATATGATTTGAGCTTTTCTTGGAAAGTCCCCTTTCCAGCCGCTAGTTAAATAGAGTAAATATTGGACTAGACTGATAAATATATTTTTGTGATAGATAATATGTTTTTTTTCAAAGTAGATATTGTAAATGTTATTGCTGGAAAAAAAAGACTAGAACGCACAGTACTAAGTAAACGTAAGAAACTCAGTAATATATAGCAAAAAAATATAGCTTACCTTGAGAAGTAAAATGAGTAGAAAAGACTAAAATAATTTTTGGTACAGTAAAAGTACTTTTTGATACAACAACAACACTTGTTGGGAAATGAAAAAACTGTTATATACAACAAAAGTACTTGATGGTTTAATAAAAGAAATTTTTGGTACAATCGAGTACATTTTAGTACTTTAGTACTTGCTGGTAAAGAACAGTACTTTTTGATCTAAATAATGTACTTTTTGGTACATAAAAGTATTTTTTGGTGCAATTAAAGTACTTTTGCATAAAATTTTGGTAAAACAGAAGTACTTGATGGTTCCACAAAAGTAAATTTTAATAAAATAAAAGTACTTTTTGGTACTACAAAAGTTATTTTTGATTAATAAGCGTACTTTTTGATATAACAAATGTACTTTTTGATATACAAAAGTATATCAAATTCTTCTCAATAAAACAAAATTACTTTTTCTTAAAAATAACCTTTTAATACAAAAAAGTGTTTTTGGTGCAATAAAATAACTTTTAAACAAAATAAAATTACTTTTAAATAGAACAAAAGTACCTTTGGTAACAATAAAAGTACCTTTTAATACAATAAAAGTACATGATGGTTCAATAAAATTACTTTTTGTTGCAATAACAGTACCTTTTGGTACAATCAAATACATCCATAAAAGTACTTTTTAGTTAAATATAAATTCTTATTTTAAATAATAAAAGTACCTTTTGGTGCATAAAATTATAAAATAAAAGTACTTTTTGTTACGATCAAGTACATTTTGGTAAAACAAAAGTACTTAATGGTTCAACAATAAATTCTTGACAAAATAGAAGTACTTTTTGTTACAACAAAGTATTTTTATGTAAATAAATGTACTTTTTTATATAATAAAATTACTTTTTGTTACAACAAACGTACTTCTTGGTACAATTAAGGTACTTTTTGGTTCAAAAAAGTACATTTTGGTGCAATAAAAGTACTTTTAAATAAAATAAAAGTACTTTTGTTTGACATAGAAGTACTTTTATTTAATTTAAAAGTACTTTTATTGCACCAAAATGTACTTTTTTGAACCAAAAAGTACCTTAATTGTACCAAAAAGTACGTTTGTTGTAAAGTACAATAAAAGTACTTTCAAATAAAATGAAAGTTCTTCTATGTCAAACAAAAGTACTTTTTGTTACAATTACAGTGCAATAAAAGTACTGATGCAATTAAAGTACTTTTTGGTATAATCAAGTACTTTTTACTGCAATAAAAATACTTTTAGGTATAATAAAAGTCCTTTTCAAATAATAAAAGTACTTTTTGGTAAATAAAATTACTTTTTGAGCGAGAAAAGTACGTTTATATAAAATAAAAGTACTTTTTGTTACGATAATAGTTTATTTAAGTAAAACAAAAGTACTTAATGGTTTAACAAAAGAAGTTTTTGATAAAATAAAAGTACTTTTTAATACAACAAAAGTACTTCTTGATGTTACAAAAATACTTTTTGTAGCAATAAAAGTACTTTTCAATAAAACAAAAGTACTTTTTGTTAGAAAAAAAGTATAAAAGTACTCTTTGGTACAATATAATACAAAAAATAGTAATTTTACATATAATAAAAGTACCTTCTGTTACGATTAAAGTACATTTTGGAAAAAAACAAAAGTAATTGATGGTTCATTAAAATAGTTTTTGATACAACAACATTAATTTTTGTAAATTAAAAGTAGTTTTGGGTACAACAAAACTAATAAAAGTACTTTTTGATAAAACAAATAACTTTTTGGTGCAATCATGTACATTTTAGTACAATAAAAGTACTTTCTGGTACAATAAAAGTACTATCTGGTTAAATAAAGTACTTTTTGACACAAAATATACTTGTTGATTACATAAAAGTACTTTTTGGTGCAATATTATTAAAAAAAAACTTAATTTCCCTTTGCACCCCATGAATGAGGTATGGGATAGCTTCTCGCGTTCTTGTGAATTAACACGCTTTCTATTTTTAGATTCACAACTAACGGCACCTACTTGTTTATCGACGAATGCGAACGTCACTGTTTTGAGAAGCTCTTACTAGACACGCCCATTGACTCGACACTTATACTGCGAAGTTGCTGTCAACAACATTCGAGGGGAGCCGACAATGAAAGAACAATTTTTTTTAAGATGACTGGAGCCAGGTTTGAACCTACGATCTCCCGTATGGTAGTCGCGTGTTCTAACCACTATGCCACGACCGGTGCAGTATAGTTACTTTTAAAAAACGTAAATGTACTTTTTGTTACAATAAAATAACTTTTTTGTGCAATAAAAGTACAAAACATAGTACTTTTTGGTACAGTCAAATACATCTTAGTACAATAAAAGTACTTTTTGGTACAATAAAAACACTTTTTGGTGCAACAAAGGAACAATTTGCTGGAAATAAATAAATATGTTGTTAATTAATAGTATATTTTAGTACAATGAATGTACTTGTTGATACAATAAAAGAACTTTTTGATACTACAAAAACCCTTTTTGTTGCAATAAGAGTACTTTCTGGTTCAATAAAAGTACTTTCTGGTGCAATAAAATTAATTTTATAAAAATAATAAAAGTACTTTCTGGTGCAAAAATTACTTTTATATAAAAGTACTTTTAATTAAACAAGAAGTTCTTTTTGGTGCAATAAAAGTACGTACTGTTAGAATTAATGTACATGTTCTTTACATAAAAGTGCTTTTTGTTACACTTAAAGTACTTCTAAATAATATAAAAGTACTTTTATTAAAAAAAAGTAATTTTTGGTACAATAAAGGTACATTTTGACACAAGAAAAGTACTTTATGGTTCAATACAAGTACTTTTTTATACAATAAAAGTACTTTTTTTTAAAAAAAAAATAGTACTTTTTGATATAACAAAAACACTTTTTGGTAAATAAAAGTACATTTGCCGCAATAAAATTACTTAAATATTACATAAAAGTACTTTTTTAGTAGAATGAATGTACTTGTTGGTACAATAAAAGTACTTGTTGGTACTATAAAAGTCATTTTTGGTACAATTAAAGTACTTTCTGGTTTAGTAAAATAACTTTTTAATACATTGAAAGTACTTTTATTGTACTGGTTGATTTAGTATAAGTACTTTTTAATACGTTTGTAATACAATAAAAATACTCTGTAATACTATATCAATATTGTTCAGTACAAGTTACTGCACCTGTCTGCCTATGCACTGCACTTATTTATTTACCTTTTCGCTAACTTTCTGCGTTGGCCCACGTTTATCGCACCGAAATCCATCAAACAAACGGAAGCAAACATTTCGTGTGAATCAACTTTGTTGCTTACTGTTTTATTTATAAAGCAACACATTTGCGGCGTTTACCACACAACACAAAACACATGATATTCCGGTCTCCTTACCAAATTTATGCAATTGACAAGAAGCCACGAAAAAAAAATTAAACAATTCAAAACATGCGACTGATCTATGATAAGAACTATTCAAGCGAAGTTTTCAATGAGTTCTAAATAAAATTTGTATAATTTTTCAGTTAATTTCGGTTTTGAACGACTAAAATAAGCGGCTTTTGTCTAAAGGCGGTAACGATATGAAATTCGCCGATATTTTTAGAATAACAATTGAAAATTTTGTGTTTTTTTTTTTGCAAAAATTCATTTCACTTCCTCGACAGTCTGGTAAAGAAAGTGAAATGTGTAGTCATGCTTTTGTTGTTCTTTTTTTGGCTTGAGTGTAAAATTACAATTTTAAATATTGTAAAATGACGACAACAAAGCTGTGGTTATTTATTAACTTTTAGAAAGGCGAAGGAAGATATTCAAACAGGTCATGATCGCCTCCTATACAGCTGTTTCAAAGTACTGTGCCAATATTGCGTTTCGCCACCAATGTTTACCATTTAAATCTATTTATAATTCAGCCAGTTATCTATTTTAGTATTTAGTTACCAGACAGCTTGGCTGATGGACGAATAAAATATAAATACGCGTTATAAATTAAAAATATTATTTGAGATTGTGTCAAAACTTATTGCTTAATTATGTAAATATCGATAATTGTTGGATGAAATACTAGTTTAACTTGCAGAGATTTATGTAGGACACTTAACACGAGCTGGAATTGTCAAAACGCGATACGACTATTAGGAATATTTTGCAAACTTTTGTACTTTTAACATTTTGTGGAATAATTAGATATGTGTTTAACACACTCAATCAGAATTGTATTTCCTTTTTTGGTATATACCATTATTATTGTATGTATGCATATTAGGGTGGTTCGATTTACAAGCTTGGCGATTTTCGTTTCGGACTTGACATGTTATGAAGGAAAATAGAGGATGACTGAGAGAGGAATCGAACCCTTGATCTCCCGCATGATAGTCACATCGCTCATTTGCTGCAAGACCGGCATAACTCAAAAAAATCGATTCCGAGATAAACGCGTTTAAAGTTTTCAATTTACACCCAACTTGTACGAAATGGAGGAATTCAAATAGCGGAGTGTATAAAAGATATTAATATAAACATATAGTTTGATGGAATGAACAATTCTACATCATTAATTCAAAAATTATGCCGGTCTTGCAGCAAATGAGCGACATGTTCTAACAAACATGCCACTTCCGGCCCTATTAGAAATAAATACTCTCTGACAATTATGAACATGGGAGCGTTCTAGCCTCCGCCACAAATGTTTCTGTAAGCAAAGTTTATGTTGCAATGATATCTCTTTTACCTCAAATCTCTAGTGTTCTATGACATAATTCAATTAAGCCTAAAAGCATGCTATGCCATCATGTTACCAAGTATTTTACATTGATTGCTTTATACTTAATAAAAAGTGTACACAACACAGACACTAACCATACCGACATCCATATGTGTCACCGCTGCAATTCACAATTCAATCACTCTTGCAGTCTTGACTATATCCTCTAGATGTGTACCTCGCCTGCGTTAGTGGCCTGTGATCGTTGCTGAAAATTTCAGTTCAGTTTTTGTGGTTTCCATTCAAAGCGAGCCAGTCGAACAAATCTATACGTGTTTGTATGTACTACGTAGATATGTATGCAAGTATGTTGTATGTGCATGCCAAAACACCTGTGTTTGATTGTCAATCTCTTACGAGTGGCTTGAGCACATTCATACCTTGTATGCACATATATACCTGTGCACATACATACCTACCTACAGTTCAATACAGACATACGGACTTGATCAATGTCACCTTCGTACTTTTCGTTAAACTGTTTTTGGTCGTTGTTGTTTTTTTTTGTTTGTTTCTTTTTTACGGTACTGTTTTCTATTCGATTTCTTTGCATTTTCAATGCGTTGTTATAATTCAACAACGTTCAGTTAATTTTACATATTTTGCATTTGCACTCGATCGTATAAATTGATTGGATAAATTTCTAAATGTACCTATATAAGTATATGTGTGTGAAGATATAAACGTTTATAACTAGCGAAGATACCAACCAAGGTGTCTCCACTACTCTCTATTGTGAATGGTTATGTAACCAATTTTCTCAGGATATAAAGAAAATTCCAATTATCTTCCACAATATTGGAGCAACATTCACAAAATTTACCCCAGACGTAGTCAAGGACCCAGGCTACAGGTCTATCCTATAATTTAATCAAATTCTTTCCCTAGAAATTACATATACGATAGTAAAAAGCTACATGGGGATATGACCATATCCGGGAAACCGGAGAGAGTGCATCAATGTCCACCATACCACAGAGGATCCAGGGGGTGTGGAATACAAAAATATGACCAGATTTTCCAGGACCGATTTCAGAGCTGGGAAATCCTTGACCAAAAATGTACATTTTCATATGATGAAATCTGGCCAGGATGATTGGCCATATTTGGATAACTGGAGGGAGTGCATCAATCCCCATTATACCATAGAGGCTCCAGGGCTTGTGCAATACAAAAATATGTCCAGATTTTCCAGGACCGATTTCAGAGCTGGGAAATCCTTTACCAAACAAGTACATTTTCATATGATGAAATCTGGCCAGGATGATTGGCCATATTTGGATAACTGGAGGGAGTGCATCAATCCCCATTATACCATAGAGGCTCAAGGGCGTGTGCAATTCAAAAATATGTCCAGATTTTCCAGGACCGATTTCAGAGCTGGGAAATCCTTTACCAAACAAGTACATTTTCATATGATGAAATCTGGCCAGGATGATTGGCCATATTTGGATAACTGGAGGGAGTGCATCAATCCCCATTATACCATAGAGGCTCCAGGGCGTGTGCAATTCAAAAATATGTCCAGATTATCCTGGATCGATGTCAGAGCTGGGAAATCCTTTACCAAAAAAGTACATTTTCATATGATGAAATCTGGCCAGGATGATTGGCCATATTTGGATAACTGGAGGGAGTGCATCAATCCCCATTATACCATAGAGGCTCCAGGGCGTGTGCAATTCAAAAATATTTCCAGTTTTTCCAGGACCGATTTCAGAGCTGGGAAATCCTTTACCAAAAAAGTACATTTTCATATGATGAAGTCTGGCCAGGATGATTGGCCATAATTGGGAAACCGGAAGGAGTGCATCAATCCCCATTATACCATAAAGGCTCCAGGGGGTGTGCAATTCAAAAATATGTCCAGTTTTTTCAGGACCGATTTCAGAGCTGGGAAATCCTTTACCAAAAAAGTACATTTTCATATGATGAAGTCTGGCCAGGATGATTGGCCATAATTGGGAAACCGGAGGGACTGCATCAATCCCCATTATACCATAGAGGCTCCAGGGCGTGTGCAATTCAAAAATATGTCCAGTTTTTTCAGGACCGATTTCAGAGCTGGGAAATCCTTTACCAAAAAAGTACATTTACATATGATGAAGCCTGGCCAGGATGATTGGCCATATTTGGAAAACTGGAGGGAGTGCATCAATCCCCATTATACCATAGAGGCTCCAGGGCGTGTGCAATACAAAAATATGTCCAGATTTTCCAGGACCGATTTCAGAGCTGGGAAATCCGTGACCAAAAAATAAATTTTCATATGATGAAATCTGGCCAGGTGATTGGCCATATTTGGAAAACTGGAGGGAGTGCATCAATCCCCATTGTACCATAGAGGCTCCAGGTTGTGTGCAATTCAAAAATATATCCAGTTTTTTCAGGACCGATTTCAGAGCTGGGAAATCCTTTACCAAAAAAGTACATTTTCATATGATGAAATCTGGCCAGGATGATTGGCCATAATTGGGAAACCGGAGGGAGTGAACAATCCCCATTATACCATAGATGCTCCAGGGGGTGTGCAATACAAAAATATGTCCAGTTTTTCCAGGACCGATTTCAGAGCTGGGAAATCCTTTACCAAAAAAGTACATTTTCATATGATGAAGTCTGGCCAGGATGGTTGGCCATAATTGGAAAACTGGAGGGAGTGCATCAATCCCCATTATACCATAGGGGCCCCAGGGTGTGTGCAATTCAAAAATATGTCCAGTTTTTCCAGGACCGATTTCAGAGCTGGGAATTCCTTGACCAAAAAAGTACATTTTAATATGATGAAATCTGGCCAGGATGATTGGCCATATTTGGAAAACTGGAGGGAGTGCATCAATCCGCATTATACCATAGAGGCTCCAGGGGGTGTGCAATTCAAAAATATGTCCAGTTTTTTCAGGACCGATTTCAGAGCTGGGAAATTCTTTACCAAAAAGTACATTTACATATGATGAAGCCTGGCCAGGATGATTGGCCATAATTGCAAAACTGGAGGGAGTGCATCAATCCCCATTATACCATAGAGGCTCCAGGGGGTGTGCAATTCAGAAATATGTCCAGTTTTTTCAGGACCGATTTCAGAGCTGGGAAATCCTATACCAAAAAAGTACATTTTCATATGATGAAGTCTGGCCATTATGATTGGCCATAATTGGGAAACCGGAGGGAGTGCATCAATCCCCATTATACCATAAAGGCTCCAGGGGGTGTGCAATTCAAAAATATGTCCAGTTTTTTCAGGACCGATTTCAGAGCTGGGAAATCCTTTACCAAAAAAGTACATTTTCATATGATGAAATCTGGCCAGGATGATTGGCCATATTTGGATAACTGGAGGGAGTGCATCAATCCCCATTATACCATAGAGGCTCGAGGGCGTGTGCAATTCAAAAATATGTCCAGATTTTCCAGGACCGATTTCAGAGCTGGGAAATCCTTTACCAAACAAGTACATTTTCATATGATGAAATCTGGCCAGGATGATTGGCCATATTTGGATAACTGGAGGGAGTGCATTAATCCCCATTATACCATCGAGGCTCCAGGGCGTGTAGAATACAAAAATATGTCCAGATTTTCCAGGACCGATTTCAGAGCTGGGAAATCCATTACCAAAAAAGTACATTTTCATATGATGAAATCTGGCCAGGATGATTGGCCATATTTGGATAACTGGAGGGAGTGCATCAATCCCCATTATACCATAGAGGTTCCAGGACGTGTGCAATTCATAAATATGTCCAGTTTTTCCAAGACCGATTTCAGAGCTGGGAAATCCATTACCAAAAAAGTACATTTTCATATGATGAAATCTGGCCAGGATGATTGGCCATATTTGGATAACTGGAGGGAGTGCATTAATCCCCATTATACCATCGAGGCTCCAGGGCGTGTAGAATACAAAAATATGTCCAGATTTTCCAGGACCGATTTCAGAGCTGGGAAATCCTTTACCAAAAAGTACATTTTCATATGATGAAATCTGGCCAGGATGATTGGCCATAATTGGGAAACCGGAGGGAGTGCATCAATCCCCATTATACCATTAAGGCTCCAGGGGGTGTGCAATTCAAAAATATGTCCAGTTTTTTCAGGACCGATTTCAGAGCTGGGAAATTCTTTACCAAAAAGTACATTTACATATGATGAAGCCTGGCCAGGATGATTGGCCATAATTGCAAAACTGGAGGGAGTGCATCAATCCCCATTATACCATAGAGGCTCCAGGGGGTGTGCAATTCAAAAATATGTCCAGTTTTTTCAGGACCGATTTCAGAGCTGGGAAATCCTTTACCAAAAAAGTACATTTTCATATGATGAAGTCTGGCCAGGATGATTGGCCATAATTGGGAAACCGGAGGGAGTGCATCAATCCCCATTATACCATAGAGGCTCCAGGGCGTGTGCAATTCAAAAATATGTCCAGTTTTTTCAGGACCGATTTCAGAGCTGGGAAATCCTTTACCAAAAAAGTACATTTACATATGATGAAGCCTGGCCAGGATGATTGGCCGTATTTGGAAAACTGGAGGGAGTGCATCAATCCCCATTATACCATAGAGGCTCCAGGGCGTGTGCAATACAAAAATATGTCCAGATTTTCCAGGACCGATTTCAGAGCTGGGAAATCCGTGACCAAAAAATAAATTTTCATATGATGAAATCTGGCCAGGTGATTGGCCATATTTGGAAAACTAGAGGGAGTGCATCAATCCCCATTGTACCATAGAGGCTCCAGGTTGTGTGCAATTCAAAAATATATCCAGTTTTTTCAGGACCGATTTCAGAGCTGGGAAATCCTTTACGAAAAAAGTACATTTTCATATGATGAAATCTGGCCAGGATGATTGGCCATAATTGGGAAACCGGAGGGAGTGCATCAATCCCCATTATACCATAGATGCTCCAGGGGGTGTGCAATACAAAAATATGTCCAGTTTTTCCAGGACCGATTTCAGAGCTGGGAAATCCTTTACCAAAAAAGTACATTTTCATATGATGAAGTCTGGCCAGGATGGTTGGCCATAATTGGAAAACTGGAGGGAGTGCATCAATCCCCATTATACCATAGGGGCCCCAGGGTGTGTGCAATTTAAAAATATGTCCAGTTTTTCCAGGACCGATTTCAGAGCTGGGAATTCCTTGACCAAAAAAGTACATTTTAATATGATGAAATCTGGCCAGGATGATTGGCCATATTTGGAAAACTGGAGGGAGTGCATCAATCCGCATTATACCATAGAGGCTCCAGGGGGTGTGCAATTCAAAAATATGTCCAGTTTTTTCAGGACCGATTTCAGAGCTGGGAAATTCTTTACCAAAAAGTACATTTACATATGATGAAGCCTGGCCAGGATGATTGGCCATAATTGCAAAACTGGAGGGAGTGCATCAATCCCCATTATACCATAGAGGCTCCAGGGAGTGTGCAATTCAGAAATATGTCCAGTTTTTTCAGGACCGATTTCAGAGCTGGGAAATCCTATACCAAAAAAGTACATTTTCATATGATGAAGTCTGGCCAGGATGATTGGCCATAATTGGGAAACCGGAGGGAGTGCATCAATCCCCATTATACCATAAAGGCTCCAGGGGGTGTGCAATTCAAAAATATGTCCAGTTTTTTCAGGACCGATTTCAGAGCTGGGAAATCCTTTACCAAAAAAGTACATTTTCATATGATGAAATCTGGCCAGGATGATTGGCCATATTTGGATAACTGGAGGGAGTGCATCAATCCCCATTATACCATAGAGGCTCGAGGGCGTGTGCAATTCAAAAATATGTCCAGATTTTCCAGGACCGATTTCAGAGCTGGGAAATCCTTTACCAAACAAGTACATTTTCATATGATGAAATCTGGCCAGGATGATTGGCCATATTTGGATAACTGGAGGGAGTGCATTAATCCCCATTATACCATCGAGGCTCCAGGGCGTGTAGAATACAAAAATATGTCCAGATTTTCCAGGACCGATTTCAGAGCTGGGAAATCCATTACCAAAAAAGTACATTTTCATATGATGAAATCTGGCCAGGATGATTGGCCATATTTGGATAACTGGAGGGAGTGCATCAATCCCCATTATACCATAGAGGTTCCAGGACGTGTGCAATTCATAAATATGTCCAGTTTTTCCAAGACCGATTTCAGAGCTGGGAAATCCATTACCAAAAAAGTACATTTTCATATGATGAAATCTGGCCAGGATGATTGGCCATATTTGGATAACTGGAGGGAGTGCATTAATCCCCATTATACCATCGAGGCTCCAGGGCGTTTAGAATACAAAAATATGTCCAGATTTTCCAGGACCGATTTCAGAGCTGGGAAATCCTTTACCAAAAAGTACATTTTCATATGATGAAATCTGGCCAGGATGATTGGCCATAATTGGGAAACCGGAGGGAGTGCATCAATCCCCATTATACCATTAAGGCTCCAGGGGGTGTGCAATTCAAAAATATGTCCAGTTTTTTCAGGACCGATTTCAGAGCTGGGAAATTCTTTACCAAAAAGTACATTTACATATGATGAAGCCTGGCCAGGATGATTGGCCATAATTGCAAAACTGGAGGGAGTGCATCAATCCCCATTATACCATACAGGCTCCAGGGGGTGTGCAATTCAGAAATATGTCCAGTTTTTTCAGGACCGATTTCAGAGCTGGGAAATCCTATACCAAAAAAGTACATTTTCATATGATGAAGTCTGGCCAGGATGATTGGCCATAATTGGGAAACCGGAGGGAGTGCATCAATCCCCATTATACCATAGAGGCTCCAGGGGGTGTGGAATACAAAAATATGTCCAGATTTTCCAGGACCGATTTCAGAGCTGGGAAATCCTTTACCAAAAAAGTACATTTTCATATGATGAAATCTGGCCAGGATGATTGGCCATATTTGGATAACTGGAGGGAGTGCATCAATCCCCATTATACCATCGAGGCTCCAGGGCGTGTAGAATACAAAAATATGTCCAGATTTTCCAGGACCGATTTCAGAGCTGGGAAATCCTTTGTATATATATAAATCAAATGCACTTAAAAACTTTTTAATTTTTTTAACAAAAATTGTGGACTAGAATAAATAGTATTAAAAGAATAATAAATAATTTATCGTCACTAATTAATGAAACAACTATAAAAAAAAATTTACTTATTAAAAAAATCAATAAAAAATAATTATTAACCAATAAAAGAAAGACCTCTCCGCGGATTTGAACCCTCGACCAAGGACAATACGCACCTCATCGCTATGAGTCGCGCTACTCTCTAGTTGCGCTTAGAAGGTACTTTAGACATATTTGTTTGCAATTTCATTGGAGATTTTATAGAACATGTGATACAGATAACCTTGACTATTTACTGTTGCATATAAAATATCAACATTTTATGTGTGTGTGTGTTGTGACAAAGAACATAAAAGGAGGCTGCTAACATCGCTTTTAATATGGTTTTATTGATACGAGTGAATAATGCACATTTATCAAATGAATATTTTTTTCCATCAATACTCCTACTCTTTGTTAGTCTCTTATGAACATCGCGATTATAAGAATTGTAGTTTCGTACTTTTATAGCAAAATATATATTCTGTTGAGTTGTCTTTTGTTTTTATAAAAATATCCAAGCAGGATTCGAACCACGTACCTTCGTCATCTACGTCGTCCTACTTAACACTTGCACCAGCCACGTATGCGTATTGCGCATGGTAGAAGTGAGAATGATCGTAAATTGCAATTTCTTTGTTTAAATTTGCATTTTCTTCATTTTGTCACCATGCTGAACATCATCTCCGTACATGTGTGTGTAATAGTCGGAAAGAGCAAGTGAGAGACGACATGAAAGTTTTTTGGTTTTGGGGGTGGTATTTAAACAACATATTTAGAAACCACAGGTAGACCTCGTTTAACATCTTTTATCTTTAATTGCTTTTCAGCAGATGGATCGGTGGTTAATAAAAACAGTTACAAATTTAATTTTTTAAAGCAAAAATGATATTGCTAAATTTTTTTTCCTGAACGACACCATGTAGCGTGTAAAACGAAAAATTTTCCCAAAAAATAAACCGTGTTAGAGGAATACTTTGTTGTAAGTAGCACGTATTAAGCGAGGTCAACCTGTACTCTTGATAGTTCATGATGAAAAAAAGTGCTTCCTACCTACAATTTGTAGGTGTAAATCATATGAGGCGTACCTTTTTTAATTAAATTAAATTAACATTAAATAATTAAAACAATAAATAATATTTTTACATATTTTTGTTCATTTTTTCTGCAAACAATAGTTTAAATAAATTTTTATATACAGGAATATATTTACATAGAAGTATAAACACATCTTATTTTAAACGCTTGCGTATTCTTATTTTATGATAATGTTTACATGGTGATTAAAAAAGAACCAAATAACCGACAATTTGTTATTACACACACATGTATGGAGATGATGTTCAGCATGGTGACAAAATGAAGAAAATGCAAATTTAAACAAAGAAATTGCAATTTACGATCATTCTCACTTCTACCATGCGCAATAAACATACGTGGCTGGTGCAAGTGTTAAGTAGGACGACGTTGATGACGAAGGTACGCGGTTCGAATCCTGCATGGATATTTTTATAAAAACAAAAGACAACTCAACAGAATATATATTTTGCTATAAAAGTACGAAACAACAATTCTTATAATCGCGATGTTCATAAGAGACTAACAAAGAGTAGGAGTATTGATGGAAAAAATATTCATTTGATAAATGTGCATTATTCACTCGTAACAATAAAACCATATTAAAAGCGATGTTAGCAGCCTCCTTTTATGCTCTTTGTCACAACACACACACAGTAAATAGTCAAGGTTATCTGTATCACATGTTCTATAAAATCTCCAATGAAATTGCAAACAAATCTGTCTAAAGTACGTTATAAATGCAGCTAGAGTATAGCCCGACTGATAGCGATGAGGTGCGTGTTGTCCTGGGTCGTGGGTTCAAATCCGCGGAGAGGTCTTTCTTTTATTGGTTAATAATTATTTTTTATTTATTTTTTTTAATAAGTAAATTTTTTTTTACAGTTGTTTTATTAATTAGTGACGATAAATTATTTATTATTCTTTTAATACTATTTATTCTAGTCCACAATTTTAGTTAAAAAAATTAAAAAGTTTTAAAGTGCATTTGATTTATATATATACAAAGGATTTCCCAGCTCTGAAATCGGTCCTGAAAAAACTGGACATATTTGTGAATTGCACACAACCTGGAGCCTCTATGGTACAATGGGGATTGATGCACTTCCTCCAGTTATCCAAATATGGCCAACCATCCTGGCCAGATTTCATCATATGAAAATGTACTTTTTTGGTAAAGGATTTCCCAGCTCTGAAATCGGTCCTGGAAAATCTGGACATATTTTTGTATTCCACACCCCCTGGAGCCTCTATGGTATAATGGGGAATTATGCACTCTCTCCAGTTTCCCAAATATGGCCAATCACCTGGCCAGATTTCATCATATGAAAATGTACTTTTTGGTAAAGGATTTCCCAGCTCTGAAATCGGTCCTGGAAAATCTGGATATATTTTTGAATTGCACACCCCCTGGAGCCTCTATGGTATAATGCGGATTGATGCACTCCCTCCAGTTTTCCAAATATGGCCAATCATCCTGGCCAGATTTCATCATATTAAAATGTACTTTTTTGGTCAAGGAATTCCCAGCTCTGAAATCGGTCCTGGAAAAACTGGACATATTTTTGAATTGCACACACCCTGGGGCCCCTATGGTATAATGGGGATTGATGCACTCCCTCCAGTTTTCCAATTATGGCCAACCATCCTGGCCAGACTTCATCATATGAAAATGTACTTTTTTGGTAAAGGATTTCCCAGCTCTGAAATCGGTCCTGGAAAAACTGGACATATTTTTGTATTGCACACCCCCTGGAGCATCTATGGTATAATGGGGATTGATGCACTCCCTCCGGTTTCCCAATTATGGCCAATCATCCTGGCCAGATTTCATCATATGAAAATGTACTTTTTTGGTAAAGGATTTCCCAGCTCTGAAATCGGTCCTGAAAAAACTGGATATATTTTTGAATTGCACACAACCTGGAGCCTCTATGGTACAATGGGGATTGATGCACTCCCTCCAGTTTTCCAAATATGGCCAATCATCCTGGCCAGATTTCATCATATTAAAATGTACTTTTTTGGTCAAGGAATTCCCAGCTCTGAAATCGGTCCGGGAAAAACTGGACATATTTTTGAATTGCACACCCCCTGGAGCCGCTATGGTATAATGGGGATTGATGCACTCCCTCCAGTTTTCCAATTATGGCCAATCATCCTGGCCAGACTTCATCATATGAAAATGTACTTTTTGGTAAAGGATTTCCCAGCTCTGAAATCGGTCCGGGAAAAACTGGACATATTTTTGAATTGCACACCCCCTGGAGCCGCTATGGTATAATGGGGATTGATGCACTCCCTCCAGTTTTCCAATTATGGCCAATCATCCTGGCCAGACTTCATCATATGAAAATGTACTTTTTTGGTAAAGGATTTCCCAGCTCTGAAATCGGTCCTGGAAAAACTGGACATAGTTTTGAATTGCACACCCCCTGGAGCCTCTATGGTATAATGGGGATTGATGCACTCCCTCCAGTTTTCCAATTATGGCCAATCATCCTGGCCAGACTTCATCATATGAAAATGTATTTTTTGGTAAAGGATTTCCCAGCTCTGAAATCGGTCCTGAAAAAACTGGATATATTTTTGAATTGCACACAACCTGGAGCCTCTATGGTACAATGGGGATTGATGCACTCCCTCCAGTTTTCCAAATATGGCCAATCATCCTGGCCAGATTTCATCATATTAAAATGTACTTTTTTGGTCAAGGAATTCCCAGCTCTGAAATCGGTCCTGGAAAAATTGGACATATTTTTGAATTGCACACCCCCTGGAGCCTCTATGGCATAATGGGGATTGATGCACTCCCTCCAGTTTTCCAATTATGGCCAATCATCCTGGCCAGACTTCATCATATGAAAATGTACTTTTTGGTAAAGGATTTCCCAGCTCTGAAATCGGTCCGGGAAAAACTGGACATATTTTTGAATTGCACACCCCCTGGAGCCGCTATGGTATAATGGGGATTGATGCACTCCCTCCAGTGTTCCAATTATGGCCAATCATCCTGGCCAGACTTCATCATATGAAAATGTACTTTTTTGGTAAAGCATTTCCCAGCTCTGAAATCGGTCCTGGAAAAACTGGACATATTTTTGTATTACACACCCCCTGGAGCCTTTATGGTATAATGGGGATTGATGCACTCCCTCCGGTTTCCCAATTATGGCCAATCATCCTGGCCAGACTTCATCATATGAAAATGTACTTTTTTGGTATAGGATTTCCCAGCTCTGAAATCGGTCCTGAAAAAACTGGACATATTTCTGAATTGCACACCCCCTGGAGCCTCTATGGTATAATGGGGATTGATGCACTCCCTCCAGTTTTCCAATTATGGCCAATCATCCTGGCCAGACTTCATCATATTAAAATGTACTTTTTTGGTAAAGGATTTCCCAGCTCTGAAATCGGTCCTGGAAAATCTGGACATATTTCTGAATTGCACACGCCCTGGAGCCTCTATGGTATAATGGGGATTGATGCACTCCCTCCAGTTTTCCAATTATGGCCAATCATCCTGGCCAGACTTCATCATATGAAAATGTACTTTTTTGGTAAAGCATTTCCCAGCTCTGAAATCGGTCCTGGAAAAACTGGACATATTTTTGAATTGCACACCCCCTGGAGCCTCTATGGTATAATGGGGATTGATGCACTCCCTCCAGTTTTCCAATTATGGCCAATCATCCTGGCCAGACTTCATCATATGAAAATGTACTTTTTTGGTAAAGGATTTCCCAGCTCTGAAATCGGTCCTGGAAAAACTGGACATAGTTTTGAATTGCACACCCCCTGGAGCCTCTATGGTATAATGGGGATTGATGCACTCCCTCCAGTTTTCCAATTATGGCCAATCATCCTGGCCAGACTTCATCATATGAAATTGTACTTTTTGGTAAAGGATTTCCCAGCTCTGAAATCGGTCCTGGAAAAACTGGACATATTTTTGAATTGCACACCCCCTCGAGCCTCTATGGTATAATGGGGATTGATGCACTCCCTCCAGTTTTCCAATTATGGCCAATCATCCTGGCCAGATTTCATCATATGAAATTGTACTTTTTGGTAAAATATTTCCCAGCTCTGAAATCGGTCCTGAAAAAACTGGACATATTTTTGAATTGCACACCCCCTGGAGCCTCTATGGTATAATGGGGATTGATGCACTCCCTCCAGTTTTCCAATTATGGCCAATCATCCTGGCCAGACTTCATCATATGAAATTGTACTTTTTGGTAAAGGATTTCCCAGCTCTGAAATCGGTCCTGGAGAAACTGGACATATTTTTGAATTGCACACACCCTGGGGCCTCTATGGTATAATGGGGATTGATGCACTCCCTCCAGTTTTCCAATTATGGCCAATCATCCTGGCCAGACTTCATCATATGAAAATGTACTTTTTTGGTAAAGGATTTCCCAGCTCTGAAATCGGTCCTGGAAAAACTGGACATATTTTTGTATTGCACACCCCCTGGAGCCTCTATGGTATAATGGGGATTGATGCACTCCCTCCGGTTTCCCAATTATGGCCAATCATCCTGGCCAGATTTCATCATATGAAAATGTACTTTTTTGGTAAAGGATTTCCCAGCTCTGAAATCGGTCCTGGAAAAACTGGACATATTTTTGTATTGCACACCCCCTGGAGGCTCTGTGGTATGGTGGACATTGATGCACTCTCTCCGGTTTCCCGGAAATGGTCATATCCCCATGTAGCTTTTTACTATCGTATATGTAATTTCTGGGATAATGATTTGATGAAATTATAGGATAGAACTGTAGCCTGGGTCCTTGACTACTTCTGGAGTAAATTTTGTGTATGTTGCTCCAATATTTTCGAAGATAATTGGAATTTTCTTTATATCCTGAGAAAATTGGTTACATAACCATTCACAATAGAGAGTAGTGGAGACACCTTGGTTGGTATCTTCGCTAGTTATAAACGTTTATATCTTCACACACATTATAAGTATTACATATACGACAAGCGGTGATTTAAGGAATCTCTGGATTTTCATTTCATTCACCAAATGTATCCATGTGGTTTTAGTCGCAACACTAGATCGCACAGGCACCCAAAGCACAGTAGGAAAGCATTTAATTTATGCGAATGAAAAAACCAATTAAATTCTATGAATCCAAAGTGAAGTAACTGCTTAAGTCACGTTTTTTGGTGAGTTGAAGCGAATACAGAAAGTTAAATGAGGAAAAAAAACTCCATAGAACTGCTATGAAAAAAAGAGAGCGGAAACGAAGGATTGCATTTTATATACAAAGTAGGGAGAGTAATATAAAAATTTAATGTATCCCACCTGATCGTATCTATTCACATGCTACAGACATGCGCACCGGTTTTCGATGTTCGGGGAAAGTGGAGTGTTCTATCATAACATTTAAAACATCCGCTCCCGAATTTACATTTGCAATTCTTAGTAACCTATACTGGTTGGTGTCTGCGGCATCGACAATAATAATTTCTTATATACTCTCAGTAGAACGAAGCAAATAAAATGGTAACCAATGTTCTATGAAAAATTTGATTTTTTAATTACAATAAAAAAATATATTTATTACTAAAAATATTATAATTTTTTTTTTCTAAATATAAAAAAAATTGTGTTGAATCATTTTTTTGTCAAATTCAAAAAAAAATCTCTCCGAAAGTTATGGGAGTATGAGAAATTGAAATAAAGGTATATCCCATAAATAAACTAGAATTGTATATGAATGTTTTTGAAAAGTAACGGTCGTTACTAATTTTCGGAGATTTTTTCCAACATAAGCAAATATGCCACGAGGTTTGCCTAATTTTGGACTTACGAAAGTTCAAGCATCAAAAGAATTCAAAAAAAATTTAATTTCAATAATTTTTTTGACCATTAAGAACGTAACAGTCGTTACTTCATAAGGTAAAATCCAAAATCTGTAATGACTGTTACTTTGGAAACACCCATATGGAAAAAAATTAAATGTATGACATCAAAATCTTTTTGGTACAATAATATCTTTTGCGGAAAACCAAAATATTGTTAGTAAAAAAGTACTTTTTGGCGCAATGGTAGTATATTACGGTGAAACAACGGCAGTTTTTGGTGCAATGAAAATATTTTTTGATAAAATAAAGGTCGTTTTGTTATAATATAAGTAAATTTTGGTACAATAAAGGTACTGTGTGGTACAATAAAAGAACTATTTGGTACAATAAAAGAACTTTTTAGAAAAATAAAAGCACTGTTTGGTACAACAAAAATATATTTAGGTATCAAGAAAATACTTTTTGGGACCATAAAAGAACTTTTTAGTATCATAAAAGTACTTTTTAGTACCATAAAAATACTTTCTGAAAACATAAAAGTACTTTTTGGCAACATTAAAGTACCTTTAGGCATCATAAATGTACTTGTTGATTCAATAAAAGTCCAATGAATGTACTAATTGGTACAATAAAGTACTTTTCGCACAATTACAGCCGATTTGGTAAAATAAAAGCACATGGTGATAAAATACAGGTAATACTTGATGCAACAAATGTACTGCATCAAGGTGCAATGGTGCATTTAAAGTACTTTTTGATACCAAAAAATTACTTTTTGTGACCATAAAATTACTTTTAAGTATCATAAATGTATTTTTTGGCATCATAAAAGTACTTCTTGATGCAATAAAAGTACGTATTGGTACAATAAAAGTACTTTTGGTACAATAGCAGCTGTTTTGGTAAAACAAAAGCTCATGTTAAAATAAAAGTAATCCTTCATGCAGCAAAGGTACTCTTTGGTACATTTAAATTACTTTTTGTTAAAATTAAAGTATTTTTTGATACAACTTTTTGGTACAATAAAATTACTTTTTAGTGAACAAATTCACTTTTTGATTCAATAAAAGTACTTTGTGGAACAATACAAACCTGTTGGTACAATAAAATTATTTTTGGTAAAGTAAAAGTACATATTGTTAATATAAAACAATATTTTGTTATAATAGAAGAACTGTTTGGAAAATTAAT
Source organism: Muscina levida (assembly GCA_964034835.1). Classification (NCBI taxonomy): domain Eukaryota; kingdom Metazoa; phylum Arthropoda; class Insecta; order Diptera; family Muscidae; genus Muscina; species Muscina levida. The sequence goes on from OZ035884.1 coordinate 11,249,697, forward strand.
AAAATTATTTCATACATTTAAAGTACACTTTGGTACAACAAAAGTAATTTTTAGTGATATAAAAGTAATCATTGATACAAAGTAAGAATCGTTAGGTACAACAAAAGTATTATTTAGTACAATTAAAAGTACTTTTTCGTGCAATAAAATTATTTGTTAGTGCAATTAATGTACTTTTTAGTGCAATAAAAGTACTCTGTGATACAATAAAATAACGTTTTTAAGCAACATAAGTATTATTTAGTATAGTTAAAGTACTTTTTGGTACAATATAAGTATTTGTGATAATTATTTTTTAAACAATAAAAGTACTTTTGGTAAAATAAAAGTACATATTGATAAAATAAAAGTACTTTTTGGTAAAAATTTAAGTTATTAATTTTTTTTGTTTTTTACTTTTTAGTACAATTATAGTACATTTTGGCACAACACAAGTATGTTTGGTACAATAAAAGTATTATTTAGTACAACAAAATTACTTGTTGGTTCCATAAAAAGTACTGGTTGGTACCGTAATAGTACTCTATGGCACAAGAAGAGTACTTTTTGATACAAAAAAAAGTTCTTTTAGGAACAGCAATAGTTTATTTTGGAACAGCAAGAGTTCAGTTTGGAACAACAAAAGTATTAATTGGTACAATTAAAGTACTTTTTTGTACAATGTTATTATTTAATGGTACAATTAAAGTATGGTATGGTACAATAAAAGTATTGTTTAGTGCAACAAAAGTACTTGTTGGTACAATATTAGTACAGGTTGGTACATTAATAGTTCTCTATGGTACAAGAAAATCATTTTTTTATACAGTAAAAGTTCTTTTTGCAACAACTGGAGTACATTTTGGAAAAACATAAGTTTTTTTCGGTACAATTAAAGTACTTTTGGTACAATGTAATTACTCGATGGTACAATAATAATACTTTTTGACACAATGTAATTATTTGATGGTCCAAATAAGTGTTTTTAAAGTACTTTTTAGTGCAATGAAAGTACTCTGTGGTAAAACAACAAAATATTATTTGTAAAAATTAAAATACTTTCTTGTACAATCAATATACTTGTTGGTACAACATTTTGTTTTTTTTTTATTTTTGGTACAATAAAAGTTCATGATAGTAAAACAAAAGTACTTTTTGGTAAAAATTAAATTACTTTTTGGTTATAACAAAATTTCATTTTGGTACAACAGAAGTACTTTTTGGTGCATTGAAAGTAATTTTTCACAGTATGACATAAAATATACAAAGTCCATACCATTGCTTTTGATAATAGTAGGTTTTAATATAAAAGTTAAACTTGACTTGTTTGAAGTTCTTAAAAAGTACATATTCGGAAGTGCTTTATCATCATCTTCTACTAATCCGCTAAATACTTTTAATGTGATTCTTTGGGATTGCTTATCTATTTTATATTTATGCTATATGTTTTCATTAATTTATTTATATTTTATGTACAAAGATTATACATTAATTAATGTAATAATGTAGTAATTAATTAATACATTAATTAATGTATAATTTTTGTAAAATAAAATAAAAATAAATTGATGAAAACATATAGTATTATTATAATATATCGTATGCTTTAAATATGACTTGTATATTTTTAAATATGTTTGATTTAATTTTTTTTTTTAATAAAGGCTAGCTAAAAGAACAGAGTTTAATTTCAAATCAAGTTGTTTACAAATTTTTATAAATTGATTGAAAAATAATAATTGTAATAAAGGCATAATACCTGTATTTACCCTATCGTCGGTATCCTGTAAAATGGTTTTAAGTCCAAATGATGCAAAAGTGTTCCAAAAGTTATATTCTATTCTAAAAAAAATGTCATGTCTATTCAAACTAGTTTTGTAGTAATTGTATAAAAACACTAGCGGCCATTAACTTTAAATCATCAATAACTCAAAAAAACAAAAAGTGAACTTAATGAATTTTTGCAGGATACCGATTATATACACATTTCACAATAGATCGTAAATAGTAATTTTTCCAATTTTTTTTGTTTTATGCACCACCACCACTGCAAAATGGTTTTTTATATGTTTTACAGTCACTATTTTCGTAAAATTTTATATCTTATATAAAATATGGAATATCGGGTATAAATAGCGAAAACGCACTTCAAAAAATGGCTTGGTTTTAAAAATAATTTTTTTTTGTTGAATACTTCTCTGGAAGAGGCTTAAACATTCATATGGTGAAGATTTAATCATTTTTATTATTAATTTTTAACATTAGCCATCCAACTACACCTGAGCCAAATTATTTTTCCACGAAAGATCCTTCCAACGCCTTGATGAGTTATACCTTAGTTGGTACTCCCTACAACACTTTTTTGCAAGTAAATCTTTTCATGTGGAAAAATCCCAGATGTGTTCTACTACATTTGAACCCAGCCTGCACCTTATTCAACGAGTTTTTTTGCTATTTATTATCTGTGCGATTGTTTTGACGGCTCTGATGAAGTTTATCAATTTCATTGCCATTCTCTGTCAGCGTTATGCTGACAGGGTGAATTTCTTCCGAATGTTGTTGATAACAACATATGTATTTAACCCAACAACAACAACAAAGTATTTGTTTGTTATTCAAATAAATTGTTATTTAATCTTGCACCAACAACATCATCATTATACTCTCGAGCTGTAGAACTTAGAAGAAAGATAATAACACTATGCTAGTTGAAAAACCCGACAAACGGGGCACCCGGTGAGTTAAACTAAATCGACTGTGCTGAATCGAATGGCGTTCGCCGTTTTTTTAGGTTAGCTCTTAAAAAAAAGTTAGGGGGGGTTAAAGTTTCCTCCTTTTGGCCTGTTCTTGCAGAATACCGGTATATAAAACTATGTTTTGTTTACATCTGAGGTGTAGGGTGTGTTCAGCAACTTTGTAGAAAATATTATGCCAAATATTTTTGTTGAACATATTAACCCTCTAACTGCCCCTCATAACGTTTTTTTTTGGCTTTATTCTAACAAATCGTAAAAAACACCCCGAAAAAGGGGAAGGGCGGGGATAAAATGTTCTACAAAAATGTTGGCCATAAAATTTTACTATATACTTCACCAAAACCCAAAACTTAACACAAACACCAAAAACGAATCAAATTCAAGATTGCCCACACACAAAGTATGCAACCATATGACAATGTCTTTCGTGACATGCGTAACATTCGCAGAGTTTTTACAACATACAAATTATTCTATCTCTTGAACTGTTAAACATAGAGCTATAATTGATTGAATATCAAAATAATAAAAAAAAATTAAAATTAATATGTAGTTGATTTTTTTTTATTTCACCATATATGGTTGCATACCTTGTGTGTGGGCAATCTTGAATTTGATTCGTTTTTGGTGTTTGTGTTAAATTTGGGTTTTGGTGTGTTCTGAAGTATATAGTAAAATTTTATGGCCAACATTTTTGTAGAACAATTTATCTCCGCCATTCCCCTTTTTCGGGGTGTTTTTACGATTTGTTAGAATAAAGCCAAAAAAAGCCGTTATGAGGGGCAGTTAGAGGGTTAATATGTTCAACAAAAATATTTGGCATAATATTTTCTACAAAGTTGCTGAACACACCCTACACCTCAGATGTAAACAAAACATAGTTTTATATACCGGTATTCTGCAAGAACAGGCCAAAAGGGGGAAACTTTAACCCCCCCTAACTTTTTTTTAAGAGCTAACCTAAAAAAACGGCGAGCGCCATTCGATTCAGCACAGTCGATTTAGTTTAACTCACCGGGTGCCCCGTTTGTCGGCAAAAAAAAGTTCTCAAAACTAGCACAGTGTTATTGAAGACTTTTTGAAATAGAAATCAAAAATAAAAATCATTCAATGAGTTTTTCAAATCAAAATCGAAAATAAAAATCAGCCTGAGACTTATATTTTTTCTGATGAAATATAAAACTCACTTGAAGACTTTTAATTTTTATTTGTTCAAATAAAAGTCTTTTGGTTCAATCGATATGCAAACAATATTTATATTCTGGCCAAAATAATTACAATTGTGGGACGTTCAGACCATATTTAACTCATAGCTACACAATGCAACGAAAAAACGATGTTTTTTACCATCACCATTAGGGATGAAGGTATATGTATATCATTTGTTACAAATAAAAGTTTAACGCATTAAAGGAAACGTGTTAGACCCCAAGTAACTTAAGATCAAATTGTTTCAGGACTTCTTAAGACCATTGAGCCATGTCCGTGGGTTTAGCTAGCTGGATGGGTCGTGGGCAGGATAACTCGAGTAAACTTTAACTGATCATTATGAAAATGTGCCAGCATTTTTAAGTTAAGTAGACAAACCCATAGATGACCGAATCATTTGACACACTCCTTCTTGTACCTCCCATATGAATGACCAAATTTGTTCCTTAGTTCTACAGGCATATTTTTTCTGTTATTAGAGTGAATTGTGTCAAATTTTGGACAAGGTAGTTGAATAATGGTTGAATATAAACCTATTTTGAATTTTTCTGTGTATTTAGAAAGGAGAGACTATGGCCTTTCCAAATCTATATATATGTATGTAACTTGTCATAAACTTTTGTTTTTTTTTTAATTTTGAAGAAGTTTTTAGCCAAAACTTTTTTGCATTATGCTAATGTTTATTATATTGTTCAGAAAGTGCACACTGTCATGATTAAAACGCATACTTGTTTATAAAAATCGGTTAACAAATCTGGGGGATAATTACATTTGGTAGGAGAATAAATGCGATTTAACCCAAAAAAAATTTAAAAATGATCCCAATGGCGTTAAAAATAAATGTCAAAAATGATATCATTTAAGATTTTTGTTTAAATTAACAAGAATCCCATTCAAAATGACCCAATGCCCAGAAATAGTTAATTTCTATACATGAAGACTTTTTGAAAGTATATTTAGCTCACTATCAATTTCTTCACTTGACTGCCACTTCACCACCGATTTGTTTTATATATAAAATCAATATTATGCAATACAAAGGATTCTTGGTTGAATAAAGAATCAGCTTCAAAGGACAAGAGTTCTATAAAGATTTCTACAGTACCTCTGAGCATCCCAATGAAGCTATGATGCTCTTGTGAAACGATCCTTTGGGATTAACGCGAATAACGTCTTCAAGCTGAAATACCGGCAAATACTTAGGATTGATAAAGCATGCATTTGGTTGCATTTGCGAACTTGTAAAACGGTGTTGCGTGAGATGGTACACACCTGCCAATTAGATAATTTTTTTCGAGGTTAAACAATTTTGCACCCTTTTTTACCATGTTTAACTCACAGTTCGCGAACTATAAGTGAACACTTAGTCCAATTATTTTTAGCTAAACTTGCTCGTCTCGTTGAGCTGATCAAAATCATATATAAATTTCTTTTATTACAAAAAACAATAATGACGATATCAGCAAAAGACTTTTATTTCAGGCCTGAAGAAATAAAAATCATTAGGTGAGTTAAAAATTTTGTTTTGAAAAAATATAAGTCTTTGATTGATTTTTATTTTTCGTTTGGCAAAATAAAACTCACTTCGTAATTTTTATTTCAAAAAGTTTTCAATAACTCTTATTCAAAGACTCAAAAAATTAAAATCAACAATAACTCTTATTTATTGAGGGATAGAATATAAATCAAAAATAACTCTTATTTGATGAGCGATATAATAAAAATCAAAAATAAGTGTTATTTGGGACTTTTATAATAAAAATCACAAAATAAAAGTTTATTGCTAAATTCTGCAGAGGGAGTAAAAACCAATGTATTGGTGTAGTTAAAATAATTTTAGCACATTTCCTTCACATTGATTTTTTTAGTTGTAAAATCGATCAATAACAGTTATTTTCGGTCCCTGAAATAAATACATAATTTTAAAAGGTTTTGTTTTCGAATCTTATATCTTTTCATAGTGAAATATTGCTATATTTTCAACTTATTGTTTTTGTAATCATATAATGAGTTTGTTGAACTTTAATAAAACAAACTACATATATTGTTGGAAGTCTATTCTTTCCAAATCCGCTGAGAAACTTAAAATCGGTTCATATTTATCCGCGTTATTGGCTTATAAGTGCGTAAAAGTATGAAAACCCGGTTTTTTACCCGTAGCTCAAAATTTTGGGGGTTTTGTGAAATTTGAAAAACAGATTCTTGTAGTGCTCAGCAGTACCTACCAGAAAAATAGTATAATTTCCCAGTTATTTGTCGCTCTGTGTTATCCATAGAAAAATGCGTGTGTCCGCAACGCACATTTAGATTAAAGTAGCATAAATGTAAAAGTATTATAAATGTGAAGTAAGTTGTTTATAAAACCCCACTATGTCTTATTTATTTTACAAAAAAGAATATACTGATCACATAAGAAATTTCGCTAAATTTCATAAATTTTCATAGACACTTCAAGTTGCTGTGGAATAATGTGTGTGTCCGTAACGCACTTTGTGTTAGTCATAATTTTGAATACATTTTAAGTAAGGTTTCATTAAAAGAACATTTTAGTACTGCCCAAAATCTACATTTTTTAATATGAACATAATCTTCAAAATATTAAAACTTTTCGAGAAAACTGCAAAATAAGAAAAAAAAACGTGCGTCCGCAACGCCAGGAAATATCCATATAGAATATCTTCACTTTTTAGGAAAATTTGTTTAAAATACCCCCTAAAACACGAAACGAAGGTCAAAATCCGCGGGGCCCAAAAAATGAATCCTTGGTTTCTATTTTGTTTTTTTTTTTTTAATATATTTTAATGTTTTTAAATTTTTATATTTTTATATTTTTATATTTATATATTTTTATATTTTTATATTTTTATATTTTTATATTTTTATATTTTTATATTTTTATATTTTTATATTTTTATATTTTTATATTTTTATATTTTTATATTTTTATATTTTTATATTTTTATATTTTTATATTTTTATATTTTTATATTTTTATATTTATATATTTTTATATTTTTATATTTTTATATTTTCATATTTTTTTATTTTTATATTTTTAAAATTATATATTTTTATATTTTTTTATTTTTATATTTTTATATATTTATAATTTTATATCTTTATATTTATATATTTTCATATTTTTATATTTTTATATTTTTATATATTTATATTTTTATATTTTTATATTTTTATATTTTTATGTTTTTATATTTTTATATTTTTATATTTTTGTATTTTTATATTTTTATATTTTTATATTTTTTTATTTTTATATTTTTATATATTTATAATTTTATATCTTTATATTTATATATTTTTATATTACACTTCAAGTTGCTGTGGAATAATGTGTGTGTCCGTAACGCACTTTGTGTTATTCATAATTTTAAATACATTTTAAGTATGGTTTCATTAAAAGAACATTTTAGTACTGCCCAAAATCTACATTTTTTAATATGAACATAATCTTCAAAATATTAAAACTTTTCGAGAAAACTGCAAAATAGGAAAAAAAACGTGCGTCCGCAACGCCAGGAAATACCCATATAGAATATCTTCACTTTTTAGTAAAATTTGTTCAAAATACCCCCTAAAACACGAAACGAAGGTCAAAATCCGCGGGGCCCAAAAAATGAATCCTTGGTTCCTATTTTGTTTTTTTTTTTCGAATATATTTTAATGTTTTTAAATTTTTATATTTTTATATTTTTATATTTTTATATTTTTATATTTTTATATTTTTATATTTTTATATTTTTATATTTTTATATTTTTATATTTTTATATTTTTATATTTTTATATTTTTATATTTTTATATTTTTATATTTTTATATTTTTATATTTATATATTTTTATATTTTTATATTTTCATATTTTTTTATTTTTATATTTTTAAAATTATATATTTTTATATTTTTTTATTTTTATATATTTATAATTTTATATCTTTATATTTATATATTTTCATATTTTTATATTTTTATATTTTTATATTTTTATATTTTTATATTTTTATATTTTTATATTTTTATATTTTTATATTTTTATATTTTTATATTTTTATATTTTTATATTTTTATATTTTTATATTTTTATATTTTTATATTTTTATATTTTTATATTTTTATATTTTTATATTTTTATATTTTTATATTTTTATATTTTTATATTATTATATTTTTATGTTTTTATGTTTTTATATTTTTATATTTTTATATTTTTATTTTTTTTTTATTTTTATATTTTTATATATTTATAATTTTATATCTTTATATTTATATATTTTCATATTTTTATATTTTTATATATTTATATTTTTATATTTTTATATTTTTATATTTTTATATTTTTATATTTTTTTATTTTTATATTTTTATATTTTTATATTTTTATGTTTTTATGTTTTTATATTTTTATATTTTTATATTTTTATATTTTTGTATTTTTATATTTTATATTTCTATATATTTATGTACATATTTTATAAATTCAAAATTTCCGTTAAAAAAATATTTTAAAGCTAAAAATATACAAACTATCTTGGTCCAGAATTGCCATAGAGACCTAAAAATCGTGGTGATGGTTGGTATCAAGCATTAAAGTACCCACCCCCATGGGGTAATCATAAAATCCAATGGGCCCCTATCTTATTTTTAATTTTTTATTCGGCGCTCATATATAGATATTCAATACCATTACAACAGTTTTCGGTGTTTGCTTTGCAAAATTTTAAAAATCGATATATGTACATTTTTTTGTTTGCGCGCTCCCAAAATGTACCAGAATTTTAAATTTCCACCCCTGATTAAACAAACTGCCGAACAAACGCCACAAAACGGTGACAAAACTATTTAGCAGATCTCACCACACATACAGCGGTTGTTTTCACCGCCTCGACACTATTTCCATTCCTACTACTCGCGAAATACAACTCTGCCAACGCCAGCTGATTCATACCTGTGTATGTTGACACAAAACGTGACAGTATATTGTTTATCATCATCGCCACCGCACGTTCAGAAATCAGAAAGTGCCGTCGTCACTGCTGTCGATTACGCTTTTTTGTACTTTCGTTCGTAATACACTTTTGTCTGTCGCACCATTCGCATTGTGAACAATAATTGTGAAGTGTTTTTTGTTTGGATATTAATAACGCGATAAATACAAACGAACCGTATAAACAAACACTTTGTGTCTCTTCGTACCTATATCTCTGTTCTGGTTTTAAGCTCTTTCTTGTGTTATTGCTCTTGCCCCGCCAACCCATCAAATCATCGCCTGGCATTTGTACTTAAACGAAACGGGGAAAGAAACAGACAAAACAACAACTTAACATCCGTGAAATATAAAGAAAGAAACGGAAATTGTTATAAATCACAAAAATCTTAAAGCAAAAATAAAAATTTTGGCTTGAGTCAAAAAGTGTTGAGAGTAGTGAAAGGAAATACCGGTCGCAGTAGTGGCAGCAACAAAATATAGACGAGACCTCAATTCGTGCTCCGTTGAGGTGCATTTCGTGTTTGTTTATGTATAGATGTCGCTGGCGTGAGTGTGCGTGTTTGTATAAATGTGCAATTAATTTGCCATGTTATCAACAATAACAACAACAACATTACAATTGGTCCCTCTGTGTCGTCCGCGTCGTTGCCTTCGCTGTTGTGTTGTAAATTATTAGATTTTTTGTTGTTGCAAAACTACACGAAAACCCATAGACTGATCATCCAACTAAACTTTTATTTTCGTTTGTTGTATTTTTGCATTTTACCTCAATTAATATTTGTGACGCCCGCCGCATTCATCATCATGGCTCTGCTGCATTCATCACTTGTTAGTTTTTGCCAGAAGTTTGTGGCCCCCGCTGTGTTGCTTTTAACGACCGGCAACAATGTCTGTTTGGGCTACAACAGCATCTTCGGGCTTGGAAACTGAACCGAGTTCAGTGGCAGTGGCAGCAGCAGTGACACCTCATACGAAGCAACAAAGTTTATCGCAAAAACATCTCAACGCCAAATTAACGGCCCAACCAAAGACGCTTAGCTATCCGGGTAGTTTAACGAACATACTAAGTTGTACAAACAGTGGCAACGGCACCAATCCGTCTTCCCTTACCGCCATAACGTCAACAAGTGGTTACAATTCATCGGGCTCATCGCCACATTCCAACGCCAACAACAATAACAGCGCAATACATATCGGTGTTGCCGTTGGCGCAGCATCTACGTTAGCATCTTCGCTGATAGCCCATAGCGCGGGTGGCTTTCTAGCCAATAACAATAGCAACAACGGCACCAACCATCACGGTCACGGTTCGGGCAGCATAAGCGGCAACAGTACTTACCACCAACGTCAGAGTCTATCGCAAACTCAGTTACTAAGCTATTCGCCACCGAATCCCAATAAGGTAAGTGTCGTTTTTCTTGTTTCTTATTCATTTGTTGCTTTTTTTATTATTATGTATTTGTTTTTAACTCTTCTTTTTCGCTTATAAGAAACTATATTTATGGAAGTCGATGTGTGTTTGGCAAATGTTTATACTTGTTGTTTTCTTTTTCGTTGTTGCTGAAATTTTATATTCTATTATATTACCTCTAACGTCAGCAATGGATGGTTTACTTTTTCACTTTTCATAAAGTTTTGCTGTTGTTGTTTATCGCTAAAATTCACCTCTGTATTTTTCTTATTGGGGACATTTGAATTCAATGGTTCCGGTTGGGCTGAGTTAGCGCGTCAGCTACTGGCTTGAGAACATCACTTTTGTAGTCTCATATGAAATGGTGATATTTAACACGAAAGACATAACTTTTGGCTGAAAGAAAATCTAAATGATTATATGACAGAATTGGTTATTTAAAACATTTTTGTAAAACAAGGCTGGGGCATACAACTAGGTAATAAACTTTTTGCTAGTATTGTGGCACTATACGCCCAAAAGTGTTTTAAACTTTATTTACTAACTGGCATACACTGTTGCTATTTTTAATTGTAATACATAGAGCTGAACCAGACTTAATTTTATATTTTAATTCTTGCAAGTTAGTTGTCAAATACTGTTACGATTTTAAAACGCTATACATAGAGTTGAACCAGATTGTATTTGAAATTTTTTTTGTCTAATTACTCTATGTTCTCTCCTTCTACAACTTAAAACTACCGTCAAAAAACATGTCACTTATGGAATGAACTTGAAATGCTGTAGATGTTATTGAAATTATAAATTCCATCAACATCGTTGCTATAAGTAAATTGTTAACTGATCGCCAAAATGTAGATTTGTGGCATTCTCATTAGAATGTAAATGTGCCTCTTAAATGAATAATATTTTCAAGTCCCATCCATAGAAGTTTATAAATTTGAACGTATGTCTGTTAATTTGAGACTGTTACGGGAAATTTAAAATTAGTTGTAGTTCACAAAGTTCTTTGTTTGCATTTTATAAATTAAACGCTTTAATTTTTCCATGACATTGACATACTGACATTATTTTTATTAAATTAAATCAAAGCTCAGTGTAACGAAAACACCTATGTATATTGTCAGGTCGATTCGTTATATCATTCGTTACGTCGAGACATTTTGAAATCATGTTTATTAGCATAAAAAGCAACCATTTGTATCAGATAGCTATGAAATATTTATTTTATAACTACAAACCATAAACGAATGTACTTAAGGCATGTGGACGATTCTAAAACAAAAAAATTGATATCGTTCAATTTTATTAGTCATTTTGGTCCCTTTTTAAAGCACTGAGTGAATAGCGACAAGTTATTTATAGAACTATATGGGTATTTTCAGCGGAAGGAATAGCAATCATAGTAAAAAATTGCTATATTTTTTACTTTTTGTTTTTGTAATCATATCATAATTTTGTTGAACTTTAACAAAACAAACTATATATATCGTTGGAGTCTCTTCTTTCCAAATCCGCTGAGAAACTTAAAATCGGTACATATTTATCCGAGTTATGGGCTTATAAGTGCGTAAAAGTAGGAAAAACCGGTTTTTTACCCGTAACTCAATTGTCCGTATTGTCCAAAATCTACATTTTTTAATATGAACATAATCTTCAAAATATTTCAACTTTTCGAGAAAACTACAAAATAAGAAGAAGAAAACGTGCGTTCACAACGCCAGGAAATACCCATATATGTATACTGTTTAAAAGGTTTGGTTTCAAAACTTAATAAATCAAAAATAAATAAATCAGAATTGACAGAGCTATTAGCTCATATGTGCAGAAAGATCCGAAAACCCTATTTTTGAACGGGAAGTCTAGATTTTGAGAGTGTTAGGCAACTTCGAAAATTCACTAGGTCACATCCCATATATGGGCTATTCCATAGTCACATACGTGAAAGGTCGCACGTTTCAATGAGATGAGAAAAAATGAAAACTTGATTTTTTTTATTTTTATTTTATCTTTTTGTGTAATATTTAGGAAACTGTATATTTAGTAAGGGAGACAAAATCCTCTTATCTCATGGTCCTAAAATATTACCAAACGTGACGTTGTGTGATGTGACATAAATTTCCTTATTGATAAATTATTACAAAATTATTTGCAAAATTAGGGTATATTATAAAGTTTATAATTTTTTTATGATAAAAGTGCACTTGTATCATCAGTAAAAATTCATTGAGGTGACCAGATCATTAATGCAAATTTGCAATCCGTTTAATCATAAATGAAAGTTAGATAAACTTTGGACATTTTAATTTAATAAGATTTAAGTATTTGTCTTTACTAATATCAGCCAGAACAAAAAAAATGTTTAACTTTTTTTCGCTCACGGTGCAATTTTCTGTGGAAATGCTTATATCTTAATAAAAAAGCTGCTAAAAATTTTTTCAAATTTAAAAATATTGAAAAAATCGATAGAAAAACAGACACGTGTGACAAGTTATTTATGGAACTATATATATTGTTGGAAAGGTTTGACATTCTTCTTGTTAGAAAACTTTGAAATACAGATTCAGGTTCTACTCGACCAGAACTACAATATGCACTGGGTCACATCCTATTTATATAGTTTTTTTTTATTAATAACATGTTCACTGTTAGAAATAATTGGGATTTTTATTATATTCCTCAGAAACAACACTCATATTTGATTTTAACTATTACGAATGTAAATTAAAGGGAAAATTTTGTGAAAATTTTTGGGAATAATTTCGCCAACAAATTTTAGTAAATTGTGGCAAACAATTCAATTATTTGGCAAATGTCTGCAAAAAGTACCCTCAATATAGCAGAAAGTACTTTTATTGTACCAAGAAGTACCATGTAACAGAAAGCATTTTTTATCGAACAGCAAAATACTTCTTTTGTGCCAGTTAGTACTTCATAGTTCTGCACATTCCTTCTGTTGCACCAAAAAGTACGTTAGTTGTATAAAAAAGTACATTTGTTATATTAAAAACTACTTTATTGAACCAAAATAAATGTACAAAAATGTACTATTGTTGTATCAAAAATAGCACTTATTTTACTTAAAGCACTTTTGGTGTGCCTAAAAGTGCTTTTGTTGAATCAAAGAATACTTTATTGTACCACAAAGTACTATTTTGTACCAAAAAAATTATCTTACCATACCAAAAAGTAGACTTATTGTACAAAAAAAAAAGCATTAAATTGTATCGAAAAGTACTTCTTTTTTAGGAGAAAGTATATTTATGCCAAAAAATACTTTAATTGTATCAAAAAGTTTATTTATTAAGACAAAAAGCGATTTTTTTTATGTACAAAAGTTTTGTTATTGTACCAAAATGCTAGAAATACATGTTTATTAACTTCCAGATTTCGTTAAACAATTACAAATTTTTAGCCGATGCTAAACAGTTCTATTAATATATTTGTATTTTTTCCCCTTTTTATAACCTTCCCCAACTGTTTAGAGTAGAACGATTTTTTCCCCTGGAAAAATGAATTCCAAGTGACTAATTTTTTTATTGTGCTTTAATAAAAATAAAAAACAAGATGTCCTAATACAGATTTATTTAGCAGCAATTAAATAACAGAAAAGAACCTAACCGAATTCATTATCGGAGTTATATATACCTTGCGTGGTATGTTGTCTTATGTTCCCCTCTTTTTGTTTTTGCAATATTCAATATTTTTGAATTGTAATGGAAAAGTTTAACTTGCTGCCAATTTAAAAGTGCAAATTTCGATAATTAACTTTTTGTTAAATATTCGCTTTTAAATGCAACAACCTTAACATTTTTAAAAACACGTGGCATTATCTTTGATTTCCATTTCGTGACTAAAGCCTCAATTACACTTTTTCACTAAAATCAAATTTTGGTTCACTAACCGTCAATTCGATTGCAACGATCAAAGTCATTGCCGTTTTGTTTCTCACGACCGGGGCATGAAGTAATTTGTTCTCATTCTCAATTCTGTGAATGTCGCTTGAAGTCAATGTTGCCAGATTTTTATAAAAAAAAACAACTTCTACTGAACATCATGAACATGTAATTTATTATAATTCGATGTCAAAATAAATCGATTATGGGAAAGTTGGCGTATTGGACGGAATTGATTTTAACACAATTCCACACAAAATATTGAATTCGGTATCTACCTATAGGGTAGGGTATTAAGAGGTACATACTCTAGTAATACCACTATTATAGAAATATGTTTATTTCCACTTGCCATTGCTTAAAATGTAGAACATAATTTTGCCTTTAAGCAGGCAACTTTAATAAAAAAAAATGTCAGCCTGACCAAATCAGTTGATAAGAAAAAAACCTCTAATTTCGCAAAATATTTTTTTAGTTTTTGTATGTTTTAATAGTAGTTATTTTAAAAGTCCTTTTTTGTAATCATATAAAGAATCATTTCACTAAGCACAACTTCAAGTTGTAGGTCTGGTCGAGTATACAAAAGTTTTCTATTACCATTAAAATCATGACTTTCGTTTCAAAATCCGGTTTTTTGAATCTTTCTTTAGTTATTATATAGATAACTTGTCACATATGTTCAGACATCCGATATTAATACTAAAATACGGTATTTTTTAATTTTTTCCTCATAAAAAAACAAACTTACAAGTTCAAAATCAAATGTTTCTTTCAATTGTTCTATTTGAATTCAACAAATGTTCGAAATTATATTGAACTCTTGTGTTCAATAAAAAATTTTCAACCGATGAAAAAACTAAATAACGAACAATTGTTCAAAAAAAAGTTATTTATCATTGTTGAAAAAAATATTTAACGTTCATGTACAAAAAATAATGAACTTTTAAATATCGTACCGAAACTGGAATATCATAAATATTGTCACGACCAAATTAAACGCAAGAAATATGTTTGTATTAAGATAAGTCATAACTATACAAATGGAACACAGCATCTTAAGAATTTCAACATATATTTTTGGGAGAAAATCTAAAATTTCAGAAAACTCTTAGAGCTGTGTATTTACCCTTACATCTAATGAATGAGATATGATCGATACTATACCATCGCCAATAACAGAGGCCAGATATTTTGAGTTTTGCTGAATACTGTGAAATAATCAACTTGATGCATCTTTACAGAACCCATCGTCAGTTTTTTCATGTATATATAGAAATGTATATTTATTATAATTTGAAACGAACATTGTTCGAAAAGATTTTAAACTCTAAAGATGAAAAAATATTCAACTTGAATGTTATTTATCTTTGTTGAAAATAAAAATTTTATAGTTTTTCCATCATTGTTCATTATTTATTTTGAACATGAGAGTTATGTTTTCAAACAAACATTGTTAGAAAACATATTGAACTCATGTGTTGAGAAATATTTTTCAACTTCTAAGTTATTTATTTTTGTTAGAAACAAAAAAAGGATCGTTTTCCGACCCTTGCATATGTTTGTTTTGCCTTGAAATCGCAAACTTTTTAGGTTTTTTTCACTATTTTTTAAGTTTGATAGAATATTTAGCCACTATTTTACTAAAATATCCTAATTTTTATTATTTTATTCAGAAAGTACGTGCTTATAAAAACCGGTGAACCAAAGATTAGGAACGCAATTTTCTAATTTTACATTTTCAAATAATTACACATGTTCAAAATGTTGCAGAGAAACACCAAATGATGTTAAAGTTGTTGTTAGTGAAATAAAACTTCAATATTTCAGAAGTCATTCCATCTTAAATCGCTATATATATTCACAAACAACTTGTATATCCACAAATAACTTGTATGAATGTTAGTTTTTATATACGCGTTCATTTCGAATTCTGTTATTGTCATTGCATAATTTTTCAACTGACTTATTTTGGATGCACAACAAATTTTTGATAATTTGCAGACGTATTGACTTCTCACAGTGACACATCGAATATATATATTCAAATATGTTTATTTCAATATATAATATTGTGAAGAATTGGCTACGTAGCTGTTTTTCGTAATTTTTATAAGTTTTGATCTCTATTATATTAAGAATAATCTTAATGATTTCCTCATGCAACTTTTATTGTTGCTTAGTTACTTTGTAACGTATTTTTCTATAAGTAATGTAATTGTTTCCATTTTCCCAACAACTACGCTCAAACTTATTTATTATGTATTATTTATTTCGGTACATAATAAAAGAATAAATTTCACATGAACAAAAAAACAGTTGTGATTAACATTTATATAGAATGTCCGTTAATATCTTAATATCTGTAATTTAAATTGCCGCTCACAATAAAATTTTCATATGGCAGCACCTGACACCAGCCTCTTTTCCTCTCTACATCTCGCATTAAAAGTGGAAACCCCACAACTGCTTCATCGTTTTCAAGTTGAGCTACATTTTTTTTTTCTACTTCATACAATGACTTAATTTTATTTGATGTAAACAAGATGAGCTCAGCACTGATATTGCTTTTAAAATGTTTTACATGCGGGGCTTTTTAGAACGCAAAGACGAACCTTTTGATTTACATTATAGTATCCTGCTCTTTGATTTACCTTATAATATACTTAAATTGTTTGAAATCCCATTGAAATATTTCTAAACTACTTAACCCACTATTGCTGTGGCTCACTTGCAAATTTTTTCTTATCATTTCCCCCCAAAATTTAACATATTTCATCAAGCTTTTAATTTTTGCGTGTGTTGTGAAAGTGGTATCTGTGGTTTTTTTTTTTGGTTGTTGTATGACTGTTTGGTTTAATTGTGTTTATTTTTTGCTTTACACACGAAAATTGTTTATAGCCATAAAAAAAACCCTTGATTTTTACTTACACCTCCATACGCTCCATATGTTTGTACAAGCACGCTCTGCGTTATCGCAGAAATAGAGTTACTTACGCCACATACGTACATACCGAAGTACAGTGAATTAAATGAGAGCTTTGATAATTGCAATCTTCGCTCACAGAGTCTTAACCCTCAATTGATCGGTGATTTGTAGAATGATACCGTATAGTCAAACATAATGGAAGCTGTCAGCGATTGACGGCATATGTTTTTACTTTAGTGGTATGAACGAAAAATCTGTTTAAAACCAAATTTTAAAATTTAATTAAAAAACAAAATTAAATTAATTCTATTTCAAATTCAAAATAAAATCTAATTATATTAAGAAAAACTTAAAAAATAATAAACTTTAAAAGCAAACAAATACATAGATAATAAACGTACATGTAATACATAGCAGTGTTAATTACACAGTGCAACAAAAAAGTCACAACAGAGTGTTTATGAGAATATAAAGGAAACGCATTTCCCGTTACTGTTACTTTGCTGACTGCATTACTTATATAATATAATCAGATATTGTAATACCTCAATTAAGGTAGCACTGAAGATCACTTATATCAGTGTAGATTGGAAGAATTGTGATAGTTCTATGCCATTGTGTGATAAACTCATTTTTGTTAAAAATGTCACTTAGATCACTCGGGTTCCAACGTCGTCAGATTTTTTTTTTAAATTCTTTACTTTTGACCGATTATCATAGCACATCACATTTTTTTGTAGTGTAGTAGTGTGTACAAAAAAAATAGCCCATAACTTGTTCAGTCGTTTTTGAAAAGAAAAGCTAACTGGAAAATTACTTAATTGTTTTACTTTCCAAATATCTCTTGACCCATATAAGTTAACCTATACATGTAAGAAAATTTTTAGAAGGGTTTTCCACGCACTGTCTAAATCGAAAATATAATCTAGCCAACTAAGCTAGAGTTTTACTCAGCTCCAGTTGTACTATCGAACCTATATAGTCACGTTCTGGTGTTTTTCAAAAAGTTTTATTTTGTGTCATAGTGTAATGAACCATCTTGAAGATGGTAGATGAAGTCCAGATAGAATTAGCGAATCTGTTAGTTATCCCACCTACGGAAGTACTACCTTCAAATCCTCTGGTATTGCGTTATCCACACATTAGAAGTGTTATGTGTCAGTGAATACTATACTTATTTTTCTTCATTTTACATCTATTGTCAACGTCAATTTTTAATTTTTGTCTAGCCTCGAATACCAAACAAACTCACTGGGATACATTCGATTTTCCATCAATCTCATCATCTAATTACTGTCCATAAGTTTCAATTTTTATCTTCTATTTGTATATACTTAATACTTAAGGAACATCGATTTAGTTTCGCTCTTTATTAGAACAATTTGCACATGAATTAAGACTACTACAATATGTAAAAGTTATGTTCATAGTCATACACCTGCCTATTATCGTGATGTGGTCTGGCCAGATGTGAACTTAGTGGTCGAAAGCTTATTGCCCATCCTAGGTTTCAACAATCGATGCGTTTTTTAACGCCTGATATCTCGAGAATTGATAGAGATATTTATAATATTCACATAAACTATTTGTACATATAGATTTTAACTTGATTAACCTTAAAAAGTTGAAATATACAGTTGGCCATAATAAACTACTTCGGAATAAAATTTCAAAATTTTTTATAATATTTTTCAAAAATACCCCAATTTCTACATCAAACATCTCGGCGTCTATAAGAGATATGGCAAAAGTAAACACATACTATTTTAGGTCTTCATATCAGCTATTGAACGACTTATTACTATTTAGTCTGTATACAAAAGAAAAATACTCAGCGGCAATAAACTGATTTGAGAACAAATTCGAGCTTATACCTCATTGCGGCACACCCCAATGCCTAACTATCGATACAAAATTGTTCACAATATATTCGTAATTTTAGCAAAAACAAATGTAAGGTGAATCTAGATGACCAACATCGCAATTAATACATATTTTTTGCACAATGGCCCGAAACTCCTAAAAAAACTGATTTGTTTAAAGTATATAGTCTGTTTTGAGAGCCATTAAATACATCTAGACTTGTTCAGATTGCATGGGTTTGTTCAGAGAAATTTTTCGGTGTTACCTACACTACAATTTCACTATAATAAACGAGGAAGTCTAATTTTTTTGGGAAATTTAATTATATAAATTTCTTAAGCGGACTATTAGCTATAACTTTGCTTAAGAAGCGAAAGAGCTAGATTAAAAACTGTACAAACTGTTGGCCAAAAACTGATGTCACCTTTTTTCAAGGGATCCAAGAATTTCAATAAGTTACGAGCGCCAAACTAAAATTTTGGTAGCCAATCTAGCCAAACTGAGCAAGGGTTTTTCTCAGCTCCAGTTGAAATCTCGAACTTATATAGTCACGGTTGGGTGTTTTTTTTCACTGTTGCACTGTGTTATTGTTTATTTTATTTTAAGAACTGTACAAAAAAATTCGATTAAAAGCTGGTTCAAGCCCACTGAGCCTATGGATAGGAGGGTATATATCATTTGATACGCCTTAAAAGTGTAACATATAGAAGGAGTCACTGGTATGCACGATAAATTTCGAAAGACGTAACAAATTGTTTTGAAACTTAGCACGGGTTAATATTTTCTAAAAACTACTAATGGCATTGCATTTGGACTACATGGTCACGACCCTTCTGGTACTTCCTTTACAAATGTACCATTCCACCCAATATAGAAATAAAGTAATAATTTCAATTCACCCCACGCGATCATGTCCAAAGTGTGTATTTGGGAGAAAAAACTGGAGAGATACCAAGATATGTAAGTCGGTTTATTTGACTGAAACTTTCTTATTTGTTTTTTTATGGAATTTGTATTTTATTATGTGTTATATTATTTTGTTTTTTAGTTAAATCTATTTTTTTATTTTACTTTATTTTATTTTATATTATATTATTTTGTTTTATTTTATTTTATTTCATTTCATTTTATTTTTTTTATTTTATTTTATTTTATTTTATTTTATTTTATTTTATTTTATTTTATTTTATTTTATTTTATTTTATTTTATTTTATTTTATTTTATTTTATTTTATTTTATTTTATTTTATTTTATTTTGTTTTGTTTTGTTTTATTTTATTTTTGTTAATTTTGTATTATTTTTTTTAATTTTCTCAAATTTTTTAAACTTTCTCTTAATGTGTATTTGTGTTTTTGTTAGTCGATCTTACATTACATTATATTATATATTCTCTTAATATTTTTGTGTTCGATGGTTACTAGTTATCATACGACCCTCGTACAATAACGATACCATAGCAATTATCATCACTTATATGGAAAAATAAGAAACTTGTTTAATATCGATTAGGGCCACATGTCTTTAGTGTGTTGTGTATAACTATGTAAACATACCAAAGGGTCTGCAACAATAGAGTGATGAAAAACTATAAAAATGTATCACAACAAAATTATATTATATTACCAAGATATTATATTCTTTTTATACAAATATAAATTATATAGCAACAAATGTCCTTATATAGAGAACTTATATTAGAAATGTGCCTACAAAATGGAATGTCAAGGAAAACTATGTTAAGAAAAGTCTGCAATACAAACTTATCTCTCAATGCTCAATAACATCATACATCTTTAGTCTATTTAATTGTATAAAGTAAATCAGGCTGATACCAGACAATTTTTTAATATAAAGTAATCTGATGCGCCAAGAAAATATTTCTCACTATGCACCCAACACCTTATCACTCCCTCTTGCCGTACCCTTTCTCAGGTTTTCTCTTTCATACTTTTGCAAAAATTGCCTTTCTTGACTTTGTACTCATGACGACGACGACGGCCAAGACCAAGACTGCTAAGTCGGAAAGTAAACAAAAATTTAAAGACATTGAAATAAATTCAACGCCGGCTGCCGCGAATCTCTTTGTCGACACCCGGTTATCGGTAGCATTTAGCCGTAATTTTCAATTAACGTATTTGTCTGCCCAATAATAGAAAAGTTCATTATTTGTTGAACTTTTAAAAGATTCGACTGCCCCCGACCCCCCCTCAATGTGTTTGCCAAAAGCAAGCAATGGAAAATCAATAAAATCAAATATGCAACATTTGTGGTTGATTGCAACAGAAAAATCAGAAAGCATAGAATTCAACCAACTGTGAAATATCTCAGAGGCAGCTAAGTTATGTCAATTGTGGGACTGTGTGTCATGATCCGTGAGATCCCCTCTTACCATGTACTAGATTTGTTTCGCTGATGGTTATTGCACCGTTTTATAATTGTATTAATGGTTTTGAATACATTATCGTGACATTTTAGGTAACTGGTACTGGTGATCAACAATAAAAGCATCAATGGATAGGCACAGTGTTTTGTAACCGGCAGCAGGGGAAAAAAGTGATGAGAAAAATGTTGTTTAAAATGTCCTTTGCTGACTAATTAATAGAAAAACGCTAATGGACAGGACACATATTGCTCAATTTAATATTGAATTTTTCTATAAGAAAAGTTTGTTGTCATAAAAATGTGTGAAAAAGACAGTATCATTAAAAAAAAATTCTATTTGTTTAAAAATATGCTGATGAATATTTTTCTGAATGTAAATTACTTTTGGTCAAAAATTTTTCTCAATGAGAACTGCCTGCTTTAACTAGATTTCATTTTAGACTGTTTTACTTAAATTTACATATTTTATGCTATTTTGATTAATGATATTTATTTACTTTTAATTTGCAATATTTTGTTGTATTTATTTTATTTTATTTTATTTTGTTTTTCTTTATTTTATTTGATTTTATTTTATGTTATTTTGCTTTATTTTATATTATTTTATTTAATTTTTTTTTATATAATTTTATTTTATTTTTATTTAATTTTTTTTTATTTAATTTTATTTTATTTTATATTATTTTATATTTATTTTATTTTATTTTATTTATTTTATTTATTCATTTGATTTTAATGATTTTATTTCATTTGATTATTATTTTATATTTTATTTTACTTATTTTTTTTTAATTTTATGTTTTTATCATTCTATTTTTGTTTAATTTGTTGTTATATTATTTTACTTTATTTCATATTTTAAATACCTTTTTTACTTTCTGAGAATCTTTCTTATCTCACAATTTGAGTTTCTTAACACTGTGCCCGATCATCGTCGATTGCTGTATGTAAATTCAATTAACGGAAACTTTCCAATACAATTCCCATTGTAATTCTCTACTGTACAGTGGAAACAATAAATTTAATTGGAACGCAATTGAAATTTAATTGTGTGAATTAAATATTAATAGAATTCAAAAAATCATTCATGGTTTGAAATGTTGCTGCAACTGCAACAACAAAAGGAACATCCGACGGAATCAGATGATCTCTTACATTCCAACTTAGCTGATGCTCGTTTACGATTAATTTTTGACTGAGAATTTTCATTCTGTATTTCAATTTGTACACATAAATTATCGGAGGTGTATCTTAATCTTTTTAAATTGTTTGAGTATACATGTGAACTTGCTGTTTCCGCAAATGTTAATTTGCATGAGTACACTGAGATAATTATAGCAAGTGGAAGATAAGCGACTAGGGCACGAACAAGAAAAATTTTTATTAAATTTTGTGATACTTGACCATTTTTTTTATTAGACAGTTTAATTGCTTTTGAGTGTATTATTTCTCGTTTTTTTTTGTCTCAGTGTATTTTGCATTGAATTCACTAATTACACCCTCACTTTGTTTCGTTTTATAGCCTTATTTTATTGGTGTTTTTTTCGGTTGTTAATTTGAGTGGGAAATGCGTGCCTTTTGTTACACTGACATTGTTATTGTATTTTTTTTATTTGTGATGGATTACTACTTGGTGGGGATATCGGATGACCGTGTTTGATTGTCGGTCGTACTTTATTACCAATTGATGACCCTATCTGATATGCGGTAACATTAAAGGTACATAGTTTGTTTTGAAATAATTTGAATAATTCTGAATAATTGTTAACAATATCGATCAAACAGAGATACTGCATAGGTCTAACTAATATCGAAAACTTCGATATATGTTGGCTATTAATTTAAAATTTCCAATAAGTCTTAATGACTCAAAATTTTGATCATAACCAATGTTTCCAAATAAATCTAAAATCTGTCAAAAAAAAATCAATAATTTTGATAGTTATCATAGGTAATTAATAACAACCTAATCCTAACAACTAAGAATTTTCCAACAGTTCCAATTACAACTAAATCGTCTATCATGATAAATAAAAACAATTCACAACAATTTAAAAAAAAGATTAAAATAATAAACTGTTTTTCTTGATTCCTATGAATAAAAAATGGAAAATATCTCAATTGCTAATAATTCCGGGTAATTTCTTCTCATTAATTTCAAGCAATAAACAAACGTTTAAAACTATTCCTAACAATTCCGATCGTTTTGTATAATTTAAAATAATTAATATTAACTGAATAACTTTTAATAATTTTATAATAAAATCCAAAATTTTGAATAATTTTAAATATACTCAAAAATTCCCAAAAAAAAAACCGCTTAATGTCACATTCAACTTAATTATCTAAATAATTCACATATTTGTAGCCTATTTAAAGCATAATTGTCACGAACTATAAAGATTTCGTCAATTACTATTGAACTTTGGGTTCACATATATACAACAGACGATCAATGTAATTCATTTTTATCAATTAACCTATAATTAATTTCACTTTTGTTGATCTCTTTCTCAACTTTTGTTGCCTCGTTGTGACCCAACATTCAGTATCGCTTAACAAATTCCACTACAATGTATCCGAATTCAAAGCTTTAAAAGTGATGAGAACAATAGCCGATAAGACTTAGCAAAAAGTACTTTAGTTTGTACTTCTGGCAAGCTGTTGCAAAAACGTATCTTAAGAACGAAATTAGCTTAGGAAATTGAGTGTCTTTACACGTTATCTTTCTCATAATTAGCAATATTTAATGGTGACAAATATTTACCAAGAAATATACCGGGGAATATGCTAAATAAATTAAAAGAAAGATAAGCAGGGTTTATATCTGATCTTTACAAACATTTCTCTAAGGAAAAAAGTTTTTGATATGGAGAGTTTAAAAAAAAAAAAAAAACATATTACATTATTAAAGAATATAAAGACATTAAATAAATTAAACATGTATCAAAGAATTTTCTTACTGTTATTAGTGATATATCTATGCCAAATAATATTTCAGTAGGTCTACCTGACCAGGGTTCGATTCCTTGTCGACAACAACTTCTGACTAGTCGACTCAATCGGCGTGTCTAATAAAAGCTTCTAAATTAGCTGACGTTCGGTTCCTTACTAAATTGTAGGTCCCGTTGTGTCTAAGAAAAAAGGCTTGTTACCCACCTAAAAATAAAATGTTGTCTGCATCTTGTGCTCGCTCAACAGTTCGTTACCCCATGTTTGGGAGAAACTCCTTAACCCGGTCATGATGTCGTAACTACACTACTAATGGGAAATAACCATTGAATCTGTTAATATTTTTCCACGCCCCATTAAAATGTTTGCCACACCTAAAGTGGAATTGTTTCATACATTTCGATGAAAACAGTATAAGGAGGTCTCTTGGGTCACTAAAATACAGCACACATTCATTATTCAACTCAAAAAATATAAAATTTCTTACCAACTGACCGCACCCATCACCTAAAGTGGAATTGTTTCATACATTTCGATGAAAACAGTATAAGGAGGTCTCTTGGGTCACTGAAATACAGCACACAGTCATTATTCAACTCAAAAAATATAAAATTTCCTACCAACTGACCGCACCCATCACCTAAGGCATAAATAACTCAAAATGGATTTTTGAATCATAATTTGTATTTCTTCACCAAAAATCTTGTATCTTGCCTTTAGTTATCAAGTTAAAGCTTTGTGAAAATCAGCCACACCCATCTGTTACCACCCATGCAAAGAAAAAATTGACTACCCGCACATGGGGGTAATCATATAACCCAAAGGGCACCTTTTTTGACCACCCACGGTCCATATGGTCCTCAGCGCCAAGTTTGACCTATCATTCCGATATTCTGCCAAGTCCTATCTGTATACAAATATTACCTTGCATATTCCTACAAATCAGTTTTCAATCCCCTTTCGCCCACCGAATGAAAGTAAAATGTTCGCCTTCATATGTATAGCTGTAGTACCGAGCACTATCTGTTTATTGAATTGCTTAAAAAATTGCTCTAGCGCTAAAATACTTTTGCCATTTCTTCCGCCCATTTATCGAAATAGTTGTAGTAACGGTGTATCAAATTTTAATTATCTAGGGTTAAAAAAAAACAGGCAATTCGTCTAAATTTTTATGCCTGTTGTGCTACGTTTTATCTGAATATCAAATTTTATCGCTGTAACTCAAAAAACTATTTTGTCACGCCCCCATCCGAACATGAAAGTATCGTCTACATATTGAAATCGGTTGTTCCGAGTGCTATATGTGTACTAGATTTCATCTCTCTGGGAAAACAAAAGAAAAACAATTTCGCCACGTCCATTCTGAAAAATTAACCTGTAATGCCGGGTAATATCTGCAAATACATGTAAACTCTTATACACTGATCGAAAATTTAAAATTTTTGTACCGTGTAATACCTATATATCAAATTGTATCTCTCTAGGACTAATATACAGTTTCGCAACGCCCATCCGTCCACTGATAGAAAATACAAATTTCGTCTGTAAATTTCAACCGGTCCTGCCGAGTACTGTCTGTGTACGAAATTTTAAATCTCGAGGGCTAAAATACAGTTTTGTCACGCCTGATTCGCCCACTGATCGAAAATTAAAATTTCGTCTGCAAATTTTAGCCATTTCTGCCGAGTACTATATGTATATAAAATACAGTTTTGCCACGCCCCTACCCCACTGATAGAAAATAAAAATTTCGTCTGCAAATTCAAACCTGAAGTGTCGAGTACTATCTGTGTACCAAATTTTATCTCTCTAGCTCAAAAAAATGTTTTGACACGCCCACTCCGCTCATTTAATCAAAAATTAAAAAAATATTTAACCTATTATATTTTCCATATAGAACATTATTGAGCTAAATCTGTAAAGAAATTAAATTTTTAGGGCGATTTCTCGGCCTATATCGAACATTGTAACAAAAAATAAGTCGAATCGGTCCATGCGTTCTCAAGTGATGGCATTACGAACGAACAATAATTCATTTTTATATACAAGATTATTTTATTTATTTAATTTTAATTTTATTCTACTTTATTTTATTTTATTTAATTTAATTTTTTTCTATTGGTCCTTTAAATCTACTGTCATTTTTCACCCCGTACCGCAGTACCAAAAAAAGTACTTAATTACCATCTATTGATAGCTTGGTTCTTAAGCCATGCGTGTCGTTTGGCCGTTTAGTGTTTTTTTTATGGCAAAAGTATCAAATTTGTTATTTTTTCACAGTTCAATAAATTGATAGGCAATACCTCCTCCCCTTGTTGTTGACTCTAAGTAATGACGCGATTATAATAGGGCCTTTATATAGAATATGCGACCAACACGGTGGCAATGGCGCTCATTTTTCTTTGATTTGGTGCCTGCCTGGTTTGCTCTGCTCTCTTCGTTGTTGCTGCTGAGTACGCAAGAATTCTCGCATGGGTGTTTCTGGTAGTAAATGAATGAATAATGACGACATCGCTTGTCAAATCAAGTGCGCCAGTACCACCACCGGCTAATGGGAGGCAGGGAGGAGCACCATTATTAGCATTTCGCCATAGACACCACCAGCGTGCGCTCCTCGACAGTTAGTGCTGCTTTCACAAAGTATCTCATAGTTGAGTTTGACGTTTTGAAAACGCGTCTCAACATCGGTTGCTACCACCACCGCATGACCCAAACGAACGAAGGCGACAACAGTCAATACGCTGGGTGCTAGTGGTGGAGCATTGTCGTTTGCGCGTTTGCTCTAAACTAATCGATATACGACGTGGTGGCTGGCAGTGGTGCTTCACGCTATTAACAAAACACTATTCAGTCACATTCGGTTGCCGTCCAACGCGAAGGAATATACATATATTCATGTTTTTTGTTGCCATCTTACCGTTCGTTCTTTAAATCGGAAGTGTTTTTTATTTTGGGGGAATTTTCAGCAAATACAATTTGCATTGATCACCGCAGCCAATGTGCCAGTCAGCCATCTCCACGACATCGTCAAATATTTACCTGGCCGCCATCGCCGGTGGCTGCCGTGTCGCGTTCGTTTTCTCTGTGATGTCAACAACACAACATTCGTGGTTAAGATTTTGAAACAACGGCAATCTCGCATAAATTTCAAATAATTCTAAGTGTTCTACAAATCCAAATCCATACTGGCGAAATAATTTCTCTTGAGTGTTGAAGAGTCGCGACAAGACCGAAACAAGTGCATTCCAATATTTAGTTTCGTTTATACAAAATGAGAATTAATTGTGCTGAATGAAATTTTGAAAAAAAAAACAACAGCAACATAAAGCGTAATATAAATTGTTTTAAATTTTGTTGTGAAAATGATGATTTATAGTTTTGAGATCACTGTGTGCGAGTTGAGAAAAAATACCAAAAAAAAATAAAAAAAATTTAAATTAAAAAGAAATACAAAATGTTTTGTCATAAATTTTAAAATTGGCATCATAATAAATTCATTGTTGTCCACTCAGTCAAGGAAAAATGCATATAGCTACATGTTAATACGAGATTGCAATCGATAATGCAACAGATGTTTGAAGGAATTTATTCTTTGAAGCCCTTTTTACAAAATAAATTGGAACCGAAATTAACCAGAAACAGAAAACCGGTTTGCATTTCATAAAAATAGTGATACTTTTAAAATTGCAAATGAAAATAATTTGTCGAAGATTAGTTTACATTTTTTAGATTTCATGTTTAATAAAGGGAACTTTAGGCAACAATAAAAGGGAAGTGCAAATCGTACTTTGAAACTAAATAAAATTAAGGAACAAATTATATTGCGAAGTGTGAACAAATTATATGGTGTAGCTGAAAATAATTAAAAACAAAAAAATTTTAAAAATGTTAACCCATTAAAATTTCCAAAAACACGAAAGAGGAGTACAAAAAGGACTACTTTTCTGGAGTTTGCGTGCTAAAGTGGAATGCAAATATGGAATTTTTTAAAATATCCAAGCTCCATATAGAACTATTTTTTAGTCGGAATATAACTTTTTAACTGGAAAAATTTTTGTATTTTTGTTTGTTTTCTTTAATTTAAAACAAAATTTAAAATATTCCAGAAACTAAAGGAGGCACTAACAAAAAAAGGAACAAGAGTGAGTTTGTAGGAAAAAGGGTGATTTTTTTCAATAAAATTAAATTGAAAAACAAAAATTTTGAGGAATTGCAAATGGATTATGTAAAAAAATTGATTATTTTATTTTAGCTTTCGTTTTATGTTTAAAATACAAAAGATTAGCGTTTGAAGAAGACGGATGCGATTTAAGTTTTTTTAATATTAATTTTGAAGAAAAGTCATAAAGTAGAAAATGTAATTTTTATTGGAAAAATTTGTAATAATTGAACATATTTTGAGAAGCAAAGAAGAAAATTAGCTTATAAAGGTTTATTTGACAAAAAAAATCGTTGATTATGTGTTAAAATTATTAACAACAGTGGGATTTTTTTTATACAGGAAACTTTTTGCTCATTTTTTATATTTTACTTTTCAATTACAAATAGTTAAATTTGAGATTTTATTTAATGTACTGAGATGCAACAAAAAATTGTTTTTATTTTTACTACGCAGCACATTGGTCAGATCTGTGCAAAATTTGGCTTAAATATGAAGGAGACTTCCAATGGGCATAAAACATGGTATTAAGGGGTTTTTGGGGCAGCTGATTTCGAATTCCGAGTAAAATTAAAAAAAAAAACAGAATAGTGGATACAAAATGGCGGACATTTTTTTATAAAATATGTTTTATTTTGAGTGTTGACTTTATATATAAACAAAAAATAGTACAATTTGTGTAATTTTATTTTTAGAATTTCGGCCAGAAAATTCCGATTTTCGACCAATGTGCACAGGCACCCAAAAAATTATGTTCTAAATTGGGGAGGTCAGATCATGAAAAATGTATGTTTTTGGGGTCGCTGAAATTAAAACTGAGGTCAATTCACACCCATTACGACAAGATTTAGTCAAAACCTGAAAAAAATAAAATAGGTGTCAAAAACCATGATTGGTTAAAAAGATTTCCGCAGTTTCAGTTGAATTCCAGTATATTTGTTTTTATTCAATATCTGCTCTGGATTCGAAATCAGCGACCCCAAAATTCCCCAAAGGTACAATATCTGTAGAATTCCAGAATATTTTGAAAAAATTGTCCGCTATTTTTCTTTTTCAAAATTTGACTCCGGATTTTAAATCAGCGACCCCAAAAACCCCTTAGGTACAATATCAGTTGAATTCCAGTAATTTTCATCCATTTTATTTTTTTCCGGATCAGATATAAGCTATGCCAAAAACCTCCTTAGGCACAATATCAGTTAAATTCCAGTATATATGTAAATATGTATATGTATAAAAATATGTACTCCATTTTGTATCCTCCAGATTGTATTGTTTTCAAAATCTGCTCCGGATTCGATATCAGCGACCCAAAAAACCGCCTTTGGTACAATATCAGTTGAATTCGAGAATTCGAGAAAAAAATGTCCGCCATTTCGAAATTTTATCCGAAATTAGCGACGCCAAAAACTCCTTTAGGCACCATATCAGTTGATTTCCAGTATTTTTTTTATAAAAAATGTCCGACGTAACTTTTATCAGTTATGACATTGACTATGAAACATCTATGCTAATTTTTAACTTTTCATCCCAAGCGACTCAATCTCTTTCGAGTTTTCACCAGGACGAAAAGAAGGTCGCACAAGTTTGCAGCGTCTCAGATATACACGACCAATAGGATGTATCCAAATTGGATGTATCAAAATTGGGTATTTATTCATAGTATGTTATAGATGTATGTATGTATTTATAAGTAGGCAATATGCTAGTAAACAACATGATACAAATTTGAGTAGAAGGCACATACAACATTTACTCTGAAACATAAATATTATAAAATTCTTAATATTATTTTTCTAATAGATACATTTACTTGAATTTTGGTCCAGTTATGTAGTTGTAATTTTATCAGACTCAAGAAATGAAATTGAGCCGACCATGACATAATGGTTAGAATGCGCGACTAGCATGCGGGAGACCAGGGTTCGATTTCTGTCTCAGTCATATACGTTTCTTCCGACTGCGCCTCCCTTGATGTTTTCGGCAGCAACTTCGTAGTAAGATTCTAGTAAAGTTTCTCAAACAGCTGACGTTCGGATTCTTATATAAAATGTAGGTCCCGCTGTGTGAGTCTAAAAATAGATGCATATTAATTCACATTAACGTGAGAAGCTTCCCATAGCTCATTAACGGGGTATAGAGGGAAATGCAAAATATATTTTCATAAGCTTAAACTTTACATAATTTCCCTTTACACCCCATGAATGAGGTATGGGATAGCTTCTCGCGTTGTTGTGAAATAACACGCTTTCTATTTTTAGATTCACAACCAACGGCACCTACTTGTTTATCGACGAATGCAAACGTCAATGTTTGAGAAGCTCTTACTAGACACCCCAATTGACTCGACACAAATACTGCGAAGTTGCTGTCGACAACATTCGAGGGGAGCCGACAATGAAAGAAGAATTTATTTATTTGTTTTCTCTTGAGATGACTGGAGCCAGGAGTTGAACCTGTGATCTCCCGCATGGTAGTCGCGTGTTCTAACTACTATGCCACAGTGTTTTTAATAAGTATCTTTTTTAATGCTCCCCCGAAATCTCAATGATAGACAAAATATAAAAACTGCATAAAAAAATGCCTTAATTTATATAGGAAGAATTTCAAGTTAACAAAAGTGTGACCCTTAAAAGGATATAAAAATATATTTTGGATACCTCTCAAAGATAACCTTACAGCGCATTCAACTGCATTTTTTTTTCGATTACAACCATATCCCTGCCCTCATTTGAATCAATGCTATATTTTCAAAACCAAAAAGCTATAAAAAATTTCATTTCAATACAATTTCTTGCTCATAATGAAATTTTCTTAAATGTTTTCTTATCGCAAATTCCAAGTACATTCCAACCATTAACGTTCAGTGCAAGAATGATTCGAGACACTCAGAATATCTTAGGCGAAAAAAAAAATAATTCAAAATCAAAAGTGATGAATGATTAATAGCCTGAACAATTCAAATATTAAAAAACCATGTGTTAGACCATAAGGAAAACGATTACAAAAAAAAAACCAAAAACAAGAATAAATGAATAACACACAAAACTGTGATGTAAAAGGAAAATTGTATCGAAACACACAAAACACATATTAATATGCAAAATAATTAATAACACGTATAAGAACAACAACAGCAACGCTAGCAGACTTAGGAACACAATTAGACCAACCCCGGAATATCCTTACCTACATTTAGCTAAAATTGGCCCCTTAAATCACTATACGGCCAAGTGGTGCTAAGATGATGATGATGCATCACAAAGGGGGAGAAATAAAATGAAAACGAACGACAACGCCTTACATCAAACATTATTCAACAATTTTCGAAATTAATTTTATAATTTCGCGATCAAATACAAAAAGAGAGCGGTGCAAAGAGACGCACACACATACACACCCTTACACAAAGGTGGTGAGATTATTAAGCACAAAGTACAAGAAGAATTTCAAAATTTCTGCGGCGACTGCAACACGAAACCTTTTCACCACAATGTTGCCCATACAGTTGCAACAGCATATACAACAAAAACAACAAAGCACCCCTCAGCCTCTGGCACCACCGCCCCAAAGGGAGCCACGAAGACCTAGAAGATGCAAACAACAGCACCCCAAACTAGCGCAACACTTAGAGAATGTGGCTGAAGATGATTTATTAAAATCATCATCATCTTCATCATCGCCGTCCCCGGCATCATCAGTGGCAATTGCGGCGGCGGCCCCATTGCCAATGTATCGCAATAGTAGTGGTGGTGGTGGTGGCCCCAGTGGTGGTGATGATGGTGGCAGCAAAATCTACTCGAACCTCAGGTATTCACAGCATGTAAATCTCAGCCAAACTAGTCTATTGCTAAATCAGAGTGTGCTCGATACTCATCTTGGCCGCGCACAAGATGACCATCACCATCACCAAGTGGCGAACGAAAATCAAAATCACCACGACGACGACGAGGAGGAGCCCATATTCAGTGACGATGCAACAGTGCCCTTAACCGCAGGGTCCTCGACAACAACTCTAACCGCTACAATTATACCAGCCAACAGCTCGAGTCGCCGGTCCTCAGAAGACTCACAGGCAAAACCGTCGACGCGTTCGCACGCAGCAACTTCTTCTACATTTTCACCTCTGCAGCAATTCTCCAATCGTTCGCTTTCGACACCTTTGCCCGACTATACTCATCATCATCAGCATCAATATCCTCCGCATCATCATATTCATCAGCCTACGCATCATCAGCAACCCTCGTCCTCACATTTATCGCATGATTACAAACTCTGCGATTCGTGTCGACCTCCGCGTTTTCAGAGCCACTCGCCCAGTTCGGGTCTTTTAACGCCTCAAAGTGGATACGGCGGTAGTTCGCGTTTCCTGAATTCGTCGAGACGTTTTCTTTCAACTCCACCGCCACAGTCGTCGTTGGCTGCCGTTGCACCGGCCGCTTTAGCCCTATCATCGGTAGGATTTCCTGCTTCTTTGCTTAACACATCGCTTCCGCCATCGCTGCATCAGACACCTGTAGCTCAGCATCCAAATCCTTTTAATACGTTACGCTCTCATACGCCATTTTCTCGTTTCCAGCCCCGACGCACCACCTCCGGCAGTATGTCGCAATCGGGTGAAGATTTGCACTCGCCCAGCTATTTGTCATGGCGCAAGCTGCAGCTGAGCCGGGCCAAATTGAAGGCATCCAGTAAAACATCGGCCCTGTTGTCAGGATTTGCTATGGTGAGTACGAAAACGTTTTTTATACATTTATATTTTATTTTTACAGATATATACATAAAATTATCATTTGTTGTGGAAACATTTTTTCCTTAAATATGCATATTCTTCTTTTGAAACTATTCAAAAAGTAAAACAAATTTTCGTGAGACGCATTTTCTTCTTTTGAATTCATATAAATACGAAATAAAAAATAACAGTAAAAGTAAAGTGCTCTATAAGTCTGGCGAACAAAGCGCGAATTTTGGACATAAATTTCACGATTTGTAAACGGTGTTCTGGTATACAGTTAAAAAAGACAAATTCTCTACATTAGTATGACAGTTAGTTTTACAGCTAGACATCGTAATTTTAATTTTAATTAAAACAATATTTTTCTGAATTTGCCTGATTTATAGTGATAAAATAAATTTATGATAAAATCGCAAAAAAATTTAGTTAAAAAAAAGATTTTTTTAAAATAATTATATAATTGGTAGATAATTTTAAAAACTATTAAAATTATGTTGCGCAGAAGCATAAACGTTCTGTAGCATGAAAATATACCGCTCCGTGCAGTAATTTTTATTATTATTGACATTTCCTTTTTGTAACCCTTAAAAAAGGGGAGTTTGTTTTGTTTTGTCTGAGAACTTAACCTCCACTCAGAGGATAGAAGCTTGTGTACTAAATTTCAGCTCTGGCACTTGATTGAACTTGACTGTTGTCCGATCTTCCTCATTAGAGGATAAAAGCTTGCACAACAATTTTCAAATTTCGATAGCTCTTAGACTGCGGCTTAAATCGCGAGGACTAACGGACGGATATCTTTTATTCGACTCATAATTTTATGCTGATCATTTATATACATACATATAAATTGTCATACCTACCATGCCTCCTTATGGGCTTTACAAATCGAAGAACAAACAGAAAATAGCTTTTGGTCAGGGCATGCGCGTGGTGAAGGGTGAAAAACCTTATTTCCCTTTGCACCCCATGACTGAGGATGGAAAAACTTCTCGCGTTGTTGTAATCTAACACGCTTTGCCTATTTAAATTCACAACTGACGGCACCTATTTGTTAATCGACGAATGCGACATTACACTACGTAGTTGCTGGCGACAAAATCGAGGGGCCGGCAATAAAAGAAAAATTAGAGGACGGGAGACAGGAATCGAAGCATGGATCTCCCGCAGTCGCGTGTTAAAAAGTTTTTGATTTTGAAAAAAAAATAAGTAAAAAAATTTGTTTTATCGAAAATTTTAATAGATAGCTGTCTAATCTGTTTGGGACAAATTTTGCTAGAAACAATAGGTAAAAAGTTACATGGATAAGAAAAAACAATACCTGGAAGCCAAAAATTAATTTTTTTTTTTTTTACAATATGTTGATCCCCTCTAACTTAGAGCGATCTTGTTAAAAAATTGTGTCTAAACTACTATGCAATAGGATTAACCTTGGTCTATTCATCCCGAATGGAAGACAACGGTTTTAAAAGTTGGTGTCCAACTTTGAGTGATATCCCCTATATATAAAAACAATATAGCGATTTGCCATTGAATGAATTATTGTTTCCACTGCATTGTTATGTAATACACACCTTATATATCGTTTAAGGCCAACAGTAGTTCAGAATCAAATTCAATATAATAAAGATAGTCGCCCTTAATCCCGTTGTCGTCGTCGACGCAAAACGCATCGTCTTTGACGACGGTGTAAAATCGGTATTCTGCTAGGAAATGTGACGACAAGGTTGAATCGAAACGACTCTGAATCTGTCGTCACAATTTTTGGTAACGACTGGAAACAGTTTGAACAAATAATTTTAGTTTTTGCCACCCGTATTGAACATTTTGAGAAATTTTGATTTTAAGCTGTTTTTCAAAATTCATCCTAAGATTCCCATACGGTTGCTAGCTAGAGGGTTCAAATGTTCTGATGAAATACTCCCCTAAAAATTTTAATGTATGTCTCCGAAGACATGAGCTATCCCAAATGTTTTTTAACACGTGATTATTATATATTTCCATGATTCGACTTTTTACCAAAAAAAAAAAAAAAATTAAACTTTTAATCACTTAAAAAAAAGTGGGACGTAGTGGAGTAAATTGGAGTTTAAGGTTTTATTACTGAGGTCAAATGCTACCGTCTAATATTGGTTTGGTTCATTCCCGAAAAAGCTTGTTGCACTCTTTTTTCATAAATAGCATTCTTAACATTTCAATTTGAGTTTATTTTATAACCTTTGACTCGTTGAGGTTATTTGTCTTGGGTGACTCTTAGTGAAATTTTCCGAAGAATATTTCTACCGAAGATTCTATGCCTTGACCTCCCTCCAAAGTTGACTTTTAAACAGTTTTCCAAAATTGGGCAAAAAATGTCCCATATGTGTGGGAGCTAGAGAGTTAAAATGTTCCGAGAAAATATTTCCTTGAATGTTTTGATATAGGTCTCCAAAGACATTTTTACAGATTATTTTTCATATTCTTTAATTCGACTTTTGACCAAAAAAATCAACTTCAAGTCACTGTAAAAAACGTAGACGTAGTGGAGCAAAATATCACTATTTTTTTCACACTTTTTTTTTCATAGTACCGTTGCCACATATCATGTTTTATAGCAACCGTCTTGACAAGTAACAGTGACCGAGAATCCGTTACCTCCCAGCAAACCATATGTGTACGAAAAGAGCTCTTTTTGACTACTATTTCGGATCTTTCACGCTCTTTAAGAGCCCAAAAAACAATCATTTTCGATCCGAAAACCTTCAAGAAAGAGGGTTTTTTTTCTTTCAAAAGGGTCCGTCAAAAAGAGCGCGTAATTTATGTAAGAAAAGGGTCCTTTATTCAATCTCAGAAAAGAGACTTATGACGGGATTTTTAAGCTCTAAAAGAGCATAGTAACAAAAGTAACGAAGCAAACTTTCATAACTTGTATTTCTGTGTCCAGGAAAATCATGAAACTTTTTTTTTATGAGGAATATTTTAGAATTTTTATTGATTCTTAAGACTCCTTTTACACTTAAATAAATATAATTTTACGGAGCGCTCCGAAAATACTCTATAGTAGGATTATTTTCTGAATCCTTCTTCGGAGCGCTCCTAGAATGCTCTTTAATAGGACTCTTTTCTGACTCCTTCTTCGGAGCGCTCCTACAATGGTTTGCTGGGCTTGATCTTAAACCGATACTGATAAACCCTACAAATGCAAATATTAATTCGATTTCGAGATAATTTTATCCATTTGTGGGGTGGTTTTATATCATACAACCATCACAACAACAACAACAAAAACAAACAGCAATAACCATTATGCGCCAAGTGAAAAGAATCAAAAGAATTTGATTGTCATTATATTCACAGTCCATCTGTCTGTCTGGCTGTCTGCCTGATTGTCGGTTCTAGCCAATATTTATAGCCGATCAAAAAAGAAATGTTTTCAGATACATCTCCCCCGTTACTCCCCTTCACTTAATTTCTCCCAATTTACATGAGTGCATCATATCAATTCTATTTTAGTTGAATTTCGCGTATGGGAGAGTGAAAGACCGCTTTCATTTTGATTGAATGTATTGTTGTATTTTCATCAATTTCCTCGTGATTAAATTGGTATTTGTTGTTGTTGAGATTTTCACTGTTTTCGCTGATTTCCTGTGTCGTTCAAAGTGTTTTTAAATGAATTTTTTTTCATCTGTTTTTGTTTTTATTTTGTATTTCAATTAGATGATATTTTTTTGGGGGTTTTAGGTTTAACCATTTTTGTATATTATTTATTTTTTATATTGCTTAATTGTGTTTGTTCCAATTGGCAATTATCCGCTAATTGTTTAATAAAATGTATGCAACGCATTTTAATGAAAAAAATAATTATTTTCTGCATTGAAATTTGAGCAATGATGCGTTTGTATTTTAGGATCACATGTCAATGTGTGGAATTTTGAAAATTTTTACGAGATTTACATAATAACCTCTTGGTGTTATATCAAAAAAAAATCATTAGAAAAAATATAACTAAAACATACTATAAAAATCATAAAAATTAAGATATTAACGAATAGACATTTAAAGAACTAAATTCATTTTTTTAAATTAATAATTAAATATTAAAAACTCAAAATCAAACAATTCAAAATTTGGTTTTAAAATTAAAATTATTAATAAAAAAAATTATTAAAAATAAAGGAATAAAAATTAAAAAATATTAAATAGAAATTTTTAATAAAAAGTTATAAAAAAATTTTAAAATTGGATACAAAAAATTAAACTTAAAGTAAAAAAAAATAAATAATTTTAAATAAAAAAAAAAACAATTTAGATAGTAAAAACTAAAAATACAAATTAGAAATAAAAACTAAACATACAAAAAAAAATAAAAACATAAAAATAAAAAAAGTAATAATATAAAAACATAAAAATAAAAAAATTAATAATATAAAAATATAAAAACATAAAAAAAATATAAAAATATAAAAAAAATATAAAAATATAAAAAAAATATAAAAATATAAAATTATAAATATATAAAATTATAAAAATATAAAAATTTAAAAATATAAAATTTAACTAAAAAATACTATAAAAAATCATAAAAATTAAGATATTAACGAATAGACATTTAAAGAACTAAATTCTTTTTTTTTTTAAATTAATAATTAAATATTAAAAATTCAAAATCAAACAAGTCAAAATTTGGTTTAAAAACTAAAATTATTAATAAAAAAAATTATTAAAAATAAATGAATAAAAATTAAAAAATATTAAATAGAAATTATTAATTAAAAGTTCTAAAAAAATATTAAAATTGGATATAAAAAATCAAACTTAAACGTAAAAAAATAAATAATCTTAAACAAAAAAACAAATTAGAAAGTAAAAACTAAAAATACAAATTAGAAATAAAAACTAAACATACAAAAAAAAAAAATAAAAACATAAAAATAAAAAAGTAATAATATAAAAACATAAAAATAAAAATATAAAAATTTAGAAATATAAAACAATTAAAATATAAAAATATAAAAATATAAAATTATAAAAATATAAATATATAAAAATATATAAAATATAATAATATTAAATACAAAATAACAATTTTAAGCAGAGAAAAGATGTTTTGCAGCCTGTGGATGTTTTGCATTCATTTTTTAAATATAGCAAATTTCTTTAACTATTTCATTCAGCATAAATATATTCGAAATATTAAGTATGATATTTTTATTAGAAATTTACTTGACATAATGACAGATATATTCACTCGCATACATACATATGTACTTATGTATGTGAGTGTGTTTCATTTCCGCCTTTTAAAATTGCCAGACATTTTACGCTCAAAATAGAAACAATGTACCTGGTGATGAAAACCATCACTTTGCATAGATATGTAAGAGAGCAGTCCCAAAGACTCTGATAGTAAATTCACCAAACAGAACAAATGTTAATTGTTTAATTATATTAATATCATCCTGTACCACATGATGATCGCGAATGTGAATTTACAAAATCAAATCATTTCAATGCCAAGAAAATCTTTATCAAAGAATAGAATGAAATAAAAGAAGAATATGCAATTGAATGTAAACTTATAAATAAATTGATACCTTTCCCTCAAAAGTCCTCATCTGTATTTCCCCCCTTGTATCTATGGTGTTTTTTCCTGATCTTCTGCTCATTTCAGGTGGCCATGGTAGAAGTCCAACTGAACAACGACACCAAAGTCCCGCCCGGCATGCTGGTGGCCTTCGCCATCTGTACGACGCTACTCGTAGCTGTCCACATGTTGGCCCTCATGATCAGCACTTGTATACTGCCCAACATCGAAACTGTGTGCAACCTGCACAGTATCTCGCTGGTGCATGAGTCACCCCACGAGCGTCTACACTGGTATATTGAGACGGCGTGGGCATTTTCGACACTACTTGGTCTCATACTGTTCCTGCTCGAAATTGCCATACTGTGCTGGGTGAAGTTCTACGATCTCAGCCAGCCCGCTGCATGGTCGGCCTGTATTGTACTTATCCCCGTGCTCATAATCTTCCTGGCCTTTGCCATACACTTCTACAGATCGCTGATGACTCACAAGTACGAGGTGACCGTGTCGGGCATACGTGAACTGGAGATACTGAAAGAGCAAATGGAACAGGACCATCACATGGATCATCATCATGCACCGCATCGTAATAATGGCTTGAATTATGGAGCAAGTGGTGACATAGTATGAGCAGAATTTGCACTCGATCTTTTTCAGTTATTCTTAATTCATTTTGTGTGTATTTACCTGCAGCTTTCGGATATGATAACGAAAAGTCATCACATATATATATTTTATAAAATTTCGTCCTCGTTTTAAGCTGCATACCGACGAAATGTTTTTATTATTATTCATTATAAATTGTTTTGTAGGTTAATATTTTTTATATGAAAATAAATACTTTTAATTTAATACGAATTACATTAGAATTATACATCATTTTTATTTAAAAATGTTTTCTCTTAAATTATTTTGCCAATTCTTTTTTATGCCAAACAGAAAAATATGGAATTGCTGAGAATGCTAAAAAAGTTAATTGATATATTTTTTAAATAAAAAAAGACATATTTACAATAAAGGAAGACGAAAAATAAATAATCCTAATATTTATACGTAGTTTAGTGTATAGCGAATAAAAAAAAAACAAACAAAATTTCTAAAATTCTGTACAGTTGTGATATTGTCAAAATGTATTTTCTCTATATATAACTATAAAAACAAAAAAAAAAATATATAAATTTAATACGAAAATATATAAACAGAAGAGCAAGCAATAAATTAAATAAAAATATAATAACATAACAGTAAACGGAAATATTTGTGAAATTTTTATTAATTGTACACCAGACGTAAAGGTAAGATTTACTTTAAGTTTTAAACATTAAAAACTAAAAATTTAAAATTAAATATTAAAAATAAAAATTAAAAACAATTTAAAAATTAAATAAATTTATATATAAATTTAAAAATTTAGAATTTTAAAAACAAAATTAAAAATTAAAATATA
Organism: Muscina levida; assembly: GCA_964034835.1. Classification (NCBI taxonomy): domain Eukaryota; kingdom Metazoa; phylum Arthropoda; class Insecta; order Diptera; family Muscidae; genus Muscina; species Muscina levida. The sequence goes on from OZ035884.1 coordinate 11,289,976, forward strand.
AAAATTTTAAATTAAAAAATAAAAATTAAAAATAAAAAACAAAAAATAAAAATTCAAGAATTAAAAATCAAATATTTTAAATTTATTAATAAATGTAAAACTTGCTAACAATTTAGAATTTTAAAAAATGTAAAATTTTGCCAACAATTTAGAATTTAAAATTAAAAATAAAATTTTAAAAATTAATAATATTATTAATAGTAATTTTAATATTAATAAAAATAATACTATTAAAGATTAACGCTAAACCTTTATGGCAAAAGTTGAAATGTAAAATTTTAACAATTTAATAGACTTTTACTTATTTCATGTCATAATTTGCCAACTTTTTGTGAAAATCCTGAGGAACGTGTAAGAAAAACCATTTAAACAAAATATTAACAATTAAAAGTTACAGATTTAAAATTAAATATTTAAAATGAAAATTAAATAGTAAAAATTATATTAAAAAGCTATAAATAATAAATTAAAAAATTTAAATTCAATATTCCAATTAAAAAATTTAAAAACTAAAATTCCAAATACAATGAAGCCTCGCTCGTTTATCCTTGATGGTCGGGACTGGGGTAACAATTTTGAGTAGATTTTTGGATAATGCTTCCGACTCATCGTATGCAAACGAGGCGATTCGACATTTTCGTTTGGTTCACATCGTGTTTAATTATTCGAAGGTAATTGAAATAAAAATTGTATAACATTGTATAAAATATAAATAGAATCAAAAAAATTTAGTTTTCCTTTCCCGGATAGATGATGTTGCCGCAATATTGCACAATATTTTAAATTACAAATTAACAGCTAAAATTAAAAATTCAAAATTATACATTCGAAAAATTACACATAACTGATTTGGTCGACGCATTGACGAATTGTTATATTATTAGCATAACATCTCAAATCGAAAAAATAGAGTTTTCAATAAAAAAATAATAAATTATTTTGAATAAAAACCTCTAATTATTTTCAAATTTCTAAAAAATTTTTGGTTGAATCTTACAAGAAATTTTAAAATTATTCTTTAATAAATCTCGCAATATTATATTTACAAAATAGTATGTTTTTTCATTTGGTATTTTTAGACAATTATGTAAATTATCCTCGATATATATATACCTTTATACCTTTATATTTTATCAAAATATTTGAAAAAAAAAAAACGAAATTAAAGAAAACCCCAAGAAAGCGAGAAATCGTCGGACGGACTTATGTTACCCACAGGGTCCATAAAACCAGAAACCCCTAGGCGTCTATCACATATAGATTCCATCCAGCACTTCTGAACTTAATAATTTTGATAGGAGTTTAACGAAACAACATCAGCCTTTGCTTTATGGTGTAAAACGCTTTGGCAAGTGAAGCAGCCATATATTGATAGTTTTTGTGAAAAGAGCGGTAGGCGATTTTGTTAAATTTTTGGATAATTGCCAACTAATAAAATTGCGCTAAAATCATATATTTTTTTCCTTCTGAAGCTGATTACAAAAACATATTTTTTAAAATTAAATTTTTCAAAATGTTTTGATTGTGGTCGTGGAAAAACATTAAAATGCCAATGATTTTATTTATAAGAATTTATTTATATACGAACATTTACTGAAAGATTTCATATATTTAAACTATTTTAAATATTTTTCGCGCAAAAATAAAAAACATTTAAAATTTAGTTTTCAACTATTTTTCTTATTTTTTGTTGTCAATTTTATATTTGTACATGGAAATATACGTTTTTAAAAATAGCTGATGCTAAAATATCTTAAATTTGTATATACTAAAATATATAAAATATGACAAAAAATTACCTTTGCCTGACTTTTAAACTTTACGGTTTTTGCATAACTTCAAACTATAAAATATGCATATAAACAGATTTATTTGAACTCAAATGTTCTATACATGCTTCCGTTAAATTAAATTTTTTAAAAAACTTATGTGGTAAAGTCCTCACTAAAATACACTTGAGTAGAATAAAAACATATCTTAAATTTTTTTTATTAAAACTAAAATATTTTGTACATGTTTCTGTTAAAAAAAAGTTTGTTGTTAAATTGGTGGTATTGTAACATTGACTGGTCACCCCGTAGCCCAGACTTTACTTTTGGAGATACCTTAAAAGTAAAGTTTTCAACAGAAACACAGTTCCTCAAAGTAATTAAAGGAATTTGGAATATTTCGTCATCGAAAATTTTCGCTCCAGCTTGCAGCAGTGTCACATATGGATTTTGTAATTTTTAAATAATTAAATCCCTATTTTTGAACTTTCACAAAACATAAACATAATTTTTAACTCATTTATCCAGTTTTTCGTTATCATCGGTTGAAAAATAAAAATACTTTTGGTCCATCCTCTATACATATTTTATTTTAAACTTTCTTTAGTGTTTCAGAAATGAGGTATCAAACTTACTTATTTATAAGACACTCCATAAGTAAAAGTTCCATAAGTCCAATTTTTTCCTTACTTATTTAATTTGACTTTAATTAGACAATTTTTGAAATAATTTAATTTTTTTTAAATAATTCCTAAAAATATTTTTTTTAAAAAACTTTTGTTTTTGCTTTTCTTGTGTTTGGAGTGATTTCTAACTTCCAATTTTCTATAGCCCTCCCTGAATAAAAATGCCATAAGCCAGCCAGACTGGTTTATTCTTTTTTTTAGTTTATGTTCAATTAAAATTGTAGTTTTTATTATTCTTTTTTTATTTTATTTTTTTCTCAAATTAAAAATAAAATAAAAATGATAACTTTGCTGCTAAAATTACAATTTGATTACGAATTGCCATCTTTTTTTGTTTTGTGTGGTTCTTAAATATGATTTTCCAGTTGCTTTCCGAGTTTTCTTTCTTTTGCAGCCTTAGTTTGTTGTTGTTGTTTTTAACTCAATAATTAATACTTAATTAATTAATATATAATAATAATAATCATCAGCGATCGTTTTCATCATCATCTCATCTTATGTCATTGACATGATCATGGGCTGGTCGTAATCATCTGCTTCATCACTACCTGAACTCATCATAAATCATAGCGTTTGAGGGACCTAACACTAAACATGTTTAACATACGTACAAGTAGAGCTGTTGTTGTTGTTATAATTATAATTAATATCTGTATTTTAAGGGTTTGTTGTGTTTTTTTGGTTACTTAAACTAAAGAGTTGTTGGTTTTTTCGTGTTTATATTTAATTATTTTATATATATATTTCTTAAAATTTTTAATTTTTTTTTTAATGTTATAATGGTTTATTTTTTTAATTTAATGCTTTTATTTTGTTGTTTTTTTTGTTTAACTTTTAAAACATAACTTTTGTTCATGTTATTGTTGTTTTCTGGGAATATTTTAAAATTTGTTATTTCATTTTTTGTGTCTGTATTTTTGGCTATTGTTTTTTATTTTTGGGATAATTGTTATGCTTTTCAAATTGGAATTTTTAACATTAATTAAAAATATTCATATTTCATATGTTGTTTGTTGTATTTATTTATATTCCAATAATAAGGAGAGCTAATTGTTATATTTTGATGTTTTCAATTATTTCAATAATTTGTATTTCATATTACACTTAAATCCAGTTGTTAATTTTTTTTTGCTGTTTGTTTTATATTTTTGATATTTAAAATTACAGTTAAAGTTAGTTAAATACTTCGGTAGTTGGGAAATATTTTTATACTATTTTATTTTTTTAATTTTTATTTAAATTATTTGTTATATTAAGGGTTTTTATAAATAAATTACATTATATTGTGGTGTATCTTCGTTTTAATTTTGCTTCACATATTTTTTTCTCTTATTTTTTCGGTATTAATACTAAAGCTTATCAAACTCGGAAGTTTTTAGGGGGTAGGTAATAATTATTTATTTTTCTGGTGTTTCCTGTATAACTAATAGATTTTAATACATAAAGAGTAAAAGTTGGGTATTGTTTTTCTTAGATAGGCAATAGTTTAAAATTTTACAAGTTTCATAGAAAAAAAATATTATAAATATTTCACATGATATCCTTTCTTACCTTTGGGGTTAAATTTTATTTTAATTACAATTTTATATTTTTGTTAATATTTTATATATATGATGAATTTCATATCAAAACCGATATTCATTGAACCCGACCCTCTCAGATTTTAATGAAATTTTGCATACAGGTATATTTTACCTACAGAAACATAACCTCATTTTTAGAAATTGCATTTTTGAAAATATGTGGGCGTGGCAAGGTATCGAAATATTTAAAAAATGACGGTAATAGGTACATTTAAACTGCAATTACTATGGAACGACTTAGTCGATTTAAAAGATCTTGGTGTCATTAGAAAGGTATATGAGTCAGCTTTCGAAAACATACACTGTAAAAATTTTATATTACACTGAAAAAATTTTTTTGCCAAAAATTAAAGTTTAAAATTAGAAAACACTTCGAAGATCAAGCCTTTTTTTGCAAAAAAAAATATTTTTAGATAGGCCTATTTAATATATATAACATATCTGAAAACAAAAATGGCGTTTTTCTTAGTTTGTTTTTAAAAAAATTTTAAGTAAAGTCTCTCTTGTTAACTTCCTTATTTTTTGATATTTTTGTGTGACAAACTGCAATTACTATGGAACGACTCAGCCGATTTGAAAGATCTTGATGTCATTAGAAAGGGATATAAGTCAGCTTTCGAAAACATACACTGTAAACATTTTATATTACACTGAAAAAAAAATTTTCCCAAAAATTAAAGTTTAAACTTGGAAAACACTTCGAAGATCAAGCCTTTTTTTGCAGAAAAAATTATTTTAGATAGGCCTATTGAATATATATAACATATCTAAAAACTAAAATGGGGTTTGTCTTAGTTTTTTTTAAAATAATTTTTAAGTAGACATCTCTTGTTAACTTCCTTATATTTTGATATCTTTGTGTGACAAAAAAGAATAAAGTAGCTAAACTTTGGTATGGGATGTACCAGAAGGGTACCCAAAAAAAAACCTGCATAACTTCCAAAGTTTAGCTACTTTATTCTTTTTTTGCACACAAAAATATCAAAAATAAGGAAGTTAACAAGAGATGTCTACTTAAAAATTATTTAAAAAAAAACTAAGACAAACCCCATTTTAGTTTTTAGATATGTTATATATATTCAATAGGCCTATCTAAAAATAATTTTTTCTGCAAAAAAAGGCTTGATCTTCGAAGTGTTTTCCAAGTTTAAACTTTAATTTTTGGGAAAATTTTTTTTTCAGTGTAATATAAAATGTTTACAGTGTATGTTTTCGAAAGCTGACTTATATCCCTTTCTAATGACATCAAGATCTTTCAAATCGGCTGAGTCGTTCCATAGTAATTGCAGTTTGTCACACAAAAATATCAAAAAATAAGGAAGTTAACAAGAGAGACTTTACTTAAAATTTTTTTAAAAACAAACTAAGAAAAACGCCATTTTTGTTTTCAGATATATTATATATATTAAATAGGCCTACCTAAAAATATTTTTTTTTGCAAAAAAAGGCTTGATCTTCGATGTGTTTTCTAAGTTTAAACTTTAATTTTTGGCAAAAAAATTTTTTCAGTGTAATATAAAATTTTTAGTGTATGTTTTCGAAAGCTGACTCATATACCTTTCTAATGACACCAAGATCTTTTAAATCGACTAAGTCGTTCCATAGTAATTGCAGTTTGAATGTACCTATTACCGTCATTTTTTAAATATTTCGATACCTTGCCACGCCCACAAATTTTCAAAAATGCAATTTCTAAAAATGAGGTTATGTTTCTGTAGGTAAAATATACCTGTATGCAAAATTTCATTAAAATCTGAGAGGGTCGGGTTCAAAATGTCCCTTTTTTTATAGGTTTTGATATGAAATTCATCATATGTATGTTATGTATATCTAATATTTATATTGTATATAATTTATTTTTTTTATTTTTAATAATTTATTTTCAAGTGGGTTAAAGTTGTTTGAAAAAGGAGGTTCGGTTTTCATTGCTGTGTTTTGTAGATTCCTTGTTGTTGTTATTTTTTTTTATCAAAAATACATTTAGTTTGATTGTTTAATTAATAAGTTAAATTATAGATAACAGTTTACTGCCACAGAAACAACAACAATTGTAAGGCTTAAACATACAAGGAAACCCTACAATATTATTCGTTAAAATAATAGTTTTGAAATGGAAACAAATTAATAATCTTTTTAGAATAAAAATACACTGAAATACATATTACATAATACAAAAATTTGTGCACAGACCAATTCCATGATAATATTTGCCAATGTCTGAAATTTCAATATTATACTTGACAATATTTCCAATCCAGTTTATGTTCTCGATAATATTAATTAATGTCTGAAACATCTAAATATTATGTTTGAAAATTTTAAAAATATCGATGAATATTCGAGTTATGTTCATCTAATTAACGCAAATACGAAAACATTTCGTATGTTCGAAAAATGCACTACTATATGTGATTAGCATTTTTTTTTTGTATCGTAGTCAAGGTTTGGATTTTTGAGAAATTGCGAATAACTGTCAACTGGGGGAAAATTTAATACAGAAATAGCAAATAACAGTCAGTTTCCACCTATTTTTATGTTCGAAAATTTTTGAAATTATCACCAAATTTCGAAAATAATATTTGTTGTTAAACGAGTTTGTACTGGATATTTAAATAATAGCCGAAACTTTTGGATAATTCCAAATGACTGTAATTTTGGAAATTTTATTACTGATTGGAACTGCTAAATATTATGTTCGAAAATTTTCGAAATTATTACCAAATTTCGAAAATAACATTTGTTGTTGAACAAGATTGTATGTCTTGGATATATAATACTTGACTACGTGATCCATTACAGCTGCTATGGACTAGTTACAACATTGTCCTATGTAATGCAGTCATGGACCATGTCATTGTCAAACAAAATTTTCTAGTTAAGTTCAGTAACGACAAGTGTTCGAGTTTTATCGTTTGAATATTAAGTTGTTGTTTTTTGCAGGCGTTTGTTTTTTTGTAGTGGCATTTCTGACACGAGTAATGATGTGGAGTAGTTTTGAGACTACTCTGATGTAATCCAAAGCAGGGTTATATGGTCCATCGTAATGTTAAATGGGTTAGGTTTTTCCATGCATTTGGGTTATTTTTAGACTAGTCCTCGTCCATTATGGACTATAATTTACACGCGTGTATGGAGTAGTCGTATTATTTGTATGGTATTGCTTCTAAATAATAAATTCGAAAAACTTCGAAATTATTACCGAAAATTAGAAAATAGTTTGTAAAACAAACCCGTTTATAGTTTTACCTATCTAAATAGTATATGTTAACAAATTACCACAATTACAGAAAAAATTTTTTCGCTTCGGAATTTTTAGGTTTTTCCATATGACCGTCAATTTGGGAATATTTTAATATTATGCTTGAAATTTTTCGAAATTAACAAAGAAATAGCAATAATTTTTGACGGTTAATGGTACTGCAAATATTAGCATTGGAACATATAAATATTATGTTCAAAAATTTTCGAATATTTATCAGCGAAAATTCAAAAATAATTGTTGTTGTTTAACGAGTATATATAATAGGGTGGGTCAATTTGTTCTCTTTGAAAAAAACGTGGTAACCGCATAATAGAATCGGAATCTACGATGTACTCTAAGAAAATTTTGCTAAGAAACTATATATCTAAAATCAATTCCTAGCTCGCGCTAAGTTGCACGACGATTTCAGGTGGAGATTTCTTTTATTTTTTAAATATCTTAAAATACCTTAACCTAAAATCTTCACGCCTCTCAGCGGAGCTAGGAATTGATTTTAGACACAAAATTGGCAATGAAATAGGAATAATTTACGACAGTTCCTGAACCTGCAAATTGTTATTGATGTTGGAGCATTTAATATTCAAAAATTTTCGATATTGTCGACGAAACTCGACGAGTATTAGTTATCTAAATAGTATCGGTTAAAAAATTAACACAGACTAATTTATGTATTTTTCAATATCCATAATGGTGTTCAAAAAATTAATTGTACCTATCTTCAGACTTGGTGTAATTAAGAATGACTTTCATTTTGGAAAACATAATACTTAAATAGCTATAATTTTAACCAGATCATTAATAAGCAAATGTGGTTTCAACTCTTTGGCATTAAATATTATGTTCGAAAATATAAATAATAATTAAAAAAAACACAAACAAAATAACAATTTTCGCTAGTTCACGCACCAGCAATTATTTATAAATATTTGAACGTTCAAAAATAATGTTCGAAATTTTTTTCGAAATTATCGATGAGTATTCGAAAATAATATTTGTTTTAAGCGAGTTTGCATTAGCTATCTTAATAGTTTCGTTTATCAAAATACCACAAATACAGAAAAAATCTTCGTAAAAAAAAGACTTTTCGTTTATTCCTAGGAAAGTTTCATTTAATAAAATTTTTATTAGAAGTAATCATAAAAAATCGTTCCTATGGAAAGTAAATTTTCTACATTTTTTTTAGTTTATTCCCATAACATAATTTTATATAAAAGTTCAATTAAAATCAACTTTTATTAGAAAAATTTGCCGTCCTTTAACGAAAAAAAGTGTAAACTGAAGTATATACCTTTATTGAAAGAATTTTAGGAACATGGTTCTAAAACAATAGGAAACATTTTTTTAAGAAAATATAAAAGTTGTGATGAAAATCGATTTAGAAAACAAAAGGATATAAAATAGATTTTTCAGAATATTCTGAAATTGATTTAAAAATAATTCATTCTGAATATTTTTCTATATTCTTTTTAGTTTTTTGTTATATTTGAAAAAAAAGAATAAAATCATTACAACATAAAAAACGATCGTTTTGAAATCGATAGATTTTCACCACATACCTCATAAATTATATTTGTTGATTATTTTTATTTATTAGAAACATTTTTTATTTTGGTGTTTTTTCTAAAAAAAAAACATTTTTTTTTAGCATTTAATTGAAATAATCAAGAAAATTTTATTATATCAAAGACATTTTATTAAAGTATATTTTTGTAAAAAATATTTGCCAAGGGTCTATTCCTAATTATGGTCATAGAGCCAAATTTAGCGGTGTCGCTGACTGCAACTGAAGACAGGAGGTTTGCGTTGAACAAATACAAACACAATTTAGTTATGTTTGTAATAACGTTTATTTCTATAAAAGGTAAATAAATTAAAAGGAATACACATAAAATAATAAAGAACACTTACCGCAGTTTTGCACCTCCTTCTTCGACAAATATCAGAAAATTATGAGCGTTCGAATTCTTGCAACAAACAAGTAAGAATATGTTCAAAGAAGAGGACAAAAGAGCGGCTTACAAAACAAGTGTCAAAAACAGTCATTCACAGAAAACTATAAACAAATAAAATTGATGATAAACAAATCAACCGCTGTTCAGGAGGAACATTGCAGTCAGAGGTTTCATAACACCCCCACCCCCGTGGAGCGATCAGCTTCACCATCATTCACGTCCAGCACGGCTAGCTTGGATACAGGCCGTTGTAGGCTTCCTGATGCAGTCTTTACATCAGCTCTTCTTATAATACCGTCAGCACCGATATGAACGCAAGTGACCAAACCTCTCCGCCATTGACTTCGTGGGATATTAGGGTCGCAGTACGCTCACACCATTTGACTCTTCTAGTCAACGTAGGCAAATATTCAGCAATCCACCGCTTCCAAAATCGATCCCGCAAACTTCTGGCAACTCGCCACTGTTTCTTCAGGGAGAAGAATTTCACATCAGGTTCATTTACAGAAGGTGTAGCCGCAACATTTCCTCTTCCAAGTATAAAATGATTAGGAGTAAGTGGTTCCTCCTCATGAGGACTTATAGGCAGGTGCGTCAATGGTCGTGAATTAACTATGTTCTCAGCTTCAATCAGGAGAGATTGTAGGACGTGTTCTTTCGGAGATACATCTTTCATAGTTTGGCGTAATACTTTCTTGACACATTGTACCATCCTCTCCCAAATGCCACCTTCTGAGGGATTAGCTGGACAATTAAATATCCATTCAACACCCTTTGTAGACAGCTCGTTCTGAATCTGTTCCACATCAAAGACTTCTCTAAACCGCTTCGCTTCTTCATCAGCGCCAACGAAATTCTTTCCATTGTCAGAACGGATACGTGCTGGAATACCTCGACGATTCATAAAATTGCGCATTGCAATTATACAGGAATCTGTTGATAAGTCGTGAGCTAATTCCAAATGGATGGCCCTTATAGTGAGGCAAGTAAATAGTGCCACCCACCTCTTCTCTGTCCTCCTTCCGATCGATACGTTTATTGGCCCGAAGTAGTCCAGTCCTGTGTACTTAAAAGGCTCAGCATGTGGCTCAAGACGATCGAGTGGCAGTTGCCCCATAAGCGGTGCGACCGAATTTGCATTTTTTATTCTACAAATCTGGCAGCTTGAAACAACTGACCGAAGCAGTGTCCTTAATTGAGGAATCCAGTATTTGTTACGTATTTGACAGATAGTGGCTTCGTGATTTTGGTGTTTCATGACACAGTGGTGATATAAAATGACGAGTCTTGTAAACTTGTGGTCTTTAGGCAAAATAATAGGCCTCCGAGAACTATAAGGCAAAAAACTAGCTGCATCGATTCGTCCATACACTCTTAAAATACCATCATCGTCGGCGTAAGGCGTTAAATGTGCCAAACTACTTGTTTTTTGGACTGGCTTTCCATTTTTGATACACTCAAATTCTGCTGGAAATGATTCTCGCTGGACTTGTATACATAACACTTTTTCAGCTGATTCTAGTTCACATGAGGTGAGCCCGTAATCCTGTAAATCATCACAATTTTTTCGACACCGGTTTACAAATCGGAGAATCCACGCCGTCGACCTCTTTAATCGGGTAAATGACGAAAATCTGTCAAAATTTATAAAATTATCTTTTACGACTAAAAGTGCAACTTTGGGACGAATTTCTTCTTCGTCTTGATGCTCAGGGAGAGGCAATTCGATGGTATAACATGGCCATTCGTTTTCATTTTGTCCCAGGAACTTTGGACCGTTTTTCCATCGGGATGACGTCGAAAAATCAATATTATTATAACTTCTAGTGGCATCATCGGCTACGTTGTCTCTAGTGGAGACCCATTTCCAGTTTTCAATATTAGTTGACGCTAGTATTTCTGCTATTCTATGGGCTACATACGGCTTATAATTTCTATGGCTACTCGAAATCCATTTTAATACTGTTGTCGAATCACTCCATAATACTGTCGTTTCTGGTACAATTTTATGTTCATTAATCACATTTTGTTTTATTCTCGTTCCAAGTACTGCGGCTTGTAATTCTAGGCGGGGAATTGAAATCTTTTTTAGGGGCGCGCATTTGGTCTTCGAGCAGACAAAACTTACGTCAATAGTCCCATCCATAGCTACAAATCTCCAATAAGCAACAGCGGCAAATGCTTCTTCACTGGAATCCACAAATATGTGTAATTGGATTTGTTTTATCTTACCAGGGGGATAATAAAATCGTGGCAAACGAAAATTAGAGATATTTTTCAGTTGTGACCTCCATCGTTCCCAGGCAATGTTGATATCATCAGGTATCGGCTCATCCCACCTGACATCACGTTTCCATATGCTGCGTAGTACCAATTTTCCCCCGACAATAAAATAGCCTAAAAATCCTAGAGGATCAAACGTTGACATAATAACGCTTAATACTTGACGTTTTGTAGGCTTTTTCTTTCCAGATATGACATCTTGATCGACTTTATTAAATTTCACGTTAAACATAAATGCATCTAAGACTGGATCCCAGTAAAGGCCCAATACCTTTTCCGTGTTGTTAATGGATGGAATAATTTTGGATGCTGAAGCTCCATCTAGGGCCAGGGAGACCCTGTTCGAGTTTGAAGTAAAGCCTCTGAGTTCGAAACCTCCATTTTTATGAATTTCTCGAACTTGCTTCGAAATGTCGATGGCCTCTTCGATTGAGTCAAAACTATCTACAAAATCATCCATGTAGTGATGCTCTAATATGGCTTCTATTGCTCTGGGATTACAATCATTGTGTTCTTTTGCGTTAGTCTTCATTACGTGTATGGCCGAACATGGTGAGCATGCGGCTCCAAAAATCATAACCAACATTTCATATTCATTTGGTTTTTTGCTTTGATCGCCATTTCTCCATAGGAAACGTTGCGATATTCGATCACTCGACTGTATGATGACTTGGTGAAACATTTCACGAATATCTGCACAGACGGCAACTTTTCCGCTTCGAAAATTATATAAAATGGCGGTCAATGACGAAATATATTGAGGACCTTTTAGCAAATTATCGTTTAAACACGTTCCATTTACTTTTGCTGCAGCATCAAAAACCAATCTTATTTTTTTGTTTTCTTTATTAAGGTTTATTACTCCAAAATGTGGTAAATACCACTTCTTTTCTGATATCAGGCAGATATCTTCAGGCGGCACTTTACGAACATAACCTTTTTCTATGTATCCATTTATTACTTCACTGTAGGCTGCAGAAAAGTTTAAATCACGTCGCATTTTCTTTTCAATACCTTCAAGACGGCTAAGTGCTAATTGGTAACTATCTGGCAACTCTATTTTATCATTTTTCCATAATAGGCCCGTTTGAAAACGATTACCAATACGCTTTGTTGATTCATGAAGAATTCTTTTTGCTCTGACATCATCATCGCTTTCAATCGGTGGAGCAGCTCGTACGCCTATGTTTTCAATATTGAAATAATTTTCAACTATCTTGTAGATCTCTTGTTCTTTTTCAGCATGTACAAAAAGACACGAATGTGGTGCAGGCGACAGTGATTTACATGGCCCAAATATGACCCAACCTAATTCTGTGTTACACGCAAAAGGTCCAAATACATTGTCTATTTTTATGCTCGATGGCAACCCTAGGTGGGCATGGTCAAGACCAATTAACAGCTTTGGTACTACGTTTGTATATGGCTTTATAGGATTATATGACATATGTTTTAAACTCACTTTAATATCATCCTCGCTCAGGCTTTGCATTGGTAAATTCAAATTTGAAACTGCATACACGTTTTTAAGAAGGTGACTCTTATTCTTCCCAGCACCACTTACCTTCAGATTGAAGGTCATTGACGGCTCTCGTGCTGATCTACCACCAAACCACTGAATGTTCAAATCATTCCTTTTTCCACGTACACCAACGCGGTCGGCAATTTCTTTATCCAACATTGTTATGGAAGACCCATCGTCAAATAAAGCATAAATATCAATGCTGCATTTTTCACCATATAATGTAACTGGTAGTACACGAAATAGTAACTTTTTATTATCGTTGGAGCAGCTTAGGACATTATGATTAGGTTCACTCGTATTATTAGTGTTCGGTTGTACGGGAACAGGTGCAATAGGCGTGCGCTCATGCAACAATTTATTATGTTTACGTTGGCATCCTTCTACAGAACATATTTTCTTGTTACGGCACTCTCGAGTTGAATGTCCTATATTTAAACATGAAAAACAAGCGTGGACCTTTTTCACCATAGCCCAACGTTCATCCACTTTAAAATTTAGGAATTTACGACAATCATATATTTTGTGATTTTCTTTACATACAGGGCACTGTTGGACTCTTTCTGTTGCATGTAGCACTCTCCGCTTTGGTTCATTGTTGTTAACATCTTGTACCAAGCATATTAAATTTGCCACTTCGCTTAACCACTCACTAAAATGTTCAATCGTAGGATACGGATTAATATTTATTGCTATTTTGGCCCACTCTAACCTTTTACTCATGGGGAGCTTTAAAATCAATTCTTCTAGAAGTGTAGGATTGGCTATATGTTGTTGGCCATTAACAGATTTGAGAAACACTGACAAATTTTTCACTTTTGTAGAAAACGGCACTAATTTAACTAAATTGTTTTCATTTATGAACGGCAGCTCTTTTACCTTTCTCAATTGGCTGTGTATAAGCTGTTCGGGTCTTCCAAAACGAAATTTCAGTTGATCTACAACAGCACTGACGTTATCAGGGTGGATAAGTAACGACTTCACTATATCCATGGCTTCACCTTTCAAACATTTATGTAATCGCTGGTTGTTTTCAAAATTTGTATATCCATATGTAGTTGTTGACTGGATATAAGCTGTATAAAACAATGGCCAATCTTCGGGTTCACCACTAAACTCTGGCAAATCTTGTAGTTTGCGCGGCATCACATACTGCGTTCCGTATGAACTTAATTGGCTGTGTACAGGTTGTTGTTGGCTGGAGTATATATTATTAAAAGATGTCGGCGTAAAATTATTTGTAACAAGCGGTACATATGTATTAAACGAAGTAGTCGCTGCTTGCGTCGACGGCGGGGCGACGCTGGCGGCAGAAGTAAACAGCGGCTGCATAGGTGTCATGGCGGTTGATGTTGTCGAATTATGCGAAGCTGGTATATAGCGGGACTCGATTGTTGTTGTAAAGTCAATGGCGGAACTATATGGCGGTTCAGAGGAATTGAGGTTATGGTCACTTACCGTTTTTGATGAGGCAACTTCCATTTGTTGGCATTGGCGTCTGCTCTCCAGGAGTTGTGTTTGTGTCTCATGGAGCTGGCGTTTCAAGTAAGCCATTTGCTTTTGCATCTCTTGTAGGATGGTGTCGTCCTTCGATATCGATGGCTGTATGTTTATTGAAGCTGACTTGCATGTGGCGTCTGAAGTCTTGGTGACAGTCCCAGTGAGGATTTGTTTTGCAGATGACTTCTTTTTATCTGTGAGACTTCCTCTAGGCGTGTCTGTGCTGGCGGTATTAACACTTGTATTTGTGTTTGATGCTGGCTGCATCACTTGTTGATTTGTGGCTGTAGGTGTGCTTGCTGTGTTTCCACTGTGGCCACCCGTTACATTTTGTTCATGATCAGGCGGATCAGATGTAACAGTGTCGGCACTGGCTGTGCTTCTAAGGTTAAGTGGGCTCCGGCGTACAGGTGGTGCCATCTTTTCAATTCAAAATTCCAAGAAAAACTTAACCTTAATTTATACAGTGGCTGCAGGCTGGCAGTTTTATATTAATTGCACATATAAAAAACAAAAGGCACACACACTTGGCTCGCAACAAAAAATGCGAAATAAAAATGTCGCTGACTGCAACTGAAGACAGGAGGTTTGCGTTGAACAAATACAAACACAATTTAGTTATGTTTGTAATAACGTTTATTTCTATAAAAGGTAAATAAATTAAAAGGAATACACATAAAATAATAAAGAACACTTACCGCAGTTTTGCACCTCCTTCTTCGACAAATATCAGAAAATTATGAGCGTTCGAATTCTTGCAACAAACAAGTAAGAATATGTTCAAAGAAGAGGACAAAAGAGCGGCTTACAAAACAAGTGTCAAAAACAGTCATTCACAGAAAACTATAAACAAATAAAATTGATGATAAACAAATCAACCGCTGTTCATGAGGAACATTGCAGTCAGAGGTTTCATAACAAGCGGTGATGATCATTCATTAGAATAGCTATTTTTTAGTCTCCTTTAGTGTTAAAATGCGCTTTAAATGAACAGTTAGGCTTTAAATTCGGATATTTTTAAATCGCTAATACAATCCCAATTACCAGAAACATCTAATTTCAAAAATATAGTCACTTACGATAGTTTTTGTTCGAGAAGTTCATTTATTTTTGATTACTTAATGCATTTCATTAAATTTGTTTTGAAATGTAATATATTTCAAATAACGTAGCAAATTATGAAGAAATGATTAAAGATAGTGTTAAAAAAAACTATTCCCATACACTATGATATAGATGATCACCGACTAAAGGAAATTATTTGGCTTAGTTGTGGCCTAAACATACATCATATACAGAATCTCACACCTCTAAAGGAGAACACCGTTCTGATCACCCATGAAAAAAAGACAAAAGTCCAATAAAAGCTTCTCATCAAACAGCTGATCGTCTACAGACAAGTAGGTGCCGTTATGTGAATTCACAACAACGCGAGAAGTTATTCCATACCTCATTTATTATCATTTTAAAGATAAATTATGATTTTGTTTGTTTAGTTTAAAAATAGAAAAAACTTCAGAAAATAAAAGTTTTAAAAAACTTCTATGTTGAAGTGTTATTTTTTTTAAATCTTATGTTAGGCCTTTTTGTTTTTAATGTTATACTCACCCCGTCAATTATAGTGAATTTTGAGATACAGTTAGTAGGGTCTAGAGATTACAAATGACTTTTTATTCAAATTTTAATTGAAATTTCTGAAGACCTTGCAGGAACTTAAATCTCGGATTCATATTTAGCTGCCTTAAATCAATCGGAAATTTATAAAAAAAACAGATATTCTATGTCTGGCAGAAGATCCAAATACTACTCTATATATTCCTAACACCCCCATCTCATTTTCATATCGTCTGTAACAATACGAAAATCTATTTGTTTTTGTTTTTTATTTCCACCATCGAAATATAAAATTTTCACAAATAAACTGAAAAGCAAAAGTAGGTTTGGTTTTTTGTTGTTGTTGAATATTTATGTTTTTAATTTTTATTGATTAATATTTAATTGATGTCTATATAATATTCATTCATTCATTCATCAAACTCGCAGTGTATGTGTGTGTGTGTGTCTGTGTTTTTGTTTGATTAATTCGATTGTTAGTCTCTTAAATATCTAAGCCTTACAATTGTTGTTGTAGTTGATAGTTTTTGTTTTATTTGTAATTACCTAAAAAGTTAAGATTTACTTTTTGTAATGATAATTGTATTTGTTGTTGTTGTTGTTTTTGTTTTTTGCTCTTATAACATTTGTATTTTATACTAGAGTTTGTTGTTGTCGTATTGTTAAAAAAATTAAACATTTGTTTTTTGTTGTTGTTGTATTTCTTTGTTTACCTTTTCTTTAGATTCAGTTTTTTTACAATATTTTTGTTTTGTTGCATTTTTGCATTATGGTTGAGTGTGATGGTGAGGGGAGAGGAGGGGAAGTTGAGGTTGGATTTTTAAGTTTAACTCTACAATTAAATTGGTTTTGTTTTTTTCTGCATCGTTTTTCACATTTTCTTGGTCTAATTTAAGTTTTTTTTTTTGCAATTTTCTTATATTTTAATAATAATTATGTTACAATTAAATAAAAATAAATTTTTATTTTAAATAATAAACAAATTAAATACATTGAGAAAAAGAGAATTATTAAATTAAATATTATAGGAGGCTTTAAACTCTCTTTGTCTAGAGTTGTTGAAAAAGGAAGTGAACATGGTTGACACAAATTACGTAAAAGAGGTGGATTTTATTTATAGATTTTTGTTGTTTCTTTTTAAAAGTTTTCATAAAAAAATTCAATTTTGCCTTGTATAAATTTTAACTTATAGAAAATAGTTTAATTTGTGTTCTGTAAATTTCAACTAAATTGTGTTTGTAAAACTAAGTCGCCTTAAATCGATCTTTCTTGTCATTCATTACATGAAACATCCGGAGAGTAAAACAAATTAGGTTTTTTTTAAGAAAAACAAAAACATAGTTTTTGTATTTTAAGAAATATCATTTAAACTTAGTTTAAAATGAAGTAAGAAATTTGATTAAATAAGTCATTAATTTAACTCTCATTAAAAATAAAAATAAATTTACAAAACTAATGTTAATTGTTCAGTTCAGTTTTAATGTTGACGATTAGTAATATACATTTTTTTTTAAACTTTTTTTTTGATTTTTACTTTTTTCTGTTAATTTTACTGAAAATAAACGACAACAGTTTGCAGATCTTAAATAAATATTTATCATGTCTATGAAAATTTTGTAATATTTCTTGACATTTTGTTTCCCACTTCTCAAATAATATTAACACCCTATAGATTTTTAAATTAAAAAAAAAATTAAATAAATTATTTTAGAACTGAAGATAATTTTTTTTAATCTTTCATTCTTGGCTAGACTTCAGAGTTTACTTTGAGTTTAATTATGAAATTTGTATTTCAAATTCGCGTCTTTTTCCAAAATAACATAATTGTTCTTGCAAATTGCAAATGTAACATTCGATTAAAATAACTTTGAAATTTAGTAAGAGAAAATCTATAGGCATTTTTTGGTTTATTAAAATTGGTATTAAAAATTTAAGGTAATGAAAACTTTGGACACTCGCAATTATATAAATAATGGTTTTTAGGTCCAAGTTTGACAAAATAAAGTTTAAATGAAAACAAATTCTAGCCAATTACATGGGCAAGGCATTCCAACTTGGTAGAGAATCACATAACAAAACAAAATGTGTATTCAGTAGTGTAGGAAAAAAAACCCAGGGGTATGTTCACTAGGGTGGTCGCATGTTATTTAGGGAAAAAAGTGCAGAGTTTTGTCAAAAAATTATAATTTTTTGCAGATTTTAGGATAGCTTCAAGTTTGAGCACGATTCAAGTACGTTAACCTTGCCGCCGAGGGCTTACAGTTTTTAAGCTAATGTAACAATGTATGGAGGGCATAACTCAAGAATGGCTAATCCAATTTTGCTGTAACAAAAATCCGAAATTTAAGAATAAAAATTTCTTTAATTTATATAAATATCGTTTCAACAGTTTCGCAGTTATAAAAAATTTTTATAATTTTTGAAAAAAAAAACAAATTTGTCTAAAAAATTCAAATTTTTTTTTATTTGAAAATAATTAAAAATCCAAAACGGCAAAAAATGTCAAGTCTTTCTACTTTCATGTTATGTCACACAACCTATGAAAAAAATGAGACATATATCCTGAAAAACGATTATCGCGTTTCGCTTTTATTCACAATTAGAAACATATATTTTCCAAAATTAGATTCATATACTTTATTGTGAAAAAAAAAGAAAATGCGATAATTGAATTTCATTATCTATGTCACATTTTGTTCATAGGTTATGTGACATTACGGGAAAGTAGTAAGACTTGACACTTTTTTCCGTTTTATATTTTTGTTTTTATTATAAAAAAAAATAATTTTTAGGCAAATTTTCTGTTTTTTTTATAATTTTATTTATAAATGCGCAACTGTTGATTATGCAGAGAAATGATATATAAGAAGATTAAAGGAATTTTAATTCTTAAATTTCGAATTTTAGCAAAATTGGATTTGTCATTCTTGCGTTATGCCCCCTAATCGTGGCTACATGATCTTTAAAAGATAAAGCCCCCAGCGGCACGGATAAACATAGGGCCTTTTTTGGAATTGCAACACTGCACTGTATGTACTGCGCATCGCATTCTTAATTGCAACGTCCGGCAACACTACAGGCGTCAGATTATAAAATGGCTGATGCAGTGAATGAGTAAAAATTAAATTTCGTAATTTATATTAACTTTGTTATTTTAACAATTTATTGGGTCGAGGTGGATGCCAAATGCATTAAATTAATAATTAGAGCACGTTTGGACATTGAAGAGGAAGGAAAAAAACCGTTACTATGGAAAAAAAAATGTTTTAGAACAAACTTATAAAGCTTTTTTCCTGCAAATTGCACATCTTTGGCTCGGTTGGAGTATCATCTAATTCACAAATTAAATTTTTTATATACTTTTCCAATACCAATGTTTTCGCGTTCTAAATTGCAAACAAAATAAGCAACAAACAAACATCTGCAACAGCAGACCTGCAACAACAGCATCAACTAATCAGTGTTGCGCAACATATGCAGTGCAGTGTTGCAATTCCGAAAAGGCCCATACTCCAATCGTGCTCAAACTTTGGCCATTCTAAAATCTGCAGACATCATTTTTGCGGGGTGGCACCGACAAATATCCAACATCGATTTTTATGGCCACAAATTTCTTTAGTTAGATTAAGTACTTCAATTTTAAACTGATATCTTACATTATATTAGAAGTTTTTGAATAAATTCGGCATGAAATAAATCTCATTTTTGTGAAATTTCAATTCCTTAATTACACTGCGATTGTTTTATTGAAAAAATTTAAACTACATGACAGGACTCAATGGTTTTACTCTAATTCGGACACGAGGAATCGAACTTTATCATTAGTTTTTTGAATTGTCATTTATTATTAAACTTTTTTTTCTTAAAGCTATGAATTCAAATCGATTTTCGCACACTACAGTTGGGTTTTCGGATAAGCCTTCTTTTTCTTCGACAAAGTTGTTTTAAGTCAAGCTTATCTGAAAATCCAACTATAGCTTGTCGAACTGAATCATAAGTTTTTTTGTGTTTTCATTTAATTTAAAACTATTTTTTTCCTCAAGAGTAGGGGTTTATAAGTATAAATCTATTTTTGAAGACTACAGTTGGGTTTTCGGATAAGACTTCTCCTTCGAGAAACTAATTTTAAATAAGTCATGCTTATTCGAAAGCTCACCTATAGCTTGTCGAAAATCTAAACACAACCGAAAGTAAAAAAAACTTAAAAGAGAAAACTAATTTTTGTTTTACCTTAACTGTATAGCAATTAACATAAACAGTGGATGTCATTACGAGTTGGCAACTTGTTAAGTTATCTAAATTAAAGCTCTTTATATCGCCATGAAGTCGTTGTATGTATTTTTAAATTCTTCAAATAGAATTTAAAAAAAAAACTATGTCATAAAGAGATATTGTAGAACAATAAATATAAACAAATTATATAATATTTTCATTAAAAAGCACAACAAATTAATGCGTTTCAAAATTTACAATTAACTGAAAAATATCAGAAAATAATTTTTGATATCATATTAGGTATGTATTAGAAAAATGCTTGTAATTGAGTTTACAGCTCTGTTTGTATTACAAAATTCAGTTTCCGGTTTTGTTTTCATCTTTTCTTCACAAATTATTAATAAAATTTTCATTAACATTTTTATAAATTGGAAGTAAGGTAAAGTGAGAGAGAGGGAATTAATGCAAAATCTTTCAAAGTATTACACAATTCAGTTTCAGTGTTAAGTGTATGTGCGAGAGAGGGATGAAGAAATTAGTAGATATTCTTAAATATTTGTTAAAAACACGAATAACGATTTTTTATTTTGGTATACCTCCAAATAATCAGTTTCAAGGGAGTCAAGGTGAAGTGAATTGAAAATTAAAATTAAGTATAACAAAAATATAGTTTCTTTCTTTATGTTATTAAATAGCAACTATTCCACTAATTGACTCGTTTCGAATTGAAAGTGTAATATTTTAAGAAATATTAAGATGATATTATTTTCATGGAATATTATGTAAATATGTATGTAAATTTAATAGGCATTCGTAGGATTGCAATGTGTGTAATATTTGAAGAAATATTTAAAAAGTTATTTGTTTTTGGAATATTAAAAAATCTCTTACAAATGTTAGTGCTGCTAAGTATCCAAAAATAGAAATTACAAAACAGTCTACTTATTTTATTCTTATGTAAAACGCTTAAAACCAGCAAAGAGGATATCAGCAAAAGGCATATGAACAATGTGCACGGTTCATTGAACATCATTGACATACATAGTGTTGTGAGGTAGCCAAAAAAAAATCATTCTACTTCATTTTTATCAAATGGTAAATTCCTAAAGTCGGCAGAGTCTTTTGTTTTATTTAAGGCTCATTTTAGTGCTACTCTCCATGGAAGTCTTCAGTTTTTAGCTGTTTGTATAACAGATTTATCCAAGTAGTGTTTGAAATATTTAACAGTCTTAAGCCATATTGTTGTACTCACAAATCATTGGCGGATTGCTCGTATATGAAACCTCTGCTCTCAAGCAATTAAATTTTAAAATTTTTTCTAAATAAAGTCAGAAAATGTCCCTGAATTATTGAACTTACTATTTCGTTTTGTTGTTACTTAATAGTTCATGTGAAGTTTGTTTTTATATGTTACCATCAGCAGGTTGTCCTTTGTGTATCCCTTTATTGTAGGTAATAACTTAGGTTCTTGCTGCCATTATTTAATTCATATTTTTAATTCATAAATATTTGTTTTAATAATTAATCTTTGAAAGAATTCTATTGCTGTCTATTGTCTTTTAAAATTATTGATATTCTTAAGAAATTAAATTTAAAAAATTTTCAAAAAATAAATTCAGAAAGTATTCATTCGTTGTTAATGTGTTGTTGCAATGCACACAAATTATTGGCGTTTTTTCAAGAAGTAGAAGAAGTAGTTTAACATTATATTTCAATTTGTTTCGGAAGTATAAAAACATTATTAACATGTTAGACTGTATCATATTACAGTTAAGCTGTGTTAATGACAATTCTACTACCGAAATCTTTCAGCTGAAGTGTTTAACAAGTCCACTCTTGTTGATTTAAAATATTTAAAAGGTAAACCATACAAATTTGAAATAAAGGATGGTTCCATTACCTGTCGTATATTTAATGGAACTTAGATTGCCAAGCTGTCTCTTATACAAGATGTATTTAAGTTCCATTAAAAAATATTTAAAGAATTTTAGTTTTTAGAAGGACAATAACATTTTGAAGAATGAACAATCTTAATAAATTTAATATATGAGCAAAATATGATCTTGCTAAATGTTTGCAGAAAACTTTAATAAATTCGTTTAAAAAAAAAAATTTCGCTTGCTTTATGTTCAAATCATCAAGGATTTAGTGATTTTTGTCAGTATATAAGAGCTTTATTGTTACCAAAGGCCTCTTCTTATGATTGCTTTATGTTCAAATTATCAAGAATTAAGTGATTTTTATCAGTATATAAGAACATTGTCTTAACAAATGGACTCTCTTTATAATTTGAAAATTTAAAAAATTTTGTCTTGCTAAAAATCTGTTAAAATTTTAAATTTTACAGTTTTGCTGATACTCCACTAAAATCATTCTGTGAGATTTATATAGTTTTTCAAATAGTTTAATTTTGACACAAGCGAAGCTATCCACATTTTCTGATCTTTGGTTTTATGCAAAGTTTTGTTTAAATAAAATGTTTGCAGAAAACTTTAATAAATTCGTTTAAAAAAAAAAATTTCGCTTGCTTTATGTTCAAATCATCAAGGATTTAGTGATTTTTGTCAGTATATAAGAGCTTTATTGTTACCAAAGGCCTCTTCTTATGATTGCTTTATGTTCAAATTATCAAGAATTAAGTGATTTTTATCAGTATATAAGAACATTGTCTTAACAAATGGACTCTCTTTATAATTTGAAAATTTAAAAAATTTTGTCTTGCTAAAAATCTGTTAAAATTTTAAATTTTACAGTTTTGCTGATACTCCACTAAAATCATTCTGTGAGATTTATATAGTTTTTCAAATAGTTTAATTTTGACACAAGCGAAGCTATCCACATTTTCTGATCTTTGGTTTTATGCAAAGTTTTGTTTAAATAAAATGTTCCAAATTACAATTTATTATTGGTACAACTTGTTAAACCATCAGTAATGCAATGGGGAAATTATAATAAAAAAATATAATTGTTTTGGCATAATTTTGTAATACAAATACACCAATATTTTAGGACGAATCTAAAGATATCCAGAAACTTTGCGATCGCTTTTAATACATTTCTTGTGGTTAAAACATTAATTTCTGATATTTTTAAATACATTATTAAGTTTTTTTATAATGATAAAATTACAGTTTGATCCACTCAAAATCAGAACATTATGAATTTGTAAAATCTGATACAATTCACAATTTTAAAAGAAATTTTGAACTCAGACTTATAACAAATCGCCAATAGTCAATAGGTAAAGCTCCCCATTATTAAATATCCAAAAAAAAAAAAACAAAAATCAACTACACATTGTTTCAGTGAAATTTTCTAATACATTTATTTAACCAAAAAATTTCTTAAAATCTTACACTTTTACAACAACAACCCTGTGTTAAGTGCTTACGATTGAAGTTGTGGAAAATAACATAAGAGTTCTTTAATTTTACAATTTTTATTATTTTAGAAATTTTAAAAGAAAATATTATTTATGATGCCATTGATTTATTTGCATTGAACATTGAACTAAATCTTAAAATGGATTTTTGATTCTCATTAAAACCACCGATTTTTTAAATCGCATCGTAAGCTTAAACAGGGCTATCATTTGTCGTAATTCGAATCGAAAGTCAAAAACAAAGCTTAGTATACAGAGTTTAGTTAAATTTTTTTCGTTATTCTTTTCTTTCCTTTTTTTAATGTCAACTAATTCTATTTGTTGTAGGTTTTTTTTCTTGTTTTTATAAAATCCATAATTTGTTGTTTTTTTTTATTTTGTTTAGTTATATAATAAAAATTATAATAGTAATAATAATAATAATAATAATAGTAATAATAATATTAAAAAAGCAGGATAAACTTAAACCTTATGTAATTAGAAGAAAAAAAAATAGTAGAAACACCCAAAAAAAAAATATCCACATCCACTTCCATTTTCACAATCTGTGTCCACCAGCTCAGGCGCGGGTCGTAATAATCAATCAACTCTGGCATTGTTTTTATCATACAATATATTTTAAGAGTGTAAGAGTGGCAGAAAGAAAGAGATCCAGGACAGAGGGGGGATATGGGGGGAGGAAAGGCGCTAGAATTACAGCTGCAACGCATAAGTTGTCTCTGTTGTTTCTTGACGTTAATCCTTCCTCGTTCGTTATTGTTTTGTTGGTTTTGATGTGTAAATCTAAATAAATTGGTATACCTTGTTTGATTTTCATTTTAGGTTTTCTGTTCTGTTCTTTTTTTGTTGTTGTTGTTTTAATTTGTTTCTTTTTTTTTGTGGTTTTCTCTTTCGTTTCATGATTTGTATTCTTTAACTTAGTGTGTATTATTTTTATTCATCCAATGATTTCAAGATTTTGATCTTCTTTCCCATCACTTTCGTTCATCAGATTCTTAAGCTATTCATTCATTCATACAGTCCATCTGTCTGTCCTGCTTTTATTTTCTTCGGGCTGTTGTTGTCGTCCGAGGGCTATTCAACGTTTTGTTTTTGATGATTTCTTACGTTTGTTGGAGGTTGTTGCACTACTTTGATGTTGTTGTTGCTGATGATGATGTTGCTGTTGTTGATGATGGTGGTGATGTTGCTGCTGCTGTGTTGACGATGACGTCGCAGTCGAGTGACCACCAACACCACCTGCACCGACACCGCCAATGTTAGTTAGGTTAGCTGCTGCTGCCGCTGCAGCCGCCGCCACTGCAGCTGCGGCCACCGTAGCTGCTGCTGGTACAACTTGCAGTGATTCTCAACTTCTCTCGGGTGTACTGTGATGGTGATAGATCTGTTGAATCTGCTGTTGCTGCTGCTGAGTGGCCGCAGCAGCGGCTGCCGCCACCGCTGAATTGCTGGCGTGCTGTTGCTGAACTTGCTGTTGACTGGATGAGGTGACAACATCTTGTTGCTGTTGGATATGTTGCGCATGTTGCTGGGGCTGCTGTTGCTGCTGATGATGTTGCTGTTGTATATGCACTACATGCTGCTGTAGATGCTGTGGTGTTTGGCTTTGTTGCGGTGTCGTATTGCCACCATGTTGCTGGTGCGGCGATGGACTATATTGGAATTGTTGCTGAAACATAGGCAACTTGGTAAATTTATGTGTTGTTGTAATAATTGTTGATTTCAAAATTTAGGGGGTGGGTGGTTGGTGGTGGTAGTAGTAGTAGTAGTGGTTGGTGGTGGTGGTAGTAGAAGAGTAGTAGTTGTGTTGTTGATGTTTTATTGTGTCGAATTATTTGAAAAAAAAAACAGCAAAAAAAAACGAAAGTAAAATAAAAAAAGATGAATTATGAAATGATTAAAACGATATGAAATATTATAAGTAAATGCATTGAATATGTTAGGCTATTAAAGACAAATGGTTGAGAGTTTGGTATAGAAAGGGGCGATATGAACTGTAGTAATTTGTAAGATATGTTATTTTTTCAAAATTGAAATAAAATAATTTTTTTCAAAAATTAATTTTAATACCTTTATTCCAAAAATTAATTTTAATATAATTTTTAAATTATTTAAAATTTCTTTTTTTGATTTATAAAAAAATTATATAATTTGAAATTATTATTTGAAAAATTTATATATTTTAAATTATAATTTAAAATTATATAATTTTTTATTAATAAAAAAAAAGAAAAATTATTTTAATAAAAAAAATTTAAATAATTGAAAAATATTTTTTTAGTTAATTTTTGAAAAAAAATATAAAAATAAATTTTTTAAAAAAATTATTTTAATTCATCTTTGAAAAAAAATTTTAATTTAAAAATAAGAATTTAATATACAATTGATGATTAATTGACAATTATTTAAAAAATATTTAATTATCATATATTTAATAACTAATAATAATTATAATTTTTTTTAATTTTTTTCAAATGCAAAAATTAACATTTTCAATTGTAAAAAAATAAAATAAAAAATTCGAAAATTAAATTTTGATTTTAATAATTTATATAAATTATAATTAGTTAAAAATAACAACTAAAAAAATTAATTTTTATATTTTCATTAAAAAACGTTAGTTTTAACTTTAATTAATTACATCAAAAACAAACAATTTTAGCATAAAATAATATAAATTTTAATTTTATTAATTAAATTAATTTAAAAAATACATAAGAGTTAATTGATTATAGTAATTTTTTTTTTAAATTTTAAGAAATTTTTATTTTTATTTTGAAAAAAAATATTTAAAAATAAAAAAAAAACAAAAAATTTAATTTATGTTTCAAAAAAATAATATAAATTTTTTAATTAACATGATATTATTAATCAAACTATTTTAAAAGATTTAATTAATTAAACTGCATTTTTTTTAAATTTGAAAAAAATGTTATTTTAATATTTTGGCCAAGAGGATTTTACAATATTGTAAATAAAGAAATGAAAATGAAGAAAAAACTTTAAAAATTAAAAAAAAAAAATCATAAATTTTAATTTTTATTCAATTTATAATATTAATCAAAAACAAAAAAATTATTTAAAATACTTAAAAAAAAAATATTTTAATACATAATACTTTAAAAAAAATATTTAATACATTTTTAAAAACAAAATGTTTTTAATTTACAAATATATTTAATTTTTAAAAATTCGAATGTTCTGTTATATATTTATAATTAAAAATAAATAAATTTAATTATAAAAAATTTAAATTAAATTTAATTTTTATTAATTGGATTAACGTTTTCAATTTTAAATAATTTTTCAGTTTTATATGAATAAATATAAAAAATAAACTTAAAAAAATAATGTTTATTCAAAATTATAAAAGTTAAAACATTAAACTTTAATTTTTTAAAACAAATTAGATATTGTTTGTAATAAATTCTTATAAATTTATTTAAACAATTTTAAAAATATTTGTGTAAAACAAAACAAAATCTAACTTTTCATTAAAACCCAAAATATGAAAAGTTAAATTATATCCCTATGTACGCCATTTAATTCTATTATTTGCAAATAATCCTTAGTTTTTTATATACAATTGAGTTGTAATTAAAAAATGTCCAATTAGATCAAAATTTATAGAATTTTGTGTTAATTTTAAACTCCACCCTCTTTAAGAAAAAAATCCCCCTTTTAAAATCTTTCTATACCAAACTCTTCACACTCACGCACAAACAAATGTTAAACAAACATTCTCAACAAATACACAACAAAACTGTTTATATTAGATATCTTACCGAATTCTCTTGACTATGCTCGATAATTTCAATGCTTCCCGATGTATTGCCCGATGTGTTGTTGATGGAAGTACCACTGGTGTTGCCTACATCATATTTGCCACGTTTAAAACGGCCATACAATGAACTGTAGGGTAAATTGTAGTGTATAGCAGCTTGATTAATGGACATTTGGCCAATGCTGGAAATGGAAATGCAAACATTGAATATTAATCCAACAATCCTTGTCATAAAAACTATAACAATATACGAATATTCAGACCACTTACCGTACTGAATTCAAAGCTTCATTCATAGCATCTTCAGACCATGGAGTAGGATTTGAACGTGACAATTCGATGCCCTCACGTTTACAGCGTCCATACAGTGTACCTTTTTGGTGCGTAGGTGAAAAAAGGAAGCAAAAATACATAGTAAACATTAAGAATGATATGCTCGCCCCATTCGATTTAACCCAGATTAGCCAATTCAACTGTTTTAGAGGTGGTCTCATACCCAAACTCCCTTTGCATTGTGCTGTACACACACTACAGAGTTTTAAAAATAATCAATACAAACTTACCTGTTGGTATTCCAAATTCAGCACTTGCCTTCTGAACGGATGTGTGTCCCGCCCTTATAGCCTCCAATGCCCGCTCCAAATCTTCGGGGGTCCATGTGGTTGGGGCGGCATTGAAGGGCGCTGCCAATCGTATACCCTCACGTCGTGCTATCTTGTACAGCGTCGATGAAGGTATGCCAAAGGCTTTCGATGCTTTGTTGGCCGATATTTGCCCCGAGCGCAATGCTTCCAGGGCATTGTTGAGAGAATCTTCGTTCCACGACTTGGTGCCTCCTTCCTTCTTGGGGGTCTCGATGCCCATGCGATGGGCTCGTTGCCACAGGGTGGTAGAGGGGATGCCATAGGTAACGGATGCTTTCGTCAGACTCATATTTTGATTCTTCAATGCATCTAAAGCTGAATTCATATCATCTTGTGTCCAAGTTTTGGGACCATTAAACTGACCTTTCATATCGCCACCATGCTGCTGATCTAAATTGGTATAATGCGGTTCGTTTTGATCATGTGGTGAGCCATTGGCAATCATCATTGAGTCATCGCTCGTATCGGAATTATACATATCTATAGAGCGAAGGGGGGAGGGAGGAAAAACGCAAAAAGAAAACAAAGGGTAAAGGTTAATTTTAAGCAAATAACTAATTAAGACATTGTTGTGGCACTTGGCACACTAATACACCACATCCACGTCTTTCTGTTCATAACACTATAGAATATTACTTTTTTTTAACTCACCCATATGACCGGTGGCCATCATATTTACAATTTCCGGTGTAATTATCATGCCCGGCTCATGTTTTATTTGGCTCGGATCAATCTCCATCACAGTGGCTCCTGTGATGTCCTGATGATGTTGCTGTTGCTGGTGGGCCTGATGATGCTGCTGTTGCTGGTGTGCCTGCTGTTGATGCGACTGCTGTTGATGGCCTTGACCCTGCGTCGCAGCCATTTGTTGGGCATGCAACTGTTGTTGTTGAGCTTGATGGTGGGCGGCAGCAGCGGCCTGTTGCTGATGATGAACCTGCTGCTGCTGTTGTTTGGCATCGATGACTTCACTTTTTATGTGTTGGGCCAGATTCGAATTTGATTCGTCACCGGTCTGATGGTGCATGGAGTGCATGGGAGA
Organism: Muscina levida; assembly: GCA_964034835.1. Lineage (NCBI taxonomy): Eukaryota > Metazoa > Arthropoda > Insecta > Diptera > Muscidae > Muscina > Muscina levida. The sequence goes on from OZ035884.1 coordinate 11,319,214, forward strand.
TTGATCGAGCCGTTGGATCATGTGTTGGGCCAAATGATTGTCGATATCGAGCGGTTCTGAAGGATCTGCAAAAGGGCAATAAAAAAATAGAGGGGGTTATATGAATGGACGATAAAGGGATGTAAAGGGTTTTAAGTAAAGTGAAGCATATTCATATATAATGACTAGCTCAGCCTGGAAATAAACTAACAATGAGAGGAATTGCAAATTTTGATATATACTGAAACTGTTTAAAAACAGTATGGGGTAGGGAAAATTTATTCATTTAATTCATTGAATTTACTATTATTAAAATTTATTATAAAACAATATCGGGTTGCTCTTTAGAAAAACATTTAAATGTACATAGATACAAGCCCTTCCCTCAAATTGTTTCTAAAAACAAAAGATGATCTTTTTATTTTTGTTAAAACAACATGATTTTTTTTCATATGGGCAATTCCACAGAAAGGTCTACCGTGATCAAAGAATAAAAAGTTGTTAAAAATTAAACGTCCAAAGCTTATCACATTTTCTTTTATGAAAAATTGCATTAAAAATCACCTCACCTTTAATTTTTAATGATGATGCACGTATCATAAAATATTTGTTACAATAGTAAATAACTCCAATAATAGTAAAAATTTATCAATTAGCTGCAAAATTTTGACTTTATTTTATTGACCTTCTAATGTAACATTCGTGATCAACAATTTTTAGTATATAATTTCGCAAATATAAAAAAATACAAGGAATAGCCCATATATATACAAGGCGGGTCAGAAGTAATCAACCTATTGCAAGATGCTCTTATTTTTCCAAATGGCCGCCAATGTCAAATCTGTTTTGACATTTGTGGTCTAGATGGATGTAGAATACAAGTGAAAAAGCCATACACTCCCAAGAACGCTGAAAAATCGTGTCTATTTTTTGCGTAAAAATTCGTCTGTGGTGTTGGCGCAGCGCGAATTCCGTCGCCGATTCCCCGGCCGTCCGACACCCGTTGCGAAAATATTGCGCAGTATGGGAAAACAAGAGACGTTGTCAGGAGTGACCGGCCGGAGCGCCCGTTCTGCCGAGAATATCGCCACTGTTGCCAGACGCCGTGCCTCGCAATTAGCCATCAGTCGGTCGTCCCTAGGGCGTATATTGCTCAAAGACCTGCGCATGTTCCCCTACAAAGTCCAGTCCGTGCATCAGCTGCTGCCTGTCGACCGCCAAACGCGTGTAACCTACTCCCAAACCTTCCTCAATCTCGAGGATGAAGTGGACGATTTTTCGACCAAAATCATAATGAGCCATTAGGCAAATTTCCACCTCAGCGGGTACGTGAACAAGCAAAACTATCGCCAGTGGTGAACCGAAAATCCACGAGTGATGCACGAGGAGCCATTACACGTGCTCAAAGTGACTGTGTGGTGCGCTGTTTTCGCTGCAGGAGTCTTCGGCCCATTTTTTTCGAGAACGCCGGTGGTCAAACGACAACAATCGAAAGTGCGCGCGATAGGGCCATGTTATCCGAGTTTTTTCTGCCGCAATTGGACGAATTAGGACTGAAGGACATGTGGTTCCAACAGGATGGAGAAACGGCACATACTGCGAGAGCCGCAAACGACATTCTCAAGGCACAAGCCCGCAAGATCGCCTGATTTAACCATTCCAGACTTTTTTGTGGGGTTTTTTGAAGTCCCGTGTTTACGTGAACAAGCTCCAAACCCTGGAAGCCCTCAAGGACAACATTCGAAACGAGTGCGAGAAGCTGTCGCCTGAATTTCTCACCGAAGTGATAAAAAATGCCATAAAACGAGCCCGTATGGCAATCAATTGCGACGGCGCCCATTTGGCAGATAACATCTTTTCGACTATACCAATTAAATTCTAAAGATTCGAATAAATATAAACAAAACCAAACAACATCGGATGACTTCTTTGGCCCACCTTGTATATATACAGTGGTGTGCGATGAAATAGAGTCGCACCTAACCAAAATTGTCAAAGCAAGAAAAATTCACAAAAAAATATTTTTCTATGGAACATTTAGTTATTTTTATTAAATTTCAATAAAAATCTAACAGAATCGAATATCAGTGTGGAAGTTCAAAACTTAAAATGGCACAAACAAATAAAAATATATAAAATTCCCAGGATTTGGCTGTGAACAAAAATAGAGTCAAAGAATTTATCGACCTGAAAGTAAATAAATAAGTGACTTTAATTTAAAAAATGGTTAAGTTATATCTTTCTTTACTTCAGTACTTAGTAGAAAAGCCATAATTTTTAATTACTTCTGTGCAACAATTTGGCATTGAATCCCCTAACTTTTGACAAGTCTGAATTGGAATATGTTGCGTAGTAGAATATTCAATCATTGCCCATAGTTCATTCTTATTACATGGATTTTTTCCTTTAAAAGTCACTTTTAACTCCCGCCACAAATTCTTAATAGGATTTAAGTCTGGCGATAGTGCAGGCCATCTTAAAACTCCAACTTTGTTATTTCCAAATTGAAGTTAACCTTTTTCCATGTGTGTTTCGGGTCGTTTTCTTGGTGATGCACCCATCGTAGTGGTATTTCCCATTCAGCATAAGACATTATGATGTCATTCAGAATATTTGTGTAAGATTTAGCATCTATTTTACCATAAACAAAAAGAAAAAAGAAGAGTTAAGTTCGCCGATGAACTTGCGGATTTGCCAGTAACCAAGTGGCTGAATATTTTGTGGTCAAATGAAACGAAAGTGAAGTTTTTTAACTCTGATCGCATTGAACTTCCTTTACAAAGACCACCCAACACCGATTATCGTCCCCTACAGCGAATATCTTCCCAAACACACCATCATGACCATGAAACTTGGTGGTGGGAACATACTGATATGGGGTTGCTTTTCGTACTATAGTACTGGGCCTGTATTTCGGTTTGAGGTTAAGTCTGACGCTACATTTTACACAAATATTTTGAATGGCTTCATGATGCCTTAGACTGAATGGCAAATGCCATTTCGTTGGGTGTTTTAGCAAGACAACGACCCGAAACACACATGGAATTGGCTAAACTAAATTCTGAAAACAAAAAAAAAATAAGTTTTAAGATGGCCTGCACAATCGCCAGACCCAAATCCTGTTATGAATTTGTGGCGGGGGTTAAAAATGGCTCTTAAAGTTAAGAATCCATCTAATAAGGACGAACAATGGGCAATGATTGAAGTTGCGCGGAAGAATATTCCAATACAGACTTGTCAAAAGTTAGGGGATTCAATGCCAAATCGGTGCACAGCAGTAATTAAAAATGATGGCTATTCTTCAAACTACTGAGGTAAAGTAAGATATAACTTAAACATTTTTTTAATTTAAATAACTTATTTATTTACTTTAAGGTCGGTAAATTCATTGACTCTATTTTTGTTCACAGCCAAATCCTGGGAATTTCAAATATTTTTATTTATTTGTGCCATTTTAAGTTTTGAACTTCCACACTGATATTCGATTTTGGTAGATTAGTATTAAAATTTAATAAAAATAACTGAAAGTTCCATAGAAAAATATTTATTTGTGAATTTTTCTTGCTTTGACAATTTTGGTTAGGTGCGACTCTATTTCATCGCACACCACTGTATATAGTAATAGAAAAAAAGTCACGTGAGTAATGTCGCGGATTAAGTCATAAAAAAAAAATTTTAGAAAAAAAAAACCGGTGTTCAAATTAGAACATAACAACTACCAATAGGAAGCCACATCTCTCTATTGGAGTTTAAAAAATTTTAGTTAAAAATAAATGTTCCAATCCGTTAAATTTAGCATTTTTCTACATGCATTTAAAAAAACATATTTTTCTTTGCGTTCGCCATCTCATTTTTTTCTAATATTTTGGAAACAACAAATTTACAAAAGCTGAATTTTCCACAAAGCGGAGTGCCACTAAAATGCTATCGGAAAATGTAAACAAGCTTAACAAATTCAAAGATTTCGTTATTTATTTTTCAGTTTAATGTCATACGAATGTCGCGTTCGCCATCTGGGAAATACCTATTTATATGAGTCTTCCAAGACATATACCATATCAAAATGTGTCTTTAAAAAATTTTCGTATATTAAAATATCTTATAAGCCGCTTTCTAAGGATGAGTGGCCTCTGGGCTGCATTCTCCTATATGCAATAAGTTTGAGGTTATGCTTCTTAGAGCTGTAATTCAATACTTCATATTGGAAAGGATTTTAAAATTTTTAAAGGGTATGTGGGCAATTGTCTCATATTTGCGTGCGGATGCAGTAGTTTTTCATATAAGAAAAAAAATTTCACGTTAAGTTTTTCATAATGCATATAATTTATAACTATTTATGTTGCCATATTCTTATAAAGGTTCACAGGAACAGCAAGCAAACTTTAAAAAGTTTTCCATCAGCCATTTTTCGTATGCGAAATGTGACTTCTGTAGGCATTTTAATAAGAATTCACAGGATCAACCACAGCAAATGCATTTTATCTATACAAAAATTGACTTTCCCATTTCAATATAGTGAAGTTTTTTTAAAACCAATTTCTTAATATAAAAGTGTTCGTTGTGGCATTTGACCATTTTTTCAAGTTAATGAAGTTGGAAATATTTAAAAGCATATCCTAATTTATTTTTTCCTGAAGACATTGGCAGATATGAAAGGTACTTTCCATAAAACAATGATTTCTCACTGAAATCCGTACGCTTCCAATGAGATATAACATATTTATACATATATTATCTCTATGACTTAATGGCGGAATCATGGGGCAAAGAACGTCACTTTTAAAAAAGCAAAAAACGGAGGTATAAATCAAAAAATTCTTTTATCTTATAAAAAGGATAAGCTAGGATTTTGATTCAAGTGGATTTTTAAAGTACAATGTACTCCCAACAAAACCCCATTAATCGTTTTTGTTGGCATTTTAGGTTAACCTATTTATCATTCAGGCAAGGTGTAAGGAAAATATAAAATTTTTGGGAAAAATAAAAATAAAAGACTTTAATTTTTTTTCCCGCAAAGCTTAATTTAGTGCAAAAAACTTAAATTTCGACAGAAGTGTCTTTAACCTGAAGTCCGTACGCTTCCAATGAGATATAACACGATATATTATCCCTATGATTTGATGGCGGAATCATGGGGCAAAGAAGGTCACTTCTAAAAAAAGCGCAAAACAGAGTAAAAAATCGAAAAATCCTTTTATCTTAAAAAAAAGACCAGCTAGGATTTTGATTCAAGTGGGTTTTTAATGTACAATTGACCCCTAACAAAACCCCATTTACCGTTTTTGTTGCCATTTTAGGTCAACCCATTCGTCATTCATGCGAGGTGTTTATATAAGATACTAAGATTATGTTCCAATATCATTTTCTAAACGAATACCAAAATTTTAAAAATGAAAATATTTAACAATTTTATTGTTCTATAGAAAATACCAAAAAATGTTTACCAATAAAATTTTCCCTATGATTTTTGTTTCTTTTGCTACTCTTTAAACTTAACTTAACTCTTTTAAATCTAAGCTACAAATTTTACTTACTTGATAAATCTCGTGTATCCGTGCTGGGGTTACATGATAGATCCACATGTTCTGTAACCGTAACGGGTGTCGCCGATGGTGCCGGTGGTTCTGGGGCGAAATCTAAGAAGCCCATGGGGACTCCTAGAATGCCACCATTCTATAAACAAAACAAAGCAAAATAGCAATAAATTACATCAATTTCAACAATTACAACATTAATGTTGTGTCCCCTGAATTTGTAACAGGTGGGCGGCACACTTACCATTCCCATGCCTAAACTAGTCATATTTTTATCTTTTCCGTCTCTAGCTACTACAATTTGTGTTACAATCGCTGTTCCCGGTGCTGCTACTGTAGTTACACCACCAGCATTATTTGACGCCGATGCCGAAGATGCTGATGCTGGGGAAGCGGATGATGCCTCGGTCTTACAGATTTTCTGCAAAGTCGGCTTCTCCGAATCGGAATCTTCGCCGGTTGTTACTATGGTCGTACCACCGCCCTGTTGTTGCGACTGACCTGCTGCTACACTGGTCGTTACCGTTTGAACTCCTGACACTGGTATATAATTGCCAGCTGATGTCTGTTGTAGACTTACAATTGCGGCCTGATTTTGATTTTGTATGAGGATGGCCTGGGGATGCTGCTGTTGATTCTGTTGCTGCTGCTGGGTCTGTTGTTGATGATGTTGTTGCTGCAGCTGTAAATCGGGTGATTTGGAACGTTTGCGTACCCTCGATTTACGACCACCACCACCTCCACCGAGTTGTTGTTGATGGGACGATAGGGGTGTTGAGGTGACCAATTGTCCAGCGGCTTGCAATTGCGAGCTATTGGGACTGACGGCGTGTGTTAGTACAGCTGTGTTGGCCAATTGTTGCTGTTGTTGTTGCTGCTGGTGCTGCTGCTGCTGTTGTTGTTGTTGCTGCTGCTGTTGCTGTTGTTGATGATGTTGTTGGGGTATGGGCGGTGATGCTTGACCGGGTACTACTGTGGCATTGACAATATTACCGACCACGGCTTGTTGTATATTTTCCGAGACGGTTATTGTGGCTGTGGCAGTATCATTAAGATCGTCAGCGTTTTCGGCGGTTTCGCAGAGACCTTTGATTTTTAACTGTTCAGCGGTACGTAGTAGACCCTGCAAAGAGAGATGGGGGGAGAGAGAGAGAGAGAAGGGAAGAACAAATTTAGTAAAATTGCAGGTAATCGATAAAAAAAACTTATTTATTGACTAGAAAATTTGTATAACATATGTTAATATGGTTTAATATGTGGCCAACTAGTCCTGTAAATTCAAATTTTTAGTAAAGTTGAGAGAAAAGGAAATGGGTTTAAATAAAAATAAAGAAAAAAAATACTTAAATAATACGAAAAAAATTAAATATAAATATATATAAAATAAATAAAATAAAATAAAATAAAATAAAATAAAATAAAATAAAATAAAATAAAATAAAATAAAATAAAATAAAATAAAATAAAATAAAATAAAATAAAATAAAATAAAATAAAAAAATAAAATAAATTAAAACAAAATAAAATAAAATAAAATAAAATAAAATAAAAAAAATAAAATAAAATAAAATAAGTAAAATAAATAAAATATAAAAATAAAAAACTAAAACAAATAATTGAATAAAAATGAAAAAAAAATATAAAAAAAACATTTTGCGGCACAAAAATTTTACATTCTTTAAGTATTGGATGAATTATTCTCTAAGGGACGATTAAAAGCGTAGAGAATTGATAAGATTTTAACTGAAATCTTTTGTAATGAACTATCGATCACGACTATCTTTGAAAGGATGTGAATTACGAAGATAAATTTAAAATTTAAATTTTAAATGCCGAAGAAGTTGGCACAATTTTTTTCAAATCAAATATTAAATTTTTTCATATCAAATTCTCAATGATAGTGGTTTGAACTAAAGTTTGAGGAACAAATTTTTTTCAACAAATTTATTAAAAAGTTTCGTTATTATTTATAAGATTAAAAATAAAACTCGTCTAGTTCACTGGTTTGCTATTTCATTCTAATTTTTGTTTTACTTCTCCTTAAAGCAGAACAATTAATCTCATTTCGGAGAGTATTACCAATTACTCTCTGACAAAAGATCATGTAAACCTCTTCCTTCGTACGCATATCATTAACAAGGTATGGCCCATGTTAGTTCCCTTAGCTGGCCTATTTTACACTGCCTTACTTTTTTTTATATAGGCATACAATATTAATAAAACTATTATGATCTAGCGCTTTAAATCTCTTTCTAATAATGCAAAAACGTATCTACTCACCACCCCTCTCTTCTTAGCTTCAACACAAAGAGTCCACAATTAACAACTAAAATGCTGCCAAGTCCGTGCCGTAATGACGTCAAATTAAGACTACTTTTGTGTTCATCGTAAAATCCCGGCCATGTCTGCGTGTGTATAAATCATAAGCTTGCCAACAATTTGCCCGATAGCTGGGAGCAGCAGCAGCAGTAAATAATGTGACGTGACCCTCGTAAGGAAATAATTCAATGAAAAAATTACTCGCCAGAAAAAAAGGGATTTTTAACTCTTTTTTTTAGCTCTCTTTATGTTGCTGCTGCTGTTGGGTCCTTGGTCAGGGATGATGTTACTTTGGGAACATCAAACAAATGACGGCTGACTCTATTGGTAAACGAATGCATGAATGAACGAATGACTGACTGGCTGACTGACTGAATGAATGAATTGTATAGCGGGGCAAGAGAAACAGACAGAGGCCATTGACTAAAACTTGGTACTTTGTTAAAGGTTGTTTAATAACTCACTGTAAGGTGGTGGTACGGGATGGCGCAATAAGTCAGCTTTCTACCGGTAAAAATAAAGGGGGTGAAAGAGTTTTTGGGGGTAAGAACAGGGGTGAGGTGGCTAGACAGCGACAATCAATGTCTTATCATAGTTCTAAGATGCTTTATAGACCCATTCTAAGAGTTTCACTACAAAACAAAAACCAAAGACGCGAGTGCGAAACACTTAGATTTCCACTTAGAAAAACTTAAGCGCACTTTTTTCTTCATTTGCTTCTTCCTTGTGCCGTATTCATTGAGCTGTCCCAAGAAGATGTACTATGCCCCCCACATCCTTTTTTTTAAGGTCCTTACTTACATACTTATCAAAAGGATTGCAATTTACAGTTGCGGGCTATTGGGTGGCGGGGACAGAGAAGGAAGACAAGAAATTAATGAGAATTCTTGGTAAAAAATACACAATTTTTTCATGTTTAATTTATAAAATTTGTATATAACAAGAAACCGAAGACGAGTACGTTGCTACAAGAACACAAAAAAAAAGGATTCATTTACTTCTTTTCTATAACGAAGAAATACCAGAGCAAAAAAAAATCGTTAAAAATGAATTTGAACTCATTAGGAAAAAAATTTACATAAAATCGCTGGGCGGGGGCGGTTGGAAAAAGGAGGTGGTGTGTGTGATGGAAATGGACTGGACCGACCAACCGACAACGGACATTTAAGACGTTTTCAGCTATAGCGCGCAAAAGGATATTTCATGTTCTTTGGTTTTCTTTTCTAATTAAAAAAATAAATGATGTGAAACAAGGTTTTAAACTTTGTTGTTGTCGTTGGTTCGTTTTTTTTTCTCTGCCTCCTTTGGCGTGAGTGTCCAGCACGGACCTTTCTTTTTGGAGAAGTATAGTACATGATTAAAATGTAGTTTTCTTTTCTTTCATTTTGTGCCATACCCCTCACGGGCTACTTTAGCCCACCTCTGCTGTTACATTTAGGCATTACATTACAGCCAAAGGCAATGCAAACAGAAAAAAAAATCGAAGGAAATGATAGGAATGGTCCCAAGTTTTAGTCATGTAAATTACAAGACATTTGAGATATTGGTTTGGTACAACAAACGCAGCGTACACACACACACACACACAAAGCTTACGAATCCTTGGAAATAATTGAAGTTGTGCTGATTAATCCCTGTCGCTTTTAAAAAAAAGAAGTTAGCGGTCCAGCACGTTAAATAAATGACTTTAAAACGATAAATTGTGGCTTCGTTGCAATTAAAATAACTTTGCTTACAATTTATGGTAAATATATTTAAAAAAAAATAAAGCTGCAGGAGCTGAAGGACAGCCTGCCGGTAGAGTTTCTTAATGCCAGTCGAGTGTGTTAGGTGAAAGACTACAACCAATCCTAGCGAACCTGATAAGATCTCCACGACCGGCCAGTTATTTACTCTACGACAAATTCTGGGGAAGACAAAAGAAATGCAGATTCGACAGTCCGATGCGACAGAAACAATAATTAGGCAACCATCTAGTCATTTTCTTCCAAGCGAGGCTTTAGACAAGGCGATAGTCTCACGCTTTCTGTTGTTTGATTGACATCTAACGGCACCTACTAATTTATCGACGAATGCGAACATCACTGTTTGAGAATTCTTTACTAGGCATGCCGATTGACACGACACTTTACTGCGAAAATCCTGTCGACAACTTCGAGGGGGCCGTCAATGAAAGAAAAATGTAGATGACTGGAGGCGGGAGTCGAATCCGGAATCTCCCGCATGGTAGTCTCGTGTTTTAACCATTAAGCCACGGCCGGCTCGAACAACAAAACCAATGTAATTTTTTAGTTTTAAGTGCATTTTGTATGGGAGTCCCTTAAGGGTAGGTATCTTTGGGGAAAATGTTGGAGGAAAATACTAGTTGCGGGTCAGTCACACATTTTACCCCTATATGCGGCATCCTGGAATAGGCAGGAGCAGATTTCATGAAAAAAATTAGAAAAAAATAAAACAAAATTTATGGGGACCAACTTAAGTGTTCAAGTTATAGGATAGAAATGATCTGAAAAACTGTTGGGGTTGCAAAAATATTGGGGGTTGCCCATACATTTGACTCCTTTAGAAGCACCTCTAGGGCAGTTAGAGCGGTGGGAGTAAGTTTTATAAAAAAAAAATTTTGAATGGGAGCCTCGTTAGGTGGGTGGGGAAAATGAACCCCTTAGGTTCGATTCTGAGGCAGTTGCGGGACATGTTGTAGATTTTTAGCCCTTCTCCAACACATTTGACCACGATGAGCAGCCACCTCCACACCCCACCTCACCCATTTGTTGACAGATTTTTTTCCCAACCTCACAACATTGGGGGGAAAGCCGTATCCAAATCTTGTTTTTACGGATCTCCATACAACACTATCGCACCCCTAATATGAAATAGAAAAGTTTCTCGTTAAAAACCGGGGTCTCGACGGTTTCTTGGGAAAATCTTCTGGGAATTGATAGTAGACGGCGATTTTGATCTGTTTGAAAAAAAAATTTACCCACTGTAATATCTATCTTTATGGAGACGCATCACTGTTAGGTGGTATTAAAAGTGATTTGTCAATACTCGACCATTAATTGAACTGCTACAAAAACCTTTCCAGATATCCAAAGAATAACTAGCCAAAGTTTCATGACAATCAGGTAAACGGTATATGAGACTATAAGAAACACACAGACACAAATTGTGTGCGCGCTATTATTCGATGTCTTAATTTGAATAACAAATACTGACAATAATAAATTAGATATTTTATGCTTTTCTAATTGCAGTGCAGTAAACAAACACTTCTATATTTTCTCCTTTTCTTATTGATTAACAAAAATATTATAAAGTTGTAACTAACACAGTACAACACATGATTTGGGACTCAATTCTGAGACCTGCGCGTGAAAGTAGCTCCAAAAAAAAAAAAGAATTCTGCATCATTCGTTTTATCAAGTTACATGACATATTTTAATATCGATTTGAAGTTAGTAAGTATCGTATAGGGGATTTTGTCACGTGTTAGGCTCTTTTGTTATATGGTGGCGTATGATTATCATTCCACGTAAATCATACGCCACGGAGTACGACAGTTTTATTGTAACTGCTACAAATTAAACCCAGTTCAAAATCAGCCGTTTCAGCCGAATTAGACTAGTGGTTCTCGAGTTATGTATTCATATAATTTTCTTTGGTCAATAATAAAATACTTAAAAATGTAAATACTTTTTTCAGATTTCCCGTAAAAAATTACGTTTCCCTGATAATTTATTTTCAAATTATGTAATGGTGACTTGGCCATTACCTTTATAACTTGATTTACTAATACAACTACCTAGAGCGCCACCTATCGGTCTTTAATTATACTATGCCAATGTATAAATATATTTAAATTTTTTTGTACGATTGACATAAATGAAAGCTACATATAAAAAATACAACTTGATTTATAATTCTTATTTTTTTTAAAAAAATTCCCAAAAATTTGATTATTTTACAAAACTATATTTATACTGAAACTTACATGCTTCCGTTTAAGTTAAAAAAAAAAACACAGAGAGCCTCTCCCAATGTGAATAGATGTAATACAAAAACAAATGCAAACTAAAAATTGTATTTGAAATGGATAATTCACAAAATGATTTGTCATAGCAGCAGCAAAGGAGTGGGTCAGAATTACTATTTACACAGCCAAGAGTGTGGGAGGAGATTAACACGAGTCTGATGCCGCGCCACCAAATTCAAAATTCATTTTAAATAAACTTTAATTAATGTAAGTCCTTTTATGCTTCGTCGTTCTTTTTTTTATTTTGTCATGTAATTATTGTATAGATTGGTTATCGTCTATGTATAGTAAATCTATATAATTATATATGTTTATATATATATGGATTTTTAATGTATTTTTTTGTTTTTGGTTCGTAATACATATGTACTACTTGTGTAATGAGCAGATGTCTGGATGTGTTAGCGGTGGTGGAGAGAATATAACATTTATGTAGTTATTTTTATATATAAAATAACTGTTTTTTTGCCTTTTTTATATATTAGTAAATGAAAATTTTCTCGCTTTATCCGCTCTCGGGGCGAAAAAAAAATTAATGATATAATGTTGCAATCAAGCTAACATTTCCGTTTGGTCCGACAATTCCATGCCATCCAAACCAGTCATTCATTCAAATACCAGGCAAGAACCACTGCCTCGTTTTTTTTAGTTCCTCGGAACCAATACAGACACAGCCACATCCAGCAACCTCCATCAAACTCCAAACACGGGTAGATTGGGAGGAAAGAAAAAAAATATCGAATACCGCTATATATATATAGAAATATAGTGGAAAAAAACACAGACCGCTAGGCGGACGGACGAACAGACAGACGGATCATTTGAAACCACCCAATTTTTTTTAACACTTAATCCAACCATTCCGCCGCCTTCTTAGCACACGCTCACACACTAATACAAATGCAATCACTCGGGCTAACATTCACATTCACACTCTCAGTCGTAATTAGGATGGCATAACGGAAGTTAGAGGAAACGGAACCCACCCAGAGGGTAGTAGTGTTAGCTTGACAATGGGGTGAGTAAGGGTATCACTCACACACAGCCACAGTCTCCCTCATGTGTGTGTGTGTGCGCGAGTGTGGCTGCTTGAGAGCATGAGTCTGAGGGCTTAAGGTTTTGGGTGTTAAATATGAAACATGTTACGGACGATTGGATTGGATTGTGTTGGCTTGGCTTGGCTGGGCTGACTGACTTGGGTTGCCTAAGTGGGTAACGTTTGAATGTTTGGCTGTGGCCTCCTCCCGTTCATCATGGGTGATGAGGCTGACTGACAGAGGGTGGGTTCTACAGACTTTGGGTAGATATCTTTTACTACCGCATTGTTGCTGCTGCTGTTGTTGTTATTGTTGTCAAGTTTAGTGTTTTTATAAGGTATTGTACATTTTTAATGTTTTTTTTTTATATAGAAAATTTTTCTCTCTCACTCACTTTAGCTATTGTGTGTAATTAATTTAAAAACAAAAAAACCGAAGTATATACCGAGAAAACAACAGAAAAATTTACTTCACTAGACAATTACATCAAAAGTTTTAGTTGCCACAGTCCAACGAGCTGGCTGGCTCGCTGGCGGCTGTAAAGGCGACAGTAAGGGCCAATGGGTGGTAATGATGTTACGGACCATGATGATAATGATGATGGTGCTGCGGGCCGGAGGGGGGCAACCAAGGTAAGGTATTATAACAACCTTTTGCACATAGCTCGAAAAAAACCGCCGGAAATTGTAGAAAAAATTTCAACTCATTTACATAATTTTCTGTTGAATTTTTTTCCAACTCCCACTTTATTACATGACCAGGCGCGGCCATCCTTTAGCGTCTTTTGACTTACACTACACCATTAAAGTTCACATCGACAACGACAGTGGAAAAAATTCACTTGCAAAGAAGAAAGTAGACACATCATAGTGGGTTCTGAGCGGGTAATGTACGCATTCAGTCTTCCCACATACTCTAATGGCGGCGGGGGTTAGTGGGCCCTATATACACACGACGGCCAGAAAAAAATACGAAAATAATCTGTATATAATTTTAACACCCTTTGGTGTCATTCAAATGGGAACTTTTGCAACAAAGCGCCGTTTCTTCGTTTCTTCTCTACCCTCCCTCTTTTCCTTTTTTTCATTCTAGCCCTTATGTACTAAGTGTGGTGGACTTGGATGGCCGTTTTAATGTAGACCACTTTCTTCCCGATACAACTCCTTTCCGCTGGCTTAACAAAAACAAAGAGCAACAACAACAACAAAATAAGGTTTATTTTAAATGAATTGTATGCACTTTCTTTTGCCTCTCTCGACCATTTGTCGAATGCTACGAATTTTTTACGTTTTTTTTGCGCTGACTGTCCACAATAGCAACACTTGGATGGAGTGGGGGTGATGATGAAGGTCGGCGGTTTGAATATACAAATTAAGTTTATCACACGAAGTGTAACAAATTCAAAAATGTAATTACAAAAAGAAATTTCCCGAAAATAAATATATAGGAAGTAAGTTTATATTTAAACTTAAAGGAAGGGAGGTAGAGTTTACTATGAATAAAGTATATACAAGATGTTGTAGTAACATAAAAAATACATTTTAAAAAAATTGTTTGTACTTAAATGTAATTTTCAGTCGAATATATACTTTTTTTTGCAAAATTTACAAAAAGAAAAATTTCTGCCATTTCAAAAAAATTATATTTTGTTTAAAGTTTAAATATATTTTTTAAATTAAAATAAAAACAATTTTTTTTAAATTTTTAAAAAGGTAAGGTATTTAAACTGACAATTATTTTTTTGTTTCTGTAAATTAAAATTTAAAAAAAAAATAATAAATATATATTCAAATAATAAATGTTCTATAATAAATATTCACTTTTAAATTTTTTTTTAAATTTAATTTATGAAAATAAAAAAAATTAAAGAAATTATTGTGTTTAAATAACTTACTTTTTTTAAATTTTGAAAAAAATTGTTTGTTTTTATTATTATTTTTTTAATTTTACATTTATTTTTATAAAAAAAATAAAAAAAATGCAAAATTTTACATTTATTTTTATAAAAAAAAAATAAAAAAAAATGCAAAATTTGTAAAATAATTTTTTTTTATATAAATAAATAGAACGAACATAATATTTCTTAATTTTTAAAAATAAAAGTAAAATATAAAAAAGTTGTACATATTATTAAATTTTTTTTTACATAAGAAACATTGGAAAAAAATTTAATAATTTGTTTAAATTTTTTTTAAATACATATACATTTAAAATTTGTAGTACTGACAGATAATGGCTCTAGAAACTATCAGTTACACCTATGGAACAACTTGCTAAAAATCTATAACAGTCTCAAAAATGGTATAGAAACCTATAAGCAACACACAGACATAATGTATTGTTTAAGATGCATGATTTCTATTCCTCAACTACATTCAGAGAAGGTACATTAAATTTTATATGTTGATTTCTATCCCTCAACTACTGCAGCGACAGAATTAAGATTATGAATGTGAAGAAATTATGTGAATAATTTAACTTGATAAATTCCCTTATACGATACTTACTAAGTTCAAATCGATATTAAATTATTATGACACGTAACTTGACAAAACGAATGATGTATAACTTTATTTCTTTTTAGAGCTACTTTCACGTGCAGTTCTCAGAATTGAGTCCCAAAATCATGTGGGGCACTTAGAGCTACTTCAAGTAGGGCACTGTTTACGATCCTAAACTGGTTTCCCCAAGACATTGAGGCGAAGAAGATAGCAGCGAACACTGCAATGCGCTTAGAAGCCACGAGAGCATGGAGGCACAGGAACTATGGTCATTCCAAAATTATGAACTTCATCAATGTAAGGTGTCACACGGATGATTACACTGTACCAGAACCTGTTTTCGATGAGGGTTTTATGAGAAATATCCCGGACAGATCCTACTATGATAATAATGATAATGCAATACACTATGGAAAATATGTCATCCTAATTTTCACGAACAGTTTGATATTAGGCGAAAGAGGGGGCGGCTTTGGAATCTTTTCAAAGAAGTTGAATTTGAAACTGACGATTAGGCAACCGTATCACTGTAGCATAGTTCAGCCGTGTAGCAAATTCAGTATCATAGGAAATTTGGAGGCAATATTCATTAACTTACTGATAGTAAAGCGGCTATCAGCTCACTGGAGAACGTGAATGCCGGTCTCTCTGAAGGAGATAGCGAGCGAGACATTCGACGATTACGATTACGACGATCACATGGGGTCATATATGGTAACCAAAGAGCTGACGCATTGGCAAAGTCTGACACCATCGTAAATTCGGGCGATGTTTACGGTCACATTGGTGTTCCCTTTAAAAGGGGGAAACAGCTAATTGCGGGGAAACTAAACCTTATTGCTAAGTGTAAGAGAACCCAACATGGCTATACAGAGGACATGTATGCGCTGAACCTTTCTAGAACCTGTCATTAGCCGGTTGAAAAACACGCTTAGGGTTTAAAATTTCACTACAACGATTTCTGTTGCAGCTGCAGCGATGAGGATGAAGAGGAGACCAAGGAGAATCTTCTTACCTAAGATATGATAAGTTTAGTCATCTGACACTTATGGATACTGACTAATGACTTTATCAGACAAACGAAATGACATGAGAGGGACGTTGACCGAATAGATTAAGAATAGGACCCAAGTGAGCGATGCTGAAAGCCAAACTAAACTAACTTAACATTTTAGAGAATTGTTCGAATTACTACCACGCCACCTATCGTAGATTAATTGTATTAAAACGCTTCTATTCTCCAAGCGTGGGTTAAACTTTAAGATTAGCAAGCTCGGACAAAAATGTGGGGGTAGTTTTTGTGCTATACCATATAAAATGTCCCTTTTTGGGTGTGTCTATCTGTTTGTCCACGCGTTTACAGCCTTAGTTCCAGAGCTACCGAGCTCTCATTTGGCAAACAATCTTCTACCCTTTAAGTGGACAAAAACTTCTACCATTCTTCCATACAAACTTCCCATTATGGTCACTTTTTTTTTGCTTTTGAAACGAAAAAATAATTGATTATTACAGTTTTACCATTTTACATTGTCTTCTAACTCAGTAATAAATTTCATAAATTTTTCCTAGCGCTCGTTTCTTACTGTAATATGTATGTGTAAGTATTTATCTATAATTCTGAAAACACTTTTTTCTGCACTGGCATACAAACATTCGATATACAATTGCAAAAATCTTACTCCACCTATTTGTTTTACTTCATTCGAAATCGTCTCGAGTCATAGCAACCTAATGTCTTTCCGTCTGACCCTCCTGTCTGAGATATCCCCCATGGATCTGTTTGATATGTAGTATCCAATACATGATGGCTACTCAAATTCTTAAAACAACCCAGATCCTTTCCAACAGGGGAAAAAGTGTACATCATTAGTACAGTTGCACATTTTTTAAATTTTTGTGTTATTTTAAGATTATTTTGAGACTATTTTCCATCATATTTATATGAATTTTTGTATCTGATATTTATTTTTTCTGTTTTATTTTCTTATATGCTTTATATATTGTTTTTGTTTTCAAAAACGTTTGGTGTTGTAATGTTATTATAAGGGATATAGATTTTAAATTTTGTGTTATTTTGAGATTATTTTGATATTATTTTCCATCATATTTATATGAATTTTTGTATCTGATATTTATTTTTTCTGTTTTACTTTCTTATATGCTTTATGTATTGTTTTTGTTTTCAAAAACGTTTGGTGTTGTAATGTTATTATAAGGGATAGAGAACCGGTGTCACAAAACGAGTATATAAAAGAGAGAAAATAATCTTTCAATGAAAATGGAAAAAAAAATCTATGCAGCCTCAACAGTAGTTTGTATGTGTGTCTGCGTGTGTGTGAACAAACTTTCTTAAACATACACCAAAGGAGTCGACAACTGTAGTATCGAAGTCATATGTCCTTTCCAAAGGACTTTGTTGGTCATTTTGTCTACCGGATGCCCAGTGCCTAACTGTCTGGCTAAGTTTAATGAGTGACGGTTACCAACAGTTGCCAACATTTTTGTCGTTTTATATATTTAGTAAATATTTTTCATATTTTTTTGCATTCTTTTTTTCTTACATTGCTTTGCCTGGGATTCTGTTCGATGTTTTTTGTGTAATATTTTAGAGACTGTATGTTTCTTGAGTTTTGTTCTTTACACAACGTTCTCAAATTCTGTCATTTAAAGTAATGACCAGTATTCATTTTTCACTCGCTCCATGTACTGTGACTTCTAGCAACTTGAAACCCTATTCCTTGCTTATTATTTTAAGGTTTTTTCTCTCTTCACAACTTTTGTAAAGTTGGCGTGTTACAAAGGTTGGCAAATATTCTTAGAATACACTGGTCAGCAAAAATATTGAAATAAAAAATAATAAATACAAATATGTTATAAGAAAAAAATCTTAAGATATAATAATTACTAATATATGTATAAAAAGCATAACTCTCTCAAGGGTAAAGTTTATTCTTTAAGGATTTTGAAGGACTTATGCTTGCGCCACCTATGTTATATAATTTTCACTAAAAACCATAACTGACGAAAATATTAAAAAAAAAAATTATCTACTAATGCACAAAATAAATATTTTCTTGGTCGTCTAGTGTGAATTATGTGTATGTATACTTTTTTCTTCTCGTCTAATTTTTTTTGCTTTCGTCTTTGTTTTAAATTAATTTGAGGAAAATTGTATGAAATGTATGCCAGGCAGCCACACCATCCTCACCCCGCTTTGCCACCCTGAAAAGTGTTGGTTAAATAAATGACCCTTTTCAAAAGTTATGTTTTTTATATCTATCTGTGGGGTATTTCTTCAGTCTTTTCCTTAAATTTCCATGTAAAATTGTATACAATGTATTTTTTTCTTTTTCGAAGAACATGAACAACATTTTCTTATACATTTTTATGTATATAAGGATAGTATTTTTTTTCTTTCTTTCTTCTTATTTTGTTGGTTTGATAAGAAAGATTAATTATTGATTTTAATTAATGTTTATTCTCCTGCAAAAGGACTACATCCAAAAGAGAGAGAGAGAGACAATGAATGACATTTTTGTAAACGACAAATGTCCATCATTTGGGGTTATATGAAACTTATTTTTAATGAGTTGTTGCATGATAATGATCAAAAGAGATTAAGTTTTTCTTGTAGAATAGGGATTTAGGGAAATTGGTTTTAGAGTAGTGGTAAAGTTATTTGCATTTAGATGATTTTTTGTAATTATAAGTTTGAAAAAAGTTTTGCAGGCTATGATAAAAATTTAAGGGTTTCTACGAGACTCACTCTCTTTTTAGCTGGTACAAAATATTTTTATGAATTTTGATGACAAGAAAATCAAGCTAGTCCAACAACTTTTGAGATAACTTAGCAAAGCTTTGAGATAAACTTTCACATTGAGTTGGAACCTTAAAATTTATAGCTCTGACCTACAATCGCCGTACCATCATGAGGCGATCTCTATATCAATGGATAAACACAAAATAGTAGATGGGCAAATATTTTTTAACCTCTTTTAACTATTGTCATCTTCTAAAGAAATTGAAGTACAAAAAAATAGACCTTAAATGCATATCTAAAAGTGAATGGGTAAATATCTTCCAACCTCTTCTAACTACAGTCTTACTTAACTAAATCTCCCTTTACACTCCATGAATGAGGTATTGAACAGCTTATCGCGTTGTTGTCAATTAACACCCATTCGATTTTTAGATTCACATCCAACGGCACCTACTTGTTCATCGACAAATACTAACGTCGCTGCTTGAGAGGCTTTTACTAGAAATGCCGATTGAAAACATCGAGGTGGCCGGCAATGAAATAAAAATGTAGACGACTGGAGACCGGAATCAAACCCTACCCGCATGGTAGTCGCAAGCTCTAACCATCATGTCATGGTTAAATTATAGGCATACTACTAAAAACTTTAATAGTGCTCTGAAATCAGGAGTTGTAGTCTACAAAACGGTACCCATTATAATGAAATTTCATCTCTATTAGATTTTAAAAAATAGGAACGTATTGGCAATATATCGACAATGTGTCAAAATTACAAAACTTTGTCAGTTTATTGTTCAAGAGTCTGAATGAGTTCTAGAGTACATCATTTACCATGCATGTGGTGGACGGGAATTTATTTAAATATGTTAAAGTTTTTACTAATGACTTAAAAAGAAACTGCTCTCAAAACCACCACTGACACCTAAGGAACAACCAACCAAAAATTTATCGTGGCCACATCAATGGCAAAGAAGATTTTAAGTAATACACAGACATATAATTATTTGGATGAGGATTTTGGTTCCTTAAGTATACCAGCAAAACATTAAAAGTATTACAATTCTTTCTGAAAAGTTGGAGATTTGTGTACTTACTTTTGAGCAATGTCTTTTTTATATAACTTTTTTGCCTTACATGTCTGTGTAAATTCTACAGCACATCAATAACTAGGAGCTGCGCCTAGCTATTTATTAAAAAATTAAAAATTTTTCATCGATGACTTAGAAAGACACTACCCTCAAAACCATCACTGACACCTAAGAAACAACCAGACAACAATTCATTAGAGTCTTATGAATCGTAAAAAAACCTATACGAAACACACAGGCATATAATGGCGGTATTTATTACTCAACTACACGTGGGAAAAAACAAAGATATTGCAAATCTTATTGCAAAGTTGGGGATTTGTTTCCTTACGATTAGGCAACATTTTTTTTGCCTGAGTAGGTTCTACAGTATATCAGTAAGTAGTGCGATGTAGTCCGGAATTTATTAAATATATTAAATTTTACATCCATGACTCAGTAAGAAAGCCCTCTCATAACCACTACTAACACCTAAGGAACAACCAGACAAAAATTCATTGCAGTAGCATGAATGGTGCAGAAGCGTATAAGAAACACACAGTCACATAATGGGAGTATTTATTCCTTAACTACACGAGAGAGAAAATTAAGTTATTACAAATATTGTTGAAAAGTTGGTTCCTTACTTTGGAGCAACGTCGTTTATTATATATACCGATAAAGTACATCAATAACTAGGCACTACGCCTTGCATTTTATTCAAATATCTTGTTATTTTTACTACTGACATGGTAACAAACTACTCTCAAAACCACTACTGACACCTAAGAAGCAACCGGGCACAGATTCATTACAGTCTTATGAATGGTAAAGAAACCTATAAGTAACACACAGACATGATTTAAATAGAAGTATTTATGCTTCAACTACCTTAGCGACAAAAGTTATAAATCTTGTTGAAAAGTTGGAGATTTGTTTCCTTACTACTGACCAACAATTTCTTGAAAAAGCAGCTTCTTTTTTTATAAAAAAAAAACGGTGTTGCTAACGTGTCTGAGTGGGTTCTATAACATATCAGTTACACCGCTCTCCGCCTCGCAATTTATTGAAATATCTTAAAGTTTTTACCCCTAATTTAGTAAGAGAACGACACTCAAAACCATCACTGACACCTAAGGAAAAATATGCCGAAAATCCATTCCAGTCTTATGGATGGTATGGAAGTATATAACTAACACACAGACACATGCTGAAAACCCACATCTATGGTTAAAAAAAAACTTAACTACACCATGGACAAAATGGAGGTAACAAATCTTGTTGAAATGATGGTGAACTTGTTCCTTACTATTTAGTAGAAATAGCTGTCTTTATTTATCTAAGCTGTAGGGTAAGAGAAGACAGGAAATTGTAGAAAGTGAAACAAATAATTTTTTTTTTTTTAAAACATTTTTTCCTCATTTTTTGGCAAGTCTTCAAACCATTGCTGACACCTAAGGCACAACCTGTCATAGATTCATAACAGTTCAATGGATGCTTTATAATTATATAAGAAACATACAGACACATATTAGAAACCCACATCTATGTTCTAAATAAATCTTCAGCGATAGAAGCGACAAATTAAAGTTACAAATATTGCTGAAATGTTAGTGATCAGTTGCCATACTATTGAACAGCTTCTGCCAGAAATAAACAGTAGGAATGCATGTCAGGAAATTTTAGAAATTGAGATTTTTTTTTACAATATTTTTTTCATCAATTATTTTTTACAAAATTTTTTTGAAACACTGACGTATTTATTTTAATAAGTTGCATACAAAATACTTTTGCCTAAATATATTTCCCAATATCTCGTAAAATCTAAAACACCTAAAAGTTCCAGAATATCCATTCCTTTGTCGAAGAAGTCCAACCCACGACACAATTCACATTTAGAGTAGTCTCGTGCATTGTGTTTTTTTGCACAACGTCATCCAAAAAAAAATATTTGTTTAATGCTTTTACCTTTTGACATATGGCCAATAAATATCGACAACGACAGCCTTTCTTACTTAATGGCCTGACTATGTTGTTGTTGTTGTTTTCACTCTCTTCTATTGACAGGCGATAACAGACAGATAGTGTACAACAACGAAACCAAAAAAAAAACTATTAGCCAAAATTATGTTAATTTAAGCAAATTTTGTTTAATTTGCCCTTTGTTGTTGCTGCTGTTATTGTTTGTGTTTGACTTCAAAATTTACCTGCAACGAAACAAAAGAGAAAATTTTTTGCAAATTAGTTAAAAAATAAAAAGTATGAAAAAAATATGCTATTCGAAATCTTATAAATACAAAATATGTTAATAATATGTAATTAAGCAAAAATAAAAAAAAGAAATACCACAACAACAATAAAAACAACGTAAAGAAATACATTTATTTTTTCAACGATTTTCGATTTTTTATTTTTTTGCACATTTGCAGAAGATTCCATCGCACAAAAATGAGATCATGGTTTTACCAGAGGCTTTGAACTAATTACGGCAAAATTTCGATGAATACAACAAAATGTTAAGTGAAAAAAATGCTGAAAAAATTAGAAGAAAAAATATCTCGAAATCGAAAAACCTAAAACGAAAATTGTCGTTTAAGCATTTTTTTTGTTTGGGGCCGCCACATTGAGGCAAGTGGTTGCGCTGGCTAGCTGGTGATTGAATCGAAAATTTCGCAGAAACCCATAAAAAAAACTGCTTAAAGCCATAAAATTGTTGATGAATGACATTCGTTGTTATCAAATGTTGTAATAGGAATGAGGGCAATGCGAGTAGGGGGGAGAGGTTTGCTAAGAAGGAGAACAGATACCATAGAAATTTACAATGAACAACGACAAGAAGATTGGCGGCGCAGGCAATGCAATATGGTTGGCCATCGGCTTGACCTTTCGATTGTAAGTGGCAACAAAAAACAATTAGCAGGCAGGGTGGAGGTGTTGAATTTTTGTTCGTATGTGTTCAATTGATGAAGAGAAAATGTATATATAAAAAAATAAATCGCGACCGCAAAGAGTGTAAGTCCATACACACAGACATATAATGGGGGTATTTATTCCTCAACTTTACCAGAAAAAAATTAAGGTATTACAAATCTTGTTGATATGCAAGGTATTTGTTTCCTTACTGTAAATAAGGTTTTTTTTTTACATAAATCGATACTATGCGATTCGCCCCGAAATTTATTTTAAAATTTTTAATTTTTCATCCATTACTTAGTAAGACACTACTCTCAAAACCACCATTGACACCTAAGGAACAACCATAAAAAGATTAATTTCAATCTAACGGATGGTACAGAAACCTATACGAAACATAGACATATAATGTGGATATTTATTCCTCAATTTCACCAGAGAAAAATGTAAGGTCTTAAAAATCTTTTTGATGTATTGGGTATTTGTTTCCTTACTTTTGAACAACGTCTTTTAATATATATATACCATGATCCTTTTGCGTTTGAGTAGGTTCTACAGTATATCAGCTACTACGCGATTTGCCCCGAAATTTATTTAAGTATTTTTAATTTTTCATTCATAACTTAGTAAGACACTACTCTCAAAACCACCACTGACACCTAAGGAACAACCAGACAAAAATCCATAACAGTCTTACGAATGGTAAAGAAACCTATGCAAAACACACAGACATATTATGGGAGTATTTATTCCTTAACTACACGAGAGAGAAAATTAAATTATTACAAATCTTGTTGAAAAGTTTGGGATTTGTTTCCTTGCTTTTGAGAAATGTCTTTTATTATATATACCGTGCGGCTTACGTTTCTAAGTAGCTTTTACTATAAATCTGTTCTTATGCACTTCGCTTCGCAATTTATTTAAATATTTTAAATTTTTTAGCCCGACTAAGTAAGAGAATGCCTTTTAAAACAATCACTAACACCTAAGAAACAATCAAAAAAATTGCATTACAGTTTCATGAATTAATAAATTATCAAACCAAACAAGAAAGAAGTTTAGCAAATGGTTTCTCATATTGAATGGGTGTAGAGTTTTTCGAGTCTATAGTGCATAGACAAGAAAGAATTCTAATTTTGTTGTGAATTCTGGTGCATAAGACTGGATAAACAATTTGCAATCATTATACCAAAGTCTGCTGACGAGGATTCGTGGCTGAATCCGAAACAGCTGTACAGACTGCCTAGCATTATGAGAATATCATTCTGCTATGAACTTCTATAAAAAAACACTGGTCTTGAAAATAATATAAAACATAAAAAACTTATTTTTCAAAATGATAAAAAAGGAATTTTTGTAAGATGTAATTTTTTTTTGGTTCTGTTAAAAAAAATGTATTTGTAAAAAAAATATATTTTTTTTTTTTTTGAAAAATAATTTTTTTTCGACACTTGTCTTAAGATTAGCATTAAAGTTTCTTTTTATTTTTTTTTTAATTTTTGTTTTTATTATAATTATTTAGTTTGCGTACAACAAAAAAAAATCCAGTGTTCAAAAAATTAATAATTAAAAAAAAATAAGATTTTGTATTAAAAATAAAATATATGAAAAAATTTCATTTATTTTTTACAAAAATTTATAATAAGACGTATAACGTATGTTTATATAAAGAAATGTAATTGGACATTTATTCAATTTTATTTCAATTTTAATATTTATCATCTTCTTTATTTTTGCCGATAAAATAACATAAATATTAAAAAATTATAGAATATTTAATACAAATATAAAATAGTTTTTGTAAAAAAAAAATAAATAAATAATAGTTTTGTGCAAAAAAAAATATTAATGAATGTAATATTTATTTATTTAAAATTTTAACAACCGTTTTAGAAATATTTGTACAATTTTAAAAATTTAAAAAAAATTTTTTTGTTAATAAAATTAATTAAATTAAAAAATATATTTATCTAAAACCTGTGGCGACTTAAGCTAAAATTTTAATATTTTTTATTTTTGACCAAAGATCCTTAAATTAAATAATTTTTGAATTGGAATGTACAACAATGTGTTCCTAAATTAGCAATGATTCGATGGAGATCGTCCTTTTCACCACAGAAAAAATATAATAAAGTATTTTTTTTTAAGAAGTTTAAAAAATTTCCTTCGCAGTCCCGTTTTAAAAATAAATTTTAAATAAACATTTTTTAATAAAATTTAAATCAGAAAGAAATGGAAAAAAGACCATGTAAAAATAATTATTTTTTTACAAAATTATAAGATTATATATTTTCAGTTCTTTTGTTTTGTTTTAAATAAATATTTAAAAATTAATTAAAAATGATTTTTTTTAAAACAAAATAATAAAAGATCTTTCTTCTTTACTAAAATAATTTTGCATAACAAATGAAAAAAATATTATTATATAACAAAATTCTCGTCAGAAAAACAGTATTTATGTGTAAGATATTTAAAAAAAATTATTTTTCTTATAAAATGGTGGAAAACCTCAAAAAACCTCAATTTCAGTTTTCAAACAAAAAAAAATATATATCTCATATTTCATATTTTTTTTGTACATTCAACTAAAATCTTGACAAAATTTTGTTTTAAATAAATATTACAAAAATGAGAAAGAAAAAACATAAAATACTTAAAAAGGAATTTTCACCAAAATAAATTTTTGTAAGAACTTGTTTTTTTTTGATTTCGCGTAAAAAATAATTTATAAATTACTTTTTTATTTATCTGCAAAAAAATCTTTTTACTTCGTTTAAAATTTTTTTTTCTAAATAATTAGAAAAAAGATATTTATTTTCCTAAAACAAAAGTAATTACAATTTTTTTCTGGTATGATATTCAATTAATTTTTTTTAACATAATTTTTGGTAGGATGTTATAATTTTTTTCCGTTTTATACTGTTTTGTTTATAATTAGATAACTTGTAGCTAAAACGTCTTATGATCTCAAAGCAAAAAAAAAAGTTTTAAAAAATGATTTCTCTAAAATTTTAATAAAGGCAATATATACATTTTTTCAAGAAAAACAAAACTGTTTTTTGAATTTATTTATATAACCTTTAAAAATAACAATGGTTAGAAAAAAAAATCAGTATAATTGTTCCTTAAAATCGATCGTTTTTGAGAATGGGCATTACTTTCCTATCCGTTTAGTAAATTGATTTCTTAAGAACGTTGTTATAATGTTTTATTTTTAATTTTTCGTTTTTTCTGCTACATATCAACTGCCACATACTTCCGCCTTTTATGCAAAGTCCATCGAACGGAAGTGTATGACTTTGTCGTCATAGGCCGCTATTTGCCCACTAAACAGTGGAAGGAAAAAGGAAATACAATTTAAAAATATCTTTTACACGTTGCTGCAGACGACGCTATTGTATTGGGCTGGAAAGTACAGGTCTGAGAAGAAAGAAACCAATGGTAATTCTTAGTTCTCACCTATATATGCACTTCAGCTCTACACGCTGGAGTGCAAGCAAATGCAAGTTTTATACGAATATTTTAATTTAATGTGACACACGCAAATCCTACTGTCGAGACCGACCGACCGAATGAGAAAATGCATGAATGGATAAATTCTGGTCTCGTCTCCAACGCCTGCGTTCTCCTTATTGCCACCCATGAAACTTAATTGACAAACGAATTCTTAAGATTAAAAATTATAAATCCGAAGCGATAGGATTGAAGTTTTTCTGTTTTTTTTTTTTCGTTTTTCATTAATATAAAGTTGATTCTCGTTTTTGGGTGGTGATGGTGGTGTTGGTGTTAGTGTTGGGAAAGCTGCCGTGTTGCCGCTAGTTGGTGGTGGTATACATAGCCATCGCCGCCACCATAGTCGATATGATCATGACATGATATGAATTTTAAATGATTTTTTTTTTCAGCTCATTGGTTTTTTTTTTTTGCTTCTTCTTTAGTATATCATAGGACTTTGACTTTATGGGGAGGAAAACACAGATACAATATATACTATGTACTTGGACTCGAATTGAAATCGTTGTAAGAGAGAATGTTTATTTATGATTTAAAGTAGTAAACACACGAAAATTTGCCATGAAACGCGAACGAGTGTGTGTGTTTTTTCTTCTACAAATAATGGATTTAATGTTTAATTTACATATTTTAATTTGGGAGAAGATTTTATAATGGCATTGCAAGAAGAAAAAAAATACACCAACCGTCATGAATAATGGCGAGAACGGAAAATGCAGCAACATATTAGGGAAATTCACGGTTGGTGGCACAGAGGAAACTATTTCATGAGGGTAACAGAGAGAGAGAAAGGGACAACAACAATGTATGGTATCTGTTATGATTTTATAGGAAGGTCTGCAACCCTTTTAGAAAAAGACACAAAATGTAAAATGCAAAATGCAAATTGTAGTTATTTTGGAATATTTAAGTGTCATTAAAAAAATATAAAAAGAAATAAAAAATATATAAAAAATCGAATTTGAATTTAGACAAAAATAAGCATACAAGGGTTGCAAATACGATATTAAACAAATAATAAAACGAATTTTGGTAATTTATTGTCTAACAAATTTGGAGGGTTAATAATAAGAAAAATTAACAAACAAAAAAAAAATATTAAAAAATTTAACTAATTTTTCTATATTATATTTAAAATTTTCTTAATGAAAATTAGTTAAAATATTTTTTTGAGGTCTTGTACAACACTTCATCTATTTGCAAGGCAAAAAAATATTGATTCCTATATATTCTCCCCCATTACGTATGTCGTAGTCGACATTCGACAACATTCGATTGTTTTTTTTTTTTATTTGAATAAAATTATTAATACGTTACGGTTGAGAATTTTTCATCATCTGATGAAGAAAAACTTGATAGGTCAAAGGACCGTCGTATTTCAGTATCACAAACGAGACCATCGATTATATATTTGAAAATCGACAAAGATTCGACGTGACATTATAAGGGGATTCTATACGATATATTTTGAATAAAGCCCACAAAAGGATCTCTCTGTTAATATTGCAGACAAGAAATACAGGCATCACTACATCACAATGTTAGAATATGATATAGATTTAAGATACAAATACAAGATACAAATTTGCATACATCTTTCCTTTAGATCTTTCTAGTTATTGAAATTTCTTTTCTAAACTCTCACCGTTAAAATATTTATCATATCAATTTATACATTACCCCATAAATGTGCATAGTTTCCGTCTTAAGAAATTGAGTGCTCTTTCTATTCTCTTGCCTCTTTAAGTCAAACATAGTGTTAATTTATAACCAATGTTTTGCCTTCTCTCTCAACACTAGACGACGAGCGGTTATTAAACGACGATGTTGCTAAATTAATCCCAATTGTAATTTAATGATGTGCCAACTTTTAACCTGAATTCCCCACAATACCCCCAACCAACAAAACATCGTCCCCCTCTCCTTCAGACTCGCAACATGAGTTCACACTAGGGAAAACTTTGAAAACTATAACAACAACCAAACAACCAACAAACAAATAACATCCCGTCAAATCCCTTGTTGTTGCAAAGTTCATGGGAAATAAATCTGTGTTTGTGTATGTCTGGTAAAAATGACTAAGTTTAAAAGTTCAATAGTTAAATTGTTAATGTACAGGCAGCGTAATTGCTTTAGTTTGCTGTGCGCTCCATCTGTAAAGCATTTCAGGAAGAAAAATGTAAAGATATTCAATCCACTTCATTAAAACATACAACTTCTCTTCTCTAACTACTTATTGAAATGTGGTAATTGTTGCTGGCTTACAATTATCGTTGTTGTTATTGTTTCTGGCTTGTAAGAGAGTAAGGGATTTCTTACGATGGCCTCGGGTGTTAAATTATTTCGCAAAATTCACACGAAAGAAAATTTAGCAAAACTTTAAAAACCACAAAATAAAACGAAGCGAACGTTTGTCCGACCGATCAAACCAAAGCCACTGTCCGTCCCTCCGTCCACATATGAAGTGATACAAATGATTTTGTGGCTCGTTGAGTATTTTTTTTTGTATTTTGGAAAAAGTTTATTGAACTTTTGATTTCGTGGATAAATACTTATGTATATTTTAAACATATTGTTATTGTTGTTGTTGCTGCTGTCGTCGTTGTTGTAGTTGTGTGGTGGTAGTGGCTTTTTTCGAGAGTTCATTATAATTTTGTTATTTACAGCATAGCATATTAGCGTGGCGCGGCAGCAGCTATGAAAAAAATGCTTCAGCTATCGCATACTAATGAATCTTGGAAGTCTTTTGGATTTGTGAAGTTTTGTCATGAAATCGGCAAAGCCAAGAGGGGTGGACAGTGGGGTGATAGGAAATTGTGAATACAGATATAAAATAAATAAACTAAAGTAAATAAATAAAATAAAATAAAATAAAATAAAATAAAATAAAATAAAATAAAATAAAATAAAATAAAATAAAATAAGCTAAAATAAAATAAAATAAAATAAAATAAAATAAAATAAAATAAATAAAATAAAATAAAATAAAATAAAATAAAATAAAATAAAATAAAATAAAATAAAATAAAATAAAATAAAATGAAATAAAATAAAATAAAATAAAATAAAATAAAATAAAATAAAATAAAATAAATTAAAATAAAATAAAATAAAATAAAATAAAATAAAATAAAATAAAATAAAATAAAATAAAATAAAATAAAATAAAATAAAATAAAATAAAATAAAATAAAATAAAATAAAATTAAATAAAATAAAATAAAATAAAATAAAAAAAAAAAATAATATAAAATAAAAATGTAATATACTTAATTATAAAAGAAAAAATTTAAATACAATTTAATTTCTTTCTGATACTGCAGTAATGCTTTTTGGTACCATAAATTTAACTTCTAGTACAACAAATGTACTTTTTGGTACAAAATGTTTGTGATATAATTTAACTACTTTTGATATAATAAATGTAGTTTTTTGTACTGTTAAAATACAATAAAAGTATTATTTAATTCAACAAAAATGCTTTTGGTACAATATTATAGATTTTGGTACAAAAAAAGTACTTTGTGATATAAATTAGGGATGTAACGAATGTGCTTTAGCGAATGCGAATGCGAAAGCGAATATTAGAATATTTTTTTTGCGAAAGCGAATGCGAATGCGAATACTTACTTTTGGTTTTTGCGAATGCGAATGCGAAAGCGAATATTCCAAAATTATTTAGCGAATGTCAAAAAATGGTTTACGTAAACGAATAATTTAGTTTCATTCCTACTGTCTGCCTTTCCAAATAAAAATATGTCTTCCAGTTAAGTAATTACACATAAAATATTTTTTTCAAAGTAAAACAAAAACCAAAATATATATAATTCTCAGAAATTCAGTCTTTAAGGTAACTAAACAATAATTTTATTTACTTTCGAAAACTTTGACGTATTCAGTATTCAAAGTTTAGTAGAGCCAAGTTGTATTTAACAAAAAGAAGCTATGCTCCTTTTTCGCTATGCAATCTAGTTCTTAGTGGATCATAGATAAGTCCTTCTCTACTAAACAACTGTTCGCTGGGCACACTTCCCGGGGGCGTAGCTAAGAACTGGCGTGCCAAAGGTACTAACTTTTGGTATTTCGAGCTGTTTCGTTTCCACCACAATACAGGATCTTCTGAAATATGAATTTTTTTTCTTTATTGTATTCAGCTAACAATTTTATTTTCATGAGAGACTGAAAACGTAACCACTTGCATGTCGGCCTCAGTTTCATTATTACTTCTATTAAAGAAATTTTTTTGCGAATGCGAAAGCGAATGCGAATATTGAAATATATATTTATACGAATGCGAATGCGAAAGCGAATGTACAAAATGATGCGAATAATTCGCATTCGCATATGCGACTGCGAACGTTCGTTACATCCCTAATATAAATCAATACAGTAAATGTTCTTCTTAATAAAAAGTACAGAAAATGTTATTGTGTACAACGAATTGCTTTTTACTACAATAAAAGTATTTTTTAGTTCAATAAAAAAACTGTTAGATTAAGGTACTTTTGGTCTAATAAATGCACATTTTGATACAGTAAAAGTATAATTCAAATATTGTTTAGTACAACAAAACTGTTGTTTTGGTACAATAAAAGTATATTTTGGTAATGAAAGTACATTTTGGTACAAAAAAAGTACTTTTTAAGACTGTAAAGATACAAAAAGTGTTATGATATAATAAAAGTACTTTTGGTACTTTGTTGTTAAAGTACAATAAAAATATTACTTAATACAAAAAAAAACTGATTTTTGGTACAATCAAAGTACATTGTGGCACAATATAGTAGTTTTTGGTACAATACGCACATTTTGGTACAATACAGTAGTTTTTGGTGCAATAAATGTACATTTTGATACTGCAATAGTACAATAAAAGGGTTATTTAGTACAAAAATGTAATTTTTGGCACAATAAAAGTACTTTATGATATAATAAAATTACTTTTGGCGCAATAAATTACTTGTTTATACAGTAAAAGTGAAATAAAAGTTTTATTTAATACAACAAAAACGTTTTTTGGCACAACAAAAGTACTTTTTTTTATATAATAACACAAAAGTAATAAAAATAGGAAATCCCTTCAAATCTATCATGCCCCCAATGCTAACCCTATACATTATCCATTTAAATATACAATCATTCACAAGTGTTAATGTACACATGTATATAAGATATATGTGAATACTAATACCTACTATTTAACATGCATGTATACTATGTATATATAACTGCCGCACAGACGGACACAAAATGTACTGACAGACAGCCGGTATCCACCATGGATGGCTGTGCTGTGCTGCGATCGATGACCGGACGGACGGTTACAAACGAAGCTTTACTTTTCAGCTCAGTCCGGTGTCTAGGTGGTAGTAGATTTTTTTAAAATATGTACCATATTTGCGTTATTAATTAGCAAATCTACAAATTATCGATAGTTATAATGATCGAGCGACCATTTGGTCGCTGTGCAAAAGAAAATATTTGTTTAAATGATTTTTTGGCATAAAATTGAGACAAACAACGCTGTGTTTAAGTGCAGCGGTCAATCAGCAGCAGCTGATAGTTTCTAACGTGTTATCGTAATGGCAGAAAAGTTGTGAGTACCAAGCGTAGAGGTGAGAGGTCAATTAAAAATTGAGGAATAATTGTGAATGAGCATAGCAAAAAATTCATCACAAAGTTTGTTTTAATAGTTTAGGTGTAATAGTTATTTTCATTACACAAGAAGATATAGAAAAAGGACAAATTTAGACTATGTCCTTTTTCTATATCTTCTTGTGTAAATTTAGACTATGACCTTTTTCTATATCTTCTTGTGTAATGAAATTATTAAGGCGCCAAACCTCGCATGGTATTTGCTATAGTTTAGAAAGCACTCCTTATAATTTAATTTTGGAATATTTCAATGCAATAAGGAACAAATTTAACAGATATGTGTGTGAATTTTTGCAAACTTCGAGCAAAGCACATTTACACAAAATTGCCGATAAATTTGAATTTTGTTTGTATTTATGTTATGTTATCATCATCTCCTATTCAGTTCCAAAAATATTTTTTTTTTATAACTGAACTTATTTTCCTTTTTCTGTAGCTTATTGTTTAATGGCAAATTCGTATGTCAGTCTGTGTGTTACATACAATCTCTTATATTATGCATACGATTGTTAGCAAATTTCCTTCATTTGTTGTTAACATACAGGCGATGGTTTCTGCAATATTGCATTTACTGTACGAGGGTTGGTGCGGAAATTATTTTAGTCTGTATATTGTAGTATTTTATAAATATAGAAAACTGAAAAACAGAACTACGGAGCATATAAAGTGTTTTATTATTCTTATATGTTTAACTAACATAATATTAACTCTTAAAGAACTTGAACAATACCGATAAATTAACTGTTGAAAGAGTGACTTGCATCTTTGAAGGCACCTTAAACCCGAAAATGGTTTCCAGAAATTTAACAAAAACCAAAATCATGTGTATTTTTCACTCTTCTGAAAAAAATTCCGTTGGGAATATCAAGAATTGTGTCTCACTTCTAAAAATTTCGACGATGCCAAATAAAAATAAGATATGATGAAGGTTACTTAAAGGTCGATGGCGAATATTTAGTGCCCTTTTTAGTATGGCTTTTATAATCTCATGCTCAGCTATAAATCGCTATAAAATTAACCGTAATACACAAAACAAAATTTTTTTTTAATTTTTAAGGACCCCTCAACAGAATTCTTCCAACTGTGTTCTAAATATTTCTGGACCAAAAATTGTCTTGACTTGTGTTAACCAACCTCAATTTAAGAATCTCCTACTACCTCGACCAACCCCATTGATTACATACGTCGCTGGCTCTTTAAAATCGTTCAATTGTAAAAAATGTTTAGTATTTTCTTTTTAAACGAATAACATGTGAAGAAAAACAAACGACAAAAGTATGTCAATGTCGAATTTCTTTCGATTATAAAAATAGAACATCTTGACTGCAAATATATACGAATAAGAAGAGAAAAACACACTAAAAAAATAAATAAAACAACAAAAGCACACAAATAAAAAAATCAACAGTAAATCATCAAAACCAAAAAGAAAAAGAAATTTAGTATTAAAAAAAGTATAAAAAAAGATTTCAGAATTTCACGAACAAAACATAATAGGCCACAATAAAGTCCAGGAACAAAACAAAATCGTGGGGAATCAGCAGCAGCAACGCGTTTTATAATAAAAACAGGAAAACCGCGTCAACACAACACATAAATTCCGCATATGTACGTTTGTGTGTGTGTGAGTGTAAGAGAAGAAGGGAGATTGGCACAAGGGCGTACAAAAGATGATAAAGAAACATGTGAAAAATAAACAACAAAAATAAAAGTAAAAGTAATATTTTCCAAAGAAACAAGAATTCAGAAAAATAACACACAAAATGTAATAAAAAAAACCAACTTTAAAAATCGGGCGCACACACACACACATTCACGCGTATGGGGATATCCCAAGGTACCGGCGTCGGCGTCGCCAGCATTGACGACTCCATAGTAAATGTGGGTGAATTTGCCACAAGACGATGCTTTTAAAAAGAAAATACAATAAAAATAAATATTAAAGTGGAAAATGTAAAGAAAAAGCCAAACAAAAAAAAAAACGCTATCACATACTACCTACGACAACGCTTGGTGGTCCCTGGCTAAGCGATGAAAAAAACAAGGCAACAACACATAAAAATCCACAACATACGAGAACCCCCCAAACCAAAAGCTTATTCCATGAGCGCGTATACGAACGTCCAACATTCTTCAATGGAACTTTAAGTAAAGAAAATACTACGGGGGGAAGACATCGATGGCGGTGTTGATGGCAATGTCGGTCGGTGACTTCACGGCTATGGAGGAGGGAGGGCGAGGACGAGAGAGGCACCTAATATAACCAGCTATGCTTAGATGGTATTTTTATTTCTTTTGGTTGTAACGTTTTTTTTTTTACTTTATAGCTTTTTTTGAGTTTTTCTTTATAAGGAGTCTAAGACGACCGCTAGACAATGCAGAGCTTCGCAACGCCCCGACGCTGTTTCCTTTTCAATGTTAAATTTATAGTGATATTTAAAAAACTCTTCATGTGATTTAAAAGTAAGTAATGGGGGAGCGGAATGGAAAATATAACACTTTTTACATATGAATTTTCAGAGTAACTGTATTATTCAGTTTTAAAAGAAAGGAAGACATAACCAGTTCTTTAACGTAGGGTTCGAAATAAATTAACAAAAAAAATTAAGATTTAAAAAACTATAATATTCTAAAAATTAAAGAATCTATATCAAATAAGAGATATAATTCATTGATATTAAAGAAATTTAATATTTCAATATTTTTAAATTTTTATATTTAAAATAATTATTTATTATAAAGAATTAACTAATAATTTTAACTAAATAATTATTAATAAATACTGAAAGATGTTACAAAAACGTATTATTATATAAAAAATAGTTGAATATAAAAAATGTTAATAAAAAATTAAATTAAAATATACTTCAACATTTAAAAAAATTAATACTCAACAAAAAAAATATTTCAATGTTTCAAAAAACTAAAAAAATTATATTAAAAAATGTAAGACATATTAGATACTTAAATATGTAAAAACAAAAATATTTTTGTTATAAAAAAAATATTTCCATATTAAAAAAAATATTATATTTTGAGTTAAACACAATAAATTTTTCAATACAAATTTAAAATAAAATTAATGTTTTTATTATTTAAGAAAAATAAATATTTTAAAACATATTTCTAAACATAAAAAATAAGAAATTTTAAAAATATTTTATTTATAAAAAAAAATATATTTTAGTATTTAAAATACTTCAAGTGAAAATGAATTCTTTTAATAAAAAAAATAAAACAAATAAAATATTCCATAAAAAAAACTTTAATAAATTAATTACTTCAATATTTAATATTTCGATTATATTAATTAATGATTCAATATTTAAAAATAAGCATTTCAATATTTAAAATTTGTAGTTTTAAATATAAATTGGATTTAGAAATAATGTTTCAATATTAAAAAGAAGTATTTTAATATTAACCAAAAAAAAAAAAAAATTATATATATAAAAAAAAACTAAAAATATTTAAGCAAAATAAAATACAAAAAATTATTGATAAAAAATAAATAAAATATTTCGACACTCAAATAACAAAAATACCCAAAAAAAATTTTTTGGAATAATTTTACAAAAAAAAAATAATAAAATTTTAAATTAAACAAGAAAAAAATTTTTAATCATAAAAAAATATTTTTTGGTTTGAAAATAAATAAAAAACTTGGAGTTATAGAAAACGTTTCAATATTTAAAAATATAAGTATTTTAATATTAACCAAAATTGAGTAATTCAATATTAAAAAAATTAAAAATTATATTCAAAAAAAAACACAAAAAATATTTAGCAAATAAATAAATTGTTAAGCTAAATAAAATATAAAAATATTATTGAAAAAAAATAAATAAAATGTTTTGATATTAAAAAAAATATTTAAAATTAATTAAAATTAAAATTAATATTAAAATTAATAATAATAAAAAATATTTAAAATGCTATAAAAAAAATTGGAGTTATAAAAAAACGTTTCAATATTTAAAAATATTATTCCTTTAAAATTAATCACCTCAATATTAAAAAAAAAAATAATAATTATACTCAAAAAAAAAAATATTTAAGCAAAATAAAATATAAAAAAAATTTTGAAAAATAAAAATATTTCGATATTTCAAAACGTAAAAACCCAAAAAAAATTTTGATCATTTCAACAAAAAAAAAATTATATTAAAAAAAAATTAGACACGAATACATGAATAAAATATAAAAATATTTTAATTATACAAAATTATTATTTTATGGTTTAAACTTTAATAAGTTTTTATTAAAAATTTAAAAATAATTTAAATATTTACAAGCAGTTTAAAAAAATAATAGCCGATGGCCTTAGCCGCCAGTTTTGCTATCTTTTTTATAATATTATTCTTATATTAATATAAGTATAATATAATGTAAATAAATAAAAAAAAAATATTTATATAAAAACATATTTCAAAATTTAAAAATAAAATATTAAACTATAAAAGAAACAATTTTAATGTTTAGAAAAACCTTAAATAAAAATAAATTATGTTAATAGAAAAAATATCATAAATATAATAAATATTATATTAAAAAAAAAACACAAAAAATATTTCAAAAGACAAATAATTTTAACAAAAAGATTAAATATTAAAAATCAATATTTAACAAATATTAAATACTTGAAAATGTATACAATATAAAAATTTCACTTATAAAAAAATAATGATTCCATACTAAAGAAAGAATTAATTAAATAAATAATTAAAAATTTAATTTAAAAAAATGTTTGACTATTTAAGATAAAGAAAAAGTTAAATATTTACTGAAATTAAATATTTCAAATTAAAATAAATAAATAAAATGTTTGACTATTTAAGAAAAAGTTAAATATTTACCGAAATTAAATATTTCAAATCAAATTAAATAAATGATAACTAACTAAAAATGTCATTATTACATAAAGAAAGAAAATTAAACGTAAAAAATATATTAAATTACAAAAAGAAAAGATTTTATTAAAAAAAAAATAAAAATTTCAGTTTTAAAAATACAAGTGAGTTATTGTAATAGAAAAAAAATAAAACAATAAAAAGTTATATTAAAAAAACATAAAAAAATTAAATAATTATTTTTCCAATTATATAAATTAAAATTTCAATATTTTCAAAATAATATTTCAATATTTAAAAATCTAAATAATTTGATATTTCCTGATAAAAAAATTTATTTTCCAATAATTTGTATTATATTGGCTATGGACTAGTTTTAATATTTAATCGTATATTAAGTGTACTACGATAGAAACTACCACAGATACAAAAATATAAAATTTATGTCAGTTTCAATTCGAAGATAAAATTTTAACGTTTTTTGTAAAAGAAAAAAATTTCGGTATATGTATATGAAGTATTATTATTATTTGTCTTTATAATCTAACATTTTATGCTTACATCGAAGAAATCTTCTCTAGTTTCTTCTGTACTATCCATAATTCAGAAGGTTAAGGAAAGGAAATACAAATTCTTAACAATATCTTGGATTTAAGAATATCTCTCTCCTTTTTTCTGTATTATACATAATTTAAGGAAAGGATATATAAATGTTTCACAATATCTTGGATTTAAGTATATCTCCTTTATTTTTTTTTTAATAACTTTTGCATACGAATGTTTTACATATTCTCTAAGGTATTGACGCTCATTTAAAGTGAATGCGCTTAATTGAGATATGCAAAAATATTTCCTATCTATATCTCTATATATTTATCTATAGGGCACACACAAACCCTTTTATTCCTCTCCTTGGAAGACAAAAAACCTACAGTAATAACAACAACAACCAACAAGAAATCAATAAATCCAAAGGGATTTTTAACCCAAATTATGTAAATTTTATGCATAAAATTTTCTTTTCTTTTTTTTTTCTTACAGAAATATGATCTTTTTTCTTAAGGTTGCCATGAACAACGCCAACAACAACATTGTGGATATAAGGTGGCTGCCATGAGGAGGAGAGTTCGATGCAAAATGTTTAGGTATTTTGGGAATATATGATTGAATGCTGCTTATTTTTTTCCTTTTGCTTTTGGCAAAATTCACAAAACACATGTATACAACCATGAATACATAGTAATTTATGTATACATACATTTGTATACAATTTAATTTTATATATACAATATACAAATCATTGCTCAAATAAGATTCCTTTACCATTCCTTGCTGCCGTGACCCGCCGGCCAGGCCACCCTTGATCCTTATCAGTTGTTTTAGAAGTAAAATGAGTAGAAAATAAAGAAAAAAAACTTCAAACCAAAATTGACAAACAATAGAAGGAGGACATCAGTGGGGAAAAAGGGTCAGCAAGGGTTGGGTGTGTGTGGGGCGGAAGGGGAAGGCCATCATGCGATGACGACGACGAAGACTTGACGTGGCACGATGATAGTGATGGCCACTGGCATTGGTTGGTGGCAGGGAGCAGGAGGGTGGCGTTAAAGCTAAGAAAACGTCAGAGGTATGAAACCATAAAAATGGCAAATTAACCAAACCCAAATGGCATCAAAAGAAGAAGACGTTGAACGGCGCTGGCGCTCAAAATCGCACTAGCACACGCTTACCACAAAAGGGACGACACAGCAAAACTTATGCATAACCACCAAAAACAATCAATGGAGATTATACGAACAAAGCCCTTGCAAAGCTGAAAATACTCTCGATGCCACTATGGTCGCGCCTGCCAGCCTGACAACAGCACTCATGCAATCGCATTCAGGGACTTTGCTGGCACACCCTTGTTCCCTTCTACCACAAGGTGGTCGAAGCGCGTCGGCGGGAGGACGGCCAATTGTGGATGGCAGTTTGGTCATATAACAGTTCTGTGTGCGTCAACTGCATCTCAGATGATTTGGGCCATGACAGCCAAGACCCTGGGAAGAATAAAAGTTTCAAGGAGATACGGAAATTTTTTTAAAAGCTGCAGAAACGCAGCAAAAAGTTGAAGGTATTTCACATTGGGAATATAAGACTCTGGAATCATTGAATTCTTATGGAGGAAAATTTGGATTAAATTTTTGGAACCATTGAATTCTTATAAAGCAGTGTCAGGCAAAATCGAACGCACGCACATACAAATATTTTGGGTATGTGAATGTGAAGCAACACAACACTGAATCCGAGACTGACTGCTTTCAATGATAGACAGTTTCCCGTACGTGTGAATTGCCGAATGTGTCTGTATGAAAAATGCGATTCTTGTCTGCCTCACGAGCCTATGGGGTGCCTAACACTGTTATAAAGAAATGTTTATTTCAGAAATTTAAAATTCTTCGGAATCTAAAATAAATTAATTAATTTTTTTATTGTGTAAATTATTGAATTCAAATTGTTTTTTAACTTTTTAAAGATCTGTGAATTTTTAGAAACTTTTCTTAACATTGGTAAAATACTAAATATTTGAAATTGTATTAAATATTGGGAATATTTGTAGTTTTTGAAAATTTTATTTGATTCGCTTACTAAAACAACTGCCCTGTTCGTGTTCTACAAAATAGTGCCCTTACTATATTTCCCACAAAATAATGCTGTTGTTATTTTCTAAATTATCTTCAACAAGAATTTGGCTTTATTTTAAGTGGAATTCCTAAACCTCAAAATTACCACCAATATGGTCGGTCGTCTTAGTCATTGCCACAAACATTATAGACTTCTTTCGAAAGTTTCCAAAACCTTAACCACCAAGTACACAGTGCATTAATGTAATGCTTGAGAAGAACATTGCAAGACGGTAGTAAAGCGAGGTGGTGCTGTTGATGTTGCTGTTGCTGTCGTTGTATCTGATGGATATTATAGACTTAGGTACATTAAAATGTAAAATGACCTCTGCTTGGACCGCTTCGTTGAGTTTGCCTTCATTTAGCGTGTTGTGGTCGGGCGCAATATGCAATTGATGCCCTGTCATGACAGCCGTTATTAATGTCATCAACCACTTCATTCCCAGACAGATTTGTCTGTCTATGCAACCAACCGTACTAAAATGCACGTTCCTGTTTTGTTCCTCCTCCAAACTCATAACTGGATAGCGCTGCTTTCTTTCCGGCTTTGGTAGCAAATTCTTGAAATTCCTTTTGAAAAGGTCGTGTAAGTACAGATGTTGTACAAACTACTCTGGCACGTCTTGGGCGTGGAAGTATGGGCTGCCAAGCAGAGTTGAGCATCACAACTTTAACCGCAATTACTTTAACAATGAGAAGAAATTTTTGGGAATTTTTGAGATAAGTGCTTAGTATAATTTTTGTTAACAATATTTACCCACAACTTGGAGGAATAAAGATCATCAGTACCATAACCAAACGGCTGTAAAAACGGCAGAAAAAGGCCCAAAAGGGGATAAAGCTGGTACCAATACCCAAATCAAAGAGTTATAGCTATATCGCGAAAGTTTGAAGTTATTTTTCGAAATTCGTAGTTTTAATGCCAGCACCCACCATACCAAACGGCTGAAACTATCATCGTGAAACTCTTTATGGGGTCGAAATTCGTACTTTTAGGCTAAAAATGCTCAAAAGGAAAAAAACCTGGTAAAATTACCTATGGCAAATGTCTATAGGTAGAATAGCGAAAATTGGGGTGAATATATATTTTAAAGAGTAGTTACGCGATACAAATTTGCACATTTATGGGTAACAAAGACGAACAAGGGGAAAAATAGGTACCATCCCCCGGAACAAACGGCAAGAGGCAGAAATTCGAAGAATGAGTTTGTCATTGAGTGTTTCCCATAAAGACGTAGACTTCAGATTATAAAGTATTTTTGAGCATCTAAATTGGCGGCGGAAGAAATGGGCGTGGCACTTAATTAAACTAATAAGCATTTTAGCCAAACCTACCGTTTCTAGAATTAGGGTGTAGCTTTCAATCAAATTATTTCAACTAGGAATTACGTATGTAAAACAAAAGTCGCATACAAAGCGGAGGGTATATGGTAGAATTTTAACGGTTTTTTATTTTTATGTTCTTATATTTTTTACAGATTCTTTTATTTTTTATATTTTTGCGTTTTTATATTTTTTGTTTTCTTTTATAAAATTTTTATTTTTTAATATTTTATTATTTAATTATTTTTTTTATTTTCATGTTTTTATTTTTTAATATTTTTGTGTTTAATTATTTTAATATTTTATTATTTTAATATCTTATTATCTTTTTATTTAAATATTTTTATATTTTCATTTTTTATATTGTTATATATTTATATTGTTATATTTTTATATTTTTTATTTCTATATTTTTATTTTTTTTTTTGTTTTTATATTTTTATATATTTATATTTTTAATTTTATTTGTTAATTTTTACATTTTTATGTCTGTATTTTTTTATATCTTCATATTTTTATATCTTTTATATTTACATATTTTTAATTTTTTTGATTTTTATATTGTTATATTTTTATAACTTTATATTTTTGTATATAAATATTTTTAATATTTTTATATTTATATATTTTTAATATATTTTAAAATTTTATATATATATTTTTATTTTAAAGTTTTTATGTTTATATATTTTTTTATCACAATTTACATCAATCAAATGATACATCAAATTTGGCTAAAACTAACAAACAATACAGTTTAAATATTTTTTTATTTTTATATTTTTATTTTTTATATCTTTATATTTTTATTTTTTATATCTTTATATTTTTACATTTGTATATTTTTATTATTTTATTTTTATATATTTTTAAATTTTTATATTTGTATATATTTTTATTTTGATAATTTTATGTTTTTATATTTCTATAGTTTTATATATACTTATCTTATTATATGTATTTATATTTTTTTTAATTTTTATATTTTAATGTATTTATTTATTTTTATTTCTATATATTTAGATTTTAAGTATTTTCATGCTTTTATATTTTGATATTTTTTAATTTATTAATTTCGGTTTGTTTTTATATTTTAATATATTATTTTTTGTATCAATATTTTAATATTATTCTATTTTCATATTTTAAACTTGTATGTTTATTTAGTTTTATTTTTTTATTATTTTTGTATTTTTATATTTACTATTTTTATTTTACTATTTATATATTTTTATAAAATTGTCTTTAATATTTTACACTTTTATATTTTGATATCTTTATATTTTTTATTTTTCTACTTTTTATTTAAAATTTTATTTATTTAAATTTTTTTTATTCATTTTCATACTATTATTTTTTTTTTTTTAGTTTTATAATTTCATATTTTTATGATCATTATATTTTCATATTTGTATATTTTTTATTATTTATATTTTTAAATTTTTATGTTTTTTTTAATTTTTACATTTGTATATAATTATATTTCTATATTTTTATGTAACTATAATTTTTGAATTTTCCTATTTAAATTTTTATTTATTGTTTTTGTCAATATTTTTAAATTGTATTATCTTGCAAATTTTCTGTCATGCATAACGTAGCCACTCTCCCTGCCACACTCATCCAACTTGAAGATTGTTCTCTCCTCCCACGGACCATTTCATGCAATACTTTGCTAATAGAGTTAATTGTGTACACACACATTAAGGTTTTGTTGTGGTTTCCTAGAGTTTGTAAACTTTTGTGAGATATTTAAAAGAAGCCCCAGAGTGAGTGAGGGATATACTCGCACACACAACACTCTATACTCCTAAATGAACACATAAATACTCAAGCTTTTACAATGGGGACGAGTGTGAGTGTGTGAAATTCACACATTATGGTTAAAAAATATGAAACTTTCAATGGCAGCTAATGTGAGTGTTTGTTCGTTGGTTCGCTCATGTGTGAGTTAGTTAAGCGCGCCAGAGTGTGTAAAACATATATGAGTGTGCAGGTGACTGTGTACTCGCGTATAAGCCAACCAAGTTTACAGCTCTTTTAAGGAAGACAGACCAACTACTCTATACAAGTTTATGTATGTATATTTATTCATTGGCATGGAAGTGGCTGAGTCCATATGTGGTCGTGGTCGTCATCGCTAACTAGTGTGTGAAGAGTAGAAGAAATACGAGTAGTTGTTGTGGCGGTAGAGTAGAGTTTGTTTGCATTTGTATGGTTTTATGCCGCCGCCGTAGTTGCTGGCGATGATGACGCTGCTTAAAGACGACAGCGCTCACTTTCCCAGCTGTTTGTTGACCTCAAAATCAAGTCATGGTTATGGCCACAAAGATTTTAATATAAACTTATTGCAAAGTCTACTCTCTGGAGGATCCATGGCTAAAGCGGTGTGGCAAGGAAAGGGGACGAGCGTAAAGCGAATCACTTTTATACGTTTGTGGAAAATAAGTGATTACCCACCAGTCCCTGACCATTTTCGCTGTTGTTGTTGTTATTATTGCTAAAGTTGTTGAGGCCCGGCACAATAATAAAACCAAGCACAAAGAGGCGATATGGTTCGTCATAAAATTATGACAGGCAGGCAGGCAGCTAACAGACAGACCAACTGACCAGCAACTTTTGTCGCGTTGACTGTGCATTTGATTTTGTCGTTGTCATTAAGACATTTTTTTTTTTAAATTTCATTTGAATTGTCAACTTTTTATGTTTAATTGCTGGCATTTTAGATTTGTATGTTGCTTCATATCCCCTATCTACAGGCGACGAAGGCAGAGGCGACTTGAAGTTTCAGCTTAAATAGTTTCAGCTACCGTGGTCGTTTTTTATATCTCTACTTGTTTATTTTTCAGAAATTGTGATCTGAAGTTGATCGCATCGAGGAGGTTTATTTCATAATCTCTTTTTTGTTGTTTCTATAATTCTTGGAAATCAAAACATGATTTACTTGATCGCCCGCCGCTCTCTCGCTCATGTTGAAATGTAATTACAAAGAAAATCTACAGAGAATTAACTGAAGAAACCTCACAATGAATTGTAGTTTGGGAACCATAGAAATATCCAAGGGTAATTGTAAGGCATCATCAACAATCAGAAGAGTTCAATGAATTCATGAAATGTGTAAAAAAAAAAACTAAACGAATGATATCAGAATTATATAAATATTATATATTTATAATTTTGAATTTTTACATTTTTATATTTTTATATTTTTATATTTTTATATTTTTATATTTTTATATTTTTATATTTTTATATTTTTATATTTTTATATTTTTATATTTTTATATTTTTATATTTTTATATTTTTATATTTTTATATTTTTATATTTTTATATTTTTATATTTTTATATTTTTATATTTTTATATTTTTATATTTTTATATTTTTATATTTTTATATTTTTATATTTTTATATTTTTATATTTTTATATTTTTATATTTTTATATTTTTATATTTTTATATTTTTATATTTTTATATTTTTATATTTTTATATTTTTATATTTTTATATTTTTATATTTTTATATTTTTATATTTTTATATTTTTATATTTTTATATTTTTATATTTTTATATTTGTATATTTTTATATTTTTATGTATTTATGTATTTATATTTATATATTTTTTATATTTTAATATATTTATGTATTTATATATTTTTATAAATTTATATTTTTATTTTTTTATATATTTATAAATTTATATTTTTATTTTTTTATATTTTTATATATTTATATATTTATATATTTAAATATTTATAT
This sequence comes from Muscina levida, assembly GCA_964034835.1. NCBI lineage: Eukaryota > Metazoa > Arthropoda > Insecta > Diptera > Muscidae > Muscina > Muscina levida. Next base: position 11,364,120 of record OZ035884.1, read on the forward strand.
TTGTATATTTTTAGTTTTTTATATTTTAAACTTTCCCCTTTGTATATTTTTGGTCTGTTTCAACTATCTGTAGCTAAGCATTTTTTTCCCTCCAACCACCATATAACCTGTTTGCGATTTGGTGCCATATTTTTGTGTACCTTTCTCTTCTTCAATTAAATTCACACCATCTGCTCCATATTCTATGTTCTGTTCTTTTGACTTGAAATTGACCTAATTTCCGTTTATTTTTATGGAAATTCCGAAAATGTGAAAAGAAAAGAAGGGAAGAGAATCCAGAGTCAACATCGTTAAAAACATGTTACCCTCCATCCACTCGACTACTTCAACTAGACAAGGAACTTTAGCAGCTTGGTCTCCACCATTGTCATCATCATGATCATTCCTACACACTCGTCGTCGTCGTCGTCGTCGTCGCCGTATGTGAGCTGCAGAATTTGGAGGTGCGTTAAAGACACTGGATGTTGTGGAGATGCGGCTGCACATGGGGTTCTTTGTACTCTTCGTCGTTTTATTGCTAGCAATAAAAATAAATCTTTCAAGGACGTATAAACAACAAACAAGCAGAGTGACTGGCTGCCAGTGACGACACAAAACTTGTTGAATATGATGATGATGACGACGACGACGACCAAGATGATGATGATAATGATGCTGGCGCAAAGGAGTAGAACCGGATTCTTATTCTGGTTCTTGAGTTTCATTTTTAGCAACCATAAAACCACTACTAAATAATCCCCTTCCCCCTCATTATTGACGACATAAAGTCAAGACCAGAAAGACGTTTACATTACCCAACCAGAGAGGTGTCTTCCTCCTTGGCTGAAGGGAAGACAACAATAAAGTTAAAAATAAGGAAGAACTAAAAACATAAAATAGTGGTTTTTAAATTGAGGTCTTCCACGAGAACGATAAAGCGATGAGTATAAATTTAACCCCAGATAAAAAAGCAAGAAAATAAACAAATAAATAAAGGGTAACTCACGGATACCAAAGACGGCGAAGTTGATGACAATGACGATCTACCAAAAAATAAATATAAAAAATCGCAAGAAGACATTTTGCACTACCAGACAATAAATCCAATTCAAGAGGAACACAAAGAAAACTACAGATACAACAGTCTCACATGTGTAAAAAATTCCACAAACAGGATGCACATAGTGATGTGGAAAGGTAAAGGCTACGACAACGAAGGGGTAAACGCTTGAAATCATGTACTATGCATGTACAAAAGATTGCCAGCGTTCCAAGGGATTCTCCATTATACTCCAGTGGGCCAAGTCAGTAAGAAGCTAGAGAGAAAATCAAGTTGTATTTCCACAGAAAAATATGAAGGCAATAATGTAATAAATATAGGTAACAACAACATACGATTACGCGATAACAAAAAAAACAGGAATTGAAAGAAACACAAAAAAAAACTACGTAACTCTAATACAAGCACACACGTGATTTTCATGAGACTTGAGAGCAGTGTTAAGGGGATGAGGAGGAACGTTTGGATGTTGTAAGAAATCACATAAACACACACACATACGCACATCGACCAAAGAAAACGTTACTGGAAAATGTATGTGAAGAAAAATAAAATCGACCTTTAAAAAAACATGTTTTTCATCAACCACCTACTTCATCTCTTATTTCGTTGCCCCTCTTCTATTGGCGGATTTTTCGTTGTCTGCGTACAACAACAACGAAAACGACGGGAAGAAAATAAAATCTGAAGAGATATAATAAAAGAAGCAGATTTAGGCCAAAAATGCCGCAGCAGACTAGACGAAATCGCAAACAAAACAAGAAATAAAAAACAAACAAACATTTAAAGATGGAGAGTGTTACGAAAAATGCGAAGGTAGAGGGACAACAACAAAAACAAACGTAATAATAATAAAAATACCCACATAGTAGGAAGGACGTTGCTATAAACACACGTGGAATTCACACAAGTGAAACAACTTTAATGGCAAATGAGTAAAAAGGAGAAGGACCAAGATTTGAGGCAATTACTAAGTGTCACAGACATCTTTGCATCTATAGAGAGTGTGAAGATACTGATTGAATTTTTGTAATAATTCTTCAAATTTGTTATTGATATACAAGAAAAACATAAAAATATAAAAAACTTTAAAACAAAAATATAAAAAATATAAAAATATTAAAAAATATAAAAATATTAAAACATACAAATACAAAAATATAAAAATAAAATATAAAAATATAAAAATATAAAAATATAAAAATATAAAAATATAAAAATATAAATATATAAATATATAAAAATATAAAAATATAAAAATATAAAAATATAAAAATACAGAACTATAAAAATATAAAAAATAAAAATATTAAAAAATAAAAATATAAAAACATAAATATAAAATATAAAAAAATAAAAACATAAAAATATATAAATATAAAAATATTAAAATATATAAATATAGAAAAATAAAAATATCAGAAATATAAAAATATTATTTCAAATATAAAAATAAATGATAAAAAAAATTACAAACACAGGACCATTTATTTTGATATATATGTCGACTTCAACGTATAATTATATATTTTTCAAAATCTATGTTTTTATGTCCCTATATTTATTATTTCATTTTTTAATGCACTTTTTTTTACATTTAAGTTTGTAATATTTATCTCTGTTATTTAATTTCTCATCCCCCTATTTGAAAACCTTTTGACACATTAGAGACTTTCTACACAAAAGGTTCGCCTGCATCTCTGTGGACGATTTGGACGTAACTCCGGCTTGCAAGTCATCACGCCAATCATATTAATGATTGTGACGTCGATAATAAAAGGCCAAAAGGAGATTTTTTGTGAAAGATAATTATTCATTTGAAAAAACAAAAAAAAAAACAGGTGCAGCATATTATAGAACAGGTAGAAATTGCTACGATAAAGAATTCTTAGAAAATTACTTGGTTCTTGATTAATTGCTTGAGGGTACCACAACTAAAGGAAGGTAAAATTAAACTGAAAAAATTAAAAGAAAAGGTATAACAACCCCTATTGGATATGGCTATAAAACTGACTTAATGTACAGGTGCTCATAGCAAGATACTGAAAAGTTCTTTGTTTTACACAAAAATGAAGTCGAGTCATTTTTACCAAATGTATACCATCAAATTTATAACTGATAATTTCCTAGTTGGCCACCATCCACCAAGGAAATGTTTTTAAGATAAAAATAGATGAAATAGATATGAAAGTTTTGCTTTTTTTGAGTATTTGTGTCAAGTATATTAAATCTTCCCTCAATACTTTCCCTTATGCGTCCATCAGATCTGAGTGAATCTTCTGTGTAAAATTTTCAACTTTGACTTTCGACATTTTGCTTGATTTTTGAACCGTAAATAACCAATTGTTGTTATATAATTTTAAGCTTATTAGCTTATTAATTGGTAATACTCTTCATGGCAAAAACAAAAAAAAAAAAACAAAAAACAATACAACCATTATGGATTTATCTTAAATATAAATACAAATTTTCGAAAGTTTTTTTTTCTGGTGCGTACACACTCTCATTGTATAATGGCCTAAGACCCCGATGATTACGATGATGGTTCACGGGTGTTTTGGATGGATTTTTAAGAGCAGGCGGGGGCCTCAACTTCACCTTATTGGCTTTGGCTGGATCTGTTTTTTTAACTTGGTTGGAAATAAAAGCGTGTAATTAACACTAATTAATCATAATTCCACAGAAATCATTATATTTGGTGATTTGGCTGTTATGATACAACAAATTTCCGTATTTTTTCTCGCTTCATTTTCTCGACAGCAGTCGGCTCGCCACGGCTCACCAGGGCTATGCTGGAAACCATCAGCGTAATTGTTGTGTTCGCACATCAGACCATCACCAAACAATAGCGCTGGCCAAGGCACAAAACATTCTTCATATAACCACCAGTAAAGGCCTTGAACTTGTCTTCTTCAGGTTGCCAACAACGACAATGATGACGATGATGATGATGTTGATGGCGTTGAATATACTGGTGGCTTAAGCCAGTAACATAATCATAATTATGCTGAACAGAGACATGTGTGTGAGTATGAGTACCACCATATGAAACCTAAAGACTTTTTTACGATTGTGTGAGTGTAGTTTTTTGTGCGTACAATTTTGAATATTTTCAAGTGGTTAAGAAACACACTTGAATTTTTATATCATATATACAGGTAATGTTTTCATTACCCCCTTACAAGTCTTTGTACTTTATGTTACCTTATACCCTCTCTCACCCTCCGTGACATAGTGTTTCCATACACAATTATGCTGGTATCTCTCTTAGGTTTTGTATTTTAGAAGGGGATCCATTCAGCCAACATGTAGAGGAATACAAGTATATCTTAATTTTTCACAAGCGTTAAAAATGATCAATAGCAAATGAATGCCAGGGGTCGCAGATGGATTTGGAAATTTTGAGTTTCCGAACTCGCCCTTTATACAGCAGAAAAGCTGCTGTAGTATTCTCAATAATTTATCAATTAATGTACTTTTTAAAATCTTTGAACTTTTCAGTGTTTAAAATATTAATTTATATATCGTCACCTGAATTGGCAAAAGACGTAACCCTCAAAAAATAAAATTTCATTTTTTGATTGAATATTATTAACTCGGCGAATCTACATGGCCCCAAACAAATTTCAGGTTTTCATGTCAAAATTAACTATTTTATTGCATAAATGATTTTAAAGAAAAAAGCAATAAAAACTTCCGAAATTCTGAAGAAAAAATAGAATCTTTATGACAGCCAAAATTGATGTAGATTTTTGTTTCGCTATTACTTGAAAATTATTTTCGTAGGTAAAAGGCTTCAATAATCCTGAACCGCTGCTCAATTGTAGCTCTCCGTGGTTGAACCATAGAAATTTTAAATAAAGTTGGGTAAAAAAAAACTTGACGTTATGGTTGGACCACAATTTATTTTTATATTTTTATATTCATATATTTTTACTTTTTGTGTATTTTAAGTTTTAATATTTTTATAATAATATTATAATATATTTTTATAATAATTTTATAAAATATTTTAATAGTTTTAAATATTTTTTATTTGTTTTTTTTTTTAATTTCAATATTTTTATATTCTTAAATTTTTTATTTGTATATTTATATTTTTGAATATTTTTATATTTTTATATTTTTATTCTTTTTTATATTTTAATATTTTTTATATTTTAATATTTTTTATATTTTTATATTTTTTATATTTTTTATATTTTTATAATTTTTTATTTTTATACTTTTATTTTTATATTTTTGTATATTTTTATATTGTTACAGTTTTATATAATTTTATATTGTTACAGTTTTATATATTTTTATATTGTTACACTTTCATATTTTTGTATATTTTGCATTTATTTATTTTTTAATTTTTAGTCATAATACTACCCTCGCATGTGAACAGCACAAACAGCCTATTACTAGGCCTATACAATGTGTTAGGTGACCTTGATTAAACCTTAATCAACCGCATAAAGAGTCAAAAGTCATAGTCATGGCCAAATCATTAAAATTTTCTGTAATTTGATTTAGGTTTCGTTTTTCGCAACAGCATTTTCGCATACCTTTGAGCAGCGATGACGAGTGTAACCTTCATTTTATTTATAAATTAAATAAAAATAATATGAAATGGGTTTAAATTCCAAAAGGGCTGTTGAACTATTTTTTTTTGCGAAATCGGACAACAACTTGAAAACTTGGCAGCATGATATTGCAATGAATCTTAATACGCTTCCTAATTGAATACAATTTTTATGATTAAGAACATATTTCTTAATTTCGTTCATGGAATACATTCACAAAAGAAATATCCATAATTTATAATAAATTCGTTATTGGAAACTGTAATAAAATTATAACGCAGCTCTTTTTCTCTCTCTCTTCAGATCATCGACTTCCGAACTAACTCATCTATCATATGATCGTATAACAGACCATCTGGTTTTGCTTGCAGCTTTTGTTAATTTAATTATAAAAAAATGCGTATAAAACACAGACAGACAGAATGCAGTGGCAGCAAAAAACAAAATCAATTTTCCTCAATGAACCAAATTGTGGGGGTCAGGTCAATAATTAAAAAATGTACGTACGGACACGCACCGTGCACCAACTGATGATGACTGATGTGCCTGGGTCGGGGCCGCAGCAACTTAAGAAAATTATTTTTATTGCATTAAGTTCGCATTTTCAATGATTTCTACTACCACTACTACTTGAAGATAGTGGTGTTAAAGCATTGAAACTGCACTTTTCACGCACAGAATCAATTGCAACAAACGTAACCCCAACCCCGATCTTCTCTCTCAACAAACCTCAAAAGCAAATTATAATTCATATTTTATTTTTGTACGATGGCCGAGCAAAGAAAATTTAAATGAAACTTGTCGAACGAATAAAAATGCAATGCTAGTTCATGGCAGATTCAAATCGAATGAGAGACAGAGATGAGAGGAGGGAGAAAAACATATCTTAACACTTACTCATGCTGCTGGTGGAGGGAAAATTAGTTGAACTGTAACACTAGCACGTTTTGAGCCATGCAATGAGAACGGACGCGTGAACATAATGGCAACGTAACATAACGTCGTTCATGGCTAAAGTGTTAATTGGCAAAATATTGATTTGGAAAATTGAAACCATCTTAACGTATTAACATATCGATCATAAATTCAAATCGTATCTTATGGATTAGCGGTCAGCAGTATGAGTCATTGTGAGGCTTTCCTTGTAAGAGTTGTGATATGACATCCACATGTGGTCATCATAATTTTATTGCGATGACACAAAAAATTCATCCTAATTCTACATAATTATTATATGTGAATTTCCTAGTGTATTAAAGCAACAAAGTCCAAATATTGTAGCGACTTAGAGCGAAGAATCAATACAGTTGGCCTACTTTTGCTGTATTTTACCGTGGTCGTCCTTCGCTTAAGTACATATTGACTGCATCTCATACTAAACCGACTATGATTCGAGATATCATCGATGCTGTGCACGAAATTATATTGCACGGATTCAATGTGAGATTTGAGGTATCTCTCAGCTCTAGGCATACGATTTTCTAGGGCTAAATACGTTCTCTAGGCCAATGCAAGATTTGTCAAATGCTTTAAAGAAATTTTAAAATATTTGTTTTAGCATTAGAACAACAATATTTGTTTCTAATTTTTTACTTTTATTTATAATTTTTATTAATTTAAAACAAAATATTTTTCATTAATTGTATAAAAAAAAAATTAAATTTTATAAAAAAAATAAAATTTTTTAATTTAAAAAAAAAAATTAAATTTAATTGCATAATTAGAAATAAGAAATATAAGAACTTTCTTTAAAAAATACCCAAGAGAAGTCAAAAAATATCCATATTATATATATTACAATTTGGTTATATGTTTGAATAAGTTTGTCACGAATAAACTCAAAAACTAATAACCGATTTAAAAAAATAATTTTTTCAAAACCTCAGAGTTTGGATGTTCAAATGAATTTAGTACAATATTTTTTTTTTTCATCTTTATTTTATATTATTTTTAATTTTCTTATTTTTGAATTTTCAAATTTTGTATATTTTTATATCTTCATATTTTTATATTTTATATTTTTATATTTTTATATTTTTATTTTTTTATATTTTTATATTTTTATATTTTTATATTTATAAATTTTTGTTATTTTTATGTATTTAGATTTTTTGATTTTTTTAACTAACTATCTGTCTGTGTGTTTTATATAAACTTCTATATCGGTCTACCAATTACCTTGAAAATTTGATAGGTTCTTTGTGAGTTGTTTGGGATAGTTTTTAGACTAGTTAGGAGGAAATAAAGGGCTTCATAATTGTATTTCAGCAAATATGTTTCTTGTACAATGTACTCTAAAGGTCGAACGTAAGCAAAAAAATGTCGTAAAAACAAGTTTTATATATAAGAACACAAAAGTTTTATATTTAATATTTCTAAGTCATCAAAAATCTAATATCAAAACTGTAGCAGAAAATTGCGTTGGTTAGGGCAATTAAACATAAATATATTAAAAACTTTAATGAATTTTAATAAAAAAATAATATAAATTACTTTTTAAATTTTTTTCTATTTACAATTTGTAATATAACATTTCAATAACTAATTTGAATTATAAAATAATTTAACAATTTCAAAGTAGTTTACAAAAAAAAGATGCTCTGTGGAGATATAACGGTTTTTAATATATTTTTTTTCGTGATATTTATTAATTAATAAATTAATTAAAAAATACTACAATGTCTTGTGGCAACAAAACCCGGCAAGCGAAGACTTCTTCTCTTCCACTTTTTCTGGTACATTTAGGCCCAGAAAATACAACAAATGAAAATTATGGCGTAACGGTTCCACATGAAGGACGTCCGCTGATGGACATACAGACACTGAGAAGACTAACTGTTGGCCCAAAGGCCGGACAAACCGCTGATAAGCCGATGGTGTCTCTACACCGGCAAACTAACGTCTTAGCCACAATGTATGACGATGACGCTACAATGACTAGCTGGCTGGCAGGCTGACTGGACGGTTAGTTTGGATGGATGACTGGTGTACGTAGTACATACTGTCTGTCGGTAAGGTGGCTACTTAACATGATGGCGACGCGATGTGTGGTGGAAGCCACATTTATGCCAATTGAGCTGATGCCATATACACCAGCACTCGCACTAGTCGTACATAGGCACACATGGCTAACTGTGTTTGATTAAGTATGTTGGACTGAAGATGTATGTATTTCTGTATGTGTAAGTATTTTACTTATTGATTGAATAGTTTCCGTGGCAGTTGAGTGCTGGTGGTGCCACAGTGCGTCATTGGTGTGCCAAGGCAAACTGAGACTATGGCTATAAGTATGTATGGCAACAACTACAACAAAAACGGTTGCAGCAGTTGGTTGCATGATGCCAAAGAAATGAGGCAGCTTACGGTTACTTGGCTTCTTTTGGTTTTCATGGCAAGATATTCACTTACACACACACAACTGTATATAGATTGGTATGTATATATTGGTTACATATTTATATAAATTAAACATGACGCCGGCTGGTTGGTCGGTTTGATGTTGTTGTTTTCTTCATTCAATTCCGTCCGGTATTTATGAATCAGATATTTGCTTACCAACAGAAGCATTTGCGAGAAAACATTTGTTTGCTTACTTCTGGTCTTTTTTTCAGAAAGTCTTTCGACCACCTCCCATCTCACTGCCAATCCCTATCCAGTTAAGGAAGACTGGGTACATTAATGCAGCACTCTACTCCATCCATCGGAGGGAGCCTAGCCTGCCATCGTTAGTCAACCATGCACTCAATTTCTTCCAGTCATCCATCCATCCATCCATTTATTGGACTTCATCAAGATGTTGCTAATTGAAATATATCAGCTGCTGCTGTGGTTGCAAGAAATGTGAAGGAACTGCTGTTGTTATTGTTGTTGTTGCATATGTCGGTGGAATGGAGTGAGATTTGGAGTTGAATTTTGCATATGGATAAGAAACTTGAATCTCAAGAATATCTCATGGAACTATGGTTAGTCAGTCGAAAATCAATAGTAGAGCATGACTTAAACATGAAAACAATGACTTAACACATCATACTTTAAAAAATAAATGTGTGTGTCTGTGTGTTACTTATAGGCTATTGAATCATTGAAGTGATTGTCCTGAAAATTAGACATGTTATTACTTTAATGTCTGGGAAAGTTTCTAGTGCGGTTTGGTTATAGGAAAAGGAATGAAATATGTTATTGACATTTTTCTTTAAAAATGCAATTATATTAAAAATAGTTATAAGGAAATTATATTTACGACATTAAGGGTTCTTTGAATATTATTAAAACACACTGTATTATAAATAAACGAAATAAATATATATATAATAAAAATATATGACAATATTATAATCAAAACATATCAAAATAATTATTAAAATTTATATTAATTAAAAAAAAATTATAAAAAATATATAAAAAAATTATAAAAACTATATAAAAAAAATATTTTAAAATAACAAAAGTGATGAAGAATAATAAAAAAAAAATTAATTCATAAACAATATACAAAAAGAATACAATTTATAAAAAAATTAAAGAACTAATAAAAAATATCCTAAAATTAAAAATAAAAACTTAATACACAAAACATCTAAAACCTTAAGAAAAAATAATACTAAATTTATAAAAAAAAAATAATTAAATAAAAAAAACCAATTTCACAAATAAAAAACAAAACAAATACATAAAAAACAAAGAAAATAAAAAAAATATAGTAAATAAAAAACGTCAAAAAATTTCAAAAAATTTCAAAAAAAAATTATAATAAAAATATAAAAAAATGAAAAAATATATAAATTACTTTAAAAAATAACTTATAAAAAATTTGAAAAAAAAAAATTGTGAACAATACTCAAAAAAAAAACATTATAAAAAAAAATTTAAAATTTAATACAAAAAATTCTATGAATTAAAAAAACCATAATAAATATCTGCGAAAACATAATAAAATATAAAAACATTTTAAGATATAAACAATATATAAAGAATAACTAAAATTTAAAAACAATATTTAAAAAAAAATTATAAACAATATCCAAAGAATATAAAATTCATAAAATTATATATAAAAAAAAATTTAATATTTTAAAAATTTATAAAAAAAAATCCTAAGAATAAATAATAAATAAAAAATATCTGAAATCAAAATTTAACAATGAAAAAATGTAAAAAAATGATAAATAAATAGTATAGTTAACCAATTTAAACCCTTTAGAAAAATGTATTATAATATTAAATTAAAAAAAAAAAACCAAATACATAAACAAAAAACAAATACGTATATAAAAAAAATTATAAAAATAAATAAATAAAAAATTATAAAAATAAAAAGTAACAGTAAATAAAAAAGCGTATAAAAATTAAATAAAAAATATTATAATAATTTAAAAAAAATAAATAAAATTGTCAATTGTTGATAAATAAAAATTTACAGTAAACTATTTAAACCCATAAGAAAACTAATAACATTATATTTAAAAAAAAAACTTTTTAAAATGACCAAATACATAATTATAAAAAAATATATAAAAAAATAAAAATTTAAACGAAAATCCAAAAAACACTAATAAAAAAATGTTAAATTGTAAAATTTTAAAAAAATGTATAAAAATAATAAAATTAAATAAAATTTTTAACTGTAAATAAAATAAATACATAAAAATAAAAAAATAAAAGAAAATCCAAAAAAATTTCAAAAAAAAAAGAAAGTTACATAAAAATTTTTATACAAAAACAAAAATAACAATTAAAAACTTAAAAACAATAATCTTTAAAAACAAATGCATAAATAAAAAGTTTTAAATACAAATGAACAAAAAAAATGCTTTACAGAAATTATAAAAATATATTAAACAAATTAAAACTAATAGAAAATCAAAAAAAATAATATTCCGTTAAAATTTAAAGAAAAATTATTGTTACACAAATATTAAATACTTTAAAAACCTAGTAATTAAACACAACAATTGATATACAAAAAATAAATAAAAAAAAACCAAATACATAAATAAAATATTATAAGAATAAATAAACAAAAAATTATAAAAATAAATAAATAAAAAACCCGTGTGGTTGGGTTATCCATCGGGCGCGTCACAGGTGGTGGATAGTGAAAGCCACGGCTATCTTCCGTGGTGAAGCGGGTCATAGCTTCGGTAAAAGCCCGCTCGCGAACCAACCTAGTTCCAGTTGCCGATCGGGGAATAAAAACCTGAGAAGCACGCAGAACGCCTCCTACCCTAGGACTTCCCAGTGTAGGAACTGGATACCGGCCTAAATGAGAGGTTAATGTTACGGTCATGTCTCTGGCATTGGCCTCAATTTTGGGACGGTGGAAAGTGCGTTTCTGCGGGAGAGAAAGAGACTCTCTTTAAACAAAACCCCCCAATCCAAGGTGGGCTGCATAGGCCGAGGGATGTATGGCTATAGGGGTTACATATTAGTCGTTACTATGTCAAACTCAGGTGAGGGCGCACACCTGTTTCAATCCAATGCCTTCTTGCGCTAAAGGGCTCTGGCGTAAGTGACCGTTTTTGTCCCTCTTCATCTCATTAGGTCCCGACGGCTTCTACGGCGGCCTAAGGACCGAACCATAAACATGAACTCAAATACACAAACTAAACAAACAAAACCACAACAAACAACAACTTCGGAGAAGTCTGGTAACGGACCCTCCACCCCAACTCCCTCGAAAAGAGGCAGACCTCTCGGCTCGACTAAATTGTCACAAGAAGCCAAGAGGCACAATACTAGTACCCTATCTTCCTTCTTCAGGAAGAACGCGGCAGAAGAAGCCCCCCCTAATGGGGATACGGCAGCATCTACTTCGGGGACCAGCAAGCCGACGCCGGGCAATGCCTCCCCACCTCGCGCTGGCAAGCCAGCTAAACGGGTACGACCTCATGATCGACGCTACCGTGACCGTCGAAGGGCCAACTACATCCTTTCAACTGTTGGCAAAATCCCTGAGGTTCAAAGATCCACGGAGCAAAACCAATTGGTTCAAAAGGCCAAAAACCTACTGAACCAATCTCAGACCCCACAAGGGACTGCTAACATAAAACGTCAGCGATCCGCTGATGAGCCTGGCATTGCCAGTTCACATAAAAGATCAAAGATCCAAGAAAGAGTCCGGTACAGCGACATAGCCAGGAACAGTCTCACACGCGCCGTCGTAGACAACTCACATCCCAGCGGTAGCATCTCGTTTGATAACTGGAGGAAAGCTAACGCTAAGCTGCTTGTTGCGTACGCTAGTGTAATAAGGGACAATCCTGGCACTCCAGCAAGATGTACTGACGCAGGCTGGCATCTGAACAGAGTAAAGCTCATGGCATTCCACGACCAACGCTCGTTAGAGTTATTCGAAAAGGCTCTAACGGTCATTGGCGAAGTATGGCCAGGGGCTAAACTCTGTCTGGTAGAGCAGTGCGATATCCCCAACAGGCCTAGAGGTCGTATAAAAATCCCAGATATAATGGCTAGTAACCGAAAGGCAATCCTTGAGCTTCTGCAAATTTCCAACCCCAGCCTCGATGTGGAAAACTGGAAAATCTTGAAGGTATCGGAATCACGGGACACCTTCGTTCACGTCACCCTCCTCATCACCGATGAAAGCAGTGACCTAATAAAGGAAATGAACAACCTAATATTCTGCGGCTTCACCGAAACAATGATGTGGATATATAAAACAAAACATGCCACACAGACTGTAACCGCAGACGTGCCACCCACAGCTACAGCACCATCTGTCGCTCTGACACCAATAACTGCAACTCCCGCAGCTACATCAACAACTGTAACTCCCGCAGCTACAGCACCATCCGTCGCTCCGACACCAATAACCGCAGCTCCCGCTGAGGACAACCTCGCAGCGCCAATCAACAATCCGGCAGATGAAGAGCACTGCTCAGATGCTGAATCCATGGCATCTACCATGGTCAGCTTAGGAGGGCTTTTCCAGGAGGCCGATGAGGATGACCTACTGATGAGCGATGACGACGACGCCAACAACACCGTCATTGAGCATTCTTCGGGTGGTACAGATAAACCTCCACCACTCTAAGAGTGCTTCAGCAGCACTTCAGGTACGTCTCTCCGAGCTCCAGGAGGACGTACTTCTCATCCAGGAGCCCTGGATAAATCAAAACAGAGTCTGTGGATTAAACCACAAAAATTATAGACTCTACCAAGGTAAGGTAAATGCTAAAATACGAGCGTGTATCCTAGTACGGAAACAGCTTGACGCATTCCTGCTAAATACTTTCGGTAACGAAGATCTTACAATTATAGGTTTAGAAATGAAACAATCAACCCTATGGATAGCTTCGGCATATCTTCCTTACGAAGACCAAAACCCCCCATCAGAGGAACTGAAGAAAGCAGTACTAACGGCGGAACACAACAAGACCACCCTCATTGTCGGAATGGATGCAAACGCACACCACACGCTGTGGGGAGGTAAAACGATCAACAAACGAGGTGAGTTACTCTTTGATTATATTCTAAGTAGGAACTTAGTAGTGCATAACCAGGGAGATACGCCCACCTTTATTAACTCGATCACTGAGCAGGTCATAGACCTGACAATTTCTAATGCCAAAAACGACTTGATATCAAACTGGCGGGTGGAGGATGTTCACTCCTTCTCCGACCACCAATACATTTCCTTTGAAATATCTGCTCAAATAACGAAGCCGATAGTAACCTTCAACAAGAGACGGATGAAATGGGACGTCTACAGGGAACACCTTGCAAGACTCCTACCGAATACAACTGATCTCACCATTGACAGCCCACAAAAGTTGGACAGCATGGTAGGTAAAGTTACAAAAGCCTTGGCCTTATGCACCAGGAAATCCTGCCCAAGACGAAAAGATGGGAAAAAGCAGAAGCCTCCATGGTGGAACGACGATATCTCTAGATCCCGTGCTTCCACCAGAAAATCCTTCAACAAGGCCAAGAGAACAGGCCAATGGGAGGAGTACAAGGAGAATCTAAGACTCTTCAAGAAACTACTAAAGAAGGCGAAAAGATCTTCATGGAGGACATACACCAACGATGTCGAAAAAACCGCAGAGGTAAGTAGACTTAGGAAAGTATTATCCTCGACAACCAGCGCCCCGGCATACATAATGAAAAATGATGGTACCTGGACTGAATCCTCAAAGGAAACCTTGGAAATCCTATCGGATACCCACTTCCCCAGGGGAGAGTCCAACTCCATAACCGTCGCACCTACCGACTTATGCGACAGAATACCGGTAATTGAAAGGAACATGATCAAAGACGCCATCAACGACTTTGATCCCTACAAATCACCCGGTCCGGACGACATCATACCCGCCGAACTTCAACAGTCACTGGAGATACTATTGCCATGGCTGGAGGCTATTTTTAACGGCTGTGTGAAATTATCCTACCTACCAATACGATGGAGAACGGCAAAGGTGGTCTTCATCCCAAAGGCGGGAAAGCCATCACACACCAAAGCGAAGGACTTCAGACCTATAAGTCTTACTTCATTCCTTTTGAAAACCCTTGAGCGAATCATGGACGACATCATCAAAAATTCAATTGGCCCGGATCTCCTTTCGAATGCTCAGCATGCTTACACAAAGGGGAAATCGACAGAATCCGCACTCCATGCACTATTGTATCCCATAGAGAAATCGCTGGACAAGAAAGAATTTTCTCTGGTTGCTTTTATGGACATAGAGGGAGCTTTCAACAACATCGAACCCCTCTGCATCATGACAGAGCTCAACAGCCTAAATATCAACTCACATATTAGCAAGCTGATTCGCAACATGCTATTAAAGAGAACTATTACCTCAAAGCTGGGAAATCACACCCTCACTAGAAGAGTGACTAGAGGCACCCCTCAAGGGGGAGTATTATCGCCGCTATTATGGAATTTTGCCGTCAACGACGTTCTCAAACGGTTGGAGTCGGAAGGATGTACAGTAGTAGCGTATGCAGACGATATAGCACTCTGCGTCTCTGGGGAAGTTTATCTTGTCTCGAACAAAGGATGCAGGACTATATCAACATCCTGGCAAACTGGTGTGCCAGTAGAGGGCTCAATGCGAACCCGGACAAAACAGAACTGGTACTTTTCAGTCGGAAACAGAAATCGCCCGCTACATCCAACATCTATCTGGGCAACAAACAACTCAACTTCTCCGATACGGCGAACTACCTGGGCCTTATATTAGACAGGAAGCTTAATTGGAGACAGAATATTGAAAGCAGATCCAGCAAAGCACTCATAGCTTTATATACATGTCGTAAAGCTATCGGGAAAACATGGGGATTTAAACCCAAGGTAACACTCTGGATTTACAATGCTATAGTGAAGCCAATACTACAATACGGCTCTATAGTTTGGTGGTACGCGCTCGACAAGAAGAGCAAATTCAAACAACTGGATCGTGTTCAACGGTCCTCTTGTCTCCTGATAACCGGATGTATGAGATCGACCCCCTCTAAGGCTCTCTACACGATACTCAATCTACTACCACCTGATCTGAGCTGCAAATGCTCTGCTCTCAAATCGGCTATTCGACTAAACGAGATTGATCATTGGGATCGTTCCATCGGACATTCAAAGATCCTGAACCACATCAACATCTCACTCGAAACTGACTACGTGCTAAACACACGGAAATCAAACGTTCTATACGGAACTAGAACGCCCTCCAGAAAGGAGTGGGCAGAGAATGAGAACGCAATGTATGGACCAATGAACATATTTACCGATGGGTCCAAACTGGATGACAAGGTCGGCTACGGTATCTACTCCGCGGATCTGGGCCTAAATATAAGATCAAGAATTCCAGATTTCTGCAGCGTTTTCCAAGCGGAAATACTTGCTATTAAACGAGCCGCGGACGTGATCAACGTGAGGAAGATATCACAGGAGGATATTCTCCTGTTCACGGATAGTCTAGCGGCGGTAAACTCGTTGAAGTCCTGTGACATCAAATCGAAAGTGGTCAGTGCCTGCCGGAAATCTCTTAACGAGATATCCAGGAACAACAGAGTTCTGGTTACGTGGATTCCCGGACACAGCGGAATCGAGGGCAACTGCAGAGCGGATGAAGAGGCCAGACAGGGCTCAGCCCTGCTGGAAAGCGACGTTGAACACGTAGCACTTCGCCCTATATCCACCTGTAAAAGTACCATTGAAAATCTAACGTTTAGAATTGCAAACGACAGATGGAAGAATGAAGAAACCTGTAGAAAGGCCAAAATGACTTGGCCAGAATACAACGCGAAACGTGCATCGTACCTGGTAAGTCTTGAGAGGGACCAGATAAGGAAGATTATTGCCTTCCTGACGGGACATGGACCCATAGGCAAGCATGCGAAAAGAATGGGATTCGCAACGAAAAGCGAATGCTACTACTGCGGAAACAGTAGCAGTGAACCATCCACCGACCACATTATTTGTGATTGCCCAGCGCTATACAGAAGGAGACTGGAAACCCTGGGGAAACCCTTTTTAAATGGTGTAGAAGAACTTGCATCGTTGGACATCGGAAGGATTAACAACTTTTGCAAAATTATCAACTGGACGGATTGGATCGAAACTCCGGATTCCCAATCGACAACTGGCAACGCGATCAGTCAGCACACGCGCTGATAGCATAGGTTGAAGGGATGGCACAAATGCCCAACGGGTGTCACAATGGGTCCATAGGGACCTAAGTGTTCTCCTTTGAAGAAGGAGATGCCTGCATACCAACCAACCAACCAAATAAATAAAAAAGTATAAAAATAAATAAATAAAAAAATTATAAAAATAAGTAAATCAAAAATAATATAAATTATTATAAAAAAAAAAAATTACAACAAAATTTAATACTCAAAAAAATAATAAGCAATTAAAAACAATAATATGTAAAAAATAGTTACGAAATGGTAAAAAAAAGTAATGTTAAAAGTAAATAAATAAGTAATACCAAATTACTTTCAGCATTTAGTATATTATTCATCATTAACTATAAAAATAAATAAATAAAAAATTATAAAAATAAATAAATAAAAATTATGAAAATAAATAAATAAAAAATTATAAAAATAAATAAATAAAAAATTATAAAAATAAAAAAATAAAAAAAATTATAAAAATAAGTAAATCAAAAATAATAAAAATTATAATAAATAAAAAATTACAACAAAATTTAATGTTAAATTAAAATTTAATACTCAAAAAAAATAATAACCTATTAAAAACAATAATATATAAAAAAAATATTTACGAAATTGTAAAAAAAAGTAATGTTAAAAGTAACTAAATAAGTAATGCCAAATTACTCATCTGCATTTTCGCTCAAGGTGGTAAATCGAAAACTTTTAGCGGCATCTTTTTCACAATTTTGTAAAAAAAAAAATTGATTTAAGCCTATAGGTTGAAAAACCATCTGTGGGGACATAGTTTTTTTTTTTTGCTCTCGGCATATAATGAAACTCTAATGATTTATGACATATTTCTTTGTGAAAATTTTTACAAAACTTCAATTAACTTAAAACTCCACGATTAATGAGCAAAAAAACCCCAATGCAAATAACCGTGAAATTCACCTAAATGACGCTGGGACGACGACGATGACCTAATGAGATTAATTTGCTATGAAATTGCCAAATGTCAAGGTAAAATATATATACAAGAAGAAAAAAAAAAGTCATTTAAAAACATGAAAGCGTTTGCGACAAAATCGCTAAAAACAAATGCCGCCAATCAAATGCAGATAATACACTCGAAGATGACCGTAGGGTCACAAAAACACGCGTCTATGGTCAACAAACAAATTTTCTTGTGAAATCAAAATTACAAAATGTTTGAAACTTAATAATGCCCAAAAGTGTGAACGAAAGGGGGTGATCATTATGAATAGTGGTGATAGAGAGAAGTATATTAAGATACACTTTGGGCAACGAAAATAAATATTTATAATGTGCCTAGAAGACACTTTTCAAATTGCCCACAAATATACATGGTAAATGTCAGGCGAATCATCTTGCATAGTTTCATACAAGGCACTTGCCAATGTATTGGAGAACAATTTGAGGATACATTTTCTACACTAAGAAAACTCTACACAAAGTGTCATTTTATTTCTCTTATATTTAGAAGTTTTTCTATTCTATTTCTGTTTTATTTTTGTCCAATTCCTATTCTATTTCGATATAAAAATTTTCATTTCTATTTATTCCCGTGGCTAGATCGCTACTTCCAAAATAACCGGATGTGGAAGTTGTTTTCTTTTTCACGACATTTACATTCACATCACCATCATCAACATCATCATCTGTGATGTTGCCCTCTATAGATATTGGCAAATTCGTTTCCAAGATTCGTTCAGTAAAATGAATTAATTTTTAAGCCTATCATTCAAACTACAAGTTACCAACCAATGTGTTCATTGTTTCATTAATGTTGCTATTGTCTGTCGGGGCCCGTTGAGATATCCGTCAGCCATTCGCTCCCGCGCTCCCCTTAAGCCGTCTCTTTGTTGATTTCAGGTTATTGTTACTTTTTGTGGCTCTGCGCTTTAATTAATATTGATTAATTATTGGTGGCGCGTACAGAGTTTTAGATTTTGCTTTCTTATTATAGATTTTATTTGTGCGTGTATAGATTTTTGTATTTTAAAAATGTTAGGCAATGATTTTTTTTTTTTTAAATATCTTTGTAGTAGTTTTATTTTCTATGGATTTCGATAATGATCTTTAATGAGTAATCAGGGTAAGGTCTTATTATTTGATCTTAACCGGTTGTGGAAAGGAAAAAAGTTTAAATTGGTTACTTAACAAAAAAAAAAGAGAAAGATTTTTGTAATGAGGAAAATAGTTTCTGGTTACATTACAAAAAATAGAAAGATTTTAAAACTAAATTGTATGAAGGTGATTTTTGTATCAAGGTGGTGATTGCATTAAAAATGTTGTAATGCTGTTAAAAAAACTAAAGAAAGTCGTTAAAAATACTATGTATACAATTGTGATTACATCTATTTAATTTGAATACTAATACTGAAACAAAATCATTGGTGTGCACAAATAAAATGCTCGTTAATATAGCCCTTCGAGCCTAAAACTAAATCGATCAATCACATCAATTATTTACAAATTGGGATACTTAACAATTCCTAACAGAGTACAACATTTTTCCGCTCATTGATTTGGGACTCAATTCTGAGAAGTGAACGTGAAAGTAACCCCAAAGAGAAAAAGTCCTGCATCATTCGTTTTGTAAAGTTACATCCCATTATAATTTAATATCGATTTGAAGTTAGTAAGTATGATGTAGGGGAATTTGTCACCTTCTTAGATCTTTTGTTTGACATAATATAAGTACTATATGCTAGTTTTAAGAAATTGAAAATTTGTCCACGCTCAGTTTTCCTAAATATATCTAGGGAAAACGATCCGTAAAAAAATATAACAAAAATATTTCGTTTCTTAATAGATTTCGCTCTATAATGTACTACATAGAAATTATCATAGGCTATAATTTCTTAAATTTTCGATCCAAAAAACGAAGTGGGCATGGCAAAACTTTTTTTAAGAGCTACAGAGATAAAATTTGGTGCACAGATCGGGAAGTTTTAAGAAATAGAAAATTTGTCCACGCCCAGTTTTCCCAATATATTTAAAATTCCCATTTACAATAAAACGGTCCGTAAAAAATATAACAAAAATATTTTGCTTCTTAAAAGATTTCGCTCTAAAATCTACTACATAGAAATTATCATAGACAATAATTTCTTAAATTTTCGATCAAAGAACGTAGTGTGCGTGGCAAAACTTTTTTTAGAGCTACAGAGATAAAATTTGGTACACAGAATGGTCCCGATACTTGAGGTTTAAATTTGAAAGCAAAATTTGTATTTTCGATCAGTGGGCGGAGGAGGAGTGGCCAAAATGTATAAGAGACCTAGAGAGAAAAAAATTTGAAATCCTGATAGTACTTTGCAACACAATTATGAAAATACAGGCGAAATAATAATTTTCGATCTATGTGCGGTGGGGAGTGTGACAAAACTTTATTTTAACCCTCGAGTAATATAACTTAATATACAGATAGTACTCGGTACAACAATTATAAATTTTGTATCAGTGGGCGGAATGGGCGTGGCCAAATTGTATTTTAGTCCAAGAGAGATACAATTTGATATATAGGCAGTACACTTGGCAATACAGTTCAAAATTACAAACGAAAGTTTAATTTTCGATAAAAATTATAAATTTCTTATAAATATTTTATCAGTGGGCGTGGCCAAATTGTATTTTAATCCTAGAGAGATAAAATTTAATATAAAGGCAGTACACTTGGCAATACAGGTTCAAAATTACAAACGAAAGTTTAATTTTCAATTAGCATGCAGATGGGGCGTGGCGAAAAGTTGTTTTGTTCTCAGAGAGAAGAAATTTAGTGAACACTTGACACAACAGCGGACGAATGGGGTGTGGAAGTGGGGGTTAGAAAATTGATTTTAGGGCTTAACTTAACTTTATTTCCCTTTACACCCCATGAATGAAGCATGTGGTAGTTTCTCGCATTGTTGTGAATTAACACGCTATCGATTTAAGATTTACAACAAACGGCACCTACTTGTTTATCGACGAACGCGAACGTTACTGTTTGAGAAGCTTTTACTAGACTCGAGCCGACTTACTCGACGCTATACTGCGAAGTTGCTGTCGACAACATCGAGGGGGCCGGCAATGAAACAAAATGTAGACGCATGGCAGTAGCGTGTTCTTACAATCATGCCACGGCCGGTCCCAGGGCTACACAATGTATTATTTGTATACAAATAGTACTCGGCGCAATAGATATGAATTGGCTGTCGGATTTTTCCGTCGGATGTCGAACATGGGTTTTCTCGCATGGTAGTCGCGTGTTCTAACAATCATGTCACGGCCGGTCCCAGGGCTACATAATGTAATATTTGTATATAAATAGTACTCGGTGCAATCTGATTTTTGATTTATGATAAGTCTCCAGACATGGAGGCGAAGAAGGCCTTCACTGTGGAATGGACTATATGGTTCCAACTACGGATTTTTCATCATGTTCGGAGATTTTCTTGTAGAGGCGACTGGAAAGCTTTTCTACCCTTTGAGGGTGTGTCAATTTTTACTGAAAATGGACATCGGAACAGGATCTGGTATCTTTAACGAAGATCTCAATTGCAGCCAACACTGCCTTTTGGAAGAAGATTACATCAGTTTTTAGTCGAAGATTTTCGTTATTGTGAAATCTGCGATGCCAATAAAGCAATGAATTTAGAGGAAACCGTCACAATCTATGTATGTGGGCTGTCAAGCGGCTTTAAAGACTTTGGCATCAAAGGTTATAAAGTTGAGATTGGTGAACAGATGTAGGATATCAATCTCAACACTGCTGGATATATGCCCGATCGAGTGCCGATAAATTGAAAATCGGTATAAAGAATTATCACCCCAGCTACCCACCAACTGTTACAACAACAACAACAACTGTTCCACTCAGCTGGGTCCGCTGACATAGTAACATAACATACTTAGTGTGAACGCCAATGTGTCATATATACGGCATGTTGAACTGTAACATCGAACGGTTGGAGAACGCATCCTGGGAACACCGCACCGACTGCGAAGTATCACAGGATATTTGGCCAAGACTTGAAGGTAGACGACCAATTTACTGTAGGAGTTGGATTGGAAATCTGTCAAACGACTAATTGCCTTTACTATAGGATACTGTGACGTTAGGACCTTTACATTGAAATGGCAGACAACACAGTAAGACTACTGCAGACTGTGTGACGATGAGGAGGAAATTGAGACCATTGACCATTTGCTATGCCATTGCCCAGCTCTTCACAGAAGAAGCAAGCAATTCATAGGAAAGTCTTAATAAATTATCATCATGCAATATGGAGAATCTCTATGAAATTTACTAAATGTTTGAGCTGGCTTATAGGCAGAGAACCATAGTATCGTCATGTAATCATACTACTTTATTTATATAAATGTGAAGGAGAGAACTCACCGGAATTCTTCGAAAATTTCTTAAAATATACTTTTAAAAATCTTGTTAACATTTATTTATGTTGCTTTAATAAAAAACTTGATTTTCATTTCTTAAAATTTCTCTACTTCAAATGGAACAACCACAATGGGCCAAAATGGTCTGCGAGTGGTGCAATGACATAGTCTTGCGCGACTGTATCAAAACTTTTCCTCAAACCAAATCTAACCAAGTGAGCGGATGGAAAGTAAACCCAAAACAGTATTATCGAGCTTAGGAAGCGTCTCCAAAGTACGTCAGCACTTATAATTGTGGGACAATTTTGTGAGTAGCAAAGCATTTGCGGCCCCACCAAATGATTAATAAAAATGTTTAATTAATAAAGTTTGTTTATAAATATTTGCCTTTTTTAAAAAATAATTTGCAGAATAATTTTATAAAAAAAAAAAATATTATATAATAATACAAAAACAAATTTAAAAAAAAAATATAGAAAAAAATTTTTCGAATATATTTTTTTGTTATATTTAACAATAATTTTTATAAAAGAAAAAAAATGTTTTTAAATTTTTTATATTAAAGTAAGATTTATAAAATAATTTTTATAATAAAAAAAAATTAAAAAAATATTTTTCTTTTACAATAAAAAAAAATTACGAAAATTTTTTTTTTTTTTGTTACAAAAAATTACGAAAATATTTTTTTTATAATAAAAATATACAAAAAATTATTAGTATTATTTAATAACTTTTTTTTACACCCTTTGACCGAAAATATATTTCACCTTATTTTTAGTTAAGAAAAAATGTGTTGTATTTCAAACTACATATTACATATTATCCACTACAAAATAATGC
This sequence comes from Muscina levida, assembly GCA_964034835.1. Lineage (NCBI taxonomy): Eukaryota > Metazoa > Arthropoda > Insecta > Diptera > Muscidae > Muscina > Muscina levida. The sequence goes on from OZ035884.1 coordinate 11,387,595, forward strand.
ATATCCTTCAAATATGTACATAAATGTCTTTGTATGAAACAGTTCCTACCTTTTGTGATGAAAGTAATCCAAAACTTTTGGTCAGTTTTTTTTTGCTATACTTTTGCCGTTACTTTTATAGACACTATTTTGAAACCAAAACTAGAATTTGTTTGAAATTTCGAGAAATTTATTAGAATCCTTTACAATAACACAATACAAATAATAGCAATTTTTTTTTATGTATAATTTCATATATATTTTTGAACCGCACACAATTTTCTTTAAATATGTATTTTCCAAAAATCTTTCTATCAACTTTATTTTTCTTTTCGAGATGTTATTAATTTGGTTTTTTTTTCACGGCGAGTCTGGTTTTATCTTGTTTAGAATTGCAAACACAAAACAAAACACTTTTATTTTTGTCGATAATTTTTTGGGGAATCCGGAAAAGGAGTAGAGACGCGAAACTGTGATCTATGAAAAATAAATAAAAATAATAATAAGAAAAGACGAGGTGGAAGAAAAAGCGACGATACGAAAAAAGACACAGACGCAACTAAACACAAACACACGCGACAAATGAAAAAAAAAACAGCGAAAATTATATAAAAAAAAGTAAACGAGACAAACAACAAAATGGAATTACAGAAGATGTGTTATAGCCCAAGAAATAACATACGGAAGGAAGAACAAAGAAAAAAAAAAGTCCTACAACTTATGAATGGACATCAAATAAAGGCTAAACTAAATTCGGGATTAATAACGAAAATGGAGGACTGAACGACGAAAACAAGGATACAAAAGTAGAACAACAAAACACCGGAAGTGATGCGTACGAGAGAAAGAGCACTTGTTGTGACGAGACGCGTTTCTTTTTTTTTTTTTTGTCCGAACTTTACACAACTTTGTTACACGAGATTTTTTTGGTAAAAAAAACACGGTTATTTTATTTAATAGCCTATAAGAATTTTTCCCTTAGGTTTTTTTATAGCTATAGTTGAATTTTGTTTAATTTTTATTATTTTGTATTATTTTTTTATTTATTTCGAACCGTTCGTACCCGTCGCTGTTCGTACCTTTTGCTTGTATTTTTTTCGAAAGAAACGTGTTGTATGTAAGAAATCGTACTGAAGCCAAAGAAAAGCAACAAGAGGTGAAACACAGAAAAAATAATTCCAAAAACCTAAATTGTTTCATGGTGTTGCTGCTGTTGTTGTTGTTATTGTGCTGTTCATGTTGGTTTCTTTTTGTCTTTTGTTGTTGTTGTTGTTGTCTTCTTACCACCAACACCAATGCAACAAGCGGCTTACAAACACACATATGCGCGGCTTTAAACGTACACATAGATACACACACACAAGGGCATGCTAGCAGCACACGGGCTCTCTCTCACACTGAATTTTTGTTATATTACAAAAAAAAGACAAGTGTGTTGGTTGTGCATATTTTTATGCTCAGTCATTTCAATCCATACTCAGAGCTGGTGATGTTAATGGGGATGAGATAACAAGTGGCAGAGTGAGATGGTTGTAAAGGTACTCGTTTAGTACGTTAAACGGGTACTATAGTGATGAGAATGTTAAGCTAAGCTTGAAGATGTTTTTACATTGTGGGACTTTTGAAAAATATGTGATGGAACACTTAAAAATATATACATATTAATATTGCATTGGCTCTTCCATTTAACAAAACTTTGCGTATTTAGGTTATATATTAATAAGCAGTTTTCAATAATAATTTTTATAATACAAAAAAATATACAATATAAACAAAATTTATTATATAAAAATATTTATATAACGACAAGTAGATAGTTATTGTTTTTATACTAAAAAGTTTTTATAAAATAATAATTTTACAAAAATAATTTGTTATTTAAAATTTTAATTACATAAAAAAATGTCTAATTATTCTTATTATGAAAAATGTCTTTACAATAATAATTAAATTGTTATTAATATTATTATTAAATATTAAATATAAAGAATATAAAATTTTATAACATGGATTATTAAATATTTGATTATAATTAATAAATATTAAATAAAAAAATATAAAATTTTATGACATGGATTATTAAATATTTGATTATAATTTTTTTTTTTATAAAATATTTAATAATAATATATAGCATATAGTAAAATTATTATTATACAATAAAAAATTATTATTTAAATTAAAAAAAATTTCGATTGAATAGTTTTTTTCAAACCATTAATGAATATATTAAATAAAAAACTTATAATTTTATTTTTTTTTTCTAATTCTTAGAATAATTTTTCAGTTTCAGATATTATTGAAATTAATTTATAAAAAAATTAAATATATTTTTCTTTTATACAAAATATTTTTTAATTTTTTTATGTATAAAAAAATATTTACTTATACAGTTAGTAAGAAATTAGTATAAAATATAACTAAATTAAAAAACTAAAGCATTTTTTTTTAATTTGGTTTAATGATTAATAATTTTTACAAAAAAACTTTTGTATTATTGTGAAAAAAAAGTATTTATTTTGCTGCTGTATATATATCTACAATTATGTCAATGGTCAAATTCAAAACTATGCTGGACATTTTCGGCTGATATCTACTTCACATGTACATGTTTGACATAATTGTAGATATATATATCTAATGATGTACCATTGTGCATCAGTTCGTCACAAAGGGGTCTGAAGATGAACTCGTCATGGAGTTCGAAACGCTTCATCCTAGTGCGTGACACACTGAATTTGACCAAAAATATCAAATAATAATAAATAAAAAACACTTTTCTGATCTTTAGCCGAATTTGATGTATCATTCGATACACTAACGTAAATTGATATAATATACAGTAAGATCGACTTAAAACTAACAAAAACTAAAATAATTATTATATTATATATAATATAATATTATTATAATACGATAATTATTATAATAAAATATAAAAAAATAATTTTTGTATTATTGTAAAAAAAAATTAGTATCTTTACCATCAAAATAAATAAATAAAAATTTGAATTATATATTGTTATTATAAATTTAATAAAATACATATTTTTTAGAAAGAAAAAAAATAAGTTAAAAATTATTATTACTTTTTTAATATTTTTTTTTTAATTAAAAAAAACTTTTTTATTATTTTAAATTAGTTAATTTTTATACTTATTTCTTTATAATAGTAAAAATTAATATATTTATATAAATAAATAAATAGGGAAATATTTGTATATACTTTTATTTAATAAAATAAATTAAAAAAAAAAATAATTTTGCTTATACTAAAAAAATAATTTTGTACTAAAATAATTATAACAATATACTATAATATATATTTACAATTTTTTTTGATAAAAATTATTAAATTAAATTATTACTCGATAAAAAAATTATGTTTTATTAGTATTATAAAAAGTAAAAAAAAAATTATCAATATAATAAATCAAAAAAAAATAATAAAAAAAATTATTACATTTATAAAAAAACATAAAAATTATCAAAAAAAATTAATTTATGTCAAATAAAGAAAAAAAAATTGACAACAATTAATTTTTACTATAAATAATTTATATAAAAAAGAATTGAATACAAAAATTGTTATTTTCACATAAATACTAATTTTTAATTATTATTATTTTATAATATTTTTTTTCTCCTAATAATTTTTTAAAATATATTTAAAAAAAAAATATAAAAACCATTATTAAATATTTAAAAAAATATTTAATAAATTTATGTTATACAAATATAACATCAAATATTCTGTATTACAATAAAAACTACTATTTTTTATATTTAATACTTTTACTTTATAATAATTTATATTTTACTACAAAAATATATTTTTTATTATGATAATTTAATTTTTTGTTATTATTAAATATTTTTTGTATTATAAAATACATATTTTTGTTAAAAAAAATTCTAATTGTTAGAATAGTTCCAACACACCTCGCCTGAATGCCAAATAGGTTGACCTAAAATGGTAACAAAACCGTAAATAGGCGTTTGTTGGGAGTTGCATATTAAAAATCCACTAAAACAAAATCGTACCTGATCCCTTTTTTAAGATAAAAGGACTTTTTGTTTTGTTTCTCCGTTTTGTGTTTTTTTAAGAAGTGACTTTCTTTGTCCCATCATTTCGCCATCAAATCGTAGATATTATATATCTCATTGGAAGCGTACAGACTTCAGCTTTAAAACACTTCTGTCCAAATGAATCTTTTCTGCACACAAAAGGTTTTGTGAAAGAACAAAAATCTCTTATTTTTATTTTTCCCAAAAATATACTTTTCTTTTTAACTTATTTATCTAGATATATCAAATAATTATGAACCGATGTAAAAGAATGTCCCGATTTATTGCTGCTAATATTAATACACTCTGTTTTTCTCCTGTGTTTTTATGTTTTTAAATCATAATTTTTTTTTAATTTTTATATAAGACACCTAATTGATATTCGTGTAATTTAGTAGCAATCAGCGTAACTATTGGAATATTATTAAATAGCGTTTTTAATATACCATCTCCGTTAGATCACTCACGTACACACACACACTGTGATATGTATATAGTGGTGAGAGAATTCTCACTATATTGAGTGACACCACCTGAACATTGGTGTTTGTCTTCCGTTCGTCCGTCCGCCTGTCTGTCTGTCTTAATTACCTTTTCTCTCGGTTGTCTGCATTAATGCTATTGTTGTTGTTGTCTATGTCTGGTTAAAGTAAGACTTTCATTGTAAAGTCTCGGTTTTAAATTTCCTTAGCTAATAAGCCACCTTAGCCGAAGGCAATGTGTATGTATGTATGTGTTTGTAAAAAGGGTTGCCATGGCAACATCTTGGAAGAAAAACAAGTGTTGATAGAAAAAAGAGACAACAACATTGAGAAGATATGGTTTTTCCAAAAACTGATTCAAAAAATAGTACAAGACAGTTTATGTTTAACCCAGCAAAATGCGGAATCTCAATGTACAGTCAAAACTCCCTATAACGCACTCCTATATAACGAAGTTTTCTTTATTGCGAAGCAATTATAAGAACACTGTGTTTTGGGTCTACTTTGAGTGTATTTTAATCTCCATATAACGAATTTCCCTATAGCGAATATTTCCTTATAACGAAGCATTTTTGAGACCGTAACTTCAAGATTGAAGCTTTTTCAATCTCCATTAAACGAATTTATTCAAATAATTTTTCGTTGTTATTTACATACATCAGTGGTAGGCAAAACCGAACGCACGCACACAAAAAACAAATCGACGTCGCTTTGTTGTGTGTACTTTCTTGCTGTCACAACGCACAAGCAGAGACTGATGCTTTGAATCGTTTATTTACCATAAAATATAAAGTTTATTTTGGGTAACCACCGAACTATGCAAGTGACAACTGGAATCATTACCAACTCTCACATTTCTTGCAGTCACTATCAGTTTGCCTTTGCATATCGCGATATGTACTGTGTCTAGTTCCTTAAATGAATTTGAAAATTATATTGAAAAATAAAAGTACTTCAAACCAAAATAACTGACTACTACAAATAAAAAATGTTAAATGGAACAAAATTGTTTTTCTTTTCTATATAGCGAATTTTCTTTATACCGAAGTAAACATCCAGTCCCTTAGAATTCGTTACAGAGAGTATTATAATAGTGAAATTTTGATAATTTTGAAATTTTTTTTCTATTTTAATATTGAAATTTCACAATTTTTTCATGGTACCAATTTTTTAAAATTCAAGACATTTTTTAATTTTAAAATTTTTGTAAAAATTAAAAAAAAAATATTTTAAAATAAAATTTGATATTTTGAAAAATCGCAAAATTCAATTTTCACCAAAACTTACTTTCCGACTATATCTAGTTTGAAAATTGTGATTATCATCAATACCAATCATTCCTATACACTATAATGGCAACCCTTGATCCACCGACAGAAGAAACATAATCGTTTAAAAGTATTTTACACGCCATCCAACCAACAAACCATCCATATACAAACAAACAAAGAAAATCCTATAGTTTCTCTTATTCTTCTCAATACAAAAAAATTTAGTCAATTGACATCAATACTACCAGCACCACTACCAATGCTACTATTCTACACGAGCTCACCATTCAGCCACTCACAGAGCCCAGCAAAACGAATGAAAACCGACAACAACATACCAACGCACAACGACGATGAACGACGACGACGATAAAACCAGCATACAAACAATGCTCGGCTCCGACTGGAAATGCTCGCTAACCATCATCGTTTCGTGGTGGCTGCTATTGTTTTATTATTTGGGGGCAACATAATCGCACTCGTGAAAGGCCAACAACAACAACCACGAAGAACATAACGACGACGACGACCTATTCGGTCAAGAACGACGACAATAACTCATCGTATTGAAAGTCGTCAATCATATAGCAGCGAAATGGCCAACAAAAGAGATTAACTTTGGAGGTAAAAAGTAAAATGAAAGGAAATTAGTACGATGCAATGCAATGCAATCAGTGTTAAAGTCGAGCATAAACATCGACAATTTTTTTCTATAGAAATTGATTAATTTACAACACACAAACACAGGCAAATAAAGTGGACAAAGAAAAAAAATCATTAAAACAAAGAGAAAACACATACACACAGACAGTCGGCAGGTAGATGAGAGTCTTAATTATTGCAAGGTAGCTAGCGAACACTTGTAAGCCTATCTTGTATAAAAGTGTATGTGATGTGAAGGTGACTCTCTATTTCAATTACCGTAAAAGTAAAGCCGCTCTCTTTCTCTCTTCTACATATATACACATTCAAATACCGGCACTTAAATTAGACTGTTACGCATACTCTCAGACATATCACTCCTTTCGTGACATCGGTCGCCTTAGCGTCATCATCATTATAAAGTCAGTTATAAAATGCCGATGGGAAAAAATATTGTTTTTTTTGTTTTGTTTAGTGTAATCAGATAAATTCAATCGGAATCGTGCAATGACTCTCTTTTGTAAGCCAAACACAAGAAAGTTGTTGTTTGAGAATGCTCGGTGACAGGGTTGCCATTGCCATAAAATAAAATAAAATAAAATAAAATAAAATAAAATAAAATAAAATAAAATAAAATAAAATAAAATAAAATAAAATAAAATAAAATAAAATAAAATAAAATAAAATAAAATAAAATAAAATAAAATAAAATAAAATAAAATAAAATAAAATAAAATAAAATAAAATAAAATAAAATAAAATAAAATAAAATAAAATAAAATAAAATAAAATAAAATAAAATAAAATAAAATAAAATAAAATAAAATAAAATAAAATAAAATAAAATAAAATAAAATAAAATAAAATAAAATAAAATAAAATAAAATAAAATAAAATAAAATAAAATAAAATAAAATAAAATAAAATAAAATAAAATAAAATAAAATAAAATAAAATAAAATAAAATAAAATAAAATAAAATAAAATAAAATAAAATAAAATAAAATAAAATAAAATAAAATAAAATAAAATAAAATAAAATAAAATAAAATAAAATAAAATAAAATAAAATAAAATAAAATAAAATAAAATAAAATAAAATAAAATAAAATAAAATAAAATAAAAAAAAATAAAATAAAAAAAAAATAATATAAAATAAAATAAATAAAAATAAATAAACACAACGTAAATTTAATAAAGTAAAATAAAATTACATTTAAACAAAATTTAAATTTTCGACCAATTGGGAGGTGGCGTAAATGTTAGACCTAGAGACCTGGTACACAGATAGTACTCTATTTTGGATCGATGGGCGTAAGGGGCGTGGCAGAACTATTTTTATCGTTTGGACAATTTTTTTTAGAAATTTGACAAACAGATAATGATCGACACTACAGATCGATGGGCGGACGCAGACGTCGGCTATATAGATTTAGGGTGGCAGCGAAAATTCAACTTTGTGTTTTTTTTATAATGTTCGAGCGGAATATTGAGTCAGGTGTTACGAAATGGCTACGGTAAAAATCGGACAACTTTAAGCCGTGCTCCAAAAAGGGTCAAAGGTCAAATCTATATTTGATTGCAATTTTAAGTACCGTGTAGTCTCGATAACGGTTTCAAAAATCTTTTTGAAATTTTTACAGAATGTAGCCTTGTGGTCGGTGGGGAAAATAGGGTACTTTCATTATTGATATGTCAAGTGGGTGAGGGCGTGGCCCCGCCTATCCAACAAAAATGGGCTGGATAGGATCAGTGGGTGTGGTATCAAACTTGAAACTTTAAACAGCTGTATCTCATGATTATGATATTTGGTATGTGTTGTTGGTAACAGCCATAATAATAGTTTGATCGTCCTGAAAATTGCACTGTATAGTATTGTGCTATTTAAAAAATGACACTGAGAAATGTCCGTTTTCTGTCATTCTAATTGGAATATATGAAACAGTGTCTTCTTGACTATGGCAACTAATATGGAGTGTATTCTATATTGGATGACAATTGAAAATTTCGATGGAACAACTTGTTCTCTGTAACAAGTTACGTTTTACCACAAAAATAGATAGCAAATATATTTGGCAATACTTACAATTTATAAAAAGACATCGTTAGAGTTTAGAAATCTTACCTAAAAAGAAAGAAGAAAAGAAAATATATAATTATTATACATTAAAAATTACTAATAAATATATGAAATTAATTTATGATGTCTTTGGAATTTTTGGAAAATAATTTATATCTGACAAGACTTCCTTCTGTAAGTATATCCAAAATGTCTTAAATTTAAAAAAAGTTTGCAACATTTTCAATAAATTCTTAAGATTTAACTGCTGCTGTCACACAAGAAACCCATTTTAATGAAAGGAGAAGGGAAGTAAATGGCTTAAACAAAGTCACCTCTTATCCGCCCGTCCGTCCGTCCGCCCATACATCTGAATACGCTTGAGTGGAGCTAGAAAAAAAAAACAAAATCACAGTATGTATATGTAATGATTGAAATTCAAAACTTAATTGCACCGGAAGGAAGGAAGGATGCCACATGGAGCAAAAAGATACGAGAAGAACAGAAGAAACAAAACCAACACAAACTTTCACAGAAACAGAATTCCGTAGAAGAGCTAAAACGACGACACTGCATACAAATCGTGGGGATTTCGTTCTTTTTTTGTCGCAATGACTGACTCTAAACTGAAACAGTGACAAAAAAGCTGGCATTTGAATTGTTAACCAACATACATAGAGAGTTGAGCACGAGATGAAGTACTGCACGCACACACCTCTATAGCAAAGGACTTAAGATGAGAGTGAAGGGGGCAAATCAGAAACTATATGCTTATGAGAAACAAACAATATATCATCAAAGTGAAGCCAAGTGAGCTTAAAAAACTGAAACTGAACAGAAAAAAAGTGGCAGAGAACCTGCAACAACAACAACAGCACACACAGCTAGAGAACTTGTGATGATTCTTTGCAGTGATATAAGAAGACATCGGGGCAAAAAAACGGCGAGCCAGAAAAAATGCATGAGAAAAAATAGTAGCATAAGACAAGCAGGAGGTGGAGAAATTTGGTGGGGAAAAAATACTAAGGACTGCATCCCCCAACTCTTTCGTAAGAGTTTCGTGTAAGGCTAAATCCGAAACTGATGACGTTGATTCCCTACCATATATGTTTGTATATATACACACACACATAAATAACGGCAAGGAAATCACAATACAAATGCACACGAATTGGGAAACAAATATACATACATACATATAACATTAAACCTCGAAACCAAGCAAGAGTTCACAAAAAAAACAACAAAAATAATCAAAAAAAAAAAAATATTGCACAGAAAAATTCGATTATCTACCGAAAAGAATTGTAATTAAATCTGAGAAACATTGCAGCAGCAACATTACGGTAGCAACAACAGCAGCAACAACAACAACATGTAATGACAGCAGCCGAAAACAGCAACAACAATTGTAAGCTCCATGGTTGGAAATGCAGAAAAAAAAACATCCAAACGACTATCAGAAGAAATTTAAAGTAAAAAAAAATAAGTTAGCATTGATATCCCTGTACTCTAAAAAGAAACTGACAATGAGCACACATGAAATGTAACAAAAAATGACACTAGAGACGAAAGAGGAGACGATATAGGAAAGAGGGCAAGCAAGGGGCGTGGCCAGACAATACAGATAAAGATATGTTAAAATCTAGTCATACTAAAATCTAGTTTAAGCCGATCACATCTATGTTTTTTTTTTATTTATTTTTTATTACTACTGAAATGTCAAATACTAAGCTTGAATTCCACAGTACAACTCATGATTTTGGGATCCAATTCTGAGAACTGCACGTGAAAGTAGCCCCAAAAAGAAAAAGTTCTGCATCATTCGTTTTGTCAAGTTACATTCCATAATAATTTAATATCGATTTGAAGTTAGTAAGTATCGTTTAGGGAAATTTTCATAATTTAGGCTCTTTTGTTTTATAGTTATATGGTGGCGTATGATGATTATCATAAATAATATTCCACGTAAACTATACGCCACGGAGTACAACAGTTTTATTGCAACTGCTACAAAATAAACCCAGTTCAAAATTATTTGATGAATGGAAAAGTGAAACTGTTGCTTATGTAGGGAAACGTTATATGAACAGAATAAAGGAATTGTAATTCTTATTTTTTTTAAATTTGCTTCAGCTAAATCGGACTAGTGGTTCTCGAGTTATGTCACACAAAAGAGCCTCAAAACGTGACAAATTCCCCTATACGATACTTACTAACTTCAAATCAATATTAAATTATTATGGCATGTAACTTGACAAAACGAATGATGCAGAACTTCTTCTTTTTGGGGCTACATTCACGAGCAGTTCTCAGAATTGAGTCCCAAATCAATGAGCTGAACAATGTTGCACTGTGTTGTTTAAATGACCTAAGAATATTTGTATGCATTGCTAACCCCCAAAAAGGGGAGGATTGTATGTGAGCTGGTAGTAGTTTATGTCCGACTTTGAATATCTTAGAACATAACCTCAGCTTCTAGGATAGAAGGTACCAAACCAAATTTCAGCTCGATAGCTCTTAAGCTACGGGCGTTACCGCGGGGTGAGACAGACAGCCCCAAAAAGGGAAGTTTGTATGGGAAGTGGGAGTCGTTTAAGTCCGATCATGCTGATCTTACAACGTAACCTCAACTTCTAGGATAGAAGTAAGCATACCATATTTTAGGCCGATAGCTCTAGAACTACGGCTGTAATCGCAGGGACAGACAGAGGTACAGTAGACCGGGTTACCAAAAAAAATTTCCAAAGTCGAGGGCAAATATTAAAGATCACCTCGAGACAACTTCAAAAACAGCCAAAATCGTTTTTTTGTCACTGCTTCTTTGTTTGTGGCTCAATCGTAACATACAAGACATCGGTGTATAGGTCTCAACGGTCTCTTATCATACGTAACTTTTATGTTTTTTAAAAAAACTGTATACTTCCAAAGCAATATGTTCTTGATTTTTAAAGGGCTTTAATCCTAGGAAAAAAATTTTTTAAATTTTAGGGGTAGAAATCGCTCTAAATGAGACCATCATTACAAGATGATGTCGTTTGTCAGCGACATCTATAGGACAAATGTAGTACTCGTCGAAACCTATACACCGATGCCTTGTATGTAACGATTGAGCCACAAACAAAAAAGCAGTGATAAAAAAACGATTTTGGCTGTTTTTCCGGGGGGTGAGGGAAGAAAAAAAATTTTTTTTTTGAAGTTTTCTCGAGGTGATCTTTAATATTTGCCCTCGACTTTCGAGAAAAAAAAAATTTGTATGGGGACCGACCCGGTCTAAGGTACAGCCCCGCCCCAACAAGGGGGAATATGTATGGGAAGTAGGAGCAGTTCTTGCCCGATTTTGCTCATCTTAGAACATAACCTTCGCTTAGAGGATAGAAGTAAGCATACCAAATTGTAGCTCGACAGCTCTTAAACTACGGCTATAATCGCTGGGAAAGACAGACGGACAACCCCAAAAGGGGGGAGTTTGTGTGGGAAGTAGAAGTAGTTCTTGACTGATTTTGCTCATCTTAGAACTTAACCTCCGCTTAGAGGATAGAAGCTAGCATACCATATTTCGGCCCGATAGCTCTTAATCTACGGCTGTTACCGCGGAGACAGACGACAGACAGCCCCAAAAAAGGGAAGTTTGTATGGGAAGTGGGAGTAGTTTTTGTCTGATCTTGCTCATCTTGGAATATAACCTTCACTTAAAGGTTAGATGCTTGCATTCCATATTTCAGCTCGATAGCTCTTAAATTGCGACTGCAATTGCGGGGACAGACGGAAGGACACCCTAAAAAGGGTGAGCATGTATGGGAAGTAGGAGTAGTTGACCGATTTTACTTATCTTAAAACTTAACCTACGTTTAATAAATAAAAGCTTGCGAAACCAAATTTCTTCTCGATATCGAACAAACTATGGGGACCGACAGACGACACCCTCAAAAGGGAATTTTGTATGGGAGATGTAAGAAGTTTTTGTCCAAACTTGCATATCTTAGAACTTAACATTAGTTTATAATATAGAAGCTTGAATACCAAGTTTGAGCTTAATAGCGGACTCAGGTAGACAGAAGATGTTTCTATGGGACAGACAGGCGGACACTGCCAAAAAAAAGAGAGCGTATGGGAAGTGGGAGTGGTTTTGGTCCGATCTTGCTCTTCTTAGAACTTAACCTTCACTGAGAGGATAGAAGTAAGCATTTCAGATCGATTGCTCTTAAACTACGGATGCGATCATGCTGAACTTAGAACTTAACCTTCGCTTAGAGTATAGATGCTTGTATGCCATATTTCAGCTTGATAGCTCTTAAATTGCGACTTATATTGCAGGGACAGACAAACGGACACCAGCAAATAGGGGGAGTTGTATGGGAGATAGAAGTAGTTTTTTTACTCTCCTGACGGATAGGGGACAGACAGACGGATACCCTCAAGGGAATTTTGTATGGGAGGTGTGAGAAGAACTTAACCATAGCGTAGAGTATAGAAGCTTGGATACCAAATTTTAGCTCGATAGCTAACTCAAATAGACGGAAGAAGAAGTTTCTATGGTACAAACAGACGGACCCCGCTAAAAAGAGCGAGTTTGTATGGTAAGTGGGAGTAGTTTTTGTCCGATCTTGCTCATCTTACTAAATTATACCTCGATGGTGAGATTTGATAAAGGAACAAACAGACTAGGTCCATTACTTATCTTTCGGGTATTAACGTCAATAATGGACTGTATTACCGACCATGACGGACTTTATTACCTACATCGATATACTGCATTGCCTATATTTATTTCCAACTCAGCTCTTTAAAGTAATTTTTGGGTTGCAAGCTTAAACCTATTCATAAATACATTTTCTTATATATTTCAACGCTGCAGATTAAAACTTTCGCCAGCCCCACTAGCCCCATCATATCCAACATCCCAGCAATAGCAACAATCTCACCGACACTGCCGCTTATCAAACAGCGGTATAAAAGTTGCAATGTATCTCTTAGGAACAACAACAGAAACATTGCAAAGAAAAAAAAATATAAAACTGAAATCTTTCAAGCTGAATACAAAATCACGTAAGTAAACTAATGCCCCAGCATATACCACATGATGCATCCGCCAACTGTAACTCCCGTTATCCCCTCACTTCTCCCACGATCCCTTGCCCGTAGTAAAGTTCCTTAACCATCCCCCTTGAAATCACAGTAGAAATGAATAGAACAAAATGAAGTCGCCCTCGAATCAAGGAAGAAGAAAAAAAACTACACCAACAATATTTCCATTAAAAGAATAAAGAGGAGCAGCATAGAAGACGAAAAAGTATAGAAATTAAACCTTTTCTGAAAAAGATCGGGGTTGCGTTTTGCAAAGTTGCACAAGAAAAAAAACTAAACTAAACCATCATATATATGTACACACAAATCGAAATCCAATGCAAGAATATATATAGGTGCGTCCACCACCACCACTACCTATGGGGTGGCTGGTAAGTAACACAAGAAAGTGTTGGAAAAGTTTTGCTGCCACGGCCGGCTGCCTGCCCCCATGGTGCCAAGTAGCTGGAGTGTCGTATGCGAGGTTTGGCACAAGAAAAAAAATCTGTATTTAATGCTCCCAGCAAACATAGGGCGGGATTAGCATACCCAGAAAGATGAAAACAACACAAACTTGCAGGCGGCAGTCAACTTAAAGGAAGGTCCGAAGGAGGTGCAAAACAAACCCGACAGCAGGCACACCGAAAAACACACACACACACATAGTACACGAATGGACACTAGAAAAGCTCACCAGGACACTGCAAACATCAGCGTCACCAGCTAACAGGAGCAGCCATAAAAAACACCCAACACGTAAATGGCACTTGGTAGGACAAAAAAAACACGACTGCTATACAACAATGCGAATAGTCTGTCGTCGGTAAAGTCGCCGCCAACCGTCTAAGGAAGGACGACTTGGGTGTTGGGATGTGTGGAGGAAGGAGACGCGGGCTGAGGAGCCAAAGAAGGGCTTCATTAGTTTGCACTCAACGGGAAAAAATGGCACAGTACACCATACGACAACTACAACAGCAACTACAACAACAACAACGACAGCAAACTTCTAGACAAGAAAAAATCATTTGCAAAAATATGCATAAAAGAAAAAAACGGAGGCAAGTGGCCAAAGGATGAGTGAAAAAAAACGCTACGAATGGGAGTGAAAAAAAGGATTCGACCAATGCCTTGCTGCTATCATTGTAGTTGTTAATGAATATTCTGGAGAAAAATACATAACCAGATGGACGAAAGACCAACAACACAGCGTCAAAGAGACGGTAGACTTAAAACCACCAGTACCACCATCACCACCACCAACTCGCATCACTTCCCAGCCAGCCGTCATCAAACTATGGCATCAGCAACGCCCTTGCCACAACTACATGCAGGCCGCCTACTTTAGCCCCCACCCTATGCTTGGCAAGGTTTCTTAGGAGACAGACTCCATAAAACCCAGACTTGGTCATAGCCATAAACCCTACTAACACCCAGTCGCCTTCCTTTCTTCTCATTCCAACCACCACCCAAAACAATAAAGTGGAAATGGAAATGAGAGTATGGAAGAACAACAGAAACAACTACAACAACAAAACGCTGAACCAATGCTAGAGATGCAAAAACAGAAACTTGGACACGAAATATATCAAACTCTTATTGTCCAAGAGATGAGGTATCATATACTACACAACATACCACCTACATACATACATAAATACACATATAGTTATTTTTTTTAACAACAGTTATATACAACTAAAACCCTAAATGAGCACCTTGCGACCTCTCTCCACACCATGAACCACCCACCTACTAATACTCCATCTCATTTATGTAAATCCACACTTTGGTTTCATTGCAAAAAAAAAAATATAAATACGAGTACAAGAAATGAAAAATCCGACAACTGTTGCAAACAATATCCGAGTTAATGAACAACTGTGTTGTTAGCTATATTTGTGGTGGTTGTTGTCGTCGTTGTTTCCCCTGCAATAATTTCAAGATTTCTAGGTATTAGATTTATTTTAAGTACAAAACTCTAACATACAAATGATAGTTAAGCCACAAACACACACACACATAAATATATGTATATCGGGTGAGGCCTAAATGTAGGCTTCAAAGTTAGAAATTTTTCTGGCTGTTGGTTAGAAGTTTAAAAAAATTATGCAAAACAATATAAATATAAAAATTTAAAAAAAAAAATATACGGAAAATATAATAACTCATCAAAATTGAACATGAAATCTTTTAAAATATTAATTTTATCGTACTATAATTTGACATATTTGCTAAAATTGTTTATAAAAAAGTTATGTTAAAAACAATATGTTCCTGGGACAAAGGACATTTGAGACATAGAATTACAATACAAATTACAATAAATTAATAGATATCCACGTCTATACCTTTAAGGTATATATATAAAAGGATGAGAAAAAGCTTTTGATTAAAGCTATTTAACCTAATGAGGGTAGGAGGCAATTTAGGGTGGAGAGGACTGCCTAAACAAAATGTAGGGCATTTTTTTTAAATTATAAACATTTGTAATGTTGGTCACGCCAGAATCCCTTTGAAATTGACTTGGTCTCTTCTCTACATTACTGCCGAATTTCAGTATGAGATAAACAACCAAAAAATTCGGGGGACATTTACAAATCTTCTCCTCAATTTTGGAGAATTTTTTATTTTTGAATACATTTTTTGTTTTTCATTTTGTTCGGTATCCCTACCGAAAATATAAAAAATTATTATGTGGAATAGAAATATTTCTATTCCAAATATTTCAAATTAATTTTATAAAAAATTATGATATATACAGTAGGGTAATAACTTTTTGCATTTTTTGCAAATATCAAATCTCCCCAGACAAAATCGTGTAGGGCATGGAAAAATATTAAGAACTGCGTTTTTAGTTTTTCGCTATCGTTAAAAAAGGTTACGCACCAAACGCGTTAAAGTTTTGAATCAAACAAAGTTTAAAAAAAAAAATTATGAAGTAAAAATAGTACAAGATATATATCCGCTTTGTAAAACATCGCGTATTTTGAACCTAAAGTTTATATCTTACAATACCTACTTTAAATCTTTTATTGTTATTATTTGTTTACATACTTACATATGTATAAACCATATTTAAAAAAAATTGTTATTAAAAAAAAATTAAAAAAACATATATAAAAGGCATTTTAGAAATCGCTGTCGGTGCGTAAGGTTTTTTTAGCAAATTGAACTGAAATAGTTTTTTTTATCATTAATACAATATTTGCCATTAGAAAAGCCCTGGGGAGAATGTTGTCCAAAAAAAGTTATTACCCTAATATACAGTACGAGCTCGATTTTCGCAACTACCGATTATAGCAACACCCCGATTTGCGCAACCGCTTTTTTTTACAAATGAGTCTTGATAAGTGCAACACGTTCAAAAAAGCAGTATCGATGAGCGCAACTTTTCAATGTATTCGCAGAAATTATATGTTTTTTTTTTATTTGCATGCAATGTTACGCCATTGTTCAATGTGAGTGAGCAAATGACTGTTATAGGACAGTTTTTTTTAGTGACGTGAGGCATTTTGCACAAAGTAAAATAACAATTTTCAATAGAGGTTCGGTAAACGCAACAATCTCGGTAACTGCAACTGGCTTGGGCTGCTATCGGTTGCGAAAATCGAGCTCGTACTGTACTTCGACTCACCACACATCCCTTTAACATTTCTAAAATTACACCCAAAATTTTAACATTTATTATATGAATAGATAAAATTAATTTTAAAAAAATTTAATTTTAACGCCAAAAAATCTCTTTTTTTTTTTTTAAACAAAAATGTAATATTGATTTAAAAAAAAAATTAAATTCATTTAAAAATTAACCCAATACAAAATTACCTATTTTTGGATAATTAATATTTCTTTCATAACTTCCGAACGGACGATCGGAGGATATTTGAATTTCGTCAGTTTATTTATCTTGCAAAAGTATACCAACCCTAAGAAAACCGGCACTTTTACCTATTTTTGGATAATTAATATTTCTTTCATAACTTCCGAACGGACGATCGGAGGATATTTGAATTTCGTCAGTTTATTTATCTTGCAAAAGTATACCAACCCTAAGAAAACCGGCACTTTTGGCACGCCCCTCCTGGTACCTCCCATACAAATTACCGAATTGAACCTCATAGTTTTACATACATATCTTTTTTGTAATGACACTAAATTCAGTAATATGTTGGGTAAGATGTTTCGATTATTAAATTGGACTCAGGAATGAATATGGACTATATCGGTTCACGCCTTCTGGTAACTCCCATACAAAATGACCTATTTTGGGAAAATTACTATTTATCCCATAACTTCCAAACGGACACCTGGAGGGTAATGAAAATTGGTCTGTTAATTTAACCTTTAATAGGAGGCAAAACCTCAACTCAAAACCTAACTATTTGACACACCCCTTCGGGACCTCCCATACCAATGACCAAATTCACCCTTATAGTCTTATATGCATATCTTTTTTGTAAGAACACTGAATTCAGTCAAATTTGTATAGTATTTTATTAATATATTAAGCTTTAAAATTGCTAACATATGAGCGCAGAGCTAAACGTAGCTCCTAATTAAAAGCCTTACCAAAGTTTTTGCATGCAGCCAAAACAACATTACATCATTCAGGAGCTAAAATTTCAAATGTTTTCACCAAAACCTGATTACCTATTTATAAAATCAGAATCTACATCAAATTACCTTTCCAAAGAGGTATATTAATCCTTAATCGTAATGTGAATAATATTAAAAATAAACATATGTTTTATTTTTATAGTAATAAGTCGTTGTCGCAAAAAGATGTGAATACGGTCCTTATTTCCGAGTATTACTAATGACCAAACATCAAATATTTTCCTCATATTATTAAATTCGACACCTTAGCTTTCCGACAAAAATAAATTATGGTGTAGTTCGAACCTTTTTAAAAATGAATTATGGGCTGGCCTTACTCTACCGTTTTCCACTGTGCGGAGGTTTTGTTCTAAGATGAGCAATATTGGACGAAAACTACTCCCACCTCGCATACAAATTAACCCTTTTTAGGGGTGTCCGTCTGTCTATTCGTATATTAGGAGCTTTCGACTTGAAATTTGCCATGCAAGCAAGGTCGGTCAAAAACTATTCCCACCTCCCATACAGATTGCCCCTCTTTGGAGTGTCCGTATATTTGTTCCAACGATTACAACTGCAGTTCAAGAGCTATCGAGCTGAAAATTGGTATGCAAAGTTCTATCCTCTAACCGGAGTTTGGTTTCTGAGAAGAGAGACATCTGGCAAAAACTATATTCTTCTCACCCATTTTGGGCGTGTCCGTCTTTTGAACAAAAACTTCTCCTACATCACATACGAACTCAACCTATTTGGGGTCCGCCTATCTGTTTCCGCGATTACAACTGTAGTTTAAGAGCTATTGAGAGCTATTAAGTTTGGTATGCTACTTTCTACTCTCTAAGCGGAGGTTCTAAGATGAAAACGATCTGACAAAAAATACTCCTATCTCCCACACAAAGACCGCGTTTTTGGGAATTTCAAAATTCATAACAATATCTTCAGCGTATATATTAGTAAGGGTCGGTCCCCATACAAAAAAAAATTAGGCCAAAAAAATATCAAAACAAAACTCATACCGTTGTTCTTTGTATACTAAAGGCTCCGTTATCCTTTTAGTCACTTTTGACTTCGAAGTCAATTTTGACTTTTGACTTCCTGTATTTCGTTTTCTATATGCATATGATGCCCATTTCTTGTAATGTCCATGAAACTTTTGCCTCAGAAGTTTTAACTTAAATTCACAAACACAACAGTTATGGAGTTTTATTAAAGTGTTTTTTGATAATTTTTTTTTAATTAAATTATTTTTTTATTGACTTTCTTTTTTTTAAATTTATAATTTTTTTTTTTAATTTCAAATTAATTTTATATTTTTTTTTTAAATGATTTATTTTTTAAATTAAACAAAAATAATGATAATTTTGCAGTTAAAATTAAACTATTAAAATTAAATTTTTTTTATTTAGTACATTTTTCCAATTTTGTTACGATTTTTTAATTAAACTTATTTTTCTTTAATTAGTTTTTAAATATTTTGCAATTCTAATAAAGTCGATTTTATAAATTTGTGTTTGTGTTTTGTTTAAAAGCTTTTATTTTTTTGATTAAAGATTTTTTTTAAAATTTTTACTTTTTTTCAAATAATTTTTTATTTATTTTAGATTAAATTGATCGCATTAAACAAAATTAATAAATAACATAATAAAATACAAAAAAAAATTATAAAATTTTATAAAAAAAAACAGACCAACTAAATACAAACACAACGATGATAACATTTTAATAATATTTGTTTAATGTTTCTAAATAGCTTTTTTTTTTCTTTAAATGAATTCTTTTAAAAATATATTTTTTTAATTTAAAAAATTTGCCTTGGCATTAATTTTATTTTTATAAATATTTTTGAGCTTATTTTTTTGTAATCTCTTTCCTTAATTGATATATCCAAAAATTAGAAAAGCACAAAACATTAAAATTTTTGCTGAATTTTTTATTTTTATTTTTTTTATTATGTTTTTTTTGTATTTTAAGCCCAGTAGATCCGTTTGCATTTTAAATGTCCTTATATGTATGTCATCGGATCACATTATGAAGGTATATAAATTATTTTTAATTTCTTTGAATTTGTTAATTTATTTTAAATAATTTTGAAAATTAAGTTTTATATGGTTACGTGGTAGACTTTTTTCTACTTTTTGTCCTAATAGTATGATGGTAAACAAGACTCTGGTTTTTGAGAAAGATTCCCAAAATTAAAAAAAGTGATTAACAAAATGTTTGGCTTTCTCAAGGTAATATTTGGCATATGTATCCATTTTTATCTATATTACGATCTTGAGACCAATACGTCTTCTTACTATACCTCCATTATCTATGTTTATCTATTCGCTGCCATAATTTTAGGTGCCACATCTTATAAGATTCCTTACATGTTAAGCCATCTTATTAGGGATGCAATAGTTATTTCTAAAGACCCTAAGGTCTTAATAAAACTTTCATCACAAGCACATAGAGAGACCATATATCTCTTATGTGCTAGATGAGTCCACTCAGCCACCTTCTTTCCCCTTTCCCTACGTTTTTTTTTTTATTAAATTTAGACATTTTCACTTACCAATTGTTAGGCACTGATGATGAAATTCGCATGAGTTAAGCTGCGAGAGTAAAGGAACATTTGCAAGGCACTTTTGTTGCTTAGGAATCGTAGACCGGCTATTGTCTCTTAACTGCAATGGAAGGGAGGAAGACGCGAAAAGTTTGAGTTGATGTGCGGCCATATGGATGGATTTACCTTAACCTACCTGATTTTGCTATAACATATCTAAATTCTATCTATGATAACCTCCTCTCGGTGGTGAGTCATGGCGAGGAGGGTAATTGCGGCGTCGAAAAAATGGCGGCGAAGGATAACGAACATAATCGGGTGAAGGTTTTGTTTCTTGTGCTGGAGCTGTTTTATCATATATCCCCTGTTGTTGTTGTGGGGGAATTTGAAAACGATCGGTGGAGCCATAAGTTGATGTCCAAGGTGTTGGTGTAAAAGGCATTTGTACAGGATTTTGTTGACTTGGAGTGTATGCTAAGGGCAATTTGCTAGTATCACTGGTGGTTGCGGCTAGTAAAGGCCTTAAAGCTGATTGGTCTTGGTCAATGAGTTTAGCAAAATTGGTCATTCCAGCTGCCGCCTCACGGCTGGTGGAAGGTCGGTCATCTAAGGCTTGATAATTCTGCTGTAAACGCTTGGCTACACCGCCAATTGATGCGGTATATGTTGCATCTTGTGTGTTATATGTTCTGCTATAGGTATTTGCGTCTCCCTTATCCTCTTTTAGTGCCAAATTTATATGACCAAATCTATAGGCTATGCGGCCATGGCTTTCCTTTAATGTCTGCCATGATTTGGAGTCTATGGCAATATTAAGTTCTATACAAGATCCTTGTTCGCTCCACTTCCTTTGTAATATTCTCCAACCGCAGGTACGTAATTGATTTTGGGCCTCTATGGTATCGAGAATTTTAGCATTTGATAGACCTTGACTATTAGGAAAACTTCCTCGAACGTGATATGATCTTGGAAAATCTGCCTCTTCAATTACGTTTAACTGTAAGTGACACTTTCGTTTGATTATTTCTACATTTGCCTGCAACCACTGGGCCGTGGTGTGATTGGTGCAGACGACCATAAGCCAACCCCGGCGTGGATAGCAACCCTCAAACTCGGGTTTTATCTCTGAACCCGTTTCAATGGCGGCATCTATAATGGCCTCTTGCAGTGATGTAATTTCTTGTGAATTAAAGGGTTTGGTCCATAAGTCTAAGGGTATTATACCCATATTAATTGTACTTGAGCCAAAACGTGATTTCTTTGGAGATGGGTGTACGTTTGTTTCAGTCTCGCAGTAAGATCTCTTAACGGCATATTTACATTCCCTTGGAGTTTTCGCCATTTCTAAAGCTTTCTCTCTAGAGTGACCTTCTGCTAATGCCTTCTTGAAACGTCTCTTTTCTGAAGATTTTAATTTTACAAACTCTGGTCCACCTTCATAATGTTTGGGACTATTGCTTGCTGATTCTAGAGAACATCGAGAGGGCGAAGTTGGGTGTTGTTCAGTCTTTTGAATTTCTGTTACAGCTTCAGATGGTGGAAAATCTGTCACTAAAGGCACATAGGATGTTGTACTGGTGCTGCTTGACATTCTAGCATCACCAATTGAATGAAACTCGGCAGTGGGGTAGTAACTGCTTCCATAGGAAGTTGTCATTACAGATGCTGTCATCATTGCCATTTTTTGTTCCGTTGTTGCTGCTGTTTTTTTATTAGTTGTGTTTGAAGTTTGTGTAGATTGTGATTCTTGCAATTTTTCTTGTTTAAATTCCATAATATTACACTTTTAGCGGGTGGTGGAGTAAGCATTAAGCTTGAGAACCTTAATGTTCGTCAGCTTTGAGGCAATTGTTCATTATTGTTTTTAATTTTGTTGGTTTTAGATTGAAAATAATTTTTGTTAGGAGATCACAAATCTCTCTTTCTGACACTTTTAATTTATCGTATTTGTTTTGATCGTTGGTATAGTTTTTTTTTTTTTAATTTTCTATAATTGAAAATGTTCGTAGGGTAAGAAAGTGATAACAGTTTTGCTATTATCCCAAAAGTATGCTTTAATAAAAAATTTGCAAAATTAAAAAAAAAACAAAAAAACAACAAAAAACAAAAAAACAACAAAAAACAAAAAAACAACAAAAAACGACATAACAAAAAAGTCACGCTGTTCCAATATTACGCCAAAAATATGCCTTCTATTTTTTCAATATGAGGACAAAAGTATGCTATACATTTTTACAATACAGAACACCATAAAGTATGCTTCACATTACATATTACTTTTCGAAAAATATATAAAATTAGAGAATCGAATAATTAATTTAAATGTTTTAAGTATAAAAATCATTGCATTGCTCATCTTATAACTTAACCTCCGCTACGAGGATAGAAGCTGGCATACCAAATTTCTTATTGACAGCTCTTAATCTTCGGTTGTAATCCCGGGAACCGACAAACGGAAACCCCCAAAATGGGGCAATATGTATGGGAGGTGGGAATAGTTCTTGTCCAATGTTGTTGTTCTTAGAATTAAACCTCCTCTTAGTGAATAGAAACATGTATACAAAGCTTCAGCTAAATAGCTCTTAACCTCCAGCTCGCTAGCTCCTAAAATACGGTTGTAAACTCAGGGATCGACAGACGGACACCTTCATAAAAAGCAATTTGAATGGGAGGTGGGAGTATCTTTGAAATTAACCTCCGCTTAAAGAATAGAAGCTTGCATATCAGATTTCATCCCGATATCTCTTAAACTACGACTAGAATCACGGGGACACTCCCAAAAAGAGTCAATTTGTATGGGAGGTCGGAGTAGTTTTTGACAGATCTTGCTCATTTTATAGCTTAACCTGCGCATAGGAAATTGAAGCTTGCATACCAAATTTCGATAGCTCTTACACTAAGGCTGTAACGACTCCCCAAAAAGGGGAGTGTGAACAGGAGGTGGGAATAGGTTTTGTTCGATCATTCTAATTTTAGAACCTAATCTCCGCTTAGGGAATAGAAGCTTGCATACCTAAATTTCAGCTCGATAGCTCTAAAACTATGACGTAATCTCGGGGATAGACGGACGGACATCCTTAAATCGTCTTAGAACTCGACGCTGATCATACCTACCACGCCTCCATTGGGGCATTACAAATGGAAGAACAAACTGAATATAACCTTGGGTCACAGCGCACAATGTGAGATTTAGTCAATCTAGCGTCTCAAAATTAATTTTTATATGGAGTTTTA
The DNA here is from genome assembly GCA_964034835.1 of Muscina levida. Taxonomy (NCBI): domain Eukaryota; kingdom Metazoa; phylum Arthropoda; class Insecta; order Diptera; family Muscidae; genus Muscina; species Muscina levida. The sequence goes on from OZ035884.1 coordinate 11,411,539, forward strand.
GAGATATCGACTTGAAATTTGGCACGATCGTTAAGGAGATTATAAGCTTCAATATGGTGAAAGATAACTAGTTCCAACTAGTGTCAAAGGGGACTAGTTCCGAACTATCCTCAAAAACAATAGTTGGGGACAATTTTTTTTACACATTTATATTCAATATATCTTCTTTTTTTCTCTTCTAACTAAAACTTGTCGATATATTGATATAAGTACCCACATACAACCATTTCTATAAAATGCTTCAAGTTTCGAACTTTAGTTTTCGATGATTCTTTACAAATGAGAAAAATAAAAAGTTAATATTGTTTCAATGTTAAATTTATTGATATCTAAAACATTATAAAGAGGAAAAACTAAAAAATTCGACGAAAGTTCTTAAAAGAATGGAAAATATTCAAAATAAGATATTAATCAAAAACCAAAATAAAGAAATTATATACAAATTATACAAAAGTAAAAAGCGAAAAGTAGAAATAAAAAAAAATTAGGAATTTATACAAAAATAAAAATTCCAGAGTGCTGCAAGCAAAGTTTTTTATGCTAAATTATCAAATTCATCATTTAGTTGGGTGTCAGACAAAAGTGCAATGACCTCAGAAGGTAAAGTAGAACGCTTGGTTTTTGGGGGCAAACGTAAACTTGCAATCAAAGGGTCTGACGTGATAAGCAACCTATGCAATAAATCTATGTTGGTGTCAACTCGGGACGTTTTTCTTGTGAACAGTTCGCGATACTGTCTCGACTCTTGCGTGCTTCTTGCGCTTCTTCAGAAAAGTTTCCTATGGGAAGAATGCATGAAGATATTGACTCTTTGCATTTCCGTTTTTGTATACTCGAAGCACTTTCAGCAAACTCTTTTTCTCGCTTTCCGCGTTGCGGAATTTGTTTTGAAGTTGATGGTGCGTGATCAAGAGCAAAATCAACAGCAGAAATTTTTGAACTTAGCCAAATAGCATTGTCATGCATAAAACTTGCTTTATCACGGTGAGATTTGCTCCATCGCGGTTGAAATTGGAAGCAAAGTTTTTTTATTCGATCTTTAATTTTGGTATCGTCAACATCTGGTCCAAAAATTGATATAACGTGCTTTTCGACCGCTTCTGTTTTTTCTATTTTCACCTTGCTCAACCAAATCCAAAATAGCTCCTCTCGCGATATTTCACTCATACTAAAAAAAGGCAAAAAATGGGCAGGATTTTATTTTTTAAATTTGTTTTAGGCACATTAACAAAGATTCTGCTGGCATTCCCATCACGGAACTCCGTGGGACTTGGAAGTTCTAGTCTATCAAAAATTTGAAAGCTTTAAAATTTGTCTTACCTTTTAGGTGGTTATAAAACAATTTTTTCAAAGTACTTGAGTGCAAAAATAAATATTGAATAAAACAAAAATTTTAAGTTTAAGTAATAACCTTTAATACAAAAAATATTTTAGGCCAAAAAAAACACTCACAACTTCGACCTGATCACTCAAACTTTTGTGATCAATACAAGCTTGAAAATCAATTGTTTCATGCTATGAAATTGCTCGTGTTTGATAGCTGTTATCACGCCAATAACATTTTTTTATTCTCTTTTGTGTTTGTTTTCGTAACAATTGGGGTCTCTTCTCACGTTAAAAAAAATATGAGCGAGTTACGAAAACATTTTTTTTTTAATTTCGAGATGCCAGCATCGACCTGCACTTATTGAAAAACAACATAAATCAAATAAAATTAAGGAAAAAAATTTTTTATAAAAAACTAAAGAAAAACTATTCTTAAAAAAAGGTTGAACACAGCACTTCTACTAGCCATTACAGTATTCAGAACACTAAATTAGGAAGCCTTTTAACACAAATTGGTTAATATCGTTAATTCTCTAAATTTTGCTAAAATACAACAAATTTTATTAAAGTTTGACTTCTGTTCAACTTTTGTACCAAATTCTGTTGCAAAATGAGAATTCCTTTTCTGATCCCGACAAGTATGCTGCATTAATATTGAATTATTTGAAACTCCCAGAAAGTAGGCAACGAAATTATCAACATGTTGTTAATTCATAACGCAGCGTTATAAAAATCTATTAGGACAACGATTTTCTCAAATAACAACTATTCGTTGGTGAGTAACAGTAACATTAAATTACAGTGAAACTTCGATATAACGAATCTAGAGGGGACCGAAAAATACTTCGTTATAGCTATTGATTCGTTATACATATGCATTGTGAAACCTTGGTATAACGAAATTTAAAGAAATTCGTTATAACTATAGTTTTTTTTTGTCCGAATTCTATTTTACACGAAAATACTAGTATAATAATAAAAATTAACTATTTAAGAGGTAAATAAAAAATTAAGTTTTTATTATTTTTTTATTTTATTACATTTTAGTAAAATATTGTGTAATTTTTGTTTGTTTTTTCTCGTATAGAAATTGATTTACGCTTTAATACACTCATTTTGACAAAAAAGCAAAACAGAACTGACTATGTAATTTGTGGCGCTTTACATATTAACCTGCAAAGACATTTACCTTTCGTTGGTTTTAAAAGGGAATTCCCCGTTTTGCTTAAAATTTAATTTTGCTTTATGCTTTATTCTGACTTCGTTGTATGTAGGCTATAGTTCAAGACTTCGTTATGTAGAGGCTTTTGATAATGACTTACACACTTAAAATGTTATATGTATGTATTACTCAATTATAATTTCGTTGTATAGAGGCTTTTGAAAAAATACTTCGCTATATAGAGGCTTTATAGATCAGAATTTTTTCGTTATAGCTATAGAGCATTTTTGTATGAAAAACTTTGCAATAAAAAGGTTTTTTCAAGGGTCTCAGCTAAAAATTCGTTATATTGAGTTTTTCGTTATAACGAAGTTCGTAATATCGAAGTTTCACTGTATCTTAAAAACTAAACTAGACACTAAGAAATAGTAAAGCTTAATCTTCAGTAATAGTTATGTTTTTCCTGCAATTTGTCGATACATGGCTCCCTTAAATATGCTACGTTTTTTTAAATATTACAGCCAGTACCAAAGTATTTGTAGTTACCCATTAAAATATGCAGCATTATTTCTTTTGCAGTACACTTAAAACTATCATAGTTGCTAACTTTTGGGTGATTTCTATAAGAATAATAACTAGACATTGAGAAATTTATTTAATGACTGTATTGTTGCAAACATTTTCAGTAAATTCCTTTAAATTTCCTATAGTACTCAACTCCTTTCGATTTTAAGCTCCCTAAACTATGCTGCAAATTTTCTGACTGAAGTCAGCCAGAAATCTATTTGATATTTTTTAATTACTACCCCCCAAAATATGCCTCATTTTAGCAATAACTTAAACTAACATATTTTCAGGAATTTTTTTCCAACTTTTAAAGGAAATTTCTCCAAGTAAACTAAACTAGATGTTAAAACATAGCTCATCAATAGTATCAGTAAAACTTAAAAATTTTTGATGTGTTTTTTTCCAACAGTTCTGGCGTAATGCAACGCCTAGTTTTCTGTGTTTTTATTTAGCTTAATTGCTTACTATGATTTTTAATTACATCTTTTAATTACCCCCGAAATATGCAACATTTTTTTGGCAATAACTAAAACTAACAAATGATGCTATGTTGTTAAGGAATTTCTTACTCTCGTTAATGGTTTATTCCTCTAAGATCCCCAAATACCCGTAGACATTAAGAAATTGCCCCTCCAAGTTCTCCATCGTAATGACTATGAGTTTTCTCCGGTTCCGCCGGCACAACTTTTAATTGCCATCATTTAAGAGTTGCATGCTCAATTAAACTCACATCTTCCTTACGGAACAATGTGTGATAAAGATATTACACCAAATGAGTTTAACTTTTGGCCAAAAGTCATATGACACCACCATCAACCCCGTTCACGCGCCAGCCATGGCGACATTGGTGTGAGGTGATAGTGAGAAGCTGTTGCTGATGATGTTGATGGTGATAACATCAAGGACATGTCACAACTTTTCACTAAGTATGTACCACCACCACCACGTGACCACTTGAAACTAATTAACTGTTATTTTATAGTGTGTCATTAGCATAACCCCTTTTATGTACCTAACTATCAACCCTTCACACCAACTGACCTAACCAAATACTGACCCGAACCATTGCGGGTTATAGTTTTGTTACTTGATGATCAATGAGTGTTAAGTTTTAAGTAAGTAATATTTTATAAACAACCAGTCCGGTTGTCCATCAACCCCCCTTCCCTTCCATGAGGCATAATAGTTCTTTCAATGATGTTCAACCCTTTTGCCCTTCGCGCACTTGGCCAAGGCACACAGTTCATTTGAGGTTTCAAGGAGACCTGATGGGCGGTCGGAGGAGGGTTGGTAATTGTGGCTTACTCATGGTTAAACAAATAATTATGCTTCAAATTGTTCGCTTTGAGGTCTCAATTTATTGTTTGTAGTACAAGTTAAATATTCGTGTAGATATATATCCTCATCGGTGATATCATGGTCGTCAGCAAGTGGCAGTGGCTGTGGCTGTGGAAGTAGAAGCAGTCACTTTAGCATCTGCAACGATGCGACGACATAGTGCTATAGTCCTCATAGAGCAGCAGCCGAAAAGTATGCTTTGTAATTTGTAAAATATAATTCCCTCTCAGATGTTGAATGAAGCGCAACTAGTGGAGCTCACAATGTCGATTTCACAGCAGCTTGTACTCTGTGTGTGACTGTGTGCCTGTATGTAAGATTGTGTGAAAAATCTACCAACGTCATTTAGCATAAACTCGTACACACTCAACTGTCTGCTCGCACAGATTCGAAAAAGATTACCCTTTCTAATAGGGGTTTTCCGCCCAAGCACGGCAAAACTTTTACAAAAATTTCAAATGTAAACACTGCAACAACAAGCTGTTGTCAAACCCCTTCTTCTAGCGTTTTTAGTAGAAAGTAACCGCACATCTCGGTAAATTGTAAACTGCTAAAGACAAACGATAGCTAGTGTCTGTCCGCCCCGGCAAGACAGACAGCCACAGCCAGCTAGATGAATGAGCGGACGGACGGATATTCAGTTGAGCAGGAGTAACAACATCCCAAAATGTTATCACATCATCAAGTATTATTAGATTAATGAAAATGTTTAAGGCAAATATGATTGTTGCTGCTACCAACTTAAGTTATGAATATTTAATTGTGTTGAAAGTCAAACATGTTGACAATATTGTTGTCGGTCGACATTACCAAAAATGAATATGCGCTCAACCCCCTGATCCCGACAAGTATGCTGGATGAATTTTACACGATTTGAGTACCCCCAGACAATAGGCAACGGATAATGAGTAACAGGTTGTTAAGTCATGATGAGGAATCATAAAGTCACTTAGGATAACATTAACTCATTTGAAGGATATGCGTTGAAGAGCAATAAAGGCATTATTTGCAACTGCAGAATAGTAACACATGAAAAATTATTATTGTAAATATTATTCAGATTAGTTTATATTTAGGAAAAATACACGATATGATTATTTTTATTATGGACATATAAATTATTGTACATCTGCCCAATTTGTCATTTTGGAGAAAAATTTTTTAATGCGATTTTAAATGCAGTTTTCAATAGACTTAAAAATAAAGTTGTAAACTAAAAAAAAAAATATAAAAAGAAATTAAAACAATAAATAGCAATAAAAACCAATAATAAAAAATAATAATACAAAAATATATTGATAAATAAAAATAAATAAAAAATGACAAAAAAAATAGTAAAATAAAAATAAAAATTAACTAATAATAACATATATGAAAAAATTAATAAAAAAAAAAATAATAATAAAAAAATACAATAACGTTAAAAAAAATTTTTTAAAAAAAATAATAATAAAAAAAATACACTAGGTAAAAAAAATTAAAAAAAAAATGATAATAAAAAAAAAGTAGTAAAAATAATAATAAAAATTAAAATAAAAAAAAATTAATGAATAAAAACCAAAAATAATAAAACCACTGAAAATTATAATAAAAAAATTTACAGAAATAGTTTTGTAAATAAGTCTTTTTTTAAAGTTTATTATTATTTTTTTTATTATTTCTATTCTTACATTTTTATTACCACCTTTTTCTATTATTGTTTTTAGTTTTTTTTTATTAATTACTGTAAATTACTTTAAATAATGTTCTTACAATTTTTGCATAAGTTTGCTAATATTTTTTTTTCATTTATTATCTTTTAAATTTTTATAATTTTTTTATTTATCTTTTTTTATTTGCATTATTCTAATTATTTTTTATTTTGCTTTACTTTTTTATTATTTTCTTTATTCTTATACTGGTGAGCCAGCGCACAAAACCAAACTGGTCTAGTAGATAGAGACTGAAAGCTATGTTCGAACTAATTTTCAATGAAAATATTTCTTAACCATAGATCTGTACTTAGAGACTGAAAAATTTTGTTCGCCCACTCCTTACTTTTATTTATTATTTTAATATTTTAATTTATGTATATTTTCATATTTTTTTTATTAGTTTTATATTAATTTTTAATTTTTATTATTATATTTTTTTTAAATTTTTATTATCAAATTTTTTTATTTAGTTTTTTTATTTGTATTATTATTTATTTGATTTTTTTTATTATTTTTATTGAGTTTTTATTTATTATATTCATATTTTTATTACATTTTTATTTATTACATTCATATTTTTTTATTTATATTTATTTGAATTTTATATTTTTATATTTTATTATTTTTATATTTTTATATTTTTATATTTTTAGATTTACATATTTTTATATATTTATTTTTTTATATTGTTATATTTTATATTTTTATGTTTTTATACTCTTACATTTTTATATTTTCATTTTTTTTTATATTTAAAATGTTTATATGTTCAAATTTTGTATCATTTGATACACTAACGAAAATTTGATATATTTGTTATATGTTTATATTTTTATTTTTTATAAATTTATATTTTTATTATTTTTTTTATATATTTTAATATTTTTATATTTTTAGATTTACATATTTTTATATATTTATTTTTTTATATTGTTATATTTTATATTTTTATGTTTTTATACTCTTACATTTTTATATTTTTATATTTTTATATTTTTACATTTTAATATTTTTATATTTTTTTATTTAGTTTTTTATAAATAAGTTTTATTCGACGTTTATAATTATTTTTTATTTATATTGTGATATTTTTTTCTATTTATTTTCAATTTTTTCTAATTTTTATATTTTTCTTTAGTTTATATTTTTATATTTGTATATATTTTTATATTTTTATTTATGGTTTTATAATTTTTTATTTTCTTTATATTTTTTATATTTTTTATGTTTTTATAATTATTTATATTTGTGTATATTTTCATATTTTTATTTTTTCTACCAAAATTTGTTAAAAGTCTTTCATATTCTCTATATCATCTTCGTCAGATGCAAGAAATTGAGCATAAGGAAAATCGAAGAAAATTAAAAAAAATCTAAATATTACATTCAACTTGATGAACGCCCTGGTTTCTGTACCTAGATTTGATTTTAATGAAATGTTGCTATCACAAATATGCAATAATTTCTAGGCTGATGGTTTCCATCGCCTATACTTCGTTTCATCCATCAATTAGAAATTCATAAAGTCCCTGAGCGCTGCAAAGCAAGCAGGATTCACAGAAGTCCAAGAAAAAAGTAAGGAAGCGAAAAAATCTCATATAGCAAAGAAAAAAGTTAGTTACAAAGCCAGAATGCTGAAGTAAATTGCATTTTCCAGATCAGAGTTAATTTTTTTCTTCTTCTACATACGCCCATCTTCTAGCCCCGCCACCCTATTGGCCAGGGTAGAACTGTGCTGTGAGTGCTGTGCTGAGAAAGCCATTAGAGCAAGAATTATTGATTTGTAAGGATACCAAGTAAAGGAAGAGTTGGCTTACACTCTACAATCTACTGCACCCACATATATACACACACATACACAGTAAACCGGCCAGCTGTGTGTTGTACATGTAATCACACGTAACCAACACCAACACATAACTTGCATTGGTCAAGATTTAATTACAATTCCATGTCCCGTTTTTTTTTTTTTTGTTACCTCTTGTGCTACTGCTTCTCATTTATTTCCTTCTTCTTGTGCTTTGTGCGCTTGCTTCTTCACGACTTCCGGCCATATCGCCGCATCTGACACGTCCGAAAAAAAACTGTGAAAAATGTTAAATGTTGCAATTGCAAAAGTGAAAAACGAAACGAATGAAAAAACGTTAACGAAATGCAACATTAAAACTACCTTACAAAACCTCTTTTCATAGAACAATGCTAAGTCGGTGGGGGGCGCAACAAAAAACAAAAATCTCACTCTTTCACATGCCATAGTAGGTAATAAAGATTTGAGCAACAAAACCAAAAAAATCCCAAGAACTCAATTCTTAGGGAATAGTGTTGTTGCTGCCAGAGGAGCAACTACAATCAGTCTAGTATTGGCTTACAGGGTCCTATTGCAACCATCGCCTAGCAACATCCTTTAATTACTCCATCTTGCAGTTCGCCTCCCCACTAGATTCTTGGTTTTCTATTCTGTTTTTTTTTCGAAAATGTTGCTAAAACGGATGTCAAGATGCAACCAACAGCACTAAAGGCGAAGGCAAATGTTTTAGGAGCGGAAGAAAAAAGAAACTGAACTAATGACGGGAAAAAATGACAACGGCAGAAGATTTACGAACTAACGATGACAATACTTGATATTTCAATTAGAGGTAAGGTTGGTGTTTAAAGCTTAAAGATTGGCTCCGAAAAAAAACTAATATAGATAAAATTTTAAAGTTGTTAAACTAAAGGAGAGATATTTTTTTTATAAAGAAATGATCTCAGAGAGTAACTTTTTATGATGAATTTTGATAGTACTTCTCTTTTTATTTGAATGGAAAGGTGTCTTGACAGCAATTAAGAGACTCTGTGTAGGTAGAAAAGTGTCCTGAAAAGCAGTTAAGAAAGCATTTTTACCAAAAAAAATTTGTTCAGAAAACGTTTTGCCTAAAGAGAAGAAGTTTGGAAAGCACTTATATTTTAAATAATTATGTTCGAATGCATTTTTCGTTATGAAAAGCTTCAAAGGAAAATTTTTTATATAGGAAATGTCCTGGAACATCCTTGTCTTTCATTCAAATAAAAGTGTCTGTTTCATAGATAAAACTGTCTTGGAAGGAATTTTTCATTCGAAGAAATTTTGTATTAAGAAAAGTTTCATATAGGAAATATCATTGAACCCACGTTTCAAGCATCGTACTTTCATAGGAAGAAAACTGTGGAAGAAAATTTGTCATTAGTTTTGTAAAATATTTTTCGTATAGAAGTGTCCTATGTCCAATGCTACTAAAACGCTTATCACCCGAATAGCAAAAAAAAAAAAAAGAAAAAGAAAAAAAAACAACACAAAACAAAGCTAACTTATCACGAATTAAATATGAGAATGTCATTGCAAAAAAGCTGCAATGGTTAAAATACCAGCATCGTTAAATCAAGCAGAGCCGTCGTCATCAGCACGACGCAAAGAAAAATCTAGTAACAACTACAAAAACATTAGCAAACAACAAAACGGAAGTAAACCACTAACAGGAAGCTGTGTTAAATACTTTGTTGTTACTCTATACTCAGCTCTTACATAGACACTCACATACACAGGCATACACTCTCCCATTCATTCACTCTTAACGAACAGCTGCAGTTGTTGGAGCAGCAGCACCAACCGTGTGTTAGAAATGGGAGGGGATTTGATATTTAGTGCTACTGCATGAGTGCATGTATGAGTGTGTGCTGATGCAGCTTCTTCTTGTGTAATTTAGTTACATTGTAATGGGTGTCATTTCATGTGAGTTGTAAAGTGAAGAAATCTGTTTTTTTACTTCGATTCGCCAATTGTTTCGTTTTTGGCCGGTGTTGTTGTAATTATATTGGGAACTACTTTTTGGAGTATTTGTTGTTTGGTTTATGTGATGTATTTTATATAAACATTTAAAAATATAAAAATATAAAAATATAAATATAAAAATATAAAAATATAAAAATATAAAAATATAAAAATATAAAAATATAAAAATATAAAAATACAAAAATATAAAAATATAAAAATATAAAAATATAAAAATATAAAAATATAAAAATATAAAAATATAAAAATATAAAAATATAAATATATAAAAATATAAAAATATAAAAATTTAAAAATATAAAAATATAAAAATATAAAATATAAAAATATAAAAATATAAAAATATAAAAATATAAAAATATAAAAATATAAAAATATAAAAATATAAAAATATAAAAATAAAAAATATATTGATTTGGAATTTGTTTCAAGCTCAAGACCAGTGTTTTTGAAAGAAGTTTATAGCAGAATGATATTCTCATAATGCCAGGCAGTCTGTACAGCTGTTTCGGATTCAGCCACGAATCCTCATCAGCAGACTTTGGTACAATGGTTGCAAATTGTTCATCAAGTCTTATGCACCAGAATCTCACATCGAAATGAGAATTCTTTCTTGAGTGCATAGACTCGAAAAACTTCACAACCATTCACTACGAGAAACCATTTGCTAAACTTCTTTCTTGTTTTGCTTTGTTTATGTTGAGAAAGCCGTCGGCTTTCAAACAACATGTTTTTGTTGTTGGTTTCGCAACCAACAGATTTGCCATAAGCATTATTTCAGCTTTGCGGCTCGCCGTGCTCTGCGTATCATCATCGTTGTTTTTGTATTTATTCGGTCTGTTATTAGAACATTGATTTGGAATTTGTTTCAAGCTCAAGACCAGTGTTTTTGAAAGAAGTTTATAGCAGAATGATATTCTCATAATGCCAGGCAGTCTGTACAGCTGTTTCGGATTCAGCCACGAATCCTCATCAGCAGACTTTGGTACAATGGTTGCAAATTGTTCATCAAGTCTTATGCACCAGAATCTCACATCGAAATGAGAATTCTTTCTTGAGTGCATAGACTCGAAAAACTTCACAACCATTCACTACGAGAAACCATTTGCTAAACTTCTTTCTTGTTTTGCTTTGTTTATGTTGAGAAAGCCGTCGGCTTTCAAACAACATGTTTTTGTTGTTGGTTTCGCAACCAACAGATTTGCCATAAGCATTATTTCAGCTTTGCGGCTCGCCGTGCTCTGCGTATCATCATCGTTGTTTTTGTATTTATTCGGTCTGTTATTAGAACATTGATTTGGAATTTGTTTCAAGCTCAAGACCAGTGTTTTTGAAAGAAGTTTATAGCAGAATGATATTCTCATAATGCCAGGCAGTCTGTACAGCTGTTTCGGATTCAGCCACGAATCCTCATCAGCAGACTTTGGTACAATGGTTGCAAATTGTTCATCAAGTCTTATGCACCAGAATCTCACATCGAAATGAGAATTCTTTCTTGAGTGCATAGACTCGAAAAACTTCACAACCAAATGGTTTCTCGTAGTGAATGGTTGTGAAGTCTGCTGATGAGGATTCGTGGCTGAATCCGAAACAGCTGTACAGACTGCCTGGCATTATGAGAATATCATTCTGCTATAAACTTCTTTCAAAAACACTGGTCTTGAGCTTGAAACAAATTCCAAATCAATGTTCTAATAACAGACCGAATAAATACAAAAACAACGAATAAAAAATATAAAAATATAAAAATATAAAAATATAAAAATATAAAAATATAAAAATATAAAAATATAAAAATATAAAAATATAAAAATATAAAAATATAAAAATATAAAAATATAAAAATATAAAAATATAAAAATATAAAAATATAAAAATATAAAAATATAAAAATATAAAAATATAAAAATATAAAAATATAAAAATATAAAAATATAAAAATATAAAAATATAAAAATATAAAAATATAAAAATATAAAAATATAAAAATATAAAAATATAAAAATATAAAAATATAAAAATATAAAAATATAAAAATATAAAAATATAAAAATATAAAAATATAAAAATATAAAAATAGAAAAATAGAAAATACAAATAAAAAAAAATTAAAAAATAGTATAACAAACATTGATGAAAGTGAAGGAGTCACAGCAAAGGGTGCTGATGATGATAGTTTGGCAACTATCGAAATGGCTATCCGCCCTGCCAGCTGTCAACAAAATACATTTCACACAAATCTTGTTAAAACAAACTCTATTGGCATTAATTGCCAATAGTAATTGATCTTAAACCGAACTATGGAACATTAGTTATTTTAAATATTCTTATTATATTGAATAGTTTTAACATTTTTATAATTTTTTTCTTAATATTTTTAATTTTTAATCTTAATATTTTTAACATTTTTAATAATTGTAATATTTTTAATATTTTTAATAATTTTAATATTTTTAATAATTTTAATATTTTTAATTATTTTAAAATTTTTATATTTTTAATAATTTTAATATTAATAATTTTAATATTCTTCAAATTTTTAATTTTTTTTTTAAATTGTTATATTTTTAATAATTTTAGTGTTTTTAATATTCTTTATATTTATAATATTTTTAACAATTTTATTATTTTTTATATCTTGATGTTTTTAATATCTTTATTATTTTTTATATTTTTAAAATTTTTAATATTTTCTATATTTAATGTTTTCTATATTATTAGAAAACTTTCCCATTTTGAAAACTTCACCTGAAAACATTGATCTATGCTAAGCAACAATTTCCGAGCCAACATTTCTTGTCTAGAAGACAGCGCTAAATTGCAGCGTTACCAATCCCCCTCTTCCCTCTTTCCCTCATGGGGTATGATAAATTGCTTTCCTTTGCAGTAATATTCTTTAGGTATACATCTTTTTGGGAATCCGCCAATATTTCACATCCATCCATTTATTCGTTCGTTCGTTCTTATGACTTAATGAAGTAAATTGTCTTATTGCGGAAAGTCAAAGCGCCGTTATGTCGGATAACTTAATTATAACGAGCGTAATAAAACGCTTATCACACCGCTTCCCTGCATTCATCGTCTTAACTTTAAGGATTGTGGTTTACAGAGCCGGAAAAGTGGGGAGTGCTTCAAATGAATTTACACACACACACACACTCATTCGAATACTTACTTACACGAAAGAACTGTTTGCGTTATCCCTAACACAGAGAATAGTGAGGTGGGTGAGACAAACTTACCTGCAAAAAAGAGAAGAAAAGGAAAAATAAATAATTAATTATATGATTAAGTGGCAAATAAAACAAGAGAAATCAACATAAATTTTTATATAGCCTGCCCTGCCTATTACATACACATTGAAGAAGTTACAAAAGGGGGTTTCAAACACGCTATGGAATAGTATTGTAATACACAAGTAAGGCACTTCTTAAGGGTGGGTGGTGTGATTGAGGACAACCCTTTAGGTTAGGTGTTACATAAAAATGTGAGCTGTAAAACAACCTAAATTATGTTTGATGATACAATGACAAACAATCCTTTTTCTGGTGCTGCTGCAGCCTTGTCATTGACAATAACAACATTTTATGTAATGATTGCATTAATAAACAAATGAAAAGCATACTTTAGGGTGGTCAATGTCACTACAAACTCCCTCTAGAAAACGCGTGGCAAAAAAACTTTTTAAGCGAAATTTTTAAATGAAATCATATTTTTCAATTATATTTTCTATTTAGCTCATTGAGGGTTATTTACCGATGACAACGACGAGGGACACAAGGGTTTGCTGTTTGTAGTGAGGCTTAATTAAATCAGTCAGCATGCTTATAGGCTGACTGACTTTCAAAATAAGAAGCGTGTCCTTTCTCCTGGGGGTTTAATACTCCAAAAAAATTTTGTTTTAAAATCTTAGCCAAAATCTTACTATTGTTTGATAGAAAAATAAGCAATTTTTTAATTATTTGACAGGCTGCCAAAGAAAAACATACTTTTAGGGTGGTAAATGTGAGAAGGGCTTTAAATATTGAATAGCCTATAAAGCCAAGACATCTGTACCAGCTATTGTTTAGCAGAAACTTTGAAAATTTGTATGCTTTCAAGATTTATAGATGTTGTATCGGGCATACTTTAAGGGATGTTATTTGATTATCAAAGAGAGAGGGGGGTGGAAAAACATTAAGCATACTTTTAGGTCAATATTTCATGTCCAATAAATCCACTTAAATTTCAATTGTTTGCTAAGTGAATGAAACCGAAAAAAGGGTTTATGGTTTAAGATATCAAGAAACAAATTTCGAAGCATAACTGAAGGGGTAATTATTAATGTGAACACGCAAAACATGGTTACGGTCTCAATATACAATTACAATCAAAATATAATACATCTCAATATTTTGTAGTACCTAAGGGCTATTGATTAAACATTTTTGTAAATTTTTAGCAAGAAAAAGTTATGCAGAATAGTTGTTATAGGTTGTATATATAATTAAAATTTATTAGAATCAAAAATATTAATTTATATAGAATGTGTAATATTATCAATTTTGTATTTATAAAAACTAAAAAAAAACAAGTACTCCTATATAATTTATCAACTTTCTTAGTAATAGCATACCTTCAGGGGCAGTGCTATACAAAAAACATATCTACACACATATTTCCTCAATAAATAGAAACTGTTTCACTCTCAATTATTTCTCATATGAAAATCTAAAATAAACGTGCCATAGGCATCATAGCCATCATGCAAAAAAAAAAACTGCAGTATAATTGCAGGCTACCAAAACAGCAACCAACAGCGACGGGATGACAAACAAAAGTGGTCACTCTCAAAAGGTGTGCACTCTTCTGCTGTATTCATTCATCCACCCAGCCACACACACACCTCATATTCAATGGAATTGTTTGCACATCGTGTTGCATATCCTCTAGGCTTTGTAAGAAAAAACACACACGGCAATGTATCTGAAGCCTTGCAAAATGGTTACAAATTGGTTTGACGTGACTTTGGTATCAGTCAAAAACCACGCAAAAAAAAAACTGAAAAAAGTAGAGCGCATATGACACTTCCAGTAAGACACATCAATTAAAGCATATAGCTAGGGCGTTTTTTATTGATGGCCAAAATTGTATTGCATACACAGTGGAGCTAATAGCCAGCAAAATGGCAATAAAATACAATTAAGGGAGAGTAGTTGTTATAAAAAGTTTGATCTGGTTAAAAACATGTCCTTATGAAACATTGCATACTTTTAGGAGGTTATAGCAGTGGAACATATCTTCATAAAGAAAAAAAATAAAGTGGTGCCAGAAGTATTTTAGATTTTAAAATAATTAATTTCTTTGTACATCGTCGGCTTAATGAGCCAACCTGCTAAATCTACTTTTTAAGTAAATTGTGATTTTTATGCGGAAGAGACCAGCATGTAGTTTTCTTCCATTTGAGTCTTAAGGTGTGTAAAAAGTTTTGATAAGAAAAACTGCTAAATCCACTCATAGAAAAATGATTGTAAGGAAAACTGCTAAA
This sequence comes from Muscina levida, assembly GCA_964034835.1. Lineage (NCBI taxonomy): Eukaryota > Metazoa > Arthropoda > Insecta > Diptera > Muscidae > Muscina > Muscina levida. Next base: position 11,426,961 of record OZ035884.1, read on the forward strand.
TTCAATAAGTTATTACTATATTTTTTTTGGTAATTCTCTCAAACTGAAAATATTAATCGTAAGAAGTTTTTTGTTTCTCCTGTAAAATGTTCTGAAAAGAGACAGCAGTATTGAAAATTAAACTGACGATATATTATGAATGTGGACTACTTTCTAATTTTATTTTCCTAAAAAAAATTTTATTTATTAATTTTTTTCAAATTCTAAATTGTTGTACAATTTTATTACCAATTTTTGACTACTTCTTGTTTACAATTTTATATATTTGTTTGTATTAATTTTGTTTATTCTATTTAAATATTTGTGATATTTTAAATTTTGTATGAAATTGCCTCGAATATTATTTTAAGGAAATTTGTACCACTAGTGTTTCCAAAGTACAAGACTACCTTAGTCTATCTACGACATTCTACTTTTTTGTATTTACATTTTTTTTCTAATTATATCCTACATTGTGGGCTGGTCGCACCACCTCATCCCTGTCCCAGTGATTCCACGGACAAAAATCAAATGTCCTGAATTTGATTTCATACGATGATAACCGTCGTCGTTTTGTGTCTCTCTGCTGCGGCCTCAAACAAAGCCACTTCCGATTGTCATCTTCCGTATGTTGATGATCCCATCATCAGCATAGTCATCAGCATCCATATCACAGCTACGCAATTAAAGCATACTTTCAGATGAGAACACAAATGACAAACTGTGGCATACTTTTGTGGGTATACGAACGAACGAAATCCGGAGACTGTTATAACAATTATAAATCATAATACTAACATCGAATTTGAAAGGGGTATTATTTAAGTGAGGCAGACGACAATGAGAACACAATTAACAAAAAACAACAACAATTTCAAAAATGTATTGCAAAAATATAAAGGGCGTAAGAACGGATAAAATCTTAATTTTAGGGCAGATTAGAGTCTCCGTTTTTTGAGGGTACTAGAGTGAGGGGCTTTTCAAATTTCGGCAAAACTACAGACATTGATATATTTTTGATTAAAATATTTTTAAATTGTTGTAAAAAAAAATTAAGAAACATTTAAAAAATTAATTAATTTTAGATATTTGTAATATATATTTATATTCTTTTTCAATTTATTTTTAAAAATGGGTTTAAAAAAATTATTCAAGAAAAAATATTCCAAAAAAAATATTTAAATATTTTTATTTAATGTTTATATTTTGATTATTTTCTTTTTAAATTTAAAAAAAATTAAAGAAATAATAAACAAAAATTATTTAAAAAATAAAATTAATTAATTTTAAAAATTTAAAAAAAAATAAAATTAACTAAGTTTTTAAAATATTTTTAAAATTATATTACATTTATATTTTTTAAAAATATATTAATTTCTGTCGTTTTCCCGAAGTTAATTATCTTATTTTTAAATTTTTGTTGAAAAAAATTCGAGAAAAATTAAAAAAAAAATTATTTAAAGAAAATTGAAATTTATTAATTTTAGATGTTTAAAATATATATATATTTTTAAAATTGAGAACAAAAAAATTAAAGAAATATTAAACAAAAAAAAATTGATTTAAAAAAAAAATAATTAAAAAAAATTGGATTAAATAATTAAAAATATTTAAAAAAAAAATAAACAAATAAGATTTTAATTATTTTTTCAAACAATATTATAATTTTTTTTTAAAGAATTTTTAAAAAAATTTATATACATATTTTTTATTAATTTCTTTTAAAAAATGGTTAAAATAAATTAATGAAATGTTAAAAAACAAAAATTTAAAAAAAGTATTTAAAGAAATTAAAATTAATTAATTTTAAATACAAAAAAAAAATTAATTTAAAAAAAAATTAAAATTAATTAACAAATTATAATTTTTTTTAAAGATTTATTATCAAAATTTATACATATATTTTCTATGATTTTTTTTTTTGAAAATTGGGTTAAAAAAATTAAAGAAATATAAAAAAAAATTTTAAAAAACCGATTTAAAAAAATTATAATTTATTAATTTTAAATATTTAAAACAAAAAAAAACTAAGTTTTTAAAATATTACAAAATTATATATTTTTTTTTTTTAATGAATTTGTTCAAAAAAATATATAAAAACATCTGTCTTTTTCTAAACTTAGGCTAAAATTTGTATCTTTTTTTTACTCCCTTTTTTGCAATATCTCTTTGAAATTCTTGTTGTTTTTTTTTAATTTTTTTACATATTTTTTCTTAATTTTTTTTTAAAAAATTTTTAAGTTTTTTTAAATTTGTTATGTTAATTTTTTTCTAAACAAATTAAAATATTTGTTTATTTATCTAGAGCTTTTAAAAATCATTTTATAAAGTATTTTTTAAAACAAAATAAAACTGTTTTAAATATTTATTTTTTAAATATTTCTTTTAATTTTTTAAACTAAAATTTAAAATGTCTGTATTTTTTCCGAAGTTAAAAACCCCTCAGTCTAGTACTCTCAAAAGCCTAATCTGACCTAAAGCTAAAATTGTTATCCCTTATTTACTCCCTTTTTTTGCAATATGTTTTTCAATTTATTATAATTTTTGTTTAATTTTTTATTTAAATTTATTTTATTTTATTTTATTTTTTTTAAATAAAATATTTCAAAAACAGATCAAGAGTTTGTAAAAATCATTTAAAAGTATTTTTTTTTTCAAATATTTTTTAAAATTTTTCTTTATTTCATATAAATTTACATCAGATTTACAACTTCAGTAGACAAAACACCATGTACGCTTTAGACAGTTAACACAAAACTTATATTTTATTATATTGCTCAAGTTAAGAGTTATAGCCTACTTTTAGGATAAGTACAAATAATGGAGTGCCTTAAGGCTCTCTCTTTCCATACCAGTTTCTTTTTTGGAAAAGTAGACACTAAAACATTTTTGTTTTTATTTTTCTTAATTTTTAAATCGTTTTAATGTAAATTTACATCAAATTGTTAACTTTAGTGATATAAATTCACATGACATAACTTTTTCTTCACTTTTTGCTTTTTTCTAAGCACTCAACTCAAGCGTTATAGCATAATTTTAGCAGACCTAAAAATCATGGTATACTTTAAGGCTTTCTCTTACTTCCTGTTTCTTTCTGTATTTTTTTTATAATAGGAAAACATTTACGAGAAATTTTATTTGACAACTCACCAGAAAAAAAGATACAAATAAAACAGACGAACAGATAAAAAAATAACGACATAACGACGGATGAGGCAACTACTCAAGTCATTAACCTTAGAAATGTAGACGGTTGGAATCGACGAGACAAAACATATGATCCAACAAATGGAGAGCAACGACAAGAAGAAAAAAAAAAAGAAACCAACCAAAAGCCGGTCGAAATAACAACGGGGAAATACCATCACAACAAAATTCTAAACATATGAGATGAAGTACATGACGAGGACGACGGCGCCGCTGACAACAAACGACGTGGTCTGGAGCAAATCGTCGACGACGATGATGCAAGCAGGCAAGACGACAAGAATTAGGTGGAAAAAAAGCAAAAGTTTGTGTATTATTTTCCCCCAAAAGAGGAAAGGAAAATGATGTTAACATGAGGAGGACAAGACCAGTTACTGCACGAATGCGAAAAAAGAAATCACAATCAATATTGTTACTTTTATTATATACTTTCATGGCGGTGGCGCTGGCAAAGCAAAATATATAGAATAAAAAAATTAAAATGAGGAAATAACAGAAAAAAGCGTAAAAATAAATTGTAAAACTCACCAACGCAACATATGGGGGAGAGAAGGTAACGTAAAAGGAAATTCAGCCAAAAACAAGGACGGCTGAGCGGACGGACAATACATAAGAGCAGAAAACCCCTCTATAGCAAGCAAAGCTATAGTCAAAGATGAGACGACAAGGCAGACAGACGATACGGCAGACAAGAGGTTCAGGGAAATATTATAGCGAAAAAAAGTACATCAAAGGCAGAGCAAGAAGGAAGTTTTTTTTTTTTTGGAGTAAATCTACAACATGGTACTTGTATAAAACGCGTGGTGGTCATGGAGAGCCGGCGTAGAGTTTTTTAACGTAACCAAAACAAAAAAAACAAAGCTTGAAAATAATGACAAAAATAAGCGAAAAAAAACATAGTAAACGTGTGATGACTTTTACAGGAGTAACAGGAATTTTTAAGGGCACCAGCAAAGATAAAGTCTGACAGCGACGGTCAGAGACTGTGTCTGGCCAGATGCTGCAGCCGCTGCTAACGACGCTCGATGCCTATGAAGCCTTTGCAAAAGCTGTTAAGCTAAATAAGATGAAGGGGCTGTGTCGCTGGTTTTGGACGTCGCGAAATCTGGTTTTACTAAATGTGTTGCTGCTAAGTTTTTTTTTTGTTACTTGAGCAATATTACGACCACGTTTGGTGGTATTTGCAAATATGCGCCGGCCTTTACCTTTTGCCATAGTCCTCTCTCTCTTGAGTAAGCTTGCTTTGTTTGTTGTTTTTTCCTCTCCCCGGTAATGTCATTCACCACATAAGCAATAAAATACAAAAAATCATAAAAGAAATTGCTACTATGAAGGCGCAGACAGTTTAACATCCAGTTTTCTAGAATTCGGTCACATGTATGTAAGGTGTATGTTATGTGTTTCCTTATGCTGTCTGCCTTTTTTCTTATTTTATTCTTTAACATTTCCCGTTTATTTTCTTTATATTTGTATGTGTATAGAATAACAGAATTTAGCCTTGAGGGAAAGCTGCCATTATAATTCTTTTGTGGAAGGCAAAAAAAAATCTAGGCGATATTTCTTTCATGTCCGCTTTGAGTATTATTCTCAAAAGGATATGGGGGAAAAACAACTTAGTGTCAGCAAAGAGATAAAATAAAATAAGGGTAACATATGGTCATTTTAGGAACATGTTAAATATCCATCACATTGTGAATTTTCAAAAATTTTAATATTTCTTTAATATTTAAAATTTTGGTGTAAAATTAGATTCCGTTCCTTACATAGTATTTTTCTTTTTTAAAATATTTTAAACGCAATATATTAATTTTTTACTATTTTATTACCAAGCCGTAGTATGCCAAAAATTATGTGATTGAAAAAAAAACATAACCGCCGTGGCTTTCTCTTTGTCTTGCAATATGCTAAATTTTTATTTCAGTTACAATTTGTTAATGAAAATAATTACATTAACTTTTTTCTTTTTTTACCATTTCTCGCGAAATATCACTTTGTTGCAGACTTGTTACCTAACCTAAAAGTATGCATTACAATACATTTGCATTAAGTAGTTGATTTCCCCAGTGGTCGTTGATTCGTTTGCTAAGCATTGACCCGAGTGCCACGAGTAGTTTGTGTCTGGCCAGTGATTTGTTAGGTATATTAATTGTGTCTGACGGTCTCTTTGTTTGTTATTTCTTTTTTAATTTATAGTCTACTTTTAGGTAGCATTTGTAAGAACTGAAGTTAGTCGTTTTCATTTAACTTTTTTGAGAGTGATTGTGGATTTTAGTGAGGGGGTGTTTCGATGTCCATAGACTAAACAGCTTAGAGCTCAAGCGTAGCATAACAAAATTTGGTATTAAAGTTATTAAAATGATTTCAATTGATTTGTTTTAGAGATCAGGCTTAGAATATCAAGTTTATTTGCAGAATTTTGTTCATTACTATTAAATTTTTCTGAAAGTATCATAAAACTCAAATGAGTGTAATATCTATAAAAAAAACAGCATATATTAAGGCTTCGTACTAAGAGATATTATAGCCCAAACTGAATTAACTTTAACTTTTTTCTATCATTGCATTTAGCTTTAATAAATATGGATACTAAGATCACAGTTTACTTTCCGGCGATGTCATGACAAGTGGGCTGACTAACAAAACACAGGTGTTATCAAATAACAGTTATATATAGCACATAATAAACGATAAGCAAAATGTCAAATCATATAATTGATGATTTCCTGCAATAGCGTCAGAAAAAAATTAGCCTACTTCAAGGCTGGAAACAAACTCCAAAGTGCCAAAAAAATTAAATTTTTATGTGAAATCGATATTCATATATGGTTATACTGAAGCTCAAACATATTCATATGCATACATATCACGGCGCTCAAAAGCTAATATGATGCAATGTCTTTAACAACATTTAATGTGTTGCCTACTTTTAAGAGTTTATATAGAATTTTTTACTCCCGCCGCCTCATTGTCAAACATAGTCCATAAATATTTAAATTACAAGTGTGTGTAATTAACACAACTTTTCCCCAAAGTTTTATTTGTTTGCACCGCCTCTAGGTATGCTCAACTTTTTTGTTTTTGGGTAAAAAATGATTTTATTGAAAGTTTTGTGTGCGTATGCAAAGTTTTCAATATTTGTGTGTGTGTGGCAAACAGCATAGTAAATGCCAACCATAATTGTTAATTGTTTACGGCATGAAGTTTTTGCCATCTTACACTTTGCAACATGTTTACTTTTGAAATAAATGTACGCCTAAAAGTATGCCACAAGAAAAGTTTGCATATTCTGAAGAAACTTGCTGGTGGTAAAGAGGAGAAAATGCTGTTGATATTTGTTAACATTTGAAAGGTGGCATATAGGTCAAAGCTGCTGTATAAAGAAGTTTAATATTTATTTTGATGAAGAGTTCTTGAAAATATGATATACTACATAACCCAGCTCGCGTTGCTCCGCTGCTAATTACAAGTGGATGCTTTTTGTTTTTCAAAATGAAATATAGCCTTTATCACACACTGCTAACGTAGAATTCTACTGGTGAAATAATTTAAAATCGGATGAGTAGTTAAGAAAATGTCACCTTACATACAAACTAACAAATTCACAAACATATCAATATTATATTAGAATACATTAATTTTTTTATTGTTTGTTTAAAGATCATTTCTAACATTGCTTAAAGAATTTGTTTTACAAAAATTTTGACAAATAATTCTTTTGTAATTAAATTTTTGCATTTAAATCTTCTTCATTTCATTTATAAATTTTATTAATACAATACTTCTTCATTTTTTATTTTAGAATGTATTTTCGAATTACATTATCCTGTAACTGAAATTAATTTTGGTATTTAAATTTTATCATTTTATTCTTTATCCAATTTTTTTTATGTAAATCTTTTTATTTCACATTTTTTTGTTTAAATAATTTTTTTGTTTATATACTTCTCGAATTTTTATTTTTTCGTACATATAATTTTTTTATTTTTTTTTTATTTTTTTGTATTTTATTTTTTTTTTATTATTGTTTTTATTTTATTTTTTTTATTATTGTTCTTATTTTATTTTTTTTTTATTATTGTTTTTATTTTATTTATATTTATATCTATTTCATTTTTATCTTTTATTGCTGTATAACTTTTTTAAAGTATTTTTTATTTATAATATTTTTTATATTTTTATATTTTTATATTTTTATATTTTTATATTTTTATATTTTTATATTTCTATATTTTTATATTATAATATTTTTATATTTTTATATTTTAATTCTCCCCTTAAAAACCCCCTAAAAACATACTACAATTTATTTACAATCAAAAAAAACTAAATCAACAGACACAATCACACCAAATTACAGTACAACCTAAGAAGTCACTAGTCTCGCTTGTAAGACACTACCCATCAGCATAGGTCAAAGCTCACAGTGCACACAATCGCCGTCGCTAGGAAACCAGCGCGGCCCAACGTGTTAATATATTGCATTGCATACTTTTAGGTTGTTACAAGTCCGCGTAAAATGTTCATTAAAAATAATGCCAGAATACAAACGCAAGCGAAAAAAAAACGTAAGTAATTAAAAAATTATTTTCATTAACGTCCCAAAAAAAAAACAAATTCATGCAAAGAATTGCAATAATGAAAGACACAAAAGAACAAGTAAAAAAATGCTTACGACCAGTCACCACAACGCGCAGAACAAAATCCCCCATTAAAATGAGAAAATGGTTTTGGTCAAAAAGAAAAATGCAAATTTTGCGCAAATTTCACTCTAACCAATAAAAAAAAAATTACGAAGAAAGAAATTGCACAAAAAAGAAAACACCAACATGTAGTATACTTTGTGGCGGCTAAGGTTTTCGAGAGAATGAGATAATTTGTGGGAAAACAAAAGAAAATAGCGCACAAATTAAAAACCAATATAACGAAGAGTTTTGCGATTTAAAACTAACTATAATCTGATTAACAGTTATATGGCCACGCTCAGCTTGCTGGTAGCAAGGGGAAAGAAGGGAAAAATGTAACCAAAAAGTATGCACTAAAATAATTGCAGATACATTTTGGTTTTTCACAAAACCCTAACCTAGCAGTGGGCAATGGGATAGATATCTATGATGTGTTGAACTAAAAGGAAAACATAGATATAATATGCAAGGTTTTTGGTGTAAATCAAAGCAGCAAAAGAAATATTTATAAAACAGACAATTAAAAATTAAATTAATGAAAAAATATACTAACAGTAAATGTTTTATGATTTATCAAAAAAAATTCAAAGTGTTAAGAAATAACAATATAAGATATTGTTCTAGCTTAAATGATTATTAATCATGATATTCCTTATTCAATTTTCCACTCCTTTTTCATTTTCAACTACAAAAATGATCCTTAATTTTTAATGCAAGTTTAAATATTTTTTGTTTTTTTTTTGCAATTTGTCTTCATTCCAATCATTTTAATGGTATACAAATACCGAATTTCTTTAAAAAAAAAAAAAAACAACTTTATAAATTGCATTACGCCTTAAGGTATACTCTTCATTTTCTTGTTCATTGCAATTTTGCCGTAAAATATGCAAGATTCAGATGAGTTTCTTGACGGTGTCCTCTGTCTTTCACGCCCAATGAAATTGTATACATAATCAATTAGCGCCTTGGTGGCACTCACAAGAAAATGCTGGCTCACCACAATGCTAGGTGGTGGGTGAGGGGGAGTCTTTTGTCATATCACAAAATATGGATGCATAAATTTTGGACAAGAAGAATTTTTAATATCACTACATAAGAATTCTGGCAGAGTCCATCACAAACATATACACGTACATATTGATCGAACCTCCACATGTCTTGATTGTAATCATCCGCGCGCGCTATACAATAATGTACATGCATGCATTAATATTAATTTGAAAGGTTTGGCGAAAGTCAGAGAAGACCAACCATTTGTGAGAATTGTGCAAACTTAGGAGTTTAAGAAAAGTTAAGAAGTTATTTGGATATTTTTATTTATTAATTTTTTTCACTATTAATTATTCTTTAATTAAATTAAAACTAAATTAGTAAAAAAAAAATTTTTGATTTAATTAAAAATCATTTTTAGACTTAAATAAATTTATTAAAAGTAATTGCAATAAATAAAAAAAAATTAATTATTAAAAAAATGATCGTTACACAAACAATAACAAATTATAAAGTTATAGTTAAACTAAAAAATATTTAAAAAAAATTAATTATAATTTTTTTAAAAATTAATTTTTGTATATAATAAAATAAATATATTTTTTAAAATATTTATATATTTATTTATTTAATTTTTTAGTATATTTTTATGTTGTTTTTCTAATTTGTTTTATTTTTCATTTATTTTATTTTTTCATTTATTTATTTTTTCATTTATTTTATTTTTGTAATTATTTTATTTTAAAAATTTTAAATTAATTTTACTTTATAAAATATTTTTATAATTTTTTACATTACTTTATTTGTTTACGATATTTTTATTTTGGGGTTTTTTACATTTTATTTAATTTAATATTTTTTTTCATTTAATTTTTTTATTATATATTGTGTTAATACATTGTACAACAGTATGAATTTTATAAAATATTTAGCTTATGTAAAAAATATTTTTTTTATATATTTAAACGTTTTTATATTCTTTATAACTTTTAGTTTTTTTAAAATATTTATATATTTATTTATTTAATTTTTTAGTATATTTTTATGTTGTTTTTCTAATTTGTTTTATTTTTCATTTATTTTATTTTTTCATTTATTTATTTTTTCATTTTTTTTATTTTTGTAATTATTTTATTTTAAAAATTTTGAAATAATTTTACTTTATAAAATATTTTTATAATTTTTTACATTACTTTATTTGTTTACGATATTTTTATTTTGGGGTTTTTTTACATTTTATTTAATTTAATATTTTTTTTCATTTAATTTTTTTATTATATATTGTGTTAATACATTGTACAACAGTATGAATTTTATAAAATATTTAGCTTATGTAATAAATATTTTTTTTATATATTTAAACGTTTTTATATTCTTTATAACTTTTAGTTTTTTTCAATTTTTTTTATATTATTTAATATTTTTAAATTTTTTATGTTTTTTATATTCGTTTCTATATTTGTAAATTTTTTATATTTATGTGTTTTATCTTTTTTACATTTTTATACTTTTTCCTTTTTTATTAATAACAGTTTTTTATAAAATTTACAAAAAAAAATTAAAAAACAATAAATTTATTTAAAAAAAAATCAATATTATTTAATTTTGTAGCAATTTTTTTCTATCTTTTTTTTATTTTAGTTTTCTGACCTTATTTTTGAATTTATTTTTGTTATTTCATTTTTTTTTTTAATTATTTTACTTTTAAAAAATTTTTGAATTAATTTTATTTTATAAAATATACTTAAATTTTGTACATTATTTTATTTGATTACGATTTTTTTTATTTTTAGGGTTTTTAACTTTTTATTTAATTGATTTTTTTAATAAATTTTTTTTTATATTTTTTTAATACATTGTACAACATTATGAATTTTATAATAATATTTAGTTTTTGTATAAATATGTTTTTATACGTTTTTATGTTCTTTATACTTTTTAGTGTTTTTTTTTTTTGGTATGTTTTTATATTTTTTATATTTTTTATTTTTTTTATAATTTTTATTATTTTTTTATAATTTTTTTTTTATATTTTTTATTATTTTTTATTATTTTTTTTATATTCATTTTATATTTATTCACATTTTTTATATTCTTTTCTATATTTGTTAAATTTTTTATATTTATGTTTTTTCCTATTTTTCCTTTTTGTTATTATTTAAACATAGTTTATTTTTATAGTCTTTTTTATGTTATTTTTTTATATTTTTTAAACTTATTTTTATATATTTTTTTAAAGTTAATTTTTTATATTTTTTAATGTTAATTTTTATAATCTTTGAAACGTAGTTTTTTTGGACATTTAATTTTGTTTTATTTATTACTTTTTTTGTATTTTTTATATTTAATTTTTTTTGTATTTTTTGCATTTTAATTTATTATATTTTTTTATACATTCCATATTAATTTAATTAATATTAAATTTTTATATTTTTTTCCTATATTGTAAATATTTTTCTAATTAATATTTTAATGTTTTGTTCATATTTTTTATAAGCTATATAATTTTATTTTATTTTTAATTTATTTTATATTTTTTTTTGAAATTTATTTTATATTTTTTTTTAATTTATTTTATATTTTTTAAAAATTAAGTTTATTTGAAACTTTTATGAAAGAGCCTCAGACCTACATTCGATCACATAGCGCCCAAGATTGCCTCCTTCCGACAATATATTTTTGTCTTACTCAGCACTTTTAAGATATCCCAAAAAATTATGCTGCAGTTTTCAATGGAATTTATTTGTATTCTTATTCAGCACAAAAAAAAACCTCAAGGAATACAAAGACGACTGAATTCATTTCTTGCTGGTAAATTTTCTCACATTTGACTGTGATGAGCAGGATGGACGAAATGCATAAATATGCAATACTGAACCACGAATGTAGGCTGGGGCTTGCATCTATAATTTCATCTTAAAACCAACATGATAAGAACCAAGAGAAAAAAAACGACAGAAATGAAAATGAAACAAAAAGAAAAAGAAAATCAGCGGCCAAACACATACGCGAGCAAGACATTAACAGAGTGAGATCTCATGTCAAAAAAAAACAGAGGAGGAGAAAACACGTGATAAGAGCAACGCAGCCGGGCCACGGTGATACGTTGACTAAGGTTGATAAGGTGAAGGATCAAAAGGAAAGTAATTAATGCAACCTCATAACGCAGCTAGGCAGGCAACAACAACAAAACAAAAACCAACAGCAAAACAACACGAATATGTGCATAGGCAAGTATGAAGATATTTAAATGTGCATACGCACAAAAGACAAATGTATGCAGCACTCACGCACTTTTGCAACGTACGCACTCACTCACATGCCAAAGGCACACACACTTTCGGAATCACGCATACGCTCTCACACACTTTAAGGCGCAACTATAGCACCGACACCCACCCCCTTTCTTCCACTTTGAAGCGCCACTTTAACCTTTATAGACTTTAGCATCATCGAGAAACCATTGAAATTTTAAAGGAAACTGCAAATACCACGCATCGAAACGCCGCAATACTTAAACATATACGCACACACACCCACACACATTCAGGACACTTGAATGCCAATACTGAATCAAAAAGAAGCCGACCGACCACTACAAAGGAATGCAAATGATATATAAGAGTATACCACCACAAACAGCAGCTCTTTTTCTTGGGATCCTTGCAGTTCGGTTTTGTTTCCTTTTTTTTGCTTTGAGCTCCAACTAAGGAATATATTTTAAACACATATACTTACATATGTATCAGCATTTAATACATAGATTGACATACATACTTACAAATGTCACATAATATACATTTTTATAATATCATTTGTATGGTACACATGCATGCAATCCTTCAGAGCCCCCTCTCCCTCTATCTCCTCCTCCCAGCACACGGTGTCACAGAAGAAACCACACTCTGAGAGAAAAAGAACGATGGAATATTTTAAATAAAGAAAAAAAAACTAAATAAACTACAAAAGATGTGCTTAAAATTATGTATTAAACATTATTTAATGCATACTTTTGGCTGCTGACTAAGTGTTTGCGCGTTTGTGTGTGTGAGAGAGTGTGGCAGCGCCTTAAAGTATACAAAATGTATGACACTTTGTCTGTAACAAAAAAAAACCACAGAGACATACATACTTACAAATGTCACATAATATACATTTTTATAATATCATTTGTATGGTACACATGCATGCAATCCTTCAGAGCCCCCTCTCCCTCTATCTCCTCCTCCCAGCACACGGTGTCACAGAAGAAACCACACTCTGAGAGAAAAAGAACGATGGAATATTTTAAATAAAGAAAAAAAAACTAAATAAACTACAAAAGATGTGCTTAAAATTATGTATTAAACATTATTTAATGCATACTTTTGGCTGCTGACTAAGTGTTTGCGCGTTTGTGTGTGAGAGAGTGGCAGCGCCTTAAAGTATACAAAATGTATGACACTTTGTCTGTAACAAAAAAAAACCACAGAGACATCAAAGGAGCAACCGTGCCGGAGAAAGCCAGTCTAGGGGTTTGGGTAGGACATAAGCGAGTGCAAGGAGTGAAGATCCTTCGAGATATGGAGACAATTGGTTACGTTATGGAATACCAATTGAAGTTGAGTCCTTGTTCAGCAAGAAGCAGCAACAAAAAAAAAAAAGCTACCGTTGTCAGAATTTATTGATGGCTTAAAGGAAATGAGGGCGCCCGTCATTTAATTGGTACTATAGCATATATTAAGGATTCAATGAATATTGTTCGCTAAGGATATCGATGTAAGGAAGTAAAAAACTTGTATGACAAAAAAAATTCAAAAATATTTATAAGAAAATATTATATAATTTATATCGGACTATTTATTTATTTAATTAATTTGAATTTTATTTTTAGCTAATTTATTTTATTTTTTTCCTTTTTAATTTAAAAAAAATTGTGTTTACAATATATTTTTTTTTTTAAATTAAGATGCTTGTTTAATAATTTTATTTCTATTTATATATATTTAAGAATTTTATTAATTTTTTGAAATTTTTTTTAATTGTATTTTTTTAATATTTATTATAATTTTTTTTCTAAATTTTTCTTCTCTTTTGTTTATTATATTTTTTTATATATTAACACTTTAAATATTTTTAATATTATATTATAATATTATTATATATTTTTAAAATATTATATATATATAAGATATTTTAAATATTAATTTTAATATAATTTAATTCTTAATATTAATTTATTTTTTATATATAATATATTATATATTAAAAATATTAAACAATATTAAAAATACTAAAAATATTAAAAATATTTAAAATATTAAAAGTATTAAAAGTTTAAAAATGTTACAAATATTTAAAATTAAAAATATTAAAAATTTTAAAAATATTAAAAATATTAAAAAAAATTAAATATTATTAAAAATATTAAAAATATTAAAAATATTAAAAATAATAAAAATATTAATAATATTAAAAATATTTAAAATATTAAAAATATTTAAAATATTAAAAATATTTAAAATATTAAAAATATTTAAAATATTAAAAATATTTAAAATATTAAAAATATTTTAAATATTAAAAATATTTAAAATATTAGAATTAATAATTTTAGTATTGTTAATATTTTATAGTTTTTCCTATTTTAGTTTTTCTATACTTTATATAATTTTATAATTCCTTTTCTATTTTTTTCATAATATTTGTAGTATATGATTTTATTTACTTATATTATTTGATATCTGAATTTTTAAATTTTTATTTATTAAAATTTTTTTATTATATTTATTTTTTTATTATATTTATTTTTATATTATATTTATTTTTTATTATATTTATTTTTTTATTATATTTATTTTTTTATTATATTTATTTTTTTTTATAAAACTTCATTACATTTATTAAATTTTTTATCTGTTACCATAATTTCGATATTTGATTTTATTTAGTTATATATTTTTTATTTCATATTTTCAAAATTGTATATACATATATATTTTTGATATTTCATTAAATTATTTATTTATGTATAATTTTTTTTATATAATATTTATATTTTATTTTAGTTATTTATATATTATTTACTTATATTTCATTATTTATATTTTATTGACTAATTTAATATTTATTTATTTTTTATTATTATATTTCTTTGATATTTGATTTTATTTATTCATATTTCATTATTTAAATCTTTATTATATTTTTTTATTTTTTAATTTTAATATTTTTTTTTGTGTATTTTTGTAAAAATATTTTACTATTGTATTTTTTTCTATTTTATGTTTTTAACATTGGTCTGTTTTTTAATTTTAAGTTTTTTGGATTCCATTTATTTTTTAATTTATATTTTATTTTTTGTATTTTATTTTTTTTATTTTATTTTTTTTATTTTATTTTTTTATATTTTATTTTTTTATATTTTATTTTTTTATATTTCATTTTTTTTTCAATAATTTTGTAAATATTTTGTTATTTTTTTTAATATTTTATTATATCATATTTTGTTATTTTTTTTTTAATATTTTATTATTTCATATCTTGTTTTTTTTAATATTTTTGTTAATATTTTTTTTTACTCCATATTTTGTTTTTCTACTTTGTGTTTTTTTTTTAATTTTGTTTTATTTTTTATATTTAATTTTTTTACATTTTTTAATTTTTATATTTAGTTTAACAGTTTCTTTTTCAACTCCGCCCTAATGTAAATTTCTATAAAATAGATATTAATTAATTTTATGCTCTAACTTTATGTAACAGTCACGGTTTTAATCTTCCAGTTCCCCTCCCCGTTGCCCTGAATACTCTTGCAAGACTTTAACAGATTTCATCCATAAGATGTCTTCAAACTACTATTTACATTCTTCATCTATCAGCTTATATTTCATTTTTTTTTTTTTCAATAATTTTGTAAATATTTTGTTTTTGTTTTCATTTTTTATTATTTCATATTTTGTTATTTTTTTTTTTGTAATATTTTATTATTTCATATCTTGTTGTTTTTTTTAAATATTTTTGTAAATATTTGAGTATTTCATATTTTGTTTTTTTTTTATATATTTTCTACTTTGTGTTTTTTTTTAAATTATGTTTTATTTTTTATATTTTATTTTTTTACATTTTTTAATTTTTATATTTAGCTTAACAGTTTCTTTTTCAACTCCGCCCTAATGTAAATTTCTATAAAATAGATATTAATTAATTTTATGCTCTAAACTTTATGTAACAGTCACTGTTTCAATCTTCCAGTTCCCCTTCCCGTTGCCCTAAATACTCTTGCAAGACTTTAACAGATATCATCCATAAGATATCTTCAAACTAATATTTACATTCTTCATCTATCAGCTTAAACAAACTACCAACTTTTAGGCATAATAGTCACCATTTTAAAGCATACTTCTGGGAATGACACCGCTGCTTATGCAAGTAAATGACGCCTAGAGACATTTTATCAGCACCACCCTAAATACAAACAGACCGACCGACCAACCATCGCAAAGTATATTTGCCAATAAATACCCAAAATGCTCTAATAACTTTGGTCAATAGTTAGTGACAGTGAGGTGGTAGTGAGGGAGATATTATCGCATCTCGCCACCTATGCCAGGAAACCCCCACCCAAAAAAAAACTTGTAAAACTGGTAATGGCAACAGTATTCGTCTGTTCGTTTGTTTGTTTGTGTGATTATTGATTGGCATTTTTCCATCTTGTACGATTCTTTGGCTTATACCAACGACGATTGCTTTTTTTTTCTCTTTTGTCGATTTGTTTGCAGCAACCAAAGTAATCTAAAGTTTAAGTAAATGTGAAGGAAAGTCAAGCCACACGAAGGCAAAGGCGCACGATGACGGTGATGAGGTGACGCTGAGAAGGAAAAATATTTCAGTGACTGAACCGCAAAGTTAATTGGGAATTCTTGATGGCGGCAGTGATAGGTAGGTAGAGAGAGAGAAAACATTTCATTGGATCAAGGCGAGGCAAAGGCGAATATTTTTTGTTTTTTGTTCAACATTTTGAAAATTACTCTAATAATGGGTGTGTCCTCAAGAAAATACAAGGATTTTTTTTTATACGAGATTAAAAGCCAAAGATGAGCTAATTCATTTGTAATTGCTAACAAATAATACTAATAATTGTTCAAATTACTAAAGAATGAAGGAAAGAGAAAAAAAACAAAATAAGGAAGACAGTTAAAAGCTCTTTCATAGCCGCAGAGGACAATAGGACATAGCCTTCAGTGCAAAGATGATGTCAAAGACAGCACTGTCAAAGGTGCGCAGCGAAGGTAGAAAATGCCGACAAGATATAACAATTTCCAATTTATACAAACTAAGACAAATTTTAGACGAAAATCAATTGGTTTAATAAAACTCTTATATTATATTAAACAAATCCAACAAATTTCTTGAGCTTGGTTTGAATTATATATTGAGTAAGTTTATACTCAAGTCATGAAACAAATTTTATTGAAACTCTACTATGAAGTATTAGAAACAAACAAACAAAAAACTAAGCAAAATTTCGAACTTAAACTGAATTTCCTTAACACCCGATGAATGAAGTATGGGATAGCTTCTCGCGATGCTGTGAATTAAAATGCTTTCAATTTTTAGATTCACCACTAACGGCACCTACTTTTTTATCGACGAATGCGAACGGTACTGTTTGAGGAGCTTTTACTAGAATTTTTTTTTTGCCGACTGACTTGATACTATACTGCCAAGTTGTTGTCAACAACATCGAGGACGCCGGCGATGAAAAAAAATTAAGAAGACAGAAGACAGGAATCGGACCATTGAACTCCCGCATAGTAGTTGCGTGATCCAACCATCATGCCAGGGCCGGTCCCTAGCTTTGGAACTAAAATAATAAATAATAAAAAAGGATTCAAAATAAGGATAACTACTTTTTCTAATTTTTTTTTATTTATATGTAATGAATTTATGAAACTAAGTGAAAAAAATTCGGGATTTAACAAACAAAAAATGTTCCCCTATGCAAAGCTTCTCATTTGTATGAGTTAATACGCTTCTTTTTGGACTCACAGCGGGACCCACAGTTTTTGGGTAGATTTTATTAGAAATATATCTATTGACTCGTGTTTCTACAACAGCGAGAGGTCTGCCGATCAAAAAGAATATTTTCTATAATTTTTTTTTTTGTTTTATTTGTTTTTTTTTAAATATTTTTTTATAATTTTTCAAATATTATTTTTATATTTTCTAATATATTTTTTAATTTTGTTTCTATTTTTTTTTATTTTCCCTTATATTCGCGTTATTGTGTGGTCGCATATAATGTGGTCGGTAGATAGCTCACTCCTGTTATTCCCACAGTAGATACATTCGCTTTTCGTTGCGAATCTCATTCTGTTCGCATGTCTGCCTATGGGTAAATGTCCCGATAGGACATGGCTTTTTACAGGTTTCCTCATTCTTTCATTTGTCGCTTGCAGTTCTAAATGTTAGATTTCCGATAGTACTCTTACAGGTGGATATTGGCCAAAGTGATACATGTTCAATGTCACTTGCACTCAATTCCGCTGTGTTCAGGTATCCACGTAACCAGAACTCTGTTATTCCTGGATATCTCGTTAAGAGATTTCCGGCAGACAGTGACCACTTTCGATTTGATGACGCAGGACTTCAACGAGTTTACTGCCGCTAGACTATCCGTGAACAGGAGAATATCCTCCTGTGATACCCTCCACACGTTGATCGCGTCCGCGGCTGTATATATTTATTTGTATATATATTCTGATTTCTGTTTTTTTGTTTTTAATTTTTTCCTATATTATATGACTTTTTGTTTGTTAATTTTTTTGTAACATTGTTGTTGTTTCTTGTATCTTTTTTATAACTTTACTTTTTTAATTTTTTTAAATTTTTTTTTTTAAAATTTTTTTTTAATTTTTTTTTTAATTTTTTTTTTTAATTTTTTTTTAATTTTTTTTTTATTTTTTTCTGATAATTTTTTGTTATATTTATTTGATTAGTTAAAATTTGTTTTTTCATTTTTTATTATTTTTATTTCATTTTTTTTTGTTTGCATATTTTTTATATATTTTTAATATATTTTTGATATATTTTTTTATATATTTTTATATATATATTATTTATATATATATACATTATTTTAAAATATATATATTTTTATATATATATTATTTTTATATATTTATATTATTTTTAATGTTATGTTTTCATTATTTTTTTTGTTTCATTTATTATTATTTTTTTTTAAATTAATTTTTATAGTTTTTTTTCTAATAATTTTACTTTATTTGTTATATTTACAATTTTATAAAATTAACATATTTTTGTTGTTTCTTGTACATTTCATTTTTTTTAATCTTTACTGATTATTTTTGGTTTTTTATTGGTTTTATTTATATGTTTTTTTTTTTGTTTTTTTTTTAATTTTTGTTATTTTTCTTACTATTTTTTTATATTATTATATGTATTTTACTTTTCACATTTTGATTATTTTTTTTTACTTATTCAAATTTTTGCTTAAAGTAAATGTTACATTTTTTAAATTGTATTTATTTTTAAGTTAAATTTAATTTTAAAGACTTTTTATAAAATTTTAGTTTGTATGTCTTTTATTTTATTATTACTTTATTGTTTTTTATTATCTATTTATTTATTTCATATTAATATGTGCTAAACAAACCTTGTATTTAATTTTTTTTGTTTTTTTGATTTTAATTTTTTTAATTTTTAATTTTTTATATTTTAATTCATTTTGTAGTTTATTTTTTCTTTATTTTATTTTATATTTATAATTTTATAAAATTAATGTATTTTATTTTTTGGTAAAACTTTTTTCAAATTTCAGAAAAATAACACACTACCAGTTAAACAACATATGTTATCCAAGAGAAATAATTTTTATAAATTAGCCACTGCTTCTATTTGTTATTCTATTTTTAGTTTTTCACTGCTTTTTGACGCTTTTCATGCCCCAAACATCATCGTGCACAACAATTGCCCCATAAATATCTCACCGTCGAAAATGAATCACAAGAGCGCCACAAAACAAAAACAACAATACGAAAGGACACATCACAACAAACACGCGAACTTGTCAAGAAATTATGACGTCGGTTTAAATGGCATCAACACCACAAAAGCGACAACGAAAGGACGAGAAGGAAATACACAATTCAATTCTATGGCAGCAGCAACCTGAGAGCAAGAAAACTTATGATGGTCGTCGTGACAAAACAGCAAAAAAAAATTACATGCTTATAGAACATATGAGCGAGCAACTGGCATGTGAGTGAGCAGCAGCAGCAAAGTTAACGTTGAAGCGAAATAAAAAAAAGACTCTCCCTCAAAGTAGGCAAAAAAAAAAAAATAACACTATACCACTTAAATAAAATCGAGTGAGAGAGAGCCCGCGCAAGAGAGTGTTGTGCACCATAATCAGCAATAACAATAAAAGAAAATATAACAACAAATTCGGTATAAATCCTTCACAGAGCCTTAATACGATAACCAAAACTAAAGGAAGAAAAAAATCCTCGGCCACGGAGAGCTCTTTGGCAACCAAAAAAACTGTTCATGTAAAGAAAGTGAGCGAAAAAAATTGCAAGGTGATGAGGTGAGAGAATGTAAGCGATAAAATGTGTTGCCAGAGAGTAAAAAAATTGCAAGCAGAGGGGAAGAAAGGTCGTTCGCTATTAATATTAAAAAAAAAAATGTGTACGGAAAGTCGTCAGCGAGCGAACAAAAAATAAACATCAGCACATACAACATACACTCACTCACCCACACTGTAAGAACACACAAAGATGACGGTATCACGGTTACACACCACCGTTAATACAAACTCAAACATAGCCGGAGCACACACATGTTTTAACAGAACACAATATGTACAGAAACACACAAACGGCTTATACTACCACATCACCCTCGCAGTAGAGTTGTGAGCTCTCTTAACGTCCCTCCTCAACACACACACAAGACCTAAAAGTAGACTTCATCATTTGTGCTTGATGATGACTCTTTATCACACACACACACCAAAAAAAAAAACACAAATAAAAGAGAGCAAGAGGAAGAGCCAGTCAGCTTGTTCCTATATGATGTCTGGAGGGTGATAAGTCTTTGGGTAGTGAAATAACACCCTCTAAGGGGGAGACTTTCTCATTGATAGACACAAATTCTAACCAGAACAGCAAAGAAAAACACCTTCATCATATGTTTGACACCAACACGCTTGCACGTGAAAGGAAAGGGAAGCCACACAAAAAGCAGCAAAACGAAAAAAAATGAGGCATACAAAACGCTACATGCAGTTTACTGTTAAATAGAAGCTAAAAAAAAAAGAAACCAACCAGCCAGCTGCCAGACATTTTCAACATCATGACTATAAAAACAAAAAAGAATGTATTACAAAGAAATGTTTACCAAAACATGTAAATGGTGCAGCAGCATCAAAAGTAACATTCAGATTCATAATAGAAAAAATAAATCATAAGAATTTCAAACGTTATTCAAAGAATTTTAATGTTGGGTCTTTCTTTTCTCACTTTGTCAGACATAAAGCCTGTGCGATATACGATTAAACCACATTCTGTGCAAAGGAGGAAGAGTTGGTAAATTAAGTCTGTAACCTTAGGAATTAAAGTCATTACTTAGTTTTTTGAGGCATGATGTTTTATGAAAACTTAATATCGTTAAATTTTTGCATAATGTAAAAATAAATAGAATTATGTAAAAATATAAATAAAATTTATTTTTTTGAATATTAGATGCGTATAGAATCTTGCAAAACTACACTGCCGGTTCAGTAAACATATATTTATAGCGTCTTTATGGTAACAATGTAAGCTCTAGTGGAGAATATCAATCAGATTTAGAATATCAATCAAATATATATACAAGTTAGTAACGTTTATCATAAATTTTCAGTTACTTTTAATTTTTTTTTTGTTTTTTAAATAATGTCGTATTTTAATTTTTTTTATATATAAAAAGTATTTTATTTTTGAAAATAACATAAAACGCTGCAAATTATAACCGAAATTAAGCAAATACAAAACAATTTTAAACCACCGCACAAAAAAAGTAAAAAAAAAAATTTTACATTACAGTATGAATAATTTTTGCTGTATACTATCCTAAAACTCAATCTATTTTTTATTTGTCTACTTCAAAAGAAAATAATTTTTATTTTTTTAATATTTTTTAAAAATTATTTCTTATTAATATTATTTCATTTCTTTTACAATTCTGTAATTTTTTTATAATTATTATTATTTTTTATTTATTTATTTTATTTATGTTATTAAATTATTTAATTCGTTTACTTTATGTTTTTAAATCATATAATTTTTTTTTAAATAATTGAATTTATTTTTTTTAAATCATTCATTTATTTCTTCAATTATTCAATTTATTTTTTAAATTATTCAATTTAATCTTTTAATTATTCAATTCATTCCTATTAATTATTCAATTTTTAAAATATATTTTTTAAAATACTTAATTTTCTTCAAATTTTGTAAATGTTTTTTTTTATGAGAAATTATTTAATTAATTTTTTATGTGAAATTATTTATTTAAATTTTCTAAATTATAAATTTTTTTTAGGTTGTTTAATTAATTTTTCTAATTTATTAAATTATACTTTCTTAATTATTTAGTTATTTTATTTTAATATTTTAAATAAATAATTAATTTTTGTAATACTTAATTGTTTTTTTTTTTTAAATTAATTTATTATTTTTTTATTAAATAAATTTATTTTTTTTTATTTATTTTATTAAATTAACTTATTTTATTAAATTAATTTATTTTATTAAATTAATTTATTTTATTAAATTAATTTATTTAATTAAATTAATTTATTTTATTAAATTAATTTATTATTTTTTTAATTATAATTTTAAAATTATGTTATTATTTTGTTCAAATTATTTTATAAGTTTATTTCACTTTTTTATAATATTAATTTTCTTAATTTTAAACTTTTTAAAAAATTTTAAATTTTTAATTTATAAAATTTTTTTAAAATTATTTATTTATTTTTAAATTATTGGTTTAATTTAAATTTTTTTTATTTCTTTTTTTAATTATTTATTTTTTAAATTATTTATTTTTAATTATAATATTTATTTTAAATTATTTTTTTATATTATTTTTTTTTAATTATTTTTTTTTAATTATTTTTTTTTAATTATTTTTTTTTAATTATTTTTTTTAATTATTTTTTTTAATTACTTTTTTTAAATAATATTTTTATTTATTTTTTTAAATATTAAATTTTTTTAAATTCTTTTATTTTTTACATTATTTAAATTGGTCTTTTTCATTATTTATGTTTTTTTTTTTTAATTTTACGTTAATTTTATCAAATGATACATCAAATTCGGCTTACGATCAGAAAAGTGTTTTTTATTGTTTGATATTTTTGGTCAAATTCAGTGTGTCACGCACTAGGATGACGCGTTTCGAACTCCATGACGAGTTCATCTTCAGCTGTATATATATCTACAATTATGTCAAATATGTACATGCGAAGTAGATATCAGCCGAAAATGTCCAGCACCAATTATAGTTTGAATTTGACCGTTAATATTCAAACATGAGAATGGAGGAAATTCTTTCCCCACGATTCCCTTTTTACCTCAAAGCTCAAGCTTCTTTACAAGATTTTTTGTTGGTAAATTTTTTTTATATATTTCTTTTTGATTGTTTAATTAATTTTTTTAATTATTAAGTAATTTTTTTTAAATAACTACATTTATTTAATTATTTTTAAAATTATTTAATTATTTTATAATGTTTTTTGAAATTGTTTCATTTTGTTTTTTTTATTATTGTAACTTTTATTTAATTATTTTTTTTTTTATTATTTTAGTTTTTTTTATTTTTTTTTGTTTTTTTTTTTTTATTTTTTTTTATTTTTTTTTTATTTTTTATAATTTTTTTTAAGATTGGTTGGTTGGTGTGCAGGCATCTCCTACACCAAGGATCCAAGTTTCTCTATACCATTTAAGAAGGGTAGAAGCTTTTCCCGCAGTACTTACATTCGCTTTTCGTTGCGAATGCCATTCTGATCTGTCCCGTCAGGGAGGTAATTATTTTCCTTATTTTTATATTGTTCTAAAAAAATTTTAATTTTATTTTAATAAAATTCCATTCTTGCATTTATTTCTTCAAATTTTTTTTGATTTATATAATTTTTTTGAACTAGGTATATAACTGTTTTTTTTTTAATTATTTTCAAAGAATATTCAATATTTTCCCCTTGTTAATTTTTACAAAATTATAAGAAGAAATTAAGAACTACAATATTACATACCTTCACATATTTATAAATTTTTATTTATATATACTATAAAAATGTATTTTGTAATTATTATATTAAATTTTCTTTATTCAATTTTCAGATCTCCCAAAATGGCTCTAACCAAGCAATACATGGCAACAATATCTTTATTACATCTTCCACTATCTCAAACTTAGCAAACAGTCCTCATACAGCCGAAAGTTGCTACATCTCTTCTATGTAGCAAACTTAATTACTGTCACCTTAACGCAATTTATAAAATTGTACACAAAAATTTCGAAGTGACAAACCAAAAAAATTGCTTTTGGGCAAAGAAGAAGTTACAGTTGTAATAGCTCAAAATGATGAATTGCAAATAGGTGCATTGCAACGAAGAGGGGCGAACAATGCACAAGTGCCAAGCCACACAAACACGGAGTAGGCCAATGTGCACTACATTAAAAAGATTTTTTTGGAGAGGCTGCTCTCTTTTACTTTTTTATGCTGCTGTCTGGTAGGCAGGATCTGGTTAACATGATGATATGAAAGCAAAGCAACACATGGAGAGCTATCAAGCTACCACCAAGACCACCACCAAAAACAACGAAAACAACAGCAAACACTTATATGACTGCAAAAAGGAGTGCATGGGAACGAGACAACAACAAAAACATGACGTAAAATAAAAATAAAACGCGAACTTGAATTCAGTATTTTTACGATCCCATTTGGAGTCATGAAAATAAACAATGAAAAAAAAATGGGAAGAAACAAAATACAACTCGTAATGTCTGCCAGAGACGACGGCGAAACACGCACCAAAGAGGATAAAGGAAAATAGCACAAAAATCTAGAAAATCGTAAAATACAAAAAGTGAATAAAATAACATGAAATAAATGTAAAAACAAAGACAGCTAAGAAGTAAAAAAAAAAACGAAAAAATGTGCGACAAAAAAACGTAACAAGGAAATACAAATAATTTTTTTTTTACTTTTTTGGAGTGGACAAAGAATTTAAGCTAGAAATGAGACACACAAGAGCAAACAAACTTCACGGCAGATAAAGGTAAGATTGTAGAAGGAACTATGGAGGTTCTTTAAATTAATAAGAGCCGTCTTTTATTCTAATTTTTTTACGAGGTGAAATACATTTTCATATTGCAATTTTCACATCAAATATCTTGAGCACAAAATATATCGCGGACATTCAGAAGTACCTATCTCCCAGATACAGTGCTCTTTTAAAGTAAACCTTAAATCGGTAACCAGGGAAGTAACTACTGAAACAAAACGTAAAAAACAGCAATGGCGATTTTGTGTTTCACTCGACAACTCAGAAGTTGAAATCGAAGGACCGACGATCATATATGTTTATAGATCTGAAAAGAGTTGAGAACAAGTCATCCGCATAATAGCCGAGTGTTTTAACCATCATGGAACGATGGATCCATTCTCATCTATATCTCGCCAATGTTAAAATTTGGAAGGCTAAGATGTCGCAATAAGAAGACATAGTTAGAGACAAAAATTAATATATTTGAATTTTTTCTAATTTATACTTATGTTCTTTTTTCGACTATTATTTTTTGTAATTTTGTTTAAAAAAATTTTTCAATTATTTTTATTTTTTAATTTTTATTATTTTTATAATTTTTTTATTTTTATAATTTTTTTATTTTTATATTTTTTTTATTTTAAACTGTATTGTTTGTTAGTTTGAGTCGATCGTATTGTTTATATATTAATTTACGTTAGTGTATCAAATGATACATCAAATTCGGCTTACGATCAGAAAAGAGTTTTTTTACACATTTTTACACATTTTTTATTTTTATATTTTTTTAATTTTCATATTTTTTTTTATTTTTTTAATTTTCATATTTTTTTATTTTTATAATTTTCATAAAATTTTTATTTTTATAATTTTCATAAAATTTTTATTTTTATAATTTTCATAAAATTTTTATTTTTATAATTTTCATAAAATTTTTATTTTTATAATTTTCATAAAATTTTTATTTTTATAATTTTCATAAAATTTTTATTTTTATAATTTTCATAAAATTTTTATTTTTATAATTTTCATAAAATTTTTATTTTTAGAACTTTTTTTATTATTCAATATTTCAATAATTATATTTTTATAATTTTTTATTTTTGTTATTTTTTTTAAGTTTTTATTTTTATAATTTTTTTTATTTTTATAATTTAATAATTTGTTTATTTTTACAATTTTAAACATTTTTTTATTTTAATTTTTTTCAACCTTTTTTTATTACATTTTTTTAAGTTTTTATTATTTATTCTATTTCTTTAGTTTTTATTATTTTTTCTATTTATTTAAGTTATTATTTTTTATTTTTTATAAGTTATTATATTTTCTATTTTTTATAAGTTAAAAATTTTTCTATTTTTTATAAGTTAAAATTTTTTTTATTATAAACTATTAACTAAGTAATATTTAAGATATTAAATAAATTACAAAATATAATTTAGTTTATTTAAAATATTATTAATTTTATTAAAAATATTATTTGTTATTTATTATGTAAAATATTTTATTTATTTTATTTTTTTAAGTTATTTGAAATATTATGTATGTTTTATCCTTTTTGTTTATATTTTATTGATTTTATTTTTAAATTTTTTATTATTATTTGATACTATTTGTTAATTCATTTAAAATATTACTTATTTGTTATTTTAATTTATTAAAAATTAAAATATTATTTATTTCATTTTTTTTTTTATTTAATTTTTTAAATTATTTTTTAATTTGTTTTTGAACTATTCTTTAAAGTATTTAAACTATTTTTTTATTATTTATTGATAATTTGTATTTTCTATACTATTTTTTACTAATTTTTTTTTCAAATAATTATATCCTACTATTTTTTCAATGTATTTTTTCCTTATAAAAGATTTTTTAGATTTATATTTTGATTGTAAATTTTAATTTTAAATTATTTAATTATATTTCGTATTTTTTCATATTTTTATTATTTATTTATTATATTGTTATTAATTTTTAATTTTTTTTATAAATGTTTTTTTTTTAATCTTTTAAATAATTGTTTAATATTTTTAAAATATTTTTTTAATATGTTTTTTAAATATTTTTTTTTTTATATTTCTTCTTTTTTGTTGTTAAATATTAGTTATATTATTTCATAATTTCAACGTTGATTTAGAATTTCTTAATTTATTTAAATATTATTTTTTTTACAAATTATTTTTCAAATAATTTTTTAATCATTTTTTTTTTAAATTTTAAATTTATTATATTTATTTATTTTATTTTTTTTTCTTCCAGTGCAACTCGCAACAATAATGTTTGGCTCCCCTGTGTAGTATCTCGAGTTTTTTAAAGTCTAACGAACAAGTTTACATGTTTAAATTCCTAATCCTTCGTTTAACATTTTACCTCAACTAACGTCATCACAACATATGATGGTTAGGGGGACATTCCAAAGACGTCTTCCTACTCCCTGCTCAAGTACCTCTCTTCCCTTCCAACTCCTTAAAGAAAATCTCAAGAATTTCTTTCGTCATGTTAGCAACGTTTAAAGCAAAAAAGGAATCCCAAAAAAAACCAAGGAAAGTAAATATAAGAAGCGCATAAAAAACCTTGGAAAACCGGTACCACAATAAACTAAACCCCATTAGACAACGCATAACATGTGTATGAGGAGCCGGTGGAGGAAACACCGTCGTCGTCGTCGTCAAAGTCCAAGTAAAAATCCACAAAATTATTGGCTGCTCTACTACTCCTTTTGTGCTGGCTGGCTGGCTGGTTTTGTTGCCCCCCTTCTCCGTTTTACGCTGGCAGTAACAGATCGGTCTACTGCTTGCTTTACTACCATTTACTTTTTAGTATTTTTATTATTGTTGACTACTCCCCACAACAACACAACTTGAACTGTATCTGGTAGATAGAGTCACGAGGAGTGAAGTTGTGAATTCGACTACGGCCGGGAGAGGGGCTATTCATGTCATCTTCCTTTCTTCTGCTTTTTTAGCATTATTATTATTGTTATTATTACTGGCTTAGTTGTTGTTGCTGCTGCTGCACCACATACGTCTTTTTCTTGTTATTCGCTGCTTACGCTATTTTATGGTCGTCATTTTTTTCTTTGCCTTTGCTGCTTTTGGCGTTGTTGTTGTTGTTGATTTCCTTGTTATTTCCAACGAAAGCGAAATTTTATATATATTTTTTTAGAGAGCAAGCCAGCGAGAATTCCTTTCAATAACACAACAAACAGCAAAAATGCCGCATTTGTTGTTATTCTTCTTCTGGGTCCTCCTCGTACTCATGCTACGGCGGCTTTGCCTCCACCTCCTCCTAACGTTTTTCATCACACACACACTTATTCGTACATATATTTCACACACATGTTTTCATTTTTTCGCTGGCGAAATGTAAACAAAACCGACGAAACTTTGTTAATGCCATGTGTAAAGCGTTGGGCGGAAAAACACCTGATTTTTAAACGCTTAAAGTGTTTGCGGTCAGTGGTGCTGTTGTTGTTGCGATGAATACTCAGCAGGCATTTGTTAGCGCCTATTAGCTGTGCTTTAAAATTTGCTACAATATGTTGAAAACTGAAGCATACCCAAGGGCATTAGGGGTAGGGGAGGTGATGGGAAAAACAAATATTATACCGAAGAGTTGTGTAGTTTTATTACTTAGACACTTGTAGGTAAAAGTTATACAAGTTATTACTGCTATTGAAGCAGCATACTTTTAGGAGTCCCTTTCCTTTATAACATGAAGAGAATTTTTAATAAAAAAAAGAGCTGCTAATGTTATATTGATTTCATGTAATTTTTTATGTTTGCAATACACACAAATTGATGCTGCTTTTATACCCTTGACCAAGAGCATGTACGGTCCGTAGGGTATATTCAGTCTGTTCTTACATTTGTAACGCCTATAAGGAGGCCCCGAAAATTAAGTTTTTAGATGCGCAAGATCGGAGTAAAACTACTTCCATCTCACATGTAAACTCCTCCTTTTTAAAGTGTGTACGTCTGTCTGATCCTGCGATTACGACCGTAGTGTAAGAGCTTCGTGCTGAAATTTGGTATGCAGGCTTATATCCTCTAAGCGGAGGTTAAGTTTTAAGATGAGCAAGATCGGACAAAAACTACTCCCACCTTTTGGGTGTCTGCCTCTATCCCCTAAGCGGAGGTGAAGTTTTAAGATGAGCAAGATCGGACAAAATGTATTTCCACCTCTTTTTGGGGTGTGTCCCCGCGATTAGCCGTAGTGAAAGAGCTATCGACCAGAAATTTGTGTATGCAAGCTGATATCTTATAAGCGTAGGTTAAGCTCTAAGATGAACAAGATCGGACTGTAGCATTTGAAGTAAACATTTTAAATAATTTTTTGCAATATTTTTCTTTTAAGAAATATAATTATCTTACTAGTCATAATATGTGTTTAAATTTTCATAAACACTATTTTTTAATATTAATTAATTTTTTTATATTTTTTTTTAATACATTTAATTTTTTTATATTTTTTTTAATATTATTTAATTATTTAATTTTTTTTTTTAATTTTAAGTAACGTTTTTTTTAAAGCAAAATTAAGGAGCTTCGACATATCCGAATATAATTATCTTATTATTTAAAATATATTTTTTTTTTAATTTTCATTCATGTTATTTAATTTTTTTATATATTTTTTAAATATTATAAAAATTTTTTATTTTTTTTTTAATTTTTAAATTGTTTTTTTTTTTATTTTTAATTTTTAAATTGTTTTTTTTTTTATTTTTAATTTTTAAATTGTTTTTTTTTTAATTTTTTTAATGTTATAAATATTTTTTATTATTATTTTTATATTTTTTTTTAATTTTTTTATTTTTTTGTACGTTTTTTTTTCATATTATTTAATGTTTCTTATTATTACAAAAATTTTTTTTTAATATTATTTAATTTTTTCCCAACCTATTCATAATTACTTTTTAATATTTTTTTTTACTATATATAAATAATATTATATATTCACACAATATTATTTTATTTTAATAATTTTTGGCATATTTTTATAGTTTTTAAAAATTTTTTAATTTCTTTATATATTTATATATCAATAAAAATTTTATTTATTTATTACATATTATTTATTTTTTCTATATTTTTTTTTTATACTTTACATATTTTTTATATATTTTGTATATTTTTTATATTTATTTTTAAAAGCTTCGTCATATGCGATTAAATTTATCTTATGAGTTTAAATATGTTTTTTATATTCTTTTTTTTATATATATCCTTTCATTATTTAATACAATATTATTTTATTTACATAATTGTATTTTCCCCATTTTATTCTAATATTTTGTCTTTAAATGTTTTTAGTACATTTTTTTTATATTTTTTTACATTTATGTATATTTTATACACTTTTTATATTTAATGTTATCTTAGTTGTTCAAATAAGTTTTTTAAATTTTTATTTAAATAATTTTTATATTTTATTTTAATATTTTTATTTTTTTATATTTTTATTTTTTTATATTTTTATTTTTTTATATTTTTATATTTTAAATGTTTTGTTATATTTTACTTTTATTACTTATTTATTTCAATCCCCCAAACCCTTTAAAATAAGCAACTTTTCATAATTCTATAATTCTCACAATTTCATTCCTTTATCTTTGTAAAACAAAAACCTATACACCCAAGTCATTTTCACAAAATGCCCAAAGACTTAACCTTTTTAACGCCACCTGCTGCACCCTCTTGACCCATGCCAGCTTACCGAAGCGTTAATAATAACCAACCATCCCGAAAATGTAATTATTAAAACAATAACCTGGTCGGCCGGCCTCTCCCTCAAACTCCGGTATAAAACCTCTTTCTCCAACCTTTCTCTCAAACAATAACAAAACTTGTTTGAGGTCGAAAATGCCTTAGCTGGCGGTGGTAATATTATCCAAATCAAAACATGCCATTAGGCGTCATAATTACATTAATTTATAGCCTACACTTAGGCGAACACAAAAAACCAAAATGAATAATGTCTTTGAAACGTACCACCAAATTGCCAGCGCAGCCCACATCTTTACAATTTCGTGCTGTTGCCTTCTTTTTTTCTTGGTGTTCTCTAAGGCCACGCGATAATAGTTGTGTGGCCACCCAATGTTTTCGTGGCAACCACGTAAGGCCTTTTAAACAAAAACTTTCCAGACTTGTAAGAACAACTATTATTAGACAGAGAGTTAACGTTATCCTCCACAGATCAAGCAGGAGCTAAATAACTCCTCTATACACCAAATGTCATGTGGCAGTGCCAACAACGAACTACTACTGCTGATGCAGTATGACAGTGTCAAACTTTGACGACGATGTCAAAAGTGTCTTCTTCCTGATTGAGGGGTGAGCCGGAGAAAGGTGCCCAACGCTCTGACTGTTGTATGCAAAGTGAGTTCATTTGGTTCTTTGGCTTTGGTCTCTTTTTTTTGTGTGTTTTTTATAAACTAAATAGCATGGAAAGATGCCAGATGCCTAAAGAGCACGTAGGAATTAAACAAATGTCATAGCCCCCACCCATCCCAACAAGCAAGAGACCAACCAATTGGAAACACTTAAGGGTTTTGGTTAAGTGCAACACATACACATAGGAGGAGCCGGTGGCGAAGTTGCATTTCTTGAAAGAATTAAAACAGGACACAGGCTTTATAGAAGGGACAGAGGTTAATACAAGAAACTGATCTTAGCGGAAATAAGATTGTTGTAGAGATAACTGTTCAATTAAGCTTTATTAAGATTATACAAAGTGTAGAATTAGTTAATGAAACAGCAGATCTAATAACATAAAGTCAAACAGAATCAGTTGAGGTAATTTTAGGCGCTTGAAGTTGCATATTTTGGGGCGAAAATAAAAAATATAATTTTTTTGTGGGAAAGATCACTCTTTAGATTTAATAGGAATGTTATCCCTAATGACAAAATGAAATTATGAAATACTTTCCAAAGGCAGTGCAAAAAGTAAAGGAAATTGTTTAATAAATGTTTAGAAAAATGTAACACATCTTAATTTAAGTATATTACCCTTGATGACAATTTACAATTATGGAAATATGTTGAAAATTTTCAAAATGGGACGAAGGTCCTTGAGATGACAGAAATTATAAAAATAGCAATTATTTTTTTGTAACGATTTGGCAAAAATTATTGCACTGAAACAGATATTGTGCAAATAATTTCAACATCTTCAAAAAAGGCGAAGGTCCTTAAAATGTCAATTTTTTAAGATTGCCAATTAACCAATAGGTAAAACAAAAATTGTGGAACATTTATCAACGACATTTAAAGACTCCAATGTCTTTTGAACAGCCCACGAGTGTAGTTCGCCATGCAAATTATAAATTTTAAAAAATTTCGACATGTATGTTAAAAGTTTCCGCTTTTGTATATGAGTACGATATTCGCAGTGAAATACTGAAAATATAGAAGTATGTTTAACGTCGGCAAATGTCCTTGAAACAGCAAATAGTCCTTAAAGCCATAGAAATGACTAAATAACACATTCCCTCAAGTTATTTAAGTATTTTACCCGTCAGGATACACTGCAATTATGGACAAAAAAAATCTAGTCATTAAAAGAGGTCAAGGTCCTTGTAAAAGCAGGAAATTCGAGTCTGTCATATAAATACAAAATGTGAAATAATTACTAAGTGTTCTGGAAAAATTTCAGTTATGTTATGTGGAATATATTCCAAAGACATTGAAAGCGGAAGCGGACTATGGAAGTTTTTTCAACGATATCTAAAGCGGATAAATTTCTTGAAATACCACAAAAGTTCAGTCTGCCAGAAAAATTAGATTTTATTTTGTGTAAACTGTTTGAGAAAAGTTTCTACTTTAATATTAAAGTATGTTAACAATTATGAGAAACCAAAATTATGGAAAAATTTCTAAGACATTAAAAAGGACTAAGGTCCTTGAAAATGAAATAAGTCAGAGCCAGTTTATATTTAGCATGTCATTCGCGATAAAGAACAGGAATTATGGAAATTTTTTCGACGACTTCTAAGGCGGATAATGTCCTTAAAATATCTACCAATTTGCAGTCCGCCGGAAACATGACATATTTTACATTTTTTGACACGTTTTTAAGTAAGTTTGAAACATATAAATACTTTGATATATATTGAACATATTTTAATTATGGAAATTGTTCAAACTATATTTAAGAAAAGCGAATGTCCTTGAAATACCTCGAAAGTCCAGTCCGCCAGAAACATGACAACTTTTCATTATTTAAACAGTTTTTTAAAAGTTTTCTCTTATATATTTAAGTATATTAATCGTCATGACAAACTAAAATTATGAATAATTTCCAAAGGACCAAGATTCTTGAAATATCAAATAAGTGTCGTCTGACAAAATGTGCATTTTTATTTTGGAAAAGTTTGTGTAGATTTAAAACGTTTATACTTAAATATGTTAAGCGCAATGATAAACAGAAATTATGGAAAACTTCCTAAGACATTCAAACGGGCCAAGGTCCTTGAAATGGCAAAAAAAATAACACCTCCAAATTACAACACTCTTTCTATAAGTTCGCACTTTTATATTCCGGTATGTTACTTGCCTTGTAGAAAAGTAATAAGACATTAAAAGCGACGAAGGTCCTTGCAATTTATTTGGATGTGTTGTTACTAGCCTTGTCAAACAAAAATTGTGAAAAAAAGACGAAAGCGACGAAGGTCCTTGCAATTTTTTGGGATGTGTTACTTGCCTTATCATACTTCAATTGTGGAAAAAGTAATAAGACATGGAAAGTGACGATGGTCTTAGCAAAATATATTTACATAGGTTTTAACTATTAAAAGGGGTTTTTTTTCCTAAAATTGAGGTGACTAAACTAAATTGATTATAACTTCTATGTTCAGCTATAGATTTTCAACGTGGTTTTATTGTTATTTTCGTAAAAGTGTCCTCTTAACGCAGTACTACTTAATAGCGCAACATTAACCTTTTTTTATATTTAAAATAAAAAACTAAATCCAGTGAATTTAAACAAAATAAATGTGTATAAAATATCAGCTGCTTGAGAATATATGTCCCTAAATTTTAAAAAATAATCAAAAATATAAGCTGATTTTTTTTATTTTTTTTATATATATATATATTTATAAGATTTTGATGCCTCAATTTACGAACTTATTTAGAAATCACTTAGAAATCCCCTCCTATTTTTAGTTTAGCCATTTTCAGTATATACG
The DNA here is from genome assembly GCA_964034835.1 of Muscina levida. Lineage (NCBI taxonomy): Eukaryota > Metazoa > Arthropoda > Insecta > Diptera > Muscidae > Muscina > Muscina levida. Next base: position 11,461,331 of record OZ035884.1, read on the forward strand.
GCTAAACTCTTAAATAACACTAAAATGAAGCCTACTTCAAGGCATTTCCATATTTTCAAAATGATTTTGATTTATATTTCAAATATATTTTGATAACATTATGCACAATATTATTTCGAAATCACTTGGAAATTCTCACACATTGTTTCGTTGTGACATTCTCAGCACATGCAGTCACAAAAATGAAGCCTATTTCAAGGCGGTCACAAAGCACTTTATTTTAGTTTCCATATAATCTTAACATCAACAATTCACACCACCCACACAAATTAATATTAACAGTATGTTTAAAACCTTTTTACTTAACAACAAAGTTTGCAAGAAAAATCTCTTAAAAACTAAAGCATATTTTAAGGCTATGTATAATAATATGATATATAAAACATTACACTAATACTATAAAGTAAATGTGTAATAGTTTTCAAAAAGTAGACATAAAAAAAGTTGTATCCACACAAAAAATGTAATAAAATTAAAACAAACCAAACAAAACTAATGCATACATTAAGGCTTTAGAAGTCTTCGAAAATAATCGAAAAATACTGTATAAAGTTGTGTAAAAGAATATAAATAAATTTTATGTAAAACTTACACTTGGGTTCTCAAAAAAGTTGTGCTATTATATGGAATATGAAATGCATATTTTGGTATTTGTGAATTATGGAACAGAAATCGCAACGAAAATGAAAGAGCAAATAATAATAACAAAAAAAATAAAACTGAAACCAAAACAAACAATAAAAATCTGCGTATACTTGAAGGGGGATGTTAACGGCAGAACAAAACGAACTGGCGGCTGCTGGCACATAAAATAATATGATTCATTTCTAGATTATTAGCGGAAAAAGACAATAAGTCTGGCGGCACACGCCATCAAATACTGCAGCATTATTGCTGCTAAGGTTACGACGAGGCGAGACGAGACGTGGCATGAATCATTAAACTACAATTCTAAGCAATTTTTTCTATAGAAAATATCCCAAATACTTTAGATATTTACTTATCGCCAGTGCTAGCGCACAGTACGATAGATGAAAACCTAGCAAAAAAAAAAAAACCTTGCTTATGTTTAAGGGGATTAATTTCACAACCCAAAACTGTGCTATTGTGTTGCGCGGCGGTTAGGGGTTGCACGAAAAGAATCGCTTAATTTGAATATTTGAAAATTCGAGAAAACGACACGCAATTTTTTAATGCTGTGAAAAATCATTGTTACGGTTATTCCCAAAAAGGATCATTATTTCGAGGGGGTAAAAGGATACAATTTTCACTCGGCTCTGGATGTAGGGGCGGAGCTGCACACACAACAAATGGAAAATGAGGAAAATTGTAACCTAAAACTAATAGACTACAATGGGTGTCATTACGGAGACGCTGATGAACAAGAAAAAAAAAATGTTGAAATGTGTTCAATTACGTATGGAAATTCTATGAGGAAATTCTTTGTGTTATTGGTGGTCTAAAAGGGTTGAATGAATGCTATGCAACAGCCAAAATCGGATTAGGAAAAAAACATCATTATGATGACTTGGAGATGCCAAAGATAATGAAATTGGAAATTGTCAATACATAAAACAAAGTAATTGAATGTTAAGATAAAGTGAATTTATACTAAAAATCATGCTTTTTGAGGCAATATTATTTTAAAATATGTATGTTTATTTCTCAATAGATGTTTATTTCTTAATATGGATAATTTAAAATTAAATCGACCCAAAAAACATACTTTTAGAAATTGATCCCCTTTCGATTTCGATTAAATTTAGCACTTATATTCTTCTTGTTGCTGCGGTTATAATGCTGTTTTCTCACAGTTCATGTTTTATAGCTGTCTAAAGTTGGTAATCTTTTGGGGAAAAGAGTTCATGTTAGAATAACATTTGAATGCGATTTCGAATAAGGTAGTTCGTGGTATCGCCCTGACAGGTTTTCAGCTCCTCTTTAGACATGAAGGATAAAAACGCATGGTCCTTGTGGGTGAAAGACATCAAAATTTGGAAAATGTCCTTCGTAATTCAATATGTTATATCAGAAATTAGATATAACATCTTGAAATAATGACCAAGTCCTGTTATAATTAAAATATAATATTTTCCAAAATATCTCAAAGGGATAATCAACAAACTTTTGGCATCAACCAATATAAAAATTCGTTGCATACTTTGAGGTACCACTATTTTAACAGGATGCCAATGTTTACTGGAGAATGTAATCTACCATTATAGTATTCAGGTAGGGCATTTTATTTCTTAATCTTATCACACAATCTTATGAAATTTGAATAGTTTTTAACCAATGGGAAAAAATTTCAAGTCAAAAATTGAGTGATTTCTGTTGGGCACCACTATGGGGATATGCAACATTTTGTGAGAATTACCAAAAAACACCAAGACAATTATACGTTTGGGCTGATGACAAAGTTAAGAAGCTTTATCGGATTTCGGAAAGAAATCTCAGTTATCACGAGCCAAAATTTTGGAAAACTATTACTAATTTTTAAAGTTTTGCTTAAAGGCTTAGCCTAGCAAAGAAAATCCAAAGAAAAAAAAATTTTAACCCAAAATTTAGATTCAAATAAGGGTTTTAGGATAGTGTGAAGCATAAACACACTCTATTGATAGAGCAATATAAAATATTGTAAAAAAAAAACTGATATTTGTCGGTCAATTAAACCTAAACAAGCAGCATACTTTAAGAATTCTCCAAACCGTAAAATCGTTGCATACTTCAAGGTTAAACACACAGTCCAACATCTAAATCACTGGTTTAATTCAATATTTCGTGACAAAAAAATGCCAAAAAAAAACGAAAGGGACTTTGACGGATTTCAGAACAGTTGTTTAGAATACAAAACTTGAGGTAACTTATGAAAAATATTACCAAGCTTAAAGGGCCACCGATCAAAGATAAATAGATGGGTATAACAGGGCTCATGAAAGTCGCTTGTTGTAACGAATTATGTTTCGGTAGACTTAGGAAAAGATACAAATTTGTACCAATATTTTATATCAAATTGGTGTCGAACTTCTATTATTTATTAACTGTTGCATACTTTAAGGTATACAATAAATCATATGAATTATATTATTACTAAATGACAAAAACTAAAGGCAATAGGCACACAATAGACAGTTACAGCATTGCATACTTTTAGGTAATTTTTGCATTCTAGTTCACCAATCGAAACATTTTATTGCCGTAAGCTCTAGTGTCTACATAAATAATAATTCAGATTGATTCTTGTGTAGAAATGTTGAAACTTAATATGTATTGCACGCTTTTGTTCGTTATTTATTGTAATTATTAACAGCATTGAAAAAGTAACGCTTGATTTCGAAAGGTTACATCGTGTGTATCTAGCTGTAGAAGCTTCAATGATTTGAAAGAAGAGAAGACTACGGAGCATCATCATCAAAACCAAAACCGAAAACCGCGTTACCTGTTTTTTTTCTTCGAATCTTCAAAAATGCCAATTTCGATTATCCGTTTTAACCGGTTTTTTGACGTCGGTTAATCACTATGATATAGTTGGGTTCTCACCTTGAAATGACTGGGAAGCCGTCGATATTCATATGAACAACTTTAAGTGCAGATATCTCCAAAACTTTGTATCTTATTGCAAGAAGGTGCTTTATTTATGATCACCATACAATTATTATTTTGAAATAGATTGGAATCTCACCTTGAAATGGGAGGGAGAAGCCGTCGATGTTCATATGAATAACTTGAAGTGCATTTATCTCTTATACTAAGCTTCCAATTGTAAAATGGAGTTTAATTTAGGATGAAATCGATACCTTATTTCTAAACCATTGTATGTGTAAAATTTAAGTTTTATAGGAAACTTACTTTTTATACTTTTAAGTTCAAATTTCTAATAACTTCTGTTTTGATGAGGAAAAAAATAAGTGGTAAATAAACCTAATCTCTCTTGTTTAATCTCTCAGAGGATTTAAATTCGGTGACCATTAATGTTCAAGAGAACACGCCGTCTTTGAATCCAGTTTAAAAGTTCTAAGATTAGTTTAGAGAGTAGGATTTAAAATTGGTTTTTCTCGTTGATCTACTACAATTTCATTAAATGTATGCTGTATTTAAGGGCGATATTTACTGCTGCAGGATGATATAGCGCCCTTTATAACTAGAGACTTAATTTACTCTTGCGCTGGATTAAAATGAAGAGTCCATTAAGAATTGATAATAAAAATTAAAAAAACGTTTCATTGAAACTCTGGATTTTGTGAACTAATATAAATATCTTAAAACTTATTTTTCCTTTGCATCCCATGAATGAGATATGACAGAGATTCTTGGGACCTACAGTATAATGACGAATCTGAACGTCAGCTTTATCTAGCTATTACTAGACATGCCAATTGTCTCGACTACTCAGATGTTTCCGAAGAAACGAAGACGGCTGTGACTGGGCTCGAACCCATCCCAGCGTCGATAGGAAGGACCTATAAGGCTTTATAGAATACCTTCAAAACAATCAATAGGCCATGCGCTCTGCATTCCCTCTTTTTTCCAAATAACATAGCGTGTCGTTGGAAAGCAAGGCCTTCCATCGTCACTTCCTATAAAAAGGACTTAAAATATAAAAAAAATATACAGTTGATTACTCTCAAATTGTTTAGTTTATTTTTAGATATTTCTCACTTCTATATATTTCTTTCAAAACTTAGTTTTTTTGTCCAACGACAGTAAACCTTGCAGGAGTTTGAACTCACTACCTCGCGATTGTTAGTCAGCCATGCTATCATCAAGCCTACGAAGATGCGTTCGAATTGTGTGACTGAAACTAATCATAAACTGCCTTCTATGGGAAGGGAGACAGAATGTGCACACACGAAATGGAATGTGCAAATCATCGAAAACGTTGATTCTCCTTTCCCAAAGAAGGCCTGCAGCAGTGGTCTTTAAAGAATGGAGTGAACATGTGCTCGGGATATTTCAAACAGGAAGAAGACCTGTTTTCGGGCATATAAAAACAAGGTCTTGAAGACACGACGTTTAAGTGTCTCAGAAGGCCTTGTTGCATGACTGCTTAAAGAATTTCGCCGCAGGGAGGTAACCCGAATAATATTCTGATTTTCTAACCATCATGCGACGGTCAGTCCCTAATATTAATAGTCACTTTAATACTTAATGTATGAAAATAAGGAATATATAAAAACGGTAATGTGCTAATATTGGTCTATACACAATATTTACGCAGCAAAGGTTGTGGTTATAGTTAACAAAGAGAGCTACTATATACTTGACGACACAGAGTGATCTTAGTCATATACTTATCCATAAAGGGATTATCACACAATAGCATAGAAATAACACAATTCTTCCGTTTTACACTGACGGAAGTAATTCTCTAGATCAGTCTGTTTCCAATGTCGTCAGTTTATTTCTTTTGAAAAGGTTTGAAAAGCTATTGTGCCCTTTGTCCCTAGACACATTGCTAAAGCTATAGAAGATTTCAAATGAACATACACATACGTGGTATCCTAGTAGCTCCTTTCTATTCAGTAATATTTTACCTTATATGCCCCAATTGACGTAGAGTTGGAGTGTTTTCATAGACCAACAAAAAGAAACAGAAGGACGAAATTGTGCGTGTTTATTTCTAATGCAATATTGAGCCTTTGCGTTTTATTTCATATATTATCAGTTTCTCTAGATTTTAGCTGATTTGCTTACGCTTTGCAAGGAGTGTAAGGTATTCTATTAACCTTCTTTTTATTCAAATACTAGGCCGTCATTGGACATGATGCAATTTTTTCTGTGCAAAGACTTTGATTTGATTCATCGATCATCTTTGCAAAGACTTTGTTTTTCTCAAAGGAAACTAACGATCTACCGTGACAGCTTCCGGTTAAGTTATTTCCAAAATGTATAAAGAAAATCTGAAATTTCAGATACTTCCTATATCTCCTGAATATTGTTTATAGATCTCCCCTAACAACCTCTCATTCGCACTCTCAACAACTAAGGAAACCGTGATAATATACAAATCCACTGTAATCTAAAATTCACCGTCGTTTTGCTCTCACCCTGAAGTTGGCTGCAAGTCAATAACATATGCGATTACAAATCAAACATATGGTGGCATGACAGCACAGCCTACAAACAGAGACGAATAAAGATAGCAACAAAAAAATAATAAATAAAAAAAAACCTAAACCAAAAAAAATACGAAAATGTGTTACATGACATTTGCAACGTTTAAAGAAAGCCAACATAACAAAAATAAGAAACTAAAATAAGGTAGAAAAAAGAAGAAGAGAAAAATAATAAATAAAAAACAAAGTGTAGGGAAAACTCAATGAATTGCAGAGTTTGTTTTCAAAACACTTTGGGGCAACTAATTTTTGCATTATTTAGGTTTTTTGTACATTTCGACTTTTTTTTTACAAGTTTGTAATTTAATTTTGGTTATAGTTTTTGTTGTTGTATTTTATTTTTTTGCAATAATTACATTTAGACACTCTTCTCTCTCTCTCTATATAAAACACATTGAAGACTGCGGCAATGACGCTGGCATTGAAGAAGTAGACGTGGACGACGACGATGATAACGGACGTACGTTGTAGGGCGGGCGGCGAGCAAGTGAGTGCTCTGAGCTCTCTGGGCTCTCTCTGTCACGCTGCTCTTCTTAGACGTTGCCAAGAAGTGTGAGAATTGCACAGGAGAAGATTACACAAATATATCTGGACGTACTATAATACAAATATTATTTTTATTTGCTAAGGATTTAGGTTAATATATTGCGATAACACAAAGGTGGAGGACGATGACGACGATAAGTTAACGAATAAATTAACTATTGTTTTTTATAAAATTTTTCTAAAATATTTTTATTTTTTGTTTTATTTTTGTTTAGATTTCGTATTTTTTTTAATGATTCTTTTATATTTTTTTTTAGAACTTTTCTTTTGCTGTTATTTGTATAGGTAATTGAGAGTGAGAGAGTGATGATCTCCACCTCCTTCTACTCTTTGTTTTAACTTTGGAAGCTTTGCAAAAATTTTTTGGCCGTATTAATTAAAGAGAATTAAACTCGCGTTGTTTTTGGAAGATCGTTGAGCGGAAGCTATTGTTGTTGTTGTTATGGTTTATGTATTGGACTTCCAAACGTTTATGGTTACATTTTTTTGGGGCTATTTCTCTCAAGACAACGCTATAATGGTTTCGAAATATCTATCAAAACAGGGCCGGAAAATACGAGACGTGCTGCGACGTGACGTGCCGTGCCGTGACTTTGAAACGTGTTTGGCGGCGTGCGTTAGGTATTTAGATAGGTTCTATTGGTGTTACACCGGAGGACGACGAGTACAACGAGCGCGCGACGCTTTTCTCTTGAAGACACTCACTGAAAGATTATTGACACTTTTTGGCCGTTTAAGCGACACAAATGATTTGTATTGAGCCGAACGGCGGCCGTAACGACAACGACTAACGATGAACGATGATGATCAGCTATGGGCAGGGAGCTCTCTGGGAGCTTCAAGAGCATAAGAATTCGTATTGATACGAAGAAGTTACAACAAAAAACAACAACATGGGCAACATGAGCGTGAGAGCCACACATGTATTCTCACACCCATTAAACGAAAACAAACAAATGCATTCAGTCTCGCTATAGCATTCGTCCGACGCGGTTGTGTCGACGCTTGTTGTTAGCACGGCAATAAAATGAATGCATTTTTTCAGTAAAATGAATTGTAATATGTTAATGTGCGTTGCCACTCGCACGGCAGTAATATTTATTAATTATTTCCTGGATTTTTATATCATAATTTTGTTTATAGTTTTGGAAAAACTATATAACAATTCCCTTCTCTACAGTGAGAGAGGGAAGAGAGTAACTCACCAACACAAACTCATATTGTGGTTGTATTGGGCTGCTGTTCACAAACACAGGCAAGGCTTTCATAGTAGTGGTGCCCATAGCTGATGATGATGAACAGAATTACAAATAAAAGATGATGCAAAAAGACGACCGACCAAAGGCAATGACTACTACAATGACGACGATTAGCACAACAGCACAGGAAAGCACTGAAAACCATCACACACACACACCATCACACACGCAAACAAGCGCGCCGACACGGAGTGACAGAGCGACCGACCCACCATCGCCACCACCTCACCACTCCTCCCCTACCACCTCCTGCGATGATGACGACGGCGACTACGACCCAACAGAGCGGCGGCATAGCGACTCACCACTACACGGACACATACTCACACCACCCATACCCTTACATGCGGCGGAGCGCAGAAGACGTGGAAAAAAGGAGGAAAAAAAATGAGAAAAATTACGAGAAAAAATAGCAGTAAGCAAGCAAGCCAGTAGTCGTCGTCAGCAGCCATCAGCCATCCAGTTCAGCCAAGGCATAGACTATTGCGAGTCAAGGAGAAGTCACAGCCAAGCCAGTGAGCCAGCCAGCTATCCATCCAGTCAGCCAGCTAGCAGCGCAAAAGGCACAGTGGGTTAAAAAAACGCACTACGAGCGAGCGAGCGGCGGCAGCGGCTGCATTCGAAGACGCAAAACACTGAGAAAATCGTGTAAAAAAAGGCATTGCAGAGTCCCAACAACAAATAAAAGGAAAGGAAGAAGAAGAAGAAACGAAATCGGAAAAAAGTATAAATCGTAGTGAAAAAAAAACATATTTCGCACAGAGTTGCCAGGTGATCGAATGAAGGAGAAAAAGTGGCAAATTGTTAAGGAAATCAAAGTAGCAGAAAATATCGAAAATATAGGCCTCTGAAGACCATAAGAGACCTCGAATGCTATTCAAAATAACTGTCCATAGTTGGACGGATCTTTAGACATAGACAGTATTGGATCAAATTAATTTCTATTTAATTTATTCTCTAAATTTCTAGTAAACGGGGACTAGGTTAAAAATTGACAGAAGCAACGGACTAATGCTGAGATGGAAAAGTTGGCCAGATAAAAAGTTGGACAGATATATAGTTGGACGGATATAAAGTTGTAGGAAACAAAGCTCGATTCAAATTGATCTCCAGAGCATCAAAATTAATGTTTCTTTTCTAAATTGCTTTGATATTCTAACTAATCCTAAGGGAGTGCACAGTTGGACAGATCTTAATTTAGACATAGACAAAGTTGGATTAAATTAATTATTTAATTTCTAAATTTCTAGTAAACGAGGACTAGTTAAATTTGACAGAAACAATGGACTGATGCTGAGTTGGACAGACTTAAGGTTGGATAGACTTTTAGTTGGACAGATTTTAAGTTGGACAAACTTTAAGTTTGACAAACTAAGTTGGACAAAAACAAAGTTGGGCATATAAAAAGTTATAGTTGGACAGATAAAATTTTTTTTACGAAACAAAGCTAGATTCAACATTGATATCCAGAATTTCAAATTTAATGTTTTTTTTCTAAATTTTTAGTCAACGGAGAAAAGTAAACAGGTGGTGTGTAGAAGAGTCACAATAAATTGATATGATATAAATTAACCAGGGCAAGACAATAGTTAGACACAGCAAAGTTGGATTCTAATTTGATCATTAGAATTGTATCTTATTGAATATTCCTTTTCTAAATTTCTGGTTAATGAGGATAAATTAAAAGGAAAACAGGGGCAAAGGCAGACACAATTAATTGATCTCATATAAATTCACTGAAGGCAAGACAATAGCTGGACAGAGACAACGTTTGATCTGAATTTGATGGCTTGCATATCAAATTAAATGTTTTTTTTAGTTTCTCCTTCTAAATTTCTAGTGAATGATAAAAAGTTTGACAGAAGCAACCAACAGAAAGTGGGTTGGACATATGTATATAAAGATGGACAGAGACAGAGTTTGATCCAAATTTGATGGCTTGAATTTCTAATTGTTTATTTCTTTACCAAATTTCCAATTAACGAGGACAAGTGTAACGTTGGACAGGGCCAAGACATATTCAATTAATTGATCTTATATAAATTCACTGCAGACATATAAATTGCACAGTGGCTAAGTTGGTTACTTGTAAATTTGGATCCAAATTTAATGACGTAAACAAATTATTTTTTTTCTTCTAAATTTTTAGTGAACAAGAACAAGTGAAAAGTTGGACAGATATGAACTTGAACAAAGTTGAATCAAAATCAGCCCCAGGCAGACCCTTTGAACTGATCTTGTATAAATTCACTGAATGGGAGGCAATAGGTTACTTAATATACTGTTGGCCACTGCTTATTTTATGCAGGGCATATTATAAACATAGTGGATCCACAATGTCGAAACACACAGTTCAAAGTGTAATTCGTCTGAGTTTAAGTTCAAAGTTTCAATCTTATAGGAAGAATATCAACTTGAGAAAACTTCGTTGTATGAAAATGGTGGAATCTTTACGAAGAATTTAAATTACTGCAACTGTCGATTAGGCTATCGGATCATTGGAGCATACTTCAGGCCGAAATAGCGGCCATAAGAATAGCCATAGAGCAAATTCAGGAACATAGGATATTGAGCGGCAACATTAATGTACTTAGTTATTGTAAAGCGGCTATTAGATTTCTGGAAAAAGTGCACAACACTTCGAGAAATGTTCATGAATGTCGATCATCTCTGGAGGAGATAGCGAAAGGGAACAGTTAATTGCGGGGAAACTGAATCTTATAGGTAAGTAAGGATTGTTGGAAGAAGCCACTTGCATAGCGACCAAACAGATTTGGGCTACCATGGATATACAGGGGAAACGATTTGCGATGAACCTGTCTAGACTCCATCTAGGGAACATCATAGCTGTTGGAAAATCCACTAAGAGGTGACACTTGCCTACAACGATATTTTAAAGAAAATACAACGATGAGGAAGATGAGAATACCAAGAAGCAACTTCCATGTTACTGCCTTGCTTTTGGCGACCTGAGATATGAGAGATTTAAAATGGTATCACAACGAGACCTATACTAGGAACAAAATGAGCTATGCTGAAGGCAGCTGCCACAATAATCTAGCCTTACTTCAATATGTAAAGTATAATGAATGTTCTCAGTTATTTTATTAACAGGAATTTTTTTTATTTGTAAGGACTCAGCTAAACCAATTTCGTTTTTGGGAAAGTCTGGTATTCCGTTAGCAATAATAAAATATTGGGTTGGTTAGGCTTAAATGAAGCAGTGCGAGTTGACCTGGCGAACATCAGAGTAATCGATCAATTAAGTTTATCAACCAAGAAATATGGAAAAACAATTCACAAAATGTTGAAAGATCACTGTAAGATGGGAAAGTGTGTAAGGTAGCAGATACATTTAGTCATGAGAAGGCTGTGCACACCAACATCGATTAAATAACATCTGAATCGGTTTTTCCGGCACCACCAAGAGTTATGTTTTCAAATTTAAAAAATATGTTCGATATCATCAATCCTAGATTACTCATCTTTAGAATTTTCTTGTTGAATTAATATTAAAAAATTTTGATGTTTGATTACCAAAAAGTTTGGAAATTGAAAAAAAAAATTGTTTAATAATGCAATACTTTCCTATAAAGGAATTGAGTATGCGGTTTGGAAATCAGGAGGAAGATAACATATTATTATTCTTAAAAATTCAGTGACAAAATATTTGCCAGGCCAGTACGGGAGGAAATAAACATGTAATTGAGAATTATTATAGAAACCAGATAATTTTAGTGTAAACAGTAAAACAACCGAAGGTCGTCAAATGGAGGATTAGTTAAAGAGAATATAATGACATTTATATGTAAGCAAGTCCATGTTCCCAAAACTTTAATAGCCTTTACAAGACAAAATGTTATAATTTCAAGTCATAATGGTTAAAAGACGGACTATCACAATGTGGGTGACATGAGTTCAAGCCCTGTTACAGTCATCAACAATTCATAGATAGTTGCCTCATCGATGTTGAATTGGCATTTCCAGTGAAAGATTCTCAAAAAGCTGACTTTCGGATCCCTCGCTAAACTGTAGGTCGCTTTCTATGAGCCTAATAGTAGAAGCGAGTTATCTCACTCAAATGCGGCAAGCATATCGAAATCTTTGGAATCAAAAAAAAAAGATTTCCTTTTATATAAGAAAAAATTCATTTATAGGGCTCAAGAGATAAAGAGAACTACTAAACATTCCATTGTCGCATTTATTTGGATTTATTTATTTGGAATCCCTTTTGCAGGATTTTGGCCTTAGAAGAACAACAGATTACCTTAAAACATTATTTTTTTAAATTTTCACTAAGGATACATTTTTTTTTATTTATTTTTTGCAAATTTTTAGTAAAAGTTTTAAGAAATATTCCTTTTCGTTGCGATAATTTTATTGTAGTTGCATTCACAGCCTTTTTTACACAATTTACATAAAAATGTAAGAAAAAAACAAAATGTTATGTCAGTTCAAAAAGTTTTCCCGACACTGTATGTTTGCAAGATCTCTAAAAAAAAATCTTTTTTTTAACAAAAATACAATTTTTGAAAAAAAAAAAATAATTTCTAAAAAAGTCATCATATAATAATTTTCATCACAAGAAAACAATATCGAGCACCACCAACAAATGTTAAACTGGCAACTCTTTGTACCTCGAGAAGAACCGATGATGAAGAAGAACAAAGGCAAAAGAAGCCAACGAAGACCAGTAGGAGAAAGACCATGCGAGAAAAAAAATCATCATCATCATCACAGCAACCACAAACGAATGAATGAGGCAAGAAAAAAAAGCACCAGCAGAAAAATGAGAGAAAAAAAAATCAAAGTAAAAGTCGTTAAGCAACACTGAAGAGAACGGCGAAGAAGAAGCGGCGCAGAAAAAAATGCAATATTTTCAAGGGGGACATACAGTGGGACAAGAGGCCACAAAAATCGCATAGAAAAAAAATTACAAACTATAACGCAGAAAAAAAAGTAAATGTATCTCTTCTCTTTACAAGAGAATAGGGAAAAGGACGAAAACAGGAAAAAAAATACAGTCTAAAGACGGTGGGTGCTGCAAGGTGGAATCCGAAGAAATACTAACTATAGCCAAAGAATCTCACGAGAGCGTACAGCACAAGCAGCAGCCGCTGAGAACAAAATCAGGAGCACGAACAGAAAAAAACTTTATAAGAAATTGCAAAGATATCACAGGGTGAGTAGTGGATTTCAACGGCGGCCACCACTTGCTGAGGGGTTGGGTGGGTGAGTGAGTGAGACTAAAGCCGTTTGACTATGGTACTTTGTGGGGTGGCAAAGTGAGCGGTAAACTTCTGACATGGGGTGGCAGTGGCAGGGTTATGGTAAGGGGTGGCAGGCAGCAGCACGCTATATTTGAGAGAATCTTACATAGTGCACAAGCAGCGAGCGAGCGGTAAGCGGTGTACACTGGCTGAGTTTAGGGGTGGCGTGTAAGCGGACTTTATCGGCAGGCGGCATGCAGCATGCGGCTGACTAACTGAATGACTGAGCATTACGGTGAGATTTGTACGTGCATAATAGCACTGCTGGGTAATAGAAGGAGTGGGAGAGCCGCCGACCCACAATAAGAGAGAGAGCGAGCGAGCGAGACCAAAAGTCAGAGTGAGAACTCTGTATAGCCAAGAGGACCCAGAGAAGCAAAAAAAAAAAAAAAGCGAGCATATAAACATAAATACTGCTTGGCTGTTGTTGGGTTTCCTTTCATATTTAAGCGGAAAAAACAACAACAAATATATATAGAAAAATCTCGAGGAAAAATAGAAAAATACTAAAGAAAAATTGAGAATTTTATTTTTTTGCTGTGGTATGGTTTGGTTTGGTTCATTTTCCATTGAGTCGAACATCCCTTAAATATCAAATACAAAAAAAAAAGAAAAAAGAAAATTCATGTGGGAAAACTGGACTAACTAAAACTCAATCGAAGGAAATTGCACTAAAAACGGGACACCAAGTACAATGGGGCATCATCACACAACGCAGTACAACACAGTCGTCATTATTGGCCTCCAGTGGCAGTATGTGATTGTCAGAAGAACAGGCATAAATATCGGAAAAGGGCAAAAGGGGGAGGTGTGCAAATTTAAGGCAACGGGAAAAAATTCGAGAAAATTTAATATGTATCACATGATAAGAAATTGCCTACAATCAATCGATAGATTTTTAGTACAATTGTGACTGTTTAGAATGACAATAAAATAGATCGCAGGAAGGAACAAATTTGAATGGCTTTAACTTTCAAAAAAAAGATCTTTTTATTTTTTGGTTATGAAAAAGTTGTAATTTTTTTAAATAAAGTACCCTATTCTGTTCATTACCTAAATTGTGATAATTTATAACAAAAATTATTTAAATAGCTTCAGTAGTTTTTGAGTTTACCCGTTACATACAGGATCTATGTTACCAACAGCCATAAATATGTATGAGTCGTCCAATCAAATTACAATATCTCCTGAAAATAACTAAATATAGTGCATGGTCTCTGACTGGATCAGGTATCCAAATCATTTGTATATAAATAGACCATAGCTATCAATGTTTTCTGATAGCTCCTATGGACGCCATGCCATATTGATGAATATTTAGATATAGGATTTGATATAGGTTATATACGTATCGTGCTAATTTCTACCGAATGCAGTAGATACAAGGTATGAATGGAATATGTAATAAAAAATACAGAGGGAAGTTTGGAAAGTCAAGGAGTTTCCAAAATATACATAGATACTGGCTTAGGTGATCTGCAATGGGGCAATCCAATTGGAACCGAGAGAAATCAAGATTAAAAAAAAATCGCGTTCCGAAAACATTTATAGGCAGCTAGTAGTTTTCATGTCGGTAAAATTCTCCTAACATTTAAATATAGCCTGTCCTAGGTTCATCTCAATCTATATGAATAAGTGGACATAAAAGCAAACGAAATAGAGAGAAACCGAAACTCCGGTGGAAGGACCAATTGAAGGAGACATTATCTAAACTTGGAGTTTCAACTGGAGAAGGCGCACAGAAAACCGAAGTGCCTGAAACTGATTATTAAACGATGTCAATATAATAGCAAACATTCAATAAGGTCATATAAGTAAGTAAGTAAATGGACATAAAATGTCGTCCACTGGATGGATGAATGTCGAATTGTACACTTTCCATCATGCTACTGTGTCAACATTTCAAACTTATGTGTCGCGATGTACAATTGTTGAAGGAATTTTGGCGCTAATTTGTAACCGTGGACGAAACATGGATCAACCACAAGAGACCAAAGCAGTGAACTTCTCCGGGCTGAACAAAGAAGGCTAAGATGGTTCTAATGGGATGGAATTTGATCAGTGGGTGTCGAGTCAAAGAAAATGTCTAGAAAAAGCTTCTACTGACGTTCGAAATCTTCATATTATGTGAGTCCATATATAAAAAAATCTCTCCTATATCTCATTCGTAGGATGTGCAAAGAGAGTCATTCAGCAGCCCGCTCGATGTTGTCGACAGCAACTCCGCAGTAAAAATCTAGCAAAAGATTCTCAAAACAGGTATGAAATTATTTGTAAAAAGTAAATGTCAGAGATTGTTCTTTCAAATCATAATAAAGATTCCGACCACCACCACTATTGAAGTTCATTATTTAATATGAAAAACAAAACCTCAAAAAGAATCAATCAATAATCCTTTAGTAGTAATTGTCTTTGCTATCATTTGAACTGAGATCACCGATGATAATGTTTCCAATATTTGTAGGTCAATAAATGATTATGAAACTGATTAAACTCTGCTTGTTATGTAGTTAGAGTAATCTGCCTACCTAAGAATCGTATCTAAAACAAATTCTATAGATATCAGAAAATTTCCGATGACTCTTCAAACTTGAAACAAAATTTAAATATGGATCAAGTCGACAAATTTTTGTTATATGTTTATAATAATATTCTTAAAACATACCAACTCTACAGCATTCAGATTTTAAGTCACGTACCTGAAATTAAAAGAAAGAGGTTCAAATTAATAAAATTATTAATATAAATAAAAAAAATCCGTATGATTTTTTTTTTGTTAAAACTTAGAGTAACTCTCTTTTAAGGAAAATTTTTCAGAAAATTCAGATTCCGTATAAGCTACTGCAGAAGGAAACGTTTCCCACATCGCATTCACTATCCGTCACACTCTGACAACGATTCCGAATGTGAGGTGTGAAGAAAATTCAGATTCAGTAAGTCACTGCACGTGGTACGTTTTTCTAGAACCCATTCATAGGATACCATTATCAATCACACAATGTCTAGTATAATCGATTGGCAATCATATGATAGGAGACTTAATTCCAGTCAAAACTATTGCGAATCTGATAACGATTGTAAATGTGACGAATCAAGAAAATTTAGATTCCGTATAAGCCACATTAGGTGGATTGGAGTATAAAAGACTATCACGAAAATGATCATAGGCTTGATCCCAGTCAAAACTGTTCGGAATCGTTAGATAGATAGGATCCTATATTCTAATAACGTTTCCGAATGAGAGGAGTCAAAAAAAAATTCAGATTCTGTAATGTGGAACGACTTCTAAAACGATTCCATTAGAAAGTGTGCGGAATTGTTATGATATAGGATCCTAATCTCGATTACTAATGTTAGTGAGTCCCGAAAATTCTGTTTCAGTAAAACCCACAGTAGATATACGGCCGCGGTTATTCTGCAACTATAGATGTTCGGAAAACAAGAAAAGTCTCTGACTTAACCCGGCAATCTCTAAAAACATGGACATAATATTGTCATTAGCTAATTTTTATCCCAAATCAAATATTTGCTGTTAAAAAAACATCACTAATGGACGTATGACCCGGTTAAAGTTCAAATATGTTCTTCCTTCTTCGTCTGTCTGTGGTAGAAAACAATTTTTCCACTTTTAGTCCATCGAATAAATATCAAACATAACCCATATCCCAACATTCCCACTTTTTAGACCTACCTCTTATAACACAGCCTTTTCTCTCATATACCACTAGAGCGCTACACTTTCTCCCTACTTGGAGGTGCCGACCGACCGACCATTGTCCAAAGTCCTCCAATGCCGTCGTCGTCGTAGTTTCTCTATAACATTTCATTTCCAATTCAATTTTTTTTTGTTCCTTTGCAATGTCTTACTTTCTTATTTTCAAGCGAAACAAAAGCCAAAAGTGCTTGGAAAAAACCAACGAAGAAAGTTCAAAGAAAAACAGATAAAGATAACGATTGAGCAAAGAGGGTGACAAAAAAAATCGGCACAAAATAACTCAAGATTCTTCTTAACACAATCAAGTCTCGCTCGAGCCATTTGAAAGCATTGAGCAAGAAAGGAAAATGTTAAATGCGCTCTCTCTCTCACTCTGTCGCTCTCAAGAGCCCCCTTTAGAGAGCATAGGAGATACATATGACCAAGTCTGGTGCTTCTGGGGAGGCATACGCGTCGTAACATACAACGGAGAGTGAGGAGCGTTGGTGAAAAAAGGTACCAAGTCTTGAATGACACATCACTTTGCCAACATCTATGCTTCATTGCACTTTTCTTGGTCCTCTCTCTAACGGAAGAGTCGATACTAAATAACACTCTTCAGTGAAGTGGTCGGGTCCCCAAGAAGCAGTGCTAGTCGGTCGGTCGGTCTATAGGGCTGCCTGCCTTAACATCATCATCGCCAATGGCCGCCGTCGTTTATGAAGACGGACAGCTACGAAAAGTATTGATGGATATATTACACTTCGGTCATGAGAGCGTGGGGTTACCAATGGCCCAGTGGGAGGCACCAGGGATGGGTGGCAGGCGGGCCGGCCCCGTGGTGCCTAAAACAAAAAGAGCTCTCGGACTCAATAAATTGATAAAGACGGAAAAAAGTTAACTGAGATGAACACAAAGCAAAAAAAGAATAAAGAAAAAATACATAAAAAGGCAGAAAGAAATGTTCGCTTGGCCGCATCTTATTAATGACTGCCATTGGAATGTATTAGCAACAACAGTGGTGGTGTTGTGAATAAATACCCCTTTCTTTTGTGGGGGGCCCCTATGTAACCACTGTATATACATATGTATCACTTTCGCATATACGTTAAATGGAAGAAAAGGGATGGGGAGTACAGTGGACGAACCCCTTATATTGGGTGTGAGAGCAAAGATATTTTACATTTATGGGAAGACCCTAATGTCGTTGTAATTAAGAATGGCGGAGCAACAACAACAACAAAAGAAACAGTGGGTTGAAAGGGTTGACCATGCCACAAAGTCACGGCTGAGGCAAAAAAAAAACAAACAAAAAAACTTGGCAAAAAAGGGGAGGAACTTTAAAATTTGCAATCGATTGCAAGTAAGAAAAAAAATTAAGACTATTCTGGCTTTGGGCGAGATTCAAAATGAATATTCAAGTGGGAAATTGGGTTTAAACAAATTAGAAAGTTTAATAACAATTAATAAATTTCCAAAGGAGAGAGTGGGAGGGGTCAGAAAAAAATCAATGTTGTTTGCATACAAGTTATATCTCTAGATAGAATAATGTTATAAAGTTTTGTAAAATATTTTATAATTGCTCAAAGGGAAAACGTTGTATTAAAAACTAATACATATTTTAATTGTTAGTTTATGAAGATGGTCAAGTGTGGGGGGAGAGGGGGAGAGGGGGAGAGGGAGAGAGTAAGAGTAAGGCGTAATCCTGACTTTTGCTATAATTATTTTTTGATTTTAAATATATGCTGACACCAAGGTTGTTTAGCCGACTTCATTCTACATATGATCGTATATTCCAGACGCGTCATATAAATATTTATTTCTTTTAATGAATGTCAGCTTAATGATGAAATTTACTGAACTGTACTGCCCTGATCGGATTTATTGTTGAAAATTTAGAACGCCCTAGAATAGAAACATTCTTCCGTCGGCGGAAGGATGTGTGTCCACCTATCTATTAGTGGGCGTGGAGAAAGCTCATGTTATTTGTAAATATGTTTTGTTTGAAATAAGTATTTATGGCAGAAAGTTACAATCTTATACAGTTTAAGTTTCAAAACTTCAGTCCAAAGTCAAAACGGAGGTAGATTTTATTCTGGAAGGCTCCGTAGCTTCTATACAATATTGAATCGCTGAGACAAGGCAGTATAAACTGCCAAGACGCAGTGGTTGAATACATAAGGTCATCACGCCAGACAATAATAGTATGTGGATGTTCGTCGAAATTTGGACTAATGCTATTCACAAGATGAAGTTTTATACATATGCAGGGAAGGTTACATTTTGGACTAAGTAAGACTCAATTGTTTGTTGGTATCCAAAATGATATAATAAAATGGAAAATGTTTCAAGTTTTAAACAATACTTGAATCAATCAAATATTTTCATCAAAATAAATAAACTATATAAACATTTTTATCAAATTTAAAACCATTTTTCTATATTTATTATAATAATTAAAATTTTTATATTACTTAATATTTAAATTTGTTTATTAAAAATATTGTCTTAATTTATTGTTATGTGATTTGAGAGAAAATATTAATTCTATTAGAAATATTAATTTTATTAATATTATATTAATAATTGAAATAATTATTTTGTTTTTTATAATTAAATACATAATGAATTTTTTAAATTATTTTATTTTTTTATATTTTTTTAAATATTTTTTTATGTTTTCTTTTATATTTTTTTTTTAATTTTTTTTTAATTTTTTTTTAATTTTTTTTTAATTTTTTTTTAATTTTTTTTTATTTTTTTTTTAATATTTTTTTGACATTTTTTGTAATAATAATAATTAATATTTGTTTAATATTTTTTGACATTTTTTGTAATAATAATAATTAATATTTGTTTATTATTTTTTTGACATTTTTTGTAATCATAATAATTAATTTTTGTTTAATATTTTTTTAAATTTTTGTTTAATATTTAATATATTTTTTTAAATATTTTTTTTTAAATACTTTTTTAATATTGAATATTTTATACAATTTTTTTTATGGCTTTTTTATGGTTTCTGTTATGATTTTTTACATAATTTATTAACAATATTTTTTAGTTATGTTAATAATTTAAATTTTTTATTATTTTTTTTTATATTGTATTTCTTTTTTAATTTCATTTTTTATTATAAATTTTTTTCTATTTGGTTTTTCTTTTTAAAATAATTTAATTGTTTTAGTTTTTTAACATTTTCAACAAATTTTAAGATTTAACATTATAATTAGTTACAGTTCTGATTTATTGCTAAGCCTTCTGTAACTATTTATATTTTAATTACAAGTGGTTATTTTATGATTTTAATTATTTAATTTTTATTATTTTTTTTTTAGTTTTTTGTGATTATTTTATTTTTTGGATTGAATTCTTTAATTTTTTTTTCAAATTTTTGCTCTTGATTTTGTTTATTGTTGATCTATAAGAATTATGAAATTGTTTTTTTTAATATATTTTTTTTACTAATTTTTTTTTTTTGAATATCTTTTAAATATTTTTTATAATATTTTTTTTCAAATTTTTTTTTTAATTTAAATTATTTAATGTTTTTTTAAATATTTTTTTTTAATATTTATTTTAATATTTTTTTTTAATATTTATTTTAATATTTTTTTTTAATATTTATTTTAATATTTTTTTTAATATTTATTTTAATATTTTTTTTTAATATTTATTTTAATATTTTTTTTAAATATTTTTTTGCTGAATCCGAAACTGCTGTACAGACTGCCTGGCATTATGAGAATATCATTCTACTATAAACTTCTTTCTGAAACACTGGTCTTGAGCTTAAAATAAATTCCAAATCAATTTTTTTTAAATATTTTATTTTAAATACTTTTTTTTAATATTTTTTTTTAACATTGGATATTTTATAATTATTACTTAATTTATTAATCATTTTTTTTCAGTTTGTTAACAATTTAAATTTTTTAAAAAAATTTTTTTATAATTTTATTATTCATATTTTTTTATTATTTACTTTTTTATTATTTACTTTTTTATTATTTACTTTTTTATTAATCATTTTCTTTTATAATTAATTAATTTATTACTTTTTTATTTAATTTTTCTAAAAATGATTTAATTAATTTGGTTATTTAGTATTTTAAATAAATAATAAATAAATTAATAAATTAATTAATTAATTTTATAATTAAATTTTTTTTATTTAATTTATTTTTTTTATTAAAATTTTTTTCTATTTATTTTTTTTATTTAAATAATTTAATTGCTTTTGTTTTTTAATATTTAATATTTTAATCAGTTACAGTTCAAATTATGCTGTAGAGAGTATTTGCTATGCCCTCTGTAACTGTTTATATTTTAATAACATTGTGGCTATTTATAATTTTTATTATTTACAATTATAAATTTTTTTTTTTAATTTTTTCTAATTATTTTAGATTTTTATTTTATTGGTTCAAATTCTTTAACTTTTTTTAATTATTTTAGTTTTTTCTCTTGACTTTGTTTATTGTTTACCCTTAACAATCATTATATTATATTATTTTATTAAAATTGTTTTAACATTAGTTAAATTTTTATAAAATTTTTAAATTTTTTTAAAGTTAATTTAAATTATTTCATTTTAATTAATTAATTTAAATTTTTTAAAATTATTTTAATTTTCATAAATATGTGTAATTTGACATTTTTATTTTAAATATTTTTGTAAATTATTTTATATTTTTTTAAATAATTTACTATTTTTGAATTATTATAATATTTGTTAATTACTTTATTATTTAAATCGGTTAAATTTGTTAAAATTATGTAAATTTTTTAATTATTGATTTTTATTTTATATATTTGTACTCACATAAGAACCGAGCCCTTTGGGCCATACAGGGTTTCAAAAATACTACAAATTACAAGTTTAATTCCATTTATTTTGTAGTTATTTTAATACCTATTTATTGACGCTTTGTTTAATTGAATTTTTTATTTCAATTTTTATGGTTTTATTTTCATTATTATTTTCTTATTTAATTTAATTTTACTTAGTTTTGCTTTTCATGTTTTTAATGTTAATCAATTACATTTTATGTTATAAATTAACAATTTTATTTAATTTTTTATTTTTTTATAAAAATTTTATTTTAATAATTTTATAATTTTGGCTTCGTTTTTATTAATTTGTGTTATTTTCAATTGTTTTTTCTTTTATTAATTGATTTTCATTTATTTTAGTGGATTCTTTTAGTTTTTAAAATTTTATGATTAACTCATTTTATTTTTTAATTATTAAAAATAGTTAAAATATTATTTTTTCGACCTCTATTGACTTATGGTCCCACCCGACACCCCACCTTCGCATAAAATTTTGAGGTTTGATGACCAGTAAAATGCGTGCGATTGTTGTTCAACCAGTTTTTCCCCCTTTTAAAAGTTTGCCCACATCAACACACCCTCTCGCAATATCATTGACTTCCCCCCACACTCCCCCAGCTCTGCACCTAACAGCTGTATCGCCTCCTTCATAACAAAATCTCCATCTTCGGCCTATTGCACTTTTTGCACTTAACTGGCCCACTGTCACACACTTCATTCGCTTATATGGACGAGCAGAAAAAAGCAAAAAAAAAATAATACTTCAGCAGCGATTAAAGCTTGGAAGAAGGAAGAAAGACGGCACACTGAAAAAAAAACATTCGCATTCGCATACTGCGCCCTTTTTTTGCATGCTATAGCGGAGAGCGGCAGCAACAAATACAACTACGACGACGACAACAACAATAAATATATCAATTTGTATGTAGATATGAATACACAACAACGTGCAACAACAACCACATGGGCCACATACACCACTCTCGCATAATGCGAGTGGAAGAAGAAGAAAAAAAGTTAAGCGAAAAAAAGCGAGAAATCAGGAAAAAAAAAGTCGTATATGAAAAGAACGCCAACAACAGCAACAACATTATCATCAAGCAACAGAAGAAGAAGAAGAAGCACAGGAGGCAAAAGTAAACGTATGAGATGTACAAGTGGACACAATATCAGCAACAACAACACCATCAGCAACAACGATGATGAAGAATATACCAACTACTTCTACACCACTCTGCTGCTACTCCATTACGATGAAGGCGGCGATGAGACGACAACGGCTGGCTGGCTGACTGGCCACGACAACGACAGCAAAAACAACGACGACGACCAATATAAGAACTCAGCCACGATGAGACGACGACGACGGACGACAAAGAAGAATTGGATCAATTGGGCTGGTTGATGGCGATGGCGATTGCAATGACTGGTGGCGGCGGTGGAAGGAATGCCCATCACGTTGGGGGATAGTGGTGCACGTCGGACCAACGCGATCCAAAAGGGCATGTGGGCACTACTACCATTGTCAGCAACAATAACAACAGCACCAACAACATCCTCATCACCATCACCAGACCAAGCACGACGGTGTCCGTGAGCTGAGTATTATATAGCTGCTTCAGCGGTGGCGGCCAACAGCCATCACTGGACATTGGGATTTGCGATTCTGTTTTTCTTTTTTTCATCGCTTTCTTTTCGTGCTCACACATTCACTCAGACGATGATGACGGCGGCGGCAATGGTCGGAGCACAAGTTCCACTTCTTGTAGTTCGCCGCTCTTCAGGAAGTGATGGTAGATACCCCACCGACAACCCACCTTTCTCCTTTACCTTTTGAGTTTCTTTTGGTGATTTTTTTTTTCTTTTTCGCTTTGTATCTTACCCCATTTGGTCATGCAAAGAAATGTGGCGAATATATACAAAAAAAAATATAAAAAAAAGTTGGAAAAAAAAGCCAAAAGCGATGGAATCGAATAAACCAATAACTCAATCCTCCAGCTCTTTCTTATTCCAATGTAAACATACAAATCCTTTGGGGGAAAAGAATAAGAAATATAAAGCTGAAAGAAAAAAAATTGGCAAAAAAAAAACTCAAGTGGAATATAGAAATTGCTGCCTTTTTTCTCATACGCTCCAAGACGAAAAAAAAATACATGCAACATTTTTTTCCACAGAAATGTGGAGTGGAGGAAGTAAGGGGAGGGCAGATTGGAGGGAAAACGTCATACATATCATTGAGTAGAAACTTTCAAGAAAATACCGCCATGGCCCTTTTGTGTGCCTGTTACTCGCAGCACAGACATTGGAAGGAGGCAGGTAAATGAGAAGGAAACCAGGAGAGCGTAAGTAAAGCAACAGGAGCGGATCAACAAAAGGGGTGAGATGATATTACGACAACATCTGAGGGAGGAATTGCTGAAGAAATTGATAAATTTTACCAGCGGCTAATGAGGCAAGGAATGTGATAACTAACAAAGAATTGAAATCAATGAAATTTAAAAAAAATATTTAAATTAAAAAAAAAATATTACAATTATACAAAAAAGTACTAAAAAAAATTTTTTTTTATTTAAAAGAAATATATATTTTTAATAATTTACAAAATATATAAATATATTTCAGAGAAATTACAAAAAAAAATAATTAGAATTATGAAAAAAACTATCTGTAAAAAAATATAAAAAGTTATAAAAGCAAAAATATTAAAATAATATAAATATTAAAATATATTTAACAATTTTTTTATATTTTTAATAATTTATTTCAGAGAATTACAAAAAAAAAGATAAAAATATTTGAAAAATTTTCAAAAAATTATCAAAATTATAAAGAAAAATTATTAAAAAAAATATTTAAGTTATAAAACCAATAATTTTGGAAAATAAAAATATAAAAACTTTATAATAAAACCTCTAGTAAAAATATATAATCAAAACTTATAAATTTATTTTAAATATACAAAATTATCATAAAAATCAAAATTATAAACAAAAATATTGAATTATAGAAATAATTAATAATATTAAAAATTATAACAAAAATAAAAAAAAATAAAAAAACATTAAGAATTATAAAAAAAATATAAAAAATAAAAAAAAAAACAAATTAAGAATAATAAAAATAAAATATGAAAACTATAAAAAAAATTTTTTTGCTTATTGGTGGAATTTTTTATAAAATCATCATAGTAATTTAAAAAAAATTGGAGCTAAATATAAAAATTTTGGAAAAACAATTAAATATTATATTAAATAATCAAAGAAATTACAAAAAAAAAATAAAAGTGGAATACAATTTCTTAAATTTTCTATAAAATATGTACTAACGGTCATAAAAAAATTCAAAATTATAATTACAAATATTAAATAACAAAAATGTAAAAAAAAGCTTTAAAACCATAAAAAATTATGAATATCAATAAAAATTATGAATATCAATAAAAATTATGAATAACAATAAAAATTATAAAAAAAAATACTAAAATGATAAAAAAAAAAATTTAAAATTACAAAAAAAATTATATAAATATAAAAAAAAATATCAATTTACGTTAGCGTATCGTATGATACATCAAATTCGGCTAAAGATCAGAAAAATGTTTTTTTATTTATTGTTTGATATTTTTGGTCAAATTCAGTGTGTCACGCACTAGGATGACGCGTTTCGAACTCCATGACGAGTTCATCTTCAGACCCCTTTGTGACGAACTGATGCACAATGGTACATCATCAGCTGTATATATATCTACAATTATGCCAAACATGTGCATGTGAAGTAGATATCAGCCGAAAATGTCCAGCATAGTTATGAATTTGACCATTGATAACCAAACATGAGAATGGAGGATATTTTATCCACCGGATTCCCTTTTTACCACAAAGCTCAAGCTTTTTACCACAAAAGCTCAGGGTTTTTTACCTCAAAGCTAAGCTTCTTACAAGGTTTATTGATAAACTAAGCCTACTACTACTTATAAGCATATAGTTTCCCAGTGTGCCATGCGGATCAGTATCGGATCCGATACTCCGTTTTGTCGGATCCGGATCTGATCAGTTTCGGATCCGACTGCGCGGATTCCGTTTTGTCGGATCCGGAACTGATCAGTTTCCGAAACTGATCAGATCCGGATCCGACAAAACGGAGTATCGGATCCGATCTGATCAGTTTCGGATCCGACTGCGCGGATTCCGTTTTGTCGGATCCGGAACTGATCAGTTTCGGATCCGACTGCGCGGATTCCGTTTTGTCGGATCCGAAACTGATCAGATCCGGATCCGCGTCCGCATTTGTGCACATTGGGTTGTTAGGCCGTGCCGTGCCAGTGTATGTGTATTTGTTTTGGTTAGTTTTTAGTCGATCTTACTGTGTATTATATCAATTTAAGTTAGTGTATCGTATGATACATCAAATTCGGCTAAAGATCAGAAAAATGTTTTTTTATTTATATCAAACATATAAAAATTATAAATATATCAAAAATATCAAAATAAAAACAAATTATTAACAATATACAAAAAAAGGTCGCAACAAATATTGTTGGCTTATAAGTGGAATTGTTTATAACAGCATCAGAGAAAATTGAAAAAAAATTAAGTATAAAAAAATATAAAAACGAAAAAATTATTAAAATAATAATATTACAAAAAATAATAAAATATTAAAATTATAAAAAAATTAATTAACACAAAAAAATTCAATTATAAAAAAAAACAAAAAAATTAATTATAAAAAAAAAATTTAATTAAAAAAATAAATAATAATTTTTTAACAAAACAATAAATTTTCAATAATAAACATATTTTAAATATAAAAATTTTAAACGTCATAAAAAATATCCACAATTTTAAATAAAAATATTGAATTATGTAGAAGAAAATCAGAAAAAATCATTAAACCATAAAAAATATTAAAAATTGTAAAACAAATATTAAAGATATATTCTTTTTTAATTTTTATTTTGTTTAATTTTTTAATATTTATATTCTTTTAAATTTAAATTTTTTTTAATTTTTATATTTTTTTTTAATTTTTATATTTTTTTTTTATTCTTAAAATTTTTTTTTTAATTTTTGTATTTTTTAATTTTTATATTTTTCATAATACCTATGTACTATTCTTTTCTGTAGCTAAATTGTGATGTTTCAGAAAAATAATTTTTGACATCGCTTAACAATTTCTCGACATTACCCGTTACAAACTTTTTTCATATGACATCTGTTTGTTCCTCAACTCTTTGTACCTATAATTATCTGGAGTTTTCAAAACTTTTAGGGTCACCCTCACAGTATGCAAAACTGCCCTCAACCCTGTCTAAAGTACAAATTAACAACTTAGCATTAGTAATTCTATAGTTCTAACCTAAGGCAGCAAAACTGCAACCGCCCCTGTTCTTTGTTCCCCAACTCTCTGCAGATTTTTCTAGAGTCGTCCAAAACTTTTAGTGCTTCCCTCATAGTATGCAAAATTGACCTCATCCCCTATCCCACAACTACGTCTCTGGTACCATTGGACCAAACCCCATCTAATGCAAACTAAAAAAACAAACCCCCAATACAATAAGGAAAAAAAGCCAAAAGGGGGAGGTAAAGTAGGTATCAGTTAAACAAAAAAAAAACTTGTGGTATTTCTGCTGATTTAAACTCAGCCAAGTCCGACAAATGCTTAGGCACGGCCAACAGCCGCCTTATGCGGAACACACAAAGGCAACAGCAACAACATCAACACCCCTACTTCTTTTTTGTTCCAATATTCGACGACTCCATTGCAAAGGCCAGAAGAGAAGAAACCTTACAAGAGCCAGCGCAGCAGCAGCCTACAACTAAATGAGGAAAAAACTTACTTAAAAACAAACAGCAACAACAACAATAAAAAGAAAAATGTGGAAAAAATCAGGAAAACACAGTTAAAAAATAAAAAGGGAATAATGGTCACTACTACTACAACGGCTATGGTACAGCTGTAACTAAGATCCGTTTGAAAAAAATGGGTTATATACAAAGCCAACAACGGCTACAACAACAGCAGAGAATAAACATCTACTACAACAAACGGAGTCATCTAAAAACGCGGCAATAAAAAAGTAAACTCACATCTTCTCCATGTACCTCATTGAGAAATGAGCATGAGAAAAAAAAGGGCTATCTCCTCCAACCAGTCTTAGACCAGCCTCAATGGCACTAACAAAGCTAACCAACAACAGCCGCAGTGTCTCACATCGAGGCGACGTCGTCGGCGGCGGCTGCAATTGGAGTACAAGCTATGTAACTCACAATCACCATCATCTTCCTTTGCCACAGCCGGCTAGCCATACTCAGCTTGTGTTGCCCCCTGTTCTCGCGTTCCACACCTTCGTTCACCTCCCTCCTGCAACAACGTAACCGAAGGAAAAAGGCTCTTCATGCCGTCGCCGCCTTTAGCTATAGAGGAGAGACAAAAAAATATGCAGCAAAATCCCTGCGAAAAAAGGGTCTTCTTTGGGTCTTTACAAACGCCGTTTTCGTTTACGACCGCGACAACGACAACGACGATGACGACGACGACAACAACCAACGCGATGAGACATAGAAAAAACGTTTGTAATAGAAATCCCTCAGACATCATCATCAGCGTACAACTAGAGGTACTAGGTCTAGCACACAACAGCTTACAAAAAACTATGGAGATATTTTCAGCAAAGACCCATCACATCAGCCAAGGCTCAGGAATAAATATGGCAAACAAACAGGGCCAAACAATCAGTTTTGCAAAATTTGTTACCAAACAACCAAAAAAAGAAAAAGATGGACGGAATAAAAACAATCCAAAAAAAAAAACAATCAACGGCGGAAGAGTTTCGGGCAATATTTTTTAACCTTCTTGACTGCTGCTCCACAACTCCGGAGAGGATGGATGGAACATTTAAAAGCAAGATATTCATATGCCGGCCGCCTCCTCATAAAAAGTGATTGAAAAAGGCTAAAGTTTAATTATTGATAAAGGAGTGATATCTAAACAACCCAAGACAATGACAACCAAAGGATTGATATTATCTAAAAATTATTGGATGGCAAATGGAAATGACTTCATCGGTCATAAGGAGGGAGGTGTCGGCTGTGGGTGCTAGGTGTAGTGAAAGGATAAATGTTGTTGGCAAAAAAAATATTAATTGAAACTGGTTGTAAGATAAGCGAGCAAAAAGAAAAGGAAATGGAATTGTTGGTAGAATAACAAAAAAAAAACAAAAAAGAAACTTCAAAGTCATATAAACATCAAGGACAATCAATTATTATTTTGTAAAAGGGTTAAAACCGAAAAAAGTTGGTTCCAGATGAATATCATTAAATCTGCTGGTAGGTGACAGAAGGATATATTGTCGTATTTCTTAAATTTTTTATACATTATTTGTAGAATCTTAGAGTAAAGATAAATTTAACTTGTATGCATTGTAGACTTCACAGTAATTTCTGTTTAATTCATTACTAGGAATGATAATTTTTATGATGCTTTCAATTCATATGAGGTATTTTCCATTTAATATTAAGTCAGATCGGAAGGCAGTACCTTTGGCTTTCAATCAGAAAAAATACTTTCTAAAATATCTATTTCAACCGATGGCAGAGTGGGGAAGACGTTTGAAACAGTTTTTAATATGGCCAAAGCTATAAAGGATATGTGAAAGCGATAAAGGACGTGTGTAAAAACAAAATTTTGCAGTTCTACAATTAAGATAAGATCTTAGAACTTAACCTCCGCTTCGAGGATAGAAGCTTGCATAGCAAATTTCAGCTCAATAGCAGGGGTCAAGATTTCCAATTAGGTGAAAGATGTATGGGAAGTGGGAGTATTTATCTTGCTATGTTGTACATTTTAAAACAAATTCGCTCCGCTTATACGATAGGAGCTTGCATACCAAGAGTTAGGGCCCTAAAAAGAAGAAGTTTGTATGGGAAGTGGAAGTATGTAGTTTGCTATCTTGTTCATCTTAGAATTTACCCTCCATCCGCTTAGATGATAAAATTTTCCATACCAATTTGAGCTCAAAAATATACGTCTGCATTATTTTTTTTATTATTAAATTTTTTTTTTGTTGTTATTCTTTTATTATTTTTTTCATTATTTTGTATTATTTTTTTCATTATTTTGTATTATTTTTTTATTGTTTTTTTATTATTTTTTTAACATTTTTATTTATTGATGTATTATAATTTTTATTATTATTTTTTTATAATTTTTATTATTATTTTTTTTTATAATTTTAATTATTATTTTTTTTATAATTTTTATTATTATTTTTTTTATAATTTTTATTTTTATTTTTTTTATAATTTTTATTTTTTTTTTATAAATAATTTTTATTTTTTTATCATTTTTATTTTTGTTATTTTTGTATTTATTCGGTCTGTTTTAATGAACATTGATTTTGAATTTATTTCAAGCTCAAGACCAGGGGTTTTTGAAAGAAGTTAATAGCAGAATGATATTCTCAAATTGCCAGGCAGTCTGTACAGAAGTTTCGTGGCTGAATCCGAATTTTTTATATTTTCTTAAAATGAATATGTTTTTCATTGTTCGGTTTGAGATCTATTTTCTATTATCGCTAATAGAATTTGTTTTACAAGAGTTGTGTGAAATGAATTAGGTTGACAGCTGGCAGGGCAGATAGCTATTTCGGTGGTTGCCAAACCATCATCATCAGTACCCGTTTGCTGTGACTTCTTCACTCATTATCACAACCTTAAGTATGAAAAGCTTCAAGAAATCAATGTGAAGCTCACACATACCGGTGCGAAAATGGTATCAACAAAGACCACACGTCAACATAATCCACATGTTGACGTCCACAGTTGATGGTGTTACAAAATTTGTTGATTCTTTCTTGTTTTTTCATAATTTTATTATATATTTTATAATTTTATTATTAATAATTTTGTATTATTTTTCATAATTGTTATATTTTTTATATTATTTGTTATTATTATTGCAATAATTTTTTTTTTAATTTTTATTATTTTATTTATTATTTTTTCATTAATTTTTTTATTATTTCTTTATTATTTTTTTTATTATTTTTTTATCATTTTTTTATTATTTTTTTATTATTTGTTTACTATTTTTTTATTATTTGTTTACTATTTTTTTATTATTTGTTTACTATTTTTTATTATTTATTAAAAAAAAAAATATATAATTTTCAAAAAAAAAATTATAATTTTCAAAAAAAAAATTTATTATTTTTTCATAAATTTTTTATTAAAAAAAAAATTATAATTTAAAAAAAAAAATATAATTTTTTTTTTATTATTTTTTCATAAATTTTTTTTTATTAGTTCTTTTTATTTTTAATTTTTTATATGTTAATTATTTTTTTAATGTTATTACTTTCTTTTTATAATTGTATTATTTTTCATTATAATTTTATTTTTTTCTTTATAATTTTATTTTTTTCTTTACAATTTTATTATTTTTAAAATTGAAATATTTTTTAACTTTATTTTATAGTTTTTTTATAAATTTATTATTTTTCACTGTTTGTTTGTTAATTTTAGTCGATCGTGTTTTTTATATATTAATTTACGTTAAGTGTATCGAAATGATACAACAAATTCGGCTCAAGATCAGAAAAGTGTTCTTTATTTATTGTTTGATATTTTTGGTCAAATTCAGTGTGTCACGCACTAGGATGACGAGTTTCGAACTCCATGACGAGTTCAACTTCAGACCCCTTTGTGACGAACTGATGCACAATGGTACATCATCAGCTGTATATATATCTACAATTATGTCACACATGTACATGCGAAGTAGATATCAGCCGAAAATGTCCAGCACCAGTGATGTATTTTCAGCCGAAAATGTCCAAGCACCAGTGTTGTATTCTTTGAATTTTACCGTTAATATTCAAACATGAGAAATGGAGGAAATTCTTTCCCCACGATTCCCCTTTTTACCTTAAAGCTTAAGCTTCTTTACAAGGTTTTTGTTGTTAAACTAAGATTACTTTAAATTTTTCTATGTCAAAGTAAGGCATTTTTAGGCCGTGCCGTGCCAGAGTATTTTAAACTGTTTGTTTGTTAATTTTAGTTGATCGTGTTTGTTATATATTTAATTTACGTTAAGTGTATCAAATTACACATCAAATTCGGCTTACGATCTTTAAAATTTTTTTATTATTCATAATTATATTATTTTTTTTTATCATTTTTTACTTTCTTTTTTAATTTTAATAATTTATAAATGTATTACTTTTCTTTAAAATATTATAATTTTGTATAAGTATGATTATACATTTTATTTTTTTATAAATATGATTTATTTTTTTATTATTATTTCATAGTTTTATATTATAAATTATATTTTTTTTTTTTTTTAGAAATAATAGAATAGATCATAAACCGAACAATGAAAAACATATTCATATTATATTTTTTTGTAATATTAAATTTTTTTTTATAATTTTAAATTTATATTTGTTAATTTTATTTCATGAATTTAGAATTTAAGTTTGATTATTTAACAGTTAAATTAAAATAAATAATTAATAAAGCTCGAATATTTAACAATTAAACTAATATATTAATATAATGGGCGATAGAATCAAAAAAACAGGTATTTTTTATAATATTAATATTTTTTATAATTTTACTATATTTTAATTTTTTATTTAGTTTATTCTCTTTTTTCAAAGTTTTATTATTTTTTATAATTTTCTTTTTTTCTTTTTTAATTCTTTTATTTTTTTTTTTTAATTTTATTATTTGTTATAATTTAATTATTTTTTATTAGTATGATTATACATTTTATTTTTTATAAATATGATATATTTTTTGTTTATTATTCCATAGTTTTACATTTTAATTTATATTTTTTTATAATTTTAAAATTTTTTTATAACTAAATTTTTTTTTATTTATTTTATTTCACTGTAAAAATTTAAGCTCGATTATTTAACAGTTAAATCAAAATAAATTATAAAGCTCGAATATTTAACAATTAATTTACTATATTAATTTTTTTTAGATTTTAAACTTTTTTTATTTGTTATAGGTTTATAATTTTTATTATTTGTTTATTATTATTTTTTTTTTTAATATTTTAAAGATTTTTATGTAATTATTTTTAAAGGATTATTTTTATAATTTTTATTAATTTTTTCATTGATTTTTTTATTAACTTTATTTATATTTTTTAATAACACTATGCTTCTCCTTTTCATCGCTTTAGCTGTGTGTGAGTTTAGCAGTTACATACATTTCTATACAAATTATCTTATCATATACCCTCTTTCAGTTTTATGCTTTTTTCTGTTCCTTTGTCTAAGTAAGCAATAAATAAAATGAAACATTTCTCAAAATATTTTAAATTTTCTTAAAAAAATTTTTTTTTATAAATTTTAATACTTTTATTAGTAATTAACAGATTAATACAATTACCAGCTGTTTGACATGACTTTTACTAGACTTGCCGATTGACTCGACACTACTACGAAGTTTCTATCGTCAACAACGAGTGGGCCGCTGATCAATAAAACGTATATGACAGGAATCGAGCCCTGGTCTCCCATCATGCTACGGTCGGCTCCTACATGAACTGATCTGAACAATTTTACAAATATCAACTCTTATATTATTTCTTAAATTATTTCAACAGTTAAATAAAATCATTAGCAACAAATGCAATTTATTTCTTGCAACCTAAGTACTAAACTACACCTTAACTGTCTCTTGCTTATACCTTTTACACATAATAATTTAAATTACAATCATTCACTTTCACCAAAAAATTTGCCAATGACTTAATGTCTCCCTCCCCCCTTTAACCATATAAATACCAAGGAGGTAAAAGATTTATTTGTTCACATTCAGCCACAGACTTTACAGCAGCTGCTGTCACCAACGACGAGCAACCATATCAACAGCTTCACATACTGTTATCAAAAGTAACTCGTCCGTTGAAGTGAAACTACTTTAACTTAAATTACAACTTAACCGAAATCCTTTTGAAATGAAAAACATTTGCTTTATATAATAAACATGAGAGCCCTTTAGCGGATGACATTCAATGCACACAAAGATTAACCCCAAAAACAAAACCGACGACACACACACACAAGTTTAACTGAAATAATATTCGAAATTGTTGCTGAATTACGAAAAAATGTTTCTTGTTGTTGTATTGGCGGCGGCGAGATGTGATTGTGAGAATCAAATTGTATCGACTCATAACAAACATTGGGCCACCGCCACTGCAGTCAGTCAGTGAATTAAAGAAACTCCAAAAGAAGATTTTCTTTTATTTTATTCACTTCATTGACCTTCTCATACTGCGAGCGCGCGAGCAGATGTCGCTTTAGCTGAAACTCTGCTGCGCTGAGCGCCCGTACATAACATTATCATCGTCTTTGAGTTGCATTCAGCGAGCAAGCAAATAAAAAAATAAAAAAAAAAAAACTTGTGGCACTCATCAGAAATTCACAAGCACACACAAAGTCATACATCCATCCAATCTACTCGTTGTCATTGTGGTTGCGCTATTCACGCTCATACAGTAGAGGGATACATTACAGGCAGCCAGATAGCGGTGACGGTGGTGGTTGTGGCAACCACTGTGGCAAGATATCGTAACGGAAGAAGGAAAAACTCCTCAGTACACAAGTTGCTGGTGGTTTTTTTTTTTGTTGCTGCATTTTTTTTTTTTTTGTACTTCTCATGTTGTTATCTCTTACGGGAGTAAAGAACAACATCCAGCAACAGAAATTTGTAAGTCACTCCACACAACAGTTGTTGGATTGAAAGTGTTGTGGCACAGACAGAGACACGCACACAACTTTGGTCGGTGAAATGAAAAAAAAACAACAACATTGTAAATTGAGAACGCCGCCAATTGGAGATGGTGTAAACGCCTGGGAGGTACTTTTTAAGGTACTATGTACTGTGTGAATTTCAGAATATAAGTTTTCGAACAATATTTCGAAATTTTAAAATTATGTAAGTTGTATTATTTTTAGCTTAAGCAATCTTGAATGCAGTTACAAACTTATAAATGCTATTAAATAAAGTTTCACAATTAATTTCGAAAAATATCGAACTTTGAAATGGAACAAAGAATTACTTTTGGCAGATTGCTACACTTTGTCTATATACATATATGCTAAAGTAGTTTTAGTTTTAATTTTCGAATATAATTTCGAAAAATTTAGAACACTGAAATAAGACCAAAACAACTCAAGCATTCACCTTAATTGCTACACATAGTGTGAAGTTTTAAAAAAATTTTAAACGTTATGGTTAATTTTCGAAAAAGTACAAAAATTAATCTTGAATTAAAATAGGATAAAAAACATTAAACGGAAATACATTAAAATATGACCATTTGATGGTCATATGGGGCAATATAACCAAACAGTTTCAGACAATAAAAATAGAAAAGATTCTAGATCGCAGTACCGATCAAATATGTTAAGTTCGAATTTTAATTTTCGAACATTTAAATTAGTCTTAAAATACGTGAATTCCTACACATAGTAAAAAAATGTATACGGTTAAACAACTATATTTCGAAATCGACATTCGAAATCAAAATTCTATATAATTCGAACGTTAAATACATATATGTAATTTTTGGTTATCATATTAGACCACAGCATTCACCAGTGTTTTGCATGCCCTCAGCGAATGTTTTATAGCATTAAAAACTAACTAGTAATGTTCGAAATTAACTTCGAAAATTTTCAAAATTTGAAAAAGGACTAAAAAATTCACACATTTAGCCATTGCATTGTTTCTCATAATCTAAACTTGTATAAATCATATGATTTTCTGAGGAATATGTATGGAAGTGTGTGTTATTGCTCCTAACATTTTTTTTAAAATATTTCAAAACAAAATTTCAAATATTCGAAATTAACTAAAAACATAACATCGACACTAACGCTGCAGATAATGTGAATGTATAGCGCAACTCCCTGAGTAAAAATAAACATAATTCTATGCCAAAATTTGAATTTATTTTCGAACATTAAAGTTCGAACACTACTGCTACTACATCCAGTTTATGATTGCAAACAACCTGAAAATTATTTTTCATATTCTAAATCGTCACAATTCATATTAGGCAAAAAAAAATGTAGGGCGATATTTTTTTGGTTC
This sequence comes from Muscina levida, assembly GCA_964034835.1. Taxonomy (NCBI): domain Eukaryota; kingdom Metazoa; phylum Arthropoda; class Insecta; order Diptera; family Muscidae; genus Muscina; species Muscina levida. Next base: position 11,497,175 of record OZ035884.1, read on the forward strand.
GCAGAAATGATCGAATATATTAATTTCGAAATTTATTTCAGTTCTTAATTGGGCGAAAAATTTTCCAGTGTTTTGCATGCTCCAACAAAAGTTGTTACATCATTTAAAACTAATTAGTAATGTTCGAAATCATCTTCGAAAAATTTCGAACATTGAAATAGGCAGAAAAAATATATAAATTCACCCAGTACATTGATTATCCTAATCAAAACTTGTATAAAACAAATTATTTTGGGAAGATATTAGTATCAAAGTGTGTTACTGTTAAATTCGAATTTGTATTCTAAATAAAATTAGCGAAGATTATTGCTTGTTATAAGCTTCTAGTTGAAAATATAAAATTTTTATTATCATATTAGACCACGCCATTCACCATATTGTTATAGGCAAAAAAAAAGTAGGGCGATATTTTTTTGGATCGCAGAAACGATCGAATACATTAATTTCGAATTTTAATTCAGTTCCAAATTGTACGAAAAATGTTCCAAAGTGTTTTCACTGCCTCAACGAAGTTTTTACATCATTTAAAACTAATTAATAATTTTCGAAATTATTTTCGAAAAATTTCGAAGATTGAAATAGGACGAAAAAATTTAACCATTCACCCACAACATTAATTATCAAAATCGAAACTTTTATAAATCGAATGGTTTTTGAAAAATATTAGTATCAAAGTGTCTTACTGTTAAATTCGAAATTGATATCTACTTCGAACTATGCAACAAAATTTAGCAAAGAGTATTGCTTGTAATAAGCATCAAGTTTTACATTATTTAAAAGCAATTAATAATGTTCGAAATTATCTTCGAAAAATTTCGAAAATTTTATTATGAAAAAAAAATACGAAAATTAACCAAAAATATAATTTGGCGCTAAAGATACAGCTTTTTGTCTTTTAAAGTAAATAATCATTTTCAGTTTGCGAACTTTTTATAATACAAAACAACATTTTCTCACCAAATGTTGTTTACAACTAAAGACTCATGCTCATGTCCCTCCCATACGTTTGTAAATAGTACTTTCGTATACTGTCATTCAAGTACGTTTTATTTTTCATTTCGACTTACTTAATTTACCATCTCCTTTGTCAACTATCTTTTGCAGACTTAAGCTTACAAGCAGGAGACATATGCAACACCATGCCTCGAAACGCATCTACCATCCCCCCCTTATCATCTACTACCATCAGTGATTCACCCTTCCATAAAATTTGAAATAGCAGCAACTCAATGGCCGTTACACACCCACCACCACCCCACAAGTGTTAGTGGGCAACATCCTCAATCCCTTCTGGCCCGTGTTTTTTTTTTTGTTTAACGTTAGACTCAAAGTTGTTCCATTTTTTTCGTATAACTCCGTGCTCTTGTTGCCCATCGTCTAGAGCAAACCAACGTCTGTGAAAGACGATGATGACGAACGGCGGCGGAGTCGACAACAACAAACCCACTAGAGGTCAAGGAGGTGGATGTAGCAAACGGCCGCGACGGCAGTCCTTTAGACGAAAGAAAGAAAAAAATGGGTAACCATTTTTTCAACACGGAATTGTGTTTCGCAGTCGAAACAAGCTAAACGCACACACAAAAATAGAGCGAGCCGCAACACGAAAAAAAACAGCGTGGAAAGGCCAAAGGAATGAATGAAAAATCCCTTAACCCCAAACTATTCAATTTCTCAGGAAGGAAAGCCCTAAACTTAAGGTGAATGGGAAAGGAGAAAGAGAGTAAAGTAAGGCTAGAGCAAAAAAAAACGCGCATTGTAACAAAAATATGGTTGTAAGCACGAAGGTTTTGTTAAGTCAGGTTTGTTAAAAAAAAATGTTTTGTTTTGTGTCCTGAGGAAATAAGAAGAATGGTGGAAAAAATGGGGTAACCAATTTTTTTTGCCACCGATTTTACCAAACACAAATACATACTTGCACCAAACGCAATAAAAACTTCAGAGCCCAACAACATCAAGCGTCTCACATGCAAATAATGCCACATGATGACTCCGCGGCGATGAATCCTCCACGATTAACCAGTACGTCGACGACGAAGCCAACTACGACTACTACGAGACGAGATATATAGGAGCAGCAGCAGGCAGGCTATGTCTAGGAAACTAAAGGATAAATTGACCCAAGTTTATACGCACGCACCAACAACCATACGTACGCATGTACTCTCCTATAAAGTGCAAAAAAAAACCTAAGTACACACACGCAAACAAGTCATCACAATTCAAGCCATACAATAATCTTTGACGCACGCATAGATACAGTTTCATAGATGAATTTTCATGAAAAAAGTGCACAAATGTAATAAAGAAATAGGAATGCAAAACATGCACACACACGTACAGAAGTGGCTGTTTAGAAATAGAAAAACTGCTAGAGTGGAAACTTTAATCATACAACAATCGGAAAAATTTAAATATTTTCGAAAGAAATTTCCAAATTTTTTAAAAAATGCATTTAATTTGGTCCATTTAAACAAGATATATTGAAAATTTCATAAATGGGTGAGTAACTTGAAGATAAAGTAAAATTCGAAAATTCGAACATAATTTCGAAAATTTTCGAACATAGAAACTTTGTAATTTTCATAAGAAAAATCATATTAGATATTGTAAAATAGAGTTTTAAATATTTTTTCCCGTCTAAAAATGATTATTTTAGTCCAATCTAAGGTTTTTCAAATGGCTCATTAGAGTGAAAACGTTCAAACTTTTTAAATAGTTTTGCGTAAAACTTAAGATTTACAATAAATTTGGAATATTAAATATTTTTTGCAAATAATTTTTGAATTTTTGAAAGTTTCAAAGGCTAAATGTAATAAAAAATACACTTATACTATATAGATACATCCTTCGAAGATATTGTTACTTCCACATTGTACAACAATTAACAAGAATCAATCATTTTCGAAAGTAATTCCGTAATATATTGAACAATAATAGTGTAATTAATTTTGTTTAAGAAATTTAGTGTTTTTTTTTAAAGATTTCGTAAAATTCGAAAATTCGAACATAACTCCGAAAATTTTCGAAGATGCTAATTTTATGTTGTTCATAAGAGGAGACATTATAGATATATAAGAGAAGAGTTTTATATATTTTCGAACGTAATTTCGTAAAAAACAAAAAAAAAATTCAAGGGAGAAGAATCTTGAAAGCCAATTTAGTGAATTACTAATAAAAAAGTGCTTTGAAAAATGGTCTATTTATTTCAAATTATTTAAAATGAATGAAAATATATTTGTTGAGCCTATCATTTGCAGATATTGTAAAATTCTGCAATTCGGACATTACTACTAAAACTTTCGAACTTACATACATACAATGAATTGACCATTAATATCAACAATAAAAACTTTTCTGATCATTTAGCCAATGCATCAAATGATACACTAACACAAATTGATAACTTATTTATACAATCGATGAACTCTCACGAACAACATTGTATAAAAATGTAAATTTTAAGTTTTGAATAGTTTTAAATACGGTTCCATGAACAATAAGGTATTTTTTTTTTGTTTTAATTAGAAATATTAAGTGTTGAAACTAAAAGAATGGTGTGCTCAAAATTTTAAGTACTCAAAAAATTAACTTTAGAAAATGTGTGCATCTTCAAATAATTGGTATATAATTTTCAAATATCAGACTACTGCCATTTTTTATGCTAGAAATAATACATCTCACCTCATAAAACTGAATTTGCTTTCAACTGTTTTTGCTTTCTGGGTTGCATTAATCGAGTAGATACTGTGATATGTTGAATTATTTTTTTTTTTTTTTTGATTAATTGCTTTCTATACTCAATATTGAAATAGGACACAGGGACTTCAAGCGGTGGAAATTTAATACAATTCACCACAATAAGGAAAATAACGACGGCTTGTATGATGTTAGCAGAGACATAAACCTAGATTGAAAGGGTAACACAGGTTACACAAGACAAATTTCAAAAGGGGAATACTAACTGCACTTTATACAGAGGGCGCAATGTTAGCAAAGCAAAGGTTAACTGAGGCCACAAAATAATTCGACGTGTCCTCAAATTTTGGACTGTATATGATAGGTTTTTGGTTTCTTTTAGTAAATATTCAAACCTAAATAAAATTTTTGACGACTAACCTAAATACGTCGAAACCACTGGCATTTCGTTTTTTTTTCAAGGATTCAAATTGGTTTGAAAATAAAATTTTTATTTTGTCGACTCGTTTGTGTAGTTTTGAATTATTGGTTGCGTTTTGTTGGTAACTTATACACGTTTAGCCATACAAATGTTATCCTATATACGCTAACGGGGATAAAATTACATGCTAAGCTAAACGGGGATAAGTTGTTCAAAATAGTAGTAAAAATAAAAATGTGACCAAATTTTGCATTGAAAGCGTAAACAAAAAATAAAAAAAGAAAAGAGAACGTCAAATCAAATAATTTGCATTTGAATGAGATTTTTTCAATGAAATGCTTTTTACAACTAATTAGTTATGCAAACCCTAGAAAAAAAAAGTTCAAATTTGTGGATTAAGGTCCATGCGGAACATAAGATCCCTAGAAGGGTCATGTGAATCGTTTTTATATTAAACTGAAAACATTTCTCGGAAATATCAAATAAAAATTCAAAACTACAATTAATACGATATTTACGAATGATTAAAAAGAAAACCATAAAATATTTGACATAAATTACTGTGCTGCCAAGAAATTTATTTTTGTTAACGGCGAAGCGTATTGTTGGTATCCTATACCGGTTTCCTATATAGAATACCAAAAAAACACAACCATTGTATTTGTTATACCCGTTAATTACACTTTGGAACATTTTCAGAGTCATTGTGTGGGGAATGAAAAATTGCAAGTAAGACTGAAGGTAGTAAGTCAGTATAGTAAAAACCCCCAAAGGGTTTGGCGTTCCCAGGCCAAGCTTTTTTTATAAAAGTATGCCACTTAGAAGTTTGGCAGAAAATATTGACAACAAAATATAAAAAATTATTGAAAAAAAAAATGTAAACGGAAAATTAAAAATTATAATCAATATAAAATAAAAAAATAATCAAAAAAAAAAAATTAAATGTAGCAAAAAGATTTTTTTTTAATTTTTCAATATATTATTTCTACACAAAGTGTTTTCATAATAAATCGATGAAATAACATTGTATGTGATTGGGAAAATTTATATTTTTGAAATACAATTTGCCTATTTTAACATATGGTGATTCCACTCTATCTACCTAAGGGGATATTTTCGATACAAATGGAAAATAAATATGTCCAGAAATTGTTTTTCTCTAATTCCTGCTCATTTCATAACAGTAAATAATAAAGTAAATAATAACAAGTTTCACGAACTCGTAAAAGCTCATTATTAAAAAACTTTTTGTAACAACATTTTAAGTGTAACAACAGCATAAACACGATTTGACTACAACATTTTAGGTGGAATTAAAAATCTCAATGATTGACGGGCCGCATATCTGCATATATCCTGGATTAGGACACTAACTAATAACTAACTTAGGACGAAAAAAATAAAGTTTAGAAATTGAAATCGAGGAATAAATATGTTGTAGACAGCTAAATATTATATATTAAAAATTAAATTTTGAATAAATCAATTTGAAAGTACTTCGGTTTTTCTTCTACATTTGGAATATTTAAACAATTTAGACTATCTGAAATATTTTTAATATTTGGTTTGTTTATTATTTTGGAATAATTTGAATGTTTGAAATATTTAGAACATATTTTAATATTTGCAATATTTTAATTATAGTTTAAATTTTTTTAATATTACTATTATTAAATTTGTTGCAGACATCTTAATATTTTTCTGTTTTTTATTTTAAATTTGGAGTATTTTAAAAATTTTGACTATTTAGAATACTCTGAAAAATTTCTAAGACAAGGCCTAAGATGACCATATTGCCCTAACTCGCGTACGGAGAACCGAATTTCATCATTTGTTTTTTGAATTATGCAAATTATGAACGGTTTCATACAAATTTTTATGCTAATTCAGTTTTTTTATACTGCATTTCTCTTAGTATTACAATTACAATCTCACAATACTTGAACGAAGTGCGTATGATTAATAAAAAAAAACTTTAACTCATACGTTGTACATACGTACAATACAATATGCAAACTCGCTTCATATGTGCAATACAGTAAAGGCTTTTGACTTTTCAAAAGAATTTTTATATTGAACTTTTATCGTCGAATATCATTAAAAATTTGCAAAAGTAAAAATGTGGAAATAATACAGGTTGGAGACTATTGCATGCTTCTAAACATACTAAAATTTTATAATCCTATCTTTATTAGTTTAGTGTGAAACAATTCTTTAAAATTGTTTCTGAATCTATGTTCATTAAATTATTAATTTTCAACACGTAACTAATAAAGATAGAATAATGAATATAGAATTTTCCAATTTTTTTTTTTTTAAATTTTTAAGGATATTCCAGATAAATATCAAAAATCAGTAATAAAATGCTGAGACTGTCTTCTTTTTTTAATATCCATATCACCATTTTACAACTAAGGAAAATACAAAATAAACTGTTAAAAATTAAATACCCTTCAAAATTTTTAAAATCCTTTAAAAAGGAAACGAAACCTGTCGATGAAAAAAAGCGAGAATGAAGTTTTACTATACATGGTCACTACCATCACTTGTATAAAGTTTCATTCATGGGTTATAAATGGTTTCGCACGATGTCTTAAGACAGCATTGGGTATATGATTCCAATTACGAAAATTATTTTTTACTGGTTTTCTGAATCAGGTTTATTCCCCAAAAATTTTAACGTGTGGAACTATTGTGTTAAAGAAAGTTAATCGGTAAAACCGGTTTAGTGGCTGTTCAAACCGAGACAAAGTCAAAAATTCAAAAAAAAAAAAAAAAAGCTCTGTAGTAGTGAAACAACTCGTGTCCGAATTAGGGCAAAACCGTCGGGTCCGGTCTTATCTTTTTTTCGACTACCATAATGTAATGGCTGTCGGACGGTCTCATGCATTATAATGAACTTTATGAAATATTTTGAATATTACGGATTATTTTGTATATTTAAAATAATTTTTGATGTTTCTAAATATTTCAATTGGTTTGTAAGCCTATAAGCCCTTAAGGTTGTGATGATGTTGGTGAATGCGCACCTAAGGGTCTAATAATGATATTTTGACACAGAATCAATCTCTCTCTCTTTCTGAATAATAAATAGAATAGAAACATTAAGGGTTGTAAATTGCCGTAGCAATTAGATTTGAAAACATTAAAAAATAATGTTAGTGTCACAAATTTCAATAGTATTAATATCTTTGTCACGTCGAATCTTTGTCGTTTTTCAAATATGGCCTCGCTGGTGTCGTTGGTGAGACTTAAATACGACTTGTCATTGCTCCTATCATGTTCTTCATCATCAGATGATGAAAAATTGTCCATACTTAACATTTCTGTTACTTCACACTATTTTTATTTAAAAATAAAAACAATCGAGTGTTGTCGAAAGTCGACTACGACATACGTAATAAGAGAGAATATTAGATTTCATGACACGAACGCTTCCAACTCCATATCGGGAAGCACTTAGACTCCATTACAGCCTTGATTATCTTAAAGCAAATTACGACATAATTCTATTGTTAATTATTTAATATCTTTTTGCTGTCTAAGAAAAACATTTTGGAAAAAGCAGCTTAACCTCTATGTATTAAACTGTACTCCCATCTAATTTACTTAAATGTCTTTAAACTTTTTTCAATAGTTATATATAATCTAAATATTAATTCCTTGTTCCTTAATAAAACTTTTATATTTTCCTTAATACAGCACGTATTAGAAACTTTAATGACTTTTCTTTCTCTTTTGTAGATATTCATATTTTAAGGCCATTTCAAACATTGGTGATATGAACAGTTCTACTAAATATAAAATATGGGAACGAATAGATTTTTATTAGTCCCAACCGAGCTAAAATTCCTATTATAAGATACACAGCAAAGGACTAAAATAGGAAAGATAAGTACTAAGAGTTAATAACACACTCAAATTCTTACAAATACATAAAATACAGTATGAAGCAAATATTTTGTAACCATCTAACAACGCCTCAAAACACGATTTGTATGATTTCATGTATGACAAACTATTATTGAAACTACAAATGAAAACATAAATCAATCAATAGACCTACAAAATAGACCAACATAGGGGGGAAAAGGCAAAGAAAAACGCCCTGACAATAATATAACTGTAAATGAAATATAAAAAAACTAAGAAACGAGTGCCCAACCAAGTAAACGACAACAAATGGCAATTATGAATTGCGGTCACAGTTTAATTGTAGAAAATCAAGACCTAAAAAGTTCCTATGCAAAAGTTCTAAAATTATACAATATTTATAAATTGTATAATAGTTGTTAAACCTATAAACCTATTTCACAATAATGCAATTCAAGTTCATTGTAAACACAACAGACGAACTTACCTGTAATTCCGATTCGGTGACATCAATTTCGCCGCGATATACAAAATCAATGATGGTCTTCAAGTCGGTGTATATAATATCACCGGGTAATATAATTGTTGGATGTTTGCAGGGGTTCTCAAGTAAAAGCTTTTGAAAATACGATGAACAAGCTGAAAGCACCACCTGTAAGAGAAAATCAATAATTTTTAACTATTTAATAAAGATTGTGACTATCACAGCCTTACCTTGTGGGCTTTGAGAGAACCATGTTCGCATGACAGTGTAACATCGACAAATGATAGATCTTCACGCAATTGCTGGAACACCGAAGTCATGGTGTTCTGATAGTTGTTCCATCGTAAACTAAAATATTGATGACTTCGTTGAGCCATTTTGTTGCCGTTGTTTTTCTTTTTGTTGCTGGTATTTTGTTATAATTGATGATGATGGATTACGTTTTGTAATTCTTTGGAGCACGGCTTCGAGCCACAACTATGTCGTCTTTGTTGCGATTGGAGTTTAAGTGGAATTTACTTTCACGTATATCTGTCTGCTGGCAAATGTCGCTGCCAGTTTGTGGTATAGAGGATACAAATTTTGGCTTTGTATCGTTTGTAAATAAATGTCGTCGGGGGGATTATTTATTAAAATCCTGCAAAGAAAAAAAAGAAATTGAATAAGTATTAATATAAAATGGAACATAAAATATATATAAAATTGTTAAAAATTTGTAAGAAAAATTGTATCAGCCTTTCCTCAATAGGAACAGAAACTATAGGGGCCTTCTGGTAGAGAAAGATTGGAGGATGAAACTTAAAAAAAAACCCAATATCAACCATTAAACAAATATCGCCAGAGTCAAATATATTAAAAATAGTCAAATAGAGTCATAAAGAGTCAAAAAATCTAAAAGAACTAAAAAGATTCAAAGAGTCGGAAGAGTCAAAAAGAGTCAGAAGAGTCAGAAAAAATCAAAAAGTCAAAGAGTCAATTTATGTCAAATAGAGTAAAATAGTGTAAAAAAGAGTCAAATAGGATCGAATACAGTGAAATGTGATCAAATACAGTAAAATAGGATTCAACTGGAGCCAAATATAGTTAAAAAGAGTCAAATTATGCCAAATAGAGCCAAATGCGGTCAAATAGAGTCAAATATAGCTTGAACCAGATAAGGTCAAATATTCAAAAAGAGCCAAATAGAGTCAGATATAGTAAATACAGTCCAATGGAATCAAAAGAATCAGATAGAAGATAGTCAAACATAGTGAAGATTTCCAACTTGAGTCAAATGGAATGTTATAGAGTCATGTCAGATAGTCAATAGAATCGCACAAAGCCGAATGGAGTCAAAATAGTCGAAAAGATTGAAATTAAGTCAATAGTGTCAAATGGAACAACACTGTCAAAAGAATTCAAATTTACTTGAACTAAGTTACATTGAGTATAATATAATCAAATTAAGTCATATAGATTTAAACAGGACCAAATAAAGTCAAATAAGTTCAAATAGAGCCGAATATGGTCAAACAGAGTACAATGGAATTAAAAGAATCAGATAGTGTTAAAATAATCAAATATAGTGAAGAATGCCAACTTGAGTCAAATGTAATGTTATAGAGTTAAATAGTGCCAGAGGCAAATGGAGACAATTGAATCAAGTCAGACAGTCAAGAGAGTCGCACATAGCCGAATGGAGTCTAAATAGTTGCATAGATTATAATTAAGTCAAGAGTGTCAAATGGAAGCAAATTAACTTAAATTGAACGGAGCTAAGTTACATTGAGTCTAATCTTGTTAAATGGAGCCAAAAAGATTTAAAAAAAGTCAATTGAAGACAATTTTTTGTTTTTTTGTTTGTTTGATATTTTCAATTATTAACAGCTTACGTATGGCTGTGAGTCTTAAAATGGAAGCACGTTAATTCACAATAACGCCAGAAGCCCATGTCCCATGTCTCATTAATGGGTTTTAACAAAAAAATATGTTGTTGAAATTAAGTTTTTTTTATGTTGTTTTTATATTTGTAATATTTTATTTTTTTTTGTATTTTCAATATTTTCAATTTTATATATGTTAAACATTATTTTTAACGTTTTTAATATTTTTACTTTTTAAATTAAAAAGTCAAACAAAATGTCAAAGAAAAAGTACAAAATAAAAAGAAATTAAATTTTATTTATATTATTTTTTATATTTAATTTTTACAAAAATTTTATTATTTTTAATATTTTTGACTATTTACAAAAAATAAAATTTAAAAAACAAAGTAAATTTTAAAAAAAGATAAAAATCTGCAAATTTTTTATATTTTTTAATCTAATTATTTCCAATATATTATAATATTTTTATATAATATTTAATATTATCATAATTTTACATAATTTTTAATATCTCAATTTTTTTTAAATACTTTTAAATTTTTTTAATATTTGTTGACTATTTACAAAAAATAAAATTTAAAAAACAAAATAACAAATTTTAAAAAGATAAAATCTGCAAATTTGTTATATTTTTTAATCAAATTATTTCCAATATGTTATAATATTTTTATATAGTATTTAATATTATCAAAATTTTACATAATTTTTAATATCTTAATTTTTTTTTTAAATATTTTTAAATTTCTTTTAAATGTTTTTCCAATTTTTTTTTTTTATTTTTTTATATCTTTTCTATTTTTTTTAATATTTTTTAATATTATTAACATTTTTTTAAATTTTTTTTTTAATTTTTTTAAATATTTTAAATATATTTTCAGTATTTTTAAAATATTTTTAATATTTTAGTATTTTTTATAATAATTAATATTCTTAATCTTTTTTATATTTTTGAACTATAGTTATAAAAACATTAAAAATATTTTATGTCTTGGATATTGTAATATATACAATATTTTCGATATTTTTAACATTTTTATGTTTCAAGTTTTTATTATTTTTTCTATTTTTAAATGTATAAATATATCTTATATTTTTTAAAGTTTTAAGTATTTTTAATACGTTTTTTGTAGATATTTTTTATAGTATTATTATTTATTTTTATATTATTTTAATATTTTTATTGTCTCAAATCTTTGTAAATTTCTTTTTATTTTCAATAGTTTTAATTTTTTAATAATATAATATAATAATATTTAAAACATAACTTAATTTCCTTTTACACTTTATGAATGGGATGGCCTCCCGCGTTATTTTTAATTAACACGCTTTCTATTTGGACAAACGGCTCCTAAGGGATTCGATTTGTTCGATCCCGACGGGAATCGAACCACGGAGCTCCCGCATGGTAGTCGCGTGTTCTAAACAATATGCCATGGCCGATCCCATATTAACATATTTATTATCTTTAATATTTTTAATATTATCTTAAATATATTTAACAATTTAAAAAAAAACTAATTTTTTTCAATATTTTTAATACTTTTTATATTTTCTACATATTTATTTTATATATCTATATTTAGAGTGATATGAACAAGGCTAACAATTATCGCAAAATAATTTTCTAACATTTTTTTTTAAGGAGGTTCGACAACTAACTTCAATTAGCCGTCTGTTGTCCACCACATTGTCAGCCCTTGGGCAATCAAGTAAGAAAATGTTGCATATCACTGACCTATAACAACAATTAAACGCAAACAAACAACTGCAATTATTTGGAAATCATTCCTTTTTTTACCTAAGTAAAAAAAACGAAAACAAGCTGTAAGAGGTGATGAAAAGTCCTTTTAGGGCTGCCGATGTCGCCGCCGTTTGCCAAAAATAAAAACGAAACCTTTACATTTTGGACGCAAAGCTAGTACCAAAAACTGGTTTAGTCTCAAAGATTTGTTCGCACATACCCAAGAGGAACATGGCACAACATGTAGGACGGTCATGGGTAGGTAGCTAGGAAGACTTTTGTTGTGTAGTGGCCTTTGTATTGTTTGCCAAGTATTTTTTTTGTTTTGTGAAGATTTCCAAAACCTTTTTAGTTTTTTGTTAACGTTGACGTTAGTCGCTGTCTTTTGTGTGGCATGGTTAAACTGAAGTTGCCCAGACGTTGGTTGCTTCGAACAACAAGTTGTTGTTTAGTATTTCACATTCGAAACCGAACAAATAGTTTCCCTTGCCAAAAGTTTTTTTTACATTTTTGTTTTCAGAAATATATCCAGACATTGACTTGAGTTCGAGTGCGGTGGTAAGTGGTGGAGGCAACCAAGAGGTACACAAACAAGAGAAACATATTTCCACAAAAAAATAAGTAAACAATTGAAGGCAACGACAACGGACGGTGACTGCAACACAGTTGCTCTGTGTCGTAAGTTAAGCCAAAAGGAAAACAGGCAGTGTGAGGGACAGGAGTTGCTGCTAGTTCGAACAATGCAATTTGCAAAATGCAATTGAAGGGTTTTAATACCTTTCAAATCAATTTTTTGTTATTTAATGTTGTATTGTTCTCCATTTCATAGTGAGCATTATGGCACCACGAAGCCACATACAGAGCAGGAGCCGTTTTGCAAATGTACTTATTATATATATTACGATGGCATGATATACATACATGCAATTATAAACATTGTATTGCTATGTATACATATGTATATAGAAAAAAGGTTCAGTAACTTCGCCTGGAGTATGTGTGAGTTTCGCATACTTTGGCAGTTGCCCTTTATGATTAGTCTAATTGCCTAAGGCATCGACTTGTAGCTAAGGATTGGTATTGGGAGGAGTTGATGGTAATAGGTGTCCTTTGATCTTTTATACTAGGGACATTACTGACTAAGAAAATCGTTTTATTTGCATGTTATTACTGTAAGCAATACAAAATTAAAAAATATTCACATTTTTAAATAATGAATTAATATTAAAAATTTTGGAAATATTTAAGTTTTGAAATATATTTAAAAAAATGTCAATATTGAAAATTAAATTAAAAAAATAAAAATATTAAGAAAATTAAAAATATTGAAGATAATGAAAATATTAAAAATATTAAAAATAGTGCAAATTTTTCAAATATTAAAAATATTTAAAAAATTAAATATATAACAAATATTAAAACCATAAAAAATATTAAAAAAAAATCAAAATATTAAATATATTAAAAATATTGAAAATAAAAAAAAAGCTTTAAAAATATTAAAAATATTAAAAATTTTAAAAATATTAAATATATTAAAACTTTAAAAAATATTAAATATGTTAAAAATATTAAAAAAATATTGAAGATAATAAAAACTTTAAAAATAATAAAAAATATTTAAAATATTAAAAATACTAAGAATATTAAAAATATTAAAAAAATTAAAAATATTAAAAATATTAAAATTATTAAAATTATTAAAAATATTAAAAATATTAAAAATATTAAAAATATCAAAATATTAACAATATTGAAGATAATAAAAACTAAAAATTTTAAAAATATTTAAAATATTAGAAATATTACAAAATAAAAATCTTAAAAATATTACAATAAAAAAAACAATGTTAAAAATATTAAAAAAGTTTAAAAAAAGAAGATATTAAAATGTTTAACTTTAAAAACAATAAAAATATTTCAATTTCTTCACTGTCCTGCGGCTTATACCTTCCAGCAAATTTCATGCAGGGCACAATAAATGTCATACATACAATTGAAGAAATGTATCCACCATCGACAACCAACAAGTCCTAAACAAACATTTGAATTCATCAAAGATATCCAATGCAAACACGACCGCGCACTTATAATAATACTAATAATGCGCTACTCTACAGCCATCAAAATGGTTCGTGTTACCAACATTTCTTAGTTTCTTAGTTTTTCATTTCTGATACAAAATTTTCCATAATCGTCTATCAGCGTCCGTGTTGCTCCTTACTACTCTATTCACTCTCCGTCATGTATCCTTTTTTGTGTTGTTCAACATTGAACATAATTTTGTGTTGAAAAGTTTTTACTTTGCGTTCATGTTTACATTTTTGTTTAGAGTCTTTCAAGGTCTGCCTGCTCACGTTGGTTGGTTGGATTGCCCACAAAACTGAACAACGAAAAAAAGGCCAATGTGTATGGTGGAACATTCGAACAGGTTTATGCGGCCGCCATAAACAACCTGGGGACGACGGCTACGCGCAGCATTCCAACAATTGTTCATTGAAATTTGTGGCAAAAAAAATAAACAGGAAGACTAAAAAAGAAGTATTTACAACAATTTGCAGACGGGCACGAGTGAATGCTAAGTAATCAGTCAGGCATCCCATGTTGGGATTCTTATGCGAAAAAAATTTTAATTATGTGGTGGGCCACAATGATACTTTTAAAAAGCTGTAAAGATCATTGATGGATTTTATCTTTACTAGACAAGAAGGATTATAGGTCTTGGAAGTACGAAAATGTAATTTATGAAAAAATATCTTTCGCACTATATTATAAATAGGAATTGTTTCTATCTTAAATTACACAGTACAACATTTTTCGGACCATTGATTTGGGACTCAATTCTATGAATTGCACGTGAAAGAAGCTCTAAAAAGAAGAAATTCTACATCATTCGATTTGTCAAGTTTCATGCCATAATAATTTAATATCGATTTTAAGTTAGTAAGTTTCTTATAGGGGAATTTGTCACGTTTTAGGCTCTTTTGTTTGACATAACTCGAGAACCACTAGTCCGATTTAGCTGAAACAAATTTAAAAAAAATTGAGAATTACAATTCCTTTAATTTGCTTATTTAATGTTGCCCTACATAAGCAACAGTTTCATTATTCCATTGATCGAATGATTATGAACTGGGTTTGTTTTGTAGCAGTTACAATAAAACTGTTGTACTCCGTGGCGTATGATTTACGTGGAATATTACTTATAATAATCACACTTCACCATATAGCAATATAACGAAAGGGCCTAAAACGTAACTATAAAATACTTACTAACTTCAAATCGATATTAAATTATTATGGCATGTAACTTGACAAAACGAATGATGCAGAACTTCTTCTTTTTGGGCCTACTTTCGCGTGCAGTTCTTCGAATTGAGTCCCAAAATCATGTGTTGTACTGTGTTAGCTTATGTACCTAGTTATTCTTTGTTTATTTTAAATATATTTCTTCTTTGGCATAATCAATTCCTATGGCATAAACATAGGTATATCTCTTTCTCTTTAGGTTTCAAGTTGCATTTTTAACTAAAATATAAAAATATTTAGTATCACCTTTTATTCATGTATTTATATATTCATCATGTACCTAGCTTAAAGTCTCATATTATTTTCTTTATCAAAAGTCTTGTCCTTTTATCATTTTTACCCCTCTTCTCCAATCTACAATACAATGTCCTTTTGTTATTCCTATATACCTATCTCCCACTATTTGTTAGCGTAAACTCCATGTTTTTCTTTCATTTCCTTAATGGCATGAAACAAACAAAAATATCTATCGAAAAAAATCCCTAAAATAAAGCAGAAATATGAAGGGGAATCAACCAAGGGTAAAGAGGTAGTGGTGTGGGTCTGTATAAAAAAAAACTGAAAGGATAATGGTCAGACTGCGTAAACAAAACCTCATAGTGACGGGAAGATGGAAATAAGTACAAAAAATAAGCTAAAATATATTAATATATATTTCCTACTTTTTTCTTTAATTGAAATTGGTTAAAAAGAATAAGTTTTATTATTTTTAAGCCTGACCCACCCTAGCGCCAAAAAGAATTTTTCTAATCTTCAGCATTGCTTACAATTTGTGATGATACAAATTTGTCAACTGCTTATCACTTCAATATGAATGCAAAATAGCGCACACATCTACACGTAGGTATGCCGGTTCAGTGGTCTTTTGGTTATTTCAATACATAAAGTGCAACCAAAAGAAAATCACAATCGACGTTTCCCAGTTTTGTTGTGTTCTATTCTAACGTTAACAGTTTCTCTTATTGGCTTTCAGCAGCAAAAAATAAACAAAACAATACAAACTACAACAAACATTGCAACATACTTTACACCGCATACGAGAGTAGAGATAACACTGATGTTTTTAAATAACAATGTGGAGAGAGAGAAAGGAAAAAAAGGCCTAAAGGAGGAGATATTGCACAAACAGTCACAGCAGACACACACACGCACACACAGCCAAACCATTCACTTTACAAAATAAATGAAGAAGAATTTGGAAAATGGCAACAACAACAACGGCAGCAGTCTAAATTTAAACCACTCATTTTGTTTCTCGTACATATAACATTTTTTGTTTTGATTACAAATTTTCGTAAACTTTTGTTTGCTTTCAACACTATATCGTCTTGTATGTGTTGTTGCGGCTGATGTTGTTGTTTCTTTATTTTTTTGGAGTAACACGTTTATGACAGTCATTAGGGTTTCTCTTATTGTCTCTGTTATTCACATAACAAATGTCCAGATTTCTTTTTTTTGTTGTCAATGTTGTTGCTGTTGATGTTTACGTCTCCGCCGTCAGGTTTGCCAGAGCATTACAGTGAGAGATAGAAGTGTGTGAAACAATTGGAGGGAATTTTTGATTTTAATTAAATTGTTATTGGAGGAATTTTAAAAAGAACTAAGATTGGGAAATGCAGCTAAATATGGTGAATAACATTTAAGTTGAATGGAACTTACAAAAAATAAACCATACTGAGGCAGAAAGTAGTCAATT
This sequence comes from Muscina levida, assembly GCA_964034835.1. Classification (NCBI taxonomy): domain Eukaryota; kingdom Metazoa; phylum Arthropoda; class Insecta; order Diptera; family Muscidae; genus Muscina; species Muscina levida. Next base: position 11,514,260 of record OZ035884.1, read on the forward strand.
AAAAGAAAACAACAGTAGATTACACTATCAATTTATAGGCTGAAACCTTTCACAGAGTCGGTACTTACGAACAAGGACCTAAAGAAATTATAATAAATACGTATGTCAAATTTCAGCAAATAAAAAATGTTTGTATTAAATAAAAATTCAAATGGATTTTATTACATTTTTTTGTTATAACTGTACGTTGAATGGACGCAAAGTCCACCGAGAAAATTGCTCATTGAAAATGTTAATAAGACTTCGGTTTATAAAATTAGGAACGGATCATAGTATCCAAATGCAATATACGTATTTGGAAATTTTGTGGAAATTCAAGAAAGAAGCATAATTCATTATTCCTTACTTGCATGGCCCAGAAGTATTGTTAAAATATGGGATAGCACACTAGAACTGTGTTAAGTCGATGTTCGAGACAAACAATTATTACTTATAATATGTATGTACTTGTTACTTAAGAAAGTAGGTATGATGAATTGAGTTAAAAAAATGTTATATGGGAAAAAATTAAAAAAAAAATACAAAAACAATATACAAAAAAATACAAAAAATACCTAATCAGAAAAATTCTCAAAAAATTAACTAGTTTTTATAATAGCAACGATTCGGGTGTGATATCGCAAGCGGGAGAAAATCCATCTTCGTTGTCGAAACAAAAAAGTGATTCTTTTATGAATCCAAAAGACGATTCTATTATGAATCGTAATAAGGAGTTGCTTTTAAGTTGCAAAATCTATAAATCGCCCTTCTTTTTAAGTTATTCCTTCTTTTGTTATTCTCTTCTAAGGTATTAAAGATTTCTTTTATTTTTTTCTTTTTTTGATTTAACGTGGAACTATTTCATTTTAATTAAGTTTTTTTTTTTATATGTGTGAATGACAAAATTTGGTTTTCAGAAAAAAAAAAAAAATATGACATAATTTTCAATCGCCTTTATGATTCGTTTGTTAATGATCACTAGTGATTGTATAATGTTATCATTTTTAAGTTCGTTTTAGAATCGCTTTTTACCAATCTCTTTAGCGAATCATACCTCACCACATGGCTCTGAAAATATTTGATTTTTATTACAGTAATATAAAAAGCTGCTTTTGTGCGCTTTAGAAGTTAAATGGATGTACAAAAGCAATGGTTAAGAAAATGATTTCTTGTCAATAAAGCAAATAGGCAAAAAATAACCTAATTTCAAAATTTTTAATGATCCTTTAATTAGAACTGTTTTTTGTTAGAGGTATTTGGATGTGGCAAAAGCTATAAGGCCTAACTTCACAAAACCAAAAAATGGAGAGATATTTGAAAAATAGATAAGAAGAAAGATTGTACAATATTTAATGCAAAAAAATTCAAAAAAGATGTTAAGTTTCGCTTGAGTACACCAATGCCAAATTTTTAAATAACAAAAGAACAAAACAATGTTTGAAGAGTTCACAACTAAATAGATAATAATATAACAAAACTGAGAAGTGTGGTTTAAGGGTTCTCTGCTTCTAAACAATGAAATTTTCAAATTAATATCCACTTGAAAGGCAAATTCGACGTTATCCTGAACAATATTTTAAACGAAGCAAAGTTTTTTAATGTATAAGTTACGAAAAAAAATATTTTTTTGAATTTAATTTTTTTAATGTAATTTTTATTTAATTAATTTTTATTTTAACTTTTTTTTTAATTTTTTTTTTTTTTTAGTTTCTTTTTAGTTTTCCAAATTTATTTGTAAGTGCATCGTAATGTTTTTAATATATTTACATTTTATTTAAAAATAGTTTTAGTATTAGAAGAAATTTTGAAATTTGGAAAACAAAAAATATTAACATTTTAAAAACATTTTCGAATAAAAGTTTTATTTAAAAGGTTATCGAAGAACAATATTTTTGTAAAAAATAATATTTACGAAAAATATTGACAAAATATTATTAATTATAAAAGAATAAAAGAATTTTTTCCGTTAAAAAAATACTTTTCTGGGAACTAAAAAATCATAAATGTTGGTAACATTTTTGAAAAAAAAAAATTAAAACGTTAGTAAAAAAAATATTTTTGCTGTAAGAAAACAATAGTTTGTCAGTAAAAAAAAATATGTGCAACAATTCGCTGCATGCGAATCTGAAGTCCATTTCAACCCATAACCTGAAAAAAACCCAAACTGTGAATGTTAAATTTTGATGTTTTTTGAAGTTACGCCAGAAAGCAAACGTGATGGTTTAAAGAAGACTTCAGATTCGGGTCAGCAACCCAAAAAACATAATGTAGTCATTGTCAGATTTCAAACCCTAAACATAATAAAAATATGTATATATGTTCTGTTTAGAAATTTGACCATGGAAAATATATTTTTTTAAAATCGCCAAACAATTTTTCCCTAATTTAAAACTGTTTTTAAAAAAATTCTTCAACTTTAAATGCTTTAAAAAAATTTTTATGAATACATTGTTTTTTTTTTGCTGTTAATAAAACTGGTGGAAATTATTTAATGTTATAAAGCCAAAACAACAAAAACATAGAAGTTTGGGTAAAGGTTAAAAAGAAACCAATACAATTGACTTTTGTTAAATAACTGTTCAGAAATTCAAATTTTTTTTTTTAAATTTGATTATTTTCAAATAATTACTCAAGTTTTATCATTCCAAAAAAAAGATAAATTGTAAATAGTGCACATTATTTAATAACTTTGTCTTCTATATTTCATGCGTATTCTATATAAGGGCATTTCTTTAAAATTTAAAAACCTGCCAAAAACTTTATTCCTTTTTCAACAACTAAGTTAATTGCCTCGTTTGAAATCGTTGCTTAGGGGGCTTTCTAACAAAAAACGATCCGGTTATTGCAGTCCCTATGCTAAATTTTCTGTTTTAACAATAAGATTCTATGTTTAGAGAAAAAAATTGTCATTTAATCGCCAATTCTAAAAAAATCCTTAAAATTACGCGCTCCTTCAAAGTTCAACCGACACCTTACACTAATTTACATCCAGCCGACTCATAACCAGAACGCCGCCAAAAATTTGAAGTAGACTACGAAGTATGCTTGCCCAACATCAACATCATTTACGGTTTGCATAATTTACCCCATCGGGTTTCTTCCATCGTATGCCCCCTCTCCACTAACAACCTTACGGACAAGAATAACATATAACAAGAAGAACATAAGGAAATAAAAGTTAATTAAAAAAAGCATACAATACAAAAACATGCATAGAAGAAAACAAAACAAAAAATAAAACACTTTGTGAAAAAAAACAACAAAAGCAACTTACGAAGCTAAAAAGAAAATTGTAGAGAACCAAAAGAAAAAAAAACAAACAAGAAAACATATAAGAGAAAGCAGAGGAAAAAAACACAAGAAAACTTCATGATTAAGGAAGGCGTCGATGATGGCGTTAGTTGGAGATACCCGGCTAATGCCCCAAACTAACAGAAAACATACTACAAAAACTGACGACCGTTCACATTCGCCTCCTCTCCCCGTCCTCATTCGTTGGTTAAACATTAAACACAAAATCAAACTGAAATAAAACAACAGCAACAGCAAATAACAACTGAAACAAAATAGTAGAAGGAGAAAGAAAAAGAAACATTCAGTCAAAGCCCCAGTCATTAACTCAAGTCTTTCTGTTATTCCATCGCATGCATTCAATTCATTCATGTGTACGTTCGTTCGTTCGTTCGTTCAGTCAGTCTCCGTTTGCCAGTAAAAAGCCCCAGACAACAACAAACGCTGGAGGAGAGCACCAACCAACAACACAGAGTATTGGATGTGTTGTAGTACGAATACTATTACCGCCACACACTGCTGTTGCCCCTGTTACCCCCCGGTTGCTTTAAGTTTTTAGCGCCAACAATTCAGACTCAGATCAGCAGCCAGCCAACGAGCATAGCAATCTCCTCCTCGTATCATCAACATTGGAGCTGTGAACTGTTTCTGCACAAACGAATAAATAAAAAAGCAACAACAAAAAAACTACGGAAAAACAAAGTTTATTAATAAAAATGTTGTTAAACTCTTTTTGATAAACAACTTGTGTGTGCAACAGCAGCAGTTGTAGGTACAAGCACCTCCGCCGCGCTACCGCATTAAAAATGGAAACGTCAATAATGCAATGAATTTGGAAATGTTGGCGGTGGAGGAGTTAGCGGCTGCCAACTTTTAGATTTGCGTATATTATTGCATTTGGGAAATGTATTAGACGTACATACATACAACACTTTGTTGATACCTTAAACATAAATGAAATTAAAACTATGTATACGTGGGGGAATAGTTATAGCGCCCAGGGGTAGCAGGGAGTTAGTCTAGGAGCAATTATATTTGTATTATGTATCTACATAGTTTGTGGATTCAAACACAAGGACAATTCTGGAAACAACTTAAAATTTAAAGCTTTTTTACCTTTAACTTTTTTATGTAAAAGTTATAAATGAAAAAAAAGCAACATAAGAGAAAAAAAATACAAGTTAGCAAAGATTGTTAAGTACATATAAAGCAAAATGTGGAAATTGTATAATTTGTAAAGTACAACCAATGTATTTAATTCTGTTTAAATGATTTAGCCGACTCACGTCGATCAACTTTGCGGACATGGATGTTGAGAGTAAATGGTAAATAAGGAAAATGTAATTTGGCCTATAAGTTACTTTGAGACGTACAAATCGCCTGGCCTATAATACTAAAAATGTTGCAGAAATCTCTTTGCATATTTTATTCCAGATAAATGGAGTAGGGTTTTATACGCAAAGCGGGTAAGCTGGTTTTTGCGACCCTTAAGGATTACAGACCAATTAGATTTGTATCCTTTCGGCTGAAAGTTTTGGAGAAATTGATTGACATGTATTTAAGGACCTAACGCTTTGAGCACTTCACAACAAACCGCAGAGTGCTTTGCGGTCTTTCGTGATATAGAAGTGTCTTTCCAGCGGTAAAAATACCCATTATTACGTAATCGCTGATGTCAGCTATATTAAGTAGCAATCAGTGAAGGTTTTCTCGCTTATATTTAGCATAGGAGTGTTATAGGCTGTTTAATCGGTGCGCTCTCGCTTACAAAGTAAGCGACGATGCCGGTAACTGCCATATCAGCTGCAATTACGTTATAAGCGGAGCTTTAAGCGAGCTTGATTACACACTTGATTACGAAGTAAGTGACGATATCAGTAGGTGTCATTTCATTTCGCAGTATTTATGTCACTTAGATCGACCGCTTACAATGGAATACTGATGTCATGGATTACAAAATAAGTACTTCGCTTCATTTACCGCTGTGAACCGCCAGCGCATTAGTTGTACTGCATGCTAGAAAACCGCCTCGTTAACTCAAAACATGGTGGAAGCTGTGTGAGAAAGAAAGCTACTAAAGGAACACCATAGGAGGAAGTCCTGTAACCGCTGCTATGACTCTTTGCAATAAACGGAATACTTAAATCCTTCAATCAAGATGGTACGGATGTAGGTGGGAAAGATTGGGATTGAACTCTCGGAAGACAGAAATGTTTCTCTTGACCCATATATATAAGATTAATGACATTGGGTCATATTGCTATGGCTTCCAGCCGTGGACTTTTAACCTTACCTTTAGGCAACAAAGTGTATCCAGCGTTCATTACAAAATGTGGATTCGATACTAGCGACGGATAACTCTCTGTGAGTATAGCAGCAATTCAAACATGGTATGGAATAGTAACGTCTGGAAATCAAATTCCGTGACATTGTGGTATAACTATTATTATAGACTCACAACAAACGGCAACTACTTTTTTTTACCGAGAGGCCGGCAATGAAGAAAAAATTTAGATGACTGGAGCCGAGAATCGAACCACTGATCTCACGAATAGTAGTTGCGTTTTCTAACCTAAGCTACGGTCGGTCCCAAAAAAAATGACAATAACATAACCTAAAAAATTTATATCAAAGACTTTAAACAACAATTAGCATTATCTAAATGCATTGTGATAAATGTTTTAGGTTATGTTATGTTTTGGACACGTGTAAAATGGTAAAAGATCACTCAGATCACTCTATACACCGAGATCTGCTTATCCATTGTGATTAACCGTTAGAAGAAGGAGAAAGGAAGGGGAGGAAAAAAAAGGAGGAAAGAACTAGTTGTATACTATTAATCCTTTGACACTAACTGTCTCAATTTATAAGAATATGTCCTAGGCTTGGAATGAGTTGTCCTTTTTGAACTAATAAAATACTAGTTCAGAAATATTTGAATTAGTTCGAATTAGTAGGTTTATGAACTAATATGACAATTCCCTGCTGGGCATATTGTATGTGTAGATAAACTACACAGTTGACGGGTTATCGAAAATTTCGAACTTCTTGATATAGAAATGGTTGCATTTTTGCTGAATAGTAGAATTTTAATGTTTGAAGACAATTACGAAAATAAATAAAAAAAAATCATTTTATAAATACATAAAATATACCGAACGCTTATTTGCACATCACATATTTTGATGAAATACTGCAAATCACAAAAATTGCTTCGCCTCACAGGTTATGTTTAGTGCTCTATGGCTAAGGTAATAGAAAGATTAAACGCTGACGGCCAATAGAAACATCATAGCAATGGTATTTGGTGTGACATGGTACTTGGAATCTCTCTATCAGATAATCATGATGTGATTTAATGTAAGCCTTCTTACACAATCTATATCAGCTACATAAATGTTTTTGTTTATCGTATTTTTTTCGCACGACAATCACTGTTCTATGGTCAAGTGAAGGCTTCCAAAGAGTCTCAGTCACACTCCCAAAACATTAGACGTAAAATAAAAAACTGATTGAATCCTGTTGTTGACATAAATATCACATATATAATATATAAATAAATATATATGTCATAAATATAAATATCATATGAACTTAATAAACCTTTCAAAGACGGAAGGTACACTGGGTTGGCACTTTTGTGCCAAAAATAATTCTATGCAATCTTGTCCGATTGACAAAGCATAGACAAGAGCTTGTGTGGATTATGTTTCGTTGATACCATTTTCGCAGGGTGTGTTTGGGCTTATCGATGGTTTCTTAAAGCTTTTAACACTTTGGGTTGTGATAATGTGTGGAGAAGGCACAGCAAAGGGTGCTGATGATGATATCGAAATAGCTATCCGCCTTGCCAGCTGTCAACATAATCCATTTCGCACAACTCTTGTAAAATAAATTCTATTAGCAATAATAGAGATAGATCTTGAACCGGACGATGAAAACACATTCATTATTTACACATATAGATCAACAATACAAACAAGAGCAAAACATTTCATATGTCGCTACAAAAGAAGCCCCGTCTTCGCTTCATCTAACAAAGCTGCATTGCAAGTTTTCTGGAAAACTCTATCTACACTTTATCTATTAAAGCTGCATCTCTCCACCTTAGTTTAGATAAGATTTCTAAAATTATAACTTTATTGGAATGATTATATGCTACGTAATACGATAAAAAAAAATTATCAAAGGCGTCCCTTAAGAGTCATGGATACTTTTGAAGTCACACTTCACTAATAAGATATGTATATGGAGACGAACTGCTCATTGAGAATTATTATAATATTCCTACATTTCATCACCTTAAATGCAAAACAAAGTATCATCAAAAAAATCGCAATCGAGTTTTTTACTGATTACGATTCACTACATCTAAACATATTAAACTTCTACTGTCAAAAATAATCAATTTATAACCTAAATATAAAATGACGTATCATTAAGTGCATGATTTTCTAAAACAAAATAACGTATCATCACTAAGGATGCGATAATGTTGTATTGAGATCCTTAGTAACAAGATATGAATGCGGCTCAATCCCTAATTTTATGTGGTTAGGGAAAAACAATTTATGAGACAAAAGATGGGGGAGATGGGGTGGTGCCAAATGGCTGCGCAACGTTGCCAAATTAGTGGGGAATGGGAAAAAATCTACCCCGGATTGGGCCCTACAGCAGTAAAATGTATCACCGACCCTTACTAATTTGTCCCTCCTAACCTTTTTCTCAAACATATCTTTCTCTGATCAAAACCCCCTAAGGGGGCTCCCAGACAAAAATCAGATTTTTATAAAATTTTGCTCTACCCTCTCTAACTGCCCCAGAGGTGTCCCTAGAGGAGTCAAATGTATGTCTCAGAACATATCTAAACCCTATCTTTATCTGGTCCCTATACATCAACTCCTGCCTTGGTGCCTCGTAGTGGGGTAAAATGTATGACCGACCCGTACTAAATTTTTCTTTAAAATTTGCGCAAACATTTGTACCCCCAAAATTAATAACAAAAATTATAAAATGCACAAAATATAAAAGCTGTAACTCTTTTAATTTAAATTTAAAAATATATTTTTATTGAAATTTTATTTCTTTCATAACGATTTATTTTTTTCAGAAAACAACAATTTAAAGTAACGTAAAACACAAAGTATAAAGTTTTCTTAAAATTATATTATATTGTTTATATTGTTTTTTCCTTATCCTGCAAACTTAGGAAAAGTGATGTTACGTTATTTTGCATTTTAGGTGACAATATATCGTTCTATAGATAGCTGGAACAGGATCGAGCTGGATAATTTAGTCCATTTATAAAAGGACCAGAATGGTGACGGGCAAATGTAACATTACGCCATTAGAATTCAAACGAAGAACGTTGGACATGCAGCAAAACACCTAATTTGCCACTGCCGTTCTTTCTTAAGACGCACATTCTTAAGACTCGAAAAAAAAATGTTTGTTTAAGCTTTGCCACTACTAGTCATTTAAATTTTTGCAATCGGATTACTTATTTACGAATACCCGACTAAATTTGGTTATGAGTTGTAGCAAGGCATATTGATCTAGAGATAATTCAAATTGCCTAGAGATTTTTTTTACTAAGTGTAATAAATGTGACAATAAGATTAATGCATGAAATTTTAGTGGTATTTCTATTTTCCACATTAAAAAAAGGCGATAAATCAATTCGCAATTGACAGAAGATCATAGTTTCGATTAATCCCTTCTTTAACAACCAGAAACAAACGCAAGCCCACTGTGATATCCTAAAAATTGTTCAAACATTAAAAGCGTTTTCACTTCTCATACAAAAACATTGTGCTACCGAAAGCAACCAAACTTACCTTCTACTCTGTGTTGATGTGTCTGTTACCAAACTCAATAAGGTGAGACGGCAACTTTTGCTAGCCAGTAATGGGATTTCTTTTACTACAATTCAGTTGAATGCACTTTTAGCCAAATGCGTTTCCAAATTATTGCTGATATTGCGGCTGTTGATGTCGCAGATTTTCGTCGAGTTTTGCATAATTTTTGCACAAAAAGTGTGGTGTGGAAATAAACAAATTAAATAATTTAAGTCGTTGTTGTTGTTGCTGGTGTTGTGGTCGCTACCTCTAGCAGCCATAAAACAAACTAGCGCGACAAATAAGAAATTATTGTCGGTCGTCTTCTGGTTCATGTGTTGGGTGCGCACGTTGCTCAGAGAAAGGTGACTTCAGTGCGGTTAATAAAATTATGATTTTGTTGATGACAGTTGACAATAGTTTTGGGAATCGCTGCTATTAATTGCAAGCATAAATACAATATAAGAATTGTTGTTTTTTATCGTTATAGACTGTTGTGTTTCTTTCACAGATTACGGTTTTCGCAATTGTTATTTTTGACGATTATTGCAACCAATTAATATTCTTGCACGAATTTTTACTCTGCAAACACACAGATTTTATACAGATTTCAGCAACGATTTCACAAATTAAGGTTTCTTCTACTGAGATATTGGTGTACTACGAATTAACTTGCTTTTAGCGCTTTTTACACAATCATCTTTAATTAATTCATTTCGTTTTAATTGATCACTTAGTACCAACTATATTTTTGCTGCAGAACTTCAATTTTTGATTTACAATTTTCCAATAGGCCGTCCTGCGGTTTCACGTTTTTCCACACAATATTTTGTCTTATTTTCAGTTGTTTATTCTCAAAATTTTTGCATTTTTTGTTTTGGTTTTTAATTGCCTTTGCTTCACTTTATCACTTTTTCGAAAGTTGTGATTTTTCTTTAGGATTTTTTTTTTGCTGTTTCCACACTCAAGGTCTTCTTTTTTTCCTTTGCGTTTTTTTTTTGTTGGTTGGTTAATATTTTTTTCGCCACAATCTTCTTCTTGTAGTGGTTTTTTATTTCTTCACTTCGTCGTGGATTTTTGTTGCACAAAATTGTTGGATTTGTTTTTTTGCTGATTTCCCTTTTTAATTACACACATTTTCTGCATATTATTATGTTTTTTTGCACTATTTTTGGTGTAATTTTACACTGAGACATAGCAGACATGAAGGAATTTCACTGGCAAAGCGTAATTTCGAATAATTATTAGAGAATGGATTTTTTGTTCGCTTCTTCGTCATTACATTCGTTGTTCTTCGTCGTTTGTCGGTATCGCCATTTTCGTTGGATTTTTTCTATCGTATTCTTCGTTCAGTTCGCGCCAGTTTTTTCTCTTTCTGTTTGCTTTTCGTTTTTGATAACTCCGCGACGAAAATATAGTGGTCTCTGTCTGATGCATTAACGATACGGCAAACTGGCGGCAAAAATGCCAGAGTGTAAGATTATGGAACAAAACCAACAAGAATGCCACCTTTGCAAAATGGGATATAGTGTAATCGTTTCGTTTAATGTAGGTTTTATATGTGGCTAAAGGGCGATATATCCAAATTACAAGAGAATTGTATGAAAACAAAGATCAAATAAAAGGGTATGTCGGTAATTGATAGTGTTTTCACGAATTCTTTGAAAAATATTACTCAGTTATTATATGTTTACTGTTAATGTAACTTTAACAGGCAATGTCATATACATATCGGCTGAAACAGTAAAAGATGGAAAAAACTAAGAGCCTCTAGAGAACTGAAAAATGAATCATTAGGACTTTTGTGAATTTAATGTCACAAGAAATACAAGAGAGGATAAATTCACTACTTTAATTATATTTTAATAAAAAAGTACTGGTTTTCAAATATTATTTTCTAGTACAATTAAAAAGTATTTAAACATATTTTTGAAGGTAAAATAATATATCAATTCATCAACTTTATTTTGTAGTTACTTAAAAAAAATGAACTATATTTTGCCTGATAAAATGAAGTCCATAAATTAAAACACTGATGAAAAATTGTTCGATGGGTAAAACAGATTGGAATTTAAGGAATCGGTTTTTTTTATATGAAATGCAGATAGATCGTTAGTCCTTAAAAGGCATTATCACCATGATTCAACCACGCTCTTTTATGTCTTCCCGACGATTCTGAGCAAAGTAGGTCTAATTTGGAAAATTTATTTGTAAAAAAATAATAATTTTTTTTTTTTAAATCTTACATTGAACAATTAAAATTAAATATTTGATTAAATAAAAAGGACGAATAAAAAATTTTTTTGGCGACGCTTTATGACTAACTTCTGCACCTAACCTACATTTTTTTACGTGTTACCGTGTTAAAATTGGATAAAATTGTTCCGTCATGAAAGAACCAATCCAAATTTACGGCGATCTAAAAGAACATTTTTTCCAAAAAAAAAAAAATATTTACCAAAATATTTCTACCTTGACGATGTATCTTGGTGTATCAAACATTTATTTTTCTTTAAAAAAAAACTATTTTTTTATCAAACATTATTTTTTAAACTTTTTGTTTAAACCAATATTAAATGCACAATTTTCATCTAAAGAAATATTTTTCCCCGAAAAATAACACCAACTCAACTTGCTCAAAAAAAAAGTTAAGACACCATGTCTTATACAAATTTAACTAAATATCTGTTTCAAACCAAATAACATTTATATAAAAAAATTAAATTTCTTTCTCAAAAAACTAATTACATAATTAGGTTTATATTGGTACCCATAGTACCCATACATATGAGATCATCATAAAACTAATTTTTTAAATATTTATTTTTTTTTATAAAAGAAACATCCCTTTAACTCTTCATAAAATTCAAAATTCTCATCTGAAAAAAATAATGCCATATAGGCGACAACGTGAAGATCGTGATCACATATAGTCATCATATGAGCTGCACGGATCGCCCGAATTTCTGCACATTTTGACATTCTTTTTTTAAATTAATATTTTTTAAAAAATTAAATTTTCTCCTTTGTGTTAATTGTTATTAAAAGTTAACATTTTTTTTTTTTGGTATAGAAAAATTTGTTTTGAAATTAAAATTTAAAAAAAATCAAAAAGTCGTGTTAGTCTATTTGGCTTTTGAGCCATTGAAATTCATGTTGATCGCCCAAACCCAATTTTAACGCTTTATAATATTATTTCTAATACGCACATTAATCTGTTGTATCGTCGCTATGGTAAAAAAATTACACGGCAAAAAAAATAATTATAACCCTTCAGTATTTCCCAACTTCCACAAGATAACCTCACTCCACAATTTATCCGTCATGTGGCGAATCTATACAGCTACTTCCTAATTATCTGGTAACATCCCACAAATCGATATTGCCATTTCTTTCCCTCCACAAAACAAATTGTTGAATGAACAAAAAAAACACCCGAAGACATAACGAAATAGGGGAAGGAGAATTTTCTGGTATTTTGCTATTTTTGGACTTTAGCTGTGTGCTCTTGTTTCGCACACTTCACACTTGCATTGTTTTATTGTTCACATCTTCTTCTCTGCCTATTGTATTATGGTCGCTTGATTCCTTGCTGTTTTTTCTGGCCACTTGACAGACGTTTGTTTTTTCTTTCTTATTCATTATTATTGTCATAGGCCCGCAAAGAAAATGGAAAAAAATTCAAATTGAAAGAAATTTTGTGCAGACGGACGGACGGCGGAAAATAAACAAAAATAACATTGACAAGTGGGTGGCGGCTAGGGAGGGAATGGACATCACTAAAAACATTTTAACAAATTTTAATAAAAAATGAGAAAATGTGCGAAAAATACAAATGAGAGTTGTGTGCATGTTGGCGCAGGTTTTAATGAAAGTGAAACAACGGGTGCGGTGCATTGAGGGGAGGAGGAAGGTCATGTATGTGTTTTTGAACCGTTAGATAAAGCGTTCATAGAGAAAATGCAAATTGTATTTAAATTAATGCACTGCAACAATAGAAAATGCAATATGCAAGCACACGCACACTCACACAGCCAAACACACCAACGACAATTTGTTGCAACCCAAAAGTGGGTTACACAAAACGTAGCAATTTGCGATTTGTAATGAATTCATAGCGATTGCACGAACTATATGAGGTCTTTGGCACCGCTCTTCATTGGATATGCAGCAAGTTATTTTTGTATTTCGTCCCACACACAGCTATATATACACACATATATATATCAATATCATGCCGTGTGTTATGCAAAAAGAAAGTGCAAACAAGAAATGCGGGTAAATTTTTAATTGAGTAAATTAAAAAGCAACACGAATCGAACTTCAACCACAACTCACTGCTCATAGTTTTCTCAATTGAATGGTGGGGGCACAATATCAACTCCCTCCCCGTTGATGAATGTGTAAACACAATATGGCAACTCCAATTGAAGTTAACAATTACTATGAGAAGACAACTTCAAAGTTGGCCCTCCCCCTTGGCATGTTTTCTACAAGGGCCACTAGCCGCAATTGTTGTTCCAATTGTAATAAATCACTCATCACAATTGTTTTTCTTAAACCGTTTCGCCTTTTTTGTTTTTATAACAACTTTCTTATGTAAAGGAAAAAATGGAATGGAAATCGTCAAATGTTCAATCGTTGCCTTTTGCCGCACCAGTTTGTGCAGAAAAAAACAACGACGACGATGAAACGAACAAATGGCAGGAAGCGCAAATATGAAATAAACGAAAATCGAAATACACGACAAACAACAATGACGACACACGAACAGCAACAACAACACTACCACCAGCAACAACAACAACCATAGTCAAACGAATCGACGAACGAACGGCAACGACGAAGCAACAAAAGAATTAATTTCAATTTTGTTTTTCGAGGTAACTAGCGTTTTCAGTTTTTTCATTCTCGCTAAATTCCTCAAAACGATGGAAAACGAATCATAAAAGCAAATGGCGGCTTAATAATTCATTTCTAGCAATATTTCTTCTTCCACTTTTGTTATATCATTACAAATTCTTCGTTGCGTTATAAAAATATCTAAAATTTTCTTATTGTGTTGCCAATTGCTTGATCAATTTTGCTTTTTCTTCTTTCATGCTGTGTGTGGTTTTTTTTATTCTTTCACTTCTTACAATTTTCACACTCCTCGCGTTATTTCTCCGCTATTTCACTGTGTGGTTGATTTTTATTGGGATTTTCTTTTGCGACTGAAACGAATGTGTTAATCGTGTTCTTTTTCTGGTCGTCGTACGGTGTAATCGTAGTTTATGCTTTGTTGTGTTTCGTTTTCATTTCGATTTCATTCACAAGGGGGCCTTTAGGGTTTGACATTTCCATCAGCTAGCAAACGACGTGTTTTGGTGTTGCCATATTGATTTTTGGTTGTGTGTTTTTGGTATAGTAACGGGATAAGAGATAGTTTATTGTATTGCGTTTTCATATCGAAAACACTTTGTACTTCGTTGTATATACCGGTGAAAACACTTCTGTGGAGCAAAACTCCTCAATTACAATTTATTACTCATGATGGTAATTTAGAGTCCAATGGTAGATTTGAATAAATTGCAATAGATATTACAGATATTGGAGCTATTATTTATTGTTAAAACAATTAGTAAAAGTTATTAACATCGAATTATAAGCGACGTTGTCTTTCCAAGAATGAATGGATATTATTCAGGGCTATTCTGCGTTTTGATTACGCCCCCGCATTCCGCTACGCAAGAATCGTAAATTGGTATTCTAGCAAAAAACTGAATCGAAAGAAAATGAGGAAGCAAGTGTGTATTCACAATAAGCTGTTTTGTCAGTGGAACGGAAAGTAACGAAACAAAACATATAAGCAATTGTGTAAAAATTGTTAAGTAAACTGCAAACAAAGCAAAAACCTAAAGCATAAAGTTTGTTAAAAAGAAAAAAAGTAAATTTTTGTGGATTTAAAGATATCAGTGAGTGCCAAAAGACAAAAAAAAAAGTGAACATAAGAAAGATGTCTGTGGCCAAACTAAAACAGTGTGCAGAAGCCGGAGCTATCTTTTCTTATATTTGCAAGATTGCAGCTAAACAATTAAATTTTGTTTATTTTTTTTAGAGAAATGGAATTGATAGCAGCGGCGTTTTGTTGGAAGAGGATGACAACGCGGAGCAGTATGCACAGTCAAGGCTGGAAAGGCGAAAATTGAGAGACAACTGTAATCCGTTCGAGATGACCGATCAAATGTAAGAGCTATTGCATTTAGCTCACATCGCACTTCTTCCCAAAATGCCTGTAAAGCCTCCTTTGGTCTGGAGTGGAAGCCTCCAGTAATATCGGTATTTTTGGCCATGAAAGCCAGCAGCTTCTCGTATTGCGCGGGCGTTGTTGTTTTTGACCTGTAATAAATGAAACAAACATCAGAAATCAGTAAAAAGAAATAAAAAACATTTATCTATTTGATACTTACATTTTTCTAAATACATTTTTATATTTTGTATTTTTTTTACGCAAACTCCGTCAGCTAAATTACAACTTACAAAAACGTAACTACGTTCGTAATGTAGAATAGCTACAATCGAAAGAAAAGCGGAACGGAACGCAGAATACCAGAGTTGCCAAAATGGAGAAAATCCGTGCGTAATCGAAACGCAGAATAGGGCTGATTAAATTTTTTTTTGGCAAAAGTGCAATGCCATCAAAAGTGTGTGAAAATTTTAAACTTTTTTCCAATTTTTTAATTAAAAAAAGAAAATTGAGAAAAATTTTTAAAAATGAAGCAAAAAATTGACAATTTCAAGAAATATTTAAAAAGGCAAAAAAATTATTTATGGCATACCTCCCGATTTTTTTAAAAAAAATTTTTAGGTTTGGTATCTCCCTGGATTTATTTGTATATTATATTGAAAATGGCTCTGTTGCGATGAATAGCGATAGCGATTTTTAGAAATACCCCTTGAAAATTATTTTTTCTTTGTTTTTTGAGTGGTAATGATTATGTTTTTTTTTTAAAAAAATCGCACGTTTTTTTTTGTCTCGAAAATATCTTTCATTTGAGTACCCACACATGGGGGGTCGTCAAGGGTCCCCTTTTTAACCCCCAAATGCAGAATCACCAAAGACAAAATGCCCAATTTCTGCTTGGAAACCATTCAAAATATGTTTAAGTTCGAGGTGATTTTTAACATAATTTACATTTTTTTCACACAGAAATTTTAGATTTTATGTATGCCAGTATTACTGATATAAAATTAAAAAAAAAAATTGAATGTCGAATTTACAAATTTTTAATAGGTAATTAAATGAATATTATTTTTCATTCTGAAAATCAAAAGTAAAATTTAATTTAGGGCACTTTTATTAATAATAAAAAAAAATCAGCAATATTAATTTGTTAAAATTTTTACACAAAAAAATTTAAAACATTTTATATAGCAATTAATTAAAAAGTGAAATAAAAGGCGATACAAATGCCAAATCAGTTTTTTTTATCTAATTCGGTGCGAGATCCAATTTTTTTTTAATTTTCTTAAGATAGTTCACATTTTTTTTCTTAAACCTGTGCCTGACTGTATCTTGTCTATGTTTTTATGATCGGTAATATCGTTAATTTATTAAAAATTTTGGGGATTTTGTGTTTGGGGATTTTATGACACTCTCTCCAAAAAAGTGTTTTGTGTTTCGGAATTATGTGGCACTCCTTTATTTAAATAGTGCTTTATTTTTTGTAAAATATCGTATTTTTTTAGTACTTAAAAAACAGTAAGATGCATGCATTCACAGTAAGATGTGGACAATAGAATATGAAGAACAATATTGTTTTACTGTGTTACCCTGTGGATTTTGTGTGCTCAATTTCACTTTACTTTAGGTTTATGGCTTGGCTATTGTTGATATTTCGTATATCCAGTGTTGGATAACGTTGTAAAATCGCAATGAAAGATGCTCACACAGGTCAATGAGAATAAACAGTGGCGCCTCGTTTATTTGTGTACAATTTTTGGTTATAAAAAATATTAATGTGAAAAACGACTACATAGTTTGAAAGAACCCACATCATCCGCATGATAGTCGCGTCTTCTTTGCAATACATGAAAATGTTATTATCGTATACATATTGATCATTTATGTTTCAAAAAATTTCTTATTTTTTTTAAATTTACATAAAAAAAAACTGAAAACTCAAAAAAAAAAAATTATGAGAAGAATGAAAAAAAAAATTGTTAAAATAAAAGTACAAGAATGTGGAGAATAAACATATTTTTTTTTATTTTGGATTATGAACAATACGTAAAAAAATCGCTAAAAATATCTTTCTTTAAAAAAAACCAAACTTTTTTATTTCGGATTATAATCAAATTCAAAAATAGAATTTTTCTACAAATTTTAAATTATTTAAAATTTTCTACTTTGGAATATAATTCTTAGGTCGTTGCCTAAAATCTAATTTGTACACAATTAAAGCATATCAAATTATTGAATTTTAAACGATGGAAATCGATTGTAAACAAATCTCTTAATTTTGTTTAAATATAAATTTCAAAATCTGAGAAATGCAAGAATTTTTGCAAAAGAAGGATATATTTTTCGAAATAAAGGTACAAAAAATCGTTAATTTAAGGTAAAAACTTTTTTATTTCGGATTATAATCAAATTCAAAAAAAGAATTTTTCTACAAATTTTAAATTATTTAAAATTTTCTACTTTGGAATATAATTCTTAGGTCGTTGCCTAAAATCGAATTTGTACACAATTAAAGCATATCAAATTATTGAATTTTAAACGATGGAAATCGATTGTAAACAAATCTCTTAATTTTGTTTAAATATAAATTTCAAAATCTGTGAAATGCAAGAATTTTTGCAAAAGAAGGAAATATTTTTCGAAATAAAGGTACAAAAAATCGTTAATTTAAGAAAATTCGAAAATTTCAAAAAAAAAAAATTAAAAAAATTTGAAAGTGTTTAAAAATTTTTACTTTAAGCTTATATTATAATACTATATCTAAAATATATAAATATAAATTAAAGCAGTTTTTTTTTTAATTCTTAATAAACACAAAATTTTCAGGAGGAAAACAAACAAATAATTCGAAATAAAAATATCAAACAATAAACTAAAACAAAAAAAATTATTTAATATTGGATTATGAACAATACTTATAAATAGCCTGAAAAACGCATAATTAGCCGATATTTAGGACTTCTGAACATATATAAGCATTATATTCTTTACAACCAAAAACATGTAGCACTTTTTTCCTTCGATAAGTCCAACATTGTTTTTTTTTAATATTCTCATGGTAATTTTTTTCCCGTCTACATTAATTTATTAAAAATTTTCCATAAAATCTAGTCCGGCATTTTAAACCTGTACACACTCGTGTTGTTGTAGTTTTCCAAATTATACTCTAACAAGGCGCTCGTGTTAGACTGCTATATAAATATTACATATTTAATATGCAACTGTGATTATGTAAATTTTCATTGAGAAAATATAACGTCCAACTCGTTTTGAATTCAAATTATTTGTTAATATCATTATTGCATTGCGAACGACTACAACAACTACGGACAGGTGGTGGGATTTCTAATGAAGCTGTAATTGACGCGGACAGTGGCACAGCGGCAGAGTGAGAGAGTGTGACTCATGTGATGCGATCGAGAGAGTTGGCAGCAACTGCAAAAACTAAAGCATTAAAACAACAAAAATCACAATCTGTCTGTATGGTAATTTTTTATGTGGTAATTTTAAGAATGATTGATGTTTTAATTAATATATATTAATTAATATTGTGATTTGAGGTATGTGGTATTTTTGAAAATTGGGTAATTTTAAAGTTGTTATTAAAGGAAATTATGCTTGTGGTATTTTTTTTATTACAGAAGTTATTTACAATTCTAAATCATGAAAATATTAAACGACAGTCTTTACTTAAAAATTTTCATAAGTTACATCACTAGGCAACAATATGAAATATAAATTCGACGGCTGTTTTCTCCGTATATTGTTTACAAAAATAGTCGAAATATTATTTGCTATGACAATGAAGAAAAATTTAGTAAAAATACAAATTTTTGAAAACCTTGTTTTACAGATATTAGTATAACTAGAGTACCGAAGTCCAACTGTATCAGTAAATATCTTAAATACAAAATTAAATGATTTCGAAGCCTGTTTAAGACTTTTTTGGATAAATAGTATGGAAGTTGTTTTGAAAAATTATTTAGCCAAAATTGTAAAAAAAATTTTTTTCACAAAATTCATCAGAACAAAAATTTCGATTGAAAAATGTTTTTTGTTAATTTTTTTATTACCAATTTAGCATTCTTTATGTTTTATGTAAACTCTATTACTTTACCAATAAATTCAAGCGTACTAGTGTTCTTTACTCATGTCTCCGATATTTAATTGAATTTAATTAAAATTTATTTTTTAAATAAACGAATTAATTATTTAAATAAATTACTTACCTCAATAATGTCTATGTGACACTTTAATTGTAATTAAATTAATGAAATAAAAGACAATAATAATTAAAAAAAATTAATTACCTTAAAATCATTTGTAATTTAATTAAATTTTATTATAGTTGTTAATACTAATTAAATTAATTAATTTTATTAACTGATTTTTATTTTAAAATTAATTTAATTTAACAAATTTACTAAATACTTTACGGTACATTTTTAATATTTATTAGTTTAATTTTTATACTAACAACATAGAAACTAAATTAATAAAATTTATTGTGAAATTTATTTAATTATAGTAATTAAAATTAAATCTTACCATAAACAAAGTTGTTATTAAAATTAATTTAATTAATCACTTAATTTAACGATATTCAAATTTATTAAATTAATGAATTTTATTAATTCAGTTATTTGTTAAATTTTTATTAATTTAATTTCCTAAATTGACTTAATAATTTAGAGTAATTAACTTTTTTTTTGCAATTTTTTAATATTCATTATTTTAATTAATTAAATAAATTCAATTAATATCAAATAAACTAAATTAATAGTATTCAAATTAAAAATTTTTTATTAATTTAATTATTTGTTAAATTTAAGTAATTAAAATTGATAAATTGACTAAATAATTTAGGGTAATTAACCTTTTTTATTGCAATTTTTTAATATTACTTATTTTAATTAATTAAATAAATTTTATTAATAACAAAAAAACTAAATTAATAACATAAATTTTTAAATTCATTTAATTATAGTTATTACAATTAATTATTAATATCAAAAACAATGTATTACAATAATGTTCAATAATTTATTTTATTTAATTGATATATTTTTATCAATTCAATTATAAATTTTATTTAATTAGTTTAATAAATTGACTAAATTAATTATATTAATTATAATATTTCAAATTATTTCTAATAATGCTATATTTTAAAATTAGTCTAATTCTTATAATTTAAAAAATTATATTTATTAAATTACCTTAATTTAGTTAATAAAACCGACTTATTTAATGAAAATAAATTAATTAGTTATTCAAACATTAATTACTAATAACTATAATTAAAGGAATTTAACAATTATTTAAGTTAATTTAGTTCATTTAATCAATGTAATTAATTTTTTTAAAGTTAAATAATTTATTAAATTATTTGTTAAATTTAATTAATTTAATTTAAAAATTGACTGTATAAAATACAT
The DNA here is from genome assembly GCA_964034835.1 of Muscina levida. Lineage (NCBI taxonomy): Eukaryota > Metazoa > Arthropoda > Insecta > Diptera > Muscidae > Muscina > Muscina levida. Next base: position 11,535,028 of record OZ035884.1, read on the forward strand.
TAATAAATTTTTTTTAATATTTCAATTTATTAAATCAATTTAATTTCTAACAAGCAAACTAAATAAATAAAATTAATTGTTTAATTCGTTTAATTATACTAATTAAAATTTATTATTTTAATTATAGTAATTAAAATTAATTATTATATAAAAAACATTGTATTATAAATATTTTTTTTAATTTAAATATTTTTGGTAATTGATTAATTTAATTTTGGTAATTTAACTATGTATAAAATTTGATTAATTTGATTCAATAAAGCGACTACATTAATTATAACAATTATAATATTTTTACATTCTTCTTAAATTTTTTAAATTCTTTTAATTTTAATAATTATGTTAGTTAAATTACCTTAATTAAGTTAAATAACCTAATTAATTAATTATTTTAAACTATAAATTAAATTAATTAATAATTTTTTTTCAATATAAATTAATTCTAATAACTATAATAAAAGAATTTTAACTAATAATTAAGTTTATTTAACAAATTTAACTAATTTTAATTAAATATTTTTTTGATAGTTAATTTATTAATTGTAACTAAGTAATTCAATATAGAGTTAATTTATTAACTGACATAATAATTTAAGGAAATTAATTTTATTGCAATTATTTAAATTTGATTAACAACAAATAAACTAAATATGTAGACTGAATTAATTTAACTAATTTTAATTAAATATTTTTTTGATAGTTAATTTATTAATTGTAACTAAGTAATTCAATATAGAGTTAATTTATTAACTGACATAATAATTTAAGGAAATTAATTTTATTGCAATTATTTAAATTTAATTAACAACAAATAAACTAAATATGTAGACTAAATTTATAAAATTAATTTTAAATTTAATTAAAATTAATTATTAAAAATCTAATTATTTTAATTATTAGTATAAAAACAACGTATTACAATTATTTTTATTAATTTATTTTATTCAATTAATATATTTTCGGTATTTAATTAGTTATTAAATTTAATTACATAATACATAATGACTAAATTAATTAGATTAATTATAATATTTCTTTCCATTCTTTTTAAATAAGTTTATTTCTATTAATTTTAATAGTTATATTAATTAAATTATCTTATTTATCTTATTTTATTTATTATATTTATCTTAATTCTTTTATAATATAATATAAATTAAATTAATGAATTTTTAATATAAATTACTTCTAATAACTATAATTAAATGCATTTAACAAATAATTAAGTTAATTTTAGCAATTCAATTATTTTTAATTAATAAATTATTTTGACAGTTTGTTAGTTAATTTGAATAAGTGTAATTACTAAACTACATAATTTAATTAAACTAATTAAATTAAAAATTTCAAATGTTTTTGTAATCTTTGAACTATAATTCATCAATAAGCCCTCATGGGAATACTGATGTTTTTTTTTTGGTGCATAGTATTATTAATACCCCACCTTTGCCGCTTGCCTCTACACTCCCTTAATGGCAGATGCATTGCCCGCTATCTGTTTTCTATGATCCGTTTCCAAGCTGGAAAACGGTCTTGTATTAGTTTTTAAAATCTGCTTAATGTTAACAATATATCGCCACAATATCTGTACATATCTAATATTTATAAATTTACTCTCATCTCATCTTATATTTTTCTCTATAGCTCTCTATCTTTAGCTCTCGCCCTATACTAAGTACATATTAAGTAATGAGAGAAATGCACAGCACAATGCATTTTTCAGCAGTGATCGCTTTAAATTCCAAAAACAAAACAAAAAAAAAAATTGCAATATCTACCCAACAACAACTACAACAAACAACTTTGTTTGTTTTATGATCAGTGCGCGTGTAAATAATAATGTAATATTTTCATTTACATACAAGCGCACATACTCTATACCAGAAATATTAAGTACCACATACAAACATGAGTACATACATAAGTGCAAATATGTACCTTAGGGTGGCTTTTAGTTTTTTACTTAACGAAAATGTTATCTGTAATGTCTCATTATGAGCGAATAGATAAGAGGTAGGTATTAAGAAATTGTGTAAAATTTTCATTTAAATAGATATATGAATATCAAGACCCCAGAAAAAAGTTGTAGATCGAAATTCTTACCTAAAACTATATTCTAACATTAAAACAGAGGTTTACAAAAAGCTACACCATACCTTATACATGGGGTGTAAAGGGATTTTTTTATTTTTTTTAATAACACAGTACAACACATGATTTTGGGACTCAAATCAGAGAACTGCACGTCAAAGTAGACCCAAAAAGAAGAAGTTCTGCATCATTCGTTTTGTCAAGTTACATGCCATAATAATTTAATATTGATTTGAAGTTAGTTGGTATCGTATAGGGAAATTTATCACGTTTTAGGCTCTTTTGTTTGACATAACATAACAACTATATGGTGGCGTATGATTATCATAATTCATATTCCACATAAATTATACGCTACAACAGTTTTATTATAACTGCTACAAAATAAAACCAGTTCAAAATCATTTGATGAATGGAAAAGTAAAACTGTTGCTTATGTAGGAAAACGTTGTTACCGCTTCAGTCACCCTAGCGAACGTGTTAATGACAACTAACATACATATACAACTGTACTTTGGTGCATTACGTCGATATGCAAATACGTACATATGTAGATATTCGTACATAGGTGTGTAAATAAGTAGCTACAAACAAACATATAAATTATAATAAATATATATGCGTATGAGCACAGTGGCCCGAAAGTTATATACCTGGGGATTAGAAAATAGTCTTCGAAAAGATTTTTTGGTATAAAAAAGTTTCATCACAAAACTATCCTAGTTTATCTCATCTATATATATAAAAATGAAATGGTCCACGTATGTCATACCATCACTTGAGAACGGCTGGAGCGATTTGGCTGATTTTTTTTTTATTCGATTCGAAATTTTCCGTAGATTGTTTGTGTTGAAAATCAAATCTAGGTGGCGCTAGGGTGGATTTATATCGAAAATTTGAATGCATGTACCAATTCAATTGAAATTTAGAATGGATATTCGTTTGATCATGAGAAAACATTTTATGTAGAAATGGACCCGGTAGGTGGCGCTGGGGTCGGTTTACAATCAAAATTTTAACGAATGGGCCAATTCAATTTAACTATGTTTGTTTGATCATCAGAAAAAATTGTATGTACAAATGGACCCGGTAGATGGTGCTAGGGTGGATTTATATCGAAAATTTGAATGCATGTACCAATTTATCTGAAATTTAGTATTTATGTTTGTGGAACCTTGAGAAAAAATTGTTTGTATAAATTGACCCGGTAGGTGTCGCTAGGGTGGAATTACAATGAAAATTTTTACGAATTAAACAATTTGACTGAAATTTTGAATGTATATTTGTTTTATTATGAGAATTTTTTTTGTATATATGGACATACAGTTGATTTGGCTGGGGTTGAATTATTTCGAAAATTTATATCCATTGTCCGATTTTATTTAAACTTAAAATATATGATTTTTTTGACATGAGAAAATTTTGAATGTATGTTTGGAACCAGTTGCCGGTGTTTAGCTTATGATACACTTAATTTTTGGAATGTCATTTAGTCACTTTTTTTAACATCATAGTTATTCAGAAGTCTATATATATAAAAAAGATGTACATTTTGATGTCACCACTAATTGTGAAAACGGTTGACCCCAATTGTTCCAAAATTTCAGTGAAAGTTGTTGATTGGCTGTAGATGGTCACCCAGACCGCAAAAAGGCTTAAAGAAGAATGACTAACTTTTATAATGGCGCACTTCCTACTGAATTAGAGAGCTTCACAAAGTGGTTTTTCCCATTTAAAATTTTTAGGGGACAATAACGAAAATAGGAATAACTGTTGATATCACCCAGACCATACGGTTAATGGGGTTGCTGAGCCTAATGAATGCATTTTTGGAAATTCGTACTCCTTAGGATAAAAAGGTGCAAACACCCAGTACACCAACGCAGAAAGTAATATGTCAGTCAATCGGCTTAAAAATGTGGTTTTAGAATATATGCCTATCAATAAGTAAGTTTTCATCACATCACATCATGGATGACACATTTTAGCAATTCTTACAATAATATATAATAATCTTTAAAATATATGAGTACAGAATTTGTCTGGGAAAACCTCGCCCTTTATATTTAAATATTTTAGAGGTCAATGAAATAAACCAATCGTTATTAGATTTCAACTACACTCAACATATTTTAAAAAAATTTGGAGGCAGGACGAAGTCTGCCGGGCCAGCTAGTATGTAAATAAAAGTTTCGTTGATACTTTCTGAGATTAAAAGATATCAACGGATTTTCCTAGAGGCAATTTATAAAATAAAAAGACTTATTTAACAGTGACTCTTCGTGCGTAAATGTGTATTCATATAATTTTTTCATATAAATATAGTTAAAATCATAATTTTTTTTTAAACACTGTGCATTAGAGTGGATAAATTTGTAAGAAGAAAAACCAAATCAACAAGCGGATGTAAAAATCGTAACCCGATGAATTAAAAGAAAATTTACCCAAGAAACTATGGATCTAAAAAGAAAAACCCCCGGTTTTAAACTAAAAGATTTAAAGATTTCAAACTTGAATTTAAAATACGAAAAGTTTCTCGTTAAAAATTGGGGGTTCGATTTTGATTTTAGATCGAAGGTTTCTTGGGCAAATTTTCTAAGAATTCATCGTAGACTATGATTTTGATAACCGCTTGATCGAGAAAAAAAATTGACCCACTCTACTGTGCATGGAGATATATTTGTAAGTATAATGATTAAAGTTCTTGTACCAGTATAACGTTAAATAAACCAAAACATATTTTTAGCTGGGCTTTAAAGATGTCAGTCAACAACCAAACCCGCCTGATCTGTGTATTAGTGTTATGATGTGCAACAATACTGCGGTCTGGTGGCAGACCACAACTGTTTATCGTTTTCATATGCAACTTTTTAGTGTTGCTACCATACAGCTTTAAGCTGCTGGTGCTGACGCTACTTAATGTTGAACATGAACTGCAAACAAATGCATGTTAATGTTATACATAAATGGTGGACGGACCGATATGACGGCAACTGCCATTATGGGCTGATTACTGACAATTGTACTGACTACTTTTCTACCAACACTCCACCCCCACCCTAACTTACTCAGGTAATCGTAATCTGTAATAAACTTCATTTGTATAATGTTGATGGAATAATAATACATATATTATATATATGTATATTAGACCGGGTCGATCCCCATACAAAATTTTTTTTTCTCCAAAGTCGAGGGCAAATATTAAAGATCACCTCGAGACAACTTAAAAAAAAAATTTTTTTTCCTCCCCCACCCCCCGGAAAAACAGCCAAAATCGTTTTTTTATCACTGCTTTTTTGTTTGTGGCTCAATCGTAACATACAAGGCATCGGTGTATTGGTCTCGACGAGTACTACATTTGTCCTATAAATGTCGCTGACATACGACATCATCTTGTAATAATGGCCTCATTTAGAGCAATTTCTACCCCTAAAATTTAAAAATATTTTTTCCTAGGATTAAAGCTCTTTAAAAGCCAAGAACATTTTGCTTCGGAAGTATACAGTTTTATTAAAAAAACAAAAAAGTTACGTATGAAAAGATGTATTTACAGCATCAACACAAGTATTTTTTCATGTTGTTTGCATTATTACAGAAAACTATTGCATACTTCTTAGCGATATGGAAAAATATTAAATACAAGTTATTGCATACTTTTTTGCGCAAACAGTGTTTTCAAACATGCGGATGAAGGTATTCAGCGTCACCAATATTCAAGAAACGAAATTATAAAGATACCTGCTCCACAATGGAGGTATTAATAATAAAATATAGACATAATTTTGCTCTTGTATTCTTCCCATGCAATTTGCAAAACTGAAAATTTGTGCGAATTGTAAGTGTATCAGCGCTTGGAATGACTTATCAAAATGAAAAATTTTTGCAAAACTAGATAGTCGTGAACGGAACTTGAATTGCTGTAATTACATACATATCTTTGCTCTTTTTGGGATTTTATTTGTAATAAAAATTATATTTCGCCGGTAACTAGATTAAAAATGAATTATCTCAAGAAAATATTTAAATTTTTTTTTCGATGTCGTTAAGACTTATGCAACAATTTGAGCTATGAAATCATTTTTATAAAAATTTTCCGTCAGCGCTATAAAGTATGCAATGATTTGCGATAATAATGCAAACAACAGGAAAACATATAATATTAGTGCTGATGCTGTAAATAAATTTTTTCATACGTAACTTTTTTGTTTTTTATTAAAACTGTATACTTCCAAAGCAAAATGTTCTTGGTTTTTAAAGAGCTTTAATCCTAGGGAAAAATATTTTTAAATTTTAGGGGTAGAAATTGCTCTAATTGAGGCCATCATTACAAGATGATGTCGTATGTCAGCGACATCTATAGGACAAATGTAGTACTCGTCGAGAGTACTGAGCCACAAACAAAAAAGCAGTGATAAAAAAACGATTTTGGCTGTTTTTCCGGGGGGTGGGGGGGGGAAATTTTTTTTTTTTAATTCGTCTCGAGGTGATCTTTAATATTTGCCCTCGACTTTGGAAATTTTTTTTCGTGACCCGGTCTAATGTATATTATATATGCTTACAAGGAAATAAGGCATGTTTCGTTGTTTTTAGATATTAAGATTTTTTTTTTTGGAAATTCGTTATTGTGAAGTTGTGTTATAACTTCCGAAATACAAATATGGAATTTTGAAAACTTTTTTAAAGCTAAAACCAAAAAAATTTTAACTAATTTATTTAATTTAAAATTTAAATTAAATAAAAAGTCTTAATTAAATATTATAATTAATCTGATTATTTAAGTCAATTTATTTAATTGATTAAATTAAAATACCAAAAATATATTAATTGAATAAAATAAATTAATAAAAATAATTGTGATACATTGTTTATTATATTAATAATTCAACTTAATTACTATATTTAAATGAATTTAAAAATTAGTATTATTAATTTAGTTTAATTTTTAGTTTATTTTCTATTAATTTAATTTATTTAATTAATTCAAATAATTAATATAAAAAAAACTGCGAAAAAGGTAATTAGTAATTACCATAAATTATTAAGTCAATTTTTTAAATTAAATTTAACAAATAATTATATTAAAAAAATGAATTAATTCAATTAATTTTAACAACAATAATAAAATTTTATAAATTAAAAAAAAATAAAATTAATTAATTAATTTTAATAATTAATTTGTTTATATTAAGACTTAATAATAATTACTATAATTAAATGAATGTAACAATAAATTTTATTAGTTTAATTGAAATAAAAATAAATTAAATTATTTTATTACAATTATTTAGAAAAAAAAATAATTAAATTTAAAAAAAAAATAATTGTAGTTAATTTAATTTAATAATTTAATAAATTAATTAATTTCAGCTAATTAATTAATAAATTTATTTAAATAAATTAATATAAAAATATTTGACAAAAATGTTTTTTTAACCGAAATTCTTGTCAAATTGGCTTATTTCACTTAGTTGTAAATAACATCTATATTTTTTTTGCCGATTTTTTAGGATGGGAATCCTTTTATTCATAGCAGATGTGTCTTCACTACCAAACTGCTGAACTGAACTCTTTTTGCCGTAACCGATTCTAATAAATTTAACGAAAAAAAAATTTTTAAATTTTGGCTGAATAATTTTTCAGTACAACTTTTTATATAATTTTCAAACCTTATCGCCAAACAAGTCTTAGACAGACTTCGAAGTCATTAAATTTTATATTTATGATATTTACACAGTACAACATTTTTTAGCTCATTGATTTGGGACGTTTCCACAGTTTCAATTTTCCATTCATCAAATGATTTTGAACTGGGTTTATTTTGTTGCAGTATCAATAAACCTATAAAATAAACCTCTGCGGCGTATGATTAACGTGGAATATTACTTATGATAATCATACGCCACTATATAACAATATAACAAATGAGCATAACAAGAGTGACAAATTCTTATATATGATACTTATTAACTTCAAATCGATATTAAATTACTATATCATGTAACTTGACAAAACAAATGATGCAGAACATCTTCTTTTTTGGGCTACTTTCACGTGCAGTTCTCAGAATTGAGTCCCAAATCATGTGTTGTACTGTGTTATTGGTACAGTCGGAGCAGTTAAGCAAAATATCTGTGAAACAAGATTTTCAAAAATTCAAAATTTTACTTAACTTTACTACTTTTATCATATGAAAAAATATTTCGTCTATTTTTGTAAACAATATAGGGGGCAACTGCTGAATTTTTAAAAGCTAAAACTAAAAAATTCGTAACTAATTAGTTTAATTTAAATTAATTTTATTAATTAAAAAGTTATTGGTAGTTGAGGACAATATGTTTTTTTGAAAGCTAAAACCAAAAAATTCTTAATTAATTATTTAAAATTTTAAATTTTGATTTAAATTGATGTAATTAATTAAAAAGAATTAATTTTAGTAATTTAATTATTATGATGAATGTTATTAAAATAAATGATTAATATTTAAATTTTATAATATTAATAACACAATTAACGACATTAATTAAATTAATTAAGTTTAATTACATTAATTAATATAATTTGGAAAAAAAAGTTAGAAGAGCAATACCAGTGAGGGTCGGTCATACATTATACCCCTCTAGGAGACATAATGGGAATGACTGGGGCTGATTTAAAAAAAAATTAAAAAAAATTGTATGCGAAAGCTGATTTAATAAAAATTCAATATTTTATTAGAACATCTACTTGTCTGCAAACTCCATTCGCCCACAAATCCACTATGATAAACTAAATAATTTTGTACATTGTCAACCAATAGAATACACATTTTTTTCCACTCAATTAAAATCGCATTAACTATATCGCAATCTATTATTAGGCTCAAGGTCATGGGATTATTTAATCGTACACCTAAACTGGACTATATATTATGTAATAATATAATGAGAACAATAAACAACATTTAACAAATATTTATTTTAATTGTTAATCGTTTACGACTCGTAGCCTATCATGTGTGTAATTGAACTCGTGGTGACAATATTTATTATAATATGGTGTAAAATGTTTAATTTGGAGCGTGGGACTAAAAAAAAATTAAGGTATATATCGAGCCCTTACCGCCAAAATAGTGTAAGCGACAAAAACAAAATTTTACAGGAGAAGGTTTTTTGTAATTATCTCTGCTTTTGGTCTAAGTATTACAGTGAAATTTAAAATGTAAGCATTATTTTGTCTAATATTTATGATAAAAATTGGTTTTATTTACATATCCACAACTTAACGGGTATTTTTGTCGCTTACATTATTTTCGCTGTCATGCTCACAAGCTTCTGATTAATGTTGTGTCGGTTACGTTAAAATAATTTAAAAAAAAAACTTCCAAACAGACATTTTGGGGGTAATGAAAATTAGTCGATAAATTTATTTTGTGATAGGAGGCAAAACCATAAAATACTTAACTATTTGACACACACCTTCTGGTACCTCCCACACAAATGACCGAACTCACCCCCATAGTCTTACATACATATCTTATTTGTGAGTGCACTGAATTCAGTCAAATTTTGGGTAAGTTGTACGGTTATAAAAATTGGACTCAGGAATGAATATAGACTATATCTGTTCACGCCTTCTGGTACCTTCCATGCAAAATGACCTTTTTTTGGAAAATTAATATTTCTCCCATAACTTTCAAACCGGCACCTGGGGGACAATCAGATTTTGTTAGTTTATTTATCTTTTAATAGGAGGCATAACCTCAGAAAACCTAACTATATGACACACCCCTTTTGGTACCTTCCATATTAATAACAGATATTGCCCTTTTACATGCATATAATTTTTGTACGTACACTAAATTTAGACAAATTTTGCCTAGAAAAGCAATAATTGAACGTTGATTCACGAAAAAAAAAATAAGACGCGTTGTGCTGCCCCTAATTGTACCTCCTATACAAATAAGTAAAATTTTTTCACACATTTCATCTTCAATATCTTAAAATTCTTATTCAGTAGACTTCGAAGAAAAAATGTTTGTGAATTTATTATTTCCACTGAATCAGAATCTATGTATGAAACAAGCGATTTTTTGTTGAAAACTGAAAAAAAAATTTATTTTAAATTAAAAAAAACACGCTTACCTCAAGTTGATTTAACGACAAAACGAAAAAATAGTAAAATCGCGAATATATTGTCAAACTTTGTTACAGAAAATTTTAATGTAAGCGACACTTCGCAGTCACAAAAAATGTAAACAAACTAAGAATGTTCACTTACCTTAAAATTGCTTTTGCTGTAAATTCGTAACGGAACTTTTTACAGTTATAAAATTTTAAGAGATGATGCAAATAATAGTAAATAATCGATTTTCATCAAAAAACGAAAATCGATAAACGTGTCGCTTACACTATTTTGGCGGTAAGGGCTCGATATAGTAGGATACTTGGAAGACTATAAGAAGCTTAAAATCAAATTCGATTTTGGATTTTCCAATATTTTTATACACTGCTGTAAAAAGTTTACTAGGGGGGAGCTTTTAATCTAATTAGATTCAGGAAGATTCCTATGTAGTCCTATATCAAAGATTTAGCTTTAGTAATAAAAAAAAAACTTAATTTCCCTTTGCGCCCCATGAATGAGGTATGGGATAGCTTCTCGCGTTGTTGTGAATTAGCACGCTTTCTATTTTTAGATTCACAACAAACGGCACCTACTTGTTTATCGACGAAGCTCTTACTAGACACGCCGATTGACTCGACACTTAATACTGCGAAGTTGCTGTCAACAACATTCGAGGGGAGCCGACAATGAAAGAACAATTTTTTTTTTAAGATGACTGGAGCCAGGTTTGAACCTGCGATCTCCCGCATGGTAGTCGCGTGTTCTAACCACTATGCCACGGCCGGTCCCAATAGCTTTTAGTAATAGCTTTTCAAAAAATAAAAGCCCAACAACGATGGGTAAATGCATACTCCACATGTGTGGGGGACGGACAACTTATTAATATGCATATTCTGATTCTGATTAGAAAACGTACCCGCAAATGATCATCTTAGATGCGCCACATTTTGAATTGAAACTCATGTAAATAATGCAAATTTGTAAGCAAAATGTGACTCTTATCTATCTATTCTCATTCACATTCATGCAGTCCAGTCCGTAAGTGATGTACTCAACATGAGCATTTTCAGTAGTCTTCGGACGAAATCTCATCATAATTGAATTATGTATGTGACGGGAATACTTAATAGATCAAGCGGCAGAACATTGAGATCGCTGGTAAGTCCGTTCTCATAGGTATACGATAATAGCCGCTATAGCCAAGCTGATGTCGCTATTTTGTTAAAATTGTTGCATGATGATGACGATGATGATGATCTTTTGGCATGTTTAGGAAAACTTACAATAACGAACAGCAACGCGTCACCATCATCATCATCATCATCATCATCATTATGATCACAGTAGTGGCAGTGGCAGTTAAAGCTCAGAATACAAAGTGCAATATTATTTAAATGTGTGTCTTCGCGCATTTGTTTTACTGACGGTGCTGTTGTTGTTGTACGCGCATTTATTCTATTTGTTTATGAATTTAGCATTAAAATGTGAGATTTGTAGTGCTACAATCGACAAATGTACTATCTATCTAGCAAGTTACCGACCACTGCCGCTTCAAATGTTGAGCCATTAGTTTCATTTTATTATTAACTAAGCTGCAGTGCTGAATTTTGTTTAGCAAATTTTAGCGTCTCTCTTATTGTTAATTTCTAAGAGCATAATCTATTTTTAAACATAACCGTTAATACATTAATTCTATGTATGTGTGTGTGTGACATCATAATTTATGGCCAATTGTTGTTTTTTCATATTTTTTTTTGGGGAAAGCTTCTTAACTTAACAATGATATCAGGTTTTTAGCACATATATACTACATACATACATGCATATATTTATATGTTTATAAGTAATGTTGGAAATTCCCAAGATCATTTGACTTTTCATCCATAGGGAACCTGTTGCTGTCGTCGTCAAGGTCACAACAATTATTAATATATTTCGTCTGCAGCCAGGGTACTCACCTTTGCAGCGATACAAAAAAAAAAATAAATAAAAACTTTAACAATTTATCATCAACAATTAACATGTTGGAAATAGTTAACAGTAGCTAAGATAATAAGTGTGACTTTGTTGCAAAAAAATCAAACATATTTTTAATGCTATAAAGAATTTTGTTTTCGGTGAAAAGTATTGCATGTTAGTACTAGATTGCAGAAGTTCCTACGTAGCGCACATTTTTTTTATTAAGTCTTTTTATGTTACTTAGGCAAACCTTCATTTAATTAATCTTTGTCTATTTACTTACCAGAGCGGATATTTTAAAGCTCTAAAATTTAAAGGCTTCAAACTTAACAATAAGCGCTTCGCATTACGCAAACAATTTACATTACACACAGAAGAAGTCGATAGCACATTTTAAGTAATTAAAAGGAAATGGTAATAGTGAATATTGATTTCAACAACAATTTGAATCATATCAATAAAATACGTTGTTAATATGACAAATTCGGCATATAATCATTATCACAAACAACATTTTCAATAATCAAGCTACAAAAACAGTAGTTGATATTACTAAAGAAGTTGTTGGCTCAATTTCAATTAAAAAATTAATTGTATTTACGAAATTATTTTACGTAAATTGTCTCAGCTTTTTGACATATGGTTATTTTTTCTTTTTTTTTTCTTATTTTGTAGTTTTCTCGAAAAGTTGAAATATTTTGAAGATTATGTTCATTTTTTTAATATGAACAGTACTGTAATGTTCATTTAATGAAACTTTACTAACATTTCTATTCTGACGTGGTTATAATAGTCACCACGGTTACAATAGACTACTTTGGTTACAAAATCAAAGAATCGGTATTCCGAATCCTTGTTACCGTGACAATTGTTACAAAAATTGTTACCTGCCGAAAAGGAGGTAACAAGGTAGTTTCAGCTCTTTGGAATACTATTTTGAGATGTAAAAAATTTTTAAATTATTGAAGTCGTGGGTAAAACACTTCTAGCCCTTTTTGCTATGGAAAAGTAGAGGCAAAATGTGTGGAAAGGGAACAAACACCATGAAACCAGTGGGACGGCAGTTACCAATTCTCCATGACACAGTGTTTGTCCAACATTTTGGACTGTCCGCTTAACTGGGGTATGTGTTGTCTCCTTAAGCTCAGTCAAATGTGTATAAATATCTAAAAAGTAAAAATATGTTTACTTTTCTATGTATTGTGTTTTAATTTTTTGTTTTTTTTTTGTTTGTTTTTAAAATTCAAAAATAAGCTGTGAATTGTCCATAACATACATTTCACCACAAGGTAAACTTTTCCTTGTTACTAAATTGCCAGAATACCCGTAAGAAGAATTGGTTACAAAATTGTAACAAATTTACAGTGACAAATTTTTGTAACCAAATTATTAGAATAGGACCGTTAAAATGTTATATTCAAAGTTATGACTAATACAAAGTGCGTTACGGACACAAACAATTTTCCACAGCAACTTAGTGTCTACGAAAATGTGTGAAATTTAGCGAAATTTCTTATGTGAATAGTATATTCTTTTTTTTAATAAAGACGACATATTTTGGTTGTATAAACTACTTACTTCACATTTAAAAAATGTTTTACCTTTTATGCTACTTCAATCTAAATGTGCGTTGCGGACACACGCATTTTTTTATGGATAACACAGAGCGACTAAAAAATTAATACTTTTGAAATTAAATTATTTTGCTGGTAGGTGCTTCTGAGCACTACAAGAGTCTGTTTTCCAAATTTCCCAAAACCCCCAACATCTTGAGTTACGGGTAAAAAACCGGTTTTTCGAACTTTTACGCACTTACCAGCTAATAGCGCGGATAAATATGAACCGATTTTAAGTTTCTCAGCGGATTTGGAAAAAAGAGACTTTCCAACGATATATATAGTTTGTTTTGTTAAAGTTCAACAAATTCATGATATGATTACAAAAACAAAAAGTAAAAAATTTAGCAATTTTTTACTATGAAATCGTCCGTCCTTCCGCTTGAAATACCCATATACATAATTATTTTTCTTTTTCACCTATTTCACTACGCCCACAAACGGAGATAATGGTATATTCAATTTGTAAAGCTCATAAGGAGGCGTGATAAGTATGACAATATATATACCGTCGGTATACTGCGTAAACTGCCTAACTTAACTTTGTGTGTTTCTGAGTTATTGATGATTTAAAGTTTATGGCCGCCTATGCTTTGATACAATAACTACAAAACTATTTTAAATTACACAGTATAACAAATGATTTTGGGACTCAATTCTAAAAACTGCACGTGGTTGTAGCCTCAAAAAGAAGAAGTTCTGCATCATTCGTTTTGTAAAGTTATTTGCCATAATAATTAAATATCGATTTGAAGTTAGTAAGTATCTTTTGTTTGACATAACATAAACACTATATGGTGGCGTATGATTTACAGAAGTAATATTCCACGTAAATCATATGCCACGGAGTACAACAGTTTTATTGCAACTGCTACAAAATAAACCCAATTCAAAATCATTTGATGAAAATTGAAACTGTTGCTTATGTAGGGAAACGTTATATGAACAAATTAAAAGAATTCCAATTCTTATTTTTTTTAAATTTGTTGTAGCTTAATCGGACCGGTGGTTCTCGAGTTATGAGCCTAAAACGTGACAAATTCCCCTATATGATAATTACTTACTTCAAATCGATATTAAATAATTATGGCATGTAACTTGACAAAACGAATAATGCAAAACTTCTTCTTTTTAGGGCTACTTTTACGTGCAGTTCTCAGAATTGAGTCCCAAATGAGTTATGACTTAAATTATGACTACGACTATTGAAACACTTTTGCATCATCAGTTTACGCAGTATACCGACGATATATACAAATAGTTAGAGCCGAATTCTGAGTCGATTTAAAGATGTCCGTCCGTCTGTGTGTCTGTTCCTGCGATTAAAGCCATAGTCCTTTAATAGGAGGTTAGTTTCTAAGATGAGCAGGATCGGTCAAAAACTACTCCCACCTTCCATACAAATTGCCCTTTTTAGGGGTCCAACCCTACAAATACAGTCGTAGTTTAAGAGATATCGTTCTGGAATTCGGTAGGCAAGCTTCCAACCTCTAAGCGAAAGTTAGTTTCTAAGATACAAATTGCCCCCCTTTTGGGGGTCCGTCCCTACGAACACAGTCGTAGGTTAAGGTATATCGTTCTGACGATATATATAAATGATCAGAGCCGTATTCTGAGTCGATTTAAAAACGTCCGTCCGTCTATCTGTCCCTGCGATTACAGCCGTAGTTAAGGAGCTTATATCCTCTAATGGGAGGTTAAGTTCTAAGATGAGCAGGATCGGTCAAAAACTACTCCCACCTTCCATACAAATTTCCCTTTTTGGGGGTCGGTCCCTCCAAAATACATTCGTAGTTTAAGAGATATCGTTCTGAAATGTGGTAAGCAAGCTTCTATCCGGAGGTTAGTTTCTAAAATTACTCCTACCTACCATACGAACTGTCCCCCTTTCGGACGCCTGTCCCTACGAATACAGTTGTAGTTTAAGAGTTTTGGTAGGCAAGCTGAAATTTGGTAGGCAAACTTCTATCCTCTAAGCGGAGGTTAGGTTCTAACATGAGCAAGATCGGACTACTCTCATACAAATTGCCCCTCTTTTGGGGGTTTGTCCCTGCGATTACAATCGTTAGTTTTAGAGCTATCTAGCTGAAAGCTGGTATACAAGCTTCTATCATCTAAGTGAAGTTTAAGTTCTAAAAAGGTCAAGATCGGACAATTACTACTTTCACCTCTAATACAAACTGTAATTTCTCCCCACGATTACATCCCTAGTTTAAGATATATAGAGCAGAAATTTGATATGCAAGCTTATATCCATTAATCGGAAGTTAAGTTCCAAGATGATTAAGATCAGACAAAATCTACTTCCACCTCCCATACAAATAGCCCCTTTTTGGGGTGTTCATCTGACTATTCCCGCGGTTACAACAATTGTTTAATAGCCTTCGAGCTGAAATTTGATATGCAAGCGTATATCGGAAGTTTAGTTTTAAGATAAGCAAGATCGGACAAAAATAAAACTTTCTCTCTTTGGGGGTGTCCTTCTGTCTGTCTCCACGATTACAGCCGTAGTACATCTTTGTAAAACATTATTGAAACAAAATGGATGTAAGATTGTAAAGTTATTGTCCATCTCTTACAAATTCCATCCAAGGATATCTGAAATTCTGCCTAGTCGAAGATAATTATCTTACTAATTTTTTATTTAAACCAAATGGAGAAATGAATACCAATTTTAAAAAGTTCGCAATAGAATCATAACTACTGAGCCACAAGATTTATTTCCTCTCCCTAATTTCCCACTCACCACGATCCCTGTCAAACTTATACCTCCACACAACAGTTTTCCATTCTCTCCGGCAATCTATGCCGCTAGCAACGAATTTCCACCCCAGTTACTCGTTAGGTAAATATCAATTATGGCAATTCAAAATATATGTATACAACAATAAATACATATAGATGTATGTATGTAAGCACATGTATGTACAACAAACTATGGGCTGCATTATTAATTTATGAAAATTATATGTAAATTCAGCAGATGTTAGAGTTCCACAATAAAAATGACCGCCAATTTTCCTCTATTTCTCTCTCTCTCTTCGTCCGTCATGCAGGTTGGCAGTAGTAATGAACGGTGTGGGGAATTGACAAACAATTGGATTGAAGCCAATTGAACATCAGGGACAAATGGGTGTTACTCGCTACTACATGTGCATAGCATTGTAGCTTATGTATGTATAACTTGAGTAAGAGCCGCAAAGACACATGGAGCGGAATTAATGAACAGGGGGAGAAAGATGGAGAACATTTTAGTTCAACTTTTGGGGTCGCCTCTGCTATAGCAAATATTTGCCTTAACTATGATAGAGAGCAACTTATATTTAAGAGTACCTTTGTAGCCTGGAAGTAAGAGCATTTGTAGTGGAAATGAAGCATAGTTTTAGGTACCACCAGTGATATATTCGTTTCTCTCTAGTAAGCTTTTTAGGGGTTGTGATATTTCCACTGAAGTTGTTAGCTGCTTTATTTAGTGAGTGGGTTTGTATAATATATTTTTTATACTCGAAACTTTCAATACTCTGAGAGAGCCGTTGCAATTATCATTGGTGTTGGTTTTACTGCCATAAGAAACTCCAAGATTGAAGAATAACTTTTAGAAACACCTACCAAATATTCGTTGGTTTAAATTTTAACTATTTTAAGAAACATAGATATTTAAAATTGACTCAGATAATGTTGCATACTTTTAATATCAATTAGTAATCAAAGCATAGTTTAAGGGTATTGCAAGAGACACCATGATTTCTCTTGTCAGATTTTTGGGGATGTGTTATTTCTTTTGATTATGTTACCTAATTATGTGTTCTTGTATGTGTGTGCGTGTGTATAATATAATATCCTTGGTCATATAAAACTCATTTCAAACTTTACAATATTCAGTGCTAAGGCAAATATTTGCTGTTGCTCGCCGTAACATTGTAAGAGTTATTGATAAATTTAAGAGCCACTATGCTTCTGTTACATTTATTTTTAAGAGCATTCTCTTTTTGCTTTAATGGGGTTGTGATATTTCTATCGAAGTTGTTATTTACTTCGCTTTTTTTGTGTATAACAATATCCTTGACCAATTACTGTTCGCCTCATTATTCATATGTGTGAATGTAAGGGATAATAAATTTGTTGTGGATATAACAGTATATCAACCATCAAATATGGTATGTTGTCAATCAAATTGCTGTCGACCGCTACTTCTGTACTTGAACTCGTTGATTTAAGGTGACACCGAATTTCAGAGTATTTTTTTTCAAAAATTTCAAAATTTTGAAAAGTGTAGCTGTGGTTTTATTTTAAAGAATACACGAAATGCAAAACTAATTTATTTGTAAAAATTTCCAATTAAAATTAAAAAAAAACTCTTGAAACTTAAAAATTATTTTCCAAACTCGTCAGTTGATATTCAGAAATTTAATTTGAAATTCAAACTAATAAGTATGATTTCTGGCTATGCTAAGGCTCAAAACCCTGAAATGTCAAATATTGAACTTCAATTGTTTATAAGAGCTGAGAACATTATTATGCATTTTTTAACCCCCCAAAAAGGGGAGTTAGTATGGGAGGTGGGAGTAGTTTCCGTCCGATCTTGCTTATCATAGAACTTAACCTCCGCTTAGTGGATGTACGGTTACATATCAAATATCAGCTCGATAGCTTTTATACTACGGCTGTAATCGCAGGGGCAGATTCCCCGAAAAGGGTGAGTTTGTATGGGAGGTGGGAGTAGTTTTGGCCCGATCTGGCTCATCTTAGGTCTTACCATCCGCTTTGTGGATAGAAGCTTACATACTAAATTTAAACTCGATAGTCCTCAAAATACTGCTGTAATCGCGGGGACAAACCACCCAAAAAGGGGGAGTTTGTATAGGAGGTGGAAATAGTTTTTGTCCGATCTTGATCATCGTATTTCTTAACCTCCGCTTGCTGGATAAAAGCTTGCATACCAAATTTCAGCTCAATAGCTCTTAAACTACAACCGTAATCGCAGGAACGGACCCCTTAAAAAGGGGTAGTTTGTATGGGAGGTGGGAGTAGTTTTTGACCGATCTTGCTTATCCTTGAACTTAACCTCCGCTTAGATGATATAAACTTGCATACCAAATTTCAGTGCATACCAAATTTCAATAGCTCACAATACATGGCTGTAATCGCAGGGGCAGACTCCCCCAAAAAGGGGGAGTTTGTATGGGAGGTGGGAATAGTTTTAGTCCGATCTTGGTCATCTTAGATCTTAACCTCGGCTTAGTGGATAGATATTGCATACCTCGATAGCTCTTTAACTACGGCTGTAATCGCAGGGGCAGACCCGCAAAAATGGGGAGTAGTTTCTTGCTCATCAGAGATCTTAACCTCCGCTTAGTAGATAGAAAGCTTGCTTATTAAATGTCAGCTTGATCGTTTTGAAACTACGTGCACGCACGGACCGAAGGGTAGATTCAGTTTGTTCTTCCATTTGTAACGCCCATAAGGAGGTGTGGTAGGTATGAAAATATATACATATATATGTATAATATATATATTAGAGTGAGTCAATTTGTATGGAGAAAAAAATGCACCAGGAGGTTATTTAAATCGTAATCCACGATGAATTCCTAGAAAATTTGCCTAAGAAACTATGGGTCAAAAATCAAAATCGAGCGAGCCCCCGGTTTTTAACGAGTAACTTTCCTATTGGGGAAAATCCACAACAAGGCCCACAATTGCCCCGGAATCGTCCCTAGAGGGTTCAAATGTATGACCGACCCCAGTCATTTTTTCCTCCTAACATTTTTCCCAAACATATCCACCACCCATCTTCATTCCCTAAGGGGGCGCCCATACAGAATTTTTTTTTATAAAGTTTGCTCCCACCGCTCTAAGTGCCCCGGAGTCGCCCCTGGTGGAGTCAAATGTATGACCAGCCCCCCCAATATATTTTCAACCCCAACAGTTTCTCAGATCATATCTACCCGCTATCTTCAACCCTTAAGTTGGTCCCCATAATTTTTTTTTTATTTTTATAATTTTTTTTTATGGAATCTGCTTCTGTTGCTCCCATGGTGCCTTTAGAGGGGAAAAATTTACGACTGACCCTCACTAGTATTTTCCTCCAAACATATATCTCGAACATACCTACTCCCTATCATCAGCCCCTAAGGGGGCCCCTTATATACATAACACACTTAAAACGACCAAAACATAAAAATTCTTCATAAAATAACATTTCTCACGACCCGGACATATCCCGGGAACCGAGATTGATATATTTTCCGGGAATACCGGGATTCTTAGGAAATACAAAAATGATTTTTTCTTTGGTTTGTTAAGCAACGATGCACAGAATATTTTGAAATTTTGCAGAGATCATAAACAGATACTTCGTTATATTGTCCGAACAAATTGTGCCATTTGATGGAACGTTGTTCAAACGCCGTCCCGGGAACGAAGATATATAAATTATTTTAATACATTTGTATGAAAATTTTCAGTTTTTCCGTCTATACCGGGAACAGATCAGTGGGCTTGGTATAAAACTTGAAACTTAAAACGTCTGTATCTCATGAACTATAAGAGGTATATATAAAATTATTATATTGCTCATATTTCAACACAGTTGTCAATAATATATCAGAGACAAGTCGAACCAAATTTTATTCAATACCTTCAACAATTTTTGGAAATAATAAAATTTTTCTATTTCAGGATATATGGGAGGTAGGCGTGTCCTTTGCGATAACAAAAATTAATTTCCCTTTACACCCCATGAATGAGAGGTATGGGATGCTTCTTGCGTTGTTGTGAATTTACACGGTTTCTATTTTAGATTCACAACAAACGGCACATACTTGTTTATAGACCAAAGTATAAGTTTTTTTCTATTTCATGTCCTGTGAGATAATTCTACATAATTCAACACTGTTGGATAACACTGTCGCACAGTGTTATCAGAGAGTGTGTAGACAGTCCGCACATTTTTAAGATTACATTCTAGAAAATATAAATATGTATTGCAAAAGGATCAGTCAAAAGTTCCAGTTATCCTGCAAAAATGTAATCCAAACAAAAAAAGTTGAATCAACACCTCCCGAAAGATTTTTGATTTAGATACTTATACTCTCTTCCCTATAGATACAAATATATGAATTTACAAGTATACCCAACTAGTATAATTTTCACCACATAATTTGTGTTTATTCTTAGTTCTTCAAGTTTAACCCAGTTCAATGTAGTAAGATAGGTAAGAGTGAATTACATTAACATTAAAGAGCGCAAACTTAAACCACAGCGCTCAACGCAAATAAATTATAATAACAATGGAAACTACATATTTTCAATGTTTCTCTTTTCAAGTTGTTTTAAGAGAACATTACGTACAACGAAATGATATTTCTGATAACTTTTAGGTTGTTTGTTTATGTACATAAAATGATGTTAAGTAGGAGTTGTTCAGTTGTGTATGAGTCGCTCTCCCTCTCTATATCCTAACCACCCCCTGGGTGCCTCGCAAACGCAACTACTTCAGTTTACAATGTGGCACCAAGACTAAGGGTAGTTTTTGTGAATTAAGAACAAAGGATTTGGAAACCCTCTTTTTTTGGGTTGCCAACACACACACACACACTTGCAGGCTTTTGTTAACTTTTGTGTGCGGCTTGGCCTATCTTGAGTCGAGATCGTGATACTTAACTTTACAAGGAAAACGTACAGGGGAGCGGTACGAATGTAACCAAAACCTCTTTATCAAAGTGGATTTGTGACAAAGAATGAACAGTGAGTGTGAGAGTGCTTCTATGTGTGTCAATGTAAAAATGAGGAGGAATAAAGAGTGAGTGCATGAAAATATGATTAACACTATGTCAGAGATGGTAAATGGATGTGGAAAAACTGAAGGGAGATAGGATTTGCGATAAAGGCAGCTGGATCCACAGAATTTTTGGATTTTTGCTCATGTTTTTTTTATCACAATTTAAGCAAAAAAAATGTTTCTTACATAATATATTTATAGCAATTTTTTATTTATGTATTTTTTAATTTAAATAAAAATTATTCTGAAATTTGTTTTAAACGGATTTATAATTTTTATACAATAAAATTATAAATTTATAAAAACTTTAAGACAAAAAACCTCTGAAAAGTACCGATATTCCAGTAATTCATCTGGGAGATGTGTAATGGAACAGTTTTATAACATAATTTAAAGAACATAAAATTTGTATTGTTTTTTTTTTTAATTTAGCTAAACGTTCAGAAATGTTTTATCGTCAAAATTATTGGCAGAATGCAACAATTCGTTACAAAGGGGTCTGATGATGAACTCGTCATGGAGTTTGAAACGCGTCATCCTAGTGAGTGACAATGCATTTTCATTAATATTGACAATAAAACATTTTTGATTGATTAGCTAAATTAAAAAAACTTAATAAAAACTAATCACACGATCCTCTCAACTCACATGAAAATTGTACTCGAACATAAAACTACAGTCGAGTACGGTTATAGCGAACTCCCAGGGACTAGGCATTTAAGTTCGTTATATGCGAAGTTCGTTATATCCGAGGTATGAAAAAATAGACTAAACATTTTTTGTATTATTTTTTTATTAGTTTTATTATTTTTTAACAGTATTTTATTACATTAAAAAAATAAGATCAATCTACTTTACAAAAATCAAACAAACAAATTTTCAGGAATAAAAACAACGGAATAAAATGTCGGTATTTATTTGAAAGAAATTACGTTACCGTTGCTGGCGTAGTTAAACATATTGTAGGAAGTTATAACCGTCAAAAAATGTATGAAAACTGAAAAATTGGACAAAAAATATTGTTCGTTATACGTAAAGTTCGCTATAAGCGATGTTCGCTATATCAGTACAGATTTATATGAAAAAATGAAGCAAAACCGTTGGGACCAGAAAAAGTGTTCGTTATAACTAAAAGTTCGTTATAAACGGTGTTCGTTATAAACGGACTCGATTGTATTAAAAATAAAAAACTTTTCTGAAAACGGTTCAAAAAACCCTAGTTTAGTTTCAGGGGCGGTGAATTGGCCAAATAATAATTTTATTTAAGCACCAATCATTCTACATTCAAATATTAAAATGTATTTCTATATAGACCCTAAGGAACAATTTCAACTTATGTACCTTTTTTAGTACCTAACCATCCCCTATACTATGTGTATGTATACTGATGTTGACTTTGTTGTATTCTACAACTTCCTCCCTCTGTGAGTTTTCATTGTTCTCCTGGCCCTTCTCGCATCCTGTCCGTTGTACCTCGTTGGCTTTGTTTAGCCAAGTTGGCTTTTATGTGTAAACTTTCCTCTAACCCGTACTCGACTAAAAGCCGTTTTTCGTTTATTTTGTAGGCATACGAGTATGAGAGGCTTTACATAGCATTTGCAGTATTGTGTGCGTTTCAAGGATAAATGTTGTTGCTGTTGTGTTGCCTTTTGCTCTGGCCGTTGTTGTTGTTATTCATTGTTGTCTGTATAGTAGTATATTTGCTTGTTTTGTTGTAATGTTGTTCCATATACCTATAGTATATATAGTACATGTGGCAGGATATGGTTGTGAATGGTTGAGACAGTTACATATACACAGGCACACACACACACACACGTACACATGTAGGCTAGCAGACAGAAGGACATAATTTCGTTAGTGTTCTATATAGTAGACTATTTACAATTGCATGTAAAAAATATTCATGTATTACTAAAGTTATAGCTATTGTTTAGTACTACCGACTTTGATGTATGACTGGAGTAGGTTGCAAAACTAATCGTCATAGAGTTGGAGTAAATTATAAGGTAAGATCAGTGGAAGGCATAACCGAATGCATGTGCACAACAATATGTGCTTTTGTGTAGTTGCACAAGAAGAGCCAGAGCTGAATTGTACTCAATGCAAATATTGTGTGTTCCCAACAATCATGCTCTCATCCTTGCCTAACAATTGTTGAATATTCTTCCTCTGTCTGAACTTTAGGCAGTTCTGTGTTGAATACAAAACAAGCGTGTGTGCTGTTGCTTTCATAACACTTAAGCAAAGACTGACTGTTTTGAATCAAACAAAACTTTCAAATACGAGTTAATTTATAATCGTGCCTGTGTGAACATCACTCTATTGTCTTGCTCGCAAGGCTATGGGATGCCTATCACTGGCTTTGATTAAATTATACATTTAATGATTCGAAATACTTATGTGGTCTACAAATTATCGGAGCATGGTTTTTCAATCGGCACTGTAGTTTACAAGAAATTTAACTTTTTGGAACAATAAAAGCACTTTTTGTTACAATAAATTGTACTTTATTGTATAAAAAGTGGTAAAAATAATTGTACTTTATGGTATAACAAAAGTGCTTTTTGGTGCTTAATAGTAATTTTTGTGTACAGTAAGAGTACTGTGCGGCACATTGAAAGTATTTCTTGTGTACAATAAATTTTATTTTTTGGTACCATAAAGTACTTTTTATATCAAGAAATTTTGATTTTATGTATATATTATTGTAGATTTTGTTGCAATAAAAGTATTTTGTGTTACATTGAAGGAAAATGTGCAGTAAAATTTTTTTTGTTTCGGTGCAATGCATTTTATTTTTTGGTACAGAAAAAGTATTTCTTGTGCTCAATAAAAGTACTTTTTGAGTTATTGAAAGTACTTTTTATAACATAAAAGTGTATTTTGGCATAATAAAAGTACTATATAGTACAATAAATTTAGTTATCGGTACAATGAAAGTTATTTTCGGTACAACAAAAGCACTTTTTGTGTACAATAAAAGTACCTTTTGGTGCAATAAACGTACTTTTGTGTGCAATAAAGATACCTTTAGGTACAATAAAGGTAACATTAAAAGTACTTATTGGTACCATAACTTTTTGTGATAAATGTACTTTTTAGAACAATAACTTTTTAGGCCAATAAAAGTTATTTTTGTGGCTATAAAAGTACTTTTTGGTACAATAAATGTATTTTTAGTACAATAAAAGTACTTTTTGGTACAATAAAAATACTTGTTGGTTCAATAAAAGTACTTATTGTGTACAATAAAAGGTACTTTTTGGTACAATAAATGTAACAATAAAAGTTATTTTTTGCAAAATAAAAGTAGTTTTTAGAACTATAACTTATCGTGATATATGTACTTTTTAGAACGAAAACTTTTTAGAGCAATACGAGTTATTTTTTGGTACAATAAACGTATTTTTAGTAGAAGTACTTTTTGGTACAATAAAAGTACTTTTGATGTACTTCAAAGTATTTACTGTGTACAATAAAAGTGCTGATTGTGTACACTAAAAGTACTTATTGTATACAGTAAAAGTACTTTTCTGTTGAAATAAAAGTACTTTTGGGTATAATAAAGTACTTTTAGGTACAATGAAGGTAACAATAAAAGTACTTTTTGGTACTATAACTTTTTGTGATAGAAGTACTTTTTTGTACATAAATTTACATTTTACTACAAACACTTTTAGAGCAATAAAAGTTATTTTGTTGCAATAAAAGCACTTTTTGGTACAATAAATGTGTTTTTAGTACAATGAAAGTACTTTTAGTGTACTACAAAAGTACTGATTGTATAAAATAAAAATAGCAATACAGTACATTTTGGTACACTAACAGTACCTATAATACAATAATTGTTTGTGATAAAGTTACTTTTTGAAGCAATTAAGATACTTTTTGGTACAATAAAGGTACTTATAATGGTAACATTAAAAATGCATTTTGGTACAATAAAAGTACTTTTATAGTACAATAATTGTTTGTCATAAAAATACTATGCAATACATTTTACTTTTTGATACAATAAAAGTAATTTTTTGTACAATAAATTTTACTTTTTGTTACAATAAAAATACCTATTAGTACGACAAATAAAAAAAAAAACTAAAAATGCTAGGATAACAATTTAAAACTTATCTTTACAGAAACCTACACCTACATTTAAAAACCCTTACGACACATAAATATGAATACTTTTGCTCCTTAGTGTACGTAGACAATAAAGCATATAATCATACTGACAATGCGCTACATATGCACTAGTGTGACACTTAAATTTAAGGTACAACCCTAAAATCCAAAATATTCTCAATATCGAGTTCCTAATATTGAGCCACAGAACATAATCAACATAAATTGTATTCTAAAAAATATGACAAAAGAAAGTTTTATCATTATCACAACGAACTAATTAATAACTAAACATTTCACTAGTTCAAAAATAAAGATCAGCCTAATATGCATACATGTTTAATGGTTAAAGCTACAAACATACATACTCTGTTTAAATGTGGAGTAGAAAACAAATAAAAATCGATAAAAAATTAATGGATGGTTGGTGAGGGATCATTATGAACGACGACATTCTAATGCGCCCTTCAAATGCAGCTCGAACAGTGGGAGTGAATAGGTAGCTGAGGGGGTGGGTGGATAATTACGGCTATTAAGACTTGTAAATATAATGATAATAATAACATAACTATGTACTCGTTCGTATGTTTATAACAATTTTAACAATCAATGAAATGTGGCGCAGGTCTAAAGTTGGGAGGGGGTGGGGGTGGATAGTGTTGTGTATATTCGAAAAATAGTTTCAATTATTTAATGTAATTGTTTTGTTGTTATATAGCGTACATATGATATCAATCATAATTCAAATTAACAGCAATTGCATGTAAAATGTTTTTGTTTTTATTGTTGGAGGTATCTTTATGTTAAGGTGTAATCAGAAAAGGTCATAGGCAATTGAAAAATAATAAAAACAAAAAATATCATTAATAACGTAAGTGCGTAAGAACAAATTATGCTCATTTCAATTTTTTTTAACTTTTATGTTTAAATTTATAAAAAAAAAAATCAGCGCATTTATCCTATTATGTTTGTTGTTCTATCTTATAAGCGATCACAGCTACAAATGTACATAAGAACTTACTTGACTTAGTTTCATCGCAATTAAATGGATAGTTTAGTAGCTTATGCGTAACACACAGCCATATATTCTTGTATGTATTTATAATAAATATTGATGACTATATAATTTTCGAGGAGAATAAACATTTTTTTAAGTAAAAAGTTTTTCAAAAAATATTTTAAGAAATATGGTAAAAGATATGCGGTATAACCCACAAAAGGAATTAACATAGAATTAGAAACTAAGTGGAATAAGTGATCCAGAAGTATTTTGAAATTGTTATTTCTGTATTAATTACAATAAAAGTACTTGTTGATATACTAAAATTACTGTTGGGTATTGTAAAAATACAATTATATTACTTTTTGGTACAAATAAAGTACTTTTATGTACAATTCAAATAGTTTTTAGTACTTTAACTGAGTCTTGGTAGAATAAAAATACTTTTTTTTATATAACAACCAGGACCAACACAAAAATGCCCGGAAAAACTAAAAATAAGCGCATTAGATAAGCACGAAAAACTCTTAAAAATGCCTTTAAAACTTTATTCACTGAATACATTTAACTTTTAATAAAAATTCATCACAAGTAGTTGAAAATAAAAATTAAGCTATTTTTTATAATGGCGTACTTAATTATTTCATGTATAATATATATTATGTATACGCCTTCACCATAATTTTTATCACATATTTATGATTTCCGCTATTGAAATATTGATCAATATTCTGTTTATGAATATATGTGATTTTAAGAATCTGTTTTGTGAAAGAAAGGATAAGAGTTTTATACGTGAAAAACGTTTTTTTTTTTAAATTTATATGGTTTCTGAGGGAGTTAGAAGGTCTTAGTAGTATAATGTTTGTTGACTTTAAAAGTCCCATCGCCCATGGTTTCAACGTAATAAGTTTTTTTTCCCTAATGCTATCTGTTTTGTCATATTTGTATGACAAAAAGTTAAACGCTAATTGACTAATTGGCCAAATTCTTTGGAAGTACGCATTGCTTTAGATTCCTCACCTTTACATTTATCCAACTTTCCTTATGTTCTGTCAACTATACCAACGAGTTATGGATGGAACTGGTGGCTACGCAACTCTTGGTAAAATTTATTGAAATTCTTGACGACGAAACCTTAATATAAACACAAAAATAATATGCTCTTGTTTGTTATTGTCGATTTGTGCAGAAATATATATATGTTTTTCATTGTTCGGTTTGAGATCGATCTATTTTCTATTATCGCTAATAGAATTTTTTTATGTTGACGGGTGGTCTTCGTTGATACCATTTTCGCACCGGTGTGTGTGAGCTTCACATTGATTTCTTGAAGCTTTTAACACTTAAGGTTGTGATAATGAGTGGAGAAATCACAGCAAACGGGTACTGATGATGATGGCAACTATTGAAATAGCTATCTGCCCTGCCAGCTGCCAACATAATCTATTGCACACAACTCTTTTAAAACAAGTTCTATAAGCGATAATAGAAAATAGTTTTTAATATTTCGTTTAGTTAGTACCGGAAACACATATTGTAAAAAATACAGCCATTGCAGAAGATATTTATTCATTAATATTAATTCTTTAACAAGAGATAGGCATCGCCAGTTGCGAAAAATTATAGAGTTTATCTTTCCATCTTAGCGAAATAAACAAGTGTTGTATATGCTGCGAAAAATGTATACGAAAAAAAAATATAAAAAACCTGATAACCTCAAAATATGCTTTTATATGCTTAAACCCCTTAAACATTCCGATAAGACTGCAATGTGCATTTGCATATGCAAGTATGCATTGCATACTTTTGTTGGCCCTGATAATAACAGTACTTTTTAATTAAATAAAAGTACAAAAAGTTATTTTTGTTACAAAAGGTACTTTTTGATGTAATAATAGTACTTGTTGATAAGTACTGTATGGTACAACAAAAGAAACAACAATAAAAGTACTTTTTAGCTACAATAAAAATACGTATTTGGTACAACAAAAGTACTTTTGGTGCAATTTTTGGTACACTAAAATTTAAAATTATTATTGGAACAATAAATGCTTTGGGCAAAATAAAAATAGATTTGGAACAAAAAATATACTCTTTTGCACAGTTAAAGTGTTTTTTGGATAAATTGAATAAATTGTACTTTTTGGTACAATGAATGGACTTTTTGGTACAATAAATGTACTTTTTGGTACTACCAAAGTACTTATTGGTAAAAATAATGCACTTTTTAATACAATAAAAGTACTTTTTGGTACAATAAAAGTACTTTTTGTGTACAATAAAACAAAATAATGGTTAGTTAAAAGTACTTTAAGAAGCACAAAAAGTACTTTTATATACGACAAAAGTACTTTTTAGTACAATAAAATTACTTTGTGGTACAGCAAAAGTACTTTTTACTACAATTAAAATACTTTTTGGTAAAAAAAAGTTATTTTTGGTACAATAAAATGCCTGCATGTACAATAAAAGTACTTTTTTTAGTACATAAATTGATTTGTGCTAAAAAAGTAATTTAATTGTACTTTTTTGTTTAATGTATAGACTTGTTGCTACAATAAAAGTACTTTTTGGTAAAATAAAAGTATTTTTGGGTACAATGAAAATACTTTTTGGTACAATAAAAGTACTTTTATATACGAAAAAAGTACTTCTTGGTACTGTAAAGGTACTTTTTGGAAAAATGAAATTGCTTTGTGGTACAACAAAAGTACTTTTTACTACAATTAAAATTCCTTTTGGTAAAAACAGTTATTATTGATGCAATAAAAGTTTTATACAAAAAAAGTACCTTTTTTATGCAATAAAATAATATTTTGGTACATAAAAGTACTTTTTTATGCAATAAAATTGATTTGTGCTAAAAATGTACTTTTTACGACAACTTTTTAATACAATAAAGTAACTTTTTTGGTATAAAAAAGTACGTTTTTATGCATAAATATGTTTTTATCACATAAATTGATTTGTTCTATAAAATTGAGTTGTGCTAAAAAAAAGTACTTTTTACGACAATGTAAGTACTCTTTGATACAAAAAAATTACTTGCTAATACAATAAAAGTACTTTTTAGGCGTAATGGAAGTAATTTTTGGTATAATACTTGTTGTTAAAATACATAGAATTGCTTGTTTACAATAAAAGTACGTGTTGAGACAATAAAAATACTTTTTGTTACAATTGAAGTAAATTTTTGTACAAAGAAACTTTTTGTACAATGAAAAACTGGTACAATTAAAGTAGCTTTTAGTACAATAGTAATAATAGTACTTTTTGGTGCAACAAAAGTACAAAAAAGTACTTTTTAATGTAATCAAATTACTTTTAGGTGCAACAAAACAGTACTTTTTGGTATAGAACAATTGATATAAAAAAAGTTCTTATGTAAAATAAAAATATTCTTTGATGCTATAATTGAACTTTTAAGTACAAAAAAAGTATTTTTTTGGTAAAATAGGATTACTTTTGTTTACAATTACAATACTTTTTGATACAATTACTGTTATGTTTGGTACAACAAAAGCTTAGGGAAGTATAAAAACAAAAGTAAATTTTGGCACAATAGATATACTTGTCGTTACAAAAAAGTACTTTTGGTACAAAATAGTTCTTTTTTATACAATAATAGTAAATTTTGTTACAATGGAAGTACTTGTTCACACAATGGAAATACTAGTTTACACAATAAAAGTACTTTTCGATACATAAATGTTAATTTTTATTCTCATGTTCACACAAATACTTATAAACAAAATTAACATAAATTTATTCAAATTGCTTCGTATCATCAAAATATTGCAACTTTTTTTTTCCTAAACTAAACTTTTATTTGACACCATTGAGGTACCTTTTTCTATTTTTTGTATAAACTTTTATTTGACACTATTCAGTTACCTTTTTCTAATTTTATTAACACATTTTATAAAGTTATGTTTTTACGTTCCCATCACATACCTACAACTCAAATGGTTTTATGATTTTTTCTCCAACAATCTGACATATCTTTTGGAGTTAAAAAAAAAACCAACAAAACTTTAGTTAACTGACAACAAAACATTACCCAAAAAAAATTAACAAAAAAAAAAATAAAAAATCTTTAACAAATTGTGCTCATATCTATCTACCAAAAAAATTGATTATAATTGTTGTATGTTTATCGCCGTTTTTTTCAACTTCTTCGATTTACTTTTAATGTTTCAGTTTTTATGACGGTGATCAATTCCGTTTCTCCATTTTCAGCAACAGCAGCAGCAATTCTTACCAAAAAATGTTTCCCCAAACGGATTGAAGATAAACAAATAATTGCACAAAATGAAAAAGAGTTAACATAAAAGTAATCTTTTTTGTGTCTTTTTTTTGTATTTTTTATTATTATGTTTATTAACTTAACTTTTTTATGTTTCTACACATGGCATAGACAGAAGAAATCTGTGTGAGGGTGGAGCTGGAGGCGAGCAAACGCAGAGGGGTTTATCTTCGACATGTCTGCACGATGACACACTGACAGTTGACACACATTTTCTGTTTTTTTTTTTTGCTATTTATTAAGCTGCCCCCTTAATAGTTCGAGCGAACTGAGCGAATGATCAGAGGTTCATTCACTGATCCATCAAATTGGCAGGAATTTATGGTGGTAACATGAGGAAATATTGGGTCGGGCCAACGCCTTAAAACAAACATGATTTGAAAGTGATTGAATTACCGGCCGCCCCAGGTACTTTCTATTTTATTTGCTCATGTTGGAGTTGAGGTGAATGATTGGCATACTTCAGAGCATAACACATAGCACATTATATGATCATAGATCAAAAGAGATTTGATTATTGCGAGGGAAATTTCCATGATAATGGGGGATTATGGGATGTTTTTCTCATATCAGTTTGTTAAAACTGTGATTGAAAAGTTGAGAGTGGCAAAAAGTTTATTTTTTTTTTTTCCAAGAAGTACTTTTATTGTACCAAAAATTTACTTTTATTATATCGTAAACTACTTTTGTAGTATTAAAAATTAGTTTTATTGTACCAAAATGTTCTATTAAGAAGATTTGTTGTACAATGAAGTACTTTATTGTAAAAAAAATTATTCTATTTCAACAAAATGTACATTAATTGTACCAAATAAGTACTCTTTTTGTAACAAAAAGTATTTTTGTCGTACTAAAAAGGAATTTCGTTGTACCAAAAAGGACATTTAGTGTACCAACAAGTACTTTTGTTGTCACAAAAAGCATTTTATTGTTAAAAAAGTAAAAAAGTACTCTTATTGTACAAAATCCACTTTTGTTGAACTAATTTTGTTTTGTAGCCATAAGTACGTTTATTGTACCAACAACTATGTTTGTTGTACCAATGAGTACTTGATGTACCAACAAATAATTTTGTACCACCAAAAGTACTTTCAGTTTATTTTCGTCGTATTTTTTTAGTACCAATAATTTAATTTATCGTATCATGATAAAATAATTTTATTGTACCAAAAGTACTTTTATTCCACCAGAAAGAAAATTTATTGTACCAAAAAAAAGTACTATTTTTTACAAAAATGTTCTTTTATTATACCAAAGAGTGCATTTATTGTAACACTAACACAAAAATACAACAATAAATACATTAAATACAATAATACAATAATACAATAATACAATAGTACAATAATACAATAATACAATAATACAATAATACAATAATACAATAATACAATAATACAATAATACAATAATACAATAATACAATAATACAATAATACAATAATACAATAATACATTAATACAATAATACAATAATACAATAATACAATAGTACAATAATACAATAATACAATAAATACAATAATACAATAATACAATAATACAATAATACAATAATACAATAATACAATAATACAATAATACAATAATACAATAATACAATAATACAATAATACAATAATACAATAATACAATAAATACAATAAATACAATAATTACAATAATACAATAATACAATAATACAATAATACAATAATACAATAATACAATAATACAATAATACAATAATACAATAATACAATAATACAATAATACAATAAATACAATAAATACAATAAATACAATAATACAATAATACAATAATTACAATAATTACAATAATTACAATAATACAATAATACAATAATACAATAATACAATAATACAATAATACAATAATACAATAATACAATAATACAATAATACAATAATACAATAATACAATAATACAATAATACAATAATACAATAATACAATAATACAATAATACAATAATACAATAATACAATAATACAATAATACAATAATACAATAATACAATAATACAATAATACAATAATACAATAATACAATAATACAATAATACAATAATACAATAATACAATAATACAATAATACAATAATACAATAATACAATAATACAATAATACAATAATACAATAATACAATAATACAATAATACAATAATACAATAATACAATAATACAATAATACAATAATACAATAATACAATAATACAATAATACAATAATACAATAATACAATAATACAATAAATACAATAATTACAATAATTACAATAAATACAATAAATACAATAAATACAATAAATACAATAAATACAATAAATACAATAAATACAATAAATACAATAAATACAATAAATACAATAAATACAATAAATACAATAAATACAATAAATACAATAAATACAATAAATACAATAAATACAATAAATACAATAAATACAATAAAAACAATAAATACTAAAATACTAAAATACTAAAATACTAAAATACTAAAATACTAAAATACTAAAATACTAAAATACTAAAATACTAAAATACTAAAATACTAAAATACTAAAATACTAAAATACTAAAATACTAAAATACTAAAATACTAAAATACTAAAATACTAAAATACTAAAATACTAAAATACTAAAATACTAAAATACTAAAATACTAAAATACTAAAATACTAAAATACTAAAATACTAAAAACTAAAACAGCAACAATGTGATAATACGGCATCACAAAGGTCCCCTACCTTGAAGTTTTTTAATACGGAATATTTTCTAAAGTGACATTATGTTGAGGGTACCTTTCAAATGAAATGGTGTTATTACCAGTTTCACCGGGTTTCTTTTATTTATAACATTTTTATTTTTTTGCGTTTACTCTTCAATTGTTTCTGTTTACAGTTGACCAAGGTTTATATAGAATTACTTTAAAAAAAGGTCCGTATGATTAACTTCGACTATAGCTATGGTTCTGAGATGTGATACCATTCATTCATATCATTTATTTAAAGCCTCCATTTTTTTTCTAAAGCCATTTTATTGCTATCGTTCCTTTACTATAACTGGACATAAATACTATTCTGTTTACTAAATGAAATTTATTTCCATTAGATCTGTCGATCTCCACCAATAAATTCCGTCAGTCTGTGCAATGACTCAATTCGAATTTCTCACGAACTTTTATTAGCAAATAAAATGTTCAAATGAAATTTTTGAAAACTTAAAAATCTTTATAGGATGACGAAGTCCAATTGCAATAACTCCGAAAATGATGGAAATATGAATATCATCATTTTATAATACACATATGACATGAAATTAAATAAATGTTTGTATGATATTAATCGCTAAGTACCTACACATATACAGGGTGGTGGCGTTGGGGAAAAGGATGGTGGCGACAGGGCTAGCTAGAGAAGTTGGAGACAAAGTCCGACACATGTATGTTTAAATTAAATTCAGTCAATCGCGATCTTGTTATGGGCGGCGAGAGGGAACACCATGAGATGGTGTTTCACTATGAAGTTGCTAATGTATGTAGTTGTAGTTGCTGTTTGTTTAATGGGTAATGAATCCAAAAATATCCCAACAACCACAACGATTTGCACCATCAATCACTGGCAACAACAGAAACAACAACCACGACAAATACTACATAGACATTAACCACAATAGCAGCAGCAGCAACAGCAACAACATCAGCAGCAACAGCTACCAACAAAAAATAGCTAAAAAAAGAAAACATGACGCAAATGCGAGTCTAAAATAATACACTTAACAGCAACAAATGAAACGCCAACCAACAACTTGAAAAGCTTTCAAGTTTGGCTTGAAAATGCCAGCAATAGCAGCAACAACAACAACCACAGCGTCAGCAACAAACAAATCCATAAAGATTTGTTTTTTTTTTGTTGTTTTTGGTTTTAAACAAATTTCGAGTTTGTTTTTTGTTATCGAAACATTGATCGACGGTTGTGTGTTAATATTATAGGGTGCGCCGCCGCTGTCGTTCCCCAATTCCCCCCAGATCATAACAATAAAGTCGAATAAGAAAAAAAATTGTAAGGTCCAGTTTTTCGGTACATAAATTAACTAATTAATTTTCTTTACGCTACTTCTTGGGTTCTAAAAATACTTATAATTATTAATACTATGGGTAGTTCCAAATGGTTTTGAATTTGATGGCACCCGGTTTTTATAAAATTTAGCTAATATATATTCTCCTCGTCGCTGTCGTTACAATTACGTTAGTTTTAGGTCAAAATTTCTCACAGCTCAGGAAGTTGAACGTTTACGGTATTTTTTTAAGAGATAGTTTTTTTCATGTTGGAATAACTTTCGAGTGCGACATCAGATTGTAAAGATCAAGGTATCACTTGTTAGGTGCCAACCTCCTCTTTTGGAAACATTTAAAAAATTTTAACATATAATCTTTAATTTAATGGAGGAAATTTTTCGGGAAAATTCATATATTTAAAATTAAATTTAGTTTTTTAGACATTTTTTATCCTAAATATTATTAAATTTAAATTAAAATAAAAATTAAATAAACACATATTTTTTTGTCGTTTTTAAAATTTCATAATTTATGACCATAATGTTTATTCCTATTTTTTTTTAAATATAATAAAAAAATATATTTTGTAAATAATTTTTATTAAAAATCTACTTCAATTTAGAGCGATCCCATTAAAAATGTTTTTATTTGAAAAATCAGTCCTGAACTTCTTGCCGTTTTGAGTATATTCAACGAAAAATTTGAGATCACATACAAAAAACAAAACTCGACATTTAATATTTTCTTTCCTCTGCAGCAAATGGTGTCTTTAATCTTCTCTTTTCTGAGTTGTACGCTGTGTTACTTTTAATTTTTTATGATCGATTTTATTTCGATTTCGTTTAAGTTGGAAAAAAGGTAACTCTACGTGCGGGTGTAGTTTTCATATGCATTGTCTGGCACAGTGTTCCGAAAAGGACTTTTTATTTACACTAAAAGATCTAAATTTTTTACAACAAGTTCAAAAGTTATTCCAAATTTATAACTCTTCATAAAAACCATGAAATTTAAAAAATTCACAAAATACAAATAATTCATTAAATTCATAGTATTCATTAAATTAGTAACTCTTAATTCATAAATTTAAAAGTTCTTCATAAAATTCATAAAACTAATTAAATTTAAAAATTGCATATAATTCATTAAATTAAGTGCATATAATTCAAAAGATTCAAAATATTCATAAAATTTATAAAATTCGTAAAATTCACATCATTCATAAAATTCACAACATTCAGAAATTTATAAAAATTAATAGTTTTTCACAAAACTTATAAGAATTCATAAATTGTTAAAGTTAATAAAATCATAGTTCGATAAATTCATAAAAGTTATAAAATTCATTAAATTTATAAAATTCATAAAATCCATAAATTTCGCAAATTTATAAAATTCATAAAAGTCGAAAAATACGTAAAATTCATAAGATTTAGAAATTTATAAGGTTTAGAAAAACATAAAATTTTCATTTTCATTTAATTCGTAAAATTCATAAAATCCATACAGTTCATAAAGTTCATAAAATTTGAAAATTTATAAATGTAATTTAAGTCATAAAACTGATCAAAAAATTGTTAAACTCATAAGATTTAGAAACTCATAAAATGTTAACGATGTAGAAATTCATAAAATTTATAAAATTAATAATATTCATAAAATTTATTTATGAAATGTATCCCATTCTAAAATGAATAATATTAATGAAATTGATTAAAATGTATGCAGTTCGTAAAACTCATAAAATTATAAAATTCATAAAATTAATAAAATTCATAAAACTGATAAATGCATAAAATTTGTAAAATTATTAATAGGTCTTTACAAGACTTTTAAAATTTATAAAACTCATAAAATTTATAAAATTTATCAAATTCAGAAAATTTATAAAATTCATTAACTTCATAAAATTTATAAAATTCATAATTAGGCTCGAGCCTAATTAGTTAAAACTTAGGATATTATAATATACTCAAAAGTCGAATATACACTAAAAAGTAAATCATAAAATTCGTTAAGTTCATAAAATTCATTAAACTCATTAAATTCATGACATTTATAAAATTCATTATTTTAAATTCATTAATTTTATGAATTTTGTGCATTTTATATATAAATTTTATGAATTTAATGATTTTATAAATTTGACGAATTTTGTGAATTTTATAAAATTTACGAATTTTATGATTTTTACGAAATTATGAGTTTTAGAAAATTATAAATTTTATAATTTTTATAAATTATATGCATTTTATAAATTTATAAGTTTTATGAATTTTATAAAGTTGCGATTTTTATTAATTTTAGGAGTTTTATGAATTTAATGATTTCTTATGAATTTAATGATTTTTTAAGAATTTTATTAAATTTATATATTTATGAATTTAAAAATTTTATGAATTTTACGATTTTTATAAATTTTGCGAATTTACTGAATTTATAAATTTTATGTATTTTATAAGTTTTATAAATTTAAGAATTTTTTAAATTTTATGTATTTTATGAGTTTATGAATTTTATGAATTTTAGGAGTTTTATGAATTTAATGATTTTTATATAAATTTTATGAATTTTATGTATTTTATGAGTTTTATGAATTTTATGAATTTTTAAGATTTTATGAGTTTAATGAACTTTATAATTTTTATGAATTTTATGTTTTTTATGAATTATATGAATTTTTAGAATTTTGGGCATTTTATGAATTTAATGAAATTTATAAATTTTTTTTATTTTAAAAAATTTTAAATTTATGGTTATTATAAATTTATGATTTTTTTAAATTTTATGAAATTGATAAAATTTATGGTTTATGGTTTTCAGAATTTTACTAATTTTATGAATTTTATAAGTTTAATGAATTTAATGATTTTTATGAGTTTTGTGAATTTTATGAATTTAATGAATTCAATCAAGTTAATGAATTTATTGAATTTAATGAATTTAATGAATTTAATGAATTTAATGAATTTAATGAATTTAATGAATTTAATGAATTTAATGAATTTAATGAATTTAATGAATTTAATGAATTTAATGAATTTAATGAATTTAATGAATTTAATGAATTTAATGAATTTAATGAATTTAATGAATTTAATGAATTTAATGAATTTAATGAATTTAATGAATTTAATGAATTTAATGAATTTAATGAATTTAATGAATTTAATGAATTTAATGAATTTAATGAATTTAATGAATTTAATGAATTTAATGAATTTAATGAATTTAATGAATTTAATGAATTTAATGAATTTAATGAATTTAATGAATTTAATGAATTTAATGAATTTAATGAATTTAATGAATTTAATGAATTTAATTAATTAATTGAATTTAATGAATTTAATGTTTTAATGAATTTAATGAATTTAATGAATTTAATGAATTTAATGAATTTAATGAATTTAATGAATTTAATGAATTTAATGAATTTAATAAATTTAATGAATTTAATGAATATAATGAATTTAATGAATTTAATGAATTTAATGAAGTTAATGAATTTAATGAATTTAATGAATTTAATGAATTTAATTAATTTAATGGATGTAATGAATTTAATGAATTTTATGAATTTAATAAATTTATTGAATTTAATGAATTTAATGAATTTAATAAATTTAATGAATTTTATAGTTTCATGAATTTTGTGAATTTTATGAATTTAATGACTTTTATGAATTTTATAAATTTTATGAATTTACTGAATTTAATGAATTTTATGAATTTTATGCATTTTATGAATATTATAAATTTTATGGATTTTATATAATTTATGAGTTTTTATGAATTTTCGGAATTTTTAAATTTTAAGATTTTAAAGAAATTTATAAATTTTATGAGTTTTAGAAAATAAGAAAATTATAAAATTATACGATTTTTATAAATTTTAAGAATTTTAATTTATAAATTTTATGAATTTTATAAATTTATAAATTTTGTGAATTTTATGAATTTAATTAATTTTATGATTTTTATGAATTTCATAAATTTTATGAATTTTATGAATATTATAAATTTAATAAATTTTATAAATTTTATAAATTTTTTAAATTTTATAAATTTTATTAATTATACGAATTTCATAAATTTTATGCTTATGAAAATTAATTAATTTTTGCATTTTAGTTTTAATGTTTTTCTCATTATTGTTTCTCACCACTGTGCTCACTGTGTCGGCCAACACAACAACAATACAACATTCATTATTTGTTATTTTCCTTCAACTCCTCCTCCCTACATTGCAATTGAGGGGACAGGAGAACTGGGGACTCTATGTGAAATTATTGCCAAAAAACCAATGAAAACCTGTTTTTCGTCATCAAGAAGCCATTAAGCCAAGTTAACATTTTTTTTGTACTCGGCTTTTATGTAGTACGGCCACCACCACTCTCGTACGTGAGAGTGTTTGTGGCGGATTATTGCTGTTGCTGGTGCTTTGTTGTTTTCTCTTTCCTTTTGTTTTTGTCAACAGATTTGTCAGCTTCTTGTTTGCTTAAGTGTTTCTTTGCGCGGCGAGATGTTGATTATCATACAACGACGACGAGTACAAGCAGGTAACCACCATTACCCGTAGCCGCGCCAAACCTATCCTCCACTCACTCACTAGCACTTTCAGCTTTTTCTCTCCCGTTAACAAACAATAACATCGTTGGCTTTTTTCTTCTTCTGTCCCAGTGCATGTGTAGCTGTCGGATCTAGGTAAAACATGATTTCAATACATTTCAATGATTAAGGTAAATTATTGAACAACATTTTGGATTTTTTTTTGGCTGAATCAATTAAGAAGAAAAAAAATTGTACTTATATTGTTGTCGCTTGCTGTCTAGGTTCGCAAAAAATTCAAAACAAAGATTTCACTGTATGATATAAAAAAAATTGTTATAGCTGTTGTACAGGGAAAATGTTACTTTCTAAATCGGTTAAAATAAATATTTAAATTTCATAGCCGTATTGAGTCATCCTTCAAGCAGGGCTTATGTAGATTTTTTATGTTATTTGTTATTATTTATTTAGACGAGGCTTGTGTGTATTAATAAATAGACATGTTAATATGTTTTTTTTTAAATTTATTTTTATATAATTTACTATTTATTTATTTAAGCTAGGCAAATGGATGTTTATTTACTTATATATTATTTATAAATTTATCGATATAATACTTACACTATTTATTTATTTGAGCGAAGTTGATGGGTGTTTACTTAATAATATGTTATTTCTACATTCTTTATTATTGAATTATGTGTGAAAGGATCCAGCTAATTCGGTCACGTGGAATAGTATCTAGAATCTAAAAGAACATTATTACTTACTACTTACTTAATTTCCCTTTGCACCCCATGAATGAGGTATGGGATAGCTTCTCGCGTTGTTGTGAATTAACACGCTTTCTATTTTTAGATTCACAACTAACGGCACCTACTTGTTTATCGACGAATGCGAACGTCACTGTTTGAGAAGCTCTTACTAGCTTAATACTGCGAAGTTGCTGTCAAACAACATTCGAGGGGAGCCGACAATGAAAGAAAATTTTATTTATTTATTTTTTCTTTTAAGATGACTGGAGCCAGGTTTGAATCTGCGATCTCCCGCATGGTAGTCGCGTGTTCTAACCACTATGCCACATTATTAATCACTACAACTATTCCATTTATCAGAAATTTTATAAGGCTCTTATTTCATTAAGAAAACCGTTTTATAAAATTACCGCAAAGAGCTTAAAATTTGTCACAGTTTTACCGTTAGAATATATTTATTATTTACATAAAAAAAACAAGATTAAAGTGCTGGCAGAAATTCTAGGATTGGGTCCAACTTGCTTATTCTCGTGCAGACACTTGAAATACACTTAAAATATCAGATCCAGATTAAAAGTAAAGATAAAGTTAACGAAAATATTAAATATGTATGTTTTTTGAATTTTCTAAAAAGATAATTTTTTTAAATTTATGCGAACTCGGAGAAAATCAATTATCAAATAGAATAAACTAAGAATTTATTTTGACGTAGTAAACTAATCATAATACAAAGATGTCATATTAAAACCATGGTAATTTTAAAATATTGGAAAAATATTTTAAATATTAAAATTGGATTGGAAAATAGGTGCTGCAAGCAAAAATCACTTTTTTTTTCTTAAAGTAGTACAATGTGTGTGTTAATCTTCTGAAAAAATGTTTCTTTTACACTTAACCATTTTTTTAATTACAATTGTTGTTTTAGAATAATTTTAATTGCTAGTTTGATTTTGATTCACATTGATAATTTGAACGAATTGAATTATATTTAAAAATTTTACGATTTTTTTTGAATTTTATACATTTTATGAA
Source organism: Muscina levida (assembly GCA_964034835.1). NCBI lineage: Eukaryota > Metazoa > Arthropoda > Insecta > Diptera > Muscidae > Muscina > Muscina levida. Next base: position 11,576,406 of record OZ035884.1, read on the forward strand.
TTTTATGAATATTTTGTATATTATAAATGTTATGAATTTTTTGTGTATTTTCTTAAATTTATGATTTATGAATTACAAATTTTTTAGATTTGATTATAAATTTTATGAATTTCATTATATTGTTAGAAATTTTGTGAAATTTAGAAATTATGTTAATTTGAAGAATTTAATACATTTTATGAAATATTTTGTGATTTTTAGAAAAATTATGAATTTTGTAAAATTTGAGAATTTTATTAATTCAATGATTCATGAACATTAAATTTATAAATGTTATAATTTATATAATTTTTATAATTATAAATTTTAACGAATATTTAAATTTTATAAATTTTACGAATTTCATAAATTTTATGAAAAATTATTAATTAAATGAATTTGATAAAGAGTAATTGGTTTAATGAATTCTATGAACTTTATAAATATTGTGAATATTATGAACTAACATTTTTTTTTGTTAAATTTTATAAATTTTTAAACTTATGATTTTTGCAAATTTTATAAACTTTATAAATTTTATAAAATTGTAAATTTTATGAGTTTTTTAATTTAATTTTGTCAATTTAAGATATTTTTGATGAATTTTAAAAAAATCTTGAATTGATGAAGAATTATTAACTTAATGAATTTTAATGAAAATATCGTGAATTTATGAATTTTATGGAATTAATAAATGTAATAAATTGGACGAGTTTGATGAATTTTATAAATTTTGTGATTTTTACAAATTTAATGAATTTACTGAATATACTGAATTGAATAATTTAATAAATTTATGCATTTCATGAATTTAATGAATTTAATGAATTTAATGAATTTAATGAATTTAATGAATTTAATGAATTTAATGAATTTAATGAATTTAATGAATTTAATGTATTTTCATTTATGTATTTTTTAATGTATTTTCAAAATTTTATAAATTAAATTAATTTTATGGATTTTTTTTTTTTGAATTTAATAAATATTATTTTTTATGAATTTTATTAATTTTTAAATTATTATGAATTTTATAATTTTGAAAAGTTAATGAATTTTTGGAATTATTTAAAGAATTTAAAATATATTTTTAATTTAATTTAAAAAAATTTCTTGCCAATTCCTTTGATCTAGGGTATCTAAACTACTTTAGCCCACCTACCATGGCAAAACCGAAAAAAAGTAATTTCCGTCTGTACTGATCCTATACTACCCCAGCTTATCCTTTACAATCCCATCCCGGCTGTTAAATTGCAGACATTTAAGCCGGTAACCATTCCCTCATCACTTTCGCCATGACTCACGCGTCATTTTTTGTTTCATCAGTCGGTCTCTTGGGTTGGCAGCGTCAAATTTGTGTGTTTGCCTTCTCAATTACCCACAACTTTGTGGTACAATGTTGCATGGCCTCCACTAAAGAAAATGGGTAAAAATACCCACCGCCAACAACATGTGACTCCGCCAAATGATGTGGATCATACATCCTAACCGCACACACGAAGGCACGCACGCACGCACCCGTCACATCGATGGTGGTGGTGGTGGACAAAGTGTTGGGCGGTGCAGTGCGCTCGTTCACCTTTTATGTCGGCCATCATTAATTTCCGTTTTGTAATGACGCTGACGCCGAAGACTCCAAAAGGCCCCAAGGCGCACAGTAAAGCTTGAAAGCGGGGCAGAGAGGGGAGGCGCAGCGGCTAAAATGAAGCAGGAAAAAGGCAACAGTTTTACATTTTTACACTTGAAAGTCTTGGCGCATAAATACGAGAGACGAAGAGAATTAAAAGTAATGCTAAAAATAAAATTGATGATATTTTTCTGTTGCTGTGCTTTTTTTTTTGGTTGGCGGGTGTGTAAACTCAAGACGAAAGCCATCAAAATGCAAAAAATAAACAACAAGAGGAAGAAAAAAATGTGAATTTCCAAAGAAATTTATGCAATTTGCATTACATTGCCTTCGCCCGTCATAATTACATACGCGATACGGAAATAAGGAAAACAGAGGAGCCAACTGCTGTTGCGCACAAAAAATGTCCGAAACGGCAAAATGAAAAAGTAGGAATGGGTACATTCAGTACAAATCATGAAAGCATAGTGGGAAGAATATTTTTACGCAATTGCACTGAAATCTAACCTAAGATCAAACATGAAAGTTTCATCGTATCAATATATGCATGCCTGCTGTAAATATGTACTTATCATCAGACAAAATAACGTTATCTTCAGTTATGTACTAAACGATGGCACTTCCGCGTTACATAACAACTTTATCGATATTTTCTGCGCACTTATGTGACACAGCGCCATTAAACATCTATCGTGTAGTTCTAAGTTGCATAATAGGGTGATAATTGATTACATTTAGAATCCCGCACAAGTTTTTCACAAGTTCTATTACGGAATTCACTGTAATGTGGGAAAATGGTGTTAATTTCATGAAAATTGTTCATATTAAACGCTAATTAGTTAGTAACTTAGTCATCTATCGCTATAATTGGAATTTAAAATCTCGTCATCAGCGGTGGGTATCATCACGAGCAGCGAGCGGTAGTAACACATCAGCATGAGGTAAAGCAGCAGCCTCATATTTTACACACAACAAAAAAAACGCTGAAGTTGATATTTTTGTTGTGTGTTTTACTTGAAAACTTCTCCCGCACTAAATTCTCAACAGAGAAACCAGAATAGCAAAATTTCAAACAACAACAAAAGCTACCCACACACTTTTTTTTACATGTGCTGTTGTTAATATTGTTGTTGCTGCTGTTGTTGTTGTTGTAGCTTGTATGATTAAGTTTTACAAGAAAATACATAATGAAACAAGCAAGCGGCGACAACAACAAAAACACCCAATAACTTTAACACTCATGTTAAGAATTTACTTTATAAACGAAAAAAAAACATTAAGCAAATAAAGCGTAAAACCGCAAAATGTTGAACAGACGAAAAGTTGTTCGCTGAGTGGCATATTTTTTTGTATGGAAATAACCAATATAGACACACACACACACAGATTATTAAATATAGGTGGTATTTTTAACTTTTCTTTGAATTTTAAAGAGCGTTGATGCTTTGTTTAATTTAAAACAGTTCTTTGAAATTTAAAAATTATAACAATTCTTTACAACAAAATTAAATAAAAAAAAATTCTAAATTTTCAATATACATTTTATTAACGAATTACACTTAAAACTAAAACAAATTCAATTTAAATTCCACCCAAAAGTTATTAATTTAAAAAATCTCCATAATTTTATAATTTTTACACAAAAAAAAAAAACAAATAATAATTCAAAAATGAAGTCTTAACATTTATTTATTTCGAATTTCTTGAAAATAAATATTTTTTCAATATGAAAATTAAATGTAAAATTTACTTCAAAAGTACTTTATTGATATTTTTAATTTTTTTTTGAATTTTAAAGAGCGTTGATGCTTTGTTTAATTTAAACCAGTTCTTTGAAATTTAAAATTTATAACAATTCTTTACAACAAAATTAAATAAAAAAAAATTATAAATTTTCAATATACATTTTATTAACGAATTACACTTAAAACTACAACAAATCCAATTTAAATTCCACCAAAAATATTTAATTTAAAAAATTTTCATAATTCTAAAATTTTTACACAAATAAAAATTAAATTCCTTTGATTTATTTCTAATTTAAAAAAATTGTTTTAAAAATCTTTTGGAGGAAATAGCATATATGTATATTAGGGCGGGTCGATTTAATAATCGCCCATGGCTCAGTAAAAATCGTATTCTAGGGATCAAAATAAGAAACTTTGCCGAAGGAACCATACCTCTAAATCGAATTCTACTACCCCCAAACTGTTGGCTTTTGTCCCGTACATTTGCTCTACATAATAAAAATAAATAATAAATATAAAATAAAATAAAATAAAATAAATTAAAAGTTTCTTATTTTGATCCCTAGAATACGATTTTCACTGAGCCATGAGCCAAATCGACCCGGCCTAATGTATATGTATTAAATGCAAAAAAAAATTAAAATTCAAATAACAAAGAAAAAAAATATAGTCTTAATATTTTTTATTTTGAATTTCTTAAAAATAAATATTTTTCTATATGAAAATTAAATGTAAAATTTACTTCAAAAGAAAATGTACCACAAAATTGTGAGTAATTGAGAAGTCAAACACACAAATTTGACGCTGCCATCCAGCAGCGTGGCTCAATCTGCAAAAAAGTACTTTTATTGGTCCAAAATATCTTTTCTGTTGCACAAAGTACTTTTTTTTGTACCATAATATTTTATTGTACCAAAAAGTACTTTATGGTTCATAGTACTTTCATTGTACTTGTTGCTACAAAGTACTTTCTTTTGTACCAAAGTAATTTTTTTTTAGGCCAAAAGGTACTTTTATTGGCCCAAAAGCACTTTTCTATTGGACAAAGTATTTTTTTTTGTGCTAGAGTATTTTTTGTACCAAAAAGTGCTTTTATTGGCTCAAAAGCTCTTTTCTGTTGGCGAAAAATACTTTTTTTGTAGCAGAGTACTTTTTTGTACCAAAAAATACTTTTTGGTTCATAGTACTTTTTATGTACTTTTTGGCACAAAGTACTTTTTTTGTACCAAAGTACATTTTTATCCCAAAAAGTAATTTTATTGGCCCAAAAGCACTGTTCTGTTGCACAATGTACTTTTATTCGTAGCAGAGTACTTTATTGGCCCAAAAACACTTTTCCATTGGACAAAGTACTTTTTTTAACCAAAGTGCTTTTTATGCCAAAATGTACTTTTATTGGCCCAATAGCACTGTTCTGCCTTACAAACTACCTTTTTTTGTACCAAAGTACTTTTTTCTGCCAAAAATTAATTTCATTGGCACAAAAGACCACCACTAAAATGTCCTTTCTAACATTTTTGTTGAACATACCCAGTAGGGAATCGTTAAACTAGTTCAAAAACGTACTCGTTCAAAAGTATGGAATTTTGAACTACTCCCAAAATGAACTAGTCCTAAACTATCAAATTTTGAACTAGTTAAACGTTATAAGGTGATAAATAAGAAAAAGGGAATTTTAATAATTTTTAGATGAAAAAAAAAATTTATTTTAGATGAAAAAAAAATTCAATTATTGTATGCATTTAATTACAATATCGTATTTTTCACCCACATTAAAATGGATTTTGAACGTCGTATATGTTTTTTTTCGTATTCAAAATACTAGTACAGTACTAGCACAATTTTTTCTAGAATAATACTAGTTCTTATTAACCTTTCTTGAAGTAGTTCCATACTAGTTCAAAGGAGATAATCAACTACCGCTCGACTAGAATTTCTGGACTAATTCTATTCTAGTACAAAAGGGACAATTACCCCCCCATTCCTAGGACAACTACGTGTTAAATGAGACAGTTGCTTGTATGATATGTGAACTAGTCCACTGCCCTATGGGGAACTATTATTATACTAGTTCCGAACTAGTATTCTTCCCTACTGGGTATCTACACCCTAAGGGGGCTTCCATACTACATTTTCTAAATTATTATGTAAAAATTCTTGACAAATTTTAACATAAATATTATTTTGTGAAGGATTTTGTTGTTTTGGTCGTTTTAAGTGCATTTTGTATGGGGAGCTCCCATTACAGCGTTAAGATAGGGGGTAGGTTTGTTCGAGAAAAATACTAGTGGGGGTCGGTCATACATTTTACCCCTCTAGGAGGAACCATAGGAGCGGCAGGAGCTGATGGTTGAAGATACAGGGTAGATATGTTCTGAGAAATTGTTAAGGGTTGCAAAAATATTGGAAGTCCTTTCATACATTTGACTCCTCTATGGACACCTTTACGGTAGTTAAGATTCAATTTAATTAAAAGTTAACTTTTTATTCATTTTTATTAAATAAAATTAATTACATTTTTCTAATATAAATTAAATTTGAAAACACCAGGTCAAATATAATTTCCATTTAATGCTATGATTGCCATAACTCTTGCCCAATTGACAAGCTGACAATTTAACAGCTTAATCAATTTTAAACTGGGTAATATAACAAAATATCTATTAATTAAAAACTCAATAATAGAACAATTTAAATTATGACAAATTCTAACAGTTAATTTGAAATTTGAAACAACATCCCCAGGTATCCTGCAATATATCGATCAATTGCAAAATGCAATTGGGCATGAGTGTAAGCGTATTAACTATTTCCTTTAGCAGTTACGATTACGTTTGCAACCCTTTTACATTATATGTACATACTTTCTTTTCTGTCTCCTCACAAGCCAGCATAAAATTTCAGGCTCTCTAAGCCATTGTCCCACTGCCAGTGGAGAACAATGAGAAAACATAACAATGCTTTTCACAACAAAAAAAAAACAAATAACAACAAAAAACACAAACAGCCTACAAGTGAATGGCAGAGGTAGAACAATTCATGCTGAACGATGAATAGTGGTGATCCTGTTGCTGTTCCAAACTGACATATGTGTCTGGTGTACAACCCCCATGACACACGATCGTCGTCCAACAGAGCCAACAAAACCCAAAGAAAAGAAGGGGACTAGTGCTCACATCTGCTACTGCTGCTGCTGCCATTACACAAAGGGGGAAACACCACAAAATGAATAGAGGGATTGTTGGTGATGTTGTGTTGGTTCAGACAGTCAGTCCAACGTTCGTGTTGTCTATAGGGGTGGAAGGAAATCCCCTAAGCGATCAGTGACAGATGTTCAACGTCCGTGGAACACAACTTTAACAAAAAGGTATGTAATGGAAAAACTGGGGTTGTTATGTGCCCTGTGTGGAGGTTTTGTCGCCAACTGCTGCTACAAATCAGAAGAAAAAAAGAATTAATGCTTAGAAAATGCTCAGTTCATTTTTTACACAGGGCGGAGGAAAAAACAAGTTATGGAAATGCATTAATTTTCACAGCTTGTGTTATTTAATTAAAATAAAAGATTCATGCATAAAGATTTTAATGATAGACTTACTTCAATAACCCACAATAATTCAATTAAATATTCTGGAAATTATATAAATTACATCGAAAAACGGAATTCATTTACCCGATTTTATTGAGCTATCAAAAAATGTTATATTTTTCATCAAAAGAAACATAATATTAGAATATTAATTTTTTTTTACATTTGTAAGTATTTTTATATCGATATAAAAAATAATGAAAATAATTATAATAAGATTAAAAAACATAAATTTTATAAATAACAATAAATAACAATAACAATATTAAAAAAATTAATTAATTTAGAGTTTATTTAAAATATAAATTTTAAGAAAATTTAAAAAATAAATAATAATAATTTAATTTTACACCGTTACTGTCAATGAATAATAATGAATTCAGTCAATCAATTTTATTGAAGATTTTAATAATTTTTTTTTTACAATCGAAAGTGTAATGTAATAATAATAATAAAGGACTAACTGTCTATAAATAAAACACATTTTAAATTTTTTTTACAAAAAAAAAAAAATTACAATTTATAAAATCAATGGTAACGTTCCCGAGAAATTGCTGCCTTCTCCACTACAAACGAATGGATTGGGTATGTTCTATCTGTCCCTCTCTCTCCTAGTTGCTGATGTGTACATATGTACATATTGCATTATTAGCGGAAATTTATTATTAGATCAATGTAAATTGCGTTAAATAAAATGGGTTAAGTTCAGTTTCATTTAAATTGGACAACCCCCAAGCTTATGAAGCTGAGGTACCTATAGAACACAAGGCAATTTTATTTAATTAAAAACATTGGACGCAGTGAAGCCATTAACACACAGATTGTATGAGTACTTTCTTCTTACGAACATATGTATATGTGAATCGTCATACAGTTAAAAAAGTATGAACGTTAAGTATAGAGAGGACACGCAGACCCAACTGACATCTTTGTCAGTATCTCCATTCAAAATGTGTCAGTTGCGTGTAAATGAGGTTGTTTTTGCAGAATTTACTGACATATTTTTTTTCCGTACTACTTGATTTTTTGTACAACAAAAGTACTTTTTGGTACTTAAATTGAGTTTTTAGCACAATAAAAGTACTTTTTAGTACAATAAAATTGCTTTTGTGTACATTAAACTTTGTTTTTATTTCATCAATAAAAGTACTTTTTGGTACAATAAATTAACTTTGTGTTACAATTAAAGTACATTTTGGTACAAAAAAATTACCTTTGTGTACATTAAAAGTATTTTTGTTAAAATAAAGTCAGCTTTTTGATACAAAATGTGTACTTTTTGCTACAATAAATGTACTTTTAGGTACAATCAATGTAATTTTCGATACAATAAAAGTACTTTTTAGTACAATGGTACAAGTACTTTTTGGTGCAATAAATGTACGTTTTGGTACAATAAATTGTTTTTTTTTTTGGTACAATAAAAGTACTGGACCGTGCAATAATAGCAATTTTTGGTACAATGGTATAATATTTAGTACTTTTTGATCACGATACAATAGTTAGTCTTTTTGGTACAAAAAAATACTATTTGGTAGCAATAAATACCTTTTTGGCACAAAAAAAGTACTTTATGGTACAATAAATATTACTTTTTGGTACAATAGATGTACTTTATATGTCCTATTGAGGAAAATAAAAGTGATTGTGCTTTTGGGTTTAATAATGGCACTTTTTAGTATAATGGTACAATATTTAGTACTTTTGGCACATTGACAAAAGCTAAAAAATACTTTTTGGTACATTAAATGTACTTGTTGAGACAATAAAGAACTTTTTGACAAAATAAGAGTACTTTTTGGTACAATGGTAAAATAAATAGTACTTTTTGGTAGAATATAAGTACTTGCTTATGTGCAATAAATGTCCTTTTTAGTGCAAAAAAAAGTGATTTTTGGTACAACAAATTTCACTTTTTGGTATTATAAATTCTATTTTTTTGGTACAATAAATTGTATTTTTTAAATACAGTAAAAATACTTTTTGGTACAATAGAAGTACTATTTATATGCAATAAAAGTTCTTTTTAGTACAAAAGAAGTGACTATTGGTACATCAAATCACGCTTTTTGGTATAATAAAAAAATAAAGGTACTTTTGGTACATTATATGTACTTGTTGAAACAATAAAGAACTTGTTGACATAATAAGAGTACTTTTTGGTACAATGGTATAATAAATAGTACTTTTTGGTACAATATAAGTACTTGTTTATGTGCAATAAATGTCCATTTTAGTGCAAAAAAAGTGATTTTTGGTACAACAAAATACACTTTTTGGTATAATAAATAATACTTTTTTGGTACATTAGTTTATACATTTTAATACAGTAAAAATACTTTCTGGTACAATACATAGTACTTTTTGATACAACAATACACATTTGGCACATTAAAAGAGCTTCTTACGGCAATAAATTGTACTTTTTGGTACAACAAATGTACTTTTTAAAACAATAGAGAACTTTACGGCAAAATAAAGGTACATTTAGGTTCCATCGTACAATAAATAGTACTTTTTGTGGTAATATAAGAATTTCCTGTGTGGAATAAATAGACTTTCTGGTACAATAAATGTACTTTTTGGAACAAAAAATTATATTTTAAGTGCAACGAAATAATTTTGGTACAATTTTCCTATTTTACAATAAATTATACTTTTTGGTAAAAATAAAGTACTTTCTCTTGCAATATATTGTACTTTTTGGTACAATAAAAGTATTTTTGGTACAATAAAAGTACTTTTGGTGCAATAAAATCACTTTTTGGCACAATAAAAGTACTTTCTGGTACAAAAAGTACTTTCTGTTACTTTTTGCTTGTTTTTTAATCAAAACAATATATTTACCAGTTCAAAAATTTGCATTTTTTTTAAATAATATGTGACCTGGGCAAGGAAGGGCAGCGTGTCCAAAGATCATTTTTCACCGATTTGCGATTTCGATAGATTTTGAGTTGCTGTATCGCGTGGTGCAAACCAAAAAGTCGTAACTTGTCAAAAAGTTTATTAAAACTGAAGCTAAAGAAGAGTACTTTTGGAAAAAAGATGTATTTTTTAATAATCTAGAAAAAGGAACAAAAATGATTGAAATCGCATGAAACTCTATGCTCAGGGGTTTTTGGAGCCAGTCGCTTACTACGAATCCGGTGTTAGTTTTTTTAAAATACAAAAGGACGGATCCAAAATGACGGACAAAAAAAATTCACAACTTATCGCATTTGATTAAAACAGTCAGCAATATTGGATCCGCCATTTTGAATTCTTAAAAATCGGATGTTGGATTCGTTATCAGCGATCCCGAAAACCCCCGAGTAGCCAGTTTTAAACACATCCGGTAAGTTTTTAATTTCCTTGTGAGCCTTATTGGATCCGCCATTTTCAGCGTGAAAAAGTATCAATATTAATATTAAAAGTAATATTTTGTTGTAATCTTTATTATGTATTTCTATACAACTTTTTGCCATGTAGGCCAAGATATAAAACTCCTTTGTTACTTCTAAAATCAAAAGTCCAAGTTATGCCATCAAAAATGAACCCCCCTCCACCAGAGAAAACCGTAATATTTGTATATTTAAATGTAATTAAAACATAAAATTACTCTTCTATATATGTAGTCCGTACAATATCATGACAGAGGTAGAAATTCACTTCAACATTTGCATTCCCATTCAAGGACATAGTAGCAACAATGTGTACTACTTACATTGTAGCCCCACAGAATAACACATACATATGTTGCACTTAATAACATCCAAAGTGGGCCACGGCAGGCGGAGGGGTAGCCAACTCACTCATACACCGCACACAATATACATATAATCTAATCAAATATTATGCAAACATAAAATGGTTCATTGCAATGACTTCGTACTTACATACATATGTATAACATAAATTAAAGCTCTCTCTCTGTCTGTCTGTTGTCCGTGTGATGACGATAATAAAAGCGCTGAATAAAACATTAAATGCAATTTTCCTCTAATCGTCGTTTAGATCGATTTGATTAATGTACATGGTACTCTACAGTTGACTGAAATGCAACACCATCAAATAATGGTGATTGGGCTGGGCGGTCGGTCGATTGTCGCTTGGTCGTTTGGTCGCTAGATGTGAGCAAGTCATGGCTCGTGCATTAAATAGCAGCAACTACAACAACCATAGAACAATTACTCTCGCATGGCTCGTGCTAACTACAGCGTCTCCCCAACATCCCTCCGTCACAGATTACTTAGAGCAGTAGAGCATTATCATCAACAATATGTTGTTGTTGTTACTGCTGTCACCTAGTGCAAAGTTAAAGGGAGTACATTTGCCATCGGCAGCTGCTCTACAAGATCACCAAAGGTGTTCGTTGGGATATCTGATCTGTTAAGCTGTGGAGGGGTTTAATGGGAAACCAATGGCTATGGTAGATTTAAAGATTTTGTTGCTAGGGTTGTCGTACAATCCAAAATACCAAAAGAAATTCTGTTCATGGGCACAGGAAAAGCGGATTTGTTGGAACAGGGGCTATTATATTAAAGCTTATATGCCCATATATGTATAATAAAAATGACTGAAATTCCATAGAGCAATTAATTCGAATTTTTAAGGAGAAAAAGGAAAAGACATCAAAAGACCATCGATCAGACCAAAGGGTGAAGATGCAATCATAAAAATTGTGGTAAATATTTATCATATAAAGTAGTTGTGAGTTTTCCTAAATTTTGCAGATTTAAGTTATACACAAAAAATAGACAGAGTGTAACTGTAACAACTAAAACTAAATCATTAACAAGTTACTTTTATTATTTTATATTATTAATATAAAAAATTAATATGTGTTTTGATTTTTAAAAATTAAAAATTATGATTTTTATTATTTTTATTACAAAACTCTGAAACAAAACTCTAAAATAATTATACAGTAATCTACGGATAAGTGCACATCGCATAAATGCAATAACCGCTTAAGTGCACTGCAACTTGAAGCCATTAGCCTTTTTTATACGTTTACATACACAAATACACGGATAAGTGCAACACACATAAATGCAACAACCGGATAAATGCACAACTTTTGCTAACCTGAAAGTACTTTTTTAGTACAACTTTGCATGCATAAATGCAAATCTCTCATACTACATAAATGTAGATTATGATTTAGAGAAACTGGAGAAAAAAAATATATAAGGTTGGAACAGTAAACACGGTTCATAAAAAGATTTCAGACTTTTTCAGCACATGTGGTTTAGGTGAATCGAATTGAGTGCAATTTAATATGTATTTTGCAAAAAACAATGGTGCAAAATTTGATTGCAATGATTCATTAACAGTTCTTATTTTGGCACAGAACTGAATATTTTTAATTTTTTTTTGTATGAAAAAAAAACGCTAAAACAATTAAAAATAAATTTTTCATTTTTTACCCTAACCTGAACTGATTTTTATAAGTTTTTATTAAAAACCAAACCAAACCAAATATAAATAAAAACATTAAACAGCTTTATATTTTAATTATTTTCTTAAAGTTCCTTCCAAACTGAACTGGTGTAAAAGATTAATAAAAATAATCTAATGTTTGTATAAACGCAATAATCGTGCACTTATGCAACGTTTGTTTATATGCAATAGTTGTACACTTATCCGAGTGTTGTATAAATGCAAAAACCGCATAAGTGCACAAAAAGTCGCGCAAAAACCGATGTGCACTTATCCGTAGTCTACTGTAATATAATATTATACATATTATTTTCACATATAACACTAGCTTTTTTTTTGTTTTTTTAGAAATACATAATAATTTGTTTCTTAAAATCATAATAAATTATTATGTTTTTTTTATCATATTTATATTTTTTCATAATTAATTTTTATTCGTTCTTGATTTTATTTGTTGTTGATCTGTAAAGAATTATGATATTGTCATAGTTCGGTTTGAGATCAGTTCCATTGGCAATTATTTATTATTGCCAATAGGTTTTTAATCAAGAGTTTGTGAAATGAACAGATTTTATTACAGATCAACAATAAATAAAATCAAGACTGATGAATACACTGAAGGTACACAGAACGGGGTTGGCACTTTGTCAACAACAAAACTCCTGTGCAATTGTGTTCGATGGACACATGCATAGGCAAGTGCTTGTGTGTGTATTATGTTGGCATGTTGTGCGCTTCGAGGATGCTTTCTTCGCACCGGAGGGAAAAGTTCTCATTAACTTTGAGATGCTTTCTTCCCTTAAGGTTTGTGATGATACAGTTGAAGGCACAGCCATAGCTGCCAACATTTTCTATCGAAAAATCGTCAATATTTTCGTCAAACAACACAAAAAATCGTATTTCCAAAATTTAAAATCGTCAAAATTTCGTCATGTTCTAAATAATTTGAATTTTAGGGAATAAAAAATGTAAATGTGTAAAAAATTCAAATAAATCTATTCGTTTTATATAAAATATTATTCAAAAGTTTTCCAGAAAATGAATAACTATTTCACAACATGCGTTAAATGTACACTTGTAAACTTTGTCGAACCTGTAAGTTACAAGTCGAATATGAATTTAAGTTATAACAGTATTTTAGGTTGTTAAACAATTAATGATAATACTTAAATATAATATTCAAATTTCAATACAATATACAATATAATATAAAACGTTTAATATTTCACCAAAAGGCAAAACATGGTATATGGATTAAGCTTTATATAAAGCAGAACAGTTGAGTTCCTAAAGTTTCAAATTTTTAAATTATTTAAAATAATTAAGATGCAAGCATTAAAAATTATCTCACTTATCTGCTATTTCAAATAAAATTAAGTATGTATGCAATGAATTGTAGTTTACTTGCAACTTTTTCTTAGTTCAATAACGAGTATGTGTTTTAATACTTTGTTGTACATACATAGATGTTGTACATAGAAATTGAAACATTTATTAACTCTGTGCTTACAACCTTCTTTTCGAAATATTCCATAAAGGAAATATTTACTAAATATATAAGTTCATTGAAAAATTTGTTAAAATCAAAATTGTCTCCGAATTCTTTGTCAGTAAAAATGTTAAATCTATTCAGTTCCGAGTAAGTTTTTTGAATTTGTTTTATTTTTGCCGTGAAATAAATTACTGATAATTTTTTGATTTTTGAATTTTTTAAACTGATAGTTTCCTTAGAATTATAAGAGAAATATTTCATAGTTCCCATTAAAAATGGCAACATATAATTTGCTCAGAGCCAAAGAATGTCAAAAATATTACATTTGATGGTGTTTACTCTTAGATATATTCTATTATAACAACTTTTCTTAGTTGCAATTAAAAATTTAACAATATTTGATAGTGGCCACATCAAAAGTAAAAAATCGTCACTTCGTACTAGTTTTAGAGCCAATATCGTCAAAATCCTCAAGTCCAAATTTTATGAATAATATCGTCAAAATGACGAAAAATCGTCACAGTTGGCAGCTATGGGCACAGCAAGGGCGCTGACGAGACATTGTGGTTAATGTCGAAATGACGTCATACGCCTAACCTGCTGTCAACATAATACATTTCACAAACTCTTGATTAAAAACCTATTGGCAATAATAAATAATTGCCAATAATAAATAATTGCCAATAGAACTGATCTCAAACCGAACTATGACAATATCATTAATTTTTATTGAAAAATATATACAGTTAATTTCTTTTATATCGTAATACATTTTTATTTATTTAAATTATAGTCAATTGTTTGTTATTAAAAATCATAATTAATTTTTCCTTATAAAATAAAAATAATAATGAATAATATTAAAGTCATAATTTGTAATATTCTTTTAAATATCATGAAATTTTTATTTTTAAAAATACTTATTAATTTTTATTTTTAAAACTCAAAAAATTTAAATTTTTAATAAATTATTATTTTTGATTGAAAAAATTAAAATTAATTAAGACTTTTATTATTTTTTATTACAAATATTTGAAACAGAAGTCAAAAAAAGTTATAGTATAATATTATACCTATTTTTTTCATATAACAGTAGATTTTTTTTTTAATACATAACTATTTGTTATTTCTTAAAATCATAAAAAATAATTTTTTTTTTTCATTATTATTTTTTTTTTCATAATTAATTTTTATTGAAATAATATATATAGTTAATTTCCTTTACATCATAAAACATTTTTATTTTTTTAAATTATGGTCAATTGTTTTGTTTTTAAAAAAATAATAATGAATAATAATAAAATCGTAATTAATAAATATCATGAAATTTTTATTTTTGAAAATACTAATTAATTTTTATTTTTAAAACTCATAACAAATTTAAATTTTTAAAAATATTAATAAATGTTTCGTTTGATATCGTTCGGCTTGAGGTCAATGATATTAATTTGAGAAAAACACTGATTTTATTGCATTTTTCTATGTAAAAATAAAACAAGGAAAAATGCATTAAAATCAGTGTTTTTCTCAAATTAATACCATTGACCTCAAGCCGAACGATATCAAACGAAACAAAATTGGAGTAAAGGTTAACTAAACATAAACACTTAATAATATTAATAATTTTTTTATTTTTGATAATCACAAATGATTTTATTTGTACAAATCATTTTTTTATTGAAATCATAATTAATTTGAATTTATCATAATGAATAGTTAGTTAAATTTATTTTTCATACATAGCTAATTTTTTACATCATAATAATTTTTTTTTAATATTAGTAAATTTTTGCTTTTAATAATCATAATTATTCTTATTTATAAAATAAAATTCGCAATTAATTGTTATTTTTAAAAATAATAATGAAATCATGATTAAAAATATTACTTTAAATTTTATTTTTTATTTTTAAATAAAATCTCATTATTAATTATTTTTTAGGCTAAGGACAGGTTTAAATTTTCATTTTTGATAATCAAAAATAATTTTATATGAAGAATCAAAACGTTATTTTAGTGAATATCAAAATTAATTTTTATTTTATCATAATGAATATTTATATTTATTTTTCAATACATAGCTAATTTTTTTTATATCATAATAAATTTGAATTTTCTAATATTATACTAAATTTTATATTAGTATCATATATTTTTTAGTGAATACCGTAATTAATTTTTATTTTATCATAATAAAGTTTTATATTTATTTTTCAATACAAAGTTAATTTTTTTTCATATCATAATAAATTATTATTTTTTAAAATTATAGGTACTAAATTTAAGCTTGTTACAAATAATTTTATTTTTTTAGAAATCAGATTGATTTATTTTTTTTGTGAATTTTACAATTAATTAAAACTTCATGACGAATATTTATATTTGATAACCATAAAAAAATTGTTTTTGTAAATCATAACAAATTAATATTGATGAAAATAAAAATTAATTTTAAATTTTAACAATCACAACTAAATTGTGGTCTAAAAAATCAATTTTTTAAATTTCTTCAGTGATTATGTTAAATTAAAAGTATTTTGCAAAATGTTGCATTGTATAAAATATTTCAGATCAAAATTTTATTTGATTCAATTTTTTTAGACTAAACGTTAAATTTTCTATATTTTTTATGTTATGTGTGAATTATTTATGTTTTTCTTAAAAATAACGATTTACAATATCGATGCAATGTACATGTACATAGGTAATTACTAGGGTGATCAATTATTCGGGTTTTTGCGAAAACCGGTTTTCGAATTATTCGAAAAATGGCAATTAAAAAAAACCGGATAATCCGGTTTTAAAAGTATGCCAAATAACAAATTAAAACACAATTTTAGACCAAAAATTTTATTAACAATTCAATTATACCTATAAGAAGTAAACTTTTAGTTTAATTATAATTACAATGCACAACATTGTGAGATCAGTTTGTTTTTTTAACAAAGACAAACGAAACAAAACAATTAATTTGTAAATACTTGATTATATATAAATATATTTAATTTAATCTTTAGTTTTCCCTAAAGTAACATTTAAGAAATAAGATACAATTTAAGTTCTTGAGTGTATACCTTTTTATTTTCTTTGGTTTTTATAAAACTTGACATTGAAAATGCCCTTTCACTCAATGTACTAGTTGGACTTATAGTGTACAAGGCGTTTAATAATCTGACAAGGTTTTGAGTCCTTTTGCCGCTCTTATCCATATATAAAAAATCAAAAATAATTTTTACTTGAATATTTTAGAAATGCGTCACTAATTGGGAGTTTACTCGTACTTAAATACAAAATGAGAGTATTCAGGGATTGAACACGTCGTTCTGATATACGTCTTTTTACAATTTCATATAAATTTATTGATAATTGGTTTTGAATTGTTGAAAAGTGTTTAAGTAAAAATTTAAAAATACCTTTAGCATCAGCTAAAGACGAAGAGTTTGCAGAAAGTTTTTGTATAAACATTTCCAAAGGTTTAAGGGAGTCACTAAGCACAGACAAGGTTGCGATATTATTTTCACTAAATGGTGTCAGTCCTAAGTCCAATAAAGTATGATTAAATTTTAAAAATTGAGAAACCATATTGGCCATAGAATTCCAGCGGTGCTTAACATCATGGATAAGTTGAAGCTCTTTATTAAATTGGTCTTTTACAAACATTTTTCTTTCGCTTTTCAGCCGACTTATTAAACATTGAAGATTTATAAAACTGACAATTAGGTTGTTCGGCCGAAACAATGGAAAAAAGCATGTACGAGTACACATTTAACACAATTATGAATAAATTTAAATAAAAAATATCGAACGCCAAAAAACCGAGATTCGACAAAAAATAACCGGATTATTCGATATTCGAAAAACAGGGATTTAAAAAAAACCGACGGTTTTTATAGGTGGAAAAAACCGAGTATCCGGTTTCTGAAAACCGAACTGATCACCCTAGTAATTACTCATTTTCATAACACAACATGTTGGCAACACTAATATTCCGTTGACGTTGCCGTCAATGTTAATGTTGATGACGATGTCATCAAAGACACAATGATGGCAGCAATATTTGCGAAGAAGGTGTAAAGTGTGTGTGTGTGTGTGTGATGGTCGCTTGTTTACTTAGTGTGCTAAGTGTTAATGCATGCACTGGCATGTAATAAATAAACGCTGTTGGCGTGCAAACACTAGCGATATAGTAAAACAGTAAGTAAAGTTGTGTGTTTCATTTCAAACTTGTTGTGTTCCCATACATACATCTAGCCGCTGTACATGTTGTTATTGTTGTTGTTAATAGTATTATTATGCGCTTTGCAGAAAATCTATTTTGCACAAAGTTTTGTTTTTGTTGTATTTTTCTTATTTCTTTTGTTTTGTTTTTATTGTTTTGTGCTCTGCTACTGAGCGGCATTGTTTTGATTCTTGTTGTTTTTATTTTCGTAGCTCTAGTAATAATGCAAACTCTCAGGAATACGGACGTTTTGTTTTTGGGTGTTTTATTTTAAAGTTTTGTATTATTTGCAACAGAAACAACAACAACATCTACAACAGCACAGAACAAGATTAAACAAACTAAAAATAGCTCTCACAAAAAAATGCAGCAAACATTTTTATGACTTTTACTTATAATGTTTAAACAAAACAACCTGACAGGGGAAATATTATAAAAGCAAAAACAAACACGTACCTACATAGTAATATAATTTTGTTGCTAAGTGGAAATTAGCACATTGAAACAAACGGTGAAGTGACGGAGGTAAAATTCCTGAAAAGTTGCAAAGTTTTTTTAGTTTTGTTTAATTTTGTGTATGATAAATATACAAAAATCATGAAATGTGACATAATTTGTACACATATGCAAACATTATGACAGACAACAAAAATACTTAAGCTTATGGAAATTTAAATGTTACCACGTACTTTCTGATGTTTCAAAATAGTGATGATCGATCTCTGCACATGATTTGAAACGTTGATCGCAGACTTACTTCGTATTAGAAAAAAAAGGTTAGTACAATATTTATGTATGTTTGTAAACAAATTTTCTACAGAGGCACACAGATCTAAAGTTTTGCCTTTATTTTAAAACACATTCTCGAAGATTTTGTTCTTTTACTAGAATTTTTCGGCGTTAGTTTAATTCAGTGATAGGCTTTCCATAGCCTCGCGAGGCCGGCGGCAATCTTCTTTTCCACACAGCACGTTAGGCAATTCATACGTCCTCGAAAGTTTCTCTGCTTGAGAGTTATGACACCAATAATACACACTCTTGTTTCTCATTTAACACAAAAACAGGCACAATAAGTACAGTAGAGTACTTTTTGGTAAAACGAAACAAGTTTTTGATGCAATAAAAGATATTTTAAGTACAATAAAAGTAATTTTTGGTACATACAACAAAAATATAATTTAAAGCAATAAAAGTATTTGTTGATACAAAAAAAGAAACTTTTTATACAATTTCTTTTTTGGTAAAAAAAAAATGGTTATACTACAATATATGTAAGTAATACTAACCTCACCCTACGGATACGAGGGTTGAATTTTATGTTTCGGGATTTGGCAACCCTAGTGTTGCAATCTGGCAACTGACAGCTCTATCGTAAAGTTGGGCATTTTTGAGGTTATACGTACTCAGAACGTTTTGACATACGAGCGCTATTTGTTTTGTTTACAGTAACTTAAAAGATTCATCTCGACCCAAAAATGGAATTAAGTCGTGAACATTTTCGTGCGATTTTTTTACAACTTTCGACGTGGATTAACTCAGCAATAGTGCATGGATGAACTTAATTCAATTTTTGGCGATGAAGCTCTATCAAGGACCAATGTTTATCGATGGGATGGTGAATTCTATCGTGGTCATAGTTCACTCCAAGATGAATTTCGTGAATGTCGTCCAAAATCAGCTGTTGCTCCGAAAACCATTGATGCTGTGCGCGAACTGATTTTGCAAGATCGTCATGTGACCTATCGTAAGATTGAGACAACCTTAGGCATTGGTGGGACCAGTATACATTAAATATTGCATAAACATTTGATAAAATTTTGCATAAAAATTTGTTCGCGTTGAATCCCACATAATTTGTCAATCGCTCAAAACAAGGCTCTTGTAAATCTTCATAGGGAATATTTTGAAAAACAATAAAGTGATTTTCGATGATTAATATTTGTTTTTGGTCTATAATCCCGAAACATAAAATTCAACCCTAGTCATTTGTCATTTGATACGACCCAAACGAGTAACACATAGAAAGAGTCACTTTAGACCCTAGATAATTTAGATCTTTGAACCAAATTCGATTCATGACTTTCTACATCGTTTGATCTATGTCCGTCTGTCTGCATGGCTTTCTGTCCGGCCGGTACGCACGATAACTTTCGAAAGACTTAACCAATAGTTGTACCAAAAAGTAATTAAATGTATCAAAAAGTTCTTCTAAAATGTACTTTTATTGTACCAAAAAGTACTGTTATTTTACTAAACATTGCTCTTATTGCACCAACAAGTACTTGAATTTTACCAAAAAGTAATTATGATTTACTAAAAATCGGTGTTAAAACAGAAAGTCTCTTTTATAATAGTTAGGACAGTTATATATGTATGTACATTAAGCCCTATAACCATCTTTATATTTATCAACACCAGAGCCCTTTAGCATGACAATTTTAACAACAACAACAACCTTGCACTAATAGCTCTTAATGTGTATAATTAATTTCTAAATAAAGTTTAGTTTTCTATTTAGTTTGTATTTTGCAAATTCATGCTAATTTGTTGCATTTTCCATAATTAACAATTCCAAAAGCATTTTGAAAATTTAACAACAACAATAATAACACAAAAGTCGCAATAAAACCATGTTCAACACACACTCACACGGAGTGAATAGATGAACGTGGATTATGTGTTCGGAATACCGAGTTCGAACCCAGTCCGTCCGTATGTCCCCTAATTCATAATCTATTCGAGTGCGAGTGATGGCATAATGGATCCCTTTTGTACTCTATGTACCCGTCTGCCAGTCCCGTCCCATCAATAGTCATTTGCCAGAGGTTGTGATCTAATCACAAACTCTAAAAAAAAGTTATAAAAATAAACTAAGCAGTTCATAATTCGCATGAACAATGATAATAGAATTCGTACTGACATACAGAGGGAATGATGTGAATGACGTTTTGGTACAAATTCACTTGAATATCTGTCTGTATGTCTGTCGGTTCGCCAGTCTTGTCAGTTGAAAACATTTTCAAGTTTATCAATTAAAGTTAATTCAAGTTCATACACAACATATTGTATCAACATGACAAGTATATTTGAGAACATATACATATGTAAACTAATATTATATGCATATGTACATTATGTATATTTAGGTACCTATATTAATATAGACGTGATATTTATATATTTGAGTGACTATAGGGGGGGGAATTCAATGCAGATAGAGAGAGTGTACATTTGCACGCTGCTTTTTCTGTCCATATGTCCGAAACTATGATATTGTGGGAAACATTAATTTGCTTGCTGAGTTTAAAACTACCAATGAACCACCAGTTTGACTTCATTTTACATGGTACATGTGGACTCTTAACTACATACCCAGCAGAAAATATAGAGGTCATTTTCAAATTTTCATTTAATTTTTTTGGTACAATAAAACTATTTTTATTTCGGACAAAATTACTTTAATTGTGTTAAAAAGAAATTTTAGTTCACTAAAATGTACTGTTATTTTACCAAAAAGTACTATTATTCTACTAAAAATAAGTTTTAGTCTACCAAAAAGTACTTTTTGATACAAATGAAGTACTTTTTGATACAAACGAAGGACTTTTTGGTACAATAAAAGAACTATTAGTAGAATAAAATTACGTTTCAGTACTATTATTGTACTTTTTTGTACAATAAAGAACTTTTAATCTACTAAATAGTAATGTTATTATACCAGCTTTTGTTGTACCAAACATTACCTTTATTCAACTAAAAAGTGCTTTATTTGTAACAAAAAGTACTTGTTAGTGCAAATAAAGTATTTTTTGGTAGACTTTGGTAGTAGAATGAAAGTACTTTTTAGTACTATTAAGGTCCTTTTTTGTACAATAAAGTAATTTTAGAATAAAAGTACTTTTTAGTACTATTAAGGTACTTTTTTGTAGAATAACGTACTTTTATTTAGTAGAATAAAGTTACTTTTTAGTACTATAAAGGTAATTTTTGGTACAATAAAGTACTTTTAGAATAAAAATTAGTTTATTTGCACTAACAAGTACTTTTATTACAAATAAAGTACATTTTGTTACAAATTAAGTACTTTTTAGTTGAATTCAACGCATAATTTTTGGTACAATAAAAGTATTTTTTTAGTACTATTAGTACTTTTTTGTACAAATAAGTAATTTTTTCTACTAAAGTACTTTAACTGTTGGTACTAACAAGTACTTTTTGTTACAAAATATGTACTTTTTAGTAGAATTAAAGTTCTGTTTAGTAGAGAAAAAGTACTGTACAATTAAAGAACTTTTTTACAATAAAGTACTTTTGTTCGTTTAAAAAGTACTTTAATTGTACAAACAAGTACTTTGAAGTAGTTGAAGTAGTACATTTTGGTACATTAAAAGTAATTTTTGGTTTAATAAAAGTACTTGTTAGTACAATTTAAATACTTGTTTTTGAAATAAGTACTTTTATTTCACCGAAAGTACTTTTTTTACTGAAAAGTAATTTTATTCTACTAAAAATTATTATTGTACCAAATTAAAAATTAGTTTTAGTCTACCAAAAAGTACTTTATTTGTACAAACAAGTACTTTTTGGTACAATAGAAGTACTCTTTATTTGAAGAAAAGTACTTTTCGGCATAATAAAAGTACTGTTTAGTAGAATAAAAGTAGTTTTTAGTACAATTAAAGTACTTTTTTGTACAATAAAAGTACTCTCTGTTTGAATAAAAGTACCTTTGGTTATAATGAAATACTGTTTAGTAAAATAAAAATAGTTTTTTAATACAATTAAAGTACTTTTTTGTACAATTAAGCACATTTATTCTACTAAAAAGTACTTTAATTGTACTTAAAAGAACTTTAATTGTACTAAAATAATGTTATGGATTTCTTTAACGGATAAAACAATCACAACAACAAATGTATTTAACTAATTTTTACTTACAAACGACAAAAAATATCCCAAGGTCATCTTTAAATTACAAAACGATTACGAAAGTTAAAATGCAACTCTACTTCCCTCAATTACGGGCCAATGAAAGATGAATGAATCAAATGCGTCCTTGCAATCCAAAAGGAAATAAATAACAACAATATGATATTGAATTGTAAGCTCAAGAGTGGCAACAACAACTACAATAAACATTACACACAAACACACACTGACTACGACGGCACTATGCTGACGTTTGTTACCTTGAGATTTGAAAAACGAATGCGAAGCATAAATGCAAAAAGCCGATCAGTGTAGTAAAATTGTATAGTAAAAATATAGGCAACAAAAAAAAGGAAAACACAGAAAATTGTTGTATTGACCACAGCTGCAACAAGAAAAACACGACACGGTACATATTGTAGTTCTGTTAAATGTACTCTAGCCCTGAGTACAAAGTAAACAAAGCATAGGTATGCACATGTGTTGTGGGGGGTGGGGGTGTGTATTGAACTTTTGCAGAAACTGCATTTCAATGAAAGTAAAGTAATGCATAAACGACAACAACATTTCTAACATTAACGTTGGTGGAGAGGGTATAGAAAACTGTTAGGCGTTGCACAGTGTGACGGATGTAGGTAAGATATAGATTGTGAAAGGCGGCTGAAGTCAAATTTTTTACAATCACCAATTATTTAATTGATCTACACGAAAATTAACACATAATAAGGGTAATTCGTGCGAAACAATTGTACCAATGTTGTGCAGTTTTGGCAGGTTAAGAGAAAAAGTCGTTGTCTACAATTAAGAAAGTAAATTTTTATGTTTTTACTTTTTGACATTAAAAATACTTTTTCGTACAATACAAGTACTTTATGTACAAGAAAATATACTTTTTTTGACATATAACAAGAACTTTTTGGTAGATTAAAGTTAGTTTTTAGTACAATAAAAGTACTTTTTAGAACACTGAAAGACATTTTGTTACTGTTAAAATACTTTTTAGTACAATAAAAGTACTTTTTACAATATATGTACATAAAACTTTGATTTTTGGCACATAACAAGGTTCTTTTTAATATAATAATAATACAATTAAAGTACTTTTTATAACACTAAAAAAACTTTTTAGTATTATAAACATACCTTTTAGCGCAATAAATGTACTTTTGATTCAATAAATGTGAATTTTTGACACCAGAAATATTTTTCAGTACTACAGAAATACTTTTTGACACTATAAAAGTACTTTTGGCACAAAAAAAAATTAACTTTTTGGCACATTACATGTTGTTTCTGGTACATTGAAGATATTTTTAATACAACAAAAGTACTTTTTTGGACTATAAAAGTACTTTATGATACAATAATTTTGTGTACAATGTTTTTATACTTAAGATAATGTATCAACTTTTTGGTACAAAAAATATACTTTCTGGAACACATTCTGGTACATTAAAAGTACTTTATGGTGCCAATAATACATTTTGGTGCAATAAAAGTACCCTTCGGTACAATAAATTTAGTTTTTTAAAAATAAATTTATTTTTTGGTACAATAAAGGTGATTTTACAATAAATGAACTTTTTGGAACAATTAACGTATTTTGTGGTACACCAAAAGTACTATGGGGTTAAGTGAGTGAGCAATGCATACAATAAGCGAGTTGCAATACTCGAGGATTTGCATTTATCGAGGGTTGCGATAAGCGATGTGACACTGTACTTCACAATATATCCAAGACAATCAGTTATATGTTAGGTTTTGTTTCCGCCTTAAAGACCTTACAATGACACAAATCAATCAAACAAAATTTAACCGTTAATTATCAGTTAATGCTGGTGCAAACCACTGTGCGATGTTAAGCAGGAATAACGTGATGTAAAGCTGAAGAATATTTTAGAGTTACGTTACAATATTAATTACTCAATGTTACTGTCTACAGCGCCTAGAATAAGAATATCGAGAATAAAGTTTCATGTACTCGTGAAGATAATGTGTGTGGGTCGTACTACAACCTAATTGAATTATGTCATTTATCGAACTACCCAACTGAAAAAAGGTGTCATTAGCATAATTTGCAATTTTTTTTGTCATACCTGTCACTAACACAGCGTTTAGTGGTTTAATAATAAATTGGCAACACTGTAGCCAAGAAACTGCATTCAGTTGTTTATTTTTCTAAATTATTCACCAACATCACAAAACACACACACGCACGTATAAAAACCTCACACCGACACTGTGCCTCACCATTTTTGCTTGTTGGCAATCACAGGAAAAATGAGAAAGTACTATGTATAGGAAAAAAGAGCATAAATATGTCTGATGATGTTCATTAACAAAAAGAGTTAACGCTGCGCACATGTTGTTTACCCAAGAGCTCGCAGCAATCCCTCCTAAAAGATATCAATCACTTCTCTTTTCCAATGCTTTCATACTCTTTTAACATATGCGATGCATAAGAGTATTACCGAGTAAGAGCAGCTGTGATGATGGTGATATGACGAACAGCGAACTGCTTTCTGCTCTTTAGCTGTGAATGAAATGATTTTGCATTTGCTGTTGGCTGTTGTCGTTGTTGTTGTGTATTCAAGTTTTTGTGATTTTGTTTTCATACGATAATGTTGGTTTTGTGGCTATCTTTGTTGCTGTTGTTGTATTGAGGGGCTTCAATTTTTATGTGAAGTCGAAGCTCTGTCAGTTGTAGAGAAAACTTTTTTTAAACAGTTTCAAGCAACGTCGTGCAACATTCGAAAGCCACGAAAGTTTTTGTGCGGCTATACCAAACGTGCTTTTCATTTTTCTTTAGTTCCGTTGTGCTGCTTCTTCTACAAGATACTATTTAAGTGGATGAGTGTGTGTGTACGTGCGTGTGTATGAACAAGTAAGTTGTAAACTAAATTTTAAACTAAAACGGGGAAATTTCTAAAAAAAATTGCAATTGCCAATATGTATTAACATTATAACAGTACTTATTACATTATTTATGGCGACTGATCCGTCAACTCCTCCACAATTTTCCTAATATGTTTGTAGGTATTGCTCTTTAATTTTCTGTAAATTTCCCTCTATGTGATTTATTTTCATAATGCCTCCTTACCTCCCATCTCTCCACCCCCTTTTTTAGTTCACAGATGCTGTAAATTTCCATTTGTTGCAGCTGTACTTTTTACAAACTGCATGTCATTTTTATTTTTGGAATTTTCACATTTTTGCTTTTGTGTTGTTGGGAAATCTCTAAATTGGTCTCCCTCCGTTTTCAAAGTTACAATTTTCTTTCTTGACGTTGCGTTTAAGCTTTTCCAGTGACGACAAGCTTTGATCGCAGCAACAACTTTCTTTTTCCCCCTCTTCTTCTGTATGCTACTTCATACGTCATTATACACCCTGTTGGCCATTACCTAACACTCCGTTGTGCTGCAGTGTTCTCAATGTGGTGAATTTAAAAAAGCGCTAATATTTTTGTTTGCATGGGGTGCAAAGCATATTCAATACACATTTGAAGTTGAAATCATAAAAGCTTTTTTTCAATGAGCGCATCTACAATCAGACCCATTACACAGTACAACACACTGCACGTGAAAGTAGCCCAAAAAGAAGAAGTTCTGTATCATTCGTTTAGTAAAGCTACATGCCATAATAATTTAATATCGATTTGAAGTTAGTAAGATTCGTATAGGGGTATTTGTCACATTTTAGGCTCTTTTGTTTGACATAACTCGAGAACAACTAGTCCGATTAACTTCGCGAAGGCATTCGCTACTGAACATGTCTGTCGTTATTCTAAACAGATTCTTTTAACATCATTATATTCGAAAAGTAATGTTTTAGGAAATCATAAAACATATCCAAAAGTTTAAGTTGTAAAATTAACTATAAATTTAAAGAAGAAATTTTTCAAAATTTCAGCTATTTACATTCCTAGGCCTAATATTTTGTTTAATACCTTATTCTGCGGCACTGTATTTTATTATTTACTAAAAAAGTTTTACGCAATGCTTTAAATTAAATATTTTGTAAGATCAGTTCAAAAATAGAACGGATATGCCATACATCATGTTGTTAAAATGTAGCTTTCAAAAAAAGTCGCTTATGCCACCACAAAAAGTATCTACAATTCATTTACGTCAGCGGCTTTTTAAATGCTATAAAAAGTTTTTTGTTTAATAAATTTAAATTGTTTTATCTTTTGATTTCAAATTACATTATATTTAAAAACAGGTTTCTAAAGCCCAGCTTTTGTTAATTAATTTTTTTTTGTATAACATTTTCGGTGCATTTGCTGTTGCGCAATAATTTCTTAAATGTCTCATTATTCTTCTGCAGGGAGCCTGTTTGCACGCGAAGCTATGTTAATAACTGTTATAATTGTGTGTTAGGTTTTTAATCTATAAGCGTGAAGAGTTTTAAATGCATACTATAATACTTACCTATATCTATTTTTATATTAACATCGATTTTAAATATAAATATTTTTTTATGATGTGTGGATCTGTGGGAAAATTTAATTGGTAACTTTAAATTTCAAATCAGAAAGAATATTTTTTCTGTTGTAAAAAAAAATTATCTATTAAAACAGTGCAACAGCCAAACTGAGGAGTGACAAATTCCAAGTTAGGGTAAGGTACTAGGTCATTTTAGTAAAACCCCAAAGACGGAATTGTAGTTAAGGCTAAAAAAATAACTTATATTAATATATCCATGTAATAAATCAAGTTATACTAGTATGAAACTTTTAAAAACTCTATAACTCAAAGTTTAAGACCATATGTAGACTGTCTCAACTGTAATAAGTTGAAAATTGGCCATTGCTGATGATATTGGATGACGACCCTGACGTAGTACTATATGTAGCTAGTTGGCATATTGTACTCGCTACATGCATATCGAGCCCTTACCGCCAAAATAGTGTAAGCGACACGTTTATCGATTTTCGTTTTTTGATGAAAATCGATTATTTATTATTATTTGCATCATCTCTTAAAATTTTATGACTGCAAAAAGTTCCGTTACGAATTTACAGCAAAAACAATTTTAAGGTAAGTGAACATTCTTAGTTTGTTTACATTTTTTGTGACTGCGAAGTGTCGCTTACATTAAAATTTTCTGTAACAAAGTATTACAATATATTCGCGATTTTACTATTTTTTCGTTTTGTCGTTAAATTAACTTGAGGTAAGCGTGTTTTTTTTAATTTAAAATAAATTACTTTTTTAGTTTTCAACAAAAAATCACTTGTTTCATACAGAGATTCTGATTCTGTGGAAATAATAAATTCACAAACATTTTTTCTTTGAAGACTGCTGAATTAGAATTTGAAGATATTGAAGAAATGTGTGAAAAAATTTGACTTATTTGTATAGGAGGTACAACTAGAGACAGCACAACGCGTCTTATTTTTTTTCGAGAATCAACGTTCAATTATTGCTTTCCTAGGCAAAATTTGTCTAAATTTAGTGTACGTACAAAAATTATATGCATGTAAAAATATCTGTTATTAATATGGAAGGTACCAAAAGGGGTGTATCAAATAGTTAGGTTTTCTGAGGTTATGCCTCCTATTACAAGATAAATTAACTAACAAAATCTGATTGTTCCCCAGGTGCCGGTTTGGAAGTTATGGGAGAAATATTATTTTTCCAAAAAAAGGTCATTTTGCATGGAAGGCACCAGAAGACGTGAACAGATATAGTCTATATTCATTCCTGAGTCCAATTTTTATAACCGTACAACTTACCCAAAATTTGACTGAATTCAGTGTACTCACAAATAAGATATGTATGTAAGACTATGGGGGTGAGTTCGGTCATTTGTATAGGAGGTACCAGAAGGTGTGTGTCAAATAGTTAAGTTTTCTATGGTTTTGCCTCATATCACAAAAGAAATTTATCGACTAAAGTATGGTTTACACGCTATCTACCCATATCTACTCATATCCCCTCAACAACATGAGCGAGATAGCCTAATTAGAAAACATGTAGGAGTAAGCAAAGACAAACACTACAAAATTATAGCAAAGTAATATTGAATTATTGGAAGGTGGATAGGAAATCAAAATGTACTGATTTGACAGGAGATAGGGGATATGGGTGGATAGCGTGTAAATCAGCCTTAATTTTCATTACCCCCAGAGTGTCAGTTTGAAAGTTTTTTTTTTAAATTATTTTAACGTAACCGACACAACATTATTTAGAAGCTTGTGGGCATGACAGCGAAAATAATGTAAGCGACAAAAATACCCGTTAAGTTGTGTATATGTAAATAAAACCAATTTTATCATAAATATTAGACAAAATAAAGCTTACATTTTAAATTTCACGGTAATACTTAGACCAAAAGCAGAGATAATTAGAAAAAACCTTCTCCTGTAAAATTTTGTTTTTGTCGCTTACACTATTTTGGCGGTAAGGGCTCGATATGTATGTAAAACGTATGAGTAATACTAATGTTATGCAGATTTTATATTAATCATACACACTTCTTTCCAATATTGTGGATTTATGGTTTATTAATAATAATAAACATTTTTAGAAGATTTCATTGTTCTGTTTGTTATAAAAAGTCTACAGTTTTAGCTAAAATAAATTCCAAAGTAGATAGACGAGTAATAAAATTATTTTAGAAACAAATTAAGTTCTTTATTACATATAATTTTTTTAATTTGATTTTAGATTTGCAAAATATACTATCGATTTACTGTTCTCAACTTTATCCTCAAATTACAAATTCGTATAAAGGTATTCATTCATTCAATCATTCACTTTGATATTTGATGAAACACTGTGGAAAACCGGGAATACCGTTTCCCGGGAAATGAGGAGCACTAGTTGACATGGAAAAGCGCAACATTGACATCATCATCCTATTTGACATACCGCAACAATTTTATGGTGCTCTTGCCCTCTCACACTCTCTTGCTTCAAATAGCCCCCACCCCATCCCATGCACACAAGACCGTTAACGTGTGCACGTGTGTAAGTGAATGTGTGTGTGTGTGTGTGTGTGAGTGCAGTTAATACGAAATGCATTAAAAAAACTTATTTTGTTTTCTACATTTCATTTCAACATTGGGAGTGAATTTTCATTTTTCTTGCTGCTTTTTTTGTTTTTTTTTCTGTTCGTTTTTCTAAAATTGAGGTCATTTTAAAATAATGTTTTAAACGATATTTTTCCATTTGCTGTTGCTGTCGTCGTCGTCGTCGTAGCTGGTGCCTTCCACGTGTTGTTGTTGTAAAGTGTGCATGCTATGCTCATTTGTTTTTGTTGTTGCCTGCATATGAGTTTTTCGCCGTAGTCGTATTTGGTTTGTGTAGTTGTTGTTGGTGTTGTTTTAGTTGTTGTCGCTGTTCACTTTTCATTATTTTTCACTTCGTTGCTGTGTGTAAAGTTTGTTGTTACATAAGCTTTTTTTTCCACTGCTTTCCTATGCATTGCCTGCAGCAGCAGTAGGTGGGTATTAACAGCGGCAGCAGGGTAAAGTGGGCAGCTTGGTGTAATGTGTTGTGTGTGTGGGGCAATTCTAATGTTGTTGTATAGTGTTGCCATAGGTTGATATTTGTACTAAGAATGTTCAATGGGCCCTGGAATGTGCCAACCAGTGAACCAATCCGATCCTAAATTATAATGCTTGAAATTTTGTTAAAATGAAAAAAAGACGAAAAAAGGCAATAGTGTAGAATTTGGGGCGAGAGCCTCAAATGAAAAGAAAATATGCCACGCATCCCTATATACGCGCTTAAACGTGAAAATCAAGGTCAAAAATGGCGCCGGGACAAAAGGGAGCACCTTGGGTTCTATGATGACCTCTTATGTGAGGGTACTTAAATAAAAGATATTTTCAAGACGAATCCAATGGTGTCTTTTTTAAGACAATGCGGCTTTTTTGGAGCCATAGGAAACCAAAAAGCGTACCTTTGGGTATGATTTGTCATATTGTGTGGCTGCTAAAAAAAGCCACCAAAACGGCCACGGATCGACTCGCCGCCGCTTCTCACTCGGTCGGCTTGGATTTCTGGTGTCAACGTTAGGGGGGTGGCAAAACATTAATTACTTCAGAAGACCCTGGTTGGACCTACAATTTAGTAGCTCAAAAGACAAATTTTTTTTAAATTTTATTTTCAAATCACTGACAGATTCCATATTTTTGCTATAAAAAGTATTGTTCTAATAATAAAAATTAACACTAAATAAACCTTTTGCCTACATCGTAAAATTTTGTCATCATTTATTTTACTTTATAATTCAACAGAAGTTTTTAAAATACCAGGAGTTTTAGAATACTATTAATTTCTTTTTTAAACCTATGCCTACTGTATCAGCTTTATTTTAAACAGGGCGAAGCATCCATTTAAACATTCCTTTAGGCCTTTATCGGCCTTATAAAAGACCTAGAGCATACCTATTAATAAACACTTATTAATGTTTTATGAAACAGTTATATAAGTTTTCATTCTACCTATAAACTTATAGGTGGTACGCACATTTTTTATTTTAGTACTCTTTTTTGCAATTATGCACATTTTTTTATTCTGGTACTCTTTTTTGCTATTTTCAATATGTCAAATAAATTTAAATTACTATATTCTATCTGTCGTTAACAAAAGAAAATATTTTCATATTGGTATTAACTTCAAAACCACCGTTTGTTTACAATTTCCAATTCCAACATCACATCAATTGTATTAAATTAAATGCTAACCCTATCGCTAATGCAATTTTTTCCCGTATTGGCAACACTATGAATAAAGCATAAAGCTCTCCCCACTGACGTTTGTCAATGTTGATGACTGAGTCTGTTTAGTGTTTCCCTTTTTCTTCTTCCCCAATGCCGATAGCAACAACAGTCAGAGTCAGAGCCAGCCAACCAACAACATCATCATCATCACAACCATCGTCGTCATCCTCATCGTGTACTCTCGTCGCGTTTGTTTACTGCATGGCCGTTGTTGTTGTTGCTGCTGTTGTTATTGGTGTGCGCACTGGTTGTGTTAGCTTTTATCATGTGTTTTTATTTTATTATTGTATGGTTTTTGTTTTGTTATATTTTTATGAGGTTTTTCCTATGCACAATTCATACGAAGAAGACCACGACGGCAGCGGCGGCTATGTCGACTGGTATTTTAGTATTTTCTCTATTATGTTTGTTGTAGTTGTTGTACTACGTGATGTTAAAATAAAGTTAGTGGAATGAAAACGAAGAAAACATGATACGATCAGTCAGCCAGGCCCATAGTGTTTTTTGTTTTGGCCTTCCATTGGAGATAGGGGGTGTTGGTGGTGGAGTCGTTGGGTTGAGGCATATGGTGGAGGGGGTTTTCATTGTGAAATAGGTACAATTTTGTACAGTGTTGTTGTTACATATTGGAATTTTGTGTCTTGTCAGTTGATTGCAGTAAATTCCCTTTTCTTATGGAATTGTTGTTAATTTTTTCGAAATTTTCCTCAACAACACTTTCCCTTCTTAGTTGTAAGTGCTCATAGTTTGGTATAGAGTTGCCATATGTGTAATAAGTACTGGAAGGGTTATGAAAATATGTACTGCCATCGTACGTATTATTTAGAATTTCTTTTAATATTTCGAAGCAAATCATATATTCGCAGTGACAGTATTTAATATTTACTCTCTGATTTTGAATAACAATTTCCTGCGAAATTTTCCCCTTTTCCTTATTCTCATATTCTAAGTAAAATCTCTCCGGGTTATTTTTCATTTTTCTTTATTCCTAAACAAACTTCGAAAATGGTAAAATATTCCCTGTAAGAAAGTAGGTATTACGAATTTAAATTAAAGGAAGGATTAAATGAAAAACTTACATTTAATCCAATACAATTATTGTATTAAATAGTAAAATAAATTGAACCAAAAAGTAAAATTTATTGTAGCAAAAACTACTTTTATTGTACCAAATAGTTTTTTATTTTACAAAAAGTACACTTATTGTACCACTATGTACCTTTATTGTAACAAAAAGTACTTTTGTTGTACTATATACCTAGTGCTTTTCTTGTAACAGGTAATATTTTTATTCTGCGAAAAGCTGCTTTAATTATTCACAAATTTACTTTAAAAACTTACTCCTATTGCGCCAAGGAGTACATTTATACTACCAAAAAGTACTTTCATTGTACCAAAAAGTAAATTTTAAGATCCCAAAAAGTACTTTGAATGTGCCAAACAGTACCGTTTAACATATTTACCAAAAAGTACCATTTATGCTAACAAAAAGTACAATTTATTATGCAAAAAGTTGAATTTATTGCACCAAAAAGTACTTTTATAGTTGAAGTACTGTTTTTGCGCCAAGTACAAAAAATAACATAATTAACAAACAAATTTAAAATGTGCCAAGAAAGTAAAATTTATTGTATTAAAGAGTACTTTTATTGTGTCAAAAATTCCTTTTAAAAAAGAAGTAAAATTTGTTGTATGTACCAAAAAGTTCATTTATTGCAACAAAAATTAATTTTATTGTACTAAAAGATACGTTTTATTGTATCAAAAGTAAAATTTATTGTACCAAAAAGTACAATTTATTGTACCAAAAGAACATTTTATTATACCAAAAATTACATTTGATTGTACCAAAAGTACGATTTGTTGTACCAAAAAGAAATTTTATTGTACCAAAAACTAATTTGTGTACCTACAAGTACATATTTATTTAATACAACAGCCGACGCAAAACAATTCACTGAATTCTTTCAATTCTCTCCCTTGGAATTACATTTTCGACTGTAGGAGGATTTTATTCGCCGAAAAATTCTGAATACCTTCTAGATAGCAATAGTTCTTCTGAAATTTAGAAGAAGTATTTAGAATCTAAATACAACATAGGTACTAGGTACCAACTTATTTTTCGGTATTCCAATTTGATTTCAAAACAATTTTGTTGATCTTTTCATGCACTTAGTATTTTATAAAATACATATAATCGATATTTGTTACATTGTATGTATTGCATGTACATACGTACATATGCATACATATTTTGTAACATTTTTGCATACTCATATAGTGGAACTGTACTACATTTAGTATTTCACTTTATAATTTGTGTGAATTTCCATTTCCTTTCACCGTCTCGACCCCTAATTCCATGCAGCTTTCAATAATTTCCACTGCAGCAACAGAGAAGCGCAAAAAGCAGCAACAGCCAAAAAGAACAACAACAGCAACACATGACTGCTGTTAATTTTACATTAAAATTGCATTAAAATTAATCTGGCAACCCAATTTGACTTTACTTTTGTGTTCCATTAATTTCTCATGTCATCATAATCATCATTGTAAACGTTTTCGTTTCGTCGACGTTGATGTCGTCGTCGTCGTCATTATCGTCAAACATACAACTTTTAAACGTGCATACACATACATGCAACAACAACAACCAGCAACAACAGCAGCAGCAGCAATTATTCACAACAACATTTTATATGTAGAGTGAGTGCTTCAGTGTTAAGTTGTTTTGTTTTGTTCTTCGTTTTACTTTATGGGGGCCTTTGTATGATGTGGCCTCAATAAGGCACAAAGTTGTTGTTGTTGTACACCACACTAAAAATTCACCAACTCTCTCACACATACATACATTCATCGCAAAGAGTGGGGCAAAAAGTTTGTTTGTTTATGTGGCTGCGTGTGTGTGTGTGTTTATATTTTACATATTTTCATCATTTTTCAATTTTCTCCAATGTACTTGAACACCAACAGCGGCAGCGGGACGTCAGCCAACTACAGCTAAACTACAATAGAGTGTGGCAAAGAAACGTATGTACATACAGAGTTGCCAAATTTTGCAATACTTTTGACAGCAGCAGGAATAGTAAACGATCTACGAAAATTGCTCTGAATCCAGTTGACATACTACTAAAAATGTCCTTGTTCTGTCCAACTAATTGGCCTATATCACGAAAAATGTTTATATTTCAGACAAAGGAATACTCCATCGGGACGTTTAAAATATTCCACTTGTTTTACGTTCAATTAATAGGCAAACCTAAGAAACTGGAGGTTATTTGGCCCAAGCGTTCTGGCACTCCCTACTCTGACTAAGGATGACTATAGGTCTACAATATAGACTACAGTAAACTACGGATAGGTGCACATCGCATTAATGCAAAAACCGCATAAGTGCACTGGAACTTGAAGCCATTAGCCTTTTTAATACGTTTACATACAAAAATACACAGATAAGTGCAACACGTATAAATGCAAAAACCGGATAAATGCACAACTTTTGCTAACCTGAAAGTGTTTTTTAGTACAACTTCGCATGCATAAATGCAGATCTCTCATACTACATAAATGTAGATTATGATTTAGAGAAACTGGAGAAAAAAAATATATAAAGATGAAACAAAAAACACGGTTCAAAAAAAGATTTCAGACTTTTTCAGCACACGTGGTTTAGGTGAATCGAGTTGAGTGCAATTTAAAATATATTTTGCAAAAAACAATGTGGCACAGAACTGAATATTTTTAATTTTTTTGTATGAAATATGAAAAACACTAAAACAATGAAATATAAATTTGTGATTTTATACCTTAAACTGAACTGATTTTATAAGTTTTTATGAAAAACCTGTTGTGTAATGTAATCTAAATATAAATAAAAACATTAAACAGCTTTTTATTTTAATTATTTTCTTAAAGTTCCGTCCAAACTGAACTGGTGTTACAGATTAATAAAAATAATCTAATGTTTGTATAAATGCAATAATCGTGTACTTATGCAATGTTTGTATACATGCAATAGTTGTGCATTTATCCGAGTGTTGTATAAATGCAAAAACCGCACAAGTGCACAAAAAGTCGCGCGAAAACCGATGTGCACTTATCCGTAGTCTACTGTATATGTCTTTTTTCCTACTGATACCTCTAATAAAAGTAGGTCCAACTGTGGCACAATTGTGCTCGCTCAATTCACACGCATTGTCTTTCTCTTTCACTCAGTCTCCTTATATTTTAATACAAACTAAGTTTCTTTTATGTTGGTCTGTCTCACTCTTACTAATAGCGCCTTATTTTATTTTGGAATTCTATGCTCTAAACCTAATTTCTAACATAGGTAATATGTTTTTAATTGGAACTTACCTAAGTATATTGCTTGCTTTTTGTTACCTTATATTCTTTGGTAAGAGAATTAGAATCTTTAGCGATGTCTACCCTAATTTTGGAAAGGGTCTTAGTTGGAGGATATGCGCAAATCAGGCTAAAAATTGTGTACGGTTTTTTTTTGTTTATTTCATATAATAAATAAACAATAATTTGTTGGCAATGCAAAACAATAAGTTTTAAAATATGACGTTAATTTTACTGTCTGCTCCCTATTTTTCGATCATAACAAAAATGCTTCACACCATAAACTTCAACACCTTTACTTAAAATACAGTTGCGGCAACTCTGTTTCTAAGGAACTATATAACTGCATTTTTGAGCAAAACAGTTTGTAGAAGCCATGAAAACTTAGTGTAGTGGCCATTTTGAAATTTTCACTCAGCAAACTAAACTTCATTGAACATTGAACAAACGAGGAAATCTTTCGACGGGCCGTACTAGGGAAAAGAGAGAGAGAGCGAGCAAGACTAGAAAGTAAGAAATTGCCTTCTATGTGCTCTTTGCAATTAACATAAGAAAATTATATTTTATGAAAGAGTCTTTCATTTTCACTCTTTGCGCTTATGTTGTATTTTCTCATAGTTTGCAAAGTTCATTTTACGCTCTCTCTCGGACTCTCTTGCTGTGTATTGTAGTTGTTGCTTTGTGTATTTTCTAATTGTTTTTGCGCAGTTAAGCTTTTTTATGTCTGTCGTTTAGAACTTCTACCCGATGCAAGTACTACAACAACAACAATAATAACAATCAAAATTCAACTTTACTAGTGGGGGGCAATATTTAACAATAAAAATAATAAGTGTGCTTGCTGGTGTTTCTGTTGTTGTTACTGCTGCTGCTGCTGATCTTGGTGTGAGTTTGTTTTATTAATGCTTTTTCGCCTCTGCCTCCGCGTCGTTATTGGCAATCGTGTGTATGCTAACGTTTTTAGGTTTTCGGATAAAGTTTTGTAGAAATTATCGTTGTGATATCTCAAGAGGGTTAGTTTACGTCCAAAAGACAAAAGTTGCGAGTTTCTTGTTAGCATTCCCTTTGTTATGTACGTGAGGCAGAGGAATTTCCCAACTAGTGTGAGTTTTATACATTTGATTGCTAATTTTTATTAGATGTGGTGTGTTTTTGGTTTTGTTTTAAGAATGGTCGAAGGTGTTAAATAAGGGTCGGCTATACAAAGCACAAACTTAGTGTTGGTGTGACTGGGATGTAAATATAGGTAAACTCTGTCCCGGAGTGATATTGCGATGTTATTCCTATCTAGGTATTTTAGAAAATGTAGGTATAATTTAGTATGATTAAGTTGTTAATTTTTTGAAAACATCTTTTTTTTTAAATGAATGATAAAAGGATGTGTATGAATAAAGTAAAATTATCGGCGAATAAAATACCTGAAAACATCTTTTTTTTTAAATGAATGATAAAAGGATGTGTATGAATATAGTAAAAATATCGGCGAATAAAATACCTACTTAGCGTAAATTAATAGAAAATTTTACAAATACGTACATATTTTAATAATTATTTTATGTTTTTTGTTGGATACTATGTTTTAAAAATCAAAATATAAATAAAATTTTTTTTCTTTAATAGGTACTAATTCTCAATGATACAGTAGAGGTCGAATAGGTATATCCTCTATGATGGAAACATTTTCACATAGAAGCTATTTTTGTATAAATCACCAAAAACTTGTACAAGGTGAGCCAAAAGAGTTCACCCTATTGGAAGATACTCTTATTTTTGGACTAGACTAGACTAGACAGATGTAGAATACAAGTGTACAAGCCATGGAGCGATACCCTTCCCAAGAACGCGGAATATTTTTTGCGTAACAATTCGTCTGTGGAGTTGGCGCAGCACGATTTCCGTCGCCGATTCTCCGGCCGTCTGACATCAACTGCGCAAACACTGCGCTGTTTGGCCACCAACCTTGAAGAGTATGAGAAACACGAGACGTTGGCAGGAGTGGCCGGCCCTGGAGCGCCCGTGCCTCGCAATCAGCCATCAGCCGGTCGAACCTAAGGCGAATTTTGGTCAAAGACCTGCGCATGTCCCCTTACAAAGTCCAGTCCGTGCATCAGCTGTTGCCTGTCGACCTCCAAACGCGTGTAACGTACGCCTAAGCTATCCTCAATCTCGAGGACGAAATGGATGATTTTTCCACCAAACAGTAGACGGTGCCCGCTATAGGGCCATATTAACCTAGTTTTTTTTTTGCCGCTATTGAACGGAGCAACGGCACAAACTGCGCGAGCCATAACCGAAATTGTCAAGGCGAATTAGAAGTCTCGTGTTTATGTGAACAAGAACAATACCCTGAAGGCCCTCAAGGACATTCTACACGAGTGCAAGAATCTGTCGCCCGAAGTTCTCGCCGATGTGGTAAAAAATCAAATAAAACGAGCCCGTACACTCAAAAAAAAATCAAGTATTCCGTACTTAAATCATTCCCAAGCAGTGGCAAAAGTACGGTAACTACGGATTTTCTTAAATCTAGAACAAAATGCTTGATCCAAGAATGGAAAAACCTGATTATTTGTAGATGATATAAATATATACAATTCTTAATAATAGATGACATTAAGCCTGATGGGGCTTGATTTTTATTAAATAATATGCGGATAGCTAATTAGGTAGTTGCCAAAATATCTAATCAGTACCCTTTTGCTTTGCTTTTTTACTATCATTACAAACTCTAAGTGTTATAATCTCCACGAAATTATTGAGAAGTCAAAACACACTGGTGCGAAAATGGCATCAACGAAAATCACACGTCACTTGATTCGCACAAGCTCTTAAGATTTCCATACTTAATTAAAGAATTTATACGCTTAAATTCAAGTACGATTTTTGCATAAAATAAGAATTTTAAACTTAGATTTAGAATGCGACTTATTGTGGGGAGAAAATATTAAGCTAAGAGAGTAAATGTCATTTCTCTCCCAAACATTTTTTTCTCAGAGATTTTTGTAAGATTTTTTATTCTTACTTTGAGTCAGATATTACTAAATATTTATTCTAAGAATTTTTTACTTGATTGTTGACAAGTTCGTTCTTAATATTCTACAATTTAGTTCGTACATACTTAATTGGAGAATTTCATTCTTATTTTAATAATTTCTACAGAGATCAATGTAAGATTGGTATTCTTACTTTAAGTCAGAAAAAACTTGATATTAATTCTTAGAATTTTCACTTCAATGTTGAGAAGTTCTTTCTTAAATTCTGTTATTAAGTTTGTACAAACTTTATTGGAGAATTTCATTCTTATTGTAACAACTTCTACGCACGAGGATATTACTTATAATAATCATACGCCACCATATAGTATTTTTGTTATGTCAAACAAAAGAGCCTTAAACGTGACAAATTCCACTATACGATACTTACTAACTTCAAATCGATAGTAAGTTATTATGGCATGTAACTTGACAAAACGAATGATGCAGAACTTCGTTTTGGAGCTACTTCCACGTGCAGTTCTCTGAAATGAGTCCCAAATCAATGAGCTGAAAAATGTTGTACTGTGTAATTAATAAAAATTATATTACCTTCGGATTCGGCTGGCATTTAACTTATTATCTTCGGTACAACCATTGATCATGTTTTCTGGTATATCTACTAATACAGTCGGATAAATGGTTCTTGAATTATGCTAAAATCTGTGAAACCACATTTTAAAAAAATATAAAAATTAAAAAAAAACACATTTCCATAGAAAACAAACAAAATAATGCACCAAAAGAATATTATAGTGATATCAATATAGGTATTTTTTCTTTTGTTGTATAGTGAAATTTTAAGTTTGAATTATGATCCTAACTAAAAACATTTTTTCTGCCTAGTGTTATAGCAACCAAAAAAGCCTCTTCTAAACTTTAAAATTATTGCTTAAAACAAAACAAAAAATTCTTCGTTACGCATTTAGAACTTTAAATTGTAGAATTATTGCCGCCTAGTCAATTGTTGTTTTTGTAGCTTTAACGTTGTCCGACTGGCCCACTAAATTAATGGGTGCTGGTTTAGAGGGGTTGATCGGGGAAAGGAAATGCGGTAAAAGTACTCGTATCCAACATTAACCCACAGCCAGCTGAACTTGCACATTATTTTGCTTCTTAAGTGTGTTTCGCGTTATCTTTTCGCATAACTTTGTTGTTGCGTAGAGAGGAAAAACTTTTTTTCGATTTTTTAGTTTAAGCTTCCTCGTTTTGTTGTAATATTATGTGGGCATTGTTGTTGTTGCCGTTGTCGTGGTCGTTTTTTTTTTTTCAAATTGTTTACATTAGTTAAGCATTTCTTGTTGCCATCATCGTCGTCGTCGTCGTTGTTGTTATTGTTGCTGGCCAGTAAACGACCTTAAAAATGCGTCAATCGTTCCAATTCCATTTGGCGGCGCTGAATGTTAAGCGTCTCAGGCTTTAAATGGGAGCGTTTAGCGTCTGGCGCACATTGTGCGTGTGCTGTGATTTTTGTATTGTTTAAAACTTTGTCACTTCAGAGCGTGTGAGGGTTTTCTGTTTCTTCTTCCTCTACGTCGCCGTCGTGGTATTATTTATGAATTTGCAATCTATCAACTGCTAAGGCGGGGGCGGGGAAGGGTCTCAAAAGTTTACACTATATAAAATCTATTTTAACCGCATTTATTATTGTTTTATTCAAAGCTTTGCCCTGATCACCCCTCCACCCCCACGATCATAGTACTGGTCTTCTGCTGCTGCTTCTTGCTTCTCGTCTTTAACGTCATAGCCAATGCTGCGAGCGTCGTGTGTGTGTGTGTGTCGTTTCGTTCCGTTTAGTTCATTGAACTTATCGCGTTTTTATTTTATTTATTATTACTTTTTTTGTGTCGTTCTTCTCGATTTATAGGCGACCAGCGTCAGCGACATAGGCAAAGTCGGCGGCGGCGGTATTGAAATGATTGACTTTCCTTTGTTGTAAAGCACTAAACAAAACCAACAATAACTAATAGAGAGTCAATCTAGTAAAACTACAAAGTTGTTAATTAAAAAAACGCTTACACAAAATAGTTTATAGCCGTTGTTAATCATAAGTTTTGTTGTTGTATTGTCTAACTGACACACTCATACACACACACGACAGAATTGTTTGCATTTAAAACTACTTTTTTCGTTAATAGGTATTTTTATGTTGTTTTTTTTTGCATTTCAGATTTTCGTTACGTTGAGATATTTTGCTTAGAGCATTGACACACAGCCCCGGTCAGACAGACATCGAAGGTAAGTCTTGTAATTTTTATGGTTTTAATATTGTTGTTGTTGTAATAAAGGTATTCATACATAGATACAAGGATACGGATTTGTTAAAGAAAATCATACATACATTAAGGACACTGTGGGCAAATTATACTCTGAACATTTTTTAAAAAAAAAGAATAATACTGATGCATTTTACTTGGGTAGTAACTGTATGCTTATATTTAAAAATTGTACACGTCACAGAAAATATAACACAGTGCAACACTTGATTTGGGACTCAATTCTGAGAACTGCACATGAAAGTAGCCCCAAAAAGAAGAAGTTCTGCATCATTCGTTTTGTCAAGTTACATGCCATAATAACTAAATATCGATTTGAAATTAGTAAGTATCGTATAGGAGAATTCGTCATTATTTAGGGTCTTTTGTTTGACATAACATAAATACTATATGGTGGCGTATGATTATCATAATAAATATTCCACATAAATCATACGCCACGGAGTACAACAGGTTAATGTAACTGCTACAAAATAAACCAATTTCAAAATCATTTGATGAATGTAAAAGTGAAACTGTTGCTTATGTAGGGAAACGTTATGTAAAGAGATTCAAGGAATTGCAATTCTTAATTTTTTTTAAATTTGTCGAACAAAAAAAAACTTACTAACTTCAAATCGATATTAAATTATTATGACATGTAACTTGACAAAACGAATAATGCAGGACTTCTTCTTTTTGGGGTTACTTTCACGTGCAGTTCTCAGAATTGAGTCCCAAATCAATGAGCTAAAAAATGTTGTACTGTGTTATAAAACCTTACTATGTCTACAGAAATATTTCCATTCGTAGACATTTGATTGATTAATATGAGAAGTTTTTTTGTAAATGAAATAGCGTCATAGACACACATATATTATGTATGTACATTAGAGGGGGTCAATTTTTTATCTCGACCAAGCGGTTATCAAAATCATAATCTATGATGAATTCTAGAAAAATTTGTTTAAGAAACCATGGACCTTAAATCAAATTCGAACCGGTTTTAACGGGAAACTTTTCATATGGGTGAAAAAACAAGCCCTCAACTGCCCCGGAATCGCCCCTATAGGGTTCAAATGTGTGACCGACACCCAGTCCTCCTAACATTTTTCACAAACATACCTATTCCCCATCTTCACCCCTAAGGGGGCTTCCATACAAAAATCAAATATTTATAAAATCTGTTCCCACCGCCCTAACTGCCCTAAAGGTGCCCCTAGAGGAGTCCAATATGTAACCGACCCCAATACTATTGCAACGCCAACAATTTCGTAGATCATATCTACCCTCTATCTTCAACCCTTATGGTAGTACCCATACCTATACCACAAAGTACTTTCAAAGTACCAACAAATACTTTTATTGTAGGAAATAGTACATTTATTGTACCAAAAGGTACGTTTATTATACGAAAAAGCCAAAATTTTTTGTACCAAAGATTACTTTTATTGTACCAAAGAGTACATTTGTTATTATACCAAATAATACTTAAATTGTACAAAAGGTACATTTGTTGTAACAAAAAATACGTACTAATATCACAAAATGCTTCAATGTACCAGCAAGTACTTTAATTGTACCAAAAAGTACATTTATTGCTCCAAAAAGTACCAAATGTACCATTATTGTACCAAAATGTACGTTTATTATGCAAAATAAAAGTACATTTGTTGCACTAAAAGCTACAATTTCTTGTACAAAGTACAAAGTACTTTGAATGTACTAACAAGTACTATTATTTTTCCAAAAAGTACATGTGTACCAAAAGGTACATTTATTGTAGCAAAAAGTACAATTTTTTGTATCAAAAAGTACTTTAAGTGTATCAAAAAAGTCTTTCAATGTACTAAAAGACAATTTATTGTACCAAGAAGATTGTTTTAATAGCGCCAAAAATTACAGTTTATTGTACCAAACAATACAAAGGGTAATTTTTTGTACCAAAAAAAGGACTTTTATTGTGCCACAAAGTACATTTATTGTACCGTAAAGTGTATTTATTGTACTAAAAAGTACTTTTATATCACCGAATATACTATTAATGCGCCGAAAAGGACTTTTATTGTAGCAAAAAGTTATTTTATTTTACCAAAAAAATACTTTTGTTGTAACATAAAAGTACATTTATTGTACCCAAAAGTTATTTTATTTTACCAGGAAGTACTTTCAATGTACCAAAAAGTAATTTTTTTTACCAGAAGGTACCAAAGTTGATTTTGTTGAACTAAAGATGTACTTTTATTGTACCAAAAAGTACTTTTGTTCTACCAAAAAAGTACTATTATTGTACCAAACGGTTATTTTGTTGTACCGAAAAAATTATTTATTTTGCGATAAATTACATTTATTGTACCAAAAGGTACTTTTATTTTAACAAAATGGTAGAATTTGTTTTACCAAAAACGTACAATTAATTATTCAAAAAGTACATATATTGAGCCAAAAAAAAAACGATTTAGTGTACCACAAAGTACTTTTGTTGTACAAAAAACGTTTAATATACTGTAGCAAAAAGGTTAAATTTTTTGTGCTTATAAGTTACAATTTGATGTATTTATT
This sequence comes from Muscina levida, assembly GCA_964034835.1. Classification (NCBI taxonomy): domain Eukaryota; kingdom Metazoa; phylum Arthropoda; class Insecta; order Diptera; family Muscidae; genus Muscina; species Muscina levida. Next base: position 11,620,331 of record OZ035884.1, read on the forward strand.
AAAATGTACTTTCAATGTACCAAAAAGTTTATTTATTGTACCAAAAAGTACATTTATTATACAAAACGTACTAGCAATGTCAAAGAAATGTACACTTTTGTTGCTTCAAAACATAACTTTTTTTATCAAAAAGTTATATGTATTGTTTTACCAACGAGCAAAGGCTGTTTTTAACTCGATGATATTTTTAACATTAACATATGTTAAACAGAATTATTTTCTAAACCTATTGCGAAAAATAAAACATAATACATTTTTGTTTTTTAATATTTATTAAATTTATTTGCCATAATGGTATAGTTTTTAGCTTCGAGTAATCGGAACACTTTATCTGCGGAATAGAATCTCCATTAAAAAGGCAGACAGTTCATACCATTGAAAATAGCCTAAGAAGTCTAACAAGTAATCTGTAAATGATTTCTTTTTTACCCGATGGGTATTTGCCCGCTGGGTATTTGTCCGATGGGCATTTGCCCGATGGGTATTTGTCCGATGGGTATTTGTCCGAACGGTATCTTCCCGATGAGTATCTTCCGAATCGGTAAAATCAAGATTGAGATAATACAATATAGGATTTACCAAAACCGGTGCAGTATTGTCATGATTATAGATTTCATACGATGATATAGGATCCATCTCCATATAAACACAGCACACCATGATGTTGTTATTTTTTGTTATAGTTGTTATTGATCACTTTCGTTATGTTTTTTGTTACGTTTTAAATTGTGCGTATGTATTATTTTTGTATTTTTATATCTATGTTAGAGATATGGGTCACGCACGCTTTGACATCACAAACAGAACTAACCGTGTTGCGTTCTTTACACATAACATTCACTGCCCGAATAGATTTTTCCGGTTTGAAGGTATGTTTACAGAGAACAACAAAAAGATATTGAAAAGTTATGTTGGGTCAACGCGTGGGTATGTGAGATAAACACATACCTAACTCCATACAGCCAACCTTACTTCAAAACATTTCCTTTAAAATGAGTTACCTGTGTATACATTTTTCCTGGGCATAAAAAGTAGAGAAATTCCAAATATGTATTCAAAATCAGATGTTTTTCTTCGGCAGTTGTGTTGTGACTGAGAATTTGCCAACAAATTTAACAAATATCAGGAAGTTAAGAAAAAACCACTTTTTGGTACAATAAAAGTACTTTTTGGTACTAAAAAAATAATTTTTACACCTATTTATGTACTTTTTGGTGAAATAAAATTTCCTTTGGCAGAATGAAAGTACTTTCTGGTACACTGAAAGTAATTTTTGGAACATCGATAGTACTTTTCGGTACAATAAAAGTACATTTTGGCACGTTTCGATACAACAAAAATACTTTTTGGTACAACAAAATTACTTCTTGGTACTATAAAATGAATTTTCAACAAAATTAAACTACCTTTTGGTACAATAAAATTTCCTGTCGGCAGAATAAAAGTACTTTCTGGTATACTGAAAGTACTTTTTGTTACAATAAAAGAACTTCTTTGGACAATGAATGTTTTGTTTGGGTACAATAAATAAATGTACTTTTTGGTATAATCAATGTACTTTTAAGCATAACAAGTGTATTTTGTGGTACTATAAATTGTAGTTTTTGGTATAATAAAAGTGATTATTGGTACAATGAAATTATTTTATGGTACATCAAAATTTAGTTTGGGTACATTAATTTGTTCTAGATTATTGTGCCAAAAAGCTAGATTTATAGAACTTTTACTGTAACAAAAAGTTTATTAAACCATGAAGTACTTTTACTTTACCAAATTGTACTATAATATTACCAAAAGGTAGTAAGTACTTTTTTTTTACAAAAACGGAGATTAATTGAACCAAAAAGTACTTTTATTGTGCGAAAGATACTTTTAATAGTACTTTTATTGTACCAAATAGTGCAATTATTGTTCCAAACAGTAATTTTATTGTCTCAAAGAGTACTTTTGTTGTGCCAAATTGTACAATTATTGTACCAAAAGTACTTTTATTGTCCTAAAAAGTACTTTTATAGCACTTTGTAGTACCATTATTGTTGCAAAAAATATTTCTACTATTTTTGTACCAAAAAGTACTATTAATTTACCAATAAGAACTTTGTTTGGATCAAACAGTATTTTTTATTGTACCAGATAGTACTGTTATTGTACTACAAAGTACTTTTACTTTTACCAAAAAGTACTTCTATTTTGTTTGTTTGTTTGAACAATAAGTACTTTAATTATACCAGATAGTGCTATTATTGTACCAAAAAGTACTTTTATTGTACCAGAAAGTACTATTATTTTATCAAATATGACTGTTATTGTACCAAAGAGTACTATTACTTTACCAATAAGCACTTTGTTTAATCCAAAAAGTTATTTGATTGTACCAAAAAGTACTATTACTTTGCCAATAAGTACTTTGTTCTAACAAAAAAGTACTTTTATTGTACCAGATAGTACTATTATTGTTTCAAAAAGTAGTTTTATTGTAACAAATAGTACTTTTATTTTACCAAAAAGTACTTTTATTTTTCAAATAGTGCTATTAGTGTACCAAAAAGTACTATTTATTTAACAATAAGTACTTTGTGTGAACCATAAGTACTTTAATTGTACCACAAAGTACTCTTATACTACCAAAAAATACTTTTATTGTATCACGCAGTACTTTTATTTTACCAAATAGTGCTTTTATTGTCCCAAAAAGTACTTTTACTTCACCAAATAGTACTCTAATTGTATCAAAAAGTACTATTACTTTATCAATAAGTACTTTGTTTAAACCAAAAAGTAAGTTTATTGTGCCAGATAGTACCATTATTTTTCCAAAACGTAACTTTATTGTAACAAATAGTACTTTTATTGTACCACAAAGTGCTCTTATTTTTCCAAATAGTACTTTTATTTTTCAAATAGTGCTATTAATGTACCAAAAAGTACTATTACTTTACTAATAAGTAATTTTAATGTACCACAAAGTACATTTATTTTACCAAATAGTAATATTGTTGCTAAAAGAAGTACTTTGTTCGGTCAAAAAGTTATTTTTATTGTACCACAAAGTACATTTATTTTACCAGAAAGTACTTTTACTGTACCAATAAATACATTTATTGTGTCTCAAAGTTTTTTTATGTTACCAAAGAGTACTATTATTGTACCAGATAGTACTATTATTGTTTAAAAAAGTACTTTTATTGTACCAAATAGTACTTTTATTGTACCACAAAGTACTCTTATATTACCAAAAAGTACTTTTAGTATACCACACAGTACTTTTTTTGACCAAATATTACTTTTATTTTACCAAAAAGTACTATTACTTTACCAATAAGTGCTTTGTTTGGACCAACATTAATTTTTATTTTACTAGAAAGTACTATTATTGCACCAAAAAGTATGTTTATTGTACCAGAAAGTACTTTTATTTCACCAAATAGTACTCTTATTGTACCAAAAAGTACAATTACTTTAACAATAAGTGCTTAACTCGAACCAATCATCATACCTACCACAATTAGTACTTCAAAAAGAGATCTTCAGTAACCGGTTTGCCGGACTGACCTTGGGGGATTTCCCGTGTGCTCTTAAACGCATAGAGTTATTCCTGTTTTCTTTGAGAAAACCCTAACCTATAGAGATTTGTTGACTCATCTAGCGAGCAAATACTTGGAAACGTTGCAAATATAGAATCATAAAACCTCAACGGGGAAAAAACTAATTTGTTTGACATTAACATTGAAGATATTTGAAATGTTTTTTTTTACCTACCAGTGTTATTCTAATGAATTTCTAAGTAATACATCATTAAGTGTCTTGTCAATGCCCCCTGTCCTTCTCATCCGCCATTTGCTCTTCCCAGAGGTAATAACTCATAAAAATCAATCATAAAACTGCTACGAATTAGTGTGCGCTGGAAACTGGCTGAACTTCGATTACAGGTAATAGAAAACGGCAACAACAACAGTGAGTCTTTATGGTTTAAACACTGTTGTCGTCGTTGTTGTTGGTGTTGGCAACAATGGAAAAATCAACTGTTGCCTGTCGCTTCAGGTATCTTTTGCTTGTCTTACCCGTAGCCGAACCACCTACACGTGTGCAAGTACTAAAATGGACAGATGTAAAAAACAGCAACAACAACAACTGGAAAATATTTCATACTACATACATACAAGCAAACGGAATGGCAAACATTCAAATCGCAACTTAAGTATATTTATGTACGACGCTCGGACTGGTGGACGGACGAACGGTCGAACGTATCGTCTTAATGTTTTGCTGGCTGCATGACCACCATAAAGATGTGGATTTGACTATAAAACAATGATGCACTCAAAGAAAAGTGGTGGTTGGTGGATGCATACGAACAGGCATGGAATGACCAGCATGCCAAGTCAATTGCTGCCTTCTTGTAGCAAGTACTTGCAAATAAAATATTTTTTTGTTTTATTTTATTCTTATCCCAAAATTTTTCTCTGAGTGTAAACAACGTACAAACATAAATACTTGTAATACTTATGTGTGATGGTGGTTTGTCTGTGTTTTGTTTGTCAGCTTGTTCATTTGTCGTTTGCTCGGTTATTTGTTTGATTACTGTTATATAAATGTTAATATTGTTGTTTAACAGAAATTGTTTATAAATCTCACACACACACACACATTATAGACATATGTTTACATACACACGATCATACATCACACACATACATATTTATCTACATATAGACACACATTAAAATTACGTCGCAGTTTCATAAACTTTATGAGAAGTTGTAAAAAAAAAAACAAAATCAAAAACCCCCCTTCACCCCCCACGACATCAACAACAGTAGTTGTAAAATTGACAGCAATCGCACAGCAGCAGCAGCCTCAGTCCCCACAGCGAGCGGATAGCTAGCAATCGTATTATGAGTCGCAAATGTTTCTAAAAAAAATATATTATTAATAAACTAAATCGACAATCCGACACCGACACCGCACTCCTCAAATCCCCTTTCGGACGTTTTACCCCCTTCCCCAATTCACTTGGAGGAACACCACCACCATCTATTTTGTTTTTGTTGTTAAGGCAGAAAATCTTGTTGTTCAGTCAAGCTTAAGAAAAATACTGATAATAATTCTTTTAGATGTTTGAAGTGGAAATCTAGCGATAACTACATTAGATGTTTGTAATATTCTCGTATTAATTCCAAGTTTTCGTCTTAGAAACAAAACAAAAACACTGTACAAGATTAGTAAAGCATTGACATTGAACATGGTGGCGAACAGTGGACAGTCGGGTACGGTTGAATGGTAAACTATTTTAGCAGTTTTCATATACATACATGTGTTTATATTGTATATGCAAAATCTGTAATATCGGAAGTTTGAAAGCTAAGAATTTTAAAAATACCGTTTACATGAACTGAAATTTTTTGAAATTCTGTAATAGTGGTTATTTTGGATAATCTTTACTCCGTGTTGGTAAAAGATATTATAAGTATGATTATTTTTGTAATTTATTGATAAAGTTATACAGTTTTGATTGATAAAACATAATAACTAATGTATTTTAAATAATTAAACAAAAGAATTTTTTAATCAAAATAGTTTAAAAAAAATTTAAAGAAAGAAACAATTTCTTGTCCCACATTTAAAGTACTTTTTGTTGTAATAAAATTACTTTTGGTTGCTATAACGGAACTCTTTGACACAAATAATGTACTTTCTGCTACAGTTTAAGTACTTTTCGGCGGAATAAAAGTACTTTTTGGTGAAATAAAAGTACTTTTTAGTAGAATAAAAGTACTTTTCGGTGCAATAAATGTACTTTGAAGTAGAATAAAAGTACTCTGTAGTAGAATAAAAGTACTTTTTGGTGGAATAAAAGTACATTTTAGGTGAATAAATGTACTTTTAGGTACAATAAAATTAATTTTGGCAAACTGAAAATACTATTTGACAAATAAAAAATTCTTTCTATTACAGTTAATGTACTTTATGGTACAATAACAGCAAAAATAAACTTGTTGACTTGTATTTTATAAGGAAAATTTTTGATGCAATAATTTGTACTTATGTGTGAAATAAAAGTACTTTTTACAATAAAAGTAATTTTTAGTTCAATTAAAATTCATTTTAGTACAATAAAAGCTCTCTAGCTGTATTACCGGAAACCGCAAATCCAAAAAAAATATGTTTCCTATTGCAACCACAATTTTTTTTCTCACATTTAAAGTACTTTTTGTTGTAATAAAATTACTTTTGTTTGCTATACAAGTACTTTTTGACACAAATAATGTACTTTCTGGTAATGTTTAGGTATTTTTAGTTGAATAAAAGTACTTTGTATTAGAATAAAAGTACTTTTTGGTGGAATAAAAGTACTTTTAAGTAGCATAAAAGTACTTTTTAGTAGAATAAAAGTACTTTTCGGTACAATAAAATAAATTTTGGTACAATAAAAGTACATTTTGACACAAATAAAAGTACTTTCTGTTACAGTTGAAGTTCTTTATGTTACAGGTTAAGTACTTTTTGGTACAATAAAAGTACGTTTTGGTACAATAAGAGTACTTTTTGGTACAATAACAGTACTTTTTGAAAAAAGTTCTTTTGATATCATTACTTCTAAGTACAAAAATAAACTTTTTGACTAGTATTTTCTAAGAAAATTTTTTGATACAAAAATTTGAACTTATGCATAAAATAAAAGTATTTTTTTTTACAATAAAAGTAGTTTTTGGTTCTATAAAAGTACATTTTGGTACAATAAAAGCAATTTTTGGTAAATGGAAGTACTTTTCGAATGAATTAAAGTAAATTATAGCAAAATAAAAGTACTTTTTGGTGCAGAAAAATAATTTTTGTTAAAATTTAATAATTTTTTTAATTTTTATTATAAGAAAGGTACTTTTTATTAGTACACTTTGGTAGAATAAAAGTACTTTTTGGTACAATGAAATTAATTTTGGTTGCAATAAAAATACTTTTTGGCATAAATAAAAGTACTTTCTGGTACAGTTTAGGAATGTTTTGGCACAATAAAAGTAATTTCTGGTACATTAAACTTTTTGGTACAATTTAAGTTCTTTTTGAAACTATTAAAAAACGTTTTGGTACAATGAAAGTACTTTTTGGTACAATAAGAGTACTTTTTGAAAAGTTAAAGTACGTTTGGGTACAATAAAAGTTCTTTTGGTTTAATAAAATTACTTTTTGGTACAAAAAATTATTTTTCGACTAGTATTTTTTTGGTACAATGGCAATAATTTTGGTACCATAAATTGTACTTTTTCGTTCAATAACAGTATTTTTTGCTACAATAAAATGCTTTTGTTCGTTTTTGGTGAAATAAAAATAGTTGTTGGAGCATTATATGTACTTTTAGGTAAGATAAAATAAAAAGGTACAATAAAATTTCTTTTTGGAACATTTTAAACTCATTAAGGTACCATGAAAGTTATATCTGGTACAATAATATAGTTTGGTATAATAGATTAAATAAAAGTACTTTTTGGTACACAAAATAACTTTTTATACAATAGATTTTACTTTTTGTGGAAAAGTACTTTTTGGTTAAGTAAAAGTACTTTTTTGTGCAATGAATTGTAATTTTCTGCTTTTTTGGACAAAAAATTGTACCCTTTTACCTTACAATATAAGGAATTTCTATTACATTGAAAGTAAATTTGATACAATGAAAGTACTTTTGGAAAAATTTAAGTACATTTTGGGTCAATAAAAGTTCTACTTGTACTTTTTGTCCAAATGAAAGTTCCTTTTGTTACAAACAAAACAAAAAAACACTTTTCGATGCAAAAAATTCTTCTTTTTGCAAAAGTACTTTTTGGTAGAATTAATATTTTTTGTAAAGTTAAGAATATTAATGTACTTTGTGGTACAATAAAATGCCTTTATGGTGCAATAAATTGTACCTTTGCAAAAACAAAATCAAGTAAGATAATAAGCTCAGATATCCTTCACCATTTTATTAAGGGTATTCGTGATCATAAGTATTTGGTTAAGTACTGCAGTATTTTTAATTATTTTAGTATTTGAAGTAAGTTTCATTACTTAAAAAACAAAACACATACCAAATTGCTACAAAATTTTTTTTTAAAATATTTATTACAAATGCTCCAGACACTTAAGATCGTAAATAACTCAATTATGTTTAAATTCTTGTTTTTAATCCCAAAAAGGGGAGTTGGTATGATATGTGGGTTAGGGTGTTCCTTATGTGGGATTTTTGGGAATTTCGTTAAATAAAAGTTATTAGTAGCGAATTTGGACATCGAGCTCCACCTTTCGTTTGTTGTTTACAAAATTATGAATATATTGTGCGAAATTTGGAATCGATATTTAGACGTGAGAGTGTGCCGCAAAGAGGTCAAAGTTCGATTTTGCGTTCAGTTCAGTTTATCGTCGCTGAATATTTTTTGTTGTTGTAGATAGACGAGTAATATGCCGTTGAATAGGTGAAATGACAACCTATAAAAGAATATATTTGGACTTACCATATCTCTTATAAATATCGAGATATTTTATGCAAAAGTCGGTGTATATTTGAAATAAAAATTAAAAAACTTTTTTGAAACTGCTTTAGGAAGTATGTTATAGAATGTTATGTTATATATTTCAACAATTTAGCATATATCAAGTCAAAGTCTACAAAGAAGTATATGTTCATATTTTTAATATCTCTATCCTTTCCCGAGATATCAGGCTTTAAAAACCGTTAATTTGACATATAATATAGCAAATACTAATGCATCTAAACTTTAAGGTTACAGATTTATGTCTAAAATCTCTATTTTTTTTCATTATCTGAAATATATGTTCCATTTTTACCATTAAAATATTGAAAACTTCATTCAACTTTTTGGTACAACAACCTTGAAATTTGTTGGCGAAATTATTCCCAAAATTTGTTATCAAATTCTTCCCTTAATTTACAGATACATTAAGAAATAAAGGTCATCGTTTTTGTTTCAGTTTGTGGCTTCCTCCTTGTTCGGATTTTTAAAGAGATCGTGGGGCCGGCCGTGGCATTGTGGTTAGAACACGCGACTACCATGCGGGAGATCGCAGGTTCAAACCTGGCTCCAGTCATCTTAAAAAAGAAAAAAATAAATACAATTTTCTTTCATTGTCGGCTCCCCTCGAATGTTGTTTGACAGCAACTTCGCAGTATTAAGCGTCGATTCAATCGTCGTGTCTAGTAAGAGCTTCTCAAAACAGTGACGTTCGCGTTCGTCGATAAATAAGTAGGTGCCGTTAGTTGTGAATCTAAAAATAGAAAGCGTGTTAATTCACAACAACGCGAGAAGCTATTCCATACCTCATTCATGGGGTGCAAAGGGAAATTAAGTTTTTTTTTTAAGTGCCTTTTTAATGACCTTAAACATATATATTTAATAAATTTACTATATATGTGAGTAGATAAAGTTGTATTACAATGAAACACAGCTTTCCACATATCGCGATCATATTTCACTTTTCCTATATTTTTTCGCTTCCCTTTTTTTTATCTGACCTTCGGCACACCAGTTACATACAAAGATCTGATTGATTCAGTTACAACGCGCGACAAAAACCATAGATAACAACAATAAGAACAACAGCCAGCAATTCAACAACCTATTTAGATATTCATACGAAACTAATCAGAAAACAAACAATCAAGATCACAAAAGAGACCCCAAGAAGAAACGAAAAGAAAACGTTTTAATGGAAAACAGTTTAAACTTTATTGTCCGTCTGTCTGTCTGAGATGTGGCGCTCAGCGGCTGTGCTATTAGTTCGCTTGACTTTGGAATGGTCCGGAGTGTGAATATGGACGTTTTTCTATAGGTGTTGTTGTTGTTGGGACTGGTTTGGTGTGTTTGCTCTAGCTGTGCTATGTTTGACTGACTGACGACTATTCCCGTGGCCCCACCTTTTCGCGGATGGATGTTTTGCTTATATAACAGCAGCCAGTCAGCCGACCAGCCGCAGTCAAAGGCATTATCACATCCAACATCATGATAATGATCATGATGATCAATGGCTGCGGATGGATGGATGGTGGTGGTACAGTGATTTGTTATCAAATTAAAGTTTTTTTTTTTAATTTGTGGTACTTTTATTGTACTTTCATTATGCTACAAAGTACTTTTATTGAACCAAATTGTACTTTTGATGTACCAGAAATGACATTTACTGTACCAAAAATCACTTTTTTGTACCAGAAAGTAATTTTGGTGTGCTAAAAAGTACTTTTATAGCTACAGTTAGTATTTTTATTGTACCGAAAAGAAAAGTACTTTTTTACGCAAAAAAAAATTATTTTTTAATATAATAATTTTCCAAAAAGTGCATACCTACAAAAAGTATTTTTATTGTACCAAAATATACTTATACGTACTAAAAAGTATTTTTGGTGTACAAAAAGTTCTTTTCAAGTACCATAAAATACTTTTGATATGCCAAAAAGGTACTTTTATAGTTACAAAAGGTATTTTATAGTACCATAAAGTACAATTTATTGCACCAAGAAGTACTTGTATTGTACCAAAAAGTCGAATTTATTATACCAAAAAGTACTTTTAATGTACCAGAAATGACTTTTATTGTGCCAAAAAGTACTTTTTTGTACCAGAAAGTAAACTTCGTCTGCCATAAAGTACTTTTATAGTTACAAAAATAATTTTTATTGTACCAAACAGGATAATTCATTGTACGAAACAGTTCTTTTTAATGCCAAAAAGCACTATTATTGGTATAATAATTTCCCAAAAAGTACATTTATAATTACAAAAAGTGCCACTTTTGAAAAAGTATTTTGGTGCACAAAAAGTACATTCAATGTACCATAAATTACTTTTGTAATGCCAAAAAGTACTTTTATAGTTTCCAAAAAGTTTTTATTGTACCAGAAAGTACTTTTATTGTAACAAAAAAATTAAAATTTATTATACCAAAAAGTACTTTCAACGTACCACAAATGACTTTAATTGTGCCAAAAAGTACCTTTATAAAGTTTACAAATAGTATTTATTTTACCACAAAGTACTTTTAATTTATCAATCGTCCACTTAATTGGTGAAATAAAAAACAGTACTTTTATTGTACTAATTAGTATAGGTTATTGTAATTAAAAATTACCAAAAATTACTTACTGTACTAAAAGTACTTGTAATGTACCAGAAAGTAATCTTAGTGTGCCACAAAGTACTTTTATAGTTACAAAATTATGTTTTATTGTACCCTAAAGTACTATTTTGTGCCAAAATGTACTTTTATTGGTACAATAATGTTTCAAAAAGTACTTCTATAGTTACAAAAAGTTCTTTTATTGTACCAAATAGGATAATTTATTGTACCAAAAAGTACTTTTATAGTTACAAAATGTATTTTTATTGTACAGAAAAGTACAATTTATTGCACCAAGAAGTATATTTATAGTTACAAAAAACGTTTTATTGTAGTCAAAGTACTTTCACTGTGCCAAAAAGTACCTTTGTTGGAACAATAATGTTTCAAAAAGTACTTTTATAGTTACAAAAAGTATTTTAATTGTACCAAAAAGTACTGTCAATGTAACAAAAAGTACTTTTATAGTTACAAAATGTATTTGTATTATACAGAAAAGTACAATTTATTATATTGTGTCCAAAAGTACTTTTATTGTACCAAAAAGTAATCTTGGTGTACCAAAAAGCACTTTTATAGTTACATAAAGTATTTGTATTGTACCTACTTGTTTATCGACGAATGCGATCGTCACTGTTTGAGAAGCTCTTACTAGACATGCCGATTGACACGAAACTTAACACTGCGAAGTTACTGTCAACAACATTCGAGGGGAGCCGACAATGAAAGAAAATTTTTTTTTCTTTTTTTTTAAGATGACTGGAGCCCGGAGTTGAACCTGTGATCTTCCGCATGGTAGTCGCGTATTCTAACCACTATGCCACGGCCGGTCCCGCTAAAATGTACTAAAAAGAACAAAAACGTATTTTTAATGTACCAAAAATGACTTATTGTCATTTAATGTAACAACAAGTATTTTTGTACTAAAATTTTTTTTTTTGTACCAAAAAGCAACAACTATAATGTTACTTTTAGTCGATACAAAACAACCGAAGCAAAACAGATGACTTCGAATACTTTAGTTACCTCTCCCTTTCCCAACTATGTAAACGAGAACGATTTTATTTTCTGGGAATATTTAGAATTGGGCTAATAACCATTTTAGTGATTCCTTTGGAATTTTTAATTTCATTTCAGCCAATCTATAAGATTCTCATTTTCATCTCACCTAGCCACTGTGCGCTTCGACCACAGCATCAGAATCGCTGCCTCGCTTCATGGCCATAATGATGACGATCTCTTTATGGATGATGGTGGCGGCGGCGGTGATGGTGTTGGTCCGTTCATTCATCCATTTGTCCGTCCAGTGGATTTGGTCCCCTGCTCCGTTGTTTGGGGAGCTGCTCTTGGGCGATGGATGATGGTGTAAATCATATGCAAATATTGTGCCATAAAATAGATGAGAATTTCTACAGATTCCAAAGTTAACAGCCACAACAACAACAATAACAGAGGCTACACAACCAACAACAACAACAATAGCGACTACAGAAAAACCATCATATGCACAGCAAAACTTTACGTGTCAACGCGGATCTCTCTAAGGGGCAGCAAATTTGTGCTTTTCTGTGTTATATGCCAAGTGGAGAGGTACACACACACACCAAATTTTGGGATAATTGAATAAGTGTTAGAGATTTTCAATACATATGTATAGGTGTGTGTGTTAGAGTGGTGTGGGTATAACGTTTAAAATTCTGGATTATTTCGAAAATAAGTAATTTGTTGCTCCTATAAAAAAAAAATTAAAAAATCCAAAAAAAGAAAAAGAAAATATTAAAACTTGTTTTGGCGTCTTTTTTTTCGCTTTGGCTGCTGCTGAAAAATCACATTTCTTATTTGTTGCCGTTGCTATTTATTTAAATGTTATTGTTGTTGCTGCTGCTTGCTGCCCATTAAAAAACCACACAAAACATGTTGTTCGACTCTCAAAGCTGACATTAAAATTCTATTTGATTTTTGTACTTGTCAGCAGCAGCAACAGCAGCGGCTTGAAACTTGGGCGGACCCGGGCAGGAAGCGGGACAGAGTAGATGGGTTTCTTTCGCATTGTCGGTGTAGTTGTTGTTGTTGTTGGCATTTTATTTTGTGTTTCATCGTATTATTTGATTATTTTCAAAACTAGTTTAAATTTATTCTAATTTGGTTTGAGTTCTTTTTTGTTTGTTTGTTCTTTTTTCCATAATGAGTTGAAAACCGGGAGAATTTTAAATGGTATAAGAATAAAAAAAAGTGGTCAGCCCCCCCACAATCGCCACCGCCGCCATCATCTTGCTGCTTTTTAAGAATTATTACTTTTTATTATTACTTCATGTGGTCGATTGAATTTTGATCGTTTTGGCAAAATTTAACAGCTACATATGAACAACATGTGGAGGAAATTTTGGGAATAGCAATTTTAGTTAATAATCTTAGAATGTTGTTTCTTAAAATAGGCTAAATGGCTAGACTATAAGACAAAATCTGAAATATATATAGAATAATATAATTTTAAATATCGAAAAGATTGTGTTGCCTAGATATGAAGCAGGAAGCTAAAAGCAATTGCTACAAAGAACTAGACATGTAAAAAATATTAAAACAAAATGTAATCACCAAAGCAGAGCTCAAAAGAGTTATGTCTTAATATACAGTTTGACCTTTAATAGCGAAGACCACACTTGAATCAAATTAAAAGAATCGTTATCAAAATGTATTACCTGTGGAATATAATTCTCCTTTTTCAAGACCATCGGTAAAGGGAATAACAAGATATAATAAAATTACTTTGTGATACAACAAATATTGTTATTTGTACCTTTGGGACCAAAAATGGTACTATTTAGTACAAAAAATTTTACTTTTCAGCTCAATAAAAGTACTTTTTGCTACAATAAAAGTATTACAATAAGTATGATAAAATAAATTGTACTTTTTGTACAATAAAATCACTTTTTTTATACAATAAAACTAATTTTTGGCACAATCAAACAATTGAAACGTTTTGATACAATGAATGTAATTTTTGGTATGATAAATAGTTCCTTTTGATACAATAAAATTACTTCTTAGTACACTGAATACAGTTTTTGGACCAAGAAAGTAGTTTTTAATACAATAAATTGTACTTTTAGAACAATAAAAGTGCTCTTCAGAACAATAAAATAACTTTTTAGTACAATACATTTTTTAATTTTATGTACAATAACAGTACTGTAGTACAACAGTACAAACTGTTTGTGTGATAGATTAAAAGTACGTTTTGGTACAAGAATTTGTATTTATTAGTACTATAAATTATAAATTTAATGCAATAAAAGTTTTTTGTGGTACAATAACTGTAATTTTTAGTACATTAAATTGAACTTTTTGGTACAGTAAAATTAGTTTTCGACACAAAAACTTTTACTTTTGGAACAATTAATGTTATTATACTTTTTGTTACTATAAATTTTACATTTTTATACAATATATTGTACTTTTTGATACAATAAATCGTACTTTTTGGTACAATAAATAGTACTTTTTGGTACAATAAATCGTACGTTTTGGTACAATAAAAGTTTTGATACAATAAATCGTACTTTTTGGTACAATAAATGTACTTTTTGGTACATAAAAAATTTAGGTACAACATTTTTACTTTTGGTAAAGTAACAGTTCTTTTAGGTACAACAAATTGTACTATAGAGAACTTTTTGGTACAATGATTGCTATTTTTGGTAGATTAAAGCTTATTTTTTGGCTCAATGAAAGTACTTTTTGGTACAAAAAATGACTTGGTAGAATGAGAGTTGTTTTTGGTACATTTAAAAATATTTTTTTATACAAAGAATGTAATATTTGGAACAATAAAATTAGTTTTTGTACTTTTTGGTACAATAAATGTTCTCTTTAGTACAATAAATTGTACTCTTTGGCACAATAAAAGTACTGCTTTACACAATGAATTGTAGAAAAAGTACAGTAAATTGCAAATTGTAATAAAAGTACTTTTTTATATAATAAAAATAATTTCTGGCACAACTAAAGTACTTTATGGTGCATTAGAATTTCCTTTTGGTACAATAAAAGTACTTTTTGGTGCAATAAAACTGATTTCTGGTACATTGAAAATACTTTTTGTTACAATGGGGTGCAAAGGGAAATTAAGTTTTTTTTTTTAAATAAAAAGGATGGTTAAATGTTAAGGGCCGATGTTGATCTATATATATAAAAATGAAATGGTCCACGTATGTCATACCATCACTTGAGAATGGCTGGAGCGATTTGGCAGATTTTTTTTTATTCGATTCGAAATTTTCCGTAGATTGTTTGTGTTGAAAAAAATCAAATCCAGGTGGCGCTAGGGTGGATTTATATCGAAAATTTGTACGCATGTACCAATTCAACTGAAATTTAGAATGGATATTCATTTGATCATGAGAAAACATTTTATGTACAAATGGACCCGGTAGATGGCGTTGGGGTCGGTTTACAATCAAAATTTTAACGAATGGGCCAATTTAACTGACATTCAGAATCTATGTTTGTTTGATCATCAGAAAAAATCGAATGTACAAATGGACCCGGTAGATGGCGCTAGGGTGGATTTATATTGAAAATTTGAATGCATGTATCAATTTAACTGAAATTTAGTTTTATTTTTGTGGAACCTTGATAAAATTTTTTTTGTATAAATTGACCCGGTAGGTGTCGCTATGATGGAATTATAATTTGGCTGGGGTTGAATTATTTCGAAAATTTATATCAATTGTCCGATTTTACTTACACTTAAAATATATGATTTGTTTGGCATGAGAAGATTTTGAATATCGATTGTCCGATTTTACTTAAACTTTAAATATATGATTTTTTTGGCATGCGAAAAATTTGAATGTATGTTTTGAACCAGTTGCCGGTGTTTAGCTTATGATACACTTAATTTTTATGATACACTTAGTCACTTTTTTCAACATCATAGTTATTCAGAAGTCTATATATATAAAAAAGATGTACATTTTGATGTCACCACTAATTGTGACAACGGTTGACCCCATTTGTCCCAAAATTTCAGTGAAAATTAAGGATTGGCTGTAGATGGTCACCCAGACTGCAAAAAGGCTTAAAGAAGAATGACTAACTTTTATAATGGCGCACTTCCTACTGAATTAGAGAGCTTCACAAAGTTGTTTTTCCCATTTCAAAATTGTAGGGGGCAATAACGAAAATAGGAATAACTGTTGATATCACCCAGACCATACGGTTAATGGGGTTGCTGAGCCTAATGAAGGCATTTTTGGAAATTCGTACTCCTTAGGATAAAAAGGTACAATCACCCAGTACACCAACGCTGAAAGTTATAGGTCAGTCAATCGGCTTAAAAATGTGGTTTTAGAATATATGCCTATCAATAAGTAAGTTTTCATCCCATCATGGACGACACTGCTGATCCGTTTTAGCAATTCTTATAATAATATATAATAATCTTTAAGAAAACGGGAAAACCTCGCCCTTTAAATTGAAATATTTTAGAGGTCAAAAAAATAAACCAATCGTTTTTAGATTTCAACTACACTCAACATATTTTACAAAAATTTGGAGGCAGGACGAAGTCTGCCGGGCCAGCTAGTTTTGAATAAAACACAAATTATTTATTAAATTATTATCATTTCTTTTTACTATGATAATATTGGTGTGGTTCAATTATGTATGGAACAAAATATCGGTTCTATGCCGTTAATGTGCAGAATTATCTCATCCTTTAGCTCTTGAATAGTTGCTGGTTTATCGACATACACATTTTCTTTCAAATAACCCCAAAGAAATAAGTCCAAAGGTGTCAAAACACATGATCTTGGCGGCCAATTGACATCGCCACCACGTGAGATAACACGGCCATTGAATTTGTCGCGCAAAAGAGCCATTGTTTCGTTAGCTGTGTGGCAAGTGGCATCGTCCTGTTGAAACCACATATCGTCCACATCCATATCTTCCGATTCGGGCCATAAAAAGTTCGTTATCATCTCACAATAGCGAACACCAATCACAGTAACTGTCTGACCGGCCTCATTTTGGAAAAAAATACGAAAAAAATGTCAAATGAAATGCAGAAAAGAACTTGACGTTTAGGTGTGGTTCACATTCAACATCGGCCCTTACAATTTAACCACCCTTTTATCTGAAATCAACATAACCCCATTTAAATCAATGCTCTATTCTTTCTTAGAATCAGAAGAAGTGGTATGTCTACCACTACATAATTTAATAATAATTTTTTCAATAATAGCTTGACTAATCATCTTTACTCGTGTATATTTTTGATAAATTTCACAGTTATCCAAACAAATTCAAAATTCTCCCAACTTTTTTACCGCACTCTTATGAAAACCTCAAGAGTTTTCTTCTTTGTGTACTCTGTTTAAAATGTGTGTGTGTTTTTTCCCCTCTTTTCCTTAGGCTGATGACAGAGTGAGCGCTATAAGCGTTGCTATGATATGTCGCTACAACTTGCTAGAAAACTCTGCTTGTGTTTACTTATGTGCTCGCTCAAATGTTGTCAGAGTGAGAGCAGAGCTACAAAATAGTTTCAGTGCTTGGCCGCTATAAAGCGTGTAGTGAAATGATTTATAGCAGCGACATATTGAAGTGAGAGAGAGTTAAAATAAAAAATTTGGCATGGACAATGTATGGGCGCATGCGTGTGTTGTTTTAAACGGTTTTTCGCATTGTTTTTTTTTCTATTGCAACCGCACGCGTCTATTTTTCCATATGTTTGTGAAATTAAATTAAAAAAATTGTGCAAATAAATGGATTTTAATACAGAAACATTTATAACGGAAGTGTTTACCCCTCCTTTGTCTGGGACCAAAAAAATAAACATTATCACAACAGAATAATTGTTGACAAAATTTACAAAATAAGGCACACATAACATAAACAAATGAAAAACAAATACACTAAAGAGAGCTCCCATTCTCTCTCAAAAAACACACAATGTAGCACACAATCTAGCGCTTACTCTGACATGTCAAAGATTGATATAGCAATAAAGGTTGTAGCTTCAAGCATAGCAACGCCTGTAGCGCTCACTCTGTCATCAGCCATAGTGTTGATTAAGCTTATTGTTTTCTGTTTAAATAATTCTAACTGAAACCAAAACCGCAACATCCGCCCTGCGGTAAAAATTGCGTGTGCTGACGACGCTGGGTGATCGTAGCATCATAGGGTCGCAGGGGCAGCACCAATGACTAAAGTAACATTAACAGAGTAGGAAAAAAACATAAAGCGTGACAAGTTGGTGTGTTGGAATAAGCATCAAAGTCGTTATGGTTTCATACATTGTATTTTAAAGTACATACGTCTATATATGTTTCCTAGTAAAAATACAACGTAATAGGGTATTCGTTATTGTTATTAAGTTGTTAGTTAGTTACTTAAACGGTCATTATAACGAAATTTGTAATAATTTTTTAGTTTGTGAAATATTATAAGGAAATCAATAACATTTGAAAGTGAAATTAGATTCAAAGGAAGAGAGTGAGATGCAAATGATTAAAAGCCCTTTTAAAGATGCTTGATATAATGAAACATAGAGTCACCTTATAAATGTAGACGTTTGTAATTGTATCTTTTAGAAAGAAATTCCATGAAATAAGATCAAGGCATAATTAACAGGTTATTTTTTGAATCGAAAGAACATGAAAATGAAGCAAAAGGCAAAAGCAAGAGGCTACTCATTGACAGATATGTCTCATTTTGACCACGGATATTTTCCTCTCTCTCTTTTACACAATTACAGAGTTCTCTAAAAATTTTTCTTCAACAAATTTTCTTGTACATAAATAAATTATTTTTTTTATCGATTTTTGTCTAACAGATCGTATTATTTTCACAGGCAAAAACACGAAAAAAAACTTATCCATTTACTTCCCAATTCTAATTCCTCTTTGGTACAACAAACATCCCCTAATCGTTGGCCTCCCCTTCATACATCCTCAACTCACACGTGTAAAGCTTTTTTCCTGCAGATCTGATAAATTGAATCCCCTAAATCCTGTTTCATTACAATTCTCTTTTTCCCCTGGTGAAAGGAAAAATATCAAATAATTACGCCATACAAAGCTTTTGTTAGGGGTTATTGGCGCGGCTTATGACGCTGATGGTAGTGTGGCGGTCGTGTTCGTATTGCTGCTGTGTGGACTAATGAACTTGTGCCTTAATTTAGGGGAGGAATGAAAGAAAGCCCACCACTGGAGGGGGATCGTAGCCTAGTCGTTGTTGTTAATAACTCATACTCTTCTTGGTCATTGCCCTCTCCTTCCCTTGTTAGTTACCTACTACGTGTGTACTTGCTGAGCCATATCCTGATTATAAACCATCGAACGACGAACAACAGCCGAACGAGCGTCGGTCACCAGAAAGAAAACGCACCAACAACAACTACACAGAGATTCATGTGCTCATTTAGGGGTTGATTACCTTTTTTCCAAGTCCTTGACAATATTTTTTCTATATGGATGGCCATGATGGCCGTGCGGTGTCTGCCTGTTTGTGTGAGTGTCTGTGCGTGAACATGGAATTGTTTATGTTTGTGTGTTGGGGGAACCATCCTTGTCTGGCAATTGTTGGTTGCTGCTGTTTTGGCTGCTTGCGGCCATGTTTGGCTGCTGACTCAAATTCAAATGCTCGGTTATCCTTGAAATTGGGCTGCATGAATTGTCTAAAACACACGCACTAAAAATCGAAGGATAAAAACGCACGATACAGTAACAGTGGGGGGATAATTATAATGCTGTAATACATGTGAAATATGAAAGGAATGGGTCATTTATAAAACTTTTTGAGCTGAAGTGCAGTAAATAGGGCGGATCGCCAATTTTAAGAGAGTATGACATTGTCGTCGGGAGTTCAGTAATGATTGTTGCCACCCCTCCTTTTTTGTATTTAAAAATTGTTTAACTTTATTGCACAATAAAAGTACTTTTTACAGAAACTTGTCGATATATACAAGTACTTTTCGGTACAAAAGTAATTTTTTGTACTGAAAAGTACTTTTTGGTACACTAAAAGTACTTTTTTACTGTATTTTAAAATTGTTTAACTTTACTTTTTGGTACAAAAAAGTAATTTTTAGTACAGAAAAAGTACTTTTTGGTACAAAAAAGTAATTTTTAGTACAGAAAAAGTACTTTTTGGTACATTGGAAACAATTTTTGTTGCAATAAATTTTCCTTTTGGTACAGAAAAAGAAAGTTTTGATGCAATAAAAGTACTTTTTAGTATGATAAAAGCAATTTATGGTGTGATGATGGTACATTTTGGTGCATCAATAAAAGTCCTTTTTGGTATAAAAAATAAAGTTTTGGTACTATGAAAGGACGTATTGGCTCAATTTAACTACTTAATAATTTAAAAAATTATTGGGCAACGAAGTTTTTTTTTGGTACACTAAAAGTACTTTTTGATGCAGTAAAAATACTTTTTTTGTGTATAAAAAAGTACTTTTTGGTATAGTGAAAGTAATTTTTTGTACGTAAAAGTACTTTTTGGTACAAAAAAGGCATTTTGGTACTATGAAAGTACGTTAATGTTCAATTAAAGTACTTTATAGTACAATAATAGTACAGACAGTACTTCCTGGTGCAAAAAAGTACCTATTAATACTTCTTGCTAAGTATTGATTTTTATTTCCCTTTTTTGTATTTTAAAATTGTTTAACTTTTTTCCACAATAAAAGTACTTTTTAAAAAAGCTTGTCGATATACACAAGTACTTTTCGGTACAAAAAAGTAATTTTTGGTACAGAAAAAGTACTTTTTTGTACACTAAAAGTACTTTTTGTGCCTTACAATATTTTTTGATGCAGTAAAAGTACTTTTTATATAAAAAAGTACCCTTTGGAATAATTCTAATGACAGTACTTTTTGGTACATTGGACACAATTTTTGTTGCAATAAAAGTTCCTTTTGATATAATAAAAGCACTTTATAGTGTGATACTGGTACATTTTGGTACATTAATAAAAGTACTTTTTGGTACAAAAAAAAAGGAATTTTTGCTACTATAAGAGTACGTATTGATTCAATTTAAGCACTAAATGGTTTAATTAAAGAAATTATTGGGCACCGAAGTTTTTTTTTTTGGTACACTAAAAGTACTTTTTGATGCAGTAAATTATTTTTTTTGTGTATAAAAAGGTTCTTTTTGGTATAGTGAAAGTAATTTTTTGTACGTAAAAGTACTTTTTGGTACAAAAAAGGCATTTTTGGTACTATGAAAGTAAGTTTTGGTCCAATTAACAAAAGTACTTTTTGGTGCAAATAAAGTACTTTTTGGTACTATAAAAGAACTTTTTGTTACAATAAAAGTTCATTTTGATGCAATAAAAGTACTTTTGGGTACAACCAAAGAATTTATTAGTACTACATGAGTACTTTTTGATACAGTAGAAGTAATTTTTGGTATAATAAAAGTACTTATTGAGCAACAAAATAATGTTTTGGGTACACTAATAAAAAAATACTCCTTGCTACAATAAAACTAATTTTTTCTACAACAAAAGTACTTTTAGTACTTTAGTAGTACACTCAAAGTACTCAAAGTACTTTTTTATGCAGTAAAAATACTTTTTTGTATAAAGAAAGTACTTTTTGGTACATTGGAGACAATTTTTGGTACAATAAAAGTAATTTAAGATGCAGTAACAGTTTTTTTTTAGTGTAATAAAAGTACTTTTTGGTATAATAAAGAACTCATACTTTACGGTGTAATAATAGCACTTTTTGTTACAATGACAGTACATTTTGGTATAATAAAAGTACCTTCAGGTACAGGAGTATTTTTTGATTCAGTAAAAGGAGGTTTTGGTACAATAAAATCTCTTTGTGGAACAATTTAACAATTTAAGTTTCTGGTATGATAAAAAAAAAATGTATGGTACAACAAAAGTACTTTTTGGTGCAACAGGAGTAATTTTTCTACAAATAAAGTACATTTGGAGCAATAAAAAAGTACTTTTTGGTATAATACAAGTACCTGTAGCTACAATAATAGTACTTTTTGATACAACAAATGTACTTACAGTGCAATAAAAATAATTTTTGATACAATCAAAGTACTCATTCAGTACAATAAAAGTAATTAGAGTTACTTAGTGGCCCAACGAATGTACAAAACAATAAAAGTACTTGTAGGTACAATAAAAGTAATTTTAAACTAATACCCGTACTTGTCAGTAATCTTTGTTGACCAAAAGTACTTTTTGGTTTCCATTTTATTAAAAGATGTACCTTTTGGTACAATTAGATACTTTGTTGAACAATAAAGTAATTTTTGGTACAATAAACGAAAATGTTGATACAACAAAACTAAAAAAAAAATCATCGTAAGAAAAGTTAGAAAAGAGACTTTACCAAGAGTTTTTCTAAATAAACGTAATTTATAGACATTAATGTCACTTGGTACAATAGTCCTTGTTAAGATTTTTCCTTAGTGAAATTATATTTACACATTCCCAATAGAAAATTGTCTTTATTAATAATTTTTCTGAAGAAAAGTGTCTTTATAAACACTTTTCCATCTTTGTTTGTATTTGGCCAATTTTTTAATTTGATTTCCTATGGAAATCAATACTTTCCATAGTGCTTTTATCAAAAATTTACATTCATCTTTTTTTCATTTTCTCTAGATACTTTAACTATAACATATTCTACTTCAATTTTTCATACGAAGCTATAATTCTTGTTGTTATAAGCAGCATCGTTCAAATTATATTTTTTCTATTGAATTTACTGCACTTCTTATGAGAAAATACTTCTGATATCTATCTATGTTGTATTCATTTTTATCAAAATACAATTCAAACATTCATTTATCCCCCACTGTTAATACAGATCGTCCACGCACGGGGAGACTATGCGTTTCTTGTACTCAGTTGTATTTGTGTTGGTCTCTTTAACGAGCCTTATTCTGTACTGCTGCGCTGCTGCATCTTTATCCGACAGGACTTTTGTGATTAGGTTTTCATTTACAATGCTGCTGCTGTTGTTGTTGTTATTTTTGTTATTATTATTATTATGGTCTTGTGTTGTATTGCGAACCCAATACGCCAACCACCTGGTGTCTTTCATAGTGAACAGGATATTGAGTCAGTTGCTGCTGACACGACTGTCTGGATACTTACATCAGCTTCAGAGGGCAGCCAGCCATGTAGTTGTCCTTAACGACAATCAGAACCCTCTACTGTTAGGGGGTTGTGATGGATGGACGGTATGATTGAATTGAATATTTCTCAGACAATTGCTGGACAAGAACTGCGACGGTAACATAAAAACCGTGGAAATAATAGGAATTATGGCGCGTGGCCATTTAGGGGGTTGCAGATAATTTTTGCAATTATTATTACTTTTTAAACTTTACTTTCCGGAAATTTATGATCGGACTACAATGATCAAGAGGAGTGGATTTATAAATTAAATTAGGAAAAATTTAGAAAAAAAACTAAAAAAATTTTTGAATTTGTACGTGGAATAAACTGACACCCTTAAGGATATCTGTCTGGCATGATGTAGTCGGGATTTTTGCGATTTATTTCATGTTAATCCTAAGGGTTGTTTGTCACAGTAGCTGCGACATTTCGCCATCAACTGCGTTTTAAATATCGGCATCTGTTGGCATACGCACAATGATGATGCGTAGGTGGAGTGGGGTGGTGGTACATTGAAATTTCTTTTGCGTTGCAATCTATGAAATAAACGTAAGAAAATTTTCGTTGCGGAAGATAAGAGAAATTCTAAGTCAATACAATACAAAAATTTGGCGTAATATTGTCGCTAAGAGTTTGAAATACATAACTACGTTTGTTCTATTGGCTGTTAGTAAACACTTAGTCGGTATTACTTTGAAATATTAAAAAGGGGCAACAAAAAATATAACATCTCATCTCATCTCATCTTAAAAACAACTCGTTAGAAAAAGTAAAACATTTTATTTATAAAACAAAAATGTTACATGTTTAAAAAACAGTTTGAATGTTTTTTAGTTAACTAACAACTAGTCAAAAAAGGGAATCAATCTAAAATAAATGCTTCTAAAGTACAAGCAGAATAGTAGGTGGGGATGATAAAGCCCTAAGGAATTCGTTCTTTTAAAGAACATCAAACAGGTCATTATAAAATTGTCTAGTAAAAAGTGCTATGTATATTTAATGTCGTACTGTTAACAATTACTTCTAATGTGCTAACAAGTACTACAATTAATCTCATTGTACCAAAAAGTTATTTTATTGTACACAAAAAGTAATTTTTTGTACCAAAACTACTTATGTTCTAGCACATTGTACTAAAAATACATTTATTTTACCAAAAAGTACTATTATCGCATCAACGAGTTATTTTATTGCACAATAATAGTACTTTTATTGTATCAAAAATTTTTTTTAAACCAAAAATAACTTTTATTGTAACAAAAAGTTTTTTTATTGTACCAAAAATACTTTTTTGTATCAACAAGTACTTCTATAGTATTAAAAAGAAGTTGTTTTTAAAACAAAGTACTATTTATTGTACCACCAAGTACTTTTGTTGTACTAAAAGTACTTTTTCTGCTTCAAAAAGTACCTATATTGCATCAACATATATTTTTTTTAATTGTACCAAAAAGTACATTAATTGTCTCAAGTGTACTTTTATTGCATCAACAAGTTTTTTATCATACCCAAAAACTGCTTATATTGTAGCAACTAGTTTTTTTTTAACAAAAATACTTTTATTGCACCAAGAAGTACTTTTATTGTATTAAAAAGTACTTTTATTGCATCAGCTAGTTTTTTTGTACGTACTTTTATTGTACCAAAAAGTGATTTAAAAAGTACTTTTATTATTTATTGTACTAAAAAGTACTATTATTGTAACAAAGACTCCTTTTTTTGTGTAAAAATTTAATTTAATTGCACCAAAAAGTACTTTCATTGTACTAAAACGTATATTTATTTAACCAGAATGTACTTTTATTGTAGCAAAGGTACTTTTATTTTACTAAAAAGCACTTTATATTGCATCAACAAGTACTATTATTGTACTAAAAAGTAAATTTATTGTATCAAGATGTAATTTGTTTGTACAAAAAAGTACTTGCAGTGTACTAAAAGGTACTAATAATGCATCAACAAGTACTATTATTGTACCAAAATGTCTTAAAAGACCAAAAGTACTTTTATGCTGCCAAAAAGTAATTTTGTTGTACCAAAAAGTTTCCCTTTTGTAACAAATTGTACTTTTATTGTACCAAAAAGTACAATTGTGGTCACAAAACTACTTTTATGCTACCAAAAAGTAATTTTGTTGTACCAAAAAGTGCTCTTTTGTACCAAATTATTCTTTTATTGTAGTACTTGTTACTATTAATACATAACTCCTATCGACTATAAAAGGTTGCTAATATGTTAAGTCAGCTAACATTTTCAAATTGTTTAACTTAGGAATAAATGAATAGCTGTAACCTGATCATGCGCCTTACTCCGTAAAGTATAAGAAGTGAGTTAACCAAAAATCCCCAGTCTAAAAAATGTCAAAAGCTCCCCCATGTCCAACTCATGGGAAACAATAGAAATTATTGTTTTTTTCCTCAACATTTCAACGTTAAGCCATGATCACTTTGCGAAACATAACCTACTAACAATGCTCTCACTCCCATAGAGATCTTAGCACAAACAATTACATACAAATATTTTTTAGCAAATGCTGACAAATTATACCAAATGTAATGGAAAAAATTTCACCATTTGTACTGAGCCCTTATTTAACTTTGTCGTTTCTGTTGTTGTTGCTAGCATTACCTAAAGATCGTTGACTACAAACCATCTGGTGCTATTTCCTTCACAAATTTCCTTGCCCCGGCCCGTCCCTATTGTTTTCGATGTAGGTATCCCCCCTTATGTTGTAAAAAAAAAAACTCCACTCTTATGGAATATCGTTCAATCCAACCAACAACAACACAAAGGAACATTCTACATACATAAAAGTTTTTCAAAAATTTCCTGCCATTAACCCAAAACCAAATACAGCTGTCGATTTTCAGAGCAAACGACAACGGCACCAACAACAACAACTAACAATGGAACAATTGCAGTAAAAAGTACCTACAGCCATTGAGTCAACTCGAGACCTCGTTCGTACGTACCCTTAAAAGGGAATGAAAATTAAAACCCCCTCTGTGTGGATGTTGCTGCTGACAAACCTTTGTCGTTGTTGTCAGCTCCCTTTTCGGATGGTTCGATACTGTTTTTTTCCTCTGTGTGGTTGGTTTTGTGAGCGACGAGCACTTTGGCAATTTTTTCCTTTCTTTCTTTCGTATTTTTCCAAAACTTACAGCCGGTGAGGGTTTTTTTAGTTGTTCGTTCTTTTAACATCGACCAGCAGCAGCAGTAGTAGCAATAACAACATCGATAGCCACGGCAATGAAACATGAAACACTACACAAGATCGATAAAACAACAAAACAAAAAAAAGAAAACTACAGCAACATCAACAACGTACAACGCAGCAACACACATTCGCATGTACACACAGGAAGAACGCACACAGATTCACACTCACACACACCTCACAATGATTATGCTCGAGGAAGGATGATGACGAAAATCTAGAAGCGAACAAATTGAAAACTCAATGCGAACGAACACTACTGCGATATTTGCTAAGGTAGAGATGAAACGAGGGTTTATAGTGTTACGTAGAGCACAGTGGAGCGAAACACGTATGCTTATGAGAGTTTTGTGATGTGGCTCCATTTCCACAAAAAATGGAAGACAGGCAGGCATCATTTCAGGATTTTAGATATCACCTTAATAAAAATTTTAGTTTACGTACTATTTTTGATACAATAAAAGTACTTTTAATTATAGTAGAAGTACGTTATATTGCAATAAAAGTACTTTTTAGTGCAATAAAAGTACGTTTTATTACAATAAAAGTACTTTTTATTACAATAAAAGTACTTTTTAGTACAATAAAAGTACTTTTTGTTACAATAAAAGTAATTTTTATTACAAATAAAATTACATTTTAGTACAATAAAAGTACTTTTTGGCAAAATAAAATAACGTTTTGGTGCATAATAAGCGCTTTTGGTGGATGAAAGTACTTTTTGGTGCACTTAAAATACTTTCTCTAACATAAAATGAGAGGTACATAAAAGTGCTCCTTGGTACACGAAAAGTAATTTTTAGTACAATAAACGTACTTTTTGGCAAAATAAAATTACCTTTTAGAACATGAAAAGTATTGTTTGTTACATGGAAAGGGCTTTTTGGTTCATGAAAAGTATTTTTTGGACCTATCACAATAAAAGTACTTTTTATCACAATAAAAGTGCTTTTAACATAAAAGTACTTTTTAGTGTATTTAGAGTACATTTTGGCAAAATAAAATAACGTTACATACAAAATAACGATACATAATAAGAGCTTTTCGCAGATGAAAAGTACTTTTTAGTGCACTAAAAGTACTGTCTTCTCTCACATAAAACGTCCTTTTTAAGCACATGAAATGTACTTTTTGTAATAATGTACTTTTTGTAATAAAAGTACTTATTGGAAAAATAATATTGCCTTTTAGTACATGGAAAGTACTTTTTGTTACTTGGAAAGTGCTTTTAGTATATAAAAAGTACTAAATGTACATAACAAGCCCTATTTTAAGTAAGTGAAATGTACTTTTTGGCATATAAAAGTGCTCTTTGGTACACGAAAAGTACTTTTAAGTACAATAAATGTACGTTTGGTAAAATACAGTACATGCAAAGAACTGTTTTTTACATGGAAAGGGGTTTTTGGTACATTAAAAGTACTTTTTGGACATAAAAAGTATATAATATAATATAGGTATTGTTTTCATGCAATTAGAATACTTTTTGGCAAAATAAAAAAAACGTTTTGCTACATTTATAAAAGTACTTTGTGGTACTTAAATAGAGATTTTAGTACTTTTTGGTACACTAAAAGTACTTTTTGGTACAATACAATTATTACTGTATTTTTTTTAGCAAAATACTTGAATTTTCGGTAAGTGAAAAGTAGTTCTTGCTACAGAATAGTCTGTTTGGTACCTAAAAGAAATTTTTGGTACATGAAAAAATATTTTTGGTACAATAAAATATATTTATAACATTTTGGCAAAGTAAAATACTTTTAGGGATAATAAAAGTACTTTTTGGAACAACTTAAAGTACAATAAATATACCATTTCTTACAATGGTGGCTGAAAAATACTTTTTGGCAAATTAAAGAAAGATTTGATGCATAAAAAGTACTTTTTGATACAATACAATTACTTTTTGGTACAAAACAAGCGTTTTTTCGTACAATAAAAGTACTTTAACGTACAATAAATGTACTTTTTTGTGGCTGAAAATTACTTTAAGGTACAAAAAAAGTACTTTTTGGCACAACACAAGTATTTTTTTATACAATAAAAGCACTTTAAAGTACAATAAATGCACTTTTTGGTGCAATAGAAGTACTTTTTGGTGCTATAAAGCTACTTTAAGGTACAATAAAAGTACTTGTTGGAAAATAAAAAAGGGTTTTTGTACAATAAAAGTACTTTTTGGTACATTATAAGTATTTTTTCACCAAATAAAATTACTTTAAAGTACAATTAATGTATTTTTATACAATTAAGTACAATTTATGTACTCCTTTTTAGTACAATAAAAAGATTTTGGTGACTGAAAACTTCTTTAAGGTACAATAAAAGTGATTTTTGGTACAATGAAAGTACTCTTTGGTACAATTAAGGTACGCTTTGATACAATAAATGTACATTTTGCCAAATGAATAAAAAGTACATGAAAGTACATTCAGGTGCAATCAAAAAAAGTACTTTTTGTAATTTGAAAGTAATTTAAGTACAATAAATGTACTTTTTACTATAAAAGTACACTTTGTGACAATAATTTTAACTTTTTGTGTACAATAAAATTACCTTTAAGTAAAATAAAAGTGTTATTTAAATATTATTTTGTTGGTAATTATTGAAATTTGCCAATTGGGTAATATTTCGTTGCATGTTATTTTATTATCTTTATGTTAATTATAACTTCTTTTGATTCTGTAAACAAAATTGTCCTTTGTCAAACTTGAGGGTCCGACGAACCACTGTGCTGTCGCTCAGGGTAATACGAACATGTTGTCGTACACAAAAGAATGGCACGAGTTGTCGAAATTCCAATAACGAAAACACTCACTACTAGAGCATCAAGGGAAGTTATCGAGAAGGGATGGTAAAAGCGAAGAGAGGGACTAAAACAAAACATCAGTAGCAACAACAAAATCTCATAAAATGTTCGCCATGTAAATGAAACAAACGACTGCTGCTGCTAGTGCTGGACGAACGGATGGGCAGACAGACAGACGGACAGGCTGCCGAACGTACAGATAGTAGAATAGATGTATAATGCCGTTGTTTTACGTGCAATAGTTGTTGTAGTTTGTTTCTTTTTGCCCGTGGAGGAAAATAACCCATCCATCCATCGTCATCAAGGCCCACTACTACTAGTACACTCCATACACAAAACAAGCTCGCTTACTCCTTCCTTCTGTCCTGCCCTCCCCCCTTTATGCATTTTGCACATACATAGTACATACTATTTAGTTTGTAGTACTATACTTCCACCACCACCTCCGAGCATTCAGTGCTGAGCACCACTAGCAAAACATCGTCGTCAGTACGTAGATATTTCCTTTGTTCCAAAAAAGCAAACGGCGGCAATGACGACCACGACGACAACGAACAAACACCGTCGTCAACCTCGGTGAACAGTCGAAAGCGATTTTATATTTCCAACTCGCCCAAACAGAGAGGGGGGATCATCGCGTCATCATCACCATCGTTAGCCAAAAGCAGCAACAACAACACAGAACAACCATCGATAGAACTAATTCCGTCCGTACGACTTACATAAAGTATACTCACTCACTTACTCACTGGCTGGCTCGCTCGCTAGCTTGCCATGTTATTCGTCGTCGTCGTACCCCAAACCCAGACCTCATTTTGGAACACTGTGTGGTTTTTTGCATTCACTTTAAGGGCGCATGAGCAAGGAAACCAACCGACAACAGCCAGAGACCAATTTTACATGAACGAACAACAATTCTGGGTCGGCGGCGGTCTCTTTTGCTACGATGATGCCAACATGCAACGCCACCGGTGAGTGTAGAGAAGAAAACCATGAGCGAGAGGGTCGTTCGGTCGGTTGTTCGAAAATATCATTGTACATTTTCATCGTCGTTATCAACATCGAGAACATCATCATCACCGATGCACGATGTGACGATGATAATGGTGATGTTCTCATTGTAAATAATGACGATTGCTGTGTCACTGAAACGAACCCCAAACGTTGCAAAGATAGAACGGATAGAACAGCATGGAAATGCGAGCAAACATCACTTTTGTTGTATTTAGGTCTTGTGTGTGTGAGTGTATCTGTGCGATGTTTTATCGCTCCAACATTCAGTCAGTCAGGGTTTCTGTTTCATCACAGGGGGAGTTGTGTTCGTTCGAGGGACGAAAAGAGACGTAAAGATTTTTGAACTGTGTGATAGTGTGTGTGTGTGTGCATGCGAAGTTCACTACAACTGAACGCATGCATGGATGAATACTACAAATACACCACTGACTGAGTGACTGACAGCAACGATTGCGATTGAATTGGGTTCGTCTATGCTTAGTGTGTGAGTGTGTGTGTGTGCTTTTCCAAGTTCATTTCAATTCTAGAGGGGTTTTCATGCTGCGCTTATCCGAGGGTGGTATGAAAATTAGGCTAGAAAATGTACACTAGATACAGCGCTAATCGTGATAAATGAATATCGGCACAACATATTTCGATGAATTGCATTTTGGTTGTAATCTTCGGACAATAAAATTACTTTTTATATTTTTTTTTTTATAAAAATGCTTTTAGGCACAATTATAGTAATTTCTTGTACAATAAAACGCTTTTTGTCAACAATTAAAGTACTTTACGTGAACAGTTAAAGTACTTTTGGGAACATTGAAGATAGTACTTATTGGGTACATACAAAAAATAAATTTCCCTATACACCTTATCGATAAGGTATGGGATAGCTTCTCGCGTTGTTGTGAATTTACACGCTTTATAATTCAGATTTACAACAAACGCACTTACTTTCTTAGCGACGAATGCGAATGCAGTTTCCGAAAAGAATGTACTTTTTACAATAAAAGTACTTTTTGGTACAATAAATTGTACTTTTTGGTACAAGAATGTACTTTTTGGTACAATAAAAGAAGAACTTTTTGTTCAAATAAACGTACTTTTAGGTACATAGATATTCTTGTTGCTACAATAAATGTACTTGTTGGTACATATTGTGAATGAGCCATCTAAATAGTAAAATAGTAAATACCAGTGATGGTATACAAAATTGGACAAAAATCGTCAATTTTGGGTTTTGAAATCGTCAAAATCGTTAAAAACTGATTTTGAAATCGTCAAAAAATCTTTACACAAAAATGTACTCATTTTATTCTGTATGTAGCAAACTAATGCAAAACGTGAAGAGAATACCTACCATTGAATCTCTTTCTAATCGGTTTCTATATTTCGCTCTTTCTTTATTTGCCGACGAATGTGGTAGTATTAGAATTTTTTTAATAAGTTTTGTTAAAACTGAAAAAAGTAGTTTAGTGTCCGCACGTCTTAGCTCACAGACTGTTTTCAAAATTTCAACAAATCTTCGTTGTTACTATTATATATATTTCTAAAATCTAACTGGGATACTTCGCGGAATTCGGAGTCTAAACTTTGCAGTTCATCGTATTCAATAAAATGTTGATACTCTTTTACAATAATAGAAGAAGACTAGTCTGGACCATTTATTAATACATTCGGATTAATAAAGTTTAATGATTTGAATTTATTTTCAAATTCATTGAAATGAAATATCAAAAGGCAATAGACAAAATTCGATTTCTTAAAACAGTGAGATTCGAATGAAATGAAATAAAAAGCATAAGGTAAAATCTTATATAGTTGTCTCTCTTTACAATGTACACCACAAGTGTATCAAAGAGTATTGTTGTTGTATTGTAATGAATTCAGGATTTTTTTGGCATCACCAAGCACAAACATGGAAAGGAAAGTTGTAATTTGTAAAAATCGTCAAATCGTCATTTCTGTTTTTTTTGGACAAAAAAACGTCAAAATGACGATAAATCGTCAAATATACCATCACTGGTAAATACCCATTTTATTTTATTTCATTTCGTAAAAACAATTTTGTTTTCAAATATTTAACTTCGTTCTAATTTAAATGATATCATCGTTCTCGTCAAAACGCTCACTTACTTTCTAATATTTTTTTGACACTAAAATTTTTTTTACTTAATTATTTATTTCGACAACTTTTATGTTAAGATACACTTTTATTACTAACTTTTATATAAAATTTAATTTTTTTAATTTAAAGCAAAAATCTTTTAATAAAATTCATTATTGCCCAAATATAATTTTTTTTAATCAAAAATTCAGTTTTGGCAGAAATTTCAAACCTTCTCTTGAAAAGTTGTTAATTGTATGGTATTTTCTATAATTTTTTTTTAGAAATATTACCGTCCGAACTGTTTTTCTCCGAAAGTTTTCTAGTTTTCGCATTTGTGCACTTTTTACTTAATTTTATATAGAATATACATTTTTTATATCAAAGAGAAAATCTTTTAATAAAATTCAACATTACCCAAATACTATTTTTTTTATCAAAAATTCAGTTTTGGCAGAAATTTCAAATCTCTAGTTTTCGCATTTGTGCCTCTCTTCGCTCTCCATTTGAATACATGGCTCTCCCATACCGATAAAAGAAACTTTAGCTTCAACTATATGCGTAGCCCTTTCGAATACATCACAAGAGTTGCATCTTTTCCTCACTCTTCATTTGTGTACAACGTTTCCCCAACCGGATGATGCCGCCTTCGTAACTGAAACCTAAACTGCACTGAAACAATATACAACAAAGCCTGTGCGAACCCATCCAAAGGGTCGCTTATGTGCCACTCTGTCTGTCTGTGGGTCTGATGAACGACCGTACATTTGTCTACTGTTGTTCCGTTAACTCGTGACTGATTATCTTTAATGCCCCCTCGTTTGTTCGTTCGTTAGTTCGGTTCGTTTGCGCTCGTGGTTACAAGATTCTTTTGGTGATGTTGCTACGTTGTTGCTTTTGCCAAAGTGGCGGCTTTTAGCCTTGTACTACACTATGCTTTGTTTCCAAGTGAAGCGCCCAAATTAAGGGTGGCTTCTTCTCCTTCCTTCACAACGTTGGCGTTGAAGGTAAAGTCTCACTAACAATACAACTACAGCAACAACAACAACAACACCATTATAAACATTGATGTTGGTACTACTACTACAAAAACAACATCAGCGTCAATCTTCCTTCCCTCCGGCTATCCTAATCCTAGAGTTTGTTCATGCTATTGTTGATGATGATGGGACATATCACAGGACTTTGACTGTGTGTATGTTAGCACTAGGGTTGTTGCTTTTGCTGTATCAGTGTATCGGCGAATGGATAATAAAAGGATCATTTTGCATTTTTGCGCAGCATATGTTCAATACCACAATGCCCTAATGCGGTGTAAATGTGTGTGTATGTGTTCGTGTGTATCTGTGTTTTGACTTGTCTTTGGGAACGTGTGCGTTCGTTCTTTCATGCGAGGATTCTGTTTTGTATCCTTAGGTTTTGCCGTTCAGCCATTGTTGTTCATTTTCTTTCTATCGCTGAGATCCTGTATGCGTATTGCACGCGCTCCGTAACTCTCGCTTTCTCTCTCTCTCTATCATTCTCTCTGCCCTACTGTGTATCCTATGCCCTCTCCCAGTTAATGACAATCTTGGCGGCACTCTCTGCTTTTGAGCTTATACACAATTTGCAACTTTATTTTCCGTCTCCATTTGCTCTCTTGGTTTGGCGATTTTCACCAATGTTGATGCAGTAGCAATGACGAAGAGAGCGACGAGCGCACCACAGGATGTTAGTTCGGGGAAAAAGCATAACAATGACGATGATGATGATGTTGCTTTGTTGCATTGCTGTTGTTGTCATTGCGGCGGATGATGATGAAAATTTTGTTCAAGTACAGTTGGTAACAAAACATGAATGAACCGAGTGAAATTTTATTTTGCAGTAAAGTTTTGTGTGTTGCCCACCGCCGCCGCCGCCATCATCTACGTATCTGTGTGAGGGTTGTTCCAGTGTTCGGGGAGTTCCTATTACCACCTTGTGTGTGTGTGTGTTTGTGAGGCCTATCTCCAATTGTGTGCGTGCGTATTTCTAGTCAGGAGTTCATGTAGAGATCTATTGGGTTTGTTAAACCTAATCCTAAGGATATACATACGTATATGTGCAAATATTGCATGTACATATGTATGTATCTACAGGATATCAACCTGAACGGTGATGGATGATGATTCATCGATATTGTGTTGGTGGAGTTTGAACAAATCTTCAATTGTTATTTAGCAATCTTGTGAAATTGAGAAAATATCCTTTAGTTAGATACCTACCTATTGCTTAAGAAAAAGTTTTAAAGTAGACAATTCCTGGAAACGATTTCCGTGAACAGCAGTTGGTTGCTACGAGGGATTAGATTAGTTAGAGATTATAACTAAATGTCCTTGATGGTTATTTAAGCATGACAGTATTCTCATGAAAGGACTTTCACAGAGAAAAATTTAGCATCGGGATGGTATTGTTAGTAAATAGGTACATATGTATATTGACTTAAGGTATTTTTGCCACAGAAAATCTTTTGTGATCGCATTGTTTACATCGAAATTTTCCCGCCAAGTAATTGGTGTTGTTGTAAAGTACTAAGGTATAACATTTCTTTTAAAAATAGTTAATTTTTCGCTAATAGACAATTGCTGAAAAGATTTTCGTATCTGTAATGGATTATTGCAGTAACAATTACAACGATTGTCCTGGTTATTTGTGTATGCGAGTATTCTCTGAAAGGACTTTCGTCCGGAAACATATAACTTCGGAATGTATTTGGTATTAATGATAGTGGGCTAAATGATTTTAGAAATGGACATTTTTTTGTGATCTCTCTTTTCATACTAAAAATTTCCCATCGAGTAACTTCTAGTGTATGTTTTATTGCAACAACTGTAAAATACCTATAACTAAATAAGAATTACATAGTTATAAATAGATTTTTGGAATTCAGTTTATTGCAATTTATTACCCATTTAAATCTCAGGTTGCTCTGTCAATCCTAAATGAAGTTATAAGGAAATCTAAACTTAGCAAATAAATGGAATCTTTATTATTCACAAACTTTGATCGCTTTTCCTGTATAACTTATTTATTACACTAAGCAACGTTTAAAGGAATCGATATGGTCATATGTAAATTAACCTCGTTTTTACAATTAGACGCTTTGTTTAGGAGATAATGCCACTTCAATTTTTTAATATGAATTTCGTCTGCTTTCCACCCATTTTAAGTAAAGTTCCCAAACTATTAAAATATTAGATTTCCGCTGTATATTGGCAATTTCCCAACTATTGCATCGTGATTATGCTTCTTTTTGCAATTGAAGTTAGGAGATATCTGCACTTAACGTTTTTCATATGGTTCTCACACATTTCATAGTGAGATTCTAACTGTATCTTAGTGATTTCACAACTTTTATATGGTTATCGAAAGTTAAGTTCCATTCAGCTATTGGATGATTAGTTTAGAAGATAAAGGCAATTAAAATTTTTCATATGAATACCGAAGGCTTCCCAACCATTTCAAGATTAAATGAAACATTCATCTGGAAGCATTGCTCAAACTATATATATCATTTGATACGACCCAAAATTGTAACACATAGTCACTTTAAACCCTAAGTATCTTTAAACTAAAGTAGATTCATGACTTTTTAAGTCGTTTGAGCCACGTCTGGCTGGTACGCACGATAACATTCGTCTTTCGAAACCAAATATTTTGAAACTTTGCTCAAGTTAATATTTCCCCTAAACTACTTACGGTATTGAATATAGGCTACATGGCCACGCCCCTTTTGGTACCTTTAGAAATCGAGTAATGATATCAAAATAAAAAATGTATTTAGTAAAACCAAATGAGGATATAGTTTTGGAGAAAAAATTGGAAGTCTAGCCACGCCCCTTCTGGTACCTTCCATATAAATGTACCACCCCGCCCACTTAAAGTAATAATAATAAAATAATAATCGAGTATTAATATCAATAAACCCATCGCAATTGTGTCCGAATTCTTTATTTAGTAAAGCTATAGCGGGATAAAGTTTTGGAGGAAAAAAGGAAGTCTAGCCACGCCCCACCTGGTACCTCCAATGCCCAACTGGTACCGCCCACTTTATATATCGATAAATATTACTAATACACCCAACGCGATCGTGCCCAAATTCTGTATTTAGTAATGCTAAAGCAGAATAAAGTTTTGGAGAAAAAATCCGGAAGTCTAACCACGCCCCTTCTGGTACCTCCCATACAGTAGTGTTTTTGATTTTCCGGCATTTTTCATTTCCCGGGAAATCGGGATTTTTTTTATCATTTTCCCGGGAAATCCCGGTCCACAACAAAAATAAATAAAAATTTCCTTTTTGTATTAATACAAAAAAACAAATATGAAAAAACATAAAAATAATTCTAAAAATCTCGTGTTATGGTTTATCCGAAAATTTGTTAATATTTAGAAACCTTGAAACCTGTACATTAAGCCGGGTCGAAAAAACAGTTGTCAATGTTACCGCCTTATATGAAAAATTAAGTAAAAACAATTTCGGCGGTGCGAAAAAAATTTTTCTGTGGGCGCGGAAAAAACGCCGGATTCGGGGTTTTTACCATAACATGTTTATTTGTATACCGATTGTCAAGATCTATGCATCGTTGAAAAGGTATTAACAGCAGCTTTGTTAATGTGTTAGAGACTTTGAACTACGACGTCATCTTCCAGCGGTTCTCATCATTGTATTCTTAAAAACCCCCTAAGCATATAATTTTTTGATGTAGATTTGAAGGCTTTGAAGGAAAAACTATTAAAGATTTGAGAAAAAAAGTTTAACTTTTATTCATAAACAAAAAAGTTATATTGGTTTAAAAAGTCAGTACATGTGATAATGCGAAATACATATAAAATTGTTTATTTTTATTATTACATTCGTTCGTTATAAAT
This sequence comes from Muscina levida, assembly GCA_964034835.1. Lineage (NCBI taxonomy): Eukaryota > Metazoa > Arthropoda > Insecta > Diptera > Muscidae > Muscina > Muscina levida. The sequence goes on from OZ035884.1 coordinate 11,657,622, forward strand.
CGTGTTCAATTGAAGAATAAATAAAGTTCAAACAAATAAATACCAAATAATCGGAATACTCTCTAACTGAAGAACTTCCCAAGATTTTTTTTAGCGACCAATGTAAATTAAATGTGATGACGCTTAATGCCATATTGGAGCATGAGGAAATCTTTGGTTGAGCAAATAAAACTTTTTATACAAATCTACTTCGAACTATCATATGTACTAAAATTTTAAATCAATATAACTTTTTTGTTTATGAAGAAAATATAACGTTTATTTCGCAAAAATTTTAAAGTTTCTACAGGGCTTCAAATCTGCATCAGAAAATTTTATGATTATGGTGGGGGGGGGGGGGTGGGTTTTAAAGACACAATGATGAGAACCACTGGAATATGACGTCATAGTTTAAAGTAACTATATTAATAACAAAGATGTTGTTAATCCATCTTCAACGATATATAAAACTTAAGAATCGGACAGCGAATGACAAAATTTTGGACAAAACGTCAAAACCGGCGTTTTTGCCACGCCCACAAAAATGAAAATTTTGCACATCCGAATTTGTTTTTATATGACTGTTCATATAAGGCGGTAGCATTCATATATTTTTTTTTCTCAATATAGATCGACCCGGCTTACTGTACATGCAGCAATCTTTTAATAGACTTGGAGTGGTGCACCAAGGGATTTTTTGAAACTCGAACTTTTAGAGATGAAAAAGGTCTAACAAGTGAGAAAACTGGTAACATTATCCAGGCCAAACGGCAAAAACTATCATCGAGGAAATGTATATGAGCAAGCTTCTTTAAGAACAATAGAGCTGCTAGTAGGGATTTTTTTGTTAAAACTGGAAAAAGTAGTTTAGAGCACGTGTTAGCTATTAGACTATTTTCCAAAATTCGGATTAATTAAGTTTAATGAATTGAATTTATTTTCAAATTTAAATCGTTTTAGAACTTGATTACAAAGTTCGATGTAAAAATTAATGTAGTTCATTTAAATTTTATCTATTTCATGTTGTGTTAATTTTGTTTCAAACTAAATTTCACTCGCATATAAACCTAAAAATGTCATTTGTGGTATTAATAATTGAAATTTAGGGTTGGCAAGCGCCAATTCGGAAAGGAAAGTTGTAATTTGTAAAAATAAATGAGATTTTTACAAATAACAATTGTCATATCTGTTTTTTTGAACAAAAAATCCTCAAAATGACGATAAATCGTCAAATATACCATCACTGTTATTGCATGTAAATTCGAAATCTAAAATATAATAAGATACATATATATTTATGAAATTAAAGTAGTAGGTACCTATTTGATTTTTAATTGGTAGAATTTTAGTAGAATTTCAATAGTTTTTTCTTGTTTTTAATAGATCTTTTCTGGAATTTAAACAGAAATTTTTAATATTTTTTGTAAACATAATTCACTTTTGTGTATTTAATTTTTTTATACAAAATTTTTAAGGGATTTATTGGTGTTTTTCTGAATTCCAAAGAGAAATTTTCAATTTATTAAATTCTAAAGTAAAATAGTTTTTTTGTGATTTACAGTTTTTAAGAATATACCTAGTAAAAATAGTAGTTGATATGAAGCAACTAATCGCATATATGTAGCTATCTAAGTATGTATGTATTATTTTATCATGTACCTACCTATTGTATTTTATAGAATTTCCAGTATAGAAATATCCGCCTATTAGCCATTATACCTAAATCATTTACTTTATAAACTTCACATGAAACCTACCTATTCATCCATTTCATATAAAATTATCTTCTCTTTACAGAACATACCGCAACTTTTCTTAAAGAAACATAGACAAACAGGATTTCTATTACAGCAAAGTAAGTACACTTTTTGGCATTGAAAACTTTCCATACTCGATCAATCTAAATACGGACATACATATATATGTATGCATATGTCTATGCAATCAATCTCTGCATTCCCCCCGTCCCATAAATATATATGTATAAGTCCCACATAGTCTTTGTTCTACCTACCACAGAAAAGGTTTCTCTCCCCCACCCTTAAAATGTACACGTACTACATACTACGTATTTCCCTACAATTTTGCTACACAACTTCTTCGATACCCATAAAGCAGAAACAACAACAACAGTAATATGTACACATGTTCACATTTTTCAATACTACAATACCAACAACAACGGAACAAAACCGACGGACGCATCGCAAAAAAAAATGGAAAGAAAACAAAACTCGAAAATACTGCCAACGAAAATTTTAAAACGAAAAACAATAACAACAACAACAGCGACGAGAAACCTACAAAAATTTTCTTAACGATCTCCCCTAATGATTTCAATAAATAAATTCCAACTCACTCTCTCTCGGCCCTTGACGCCCCTGTCGAACTTCAGTGAGCGAGCGAGCGCAGCACTAAACGAACATCAGCCAGTCAGTCCGTCATTCACTCACTCACACATTCCCTCTCTTTGCACCACACGGTCACACACTCTCCCACTCTTTGGCACGTCCGCAAAATGGGAAAGAAAGAAGAAGCAGCAGCACAAAATCACAACATGGCATGAATGTGTAAAAGGAGGGCTTTCGTACATGTGAAACAAAAAGTTGTGTGATGACGGCGGCGGTGGTGTTGATTTTAGCGTTGTTGCTGCTGCTGCTGTTGTTTTCCAGTTTTATATTTAACATACATTTCTGTGGAAACGAAAATAAATGATTTCAACTCAATACATAACGACAGCAACACGACAACAACAACGACAACCACAGCACAATTGAAGCAGCGGCGGCGGCGACAATATCAGAAAAACCTAACAAGGGAGTTTTTTCCTCTGCTACTGCTGCTGCTTTTACAATATTTTGTTGTTGTTGCTGTCAGTGTTAAGCCATTCCAACGAAAATTGTTGGGCGGACAGTCGAATGGTCGTTATGTGTAACAACGACACAAATCTGTATAGCAAACGTCGGCAGCAACGGTGGCGATGTTGTCGATGATGATGAAGATGAAGCTCAAAGTGATATTGTCACATACACAAGAGCAAGAGGAAGTTTTCATTATGGAAACCCTCGTATACATACACTCAGACGTACAACACACATACGCAGATGGTGATTTTATGTGTATGTATCGGATGATTCATTTAAAGGTAGGGGTGTTATTGCGACAGATCAAACGGTTAGTGTTAGGTTAGATATCCTCAGTTGAAAGGATGAAATTACATACATATGTACTAGGTATGTAGGTAGCTATCAAGTGGAGTTAGGTCGTAGTCCAGATAATCCTTCGAAATCGTTATTCTTATTAAATAGATGGAACTTCAGAATGGGCCACAGTTACGGTCAATATTTAAAGGATTTAAAAAAACCAAGTAAAAGTTAAAGCAAGGTTTAAAAAGGAATTAGGTACCTATCTTATTGAATTTTCTATATTTTATTCTCAAAAATGTCTTACCTATAAATAAATCGCTTAATGTGATAACCAAGGTATTTAATTAGGAATTTGAAGTTACTTTTTATGTTTTATGGTTATACCTATAGAACATTTTGTACGAAATCAAAATATACTCGCTCATAGGCATGAATTCGCATGGATTTCAGGCATTTCTTATCTACCAGGGTTGCCGGATAATAGTTAGATAGCAGATCCGGCAATAATTGCAGAAATAGTCACCTACCCATTTCATGATTTAAAAAAAATCCGTATTAGTTAATGAAACACAATGCTACAAAATGAAATATAAAAATAGTCGGCATATTTTATACTTTGATAGTTTTTTTTTAAAAAAAAATGTTTAGTAAAATTATAAATTTTTGAAAATCTGAAATAAACCATTTATCCTATTGTATCAGTAAACATACCAATTACTAGACTGAACACATTTTACTGTTCGCGACTATTAATGAATTAAAACAAAATTTTGCTGTAAACATAATTTTGCAATAAAACTTTTTTGATACCTAAAAAAATCGTTCTTGAGTTATGATATGAGAAATCTTTACAATAGAAAAAAATGTGGACTATTTTTGTACAGAAAGTCTGTATAGAAATTTTAGTCAGTTGAACTGACTCATAAATAAAAAATACCTAAAGTATTATTATTTGCCTTCTTTTGCACACTAAACTGTTAGAGTTTTGATTTTCGGTCGTATGGTCAAACTTTTACAGACATGTAGTTAAAGTGCAAATGAATTCAATATCTCTGGACATATTTCACAATATAGGTATACAATAATTTACCGGAAATTGGCTGATTTGTTTAGGAGGCCCCAGTAGGAGCAGCAGAACGGGTCCGATATTTGTTCGTAAGTCAACGTTCAAAAAACGTTTACTTTGTGCATACAGTAGACTTATAAAAAATATATGCATATAAAACTATGATTGATATATGTCATTGGTAGTGATGAAACAAGGGTAAATACCCAAATGGTAAATTGGATATATAAAGGTAAATACCCGGGTATTTACCCAAGCACCTGGGTATTTACCCAAAATGTGGGTCTAATTCAGAATGAAGAAAAATTAAAATAATTTAAGAGAATTTTTATTATTTTATAAATTATTATACTTTTTGGTGCAAAAAAGTACTCTGGTAAAAAAGAACTTTGTGCCGAAAAGTACATTAAAACTACTTTTTGGTACAAAAAAGTACTCTGGTACAAAAAAAAGTACTTTGGCTCCCGAGCCAGCCAGTACGAACCCTGGTCAAAACTGCTTTATCTTAGCAAAACACATCAAGAAATGTATAAACAAAATATGTTCAAAATAAATTCGAAAATGTTCACATTTATCTTAATGTACGTAACAGCAAGTATTTGTTATTCAAATGATTATTTACCCGAAATTTGATAAATACCCGGGTATGAAAATGGGTAAATACAGCATATATAAAAAATTTGTTTGACAAATGCAGCCAGATAGTTGTTCCTCTCTTCATAAAATAGGTGTGAAGCTAATAGCATTCATATGATTCATTAATTACCATTATCTCAATTTGTTATCAACATAAAAAAGTAAATCATTAATACCTAGGTAGTTCCTTCCAATGGGTAGGACGACGTCGATAATCTTATAAAAATCTATAATTTCAGTTATTTCCTAAACTGTAATAACCATACAACAGTCAACTGGAAACTGGTTGCGATCTAACATTGCAATGGATTCGAAGCCGTCGATATTTATTCGAAAACTTTATTTGCTTATATATCCTAAAAGGAGCGTCTAGTTTTAAAAAGGTGGTTTATTTAAAATTATATCGATATTAATTCATATTGATATGTCCTTATGTCTTTATAAGGTTTAAAAACGTTCAATCGATTTCCTAACATTGCAATGGATGTGAAGCCTTCGATATTTATTCGAAAACTTTATTTGCTTTTATCTCCTTAACTGAGGCGTCTAGTTTTAAAAAGGAGGTTTGTTTATGATTATATCAATATTTATCCATATTAATATGTCCTTACGTCTTCATAAGGTTTAAAAACGTTCTATCGATTTCCTGTAAAATTATGAAGATACACTAGGTATTCCCGTGGCCATATATTCTAACAAAATTTAAAGTAAGTACACAAAAACCTACAAATCTCATAGAAAATACTACCAACACTAGTGACGATCATATGTAAAAATTCGTTTTATTCGATTTTAAAATCCTCACATAAACTCCATCTAACTAATAAAATTCGTAATATTAACAAAATTCACAAATCTCCCCTACTTATTGTTTGTTTAACTTTAAAATTCACTGAAAACATTTGCCTCCTTTCACAGTTGCGCTCATGTTTTTGGAAAACATTCTAAATTGCATTTCTAGTCATAGCTTTTCAAACGAAATTGCAACAACACAACACAAATTCGCAATACTGGCAACACTGGTCAACCAACCGTCGGCGGCGATATTCTCTCTCACTTTCTGCTGCTCGTCGCCTTCTTTTCCTAAATGTGAAAACTCTTCTGTTTGCTGTTGTTGTTGCTGGTGGTGTTGTGCTAGTATGAAGCTCATTATGTGGTGTTGGAAACCAACGATATTCGTAGAGTGCTCGCCAACTTACACGTGAGTGTGTGTGTATGCTTGTGTTTTGGCGCCCATTCCCTTTTCGGTGAGGTTCGTTCGGTTCTGCTTTTACTTTACTCTCTTCGTTTCTATCTATCGGGTAGCTCTTGCATGTTTGTTGCCTGCTGCACGTAAGCATGTGTGTGTGTTTGTATGTAAAGTATTTATAAATGAAGCATTACTGGTTTGTAACTGTGTTTGTGTGTGCATAGCATTCTGGGGGTTTTCTGATGTTGCTATTGTTGTTGGTTGTGTGTGAGTTTTTCTGTCTTTATGCGACTGCGAGGCGAGCGAAGCGAGTGAGAGTAGTGGTGGTGAGTAGTCAGCCCAGTCGATGTTAATAATGTTGGCTCCGTTTGCTTAGTTTTTCATAAGGCTTTCAACTGAACGGTACTTTTTCGGTAAATTTCACAATTTTGTGTTTATTTTTGTAAAGAATTTTTAGGAGCAAGCCTGCCATATAAATCTCTCCTCTTAAACGGTGTGACCAAGGATTTATTGTTATGCTGAAAATTTGTGTGATATTTTAATGCAAGTGACAAAAAATATAATAGTAGTGAATTTTGGAAAAATAAAATGTCTGGCATATATTACTGCTGCTAAATAATTAAACTATTAGTGGCAAAGAGAGCGTGAGAGTGCTGAAGAAAATAAAGAAAATATCAACTTAAAAATATCATCATTGAGAACAAGAGCATAACCACAAAATATACCAAGCGTTTGTGAGTGAGTGAGAGAGAGAGAGTGTGTGAAATTAAAGAGTGGCATGAGAGTTGTTTATGTATTGGAGTTACGTGAGTGCGATGTGTGACTGGCGTTGTGTGGTCGCTGCCTTGATGAGGGAAAATAACGTTTTGTCGCTTTAGTTGCGTTTGAGCTCTTGGAGCTTTTTGGTGTGTTTGCGCTTCTTTTTCTAAAAAGAAATTCATAGAAATTTCACTTTTTTACATACAAAAAATTTTCTTTTACATACTACATATATAATAACTACACCAACAAAAAGTGAGTGCCTCTCGGGGTTTATATTACCAGAAGTGTGTGAGTGTAAGCAAGAGGTTATTAAAAAAGAAAATGGAAAAAGTGAGCTCATTATGAAAAAGTTTTTAATAATGGATTTAAAATAGAAAAACATATTTTATAAAGCTTTTAAAAATACAAGAAATTGATAATATAAAGAAATTAATAAAAATCCAAACGACAACAAAATAATAAATACATTCTGGAAATTTAATTAACAAACACAAAATGAAAAAAAGAAAAACGAAACAAATATATGAAATTGTGTAAAATATTAAAGAAATAAGCAATTTGCCTTAAACTTTCAAAAAACCTTTTTCTCAAAATACAATTATACATTTTTTTTCATAAGAAAACTTGAAAAGCAAAGCAAATTTTCACATTCGATTGTACCTGTGTTCGTGTGTCTCGTCGAGTCTATGGCGTTATATGTGGCCGTGTATATGTGTGTGTGGCTATGTATTACTTTGTGAAGTGTGCTATTTTTATAAAAATGAAAAACGTCCAAGAAAAACAACTGAATAAAGAATAATGAAATAAGAAAGAAACCACAAGATTAACAAACAAAAAAGAAAGAAAAAGAAACAAATTGAAGTCATTTTTCTATACAGTGTGTGCTGCAAAAGCGTAGTAGTGCGAGTTTATATTTTCGAAAGAAGAAAAAAGAAACAAAAGAAAAACGAAGAAGAAACCTACATAAAACTCAACCAACACACGTACGCGCAAGTTATCAAGAAAAATGGAAAGCAACCAACCAACAACAACGGCAACAGCCAACCAAACTCAACCTACAGCAACCAACAACGACAGCAGCAGCACCATCGCCAACAACGACAGCAGCAGCGCCATCACCAACAACAACTGCAGCAGCACCATCGCCAACAACATCAGCATTATCGTTGAAATCTTCATTATCATCATCTTGGCCGTCGCCGCAATCGTGACAATGTCGTTGTGTGTGCTGATGGCGTTCGTCTCCATCGTCTTTATTTCTCTTGAATGTGTTGTGGATTTCTTATGGAAAATAAAATCAAGTATTTTTGTAGCCTCCGTAAGTCAGTTCTTCTTTTGCTGCCAAATAACGGCTCTTTTTTTTATGGAGCAGTGCTGCGGTCGTCTTGACTGCTCTACTTGGATCTGCACTTTATTGCTGTTGGGAACTACAGTGTGGCAACTCTTTTTGCATAATTAGGGGAGAGTTATCAGTTTTCTCTGTACACAATTACGTTAGAAGTCGTGGCACATTACTTGGATGGGTTTTCTTTAGCATTTGTTTATGTTGTTATTGCAGCAGCGGCAGCGTCGACAGCTGCGAATGCCGCTGCTGCTTTTCCTTTATTTTTCTATTGTAATATAAATGGCACTGCTAGTGTTGGAGTAATTTTCACCACACTTGTGTAGAGGTGAAAATCCAGTTATCTCGCCTCTCTAATGTAGTGATGTATTTTTGTGGTTGCTGTTTGTTAACCCCCAACCCTACCTCGCGTAGTTTTTCTAGTAAATTATCAGTCAATTCTAGCATAAATGCACACAGATTAGAAATATATTTTACTCTATGATAAATGCATTGAACTATTGTAAGTTAAGTGTTAAGAGAGAACTTTTCTCTTGAGAAATGTAATGAATTTTTAAATTTCTTTGGAATTTTTTATGAGTTTCCCTTAAAAGCTTAACTGAATTTTTCAAAGAGCGAAAAGACTGTTATTTTCCGCCAAAAATGCAGGCATATATTCATATAGTAATGCAACTGTAGTTGATAAATTTCGAGTTGAGGCATAATTTTTTCAGCAAATTGACAATTTTCTTCGCAAAATTTGCATCTCTTTGCAAAAATTATTTGTCAGCCAATCATATGGAATAAAGTATGATGACAAACCTTGGCTTTAACAGGTTTTACTAGTGTTTTGTTTATGGTTTCCGCAAAATTCAAAATGTAATAAATATAAAAAATTTGAAGCAGACAATATTTAGAAGCTAAAATACCAAAATTTACATAAGAAAAAAAAAATAAAAAAAATTTACGCTTTTGCTTTTTGATACGGCCTTTTTGCTGATTATCCTTAACATTGTTTGTTTGAGTCGTTGCATATTAGAGTAGGAATATAAAAACACTAAAGATCTGAAAAGCTGGAGAAAATAAAATTTAGCTTTGTTTTACTTATACATATTGTGTGATTAACATTTTTGGATTACTGTGGAATTGGCTATGTTTTGTGCTCTATGCATATCTTACACTGTTTTTTGTATTTCATCTGCAGTTTTTAATTTTTTATGTTTTTTTTTACAAATTAGCCTTTCAGCTAAATTTTTCACTAGAATTTTTTTTTCTTTTGAAAATTTAACATTTTATAAAAGTGTAGAAAATATTAACTGAAAATAAATACAAAATCAAATTTATTATAAACATCTAACACTGAATAGTTATAAATATAAATTAAAAATTGAATCTGTTTGCGATTAGGAATTAAAATTTGGAAATAATTTATTAGTCAAAATTTATTCGATTTGGCTTTTGAGCCGTTCAAATAACAATTTCGTTTGTTGTTATTTTTGTCATTTAGGGAAAGTTTTTATCTCCAGTGACTATTAAATATTCCTCTTTACTACGTATGTATGTCGTAGTCTCGTCGAATCTTTGTCCTTTTTTAGGAATGTCATTTGTGGGATTGAAACACGAATTGTCCTTGCTCCTGTCTTGTTATTCCTCATCAGATGATGAACAATTCTCAACACTAATTACTTTTGTTAATTCTTACTGATTTTATTCAAATGTGGGGAATATTTAGAAATTTACTTCAGTTTCGGGCAACCTAATATGGATTATCTGGTCGGACAATGTCAGTTAGGATGAATGTTGACATCTTTTGAATACGTATAAACAAAATTATTATAACCACCATTTACTAGTTTATGATGTTAATGTTCTCCAGCCATTAATTTTGTCAATCTTAACCAACTTGTATTTATTAAGTTTAATGATGACGATCTCCTTATTTTATTACAGCCGACAAATATTGGTTGTTTTATTGTGGACCGTTAGGAACTTCGTTGTATTAAAATCAGGGTTGTCATGTGGTGATGTGGTAATAAAATTTGTCCTAACTACTTTCTTAGCCATCATGAGTTGATTGAATAAATTGTAAAAAGTTTTGAAATAAATTTAAATGTTTTTTCTAGATACTTTTTCGTAAACATAATTAACAATTTTTTTTTCGAATTTTTGTTAATATCTTTAAAATATGTTCTTGATCTACTTTTTCACCTCTCATTCTCAGGAATTTCAAACTCTGCAACGTATAAAAACTTCCCTTAAAAATGTGATACTTCTCTATGCAATTACTGCAACACGAGTTCCGAAATGTTATGCCCTATATTCTCCTAATTTGTCTTGAGATAATCATAATTCTTTTTATTCTGACTTCTATATCAGTTGTCAAATGTTATACTCTCTATACTCTTACATTCGCTATATAATCATAAATAGCAACTCTTTTTTTCTTATAACAGTGACATACTGTTGTCTCTTTACACACTCCCTTAAGCGGCATAAATTCTACATTCTCTTAATAATGCCCACTATTATAAAACAAAATACATCAAAGCTTTTTCTCTTTGCTGCCGGAACAATCATAAAAAATTTAAAATTTTTAGTTTAACATAACTTATTGTATCTCTTTCCCTCTCTCTCTGTTTAATTAATTAAATTGCAAACATTTGCCATATGTTTTTCTTCTCATGCATATGGGTTTTTTTATGTTTCACAACCTTATGAAATATCATAAAATACGGCAGTTGTACTTCCCTTCATCCCTTTCCACCAATGATCTTTTTATGTTGTTGTTTTTTTTTTAACTTAACAAACCACTTTCCAGCTTTTTATAATGACTCCCTCTTTGGAAATGTGTACGACAGTGTGAGAGGTGGTATGCTTGCAATTAGCTCTTTCTCTCCTTCATGGCATTTGGAAAAACAAACACGTTCATACACAACACCCCACATTATATTAGTGTTTTATTTGAATTTTCTGTTTGTTTCTTTCGTGTATTTCGTTCTCGCTTTGTATTTTACTTTATTGTGAGTGCTGTGTTTGTTGGTTCTTCGTATCAATTGTTTGAGGTGGGTAGTTTAACAGCTATAGTAGCAGGGGTGGGAGGGTGTTTAGATCTAGTTTAATTACTATTATCTGCAATGTATTGTATTGTTCTTCTTGCGCTGCTATACTCTGTTCTCATTCTCTTTGCTGCGCGCTGATTAAAGCGAAATACAAAAATTATATTTGTTTTATTTTTGCATTTTCATTCTCTTTGTTTTATTGTAGTTGTGCTACTTGTTTGCCGTTTTTTTTTGTAATTTTTTTTGGTTTGCAATACTTGAACTTGACCTTGAAATTACTGTGTTTTTTTATAAATATTTTTTTTTGTTGTCGTTTTTATTTTATTTTAACAATAACAAAAGCAACAATGATTTGTATATTCTAAACAATAATTATCATACAAAAAAAAATTGACGTTTTTTTCGTATAATAATTTATGATTCGCATGTTTTTTTTGCCTTGCCAAACGACGATTATTCTGTCGTTTAAAGCTTAAAATTTTGGAAAAAATAAATGTAATTTTGTTGAAGCGAAGTTGCAGTTTTTTTTGTTGTGCAATATTTTTGTCTAATCGTCGTGGCTGTTTAGGGAACCAGTATTGTTTTTTTTTATGTGAAAAGTTAATTGTGTTCTTTTAGTGGATAGCAATTTAATCACACTTGTTTGTGTGAATATTCCAAGTATGTATAGAGTTATAAATACTTTATGCAAATCATCAACATTTGATTCATATTTAATCATTATAAGTAGCTGATGAGTTTTTTCTTCTTCTTGAATATTGAGAAATTTTTGTAGTGGGGCTCTTAAATTTGTTGTTAAATTCGGTTGGCAAAAATAAATTATTATTAGCAAACCTGGATGATGGCCCCTTTTTAAGGCTTCCTATACCTATGGGCCTAAGGACCGGCCTCAACTTGGGCTATCACTCCGTTTTTGTTCGTTAACTTAGACGAATAGCATATCCTGCGCCTCAACATAATGTTTCACCTTCAACCATATTGTTAGCAGAAATTGACAAATGTTTGACAGAGGCCCCGACACTGCTTCGATCAGTTTTTGCCGTTCTTAATCTAGCTAAGGTACTTGCGGCCTTGACATTGTTTTTCTTATCAAGTCTTCAAATGCCCTGAAACTGATTGATATATTCCTTAATTTTGTATTGAAAATATTTATGTTGTTAGATTACTTAAATGCAATGTCCATACAAGATTTCGCATTTCTCTTACAATTGCGGTTTCCCTATTGAGCTGCAAAATCTTGCATATTAGCCAAAAGCAATTTCTTGCATTGTCGGGTCGGGTCGGCTTCGTTCTCTATTGTAACATTTTGTGAATATTTAAACGTGATTTAACTATTTTACGCATTTCATTTGAGTTTGCTGAGTCTTTTTATGTATAATAATTGAAAAATTTCTTAAATTTGCTGTAATTTATTGCTAGTAATACGTCTGGCGAAGTATGTTGACATTTATTACAGTTTTGGGTTGCCATAAACTCAGTTGCTACATCTGGTTGCATTCACAAACAATGCAGCGATGCCAGACTTGCTGGCGGTGTGGCCATGTTAATACAGGAGAATACACCTGAAATTGTACTACAAAAATAATTGACACTGATATCGTTTAGATATCGATACAATTAATTATTTTTTTTTTGTATAAAACATCACAAAATGATGACAAAATATAAAATACAAAATGTTAATATCCTCTTTATTTTGCGAGATCTTAAAAGATTAAATTTAAAACATATAATTTATGCAGAGGCCATTCATGGAAATTCAACAAAGTATGGACTATTAAAAGGCTTAAAAAAAAACTTAATCGGCATCTAATTGTTTATCGACGAATGCAAACCTCACTGTTTTAGAAGCTATTACTAGACACGCCGATTGACTCGACACTAATACTGTGAAGTTACTTTCGACAACATTCGAGGGGAGCCGACAATGAAAGAAAATTTTATTTATTTTTTTTCCTTTAAGATGACTGGAGCCAGGAGTTGAACCTGTGATCTCCCGCATGGAAGTCGCGTGTTCTAACCACAATGCCACAATATACTTATTGATTTTTTAAATTTTATTCAAAATCAGGGAAGAATTTTATATTTTTTTACAACAAAAATATTATTTTTTAACGATTTTGACCGTTATTTAACAGGAATTTTAACACCAGCTTAATGTTGTATGGAGTCAATCGATTTGACAAGTAAACTAAACATTCATTTTCTTTTCCTCCAATTCGAATTGACGTTATAGAAGCCATTTTTTAATTTCCGCCAGCTTAATAGTAGCGAAGTAAACCCTCAGTGTTTATTCATTCACCCATAACTTCCAATTGAATTTGTCAAAGTGTATAGTCACATCCCATATTTAGGACGGTATTTATTCATGTTTCCAAATAAATTTTTCGTTTCCCAGCAAATTCAGCACAAATGGTGTTTTCATAGCAACGAGCTTCATTATGTATGTAGATGCCATCTGACAAATGTGGCAACATTTTTTGTGATCATCTGCAAATAAATGCCATAATGATTTTCTACAGAACAATTCCATTTGCAGTTAACTGACAAACTGTTAATATCAATTTATTTGTATTTGCCCCGAAAATTGTGTTAAATCGGCACAATATCTATATGTAAGCAAGCTAGCGATTATATCAGAATGCAACATATTCGTTTTTTGTTATCGGATAACGATATAAGAAATGTGTGCTCATTTTTGACTAGTAAGTGGTGTACCATTTTGTGTTTACCGTTAAATAATTTATGGAATTACCAAAGCCGACTTCTGCAAGGGGAACTAACTGTACATATTGTACATCATCTTCTTGGTATAAATAAAAAAAATCCTGTTTCTTCGATACAAAATGTAACATCGTCTACCGTATTTTATAAACTTTTCCACATACATACATACATAAATATCTATTTTTAATACTCAACTTAATTACTAATTTTTATTAGGCTGTTTTAATGCGAAAAAATATCTACTAAACAAAGTTATTGATGTCGTTTTAGAACTAATCTATAATAGCGCTGGGCATTGAATCAAGTGAATGGTATCTGAAAAGTTGTTTACAAGTTAGCATTCAAAGCTGTTCTGTTTATCATTTTTACTCATTTCATTAATTGTTTAAAAATGAAACCAGGTTTAATTTTATTTCAATTTTTTAAATATAGAATTTCGTTGCTGATATATTTAGGGGTAAACAAATTGATAACATAGAAAAACTGATCATAGAAAATATTTACATATATTCGGGTCGTTTTTTCGCAGTTGTTAGTGACAATATTGAAATCAAATTATGCATACATATAAATTCCCTTGCCATACGCCTAGAACATTCTGCTATTCTGGGGCAACATTTTGTTTTTTACTGCCAACAAATTTAGTCTTGGATAAGTTTGAATTTGAAAAAATATTTGTTGTACTTCACTTAATTAAATTATTAAAATATTTTTAATCCAGTAAAGAATGTTCGAAATTTTTAACAAAGCATTAATTGCCCATTTCGAACATGAAAGGGCAAAACAAAGATTTTATAATTTCAAACTATCCATAATTTTGTTCATTGTTTGAAATTTCGAGCATTTATTTTTTAAATCTTGTTTTTATCTGCTCTTATAAGTGCTTGGAATTGCATACTTTATAGATTAAAGTTTGCATTATTTAGTTCGAAAACATACATTTTTTATTTCAAAATGTGTAATATTTGCATAAGCGACTTACTTAATAAGTTCATAGAATCTTTTTTTAGCTAGTTGCAAAATTTCGAATTTTTAAACAACAAAAAAGTTACCAATTTACTGGTTTAAAACTTGTTTAGTTTTAACTTGGCTTTAATAACTTAAAATTTTTTATAATGAATTGGTTTTTTTACTGATCGAAAATTCGAACATCGAGTTTTAGTTAAAAATGAGTAATTTTTGTATTTGCATAATTTAGTAAATTTTCACATTCGAACATTGTGAAAAACAATCTGTTGCTAATTTTAAAAAATATCTTTCTTTTCGGTAATCTACTACGTTGCTTAAATAAATTTAAACTTTCAAAAATGAAGATTTGCATTATTCCGTTTATGTTTCAAAATTCTTGTATTATCATTTTTCTTTTAGTCCATAAAATCTAATTTTAGCATGTTGGCCATTTCTCGAACTTGAGGGAAAACCTGTTTTGTTCTAAAACTTGATTGAAAACTATATTTCTTTACAGCAATATAGTATATTGTTTAAATAATTTTATACATCCAAACAATAAGGTTTCATAATTTCAAGTTTCGTTTATTGCAATATAAAGCCAATTGTTGGTCAATTTATAATATAACAAAGATCATTACAATATTCAGGTGTATTTACATAAATTAAAATAATTTTTCCTAACTAACAAAATATTTTTGTTCATTGTTCGAAAATTTTGCTCAAGATGTCTATGGATACATATTTTAGAGTATTTGCACATTTTCGAATATTCGATTATGGGGAATTCGAAATAAGTTGCTGAATTTGAACTCGTTCGGAAGTTACATATCTTTAAAATACTTCTTCTGTTTCTTTCAAAATAGTGAGCTTTTGACAATTAAGATTTGCATAAGTTTGTTCATTGTTAGAAATTTCGAACATTCCTTTTTTTTTAAAAAATGGTATTTAGTTACTCTTATAAGTCCATTACTTTTACTTTTTATTTTTACGTAAGTTCGTACATTTACGATTTTATAAATCTTAGGGGAAATCCCAATATATTGCTTATGAAATACTTCGAAAATTAATGCATTTTAAAGTAAACTTCATCTTTTGTTAGCTTTATTAATTTCGAATTTTTAAAAATTAAATCTTGCATTATTTGAAAATTCGAACATTCACTTTTTTTCTTCAAAAAGTGTTGTACTTGATTTTTTCTAATTTCTATTTTCATAGAAACAGATTTATCAAGTTAATGCAATTTCGAATTTTTGAACATCTTGATATTTCTTTCTGGTAAATTGTTTTCGTTTTCTCATTAAATTGAACAAATTCAAAATTTCTTGCAATTTCTGTGGATATTGTATTTTTTTTGGAATTTGTGGAATTTCAAAATTAACATTTTTATTGCCTTTTAACATTTTGATTATGGGAAATTTCTACATTTCTAACTTTACTTGCTGTTTAGGATTTATAGTTTTTAATTTCTAAATTTATACTAGTTAGATTTGTTTCCACTTCAAATTTCTATACATTAGAGGTTGTTGTTTTTCCACCACATTCCTAACACTTCTTATCGTTGTCACATTGAAAATTTCTTAATAGAAGAAAGTGAAAATTTATGTGATTGTATAAAACAAAAATCGATGTTTAGCTGTTTGTTAACTGCTGCTGTTTGTTTGGTTGGCTCTGGCTGTGGTTGTGGTGCGGTTGGTAAGAGGTCACATTTTCTGTGATAATACGATATTTTCGAAATGGAAACATACCAACTAAAATGAAAACAAAAAAGAAAACGAAAGTAATACAACGCCTTAGATGCTCACACGAGACTCACCCGAATACAATAACAATAACGACGACGAAAATAAGCTCACACTCTTAATCTTGAAACACTCACTTGCTCACATCACACTCTAGCGTCGTAGCCGTAGTTGAGAAAACAGATTTTCGAAATATTATTGTGTGTTACCTTTTCAGCTTCTTTGACATCTTTGTAACTTATATTAATTAACATTTCTTTTCCTCTTTCTCTCTCATTGCAGCTTTAATTTGACAACAACAACAAAAACAAAACAAAAACAACAAAACGCTAATGCAAGCAACAAATACCAAACTATTTATTCCTAAATGAAACCATATAAGTGCAGCAGCAAGAAAATTGTGAAAAGCGGAAAGAAGTAAAGCAAACATATGAAAAATAACAACAAAAACATACCAAATTACAACAGTAGAAGAAAATCAACAGAATATAAAACCACCTTAACCCTCCTCTGATGAAAAAACTACAATAACAACAAAACATCTAGAAAGAAAGAGCTAACGAAGCAGAAAAAAAACAACAACTACAACTAAAAAGGGAACATATACAACACATTTTCTCTCCCCCTCTCTCTTTCTAACTAACTCTCTATCCTTTTGTTGAAACGTAAAAAAAAACGAACAACAAAAACCATAAAAAGAATAATTTTTGAAATTGACGTAATACACTCAGGACTTAATAAAAGAATAACAACAACATTAAAAAAGTAGTGACCAAATCCAAAAAAACAAAAACGGAAAAACAAAAACCACAAACCCCAACCAATTTTATTAGAAGAATAATTTTCTTAATAAAGACAACATAAACAACAACAGCAACAAAGAAACATAAGTGCCGCCATTCGCAGACGTCGTAAAGCAGCTGTGAAAGAGCGTGCGCGCTGCAAGTGAGCGATCGCTGTCTCCTTTTTTCAATCCGTCGGATACCGCAAAAGTGGTCAAAATAAGTTTTAACGCGAAAAACCCGACCAACTAAAGATCGTCCACCATGGAGGACGATCAGCAATTTTGCTTAAGATGGAACAACCATCAAAGTACACTGATCAGTGTATTCGATACCCTGCTGGAGAATGAGACCCTAGTGGATTGTACATTGGCCGCCGAAGGCAAATTCTTGAAGGCCCACAAAGTTGTGCTGTCAGCGTGTAGTCCCTACTTTGCGGTAAGTTGTAATATATGTATTATAAAATATTCAATAGTTTTTTTTTTGTAAAAATAGGAAAAAAAGAAACGACAATTTAGCTATAGGAAACATTTGAGATATTTTCGAAATTTTGGATAAGATTTATATCAAACAATTTTATGCTTTCAATGCAATGACTATATTTTGGTTTTATTTGCTTACAAATTTATACATTTGGTATCTTCGAAAACTCGAATATCCACTTATGTAGTACAAAATATCTAACATTTGCGAATTTGATATTTCTTTCTTTGAAATTGAATGTATGATTATTTCGAAACTTCATTTTAGACCGCAAAAAGCAATATATTGCTTGTTTGCTACATGTTGGAAAATTCAAACATTGAAGTTTTTGACTTACATGGGCAAACTAAGTGTTATTAGTGCCACTTACAACTATTTTTTAAGGTTGGAATAAAATATATGTAATATTTTATTTGTTTCTATACGAAAAGAACATTTTTTTCTTGTTAGGGAAAAGTGCAATTCTTTCTAATAAACCTCCCTAAGATTTTTTTAGGATATAAAAAAACATCTTTTTTGTTTTTTTGAATAAAAACTTTTCTACATACACATTTCTTCAGCAAATTGTCGTATCTTTAACAAAACCCATATATTTTTAGTGATTTATATAAAATGAATTTTACATTATTATTAAACAAAATTATTGGTAAATTTTGAATTTTCTTTTATTAATTTTTCTCCACCTCTCTCTTTTTTTTGCAGACACTTTTGCAGGAGCAATATGACAAACATCCCATTTTCATATTGAAAGATGTTAAATACCAAGAACTTCGCGCCATGATGGATTACATGTATCGTGGCGAGGTGAATATTTCACAAGATCAATTGGCTGCTTTGCTAAAAGCAGCAGAATCTCTACAAATTAAGGGTCTGTCAGATAATCGCTCTGGCGGCGGTGCCTCACAGCCTAAACCCGAGCATCATAGAGCCAGCATGCCGGGTAAATTAAGTGGTGGTTATACGCTGGAACAAACAAAGCGGGCACGCATAACAGGTGCTGGTGGTCCGACCATGGAGACGACCGACATGGGTTCACGAGAGGGTTCATCTAGTCCATCAAGAAGACGCAGAAAAGTGAGACGCAGGAGCATTGAAAATGCCATGACTGGTAAGTTTTGCACTTAACACCAATCTATCTTTTGGTCAAAACCTAACTTGTTGTTGTTTCTTTTCGTTTTGCTCTATTTAGATGTCCATGATAACTCCAATTCATCACTACAACCAACACAATCGAATGCTTCGGGCTTGGGTGCCATTACAGCTGCCGCCTCCGTTTTGGCTGCGGCTGCTGCTGCTGCGCCTCAAACCTCGGCCGCTTTAGCATCCACAGTAGTCCCCCTATCCTCAACACAGCAACAACAACAACAGCAACAACAATCCTCCTCATCAGCTGTCACCGCAGCGCCCGGCACGACCTTAAGCTCCTCAAAAAAGACTGACATTGTTAAAGGATCCACTCAGCAACATCAACAGCAACAAGATGCCATGAATACCGATAATGTACAAGGTCCTGCCGCTTCAGTGGCCACAGCGACAAGCGCTTTGGACACCGATGCCACAGATGCCAGTGCTGCTGCCGACAAATCGAATCACAAACAACAAAAAGCGTCTAAAGAATCAACAACGGCAAGTGTAAGTGGCTCAGAATTAGTTATTGAACCAAAAGCTGAGTACGATGATGAGGCCAATGATGAAACTGTTGAGGATTTAACATTAGATGAAGAGGATATGGGAATGGATGATTTGGACCATAATGCTGGCACAAGTCAAGGTGGTGAAGGATCTAGTCAAGGTAAGCGTTTGCGTATAAAAATATAAAAACTAAAACGAAACAAAAAAATAAAACTATGTTAATTAATGTCGTAATGGAAGTTATAACGAAAAGGGATAGACGCAACAATAAAAAAAGAAAATCAAAATTAGTATAAAAAAGAAACCTGAAGGAATGCAATTTTAAAAGTCGTTAAAAAATTACAATGAAATAAAAAATTAACAAAAAAAAAATTAAAATAAAATCGAAATTAGCATAAAAAAGAAACGAATGCATATTTAAATCCATTAAAATTTTAAATGAAATAAAAATTCTCATTCATTTTATCTTAAAATCTTGGTAGGTTCCAATTTTTTGCCCATTTCTTATATAGAATATATACCAAAAAATATAAAATCTCTACAAGTTTCTAAGCAATTTTGCTCTATGCTAAATGTTTTTAGAAAACTTTTTTAAAAACCATAATAATCTTTTGAGAGACTCTTGTGCCATAGATCATAACACTGTTATTATAAATTCCTTTAAAATCCGATATCGTATAAAAATTTCTTAAAGAAAGTCCCTTTGCAAAAAACTTATATAGAGATAAATTTATTAAAAAAAACTTATATTAATGCGTCTTCCAATATACATTTATGTGAAAGTGACCATCTAGAACTTTCTCTATTAAATGGACTGCAAATATAAAAATATAAAAAATTAAAAAAATAAAAATATTTAAAAAAATAAAAATATAAATATATATAAAAATATAAATTTATATAAAAATATAAATATATGAATATAAAAATAAAAAATATACAGTGCGATTCGGATTCCTATAACCTTTTCGTCATGGCTACAAAAAATATGTATCTTTTTATTTAAGTAAAAAACTTTATTAATATTGATCTTTTCTTACTTTTTCCGTCTATTTGTAGGATATGCACCCTGGCAACACGATAGATCTCAGGATGAATTATTATTGGCAACACAAGAAGCGCAGCAACGGGATCCTCAAGGTGAGTCAAAACGAAAATCTATCAAAAAAGATAAAGATATAAAACAAGATATTTAGAGTCAAGAAAGAACAAACAAATGAAAAAGCAAAAGAAAGCTAAAAAGAGCACGACGACAAATATAAAAATGTGTGAAAAATGCAACACAATACCATTAATAATATTACACACACAAATTTCTTTCAAAATAGAAAACTTCCCTAACCAAAAAGACAGCCAAGAAAAACAACAGCAAATTTTCTAATTTCTTTCACTTTGATAAAACACACATTCACACACACACAACAACAACAGTTTTGTGTTAAACATACAAATAAATACACGATATATATATATATTATTATAATTTGACTATTATTTATACAACAAGTTCTATAACAAAACAAAACTCCTGTTTTATGACACAATCAATAATGCTGTTGAAAAAATTTTTATTAAAATTTCCTACTCCACTTTTTTACACTTTGTAGTAAGTGATGATAATAAATACAATACAAAATTAACCTCTAAAAGTCGTGCTCATTTTTAAGTAAACATTTTGTTTAAACGAAAAAGAAAGAATATTTAAGAGATATTAAAGAAGAGAATTTAACAAAAACAAGCAACAAAAATTTTAACCCCTCCTCTAATTATAATTTTTTTCTATTATTATTTAAAACAAACAAAAAGAAACGCATATAAAAGTGTTTAAACAAAACAGACCAAGGAGGAGCTGAAGAAGGATCACATTGTAATGATCAGTAGTTTTTTAGTTTATTAAGCAATTCTTCTTTGGTTGTGTGTGTTTAAACACTTTTACACAATTTTTTGTTATTTTTGAATACTATTTTTTTTTCTTGGTATCAACTATTAACTTTGTATTATTTATACTATACTTTTAACTTGTATTAACTGTCATCATTATTATATGATAATTATCTATTATTTTGTGCAAGTTGTTGACTTAGTTTTGAATGATTAACCCTAACCCACACCTTAACCTAACAAAAAATTACCTACCCCACACTCATGATTTTATTAACACTAACAACACTACTTACTACCTTGTTTTATATTTATTGTATACTATTGTGTTATTTTGGTTTTTATATATTTTTTTTAATTTTTTATTTTAATTTCATTTTGATTATATACTTAATTTTGTTGGTGTTTGTGTAGCATTTAAGTATTATTTTTTAAATCAGTTAGTTTCATTTCAATTTATATGTTTACCATAAAAATACTATTGTTTTGTATGATTATGATTTCAACTCTCATTACAAACAAATTCAACAATTAGAGGATTTGTTGACAAATCCCTCTACCTTCCACCACCTACCCCCCAGCGCTTCCCAAATCATAATGCATTCTAAAAATCATACTAGGAAAACTTTGATGGTGAAAATAAAACCAACTCTCTCGCACTTTAGGGAAATGTTCAGATAGATTTTCCCACAAAGTTTTCCTTTTCTAGCATATCGCTCGCTCTCTCTCTCTCTCGCTCTCGCTCTCATTATAATTCTAAGCAGAAACTACTTGAGAATAATAGTAACACATACATAGTTTCAATGGATTGCATTGTTTGTATACACTTGGATAATATTGAAACAAAAAAAAATGTAAAGATGAAATGAAAAATACACACTTACACATGCATACATATATACACATACATTCGTTTTTTGACCCCCTCTCCCCCCACTATTACTCCCGCCGCTGCCATACAAATTTTCACTTTAAAGCGTATCAAACAAACATTTCATTTCTAAACATCACACACACATATTTGTTATGTGATACGCGTTGTTGATTAGAAACCACCACAAAGTGTGTAGAGAAGATATCAAATGCCTACACTCCTCCCGCACTAGTAATAAAAATAATTCATCTAACATTTATTGTCTCACTCTCTCTCTCTCTCTCTGTTAAGCGCGCGCTCTCTGTCTCTTTTGCTCTTAATGTATGTAATTATTACTATATTTAGTATATATGTTTATTTCTAATCCCCCCAGTAGTCCCCCTGATACAATTTCAATTTATCAACGAAGCTAAAGTGTTTAATTTTTATCAATTCGAAGAAGGCTAACTGTATTAAAGGATATTGTTAAAGTGTTGTTAATAGCACAAAAAGGAGGAAGGTTGATGAGAGTTAGATGGAAAGGCATTCGAGATTGACTAGTGATATGTGAGCAGAGTCTGCTCGTAATTAGAAAAGTTCAGTAATGATTTTTTGGAAAAATCCCCTTATATTTGACTTTGTTAAATTTTTAATTTTAGACTCCAAATAGTCGCCTATTATCTATATTACACCACATGCATCCTCTAGAAAATGTTGTGTTTTTCTGTCCCTTTCAATTAGACTATAGGATATTTCAAAGGTAAAATACGTTACAAAAATTCAGAATGTAAAAGACGTATGATAGAGGTTTACATTTAAACGATGTTTTCACTACCAATCATAACCATCAAAAACTTGCAAGATTTCATTCCAAGAAATCTATCAGAAATCACTTCTACACCAAATCTCTAAGACATTTCAAAGGTCGCTTTCTCTCTCTCTCTGGTGTAAAATACGTTTACGCTAGCTTGCTAGTACATTTCAAAGGTCTCTCTCTCTAATTAGACGAAATGGTGTACAATTGAACGATGTTTTCACTATTAACCATAACCCCCAAGAACATGAATATTTCTAATTCGTCAGAAATCTATTTTCAGCTGAGTGAAAAAAACTTTGAATATAAACTTTTTAATCAGACCTCTAAGACATTTTAAAAGCCTCTCTATCTCTCTTTCAATTTGCCTCCTTTTAAAGTGTAAAAAAATGTGTATGATTTACTGTTACGATAGCCAACTTCAAAACCTACAACTTTTATCTCAGGGCCCCCCAGAAATTCAAGCTTCAATAAGTCCCTTACAACGGCTGTGAATTTGTCAAGATATTAATATCAAGCAGTAGAAATGACAGCTATGCGTAAAGCTATTGTGTATTTCTTTTATATCCCCCACCCACCGTCCACCCAACCTTTGTGTATCCCCCCGTCCCCCCAACCAACCGTCTTCAAAGATAATGCCGCCAGCCGTCTTATATATATATTTTTTTTTTGTCTTCATATTTAAAAAAAAAAATTTACAACAAGTTTTTCTAGAGAGCCCAAAATACGCATGCATATTTTTAATAGAAAATTGTTTTTTTACTTCCATTAGTTTAAATCAATTTATGTACAAAAATTTATTTGTAAATTTGTTTATTGCTATTAAACTCTCAAAGAGGCGAGAGAAGAAAACAATAGTGTAAAATGTTGCTTAAAATTATTTTTTATATATTTTTTTGGTTGACGGGACTTTTTTTTTAAATTGTTTATAATTTATATTTATTATTTGT
The DNA here is from genome assembly GCA_964034835.1 of Muscina levida. Taxonomy (NCBI): domain Eukaryota; kingdom Metazoa; phylum Arthropoda; class Insecta; order Diptera; family Muscidae; genus Muscina; species Muscina levida. Next base: position 11,681,592 of record OZ035884.1, read on the forward strand.
AACTATTTTTTTTTTGTATAAAAATATACTGTTCTTTAGTATTTTTTGGTTAATTAAATTTAAATGGCACACAAATTAAAAAAAAATACAATATCCGGTTAAAACGTTTAAAATTCTCCACTACGGGCGTCTATTTTTAAGAACAACTTGAAACCACTCTCGAGAGAAACAGTTTTCTTTAACTAGTTGCTCTGCTGAGTAGTTTATGCCTCTGGCAATTTTTTTTAGTGCAAAGTGTTTTTGAATACTATAACAAACAAAAAAAAAGAAGAGTTAGTGTTAAAACCTTATACAAAATCCTAACCAAGATATCAAAAGAAGAATTGTGTGATACAAGTGCAAATATGTTGAAATGCTATAAGTGGACTCATGCCTGTGACAACGACCGAAATCATCCTTCAGCAGCTGCCTCCTGACATCATCCTGCGCTGTTTGCTGTACAACGTCCTGGCGTTGGTGGTGGTAGCATGTAGCTGTCTTTTATCAACGAGTTAAACGGGTATAGTATATAATTGAAAACTCCCAAAAGACAGTGAGGTACTCTTGTGCTTAAGCCACACGCCTGGTCACTACTACTTGGCTGTAAATTTCGGAAATACGCTGCGTGCACGTCATAAAATGGGTCTGCTGTAAAGGTTTCTTCGTCAACTTGTTCATCTAACAGTCTTCAAGGATTGGTTTCGCGCTCCCTCTCTCAGGTAAGTATAATTTGCCCGACAGTATCGGTTGGGTAAAGTGGCTTGAAAATATGAATGAATTTAATTATGAACTTATATTTTTGAGTTTATTTTATTTCTGTTTGCCTAAGTTTTAAAACTTGAAAATTTTGTGTTGTCTGGTGTTTTTTCGTTGTTAAAAGTAACGAACGATTTTTAATTTTTCGTTAATTTTAATTTTGTCCAAAACTACAAACAAATTTTTTAAGTTTTATTTTTTTGGGTTATCAGTATGAAATACCCTTTGGAACGAACAACTGTCCTAAAAGTCCTTAAATCCATTTTTAAAATTTCTTAAAACTGAATAATTATATCTTCCTCCTCATTTTTTCCTTTTAACAACTATGATTTTTCCATTATTCACTTTTACCTCTTATGCTCCTTTGTCATCTGTATTTTCTTTCCTTTCTATCCTTTCCCCTCTATGACTCATGCCTCTTTTTCATGATTTTCTTTATCATCATTACATCATCCATACTTTCATACATACATACACAAACACACACACACACTTCCATCTTCTTAAGAAACAAATTTTCAGGTTATTTTTTTTTTCGAATGTGGTGGTACAACGCACGCTTGGTTCTTGAAAACGGGTAAGCTAGACCTATATTATTATATCTGTCTGACCCTAAACCTTAGATATTATCTTTTTAGTATTATTAAGCTACATAGTAAGCAATTGCGATAGATATACATACGTATATAGATGAGAGAAAAAAGCCTTTACCTTATGAGAGTGGCCTCAAAGAGACGGTAGTCAAAGTTTGTAGTCAAATATTTGAACTTTGAGGAGTGTTGAAAATAATAATTTTACACATTACTGACAAAAGGCTTATAGAATAGAACAAACACAGTAACGTGTAATCCAATATACAACAAATCTTTAAAAAAGGAACACAAAACAGACATATATAAGGATTTTGCCTTCGCCCACTCTCCAGAGAGGAGAGAGACTATATATATCAGGAAACTTGCCCTCCTTTAACCGATAGTATACGCTTTTCACAAATGCAACTGAAACATTTAGCAACAATTCTAATAGAATACAACAACAAATTTTTATACAATATATTTTTCCGTTAAAATGTTATGAACGAAATCCGAACCGAAAAATTAGGACTCACGTAGAACTCATGTTCAGCAGATACTTAACATGTTTTTGTAACGATATTCTTTGGCAACAACAATGTTCTTCGCAACATGTTGCATTGTTAATACTTTTTGTCAAATTATTGATAAAATATAAAATCATAATTTAAAAATATTATAAATATTAAAAAAGAGGAAACATTTTATAAATATTTAATATTGTTATTAAATTTTAAATATTTAATATTAAAAAACATTTTAAATATTTTTAAATTATTTAATATTTTTAAAATGTTAATTGTTTTAAATATTTTAACATTTTTAAATTATAAAAATAAAATTTTATCTAAAAAAGGTTTTAAAATTATTTGACTGTTTTTAAAAATATTTTAAAACAATTTTTAAAAATTTACAAGTAAATAATTTAAAAAAATGTTTTAAATAATTGTACAACAATTTAAACAAATGTATATATATTTCAAATATTTTTTATCAAATATTTTTGAAAATACAAAATTATTAGAAATGATTATTAAAAAATATTTTAAAGCTAATTAAAAATATTTTAAAATTATTAAAAAATATTTTAAAATTATTCTTAAATAATATTAATAAAATATTTAAAAATTATTTAAAAATAAGTAATTTTAAAAATATTTTTTAAAATATGTTTTTTAAAAAATATTTTAATACTATAGAAAAATATTTTAAAATTATTAAAAAATATTTTAAAATTATAAAGAAATATTTTAAAATAAATATATTATTTAAAAAATACATAATTTTAAAAATATTTAAAAAAAATTTTAAAATTTTTTTATAAACAATTAAATTATTTTTTAATAATTTTAAAATTTTTTTTTATAATTTTAAAATATTTTTAATATTATTTATTATTTCAAAACTTATTAATTTTATATATGGAATGTTTAATATTTTTCCTAAAATTGTTTTTATAATTATTTTAATATTATGAAAATTATATTAAAATATTTAATAAATAATATAATTTTTTTTAACAATTTTCAAATATGTTTAAATTTTAAAATATTTTATAAACATATTAAATTTTTTTTTTAAATAATTTAAAATTTTTATTTATTGTTTGAAATTTTAGGTCAAATTCAAATTCACACTGAATTTGACCAAAAATATCAAAAAAAAAAAAAAAAAATTAAAAAATCATTTTTCTGATCTTTAGCCGAATTTGATGTATCATACGATACACTAACGTAAATTGATATAATACACAGTAAGATCGACTACAAACTAACCAAAACAAATACAAATTTTAAAATTATTTAAAAAAAATTTAATATATGTATAAAATATTTTATAATTAAAACAAGTTTGAAAATTGTTAAAAAATTGTAAATTATTTATAAAATATTTTAATATACTAATTTTCAAAATATTTTAATCAAATTTTAGGAAATATATTAAACAATTTTCAATACATTTTTAAAATTAATAATTTTAAAAATATTTGTTTTAAATAATTAAAGAAAAAAGTTTTAATATTTTACCTAGTTAATTAAAAATTATTCAAAAATCAGCACAGTTTTGTAAACATCTACAGAAATTAATAATTCCCACCCGAAGTCTATCGCAATTTGCTCTAATTTACATTTTATATATCGTCCTAAGTAGAAATAAACAATATCCATAGCAACCTATAATATTTTGACCACTGACCTTCCTCCCCCCCTGAACTCTCAGCATATAGTGGTGAAATTTTCACCTTACTCCTCAGTCAACATACGATCCACCACCCCACCACACAATCACATCGTCTCGACATTGAACCTAAGCGTGCGCAACTGTAACCTCATCGCCGTCGTCGTCGTCAACAGCAATCTTCTTGTTCTCTTCTATGACAATTGAAAAATTTTCATATTTGAAAAATGAGCAAACGGAAGATTTAATGGAAAATTTTATTTAAAATCGACTTAAAATTGGCATTTTTCTCTACTTCCAACGTAGAGGGGAGAGACAAAGCCAATTTGTGTCGATTAAGGAAAATAAACTGTAAGTAGATCATTTATTTTTAAAATGTATTTTTATATTTAAGAGCAACGAAATATCAAATTAAATTTATAGTTAGATATCATTTAAATGAATGAAAGTTATTATTACGTATAGGCAAAGTTAGGAATGGATACGAAAACAAAAGTTATTTAAAGGAAAAATTTATAAAAATTCAAAAGGGTTACGTACGTATGCGGAAACAATGCTAACATTAATTTAAAAGTCAAATGATTGGAATGGAATTTGCGTGAGGATATATATGATTGAAAAAAAGGATAACTGAATTTGAATAGTTTAAAGAAAACTTTGTTGATTTTGATTGAAACAACGACTACAATCTATGTACATAAATGTTTATATGTTCATAACTACACGAGAGAGCCACACAATAAGCTTTTTCTTTAAATTGTTGAGATGTATGAAGGAGTATTTTATAGTAATAGGATTTTGTAATAATAATTTCGTTCGAATATAACTTCAAAGATTTGAATAAAACGATTTTGTGAGCAATTTATGATAAAGATTATCTTTTAGATGTTAGCTTAATACAATTGAACTATGACTTTCTATTCTTGTCATGTGCATGAATAAATCTAAGTCGGTAACCATAAAGCCAGGTTTCGTCGCTTTTCACTTAAATCTTACCGAGAATTATATCTTTTGCAAATTTTCTGGATTGTGATGGAATTAGATCGTTTTTAATCAAATTCGGTTTACAAAATATCACTTAAAGAAACCATAGAATTTTTATGAATTCATAAGCAAAAATATTTTAAAATATTTCAAAAAAATTTAATTAAAATATTAAAATATATAAAAGAAAATTTTTAAATATTTAGCAATATATGTTTGTATATATATTTTAAAATGTTTCCAGTTTTATATATTCTTTTAATAGTTTTTAAATATTTTTTATTTTTTTAATTTTTTTTAAGATTTTTTTATATTTGGAAAATATTTAATAATTTAATATTTGGAAAATATTTAATACTTGGAAAATATTTAGTAATTTAATATTTGCAAAATATTTAATATTTGGAAAATATTTAATAATTTAATATATGGAAAATATTAAATAAATAATAAAAAATATTAAACAATTATTAAAAAAAATATTAAAAAATTATTAAAAAATTATTAAAAAAAATATTAAAAAATAATATTAAAAGAAATTTAAAAAAATATTTAAGTGTTTGAAAAATATATAATATTTTTTTTTAAATTTCTAATATTATCAAACATTTTAAAATTATTAAAAAAAATAATTTTAATTATATGTATATATATATTTTTTTAAATAATTTTAAAATATTTATTGACAATTTTTTTTTAAATGTTTTTAAAATGGTTTTAAAATATTTTTAATATCTTTTTAGATGTTTAATAAATATTTCTTAAATTAATTATTAAATATTTCTTAAATTAATTATTAAATATTTCTTAAATTAATTATTAAATATTTGTTTAACATTTGTAAAACATTAAATAAAATATTTAACAATTTTTAAAAATATTTTTAAAAAATATTAAAAAAATATTTAACAATTTTTAAAAATATTTTTGAAAAATATTAGAAAAAAATATTTAACAATTTTTAAAATATATTTAAAAAAAAAATTCATATTTAACAATTTTTAAAATATATTTAAAAACAAAATTTAAATATTTAAAATAAAATTTAAATGTTTACTTGAAATTGCTGTCTACAGAAACAAAGAGACCCGCACAGTCTGAATAAATGTTGATGTTTGTATCAGGGCTTCAACCCATGTTAACCGCATAATAGTCTCGAGTTCTAGTCAACATGCCACGGTCAGCCGCACTTCGACAGATATATTAGTTGTATTACATAACTCTTTATCATTAATGTTGTTATTACTCAACCTTATATTGCATTTGGAGCTTGTTCGAAGAAGATTAGGTCTTTTTCCATTTCTAGTTTCATACACTACGGATCCAAAGGATGCAAAGTACGATAAGCTGATCCGGAAAGATATTATAAAAAAATGAAATTGAACAGCATACATCTGCCGACCAAAGAAGAGTCAAATATATCACATGTACTACCGTACTAAGAACCTTTTTTGAAAAGAGTGATCTCAGATGCCTTTTCATACTTGATTTTGCAGAAAATTTCTTTTTAAATAACGAGAATTTCATACTGTATATTTCACATTCATGAGACATTCTAAAATCTCTGAAAACATAAAACGAAATCCATATACTTCGTTGCGATTCTTTTAAAGCATTTCAAAGATTGACATTTTCAAATTTATGTGAAAATGTGATAAACTTTTCACACTTGTTCTGCATTTGTATACACAATATACTTATGCCATCCCTCTGCAAGCTGTCAATCTCAAACATTCCATTTTCTGCTACCTGTGCGATAAACATGCACCAACTTATTGAAGCTGTCGTACCTTCGCATTGGGATGTTTTCGAAAACATGTACCAGATGTTTCTACTTTCACATAAGTACTTTAATCTGCTGTTTCGTTATTACCCCCCTAGCCACCATAGTATATTTTTGTTGCCAAGAGAGTCATAATAGCATTGTGTTTTACCTACACATACCTTTGGTTGCGCGTAATGTAGCTTTGTTTAATGATGGTTGACATGTTTTTTCGTCTCGTTTGTCTATACGACTGCCTGCCTGGCTGGCTGACTATTCTATTTCATACCCCAATGGATTTTGTATAAATGTACAGAGTATACATACTGAGTAGATAGAAGAAGAACACAGCAACATTAACAGCAAGTTTATGACCAAGTTCAAGGCCGTTGCTTGCTAAAATGCTAGTAGAGAGCACAGAGGTACATAGCTATTGCACTCACTTAATGGAGACGGTATTCAGGCATTAGCAGCAGCAAATGTTGGCTGACCAAAAAACACCTCTTAACACCTCCGTGCCTTACTCCTTCCGCCCCTCTTAAAAAATGACTCACTCCATTAAGATTATGAAATTTTGTTTATTTTAGAGATGGTGTGTGTTTGCCAGTTCACATCGTTGAAAAAGTAACTCATGACATTGCACAAAATTATAAAAATCTCGATTGGATTAATTTACGGGCAGTATGTTACTACCAGCGAAGAATAAAGATATCAATAGCTAGAATTATAAAGTTAAATCGCTTGAGAACTGCATTCGTACAAATATGTGGGTGCATATGTGAATAACAAATACAATTGCATAAATATTCATTGTTTCAAGTATCTTTTTGGGATGAGAATACTGCAGAAAAAAAAAAATTTAAAACTCTTCCAAACCACATAGTTATTTGCTGTGGCATGAGAAAATTCTTTATATTATGCAAGCTAACATTATACGTTAGATGAGATGTACAAAACCCAAGCACAATTGTTACTAATTTTTCAGCTGCTCCAGCTGTTTTCTGTGTTCTCCTCTTTGAATTCTAAACATATTTGGATATGAAAATTAAATTTTTTTTAGTTTAAACACTTTAGAATTTTTTGAATAATATTTGTCAAATTGTAAATGGTCTCCAAGTGACGAGCAACGAGGATGGTATGCCCTTACAAAAGATTACGTTTTAGCATTCGTAATGCCGGAAATCATTTTGAAAACCATACATGTTGGTCAAATTTCTCTAGCACATTAAATATTTGTTAATGGATGAGGATATGCTGAAATTAGGTCAGTTGCCAAATAAGGTTGAAATAAACTAAAAACTCTTTAAACATTAATTTTTACAAAATTTCGTACCTCTTGAAATAAACAACAAAAGTACTTTCCCTTTGTATCCTACGAATGCCATAAGGGAGATCTTCTCCTAAAATAACACGCTTATATAGTTCAACTCAAATAAAGTGACCTTCAGTTTCAATTTCTAATGTATTGAAATTAATAAGTATTGAAATTAGGGAGATGGTAAATTCACACCAATTGCTAACCACACAGAAAATTATAGTTTCCATACCAAAGAAACAAAGTAAAATCGAAATCTCTGGTCCCTCAGGCTACAGCTTAGCTAATCGGTAAAAAATTCAAAATGAAGACACAAACGATTGTTCTAAAGTTATTATCAATTATTTTACATAATTTTTAAACCCAATATTATTAAAAAAGGATCTGTGCACGCCAATTAGTTTTTTAAATTTTTTATATTAAACTTTGCAATTGAGTTTATTATCTCAGCCGACATTAATATGTTATATCAGAGCAGTCAATATATTAATTTGAACCCATCAAAACATATGAACTATGACCTAGTTATCTTAAGAGATAATTCGTTATATCACAATTAACCATGTCCGTCTGTCTATGTAAGTGGCTAGTTAATTCTCAATCCATTCGAAAGGAAATTTACCAGTGCTGTTATTTTAGCTATCCGTGATGTGAAGTAGCCATGCCTCTCTGCGTATCTCAAATACATAATGGCATATTGTCTTAAAACACACTTCTACCGCTAACTATATGTTAGTGGATTCTACGGACGTACAATTTGGCTAATTTTATTAATATGTAGCCTATTATATATGCTGTGAAATGGGTCAGCTTGCTTCTTCCCTTCTGATACCTATCGTGGCAAAAATTTCGGGCCTTTTCGGAATTGCAACACTGCACTGCATATGTTGCGCAACACTGATTAGTTGACGCTGTTGTTGCAGGTCAGCTGTTGCAGATGATGATTGTTTGTTGCTTATTTCATTTGCAATTTAGAACGCGAAAACATTGCAAATGGAAAATTATATTAAAAAGTTAATTTGTGGATTAGATGATACTCCAAACGAGTCAAAGACGTGTAATTTGCAGAAAAAAAAGCTTTTAAAGTATAAAAAGAGAAATTTAATACTGCAAAAAATATGCAGGAAGAATTCCAAAAGTTTTAGAATATTTTAAATATTTTAATTTAGTGCATTTGGCATCCACCTCGACCCTAAAAAATCGTTCAAAATAGTAATGGTAATATAACAAATATAAATAATTACCAAATTTAATTACTACTTGGGACCGGCCGTGGCATAGTGATTAGAACACGCGACTACCATGCGGGAGTTCGCAGGTTCAAACCTGACTCCAGTCATCTTAAAAAATTGTTCTTTCATTGTCGGCTCCCCACGAATGTTGTTGACAGCAACTTCGCAGTATTAAGTGACGAGTCAATCGGCGTGTCTAGTAAGAGCTTCTCAAACAGTGACGTTCGCATTCGTCGATAAACAAGTAGGTGCCGTTAGTTGTGAATCTAAAAATAGAAAGCGTGTTAATTCACAACAACGCAAGAAGCTACCCCATACCTCATTCATGGGGTGCAAAGGGAAATTAAGTAAGTAAAATTATTACACATACACTGCATCAGAAATTTTAATACTGGAACATCGTCTGGAAGTATATTCTTTTTTGAGAAAAGAATTACAATATGTTAGCAAATCTTTTAAAATAATACTCAAATTCCCTAAACGGAAAAAATATGTTTCAAAATTTGGGACTTTTTTTTTTTTTTTTACTAAAATGCCCAATATGTCTTTACGACAGGGATGTTAAAATATATTATGGATAAAAATTCCGCTCTAATTTTTATTTTAAAAAACATTTTTCTTGAATTATGGAAAATTTAAGATAACTTCGTAGGTCTCCCATTAGTCCCTATAACCACTTGAGATGCAAAAAGTACCACTTTATCTGGGAAACACCAGACAATCCATTGTCTTATGATGATCCGTTCAGACGCCATAGAATATAGATTTTTGCAGTTTTATTTGCTGTAATTATTTTCTTACGGTAAGAATATGCAGAGAATGTTTTCAATTAAAAAAACGGTTTTTAATAATGACCAAACCACTATTACTAGCAGCATTTTTTTATACCTGAATTTCGAAAACTAGAGAAGGCGATTGGGTCGCCACATACTTGTTAAACAAAACTATTTACAAAACCATGATAATAGGCGCTAGAAAATGTTTACAATTAAATTTAATATAAATTTGTTAAGCCTGTAAAAACTAAAAATACTATAAATAAACACAAAGTTGTCAATACAATTCTGTTAGCATAATTGGATTCATCCAAAATTTTTGTCTCCTCCTTACGGACCATAACAATAATTAACAATAATGTAAATGATCAACGGTTGAAATTAGTATGGACGGGCATATTATGAAATTCTTCCTTAAACGACCACACATGAATTTAGGAACCTAGAAAAAGGTAACTAATAAAAAAAGGGAAATAGGTTTGATCCAAAAGTATGCAACTGTTTTCGACTCCTTTCGATCCATGGTAACAGTTATAGCAATATAGGACAAGATCAACAGTTGAAATTAATTTCGTGTGAAGATCGCCCAGTTAACGAAATTCGTCCTGAAACGACGAATAAAAAAATATATAAAATATAATTACATTTGTATTCTGGGGTATGTAGGATTCATTCAAAAGTATTCAACAGTTTTCGTCGTTTTTTCATACATGATAGCAATACAAAAATGTAGAACAGACATGCACAAAAGCTCGCACATGTATGCAGTAGCAGCATTTTTGTATACATGTCTCTGTTTGCGCCACAGGCGACTTCTAATTAATGATTGGTCCATTACATTATAAGGTGACACACCTACTATTGCGCCTAAACGCACATTCGTGACAAAGAAACTCATACAAAGTTCTATAACGATTCTTTCACTGTTATACTTCTCCTGATATTTGATATGATATATTACTTTTATATAGGACGTATCACGCCTACTAGTCTGATCTTGGGCCATATCTATTAATGGCGAGAATTATCTTAAGGTACGAAAGATACCAATTAGTATATCCGTTATTACGAATATCGTATATTTGATTCCAAATTCCCACCTAATACAACCCAGAAAAACACATTTGTGTAATATTTTTGCTCGTTCTCATATATTGTTCTTAAAAACGTATATGAATGGCAGCCTCTCACAATAAATAAAATAATGTCGTGTCCTTTTTTGACCTATTTGAAATACAATATTAGCGCAGAGGCATTATGAAATTTAGTTGCCTTCCTTTAAGATCGCATTTACTGTATAATGATAAAAATTACATATGTATTTTAAGGGTTAAGAAAATCGAGTTTATTCAACAATGTGCCCAAATATAACATTCATTTTCTTTAGGATTTTATCATAAAGAGATTTCAAAAGCTTAGCAAACTTTTAAGCGTTTTAAAAAGTGCATCGAAGAGTTACTCATTTTGCATGTTCCCATCTCTGGAGAATATCTAGAAAGGCAGACAAGTTGAGTACATAGGTTTAATACTCTTGTGTCAATTAGGCTTAAAAAGTGCAGTGCTATAGTTATTGAACTGTTAAAACTATGATTCCACCATATAATTTTAACGTAGTATTTCCTTCGAAGAAAACTGTTAAAAATTTACTCGTTTGCTGATGTCATAAAATTTAAAGATATTGGAAGGAAAAAAAGTTCAAAAGGTTTATTATACCCTTTTATATGAAAACATGAAACAAACGATGTAAAAAATATATAAAATATATATAAGAAATATATAAAAAATATATAAAAAATATGTAAAAAATATATAAAAAATATATAAAAAATATTAAAAAATATATAAAAAAATGAAAAAATATATAAAAAATATATAAATATTATATAAATAATATATAAATAAAATAAAAAATAAAATTATAATAAAATATGCTTGATATACTAAATTGATTATACTAAAAATTATGAAATAAAATATTTAAAAAATCCACAATAAATTTAAAAATAAAATATACCATATGCTTCATGAAATATATAAAGAATATAAATGTGTATATATAAAAAAAAACAATATATAAAAAGATATAAAATAAAATATATATTTAAAAAAAAAAACAAATTAAATAATAAAAAATAAATGAAAAAATATATACAAAAAACTTAAATAAAAAATAAAAAATAAAAAAAATTATATAAAAAATAAAAAAAAATTAAATAAAAAATGAATACTAATAAAATCTAATAAAAAATTTATTGAAAAAAAAATTAAATTAAATAATAAAAAATAAATATACAATAAAGTAGGAGCTTTTAAATAAGAACACCACAGGTTTTAAATTACTTTGAACATATATTAAGTAAATGTACAAAATAAACGAAATGATTTTTAACTTTTCCAACGAAAGGGCGAAACCAATTAAATTGTTGCAGCTTCACTAAGCCATAATAGAACAAACTCCTCTACACCATTAAAATATCTGACATCGGGCAACGTTTTTTTTAAGGACTCCAAATGAAATTGAAATAGTTAGTCTGACATTTTTTTAAACATGGCCTTTTGTTTATTACAATACCTTATATTGACTGCAATTATTTTTATGTCTTATACAGCAGATTTCTTTCCTAATCGCGCACGCAGATATTTTTCTTTGTATATACTAGAAATCTGCTATGGTGGTGAATCTTGTGTATATAATTTCAATGACCTTGACCTACTTAATATGGTTTGGGTTGATTGGTGGATCATGATTACGTGCTATGTGATTGGGGGGGCGGCGACATTGTCTCATTCTTTGTCAACACAATTACAAACACGGTGCTTGTTTGGGGGTCACATAAAATTAAGAACACGACACGACACATATCCCTGACAAATCTTGAGTGGTCGATGTTGTGACCCATCTACGCATAGAGACATATGCTCGCACACACACATACACAAAAACAATGCATGCTAATTTTATTTTGCCATAGGACCAGAGGAGGTGTTGAAGATGGTGGGGTACCGTGTTTTTTTTTTCACATTTATCATCTATTATGGCTCCTTGTTATGGCAGAAGAATAATCTAACAACAATTTTTATCTTTTATGAGATTTACTGGCTTTTTAGTTTTAAGTAGCGTTTTTTTTCTTGCTAAAGATTTGTTTTCCAATTTTTTTCTGGCTACTTTTTTTTCTTGTTTTGTTGTGGTTTGTAATGGCAATTTGTAGTGTTTAATATTTCATAACTGATATCTGATTTTTCTCCCCCCGCTCCCAAATATATACCAATATACTATGCATTATATATAGTACTACATACACACAAAGAAAAACTTCCGGTGGTGCTGTGGTTGTGTTCTGTTTTGTTGTTTTTTTTTTAAGTTTTCCTTTTAAAAAGAGAGTGAGTGAGATGAGAATTTTTGTTGCTTGCATTGAGTAAAGGAGAATATTCGTTTCTCTCTTGAGAGTTAGTTTTAAAGGTGCGCTTTCTTCTAATCTGCATTGTCTTTTTCTTTGATGAAAATATTTGAAATAATGATTGAATTTCTTCTATTTTTCTGTCTACTCTGCAGAAGAAAGTAGTGAACCTAGCACAAACAACCACCACCACCATCTTGTTCTCCTACAACATCATCAAGAATCGACAACATCACTGCCACTTCCGCCAATACCACTACCACCACCACTACCATCACCACAAGCTCCACCCATCATTTGTAGCACCATGACCACTAGTACCACCTCCTCCACCATGTCCCGCGATGGCAAAACGCTAGAGGCGGTGGCGGCCTCCACTTCCTTTAATGCGAAACGCCTAAAAGGTCACCGGCGCAGGTCGCTCAGGCATAGTTTGACGTTGCATAGTAATGTTGTTGTAGGTGGCAGCGGCCAAATCACTCGTAGTGGTAGAACTCGCAGGTAATAGCCAAAACCCCATATCCTTTAGCTCTGGAACTGAGTGCTTATGTGTGCCCTTTTCTCTCTCTCTCTCCTCTATGTATTCCCTGCAGACCACCAGCCAAGTTTGGTACTATTGACGATGAGACATTGGCAATGGCTACGCTGATCGATCAAAAGCCAGTCATTGTGGGCGTCTCATCCCTAACGGATTCTATGGTTTTTGATTCGACTGCCACCAGTGTTGGCGGCAGCGGCGGTCCCTCTTACAATTGTCTAAATTGCGGTCGCAAGTATCAGGGCGAATCGACGCTTAAGCGACACATGCGCAGTGAGTGCAATCAGCCGAAGAAATTTGTTTGTCGCATTTGTGATCGTGGTTTTCATCACAATTTCAAATTGGCCGATCACTATCGTCGATTGCACAATATTAATTGAGATAAAAGAAGGAATAGAACACGGTCGGAGGAGGGACAAATATGCCAAGTTGCACATTAGTTTTTTTTTTTAAATTTTGTTGTTTTTTTTTGTATTAACACTAACTTATATAATTTTCAGATAAAAATATTGCTAACATTTTGAAAAATAGAAAATAAAGATGATCTTTACAAAAAAATACAGGATTTGATTGGATTTTGAATGAAGACTCTGTATAGGGAATAGGATTTGTTTAGATTGTTGTAAGTCTTTAAAATGGAGATAAAATGAAGTTTCTTAAAAAAATATGAAACTTGTAATTAATTAGAAAAGGTAACATGATCTTAAGACTTAAAAATTTTATAATTTTTTTTTTTTGGGAGATATGTGAAAATTGTTATTTAATATATGGACTCGAAATGTAAAACAAAGTTTATGATAACAAATAATAGAGTATCATAGAATGTAATAGTAAAATTTAGACAAGAATTGCGAAGGCTTTTGTAATATCCTAAAGGGATTTGTACCAAGTGTTTTGGTCCTCCAACACCTTTTCACGTATCTAATCTGTTCGAACTTATTCCCAAATTTTCCATATATAAATCGTTTGTGTCTAAAAATTTATAGAGGTTGGATCAAAAAGCGATCTTACTTTCATGAAGTGAATATTTAGTTGCAATAAAGAGACAACCATAAACAGATTTTTTTTATATGAAATTTTTTATTTTTTGAAAATGTGGGTATTTGAAGAATAAATTTTTTTTGTAAAATAGAGATTTTTTTTAAGAATAGAGTTTTTTTTAAATAAAGAGATTTTTTTATAATAGAGATTTTTTTCAGAATAGAGAGTTTTTTTATATACAGAGTTTTTTATATAGAAAGTTTTTTAATTAAAGAGTTTTTTATATTGAGAGTTTTTTAAAATAGAGATTTTTTTATATAGATTATTAAAAAGTCAATTTTTTTTTGTTTGTTTTAATAAAAGCAAAAATAAGTTTTTAAACGAAAAAAATTCTTAAAAAATTAAAAATATATTGTTCTAAATTAAATTAATAATTTTTAAACACTAACCACAAGATGGTTTTAATAAGAAAGGATTAAACAATAAAAAGTATTATTTATATTTTAATAAGATTTAAAAAAAAAATTTAATAAAAGCAAAAAAAAAATAGATTGTTTTTAATAAAGATTTTTTTTAAATAATTTTTTTTTAAATAATTTTTTTTAGAAACAATCTTAATATTAATCTTAAAAAACAATCTTAAAAAATATTTTATTAATGTAATTTTTAATGAAAAATTACCAAATTTAGTCAAAAAAATTTGTTAAATAAAATTCCTTTAAATACATTTTTTTAAATGTTAATCATATTTAAAAAAAAAATACGGTTTTTATTAAATTTTTCAAAATGAATTGCTTGTTGATGTACGAAATTTTTTTAAATAAAATTTTTGTTGTAAAAATATCTGTAATAAAAAGATCATCCATAAAACAGGTTTTTTTTAAAAACAAAATTAATTTTTTTTGAAACATATTTTGCTGAAAATAATTTTTGATAAAAATATTTTTTATTAACTGAAATTTTTTGTAAAAAAATTATTTTCTTGAAAGGGAATTTTTTAATTAATAAAAATTTTTTATAGATAGTTTTTTTAAAGAGATTTTTTATTTAAATGGTTTTTTAGTGAAATCTTTAAAATTTTTTCTTTTTATTAAAAATAAATTTTTTACTTATAAATATTTTTAATACACGGCAGCTTCGTTTTATCGCCAACTAACTCAGGGCCTTGTAACTGTAGCAGACCTTATTTTTATAAATGAAATTGACTTGTTTTTATAAAAGATATTTTTATGTAAGATACTTTTTATTTAGGTAATAGATTCGTCATAGAAATAATTTGTAATAAAAATTCTATTTAGAAAATATAATTAATCTACAATGCTTACATCGACTTTTTCAAATGAAGTCATGTCTTATCTAAAACATTTTGGAAATCTGTCAACTCATATGTAAGGTATGTTAGTAATGAATTTCTTTAATCATCGAAAATAACTGAACATTTTGCAAATTTCGAAATATGCTTGCAAAACATATCTTTGGGAGCGGCATAATATTCACCACAGTCGTATGCAGCGCAAATTGTGTGTATGTGTAAATGTGTATGTGCTTAAAGCGTGTAGTGCGTAGCGTTTCTACATGTCACTTTTTTGATTTTTTATATATTTTTCTTTAAAATTATTTTTTTTGTGTATGGTTCACATCCTTTTAAACTACGACAAGGATCTAATACCGAACGGAGTAATAGTGTCTATAGGATTAAGTTTATTGAATTTTTTTTTGCATCATCATAATGTCCCAGCAACCAAATTTAATTTACGAAAGAAAAAACGAGATATGCCTCAAAGAGACCGCCTTTGTTACAATTGGAATGGCTTTTGGCGATAAAGTTTTAAAATATTCAACATTGTTATTTGTTATTCTATATAATATTTTTTTACTGTCAACAATGAGACAAAACACCTACAAAACAAAAACCAACAACATTACTACCACCACCACAATATATTTTTTAAATTAACCACCCCCTAACGTGTTGAACTTGCTTGCGCTTGTTACTTTTCTACCTAACTGTTTTTGACCCTAGAGGTCAGAGTTCTTAATATGAGAAAAAGGAATAACATTTAGCCCTTTCAAAAAACTCACCACTACTATAAAAAATAAAACTCAATCAACAACAACTAAAACTCTGCTACTCACCACACTACCACCACCACCCACCACCCACCACCCACCAACAACAACAACTACCTCAACAATATTGAGAATAACCGCAAGAAATTTCCAACTAAAACAACAAAACAAAGGAATGCAATTCTCTAACACCACAAAAAATAACGATTGGCATGTCAAGCAACCCCAACAACCTAAAACCTGCCCTAAATGACAACACTAATTTTTTAATTGTTCTGTTTTTTTTTCTTAATTAAACTTTGTTTTTATTAATATGATTAATATTTGGTTGAGACAAGTTTTGAGTTGTTCTATACCCCCCCAACCAACAACAACTCCCACGCTCAACAAGTTAACCCTCTTCCCTCCTCTAAACGAATTCACCAAAACTAAGCGTTTGTTTTCTTACACTCTCTCTCTCTCTCTCTGTATTAAATGAGTTCACAAAAAATTAGAAAATGTTGACAAAAATCATAAAAACAAATTTCAGGCTTTGTGTCCTCCACTCCCACCATCTCCCATCTTCACCACCACCAACAACAACAACATCTACATCACCTCCAACAACAACAGCATCATCAACAACATCATCATCAGCACCATCAACAACTGCAACACGACCAGATACACCAGCAACACCACCACCACAAACTACAGCAACACCTTAAGAACATTACGTCCTCATCATCTTGTGGCACCACCAACAATCCCAGCACCACCGAGTCATTGTCCAACACGTCCCCCCATAAAAGTCATATGGTCCAGCCGACAGGACCTGCCCTCTCAAATTTGCCTCCATTGCCACCTCCTCCTCCTCATATGACGGGTAATTATGAAGGTTTTATGGGCAACGAGGAGAGCTACACCTGTCCCCAGTGTTTTCGCACGTACCGGCGTCATGGCACCTTGAGGCGTCATCTACGTCAAGAGTGCGGCAAAGGCAAATCTATGGTGTGTTCAGTGTGTGGTCATCGCACAAAACGCGCCGATCACTTGCGACAACATGTAAGGAAAAAGCATCCAGAGATAGCTTTACGTTCCCTATTCCGTCGCAGAAATAATGCGTTGAATCCGAATTCGAATAACAGCAGAAGTAGCCATAGCGAAAACGGTGATTCCATGAATAGTATTCTGCAGCAGCAGTTGCAACAGCAACAGGACAATAATGCTGGCAGTCCCTCCTCGGCCGCTGCTGCTTGTGTAGCTGCTGCCGCCACTTTGGCTGCTTTAAATTTAAAAGCCAATGCAAAGTCGCAATACCAGCGCCCCACGCAGCAGTATGATACGTCAGTTGTTGATTTAGATGATGATGATGACGATGACGAGGACTATGATGATGATCTTGTGCTGGTGCGTAATGAAAATGATGTCGAAACTGGCGATCATATGGATTTAACCAATGAGAGTACTGTCTCTCCACCACCGCCAATGCTTCAGCAGCTACCACCGCCGCCGCCGCATACAGATATGGATGCTTCGCCCAACACAACGACGGCGACGACAGCTTCATTTTATCATCAACAGGCTCATGCATTGCAACAGTTGCAGCAACATTTGAAATTAGCCAATGTTAATGCAGCCGCAGCAGCTGCTGCCGCCTCAACGTCCTCTAGTGCTACAACTACAGGCGCTATTCAGTAGTGATGAATTTTGCGTGGGATGTGACCCCTTCTACTTATCTCTAGCGCACACCAAGAGAAAAAGAGCCTGAATCGTAGTACAGTCGGTGTTTTTTCTTCTTCTAGGGGTTGAGTGTGTGCTGTGTAGGTAGAGAGAGCGGCGCCAGTAAAATGAGTTTTCAAGTAGTGGAGAAAAGGAAAGAATTTTTCAAAAATTTAAGTTTACAGGACGAGAGATAGGAATCTCTTTCACATTACATTATGGAAGGAAGAAAAATTATGGCAAGTGGTGTATTGTGTCTAGTAGAGTTAAAGTTGAAAAAAGTGTAGGGTAAATATAATTTGGGTTTAACGAAATTTTATTGTTGTTATCCTTAAAGTATGCAGAGGTTGTGCTCAGAGGCGGGGTGCTCAGGAAAGTATGCTTTAATATTTATAAATCGGTGAAGGAAAAGGAAAGTAACATTTTTGTTGAATAGGAAACCTTTAATTACATACCAAAAAAAATGTCTTCCCACGTATCTAATAAAACAAATAAACTTAATTGTATTATCGTCAAACAAAGCTTAAAAAGAAACTCAGTATGACCTACTGTTGGCAAACATAACATAGCTGAAATATATACTTTACTTTCGACTTAAAATAAGATTTCGAACAGTTCGGAATGGACTTTACTGATTTGAGGCTGTCAGCGTTATGATTCTGCATAACACTTGGGTTTTCGTCTTAATTCAGTTGCTTCGTTACGATTTTTTCTATAAGAATTTTCTGTTTCCCCACTGTTATGTCACGCAGTGGGATTGCTTCATTGATATCTTAACAAAAAGTATAAAAAGGACTTGACGCAGAACATTGAAAGTTGGCCCGGAGCCTTTATTCCACACAATAAAAATTGCATCCTAATCAGCCACGCCCATCATTTACAGCCCATATAACTCAAAAAGTTGTAGTGACGAAATTTGTAGTTCTTTACTAAAAGTCTTGACCTTTGTGCTATAAAGTTATGATTCCCAAAAACCTACAGTCCCATACAACATTTTATTGTGTCTTGGCACAACTCAGCCATATTAGGAAAGGATGATGTCCGGAAAGTATTATTAAAAGTAACTTAATTTTGTATTTCGGATTAATTTTAGTATCAATTACTGTTTTAAGCTAAAAAAGCTATAACAATTTTATTGAATAATCGACATGTCTTTGCCAATGTATTCCTTAAACAAATATGTATTAGATGAACGAAAAGTTTTCCGACATGATGAGTAGGAAGAGAATATGGCACAAATACTATTTATAATAACTTCTATAAGCTTCGCTGAAAATTTGATTAATCAATGTAAATGATTACAAAAAATTATTGTCATTATTCCTATCCTACCCTCGTACATTTATGGCACTACTATAGAAACCATGGCAGGTACATAAATCACAAAATGGCCAAAGTTACATTACATTTGGATCTATGATGTAGGAGTTAAGTCGTAACACACAGACATACAGCATAGAACTAGAAGAAACTCAAATAGCACCATAAGATAGAAAATTCGTCATAGCAAACTATGTTGAAAAGAGACTTTTAAACAGCTAACAAAGCTATATTTTTATATGTTGGATGTTTTGTAACACAATAAACAAATTATAGCTTTTTGGTGAAATAGACATACATACCTAATTGCGTGATATAATTTGTATTCTGCCCCTCGTATATTCAATATACTACCACATAAACCATAATACATTCAAGAATTACTCTCTGCCAAAATTTAATCGCAATCTTACAGATAGTGCAGAAGTTAAATCGCAATACACAGACATAAATTTATCATAGCCTAATAGAACATAGGAAATTTATTGCTGAGTAAGGGATAGGGAAGCAAAGTTAAAATCTTTCGTATATCAGGTCAAAGTTTCAGCGCACTAGCATTAAAGATGTAGAAGTTTAGTCGCAACTCACAGACAAAAATTTATCAGTAGTCTCATCATAGTACATGGGAAATCCCAATTTGCTAAATAATGCGAAAATTTTGTATAGGGAAGCCGCATTTAAATCTCTAGTACATCTAGAATGTTCTTAATTAATCCTTTAAAAATACGTGAGATACACTCAGCCCAAGATTCGACACAGTATAGATATTTTTTCGGAATTTTGATCTTAAGTATCGTAGTGCTTAGGGAATGCGTTATAAGGAAATATGTTATGGAGAAGTGAGACTATGTAAATTATAATTTTTATAACTTTTTGTAACGTGGCAAAAAGTAAAGATAAAAAATTTAACTCAAATTCATATAACTAATTTGTTGAAGTGCATCTTGCCCCAACCCTCGTATATCATGTAAACTAGTACACAAACCTTGGTACACTTGAAAATTACACTCTGCCAACATTTCATGGCAATTGTATTAAAGGTATACAAGTTAAGCCTCAACACACAGACATGTACAGCTAAATTTCTCTACAACGTAGAATTTGGATTAGTCAAGTTATTGCTGAGTTACACAAAAAATTCGTTATAGGAAAATTAATTATGAGGACAACTTATATGCTCCTAAAATTATGATATTAAAATAAATATTTGACGTTGCAAAAAATAACATTTTTGGCTCTCCCGTAAATGTTGATAAAATAGACCGTATATTCAGGCTTGCGTATGGTTTTTTCTATAAGCTTTTCTTCTTATATCAATAATACTATAACACAAACCATGGCAGACACGTACCATAAATTATGTTGCAAGTTTCGTCGCAATCTTAAAAATGTTGAAAGAGTTTAGTCAGAACACACAGACATGTGCAGTTTAATTTCCCTACAACTTGGCACTTGGTACAACGTTCAATTGCTATGTTGCGGAAAAAACTCATAACAGGAAAATTCATATAAGAAGGCTATTGTTGTATACCTGTGTACGATCATAGTACGATCAGACAAGTGTTTAATTGTTTGATATTTTTGGTCAAATTCAGTGTCACGCACTAGGATGACGCGTTTCGAACTCCATGACGAGTTCATCTTCAGACCCCTTTGTGACGAACTTATGCACAATGGTACATCATCAGCTGTATATATATCAAAAATTATGTCAAACATGTACATGCGAAGTAGATATCAGCCGAAAATGTCCAACACCATTATATTATAGTTTGAATTTGACGGTTAATATTCAAACATGAGAATGGAGGATATTATATCCCCACGTTTCTCTTTTTACCTCAAAGCGCAAGTTTTTTAACAAGGTTTGTTGGTAAGGTTTCGCTGGAAAGAATCCCAGCAAAGCTTTTAAAGCACATTCAAAAAAGGTCGCTATAGAACAGTTAAAATAAATTTCTTAGTTCTACTAATACATTTCTTAATAATACAAAATTGAAGCATACTCTTGGGCACAACCCTGCTTACAACATGGTTGCATACTTTCATGAGACAACATACAACATTAAAACTATAATTGTTTATTATTTTTTCAAAACATTTGAGATTAAAAAATAATTTTTAAGGAAAAACCCTAACAAAAACAAAGTGCCAAAATGAAATATAATTTTCTCATTAAATTTACATACAGTACTATAATTTTAGGCGTTTATTTTTACACCCTTGTTTTATTAGAAAACTTGCCATTAGTTTGGATTTATAAAAAAAGAAACAAAAACAAAAACTCAGTGTTAAGTGCAATTTATTTTTTATTAAAGATGAGATTTAGGACAAAAAAAAAAGAAAAACGAAAAACTATTATTTTAAGCGGTGCTAATATAAAAACAACCCCCTTGTCTAACAACACAAAATAGTATGTGTTTTTGTGTGTGAACAAAATCTAAAACTAATCAAATTAACCAAAGATTTTTTTATAACAATTTTTTTTACCTATAATTTTTTTTTATCATAATATTTTTTAATCATAGTATTTTTTAATATAATAATTTTTTTCTCACTTTACTTTATTCTATAACACAACAACAAGAACAACAAAAAAAGCATTAAATAAGAAACTGCATTTACGAATATATTTTGTATTATATTATTCTGTTGAGAGAACATCGAGTAACAAGAAAAGGCAATTTTTAAAGCAATTCTTTCTCTCTGACTAACCCAAGAAGCAGATCAAACAAGAAACTAAAATAAATTGTAAATTATTTTTTGAAACGATTTGTTTTTCATCATTTAGCTTTTAAATTTATATGTTTTCTTTTCTAATTTTTTAAATCTAAACAAAGCAAAGAAATGCAAATTAAAATGAAACAAAAAAAAAAAATACCCAAAAAATGTGTGTTTTATTGTTAAAATGAACATAAGATTTGTGTTACACGCAACGATGTAAGGGGGATGATCGGTCAGTTGGTCTGCCTTAATACTAAGGGATACCTTAACTATACTCCCCCACAAATTCTAGTCTTCATACGCTTTTAAACAAGAGCAGCATAAGGAAATGGTTTCAACTATACATATGAGTGCATGTTTTGTGTTTAGGTTATATGTATATTTTTCTGTACTATATATCTCTATACTATACTATGTATTAATAAAAAAATATTTAATTATTATGATGATTACACTTTAGGGTTAAGTTTATTGAGACAAATTTAAATTTTATATAATAACCCCGATTATCACACAGTTTAAACTCTGCCTTTCACATTCCTAGTTTCAACTTTCCTCAACCTTTTTTCTTCCTCATTACGCTCATTTTGCAGTGACATTAACCCACACGCGCCCGCCCTTAAATTATGTCAAGTTCTTTTTATTATATTTTTTATATATATATTTTTCGTATATATGTTTTTGTTGTGTTATACTGGTTGGTACATTTTTACATATATGTATGTATGTATGGTTTATATGTGGGGAAGTTGTGAAATATTCAGGCGATAATAGGTTATGGAGCTGCTTGTTAAATATTAATATAAATATAAAGATTTGCAGCATACTTTTAGGAGGGTTTTTTTACAGTTATCACACGCCAGCAAAATGTTGGCATACATTTTAAATTTTGGTAATCTAACACGTTACTGATATTATATTGCCCGTTATTACAAGATTTAGTAAATCTATTTTTGAAAGTTATTATTTTCAAATATTAATTTCAAACCCTTGAGTGTTTACTCCAACCAAAATTGTTTTGTTGTTGACGTTTTTCCTAAAACAAAGCATTTTAGTTATTTCCACTTTCAATTACTGCCTACCTTAAGGAGGCCACAAACCTTAAATTTCATAGCATACTTTTAGGCGTGCATATAAGTTCCAGAAATTCTCTTCTATTGACATGTCCTCTTTTTCATCATATTTGGACTTTTGCTTTAACGATTTTTTTTTCATCCCTCTCTTACATTAGGACATTCAAAACTTGCTCCACATATGTATGTCATATTATTGTTATTGTCGACGTCGCCGTCGTCATCGACACATTTGGGAAAAACTTTTCTGTTTCTGTTTTTGTTATTATCTGTGTATCTTCTTTTCGTTTGGTGAAAACGAGTGTTTAGTTTCCTTACCCTTTTCTCTCCCACCTATTGCAAATTTTTCTTCTTTGTGTGAAAATAGTAAAAACAATTAAAAAAAAATTATCGAAATATCTCTAGAAAACAATCCAACAACAACAAAAAAAACTAGCACCCATTTCTCCATCATGGCTTTATGTTTTTGCAGATTTGCGGACTTTGTATAATATAGCATCAGCTGCAGCCGCTGTTATAGCAGCCGCCGCCAACTCTCAGCAGCAGCAACAACAACAACAAAGTAGTAGCAATCATCACAGCAACGCCAGCCACAACAGCAACAACAACTGTAACACTAGCAGCCATAGTCATAGCCATAATCCGCATACCAATTCCTCTTCCTCCTCGTCCCTCAACAACAGCAATTGCAAGCTTAGCAGCAACAGTCACATGAGCAGCAACATCAACCAATGCAGCAGCATCAGCATCAGCACTAGTAACAATAGCGTCGGCAGTTTATGTAGCCATACTAAGACATTAGGTTCATCTTTAAATGTTGTTGCAGCAACAAGTTTAAATAGCACTAGTACTACCACCACCACCAACATCACTACCAACATTAACAGCACTATCACGCCCACTTCCTGTTCCCTAACACCTCGCTCCTCTTCAAATAGTCGCAATAGTTTAGATTGTCCCCCAAATGTCCTTAATTGTCTGCCCGCCTCGGAGTTGTATGACAATGAGTTGTCCATACACAAAATCTATAAATGTTGTAGTCAATTGTCGGGAGGTGGTAGTAGCACTGCCACTAACCATAGAGCACCAGCAACACACCGCACTGCATCCTCCTCCTCACCATTAGCAGCAGCACAAGTAAATCTTAGTAGTTCGGTTATATGTTCTAATAATAACACTGGAGGTGTACTCGGTGGTACAGACTCCGTTGTTGGCCTTAGCAGGTCTGGGGGTGGCGTTGCTTTGTCACATTTGGCTGTAGGTTTAGATACGCTTACAAGTGTAGGCGGTAGCAATCAGCCACAACATCATCAGCAGCAGCACCATCATCATTCCCATAAGGGTATGAAGAAATCCGTCAGCGTCACCAACACCACCTGCCCCTCATCCTCCTCCGCTTCGTCGGCAACATGTGGTGGCAATGCCTGTTGTCTATCGGAAAATTGCAATGACTGTCAAATGACAGCGGCCGCTGCAGCAGCAGCTTCCTTTCAATTGGCCAATCTTTTGGGTACAACCATGTTGTTGCCTCATGTCACAGCAGCGTCCACGGGGTCCAGTAAAAGTTGTAGCAACAAAACATCTGGCAATGCTGGTGGTAGCGGTGGTTCTTCTAGTAGCATTAAGGTTATAAGTTCGGCTAGCAATGTTGCAGCAACATCTGCATCGGGTTTAGGCTCTTTGAGCTCCTCGACAACATCTACGGCTTTGGTGGCAGTGCCAAAGAAAATGAACGCCACCATATTTCAGTGTGAATTTTGTTCGTTTTCTTGTTCGTGGAAATACGATCTAAAGTTGCATATGCGACAAAAACACGGTATACACAATAAGAAGCTGTAAATTGTTGCTCTGGCAACATTTAACGATGGATGGAGAAACAGTGTTGCAGGAAACATATGTTGAAACAGAAATGAAGTAATGTTGCTACAATTAAGCTTAAATTGAAATTGAGGGTACAACTTGTTTGCACAATTGCCAGGTACAACATTTGTAAGGAATAATGTTGTTTGGGAAAAGTTGTTTGAGCGAAGTAGTTTAAGAAAAGTTGTTTGCACAAATTTGTAACAGCTAAGTTTTTTAAACGAAGTCTATGAATTAATATCTTAGAAAAACGTATATATACAAATTGTCGACATAATCATTGTCGACACTACACGAGGTGTTCGAATAAAGTTGTTGGGACCAAATATTTTTGAAACGTTGTTACTACAAGTTAGTCCAGCAAAGTTATTACAACAATTATATAACAAAGTTTTTATAACAAAGTTGTCATAAAGAGTTTGAACAACAAAATTGTTATAAAAAGTTGTTTTGAAAAAGTTGTTCTAATAAAGTTGTAACAAAATTTTATAACAAGATATTTCTAACAAAGTTGTTTTGACAAATTGAAGCTCTACAAAGTTGTTAGCATAAACACGATGTAACAAACTTGTATAACAAATTCTTGTAACAGTGTCAATAACAAAAAGTTGTTCTTACATAGTTGTTTCAACACAAACGTTTCGTATACAAAAGTTATTCCTGTCTAACATAGTTGCTGAACACAGTTTGTACAAGAAAGTTGTTAATACAAAGTTGTTCAAACAAAGTTGTTCTAACAAGTTTGGTATAAAAAAGTCGTTCTAACAAAAATGGGATAACAAAGTTTTTGTAACTAAGTTTTCGTAGCAAAGTTGTTCTAACAATGTTGTTCTTCTTCTTTGTTGTAAAAGAAGTTTATTTTAGAAAGTTTTTATACAAAAAAATTGTTCTGCAACAAAGTTGTTCTATGAAATTCGTAGTAACAAAGTTATTTTATAAAAGTTGTTAAAACTGTGTTGTTCTGACAAGGTTTTTATAACAAAGTTGTTCTAACAAAAGTGGGATAACCACGTTGTTATAATACTAAAATTGTAACTGTAAAAAGTTGTTGTTGTTATCAGTTTATGTTAACAAGTTGTTCTAACGAAGTTGTTTTACAGCTCAATTGATAAAGTTGTTACAACATGTATAAAGAAATTGTTTTAACAAAGTTTTTCTAACAAATTTGATCTTTATGCTATCAAAGTTGTTTCAAGAAAGTTGTCATAACAAAGTTGTTACAAGAATGTATAACAGTTGTTTTAACACAGTTTTTATATCGATGTTGTTATAACAAAGTTGTTTAACAAAGTTTTATAGGAATGTTGTTATATCAAAGTTGTTAAAACAAAATGAAAATTTGATATAAAAAGTTTAAATAACAAAGTTGTCAAATTAAAGTTTGTATAACAAAGTTGTTATAACAGAGTTTTGGAATATTAAAGTTGTCATGACAAAGTTGTTAAAATAAAGTTGTTATCAACTTTTCTCAAAAATTTAACAGCAAATTTATTTTATAAAAAGTTTCATATAATTGCTCACGAAATACTCAACTTAGTACCAGCCTCATCAACTTGTTGTTGACGACAGTAAATTTCAGCACAAAATGTTGCAATAACCTGGCAAGCCAACAACAAATGTTTCCCATCCAACCGTTAAATACAAATTTCTCCGACAACAGTGAAAGATTTATTATAAATTAAAAACGACATAAGAAAAGACCCCTTCTCTCCTATAAACATGTTGCTGCAACATTTACTAGAAATTGTGTATAAATCTTTATAGAGTATAACTTAAAAAAAAATAAACTGAAACTCATTAAAACTTGTTTTTAAAACTGGTGCTATCTTTATATGTAAATTTGTTTTTAAATTAAATTATTTTTTCTTCTTCGTCTGTTTAACATTACTTAAGACACAAATGTATTTAGTAAAGTTGTTATAATGTTACTATAAGCGTGTTGCTAAAACTTTTGTTTAGCTACAAAAATTTTATGTTGAGACTTTGTATAATACTAATTTGTTCCAAAGGGAAAAACAATATCTTTAATGTGTTCATATTCTTTCCCTACCACCCCCGCCCCCGTTCCTTAATAACGCTTCATCCTGTAGCAGTTGTCATATACAAGTATAGAAATGAAAGTTGTGTTATGAAAAAGTAAAAGAAATACGCTCTTTTTAGCTTTTTTTAATATATCGATTTCTTTTTCCAAACAATGCGAACTATTAAAGTAACTCTCTCTCTCCTTCTAAACAATATGTTTTTATATCTCTTTCTCAATGCAAATACCTTGTATAACAACATCGGCGATAACTTGAATTGTGATCGTGAAGACTCTTCTTCGTATTGTCCAAGTGAAGCCGATAGCGTTGATAATGCTGATAGCGATCTGGAATTGATAACAGGCGATGATGATGAGGCCATGATGTTGTTGAAACCTTTAAGGATCTCGCGTAATAGCTCACACGTCGATATGAGGCATAACAGCTCCTCCACATCTGCTGCAGCTGCAGCCTTTAAGCGTGATCATGATCGTGATAATGCAACATATAGTCCTCAGATGAGGAACAAAAGCTCAAATACGTATAGTAACAATGCTCGGCGTGATAAACCCTTTACCTGTGATCGTTGCCACAAATCGTATACAATGCGTTGTAATTTAAATCGCCACCGGCGAGTTGAATGCAATCGTGAACCTAAATATTCGTGCCCCCGCTGTCAGACCAAATATTATTACCGCTGTTCGTTGGTGCAGCATGCCAAAACCATACATGATCTTGATATGAATTATATGTAGTCAGCTTAAGAGCGATAGAGAGAAAAATGAGAGAGAATTTTCTAAAGGAAGAGTTACAAAGTTTGTATTTATTATTTTAAAATACCGATCAAATCTGAGTTATTTTGTGGCCCCCAAGAAAAACGTAAACATATCCTAATAGGAAAAATGCTAGTTATTAGATAGGAAATTAAGCAATTTTTGGATTCTTTAATTTTTTTGGATTCTTTAATCCGTTTTAAATCATTTTGATGTAAAAAAATAGTATGTAGTATGAATTTGTTATTTGAGTGAATTTTATTGAATTTTTGTTTTGAATTTTTTGTTTTAGTTACATTTAGAGCTGTTGCTTAGTGTAGATATAAGCTATTTTTTTCTATAACCGTATCTGCTTTCATACAGACAGGTTGTTGTGCATTTCTGTTTCTATGCAATTTATTTTAAGTTATTACAAAATGTTGCCGCAACATGTTGCTTCTTTACACGCATTGGTGTATTAAATATAAGATTGTTTTGTATTTCTTTTATTATTAATTTTTTATTTTTTTTATTATATTGTTTTTATTATATTTTTTTTATTATGTTTTTTTTTATAATTTTTATTTTTATTTTTTTATAATTTTTATTTTTATTTTTTTTTTATTATTTTAAATTTATATTATTTTTTGCATTTAATATTTTATTTTATTATTTTTATTTTATTATTTTTATTTTTTAATTTTTTATTTAATTTTTTTTATTTTTTTATTTTTTTTAATTTTTTATTTATTTTTTTTTTATTTTTTTTTTTATTTTTTTATTATTATTTTCTTTTATTTTTTATTATTCTGAAAGTTACTGCATATTTTTTTATAGGAAAGTAAAATTTCTCTAAATCTGAATTGAATTTGTTTTCTATGACAACATCAACATGCTGCCGCAACATGTTGTATCTGGTTATAAACCAACAACGCAACATTGTTGCAAACTAAATGATTAACCTAAAATTGCTTTCAAAAAGGTCAATTATCTCTAGTCCACTGCCGCCGTCAATATTTAATAATCATAGACGTATTTCCTTTTACTTGAACCACCTCCCTCGCCTCCCCCGGTAATGTGCCAAATTTTCTAGCAATAGTTGTGCTGTGGGATGCAGCGTTATTTTGTGGACACAAACTCACGCAATTCTTTAGGTCTCGTGAATTTTTTATGAAATGAAATATAAACATTAAGTTAAGCTCTAAACTAGTTTTTAGTTCCAATATACATCTATTATGTATCTTTGTACATGATTAGAATCATCATATGAAAGCTTTGTAATTTGTATCTACTACTAAAGTCCCTTACCCCCGCCCCTCTTTCTTTTAATATATACTATTATAAATTTGTGTATATTTAAAAATAGTTT
This sequence comes from Muscina levida, assembly GCA_964034835.1. Classification (NCBI taxonomy): domain Eukaryota; kingdom Metazoa; phylum Arthropoda; class Insecta; order Diptera; family Muscidae; genus Muscina; species Muscina levida. Next base: position 11,710,950 of record OZ035884.1, read on the forward strand.
ACTACTATTACTACTACTGTCATAATATATTTAATGTATATTTAAAAACAAAAATGATACTAAAATAAACTTGCAAATCACGTTTAATTTTAAAAATAATACCAAACATAAAATGAAAAAGAAAGAAAAAAAAAACACAAAAATAAATGTTGTTATTTTATAGACATTATTAGTTTATAGGTATTTTATAGGCATTTTTAGTCTTTTACAGTTATTTTTGTCGATATTATTTGACAATTGAGTAGTGTGCACCTCTTAGAAACAGGAGGGCATACTTGTGTATTTAATTGTTATAATGTCCTGCCATTGCCTTGTGTGTTCATTAAAATGCGTTGATCTACATTGTTTTTGTCTTTTTTCTATTTCTCTTCCAATTCTTGTCTTCCAATATTCCCTACGCCGTCGCCTCCTCCCTATCCTTGGGTTCCCTTAATCCTTTCTAATAAATCCTAACTGCCTTAAACCTGTTGCCCATTCCGCTGCCTCACATCCACATATTTGCATATTTTTAGGAGCCGTTTATCATTCATATAATCCTCATGATATTATACTGATAGAACACTCAGATCCTTCTTTATCGTCACAATTGATACCACTCATACCCAGTCGTAAATCTCGAGGCCTACGAAGAACCCTAAGACGGAGGACTACCTCGTCTTCAGTACTGACCACCACCACTACCAACACCACCAACGCCATCAAGTCATCCGCATCCACATTAGCATCATCATACTCACAATCGGCTCTAGCGGCGCAATATGTCTGTGATAAATGTCCCAATAAAGCGTATCGGACCTATAGCAGTCTCTTGAGGCATCAACGCGTTGAATGCCACAAAGAACCGCAACATGTGTGCCCTTTGTGTTCGTTGCCCTTTTACTATTTGACCACGATGCGCAAACATGCAGAGCGTATGCATAGCCAATAAGGGGATTTTTGTGTAAAAAAGGGAACGGGAACAAAATGTCCTAAATGTTGAATACAAAAAGTGTATACATATGTATAAGAAATTGATTGCTGTTAACTAATGAACAAATACATACATTTAGTTCTTAGATATAATGTGTAAACATGAAATGAAATATAATACATATATGTGTGTATAATGATGAATTTTAGTTGATATTGTATTATAATATTTTAAATTTTGGTAATAATTTGATGAGTGTAGTGTTGTTGTATATTTAGTACATTGTGACAATTATAATTATGTTCACAATCGTTAGAGTATATTTAGTGAAAAGTTTTTATTAATATACTTAGTTTTGTTTTTACAATTTTTATAATAAAATCTGCCATGGCAATTTTTAGGAGAATAACGTTTCAGGGTTCTTTTCAAATTAATATTTTTTTTTTGATTCTGCAACATGTTGACAATCTTATGCTGCTGGTACATTTTTACAATAAGGATCTCTGTGAGTAGTCAGAGAGTAATACAATAAGGATTTCTTTAGGATTTCTGTAACGAAATTGAAGCCTTCATTCAAACTGGTAAAAAAAAATTAAACTGATTTATTGGAATTTTTTAAAATATTTTCCTTTTGCCACAATGTTGACCATGGGTATTTGACTTCTGATTGTTCAGAATTTGTATACATTTCTTATATGAAAACATTTACATGAAATATAAAAAAATATTTGAAATTTATGGAAAATTATTTCAAAGTTGAAGAATTTAAAGAAATATTTTTTAAATTTGAAGACATTTGAAAATTTAAGAACTTTTTTTTTCAAAAATTCAAGAAGCATATTAAAATTACGCCGGAAAAGTAAAATTTTTGTGTTAACGTTTAAATTATAATTCCATGTTAAGATTTAAAACATAATAATGGAATGAATGTCAAATCTTTTGTTTAATATACTTTTCGATTTTTTTTGTGAATTATTTTCCAATTCACAAATAGATGCCAATTTTTTTTCTTTTTAAAAAATTTTAAAATTTAAATTTCAGAAAAGTATTTTTTATTTATTGTTTGATATTTTTGGTCAAATTCAGTGCGTCACGCATTAGGAGAAAAATAAATAAAATAAAATCTTAATTTTTTTAAATATTAATTTACATCTTAATTTTTTCAATATAAATTCAATTTTATAAAATTTCAATAAAATTTTAAATTTTATAAAATATTAAATAAAATTAAAAAAATTTAAAAAAATTTAAATAAAATTAAAAAACAATTTGAATAAAATTAAAAAAAAAAATTATTTAATTTAAAATTTTTTATAAATTTAAAAATTTATTTTAACTGTTAAAAATTTTATCAAAATATTTGTAATTTATATTTCGAATTTATGACAAAATATTAAAAACAAATTTAAGAAAAGTTTTATTCAAACATTTTGTATTTTAAATTTATTTTTAAATACTAAAATTGGTATTTGAAATGTTACAAAAATTTGTGATTAATAGCTAAATTTGTAGATTTCAAAAAAAATTGTAAGCTATTAAATTTAATTATAATTCTTGAACGCGAGTGAAGTTTTTTAAATACATTTTAAAATTTAAACATTGTTTTTAAAATTTGAAAAAATTAATTGAGTTTGTAATTATAAATAAAATTTAAAATTTTTGATTTAATTTGAAACTTTGTTGGCATTTTAAAATCATAAGTCTTAAACTTCAGTTGAATTATTTAAATGAATTGTAAAATTTTAAAACTTTACATTAAGTTATATAATTTTTTCTTTGTATAATCTGATATATATTTTTTAAATAACTAAATTTTAAAATTTATATTGTATTGAATTGAATTTAAATTAAAGAATTTTAAATTTTTGTCATAATTCACAAATTTGTAATATTTGGAAATTTATTTTTTAAATCAAGAAATTAGTATTGTTTGATTTTTTTTTAAATCAATAAATTCGTGTTTTTGACTCTTAACTAAATTTGGAATGACAACAATTTAAAAAAAAAAAAATTTTTTACAAAATTAAAAATTTTAAATTTTTTTATATTAAAATTTTATAAATATTTAAAAAATTTAAATTTTTGATAAAACTAAAAATTCTACTTAAAATTTAAATTTTTGATAAATTTAAAATTTTAGATAAAATTAATTTGTTTATAAAATTAAAAATTGTATAAATTTTTGTTAAAATTAAAAATTGTATTTAAAATTAAAAATTTTATTTAAAATTAAAAATTTTATTTAAAATTAAAATTTTTGATAAAATTAAAAATTTTATTTAAAATTAAAATATTTGATAAAATTAATTTTTTTATATAATATAGTAATGTAATAGTGTAATAAATTTATTTCAAATTTTTGTCGTTTACAGAATAAATATAATGAAAAAAATATATTTAAAAATAAAAAAAAATTATTTAAAAATCACAAATATTTTTTTTTTTAAATAAAATGCAATATAACTAATGGAAAAAAAATATTAAATTTACGTTGAAGTGTATAAAAAGAGACATCAAATTCGGCTTACGATCAGAAAAGTGTTTTTTATTGTTTGATCGTAAGCCGAATTTGATGTATCATTTGATACACTTTAACGTAAATTTAAAATATAAAACTCGATCGCCTAAAACTAACAAACAAACAGTTTAAAAAAATTATATCTTAAACTAAATAAAAATAATTTGTAATTTTGTTGATTTGCAAAAATTTTTAAAATAAAAAAAACTTATAATTTGGATACCTCTCGAATTCATAAAAAACATAAAAATACACTTTTTGCAAATATGATAATTTTTCAAGTTCAACATTTGTATAGCAACATGTTGATTGAGGGCGCATAGTGTTCTCTCTTACAATGATTTTTATTTTTTGACTCGGTAGCGGTTCTTGACATGTTGCTAAGAAATAGTTGTTTCTTTTCTGAAATATTAAATTTTGTGATTTTTTTCAAAACGTCTTTGTTTAACTTTTAACACAAATTTTCAATATTTTTTTTTTAAAGGAAATTGTAAAATTGATTTTCTCCAGAAATTGCCATGAAAGTCTTTGATTTTGTTTTTAAATTTATTTCTACTTAAAATTTTAGTTTTAGTATAATAGATTTTATATTAGTTATACAACTGTACTATTATTTTTTTGTGTAAAATTTGCCTTATTTTATTTTGTACTGTATCACTTAGCATGTAGTTTTAGTTTATTTTCTGATGTGTATCCATCGTCTTTTTCCTTATTCATTAAGCAGCACAACCAATTTAAAAAAATAGTAATGTTGTTAGTCTTTAAGAAGAATCTCTCCTAATGTACCATATACATATGTTTAAAATATAATGTTAAAAAAAGCAAACAAACAAAAAACATTTTTTTATATATTATTTATTAAGATAAAAACCACAAAATTTTTCGTTTATAATTTCAACATTTTTGTTTTCTTTTTTTCTTTTCATTTTCATTTCATTTGTGTCTATGTGTGTTTGAATCATCAATCCCCTCAACTCCAACAATCCAAAAACCAATTAACAAAATAACTGATGTGTATAACAAAACCATAAAAACAAACAAACAAAAAATTGGTCAACAATTAATAAAACTAACCAAAAAAAAATAATAAAAAAAAAACAAAATAAATAATAATAAAAAAAAACCTAAACAACCTACGAAATTTAACCAATCATCGAACACATGAACTAACCATAAATGTTGCACCCACTACCACCACCACCACTACCACTACCTTCATCATAATCATCATTGTCATCCTGTTAACCTTTACCACCACCATCTATGGCGTTTTACATCATGTGGGTCATCTTGTCGGGACTGTCGGTCGTTTGTATACTTTATCAACTGTCATTATATAACTTTTCCTTTTATCCATCATTTTAACAAACTTAACACATCACATTTTAAATTTATTTGATATTTATGTATGTAGACATATCATATCAATTCTCCCAAAGCATGATCGAGGATGGTAATGTCTTGAATTTGGCCTCCGGTGGCAGCAGCCACTCATATGGTATCGGTCCTAATGGAGAACGCTTTGCCTGTGCCGTCTGTGGCAAATCATATTTGCGCAAGCGCCACTTGCAGCGTCATATGCGCGATGAATGCATTGGCATACCACCACGTTTCAGTTGCGATTTGTGTCCTTCGCGTTTCCGACGCAAGTATCACATGGTGCGGCATTTGACTTCCAAGCATGGCATACCCATGGCTATAGCCCAACAGACAACGGGAAATCGCACCGGAGGCAGCTCGATTGGCACTGGCGGCATGTCAAAGAAAAGTGATGGCGGCGGCGATTATGAATGTAAAAGTCCCCTGCCAGAGAACTTGACTATGCGCAAAGAGAACTATGAACACGATCATCCGATGGCTATGTCCCATTTCCATCATCTGAATTTGCAGCAAGGCCTTGGAGGAGGTGCTGGCGGCGGTTCTAGCCCTTCCCATATGACCAGTGGCGACAGTGGTAGCGATTGCAATGGCGGTGGCACTGCCGGCACTTCGCCCATACCACCCAATCATGTAATGCCTATGCCTACATATGGACTGACGGGAGCCATAACGACCATATCACCTGCAGCTGTTCATGTAGATGAAAAAGATGCCAAAATATTGCTAGAGGCAGCTGCAGTAGCAGCAGCAGCAGCTCATACTGCAGCTCAGGTAGCACAAAACGGCACAAATACTACTCCCTTATCCACCCCCACCAACGAAGGGGTGATTAAAACTGTAGCCTCCCAGGAGGATATGGAAAATGTGGCCAACAACACTCAGGAGGGCTTATCTGCAACAGCCGCATGCCCCAACGACACTGGAGCTTTGAATCCCTCTGCCGACGTAGCAAATGATCAAGCGATGAATATCGCCTCAGCGATAACAGATTTATCCTCCGCCACCGCACTATTGCCCGTGGTCAAAACGGAGCCTCTGACACCCAATAAAACGGCAGCCATCAATATGATGGACGATGAGTGGAAGATGAAGCTAAGCTTACAACTCATCTCAAATTCGCTGCTTAAGGAAAGGCTCATGAATACTATGCCATTTGCCTACAACAACAACAACTGAAAAGTAAACGATACCAAAATTTCCATAAAAAAGAAAAACCAAAAAAAAAAAGAGAAAAAAAAGTTAATCTCTAGTAGGAACAGGCGGAAGACAAAGGATATTTTTTTTTATAAAATACTCACACAGCTATATACTTAATTATTTAATTTAACAGTTTTATTTACAAATATTTTGACGATTTTTTATCAATTAATTTAAAATAGTTTTTAAGTTTACATATTATTTATATACCAAAAAAAAAAAAATTTACGAAAAGAGAATTTACTAAGCATTTCCTACCTAAGACATTCTCTTTTAGCCATTGTGAAGTCAACTTTGGAGATTTGTCGTCGCAGTCTCATTAATGATGATGTTTTTGCTTAACAGTATTTTTCGTTTGTGTAATGCCAACACCAAATGATATTTTTTTATAATTATACATATATGTCTTTTTTTACATTATTAATACTTAATTTATTGTGTTTACCAAAAAATATTTACATTTTGTCCATTTTTATTTATTTTTTTTGTAATACTTTGACAAATGTTTAAAAGATCTCTTTCCCTAACGTCGCTCTCACTGTAAGAGAACGAACGCGAATCTTCCTCCATCCCCCCAACCCCAACAAAGCAAAACAAACATTCCAAAAATTTATGTTTTTTTTTTTTTGTAATTTTTATTTATATTTATTTCATTAATTTATTACATACATTTTTTCTTATGTTTAATCTAAGTTTATTTATAAGAAACCAAAGAAATTTATTCGTATCTTCGAAAAACATTCGTAACTTCGAAAATCATTTGTAACTTCGCAAAACATTCGCAGCTTCGCAACATTCGTATTTTGACGAAAGTGGTTAAAAATTGTACATGAAAATTTATATACATACTATAGAATTAATACATAATTTACTACAACTTCGTATACGATTTGAGAGACGAGTGTTAGGATCAATAAAATTTAAAAGAGAGTATATAAGGGAATCACAGGTTGTTGACAACTTTAGTTGTTTCCCGTTAAAATGTGGTAAAACAGAGAGAAATGCAGTTGAGCACAGTGTCAAAACCTCTATCGAATCATATAAAGTTTTATAGTTATTGTAAAGTGTAGAAAGTATGTGGGAGTAGAAAAATTTGTGACAGGGTTGAATGCAGTTAAGGCATTTGCATTAAAAAATATCAGAGAAATGTGGATTACAAAATAACGGTGCCTGGAAAAGGAATATTTTTGCAAGAACATAGGAATTGCGGTGGTATCACTGCTTTCAGGTACTTTTAGTTTAGAAATGGATATACTATAAAGACTGTCAGACATTTTATTTTTTAAAAATTATATAGTATTGTTAACATTTAAATACCAAATTAAAATTTTTTTTTTATTGATAAATTTATGATTGAATTTTTTTTAATAAACTAAATTTATATTCTAAAAAAAAGTTATTTTTTTTAATAAATTTGAATTTAATGTAAATTTTTTTAAAATAATTTTTGATATTTGTATATTAAATTTTGAAATTTGTATATAAAATTTTGATATTTGTATATTAATCTTTGAAATTTGTATTTAAATTTTGACTGATTTTTTTAAATAAAATTATTTTTTAAAAATTTTATCAAAAATTATAAAATTTGAAATAAATTAAAAATTTTTAGAGAATTTAAAATTTAAAAATTTAATATTTTAAATTTATAAATGAAAACTTTACTTAAGTTTTAAAATTTATATTAATTTTAATATTTAAAAATGTTTATTTTTATTATTATTAAACTTTAAAATAAATCAAATATTTTGAAATAAATAAATAATCATATATAAGAATATTTTTTGATAAAAAATATTTTTTAACAAAATTAAAATTTTCTCAATAAAAGTAATTATTTAAAAAAAAAATTAAAAATGTTTATAATGAAAATAGTTATTTTAATTTTATAATAAAAATAATTATTTTTTATTCATTTAAAAAATAATTTTTAAATAAAAATAATTATTTTTTTTTTGAAAACTATTTTTTTTTTAATTTAAATAATTATTTTTTTTTATAAAAATATTTTTTTTTTTAAATATTTTTTTTTAATTTAATAATAAAAATAATTATTTTTAAAATAATAATTATTTTTTTATTTATTTTAAAAATAATTATTTTTTTTATTTATTTTAAAAATAATTATTTTTATTAAAAAATTTAAAAAAATGTTTCAAAAAAATAAAAAGTTATTTTTTTTATTTATTTTAAAAATAATTATCCTTAACAAATTTTTTTTAACGAATTTTTATAATAAAAATAATTATTATTATGATAAAAATAAAATAATTATATATGAAATTTTTTTTTATAAATTTTTATAATAAAAACGAAATTTTTTTTTAAAGAATAATTACTTTTTATTAATTTTTTTTTAAAAAATATGTATATACAAATTTTCAAATAATATAAACTTTTTTAATTTCTAAATGTTTGATTTGTTTTAAGTTTTTATAACAAAAAAAAATAAGTGTATTAAAAACAATTATTTTTTGAATATTAAAATTAATATAAATTTTAAAACTTCAGTTAAATTTTTCAAAATAAATTTATTATATCAAATTGTTAAATTAATTTAAATTCTTAGTTATTAAATTTACAAAATAACTTGAAATTTTAAATTCTCAAATTTATTTTTTTCAATTCTTAATTATAGTTTTGAATATATTTATAAAAAAAAAAATTATTTTTATTATAACATTTTTTAATTTTGTTTTTTTTTATAAAAAATAATTATTTTTATTATAAATTGTTTTATATAAAATAATTATTTTATATTAAAAATCAAAAAAAGTGTTAATTTAGAATTTGTTCTAAAATTTTTTTAATTTTGAATTTTTTATAAAAATGATATTTTTAATTCAAAATTAAAGAATATTATAATAAAAATAATTATTCTAAAAATGATTATTTTTAAAAAAAAAAATCTTCCCTGAGTAATATGTTTACATTTTATTGAAGTTTTACGTTTTGAACTCTTTCCATTAGAATTTTAATTTCGTGTCTGCGCATAACAATTAATACCAAAAATTTTAGTTGCAATGAAGGTCTAGTCAAGATTTTAGCAAATATACAGTCGATCGCTAGAGGAATAAAAATAAAATGTTCCGTTTTTAGAGTTTAATTCGACTTTGAGTTTTCTTTTTTAAATATTTCAATATTTGGCCTATCTTCGAAAGAGACATCATCAGGAATGAAAAATCTGAGAGACTTACTCTCCCACATATTAACTACTCTGTAAACACTATATCTGCAGCCTAAGTGCTCCATTGCAAAATTTTAAGAATTGAAACGTTTTTTTTTTACATCAGCGAAATGAAAACGTTCTCTGAGTTTACTTTGTACACAATTTTGTCAAAATTTCTCTCTGACTTTCGTTAAAAAAAATTTAACAAAAAGAAATTACCAAACCACAAATACACTGAAATTTTCCTAAAACCAAGCTCTCTAAAAGGAAATATAATATAATAAAAAAAACTTTTTAAGCTCTTAATTAAAATAAATAATATTAACAATATTGTACAAACATTTTTAACCACTTTCAACAATAAAGTAATGGGTATTAATAAATAACCACGAAGGAAAGTAAATACATAAACATTCCCTTAACAAAATATTCATTTTATATGACAAATTAAACCTATTTTATTATAATTTTATTATTAACATCATATAAATTGTAAATCTATAACAACAACAATTTTAATAATGTCGTCTTGTCCTACTGCTCGACCCGCCAAAACAAACAAAACAAAAAAAAAACCAAATCAAACCCCAAAGTTTAACGAAAAGAAAAAATACTTGTTATTTATTGTGAAAGAAATACTCTCATATTTTTAATAATTTCAGAACAAAACAAAACAAAAATTCTAAATTTTATTACAACGAATTTCTGCATAAATGTGCGTATGTGTAAACTAAGAAAATAGTAATAACCCAAAAAAAGAACCCCTTAATTTTAATTATATTATAAAATGTATTTATTATTTATCTTAAAACAAAAAAAACTCAATAAAAAATTTTAATTTATATAACTAATTGACTAAGAACCCAGAATCTCTTTTTATTTATTTACTTGTGGTACAATTTGGTATAGATTTATTATTTTTATCTTAAATCATATTTGCGCCATGTAATTGTGTTAGATTGTAAGACCGATCGCTACCATATAAATGATGTTCGTCGAACATTTGATTTTTACAAAGTATACAATTAAACTTTTTTTAAGAGTGCTTAAGGAATGAAAGAAAGAAGAGAAGGTCACTGTATGATCATTGCAAGTACTAGTTTGGGTGGTTGTTGGTTGTAGGTTTCAAATAGTTTCAAATAGTCACTTGAAGTTATATACTTCCTTATATCTAATCTATGTAACAAAGGTCAACTGCTTTCTTGTTGAACCAATACAAATTTTTCGAACTTATTTCTATATTGAAAAATAAAGGTTCATAAGGTTTCTTAATAAAACTGATGATGTACTCATTTAAATATTTTTTCAATATTGGACCATTTCTATATTAAATAATTTTCAAAAATTTCACAATATTATTATACAAAATATTACCTACCTTTAGCCGCCACCACAGCAAATCATGAATAGTCTACTACAAAACGTTATCATGAATTTGGCGATATAACAGTTTTATTTTATATAACTTTTTATAACCCATCTCTTAAATCAATACTTCAACTTGCAATGGTTATCAGGAGAGAATATATTTTACATACTGAGTACTTTTTTTTCTTACTTTGTATTTATATAGAATTAAAACAACAACATAACAGCTATACATTATATATTTTATTTTATTTCCAACTGTATAATCATAAATATTTTTAATGATAACATTTTCAATAATAATAATATTAAAACAAAAAAACTAAAACAACAGAAAAAACAAATAAATCTGTGTGTATTATTTATAAAAGTTAAGCAGAAGGATCGTGTTCAACTATTTCATTTTTACAGAACAATATTCACATTCTTCTTCTTTATTTTGCAGGATCCTCAGAAAATATTTAATTTTCTTTTATATTTTCAGCAGAGTTCCAAAGGATATTTTTAAAATACTTTTCTTCTTTGGTTGTTTAACAAATATGAAGTAAGGCTTTGAAATTAAAAAAAAAAAATAACAAAAGAAAGGAAAAAAAAATTATAAAAAAATACAACACAAAACAACAAAAATTTTTGACAAAATAACTAAAAGAAAAAAAAAATATTTGTATTAGGTAAAATTTATAACAAAAATATTAAAATTTAATTATGCAGAATAAATATCAAACATCAAATTGAAAAAAATTTAAAAAGAGATATTATATTATAAAAATTATTTAAAATTAATAAAAATAGAAGGGATTAATTTATAAAAAGTTATTAAATTATAAAAAAAAATATTAAATTATAAAAAAAATTATTAAATTACAAGAAGTTATAAAAATTTTTAGATAAAATTGTAAATATTTTTATAAAAAGTTATAAAATTGGTAATAAAAATAGAAAGATTATTTTATAATAACTTATTAAATTGTTAAAAATTATTAAATATCAATAAAAATAAAAAATTAATAAAAATAAAAAATTAATAAAAATAAAAAATTAATAAAAATAAAAAATTAATAATTAATAAAAAGTAATTAAATTATAAAAAAACTGTTAAATTACAAAAAATTGTAGATTAAATTGTAAAAAAAATTTAGAAAAATATAAAAAGTTATGAAATTGGTAATAAAAATAGAAAGATTAATTTATAAAAACTTATTAAATTTTAAAAATTATAATACTTTCTTAATTTATAAATACCTAAATTATGAAAAATAAAACATATTATTTTACTATAAAATATCAATAAATTTTGAAAAATAAAATTAAAAAAATTAATTACAAAAACTATGTAAAAAATTATTATTTTATAAAAGTTAACAAATTTTAAAAAAATTATAAACAAAAAAAAATTATAACAAATATTAAATTATAAAAAATATGTAAAAAATTACTTAATAAAAAATATTAAATTAAAACAAATAAAGATAAATTATTTAATTACAAAAGAATATACAAAATTGTTAAATTAAAAAAAAAATAAAAAAAATTATTTAAAAGTAAAAGAAATAAATATTTATTAAATTATAAAAAATTTAAATTATTAGTGTAGAAAAATCTAAAAAAAACACCAAAATTATTAATTTAAAAATGTATTAAATTATAAAAATATTAAATTAAATAAATTAAAGTTAAATTATTGAATTTTAAAGAATATAAAAAATTATTAAATTCAAAAAATAAAAAATATATTAAATTGAAAAAATATAAAAATTGTTTAGTGGTAAAAAAAATTTCAATTTAGAAGTCTAAAAATATTAAATTATTAAAAATATCAAAATTATTGATTTATAAAATATAAAAAATTATTAAATAATAAAACAAATTATTAATCTATAAAAAAATATAAAAGATTAGTTAATCATAGCCCCAAATTAAAATTTATTAAAATATGACAAATGATGTAAAAAATGATTAAATTATAAAAAATATATTAAATTATGAAGAATATATTTATTAAATTAAATTATAAAACATATCAACAATTATCAATAAATATAAAAAAATATTAAATTGTAAATTAATAGTCTTTCAGCTATTTTTAAACTTTAAAAAATGTTAAAATTTAAAAAAAAATTATTGAGTTATGAAAAAAAAAAATTAAAAAACTTATTAAGTTGTAAGAAAATAAATAAATTAATTTATTATTCAAATATTGCATCGGTAGTGTCGTTCGCTCATGTCCTTGCTCCTATAATGTTCTTCCTCATCAGATGATGAACAATTCTAAACACTGTAAACATTTCTGTTATTTATTACTAAATTTATTCAAATGAGAAAAACAATCAAATGTCGTCGAAAGTCGACTGCGACATACGTACTAAGGTGGAATATATAATATATACTAAATTATAATAAAATTATGAAACCATAAAAAATATAATTAAAAAATATATATATATAAAAATATAACACTAAAACTTTAAAAATATATAATTGTCAATATTTAAAATAATAAAAAAAATATAACTATTAAATAATAAAAAACATATAAAAAATTGTTAATTAATAATTAACTTAAAAAAATATAAATTAGTTAATAATAAATTTTAAAAAATTATAAATAATGAAAAAATATATAAAAAATTTTTATTACTATACAGGAAATTATTAAAACGAATTAGTAATTATTAAAAAAACTTATTAATTATTAAAAAAAATATAAAAAATAAATATATAAAAAGTATAAAAAATTAATAATTTAAAAGTACTATAAAAATATAAAATACATAACATAACAATCAAAAGTTAAAAAAAAAAATAAAAACTAAAAAATATAAAATACATAACAATATCAAAAGTTAAAAAAAAAATAAAAACTAAAAAATATAAAGAAAAGTAAAAAAAAAATATACATCACATAGCAATATAAAAAGTAAAAAACATAACAAAAAAAACTAAAATATACAAAAATTAAAAAAAAATAACAAAATAAAAAATATAAAAATTATCAAAAAAATGTAAAAGTATTAAAAAAAATATATAAAAATATATAAAATATTAAAAATATAAATGTATAAAAAATATATAAAGTTTAAAAAGTTTTAAAAGTAAAATAGAAAATATCATAAAAATTATATAAATTAAAAAAAATATAAAAAAGTAAAAATATTCAAAACAAAAAAAATATAAAGCATAATTAAATTAAATTTGAAATATATATATAAAAAAATATAAAAAATTACAAAAAATATATAAAAAAATTACAACAAATATATAAAAAATTACAAAATAATATATATAAAAATGTTACTAAAAAATATACAAATTTTACACAAAAAATTATATACAAATATTAGAAAAAAATGATATACAAAAATATATACAAAAATATATACTAAAAGATGTTAAAAAAAAATATAAAAATATTAAAAAAAAAAAAAACACACACACACACACACTTGCCGACACCAGCTGCTGCTACGCTGTACGGATGTCTTACCACTACAACGTCAAAGCCTTACTTCATGTTTATTATTATTTACATTTTCCTTTCCAATTTTGGCTTTTTTTTATTTTTTTTTTGATATTACTTAATTTTTTTTTCGTTATGTTTTCAGTTCCTTAAGCGTTTTTCGTTGAATTGTGTTTTTTGTTTCTTCAATTCAAAATTCCAAATCATTGACGAAATTTTTATCTAACCTATTTTTATAACTAAATCTCTTTTAGATCGTCAACTCTCCATGACAAATTATGTGTACACTACTACTACCACAACTACTTGTTGAATTCTACCACAACCACCACCACCACAACTACTACTACTACTACTACTCCTTTACTTCCGAAAACCGCTTGTAGGCAACTTCCCTCCTCTATACAAACACAGAAAAAAAGAAAACGAAAACGAAAACGAAAAAAAGTGTTACCTTTTACTACCGACGCCTGGTGGGGGGTCGGCGACGTATGTTCTCAAGTGAGCATTGAAATATTTATCTTTATTCATCTGTTTTTTTTCCAACTCTACTCTTGTTATATTATCTATATTGTGTGGGTGATTATTATTATACTATTATACTGATTAATTAATTTACTTTGTTCGTTCGTTCGTTTTTTACGCCAAATAAAACAACAAAACCAAAAATTTTTATACAACTTTATTTAGTTTTATAAAATTGTACTGTTATTAACCATTTATTTTCGATATATAAAATGTTATATGTAATATATTTATGTATATGAAATTTTCCATAATTTTTTTTCAACTTCTCTCTCTCTCTCAATCACTCTTTGTGTCTTTGCTATGTGTGCGGTGATTTGTTTTGTTATGTTATAAAACAACAACAACAAAAAAACGCAAATATTTTTAAGATACTTAAAACTACATTTTTATAAATATCCCATAAATTGGGTCAATTTGAAAATTTTAGTATCAATTTTGTATTACTTTAAAATTTTTTTGATTTCTTAGTTTATTTGAAAAAATTGGAATATATTTTTTTTAATATTGATTCATCTCGTCAACAGTTTTGTGTTTTTGAATCTTCTGTTTTTTTTTTTATAGATTTTGTAAAATTCTATTGTTATTAAACATTTTTTGTTTCTTTTTGAAAAATGCACGCTTTTAAGTTTACAATAAGAACATTTATATATTTTAAATATTTGAATATTTTTAAAGTTTTTTTTAAATTATTTTAATTTTTGTAGTTTATATATTTTTTTGTTTTACCAAATTTCTTTATAACCATGCGTTTTTTAAAGATTTTTCTTTTTTTAATCTTAAGTTATCATCTTCATTCCCCATAATGTCTTCCAAGATGTTTGTTGCTCTCTAGCCTTGTCTCTCTTTCACTCTTTCTCTCTCTCTCTCACGTTAGGTGTGCGCCAGTTTCTGTGTCTCGCTCAAGCTTTTAAACATCTTTTGTAAATTTTTATATAAACGCTATTCATTCATTTTCTAATATTAAAAAACTCAATACTCATCAAAATCATTTTTTCTTTCTCCATCTACTTGTGATCGTTTGATGATGTTGCTCTCTCTGTACTGTTGGTTGCACTCGACCATGCTCTCTCTCGCTTTGAATCCTGTCTGTGCGTGTGTGTGCGCCATCATAACGATCCTGGTATTTGTATTTTCTTTTCTCTTTTCTTCCCTCACCCCAACAACCCAAAATCATATATTTTTTTTCTTCCTACCTCTAACAATCCTTCACCACCACCCAAAAACAAAAAAACAAAAAAAACAAATCTCATTTTAGGTTTTGTGTTAACCTGGTACCAGCACTCATGCGATCAATGTGGTAAATCCTACAAGACACGGAAATCTTTGTCGCGCCATCGCCGCTTTGAGTGTCGCTTTACCGCTGAACGACCGGTGTTTCAGTGTCCGTCGTGTAATTACGCTGCCAAGCGCAGTGATAATTTGACAAAACATATTAAGACGCATTTTGCAAAAATGCAACGCGAATTCCTACCATTGGCTGTGCAAATCCAAAGTAGCTTGCAATCACATATGGATACGGTAAAGATCGAAAGGACATCTTTGCAATCACATATGGATACAGTAAAAATCGATAGAAATTCCATGCAATCACATATGGAAACAGTTTAAAAGAGAATACAAAAAAACAGTAATAAATTTTTTGACAAAATCCGGAATTTGTCAAAAAAAAAAATATCCAAAAAATGGTTTAAAATTTATTGAAAGTTGAAGTTAATTGGTGATAAAATTACTTTTTTTTTTTTTAAATTGGTCAGTTGGACTTAAATTCCAACAAATGCAATGCAAATTTTTAAAATCTTTTAAAAAATTAACAAAATTTCAATAATTTGTCAAGTTCGAATTTTTCGAAATTAAGTTCGAATGGTAAAAGTTGTTAAAAAAAATTAATTTTGAATATCACAAGTCCGATTTCTATATTTTTCTTTTGAAAAATTTCAGATATATAGCGAATTTTTGCACTTTCCGAAATTTATTTCTTGCCCTTGTCATGAAGTGTTGAAGTTTTTTAAGATCGTAAACTTATTTTTGGAAATCATAATTTTTTCGAATTTTAGAATTAATTAGGAACGTAAGTTCCATACATTCTAATGCTTCAGAAATTTGTTTAGTTTCTGAATTCATCTTAGTGACTATTGTCCATGTTCGATATTTTCGAACTTTATCTACATCAGTTTATCAAAAAATTTTAATATTTAGTTGAATTTTTCTAACTCTATTTTCGGTTTCGAACGTATGTTCCACACATTCTAATGCTTCGGCAGATTGTTTTTTTTTTGTGTATTTCAACCTTCAGTTCGAATTTTAAATTTTTTGTATGTATTGGTCTTTTCAACTTAAGTTTAATATTTTCTAAAGATTCAGAAATTTGCTAAATGATTTCCAATTCGATAAGTTTCAATTTCTGTTGGAATATTTTATATTTCGAACTTAAATTCTTATAATTTTTTTTAACTTTTTGGTGCTAATATTCTTCAATGCTAAACATTGCAACAATCCAACAATCCAATCCAATTGGATATCCAATTATAAGCTCAATAGCGAAAAGTTTTGTTTATCGTCCATGTTGTTCGATATGTTCGAATTTAAGTTACTAACGTATTTCGAATTTTTCTACAGCTTTGGTTTTAATATTTTTTACTCTAACTTTAATTCGAATTTTTCGGACTTTAATTTGAATTTAAATTTTTAATTTGAATATTTCGAGGTTCAATTCGATTATTATGAACCTAAATCTGAATATTTCGAACTTAAATTTGATTTTTTCTGACTTTGACACGAATATTTTGAACTTCATTATGAATATTTTTAACTTTTAGTTCGATTATTTCGAATTTTAATTCGAGTATTTCTAACTTTAATTCGAATTTTTCGAACTTCAATTGGAATATTTTAGACTTTACTTGAAATATTTTGAACTTAAATTCGAATATTCTGAACTTATATTTGAATATTTTAAACTTAAATTCGAGTTTTTCTAAATTTGTCATGAATATATTTTGAACTTTTAGTTCGAAACTTTCGAACTTTAATTCGAATTTTTCTAACCTCAATTAGAATATTTTAGACTTTAATTCAAATATTTCAAACTTAAATTCCAATATTATGAACTTAATTTGAATATTTTGAACCTAACCAAACATTTCGAACTTTAATTCAAATTTTTCGAACTTCAATTAGAATATTTTAAACTTTAATTCAAATATTTCAAACTTAAATTCGAATATAAATTGAATATTTCTAACTTTATTAAGTTTTTTTTTAACTTTAATTCGAGTATTTTTAACTTCAATAAGAAGATTTCGTACTTTAGTTAGAATTTTTCAAGCTTTAATTCGAATATTTCCAACTTTCATTCGAATTTTTTTTGTGGAATTTTTTATAGATCGAACAAAAATTTGAGCTTAACTCCGGATGTTTTAAACTGTAATTCGAATATTTCGAACTTTTATTTAAATTTTTCGAATTCGAATTTCAATTTGAAATTTTCGAACTTTAAATCGAATATTTTGAACTATAATTTGAATATTTCGATCTTTAAATCAAATATTTCGAACATTATTCTAATTGTTCGAACTGTAATTTGTACATAAACTCGAATATTTCGAGCTTAATTTTGGATGTATCAAACTTAATTCGAATATTTTGAACTTTTATTTATTCAATATTTTTCGAACTTTAATATGAATTTTTCGAGCTTAATTTCGAAATTTTCGACCTTTAATTTTAATATTTCGAAATTCAATTTAAATATTTCGAAATTGTATTCCAATTTTTAGAAGTTTGATTCGAATTTTTCGAACTTTAATTTAAATTTTACGAACTTCAATACAAATATTTCGAACCTAAGTGATTTGAATATTTCGTACAGTTAGATAATTGCGATAATTACGTGATTAATAATAAAAGTTACGGTATTGATTACTATGTTCGAATTGTGAATTTTTTTAAATTACAATTTTGGAAAATTACGTTTTTTTTTTCAAATTATTTAATGTCTTAAAGCTTATAATATAATATAAATTCAATTTTTTTTCTGTCGACGCACTTAATCCTCATACCAACAAATGAATTAGTAGTTATCACAAGTTGTAACAATTGTACTTCACTTTCAGTAGATTGTTTTTAACCACTTTTCTCTCTCGCTCTCACGAATCATTCCATATTGCGTTTAAGCAAAAAAAATATTTTTTTTATATTTAAATCTTAAGTATTTATTTTTTAACACAATTTTCTACTATTATTATAATATGAAACTTGATTTTTTTTTTGGTGATTTAAGTAACTCTATTATAATTCGATACGATTACTTTATAAGTTTTAGGTTAAATTTCAAATTTATTTAAACAAATCTAATTTTTTTGACACTTGAATTTTGGTGGCTGATATCTCTTAAAATTCACCAGCAACTGACGACGTTCGCTGCAGGCTATGTTGTTTGTTGCTTGTTGCCTTCTTGCTCGCTCGCTCGCTCGTTTGCTGCTTGCTTGCTGTGTTGTGTGTTTATTGTCATTTCTTGTGGCTGTGTTGTGACATTGAGACCAGAAGGGGCCGGGGGGCAGCATAGAAAATAACAATAAAAATTTATTTTATTTATTAAGTATTTTGGTCATGTTTTCTGGCTTTACCCGCTCTCGCCTGCTAAACGTTTCACAAATGCAAATAAGAATTTGCATTAAATATTTTTTTCGCGCTCTCTTCCCAAATCTCCTCTTTAACCGAGTAAGGTGCTGTGCTGTGCTGGCTGCGGCTGTCTAGGTTTTTGTGCATATGAAATTGTATTTTTTGTTATTTTTGCATATTTTCTGTATTCTAATTTCGCATTAAGTTTGCATAAATTTTGCATTTCATTATTTTACTTTCTTCTTCTACATTTCAAATGTTATTCAAATTTTATACAATTGCGCACAAAACACAACTCAAAATGCGCCGATTTGAATTTTGCAAATCTAAAAAAACCATCAAATTCATATTCACAACACATAATCGCCAGCACCATATTTATATATAGATTAGCACGACAAGAAGACAAATGCACAAATTAAATACATACATACAATACATATAAAACAAGCCATAGAGCGCGCGAGCGGTTTTATTTAAAATTCAAATTTAAGCCAAAGACTTTAAAATAGAACGACGATATTTTATAGCATCACCTTTACGCAGCTATACATTTGTTACGTATGCAAATGGTAAATGTGTTTTAAAAGTCCCTTTTGTTTAAGTTTAAATAAATTTGAAAGCAACCAAAGTATATATAAATTTGAATCTCCTGAGAGTTTACCGCTCTCACTTCTCCTATTGGTAGTAATTAAGTTGTGAACAAAGAATTGAAAAAATTTACAAAAATTGTAATTGCTTAACTAACACTTGAACTTAGGTTTATTATAATATTATTTATAAAAAAAATACCATATATTTTTATATATTAACTTTAATTTAAAATTACACACATATGCTTATCAATATATGATTTATATATGCATTTATTTAAGATTCCTAATGTAAGAGGGGGAGGAATGAAAAACAATAAGTTTAACATGTTAAAGATGAAATTCTGCTTTGACCCGAAAAATTCTCATTTGCTGACCCCCCTCTTATTTAATTTTACTAACGCTAAAATATTACAAAAAAGCCAAAAAAAAAAAAAAATACAAACAATTATAAGCGATAAACAACAAAATCTAGTCGTCTCAGGTTCAAAAGTAATTGATATTACTATTATTAAATGTTTCTATAGCAAACAACGTTATAAATATCAAATTATAACGCCGCTATTTGTGAAAAGTCCCTAAATCATAAATATATATACATAGATATACCAAATAAGATATTTTATATACAACTATATATATATACACAGATAATTTTTTTAAGTTATATTTTTTATATACATATATTTAAAAAAAAATTAATGTGCTTTGGCCACACAAACAAAAAAAGAGATTCCCGTCAACCTTTTCGCCTCACTGTCTATAGAAATTGTGTTTAATAATATTGCCTATAGCCTCTATGCTATTAAAATGATGGTGTATGGGATATGTAATAGTTTGTTAGTTTTGCGTGAAAGCCTCTTTCATATCTTGATTTTTTTTGTTAGTATTCGTTGCAATGTTTTTTTGTGTATTTTTTTTATATAAATTATAAAATTGTATAAGACAGTTTTTTTTGTGTGCAAGTCCTTCAATATTCTTTGAATTTTCGTTACAGAAATATCCAGTATGAGATATGAGAGTATAATCTTTTATAAAGACCTTTTTTGTGTGTGTGTCTGGGAGTTTATGGTTTTACTGCTTAGGTTAGGTATCTATAGTATATTAATTGTACAACTGTAGAAAACTTTAGCAACATCTGAATATTAACTTTTCAATGTTTCAATGCAATCGCACGAACGGTATAAGAGTCTAAACGAAACACACAGATTTATATATATAAATTAATAGTTACATATGTGTCTGTGTGTTTCGTATAAACTCTAATACTGTTAATGTGATTGTGTTGAAACTTTCACAAGGTAAAATTCAGATGTAGGAGAAGGTTTCTAAAGTGGTACAATTAATATACCATAGGTGGCGCTTTAGTTAAAACGGTTGAAAAACGTAACTATTTGAATTCTTTGCTTATTTGTTATATATGTATATATATTTGTGCGTTTACATATATACCTTTTATACGATTGCATTGCAACTTTGTCAAATTAATGTCTAGATGTTGGTGAAGCTGTCGACAGTGATACCATTAATATCCTATAGGTGGCGCTTTAGTTAAAACGGCATGAAAATTAGGTCTATTTAGTTACAGTTTTTAGTTTAAAATTTAAAAAAAAAATTTAAAATTTTTCTTAAAATTTATTTACAAATTCTAATGAAAAATTTTACATCACAGTGCTAAGCATTGGGTTTATTACTTAGATATTATATTTAGTAAATTCGAACACAATTTCGAATTTTGGACATAATTTCGAACATGATTAATTAAGTTTGAAATTAATATTGAAAATTCGAAGAAGACCACAATTTTAATAATTGTAAATATAAACCAACACAGAGCTAGCGACAAAGTTTTAAAGCCAAACTAAAAAATTTAAATTTAATGTGAAATTAAAAAAATCTGATTTTCCAGTGGGAAAAATCAATTTTTTTCACAAATGTTGTTTTTTCTTAAAACTAGCTTAATATCAGGTTTCTTACCCTAAAATTCCATAAGCCATGAGCAAATATGTTCATTTAGAAAATTCGAACATAATTTCGAAAATTCGAAATTATTGTTTTTACTTGAATTTTAATTCTAGGACCGCAAAATAGTAAAGCAATATAAAGTTTTAGATTTTTTTTTTACAATTCTGTAAGATGAATTCTAAAGGAAAATTTTGCATTGACCGTTCAAATATGTTCTTTTCGAAAATTCGAACATAATTTCGAAAATTCGAAATTGTTGTTTTTAACTCGAATTTTAATTTAAGATCCGCAAAATAGTTAAGCAATCTCAAGTTTTTGATTTTTTTTTACAATTCTGTAAGATGAACATCGTTTTTTCTAATATTTTTTTTAATTCGAATTCTATAGGAAAAATTAGCTTTGCCTGTATGTGATTTTCATGAAAGTAGCTTAATATCAAGTTGCCAATTGTGTTGAATCTTTTTCCAATATGTTCAGTTAGAAAATTCGAACTTGATTTCGAAAATAATTAAAAAAATAATAACATAATTCCGAATATTCGAAATTTATGTTGTTGACTAGAACTTCAATTCTAGTTTCACGAAAAGTAATGGAATCGAAAATTTGTGATTTTCTTTTATAATTTTCTTAAAAAATTAACAGATTATAATTATGACAATGTCAAATATGACTTAAGGCAGAGTTTGCGACAAGTTTTTCCAAGCCTAGCTAAAAATATTCAAAGTTTGGCTTCAAATAGAATAGGAAAATTTTCATATTCTAATGGAAATCGTTTCATTTCCATAAAAGCTTCATGTTTCTTACCTTGAAATTTCGTAAACCGGGTTCAAATATGTTCAGTTAGAAAATTCGACAAATTGAACATAATTTCAAAAATTCGAACATAACTTCGAAAATTCGAAATTGTGTTTTTTACGTAAAATTTATAAAAGAACGACTATTTTAGGTATTTATATTATTTTTATTAAAAAAAATATGAAAATATTACATTGATTGCACAATTTTCGAAACCTTTTCCGTAATATTAACACCCAATTGCCCAATTAGGTTAAAATTATGTTTCCACCCAGTCGTATAAACCGTATAGGTATATAGTGATGTTGAAGTGATGTGATGTTGAAGATTTCTTAATTTCGAAATTTATGTATATAATTAATAATGATAATATATTCCATATTTAACGCTCTGTTGTTATTTATAACTTAATAAGTGCACCTGAACTCTACGAACATGTGATAGAAACTTGTATTAATGAGAGAGCGAATTATGTTAAAGAGACTTATTCAAATTTTTCTATTTCAAGTTCTTTTTTTTGCGCAATTTGGCTTTATGCTTTTGTTTTCCGTCCAACGCGTTACACAATCTAATAATTTAAGTTGGTTCATAAACATTTTTTTCGATCTACAAGTCATATTTCCTACATACCATTTATCTCTGAAACTAAGTCCACACTAGCCCTCTCAGAACACACACACACACACATTTTGATAAATTCTCCTCCAGTAACAAAGAAAAGAAAAACACAATTCTATAAAATTCGTAAATTATATTTTTATAGATTTATTATTACCAATGGTAATATCACCACCACCACTACAATCATTGCCCTTCATACCTGTAGCTGTACCTGTACAAGGTAGACGACGAAGGCAGGATAAGAAACCTAGCAAAAAAGCATTACTGGCTAATATAAAAAAGCTCGAGCGCGTTTTCAATTGTCACATGTGTGGTAAAGCATATTCCACCAAAGGTTGTCTGGCCCGACACTTACGCTATGAGTGCCCTGCAAGACCTAATTCTCGACCAAATTTCTCCTGTTCCATATGTAATTATGCCACCAATCGTAGGGATAACCTAATGGCTCACGAAAGATTACATCACTTTCATTCAAAATAGACGAGTGAGAGGGCAAGGGAAGGGAATCTTTTTGTTTAGCCTAAGCATACGGAATATTTGCCAAACGTACTCGTAACTCGATATTCGATAAGAAGAGGTTAAGTGAAAAAAGAAATGAAATGAAATTTTGTAGTTTGTAAGTTGACGATATGCTGACACACGTCAGCAGATCCTAAAAAGTAAGAGTTCCTTTACTGCAAAAGTTAAATATAACAAGAGAAAAAAAACATAAACGAACTTCGAAATATGAATTAAGTGTATTCTTCTTAACCCGTAAACATTCATTAAGTGATAAAATATAGTTTTTAAAACAAACAAAAACCAAAAAGTAATTATACACATACATACATATATATATATATACATTATATTTATGAAACCTGTGAAAACAGTACAATTCCCCAAGAAAATATAAATAAAATACAAAAAAAATTCAAATTAACACCGTATATGAGATCAATAAATAATGTCAAAGTAGAGTTAAAGTATTAAAAAAATATTTCAAAAAAAAAAGAATACAAAATTAATATTGACAAAGAAAAAAAAACATGAAATATTGTTAAAAACAGTAAATTTGGTTAGGAATTTTATAATTTTATACTACTAATATAGTTTTTTATAAAATTTGTAAAATCTTGGCAAATGAAATTCAAGTGAGACTCGGTTAAATATCCCCTATATTTTAAATTTACAATTATAACATATTGTGTCAAATTTCTTATTTTAATTTCAAAATTTCATATTTTATGAATTATATGTAATATTTCATAAAGTATGGTATTTTTTAAATTTTCAAATTTTACGAGTTTATTTTGGAAAATTTATATATATTTTTTTCAATTTTTCGTCGAGTAATATTTCATTAATCGTAAGGAAATAGTAACATCTTTATATTAAAATGAGTGTTACAAAATTCTAGTTATTTTGAAAATTTCGAAACTGATTTCGAATTTTCGAACAATAATTTAATTTTGAAAAAAAAAATTTTAAATTTTAAATTTTGAAATTTTTTTTTTTAGATTCTGTTTTCGGATAACAAATTTTTAAGATTGATTTGACTATTTTACGATTTTCTTCTTTTGGCATTTATGCAACAAAGTTAATTTTAGAAATCTGAAACTAACTTCAAATTTTCGAACATAATTTCGAATGTTTGAAACAATGTATATAATGCTTATGCCATTTTAGTCAGTGAATTAAGAGATATTTCTCATAAAAGCAGCACTGCTAGAACGGTAGTAGATTTTTTTAAAAGTTTTTCTTCGAACAATGTTTTATGTTACTATATTACGATTTTACTCTTTCTACATTTAAAGTTATATTTAGAAATTCACAACAAATTTTGAATTTTCGAACATTCAAAAACACTATGAATTTAGTGAATTTAGAGATATTCCTCATAAAAGTGGCAATATTCGAATAGTGTTTTTTTTGCCATGTATAGGTGCGAAAATTCGAACATAGCGTAGTCTATTGAGTTACTTCTCATTAAAGCAGCCTTTCCCAAAAACGGTGTTCATAACTTCTATAGGTCATATAAGTTATGTCCGAAAATTCGAATATAGCGAAAGATACCCAGGAACTCTTATCTTTAAATTTTACAACTAAAAAGTTTGAGTTACTTTTTGCATTTTTTTCTATTGAAATTTTGTGCAACAAAACCCTAAAGTTTTTTTTACCAAAATCAAAACTAAATTCGAATTTTCGAACATAACTTCGAGAGTTCGAAATTGTTTATCTCAAGCAAAATTAGTTAATTTTTTCGAATATTTAATCCTTTTATTTATAAAATTTATTTTTAGTTATATTTTTTTTTTGTTAATATTTTAAAAATTATATCAAATTTCATCAAATAAATATTTATTTATTAAATTCTTTCGAACATAATTTCGATATATTTCTAAAGTTCTAAAATACTTTCTTTTGGAATTATAAAGCTTATTTCAGTTTGTTTAAAAGTATTTAGTATTTCGATGATAATTTCGAATTTTCGAATAAATTTCGAAAGTTCCAAAATACCTTATTTCGCGCTTATAACGTTTATTTTAGTTAGTTTTAAGGAAATTTTTCGCAAAAAAGTTAAAATCTTTTGACAAAATATGATAACAAAATTCGACAAAAATTTTAAAATTTTTTAATTTTTAAATATTTTAAATTTTGTTATTGTATTTGTAAAGTTATTGAAAAGTTTTTAAAATTAATGTATTTTATTATATTTTTATCTAAAAAAAAAACAAAGTTTTTAAAAAATTCAAAACTGATTTTGAATTTTTGAACATAACTTCGAAAGTTTGAAGTAGATTTCTTCGCGCTTAAAACGTTTAAATATTTTAAAATTGTTAATATTCTCTTTATAGAAATTTCAATAATGGAAAAGGGATAGTTTAGTAAATAAAAATTAAATTTTTTTTAGTTATTTAAACCAAAATAATTTGAAAAATATTTAATAACAATTTATTTGAAACAAAAGAATTTTAAAATGTAAATATTTTTAAAATTATTTATTACATAAAGTATTTAAATATTTTTCAATTTCTTTATTGTTTATAATTTTAAATTATTTAAATATTTTTGAACTATTCGTATTTTTATAATAATTTTAAATTTTATAATTAATTTTAAAATAATTTGAATATTATGAAATTATAAAAATATTTTTAAAATTATTTAAATAGTTTTTTTTAAAACCATTTTAATATTATTTTAAAATTATTTGAATATTCTTCAAAATTATAAAAAATATTTAAGTAATTTCAAAATATTTAAATATTTTATTTTTTAATTATATGATTTTTTTTATAGTTATTCAAAATTTTATAATTAATTTTAAAATAATTAAATATTTTGAAACTAGTAAAATATTTTTAGTTATTGAAATATTTTTTTTATAATTAAAATATTTTTGAATTATTAAAATTATAAATATTTATCAAAAAAATTTAATAAATTAAACAAAATTTAAATTATAATTAAAAATATTGAAATAGTCTCAAAATAATATTCAAATATTTTTAAATTTTTAATATATGTAAATATTTTTAAATTATTTAAATAATATTTTGAGAATTAAATTAATTTTAAATTTGTTAAATTAATTTAGAATAATTTAAATTTTGTTAAAATAATTAAAATTTTGTTAAAATTATTTAATTTTTGTTAAATTAAATTAATATTTTTAATTATTAATATATTTTAAAATTATTTAACTATTATTTTGAGACTATAGAAATATTTTTTAAAAATATTGTAAATTGTGTTAAATTAATAATTTTTTTTTTTATACATTTTTAATGTTTTTAAATTGTTAATGATTTTAAATTTTTGATGTTTTTAAATTTGATATCTGGACACTGATGTTACTAAATTGTCCTGTCAATGTTTCTCTAATTCAAAATGATGCAAATTTTGCATTGATTATTAATTTCATTATACAGAATGACTTTATACAGTTTTTATATGTCTCCTCCCACCTCACTTGAATTTCTTTACCTAAGATTACCGCAACATTCCAAATATTAAATATATATATATGTTCTTATAAGTTATTATATAAGTTCCCACGTATTAACCCAGTGTTTTTGTTTGTAAGTCAAACTTTATTTATTATAATTATAACTTACACTGAATGAATGCTAAAATTACTTATTTATAACTATGACTTAAAAATTAAATTACATTTTAAATTTTAATCACCAGCAAATTAATCTTATATTTATTTCAATTTAATATATTTATTAACAAAAAATTAAGAAAATACTCGCAAGAGATGTCATTCAATATATACTCTATACTTAACTCTATATATACTTTAAACATCGTATATTTAAATATATATATATATATTTTTGTACTTTTGAATAAATATATTTTCCGAGAAACAAACTCAAGCCCTGTGTACGTTTCTTAAGAAAGTTGAGCAAGGCTTTTATTTTTATGATCGATCCATTTTTGTTTCCAATGCCGTTTTTCTTGAGCTTTATTTGCAGGTTAAAACTGTCTGTTATTTTGCTAAAATTGCTTAAACAATCATCTCACAGTGGGGAAAGAAGGAGAGAGCCTTCATCACCAAGATCCCCCATAGCAATCATCAATCAAGTATCATAACCACCACCATCGTCATCATAATCACCGCTATCATCATCACTACCACCGTCGTCTATATCACAATCATGATCATCATCATCATCACCGTCATTACAATTAAGAAAAACAAAAACCAAAGATAACTCCATTGATATTTGAATGCCCATGAATTGTTCCTTGTAAAGATATACTACTACTACTACTACTAAGCTTTATCACCAACACCACCACCACCACCAGTCACCGCCCGTTCGCTTGCTAAATTATATATCCAAAAATGTATTGTCACACTCGCATTGCTCATAAAACCCAGCGGCGCCTTCCTAATATCCCACAGTCAGCCATCATAGACCACCAAGGGGGAGGAATCGTTTTAAACATCAACCAATCAATCAGCAACACCATAAAAATCTCACCATAAACACCACTAAAAACAAAACTGTAAAAAAACTCAAACAAGTAACTGTAAATATCATTAAATTTTTAATTATTATGACGTATTTTTACTAATTACATTTTAATTTTTTTTCATTTAAAATAATTATTATTTTGTTTTGTTTTTAAAAAATCATCATCTCGTTTCTTGTACTCCACTAAGCTAAAAATGCTAAAATACGCATACGTTTTTTTTCACATAATTTTATTGCTAAAATACTAAACTATTAAACTAAGCGAATCCTTAAAAACACAACAAAATATAATTAAAAAAAAAACGATAATCTTTTGATCACGGTTAACTTAAACTAAATAACAACTAAGCTACATAAACAGAGATCCATCCTAACATCCATGTGGTGTGTATCTCAGTTATGGTTAGCCTAGTTGTTATTTAGTTTATGTTACCGCCTCTAATTTTAATTTTTATTATATTACGTATACTATTTATTTTATATATGTATTCTCGTCAAGTCTTACACCACTAATGTGTTTGTATTTATTTTTCTCTTTTTCTTCAATTTCTTTGCCGTTTCTTTTTTCCTTTTATTTTTGTTTTTTCGTTTTTCTCTTTTGTTTTTTATTTATTTTTTGGTTTCTTTAGCTTGCGGCGCTAGCAGCTGTTCATCGTCGTCATTATCTAATCCGGGCAATTCGAATTGTCAAACATCACCGCCACCGCCACCTCCACAATCGTTAATACGTGATTATTGGTATGAATTGAAATTTTCGGATTTATTTAAATTTATCAATGCCGATGGTCGCTATCAATGTCCACGTTATAATTGTTTAAAAAGTTATAAAGATGCCAGCTCTCTACAGCGACATATCAGGTAA
Organism: Muscina levida; assembly: GCA_964034835.1. Taxonomy (NCBI): domain Eukaryota; kingdom Metazoa; phylum Arthropoda; class Insecta; order Diptera; family Muscidae; genus Muscina; species Muscina levida. The sequence goes on from OZ035884.1 coordinate 11,739,906, forward strand.
GTTGCAATATGTTGCCAAAACTTGATTGAACTTTATATAATTATATATGCATAAGGCCGTAATAGTTAGTAGAAAACGCAGGATACTAAAAGGAAGACAAATAAGACAGAGTTGAGTTTCAAATTTTAAGATAAGTTAAGGATGTTAGGCAGGTTTTCAATTATTATAATTTTGGTTTACAATTTAAAAATCTAAAACCTTAAAACGATTGTAAAAAATTTCGTTTTTTTTTCATTGTATTTTTTTGGAGTTTGAAATTCTAACTAAGAAACTAAACTAAACAAAGAATTTTAGTAAGTTATTTCTTAAATATTGTGTTCAATTATAGAAGCAGATACGTCGAATTAAAAATGTTCAAAAATTCGATATTAATTTCGAAAATAATAAATACAAATTAAAACAAAGTTTCTATAACTGTTATTATTTTTTTTAAAACATTTTTTTTTAAATATGAACTATTTCTAATGCAGATACAAAATACTCAAACTTTTTTACGAAATTACGAAAGTTCGTATTTATTTCGGTCATTTTCTAAATTGAAAAAAAAAAAAAATCCCAAAAATCCCATTTAATTCGGATATAAAAATTAAATATTTTTTAATATTTGAAATTAGAAGATTAATTTAAAAGTAATATACAATTAATTTCGAATTTTATCGAATAGACATTTAAATTTTTTTCTGATATTTTTATTATTTTTTTTTATAATATTATTATATTTTCATTTTATTATTTCAAACTAATAAAAATTTTTTTCAATTTTTTTTATTAATTTTATTTCGAAATTAATTTTTTTTCCAATATAGAATATTTGTGTAATTTCAATTATTATTAAATTAATCTCGAAATGAATTTAAAATTACAAGACTTTGGGTTAAGATTAATTTTAAATTAATATAAAGCTAATTTCGAATTTTATAGAAATTTTTAATTTTTTGTTTGAGAATTTTATTATTTCTGTTATTTTTTTTATAATTCTATAATTTTATTATTTTTAATTTAATATTTTTATTATTTTTAAATTTTATAATTTAATATTTTTATTATTTTTAAATTAATTAATTTTTTTAAATTGTTAATATTAAATTAATTATCAAATTTAGTTGGAATGTTCAAAATTCAATTGGATTTAAAAAAAATGAAGATTTATACAAAATTTTATGATTAAATTGTTTTGGAATAATTCGAAATAAATTTTAGATTAATTTTAAAATGTTTAATTAATTTAAAATTAATTAAATTATTATAATGAACGATATTATTAAAATCTATACAAAATTATATAAAAAAAAATAATAAAATAATAGAAATAAAAATTAAAAATAATAAAAAATAAAAATAATAAAAAATAAAAATAATAAAAAAAGAAGTAAAAAATAAAAATGATAAAAAAAAAAAAAAAATCATGAAAAAATTTAAAATAATAAAAAAATTAAAAATAATAAAAAAAAGTGATACAAAATAAAAACCATAATAACAAAATTTAAAACTAAATGATAATGAAATTAAAAAAAAATAATAACAAAAATGTTATATGTAATAATAAAAATTATTAAAAACAAAAAAAAAAAATAAGTGAAGAAATAAAAAGTTATTGTAAATATTAAAAAATTATTGAAAATAATAAAATATTAAAGTAATAAAATATTTAAATATAAAACAAATAAAATGAAAACAACAAAATTTATTTTCATAATAATAATAAAAAAAGATATTAATTTGTTTTCATTGTTCGGTTGAAATTCATTTCAATTATCGCTAATGGAGTCTGGAGAGTTGTGTAAAAAATGGAAAATGTTAACAGCTGGCAGGACGGATATCTATTTCAATAATTGCCTAAAAAATCAACAAAACAAACAAGAGAAAACAAAAAATAATAATAAAAATAAAATTTTTAAAAATGATAAAACAGAAGTTGATTGATAGATAGATGATAGAATTACTTAGACCCCTATAGACCTATTGTGTTACCCAATAGGAGTTTGTGGCATACCTTTTACTAAAGGGCAGAGACATGTCGGGGCACCTAATCCGCTTAGCAGTTACCTTAAAATTTCACTGTGCCCAGGTATCCACGTGATCAGAACTCTGTTGAACTTGGACGAGATTGAAGAGATTTTCAGCAGGCCCTGACCTATAGCGATTTGATGTTGTAGGAATTCAGTGAGTGTACCACCGCTAGACTGTCCATTACCGGGATAATACTCGTACCCTCATCACGTTATTCTCATCGGCCACTCGTTAAATAGCAAACGTGCTTGGAAAACGCTCTGGAACTCTGGAATCCTTGATCATTTACTCAGGCTAAGTTTCGCAGAGTAGAAACCGTAGCCGATCCTATCATCCAGTTTGCACCCATCTGTAAAGATGTTTAATGGCCCATACATATAGATTTTTTGTTCTCTGTTCACTCCTTTCTGGAGAGCGGTTTAGAATTTTTGGTTTTTTATCTCGTTTAGTCGGATGACTGATTTGAGAGCATGTAGCTTTCCTGCAAGTGTATAAAGCTATGAGTGCGTCGTTTTATCTGCTTTCTATGCTATGTCTCCAGTTGAGCTTCCTGTACAAGATGAGGCCTGGATAGTTCGCCGTTTTTAAAAAAATTAAGTTGTTTGTTTCCCAGATAGATATTGAATGTCAGGACGATTTCTGTTTTCGACTAATCAGTACTAATTCTGTTTTATCAGGGTTTGCATTTAGTCTGTTACTAGCGCACCAGTCTACCAAGATAAAATCTTGCATCTTCCCCGAGCTTGCAAAATGCGTTTGAGTGGTAGCAAACGCGGTACCACCGTCTACTGCTGTGAGCATGCTGTCGACGGCAAGGTTCTGCAGTACCTTTGATAATACTCCCCCTTGTAGAGTTCTCTCCCTTGTTATCCTCCTAGTGAGAGGAGAGATTTCCTATCTTGAGGTGAGAATTATCTTCAGTAGCATGCTGCGAATCAGTTTGCTAATGTATGAGTTGGTCTGTACTCTTTTGAGCTGTGTCAATTTACAGAAAAGTACTTAAGGGTTTAGTAAAGCATGTAGTTTAATTTGTCCTTTTGCGTAAGAGTGTTGAGCAGTCAATAGATCGATCGGGTCGATTAAATTTTTGATGAAATCGTCCAAGATCCTCTCAAGAGTTTTCAGAAGAAATGATGCAAGACTTATTGGTTTGCGGTCCATCGTATTGATGTGTGCCTTTGGGATAAACAAGACCTTAGCCGTTCTCCATCCTATTGACAGGTAGGACAGTTTCACACAGCCGTTAAAAATAGCCTCAGCCACGGCAATAGTTTCTCCAAGTCCTGTATATCTCACAAGTTTTTAAAAATAAATTCTACAAATAAAATTCTAATATCAAAATCAAAATTAAAGTTAAATTAAAATCTAGTAATGATTTTGAAAATTAAAACAAATTAACTTAATAATAATTATATAATATTTTTTTTTCGAAATAAATGTATAATTCGCCTTTTAATTAAATTCCAGTTTATTTATTTTGTTTCCTATTTTAAACCAAAAAATTTTATTTAATTTTGGAAATTAACTTCGTTCCAAAATGTACAAAATGTTAGATTTTAAAAAAAAACTACGAAATATGCCTAATACTAAACTTTTTAGTTTTAAATTTTATTTCAAATAATATTTATTTATATTTGTCTGTTATTTCCGAATTTTACTTTATTTTGAATATTTTTTTTTTTGCAAAATTCATTTGCATTCTGAACATTATGAAAAAAAAAATTTAAAGTGTAGGCAAACTCTTTTTTTTAATCTTAACATGGCAAAGTACGTTTTTAAAGTTCCATTAGTAATATGTTTCGTTCAGAAATTAAATTTCAAATAAATTTTCATTATTCGAAAAATCGAAATAGGAATAAATTGCACAGTTGGTGGAGGTACAAGCGTTAAGACTTCAAGATGTTCGAAAATTCAAAAATTAAATAAGATGTTTTTTTGTGGTAATAGTTTAGTCCATTTGTGTAGATTTTTTTATGTAAGCAACTTAAGTCTTCAGTAGTATATCATTCCCTAATTATTAGTGGAATACTGTTACGGCCAAGCTTTAATATTAAAACTTTTGATATATTCTACTGATAAATCTGAATATTTATATACTTATACATATACGTAATAATGTAATTGAAAATTGTATCAAAAGTTTATTGCAAGATAAAAGCTTTTAACATTTTTTTAGTTAAATAGAAAGATTCTTTGAATATCCTGACAGTGTTAAAAAATTCATTAAAAATTTTGTATTTAACTTATATATATTAGTCTCTATCTTATACTATCATTATTATGATATATATATATATATACATATATCTTTATCCCTTCTTTACTCTCTATTTCCCTCATATAGATATGAATGTGGTGGTCAGAAAAAATTTCGCTGCCTTATGTGCGGTAAAGCATTTTCACAAAGCTCCCACCTAAAACGACACCTGGAGTCGGGTGTTTGTGTTAAATATTACTTATGAGATAATGTTTTCTTTAAAATAACATAGAATTAGCAACAAATTCATCATTATATTATTAATACAAAAACGAACAAAAACAACAACAGCAACAACAAGAACAACAAAATTAATAGAACAAAAGGAAGACGATTAAGAAGTAGTAGAAGAAAGAAAATCAAGAAAAACACCAAAAATATAAATAATAATAATAAAAAGAAACAACAACAAGTTAAGCAGAAAACAAAGTACCAAAAATCATAATGAATGAATGAATGAATGAAAAACGAACGAAGTAAACAAAAAAGAAAAGTGAAAGGAAAACAGAAAAACTATACTACACCACTACATACAAAACACACACACACACACACAGTGGAAAAGTTAAAGTTGAAAACTTACATAGATACATACTAAAACACACACACTGACACACTCACTCGTTGATACACCTACATACATACAAAACATACAAAACAATGTATATCCTTAACAAATGAGCTGTTAAATTAATACCTAATGAAGAAAAACATATAAAAGTAAAAGCAAAAAACCAAGAAGAAACACACACACACACAGAACAAAAACGATATCTAAGTCAACAATATAAAAATAAAAAATGTTAATTAAATCTATACATACATATATATTATATATGAAATTTTAACAAATAGTAGACCTCTTACCACAATCCCAAACCTTTTTCCCTAACCAACTAGTCCTTAATAATTAAGAAAAAAAAAAACAACAAAAAGGAACAACCTACAACCTAAACCCTCTTCCTCTCCCACTCCCCCTCCCACTTTATAACACAACAAGACCCAACAAATTTAAGAGAAAAAAACACGGATAACAAAACGAATTTATTGGATGCCACATCATCATATTTTTTATTGAAACAAATGAAAACAAAAAACTAAAAAAAAACTAACGATAAAAACCAAAAACCAAAGTAAACAAATTTTGATGAACAGAAAAAAAACTAGCTGAAAAAAAAAACAAAACAAAATATTTAACTTTATATAAAGTGAGGAAAATACTGTTAATTTTTGATAGTTAAAGTAATAATACCTAACATTAGTAGTTAATTATAAATTAACCTAAAAAAACATACACACACACATACACATTTAAAGAAATTAGTTTAGTTAAATGACGTTGAAAAAGTGCTGGAAAGAGAGAGAGCGCGCGCGAGACGAAATTTAACAATAAGGTCATTGCGCATGTATGTAGTTGAACGGCCGGTCGGTCGGTGTGGATCGTCTTCGTTATGAACTACCTAAATACTATGACTCTGTCAAGAGGCAGGGGGTGGGGGGAGGAGAAAGGAGGGGATGCGTGGCTTGGGTGGGAGTAGGATTTCATGTCTTTGTACATTAGAACACATTTTAAACGATTGATTTTTAAATTTGCATGTCGGTCAAGTCATGTTTATTATACAAATGTTTCGATAGTTTCAGTGGTCTTGTTAGTTTTGGAAGAATTTCTTTTGCAGAGTCTGTAATAGGAATTGAATAGCGATTTTTAGGCGTTTCTGACGCCTTAACACTAGAATGTCAAACTTCGTCGTATCGATGATTAGTTTACTTTCAAAACGTTAAGTATTCCGGAGTTTAATTAACCAAAACACAAAAAAAACATAAGCTGGCTAAACGTAGATAACAATATACCATAGTTAAATTAACAAAATCACATAAAAAACAAAAGCTGGCCAAATGTAGATAACAATTACTTATAATAACAAATATCCAACAAAAATATTTTGGTAGTTCGTATAATATCCCAAAACTGGTTGATAAGTACATAGACAAACATCTCTCGAACATTTTGTTTCGTTTAAGATGATTTTGATTTACTAATAAAATATCATCATCTTCAGTGTGCTTGGCGATTTTCAATAGTCTATGTTATATGCAATGTCCTTGATGATATTTAATGTCCTTGATTTTATGCATTGTTCTTGATATTCAATGTCTTTGATTATATTCAATGTCCTTGATGATATTCAATGAACTTGATAATATTCAATGTCCTTGATGATATTCAATGTCCTCGATCATATTCAATATACTTGATGATATTTAACGTCTTTGGTGATATTCAATCTCCTTGATGATATTCAATCTCCTTGATGATATTCAATGTCCTTGATTATATTCAATGTGCTTGATGATATTCAATGTCCTTGATGATATTTTATGTCTTTAATGATATTCAATGTCATTGATGTTATTCGATGTCTTTGATGATATTCAATGTGAAGATATTCAATGTCCTTGATGATATTTAATGTCCTTGATTATATTCAATGTGCTTGATGATTTTCAATGTGCTTGAGGATATTTTATGTCCTTTGATGATATTTAATTTCCTTGATGAAATGCAATGTCCTTTATGATATTCAAGATCCTAGATGATATGCAAAGTCCTTGATGCCATATTAGTCCTGATGATTTTGGCTTATATCGAAATATCAAAATGTCGTTTGTTAATTTGACAAATATTTTTGTTAATTCAACAAATATTGTTGGTTATTTGACAAAACTAATTTAATTTCTCAAAATATTTTTGGTTATTTAACAAATGGTTTGTAATTTAATAAACTTATGTGTTACATTAATAAAACATTTTTGTTAATTTAAACAAATTTTCTTCAAATATTTTTTGTTAATTTAACAAATATCTTTTGTTATTTTAACAAGACATTTTATTTTATATTAATTATTATATCTGTTAATTTAACAAATTTATTTGATAATTTAACAATGTAAGTTTTTGTTAATTTAACCAATATTTTTAATAATTTGACAAATATTTTTGTTAATTCAACAAATATTTTTCGTTAATTTAATAAATATTTTTGTTGGTTTGACGAATATTTTAATAAGTTTAACAAATTTTTTAATTAATTTAACTTGATAATTAACAAAAAAGGTAATAAAAAATTTTGTTAATAATAACAAACATATTTGTGAAATTAACAAAACATTTTTGTTGTTTAAAAAAATACTTCGTAAATTAGTAACAAAATTAATTTAACACATGTTTTTGTTAATTCAACAAATATTTTTGTTAATATGACAAATATTTGTTGTTATTCAACAAATATTCAGGTTAATTGACAGACGTGTTTGTTAATTCGGCAAATATTTTTCGTTAATTTAACAAATATTTAAGTTAGTTTGACGAATATATTAATAAATTTAACAAATATTTTAATCAATTTAACTTGATAATTAACAAAAAAAGGTAATACAAAATTTTGTTAATAATATTTTAATAAATTTAACAAATATTTTAATTAATTTAACTTGTTAATTAATAAAAAAGGTAATAAAAAATGTTGTTAATAATTACAAACAAATTTATGAAATTAACAGGATATTTCTGTTATTTTTACAACTATTTTTGCTAATATAAATAAAAGTTTTTTGTTAATTTAAAAAAAAATATTTTTTTATTTCATATTTTATTTATATTGTCTTTTGTTTATTTTATCTTTTATTTGTATCACTCTTGGTCACATTTTTGTTAATTTCACCAATATTTTTTGTTAATATGATCTGTATGTCATATTGGGCGCAGCTTGGCAAGTAAACCATGACCTAGGTCGGATAGCAATTTTAATAGACAAAATTAAAAAGGTTTCCTTAACTTTCGTGAACTTACACAGAGACCACTAACTTTTTTTATACATCACCTTGTTTTCCATTAAAACTCTTTGAGCGGCAATACTCTTTAATGATACTCTTCGATTTGAAGTATCACTCGTGGTCACATATGGTCACTTTTTTATTTATAGGATATCCTTCAAAGGTTTTTTGCCTCTATCTTGTGATAATATACGTTATTTCCTCCTCCCCACCAAAATTAAAAAAAACGCATCACATTTTTAAACAATTCAAGTGCCAAAAATAGATTTCTGTTATTACTACAAAGCGGTGTGATTTTAAATGTTCCGTTTCCTCCGAATCAATATACGAACAACATGATAAAAAATATTTTAAATTCCCCTAAAAGGGGGAAGAGATCTTTAGGGTATAACAGCGGGTGAAAAAGGTTTTTGTGAATTTAACAAATGTGTGAAAGGTTTTCTCAAGGAATTTTGGGAAATTTCTCTGAGTATAGTCATTTTTCAGAAAGTAAAGCCATAAGGGTTTCGTAATTGGATCTCATACTAAATTAATAAAATCGGAAAAATAATTTTTTAAATAAAAAAATAATTTTCTTATTTAAAAAATTATTTTTTATGCCAAACAAATATTTTTTAATAGAAAATATAATTGAAAAAAAAATATTTTTTTTAAAAACCTAATTTTTTTTATAAAAGTCAATATGTTTTTTTATTACAAATAATATATATTTTTTTATAAATTAATTATTTTTTACATGAAAAAATGTTTTTTAGTACAATAAAAAAATAGTTTAATTAAAAAAATTTTTAATGTTTTTCTCAGAAAAACATTTTGTTTTCAATATTTATTTCATTATTTTATTACGTTTGTTAAAAAAATTAATTTATTTATAAAATAATTTTTGAAATTAAAAAATTAAAGTTTAATTAAAACATTTGTTATTGTTTTTATCGAAAAAAATTGTTGTTTTCAATATTTATTTCATTATTTTATTATTTTTGTTCAATAAATTTATTTTCTTTTATTAAAAAAAAAACAAAATAAAATTTTTTTAATAATATTTTTTTAATAAAAAAAAATAATTTTTTTAATGAAACAATTTTTTGTAATATGGAAATTATTAAATAATAATATTTTTTTTATATACAAGTAATTGTTTTTATATAAAAGTATTTTTTTATTATTTTTTTATTATAATTTATTAAAGACTATTTTTTTATTTCATTATAATTTTTTTTTTTTCATTAAAAAAAATTCTTTTAAAAATTTGTCATGAGCATCCACCACTCCCGCCTTGGCTATAGTAAAATAATTTGTTAAATTAACAAAAATCTTCGGAAACCAATAAAATCTCCGTTATTCTTTAGAGAAATTTCAAACCACTTTTTTTTGATAGGAAAAAAATAAACAAAAATAATTTTATACATAAAAAAGTTAAAAAAAAAACTAAATGCGAAACAACCACAACAACTTTACATAAGTTTATAAACATATTTATATATATATATGTTATATTTATATATACAACATATAAATATATATATAGAGATGAGATAGAAAAAAAGAGGAAACGTTAGGAAAAATTAAACATAAAAGAAGAAAAACCAAAAAAAACGTACTGTGTTTATTTGTTGCCAAATATATACACAAATTACAACAAAAGTAAAAAAGAAAACATAATTTATATACAAAAACTAAATATAAAAATATAAACAACAAATAAATGGATAACATATATACTCACGTCATATATACAAACAAACCAACACACTTACATATAACGGACGGAAAACTACGGAAATGGTTTTAACTTGAAAACAAAACAAAAAAACAGAGACGTAGGGGAGCGGAGTACAAGAGCTCTTATAATTTCTTTTATATTACACATTAACACAATTAGTCAATTTTTCTAAAGTCAGGGAATTATAAGAGACCACCACCATCACCACTCTCACATGTTTTTTTTTATCTGTTGTGCTCTCTTTCTATAAGAGACGACTTCCGTTTCCTTTCATTTGTTTGTTGTTTTTTCATTAGAACATCTGAAACTTGTCATGTTTGATACCAAATGAAACAAAAACATATATATATATATATATATAAACCCCCTTCTATCCCTTCCCCACCAAATCCTTCACTACAGCCCCAAATACTAAAGAAAAAATACAAAAATGTTGTTAAAGTTTAAACAAAATAAGAAATTACAATAATAATTAAGAAAAAGGTTTTTAAGAGAATAAAAAAAAAACAAATACAACCAGAATAGTTAAAAAAGCAACATCAATTTGTAAAAGTGTTTTAAATGTCAGATAAGAAAAAATATAAAACCAAAAATAAAAAATGTTTGTTATACATGTTATAATACAGGATCCAAGAAATAACGTCAAAGGATATTATGTAAAATGTTTGTTGTTACCGAGATAAATATATATATATAGATATAAAACAAAAGTTATACATACATAAGGACGATATATACATACATAAATATATATATATCTATATACATACATATATATTAATGTTTTTTTTAGACGAAACGATCAGCAGCAAATGCAAAGTGAAAACAAAACCCAACTCGTTCATATTTAACAACAACAAAAAAAAACAGACAAAGAATATAAAACCAAAACAAAAAAAATGTAGTTACTACCGACAGAGAAAACAAAAAACTCAATTAAAACAAATTTTTTTAGAGTAAAACTGATTACATTTTTATAAATTTGAAAAAAACTAATTGAAAAATAGAAAAATATTATCTATAAAATTTTATAACGGCAAAATCAATAATTGTATATCAACAATTAGGTGACAAATATAAAGAAATTTAAGAAGAGCTTTAAAGGCGCTCTTCTTGTTTGTTATGTTTTAATAAATTTCGGTTTAGGTTTTGTTTTTGTTGATGTTTTCTTAATATTTTTTCTAGAAAAGGTATTTGAGTTCTTTTTTGTTAAGAACATTTTATGTGTTAAAAAATATGTTTGGTAACATTTGTAAATTTTGTATAATTTAATACAAATTTTTTTTCGACAAAGTTTTATTTTGTCTACAAAAAATTTGTTGCTTTGAATATTATAGTTAAAAATAAATGAAGTTGGTTAATTTAACAACAACCCGGCTAGAAAAGAGTTTATTTTATGCAATATAAAGTTTGGTATTTTTAATTCAACAACAAGTTTGTCAATTTAACAACCAAGTTGTTAACTACTAAAATGTTAATTCAACATTAAACTTATTAATTTTGCAACAAAATTTACAACTCAACAACAAAATTGTTTACATATTGGTAACAATTTTTAACCATTAACTTTACTGTAAAACTATTTTTTGTTTGAAACGACAAAATAAAAATTAGTTTTTTATCCAAAAACTTTAACATAATTTTCTTTTTTTTGTATCTAAATTGTTGTTTTTGTTATCTAAAGATATTTTTTTTCTAAAAACTAATAAAAATTGGTTGAAATTACTAAGTAACATTTCCAATTCTCATTCTTTTTATTTAAAAAAATTTCTTTTTATTAAAATAATATTTTTATTTAAAAATAAAATTTATCGAAAAAAATAATATTTTGTTTTTATATAAAAATTAAATTTTTAAATAAAAACAAAAAATATTTTTTTAGTGTAAAAAATTTTTAGATTCAAACATTTTTAATATAAAAAAATATTTTGAGATATAAAAAATAATTATTTGAAAACAAATACAATAATTATTTAAAAAAAGTTCGCTTAAAAAGAAAAAGATTCATTTTTTAATTAAGTTTTTAGTAAGAAAAAAATATTTTTAGTTCTTATTTAAATTTAAATTTAGTTCTTTATTTAAAAATTAATACTATTTTTTTTAAACCCTGAATATATTTTTTTATAAATGCTGAAAATATTTTTTTTTTATAAAACTTTTTTTAAACAAGTATTTTTTTAAATTAAATAAATGTTTCAAAAAATTTTTATTTTCAGCATTTATAAAAAAATATATTCAGGGTTTAAAAAAAATAGTATTAATTTTTAAATGAAGGTTTTAAATTTAAATAAGAACTAAAAATATTTTTTTTTTACTAAAAACTTTTAATTAAAAAATGTTTTTTTTTCTGTTTAAGCGAAAATATATTTTTTATATAAAAATATTTTTTTATATTAAAACATTTAGATAATAAAATTTATTTTTCTTTTAAACAAACATTTTTTTAATAACTATTGTTTTTGTTTTCAAATAAATATTTTTTATATCTCTAAATATTTTTTTATATTTATAATTATTAATATAAATTTAATAATATTTTTTTTTTTAAAAGATACTGAAATTTTTTTATATTTAATACTGAAATTTTTTTTTTTTATATATTTATGAAACTTTTTTAAACGAAATTTTTTTATTAAATGTTATTTTGTTTAAAAAAATATTTTCTATATCTAAAAAAACACATCTTTATATTTTTCTTCATCAAAAAATTTATTTATATATATATTTTAACATAAACATTTTTTTAATTTAAATAATAAAATTTTTAGATTCATATTTTTAAAATAAAAAAAAATTGAAAATATTTATTTGAGAAAAAAAAACAATAATTATTAAAAAAAACTTTCGTTAAAAAAAATATATTTTTTATGCACATAAATTTTATTTAAAAATGTTTATTTTTTTTTGAAATATATATATTTTTTATACACAAAAACTGTATTTAAAAATATTTTTTTTTTAACAAAATATGTATTAAAAAATATTTATTTTTTTATTTAAATATATTTTTTTACTTATTTATTGGAAAAAAATAATTATTTTAAAAAATGGCCGTGTAAAAAATTTAATATTTATTGTTTTTAAATAAATATTTTGTTTAACTAAAAAAGTATCTATTTAAATAAACAAAAAATTAGGTATATTTGAGAACAATTTTTTTTTGATTCAGATTTTTTTTTTATTATAGAAAAAATATTTTTTTTAAATATTTATTTAAAAAAAAAAAGGAAATATTTAAAATAAATTTTCGTTTAAAAATTTATATTTTTTTGTACACAAAAAATACAGTACGAGCTCGATTTTCGCAACTACCGATTATTGCAACACCCCGATTTGCGCAACCGCTCTTTTTTTTACACATGAGGGTTGATAAGTGCAACACGTTCAAAAAAGCAGTCTCGATGAGCGCAACTTTTCAATGTATTCGCAGAAATTATATGTTTTTTTTATTTGCATGCTATGTTACGCCACTGTTCAATGTGAGTGAGCAAATGACTGTTATAGTACAGTTTTTTAGTGACGTGGGGCATTTTGCACAAAGTAAAATAACAATTTTCAACAGAGGTTCGGTAAGCGCAACAATCTCGGTAACTGCAACCGGTTTGGGCTGCTATTGGTTGCGAAAATCGAGCTCGTACTGTATATTTTAAAATATTTATGTTTGTTTATTAGAAAAAATAATTATTTTAAAAAATGTTTATTTTTTAAATAAATATTATTTTTAACTACAAGAGCATATTTTCTTGAAATAAAATAAAACTTTGGTATATTTGAGAACTAATAAAAATGTATTATTTTTTATCTTAAAATTTTATTTTTATACAAAAACATGTGTTTTTAGATAAAAATCTGTTTTTTTTATATAAAAATTATTTTTTTTTTACCAAAAAACATTTTTGTTAATCTGAAACAATTTTTTTTTACAAAACATATTTTTTAACTTAATATATATTTTTTTGAGTAAAACTAATATTTTTTTTCCTTTGCTAGAAAAAATATGAGATTATTATAATTTTTAAATTAAAATTTGTGCCATTATTATTAGAAACGCAGACTAACAAATTATTTTTAAAAATTTGTTTTTTTTTTTAAATTTAAATTCCCCACAGTTTAAATGTTTTTATTATAACTTTTTGAGTATTGTTTCCAAGTTTTTGGTAAAAAAAATTGAGTTCTTTTAAGAAAAAGTTAGCCAGGTTTACATTCGATGCCTTCAAGCAATAGATTTTTCACAGTTTATTTTTTTTTTGCCTTATTAATGGCAGCTAGTTTGTTCACTACTCTTGTAAGTTTTACGAAGTTTGTCCTTTAACCTTTCCTAAATTTTTTTGTAAAAACTTTAAGGCAATTAAAATATCAAATTAATCCTAAAGTAATGCAAAGTTTTGTATACAGACTTCATCGTTTTCATTTACTAAAATAATTTATATCGTCTTTAAATTACTCTATTAAACTTCGTTTTAGAAAAATCTGTGTAACAACATTTCTGCAAACATTTTCTGTATCCTTTTCGCAATTATCTTATAAGTGACATTTAAAACTCTTTCTTTGAAGAACAGAGGAAATCGTTCAAATCGTTTTAATTTTAGTTTTTATGGTGTTTCCCCCTTCCCTGTTTTTTCTCTTACCCCCTTCTCCACCCCCCTAATTTTGCAATTTAGTCAAATTTATACTCAATTTATTGATTATTATTAACATTTAGTAATATTTATATTATTTTAATAATATAAAAAAAATTGTTGATTATTGATTACATATTAATGAAGAAAACATAACAAATAATATATAAAATATATTGAAAAACAAAAAAATATAATTTATTTTTTAGTCAATAACAAAACGTTAACCATAAAGTACTAACAAGAAACAAAACAAAAATAAAAGAACTTTTGAGGTTAATGAAAAAAAAAAAATAGAAAATGAGTGCCATTATTAAACAAACATACAAACAAAACAAAAAACAATTATTAAATAATATTAAATATTAAGTTTATCAAACATACAATTTTGTTGATGTTTAAGTTTTTTGTTTGAATATTAAAAAAAAGTGAAAGAAAATAAAAACAATTAATATAAAAACAACAAAACTAACACAATGTGCTCTAACATAAAATGTTAATTAAAACTGAATATGAAATGATGAAAAATTTTGAAATTATTTAGAGAAAAATATTGAAACAAAGCAAAACGTATATACACGTATATATATAGAAAATAACAAAACAAAAGAAAATCGCATATATTTTATTTGTTGCTTGTTGTTAAGTTTAACGAAAAACAAATATGATATTTGACACATAATTTTAAACAAGAAAAAAAATCATATATATATATATAGTTAAATATTTTACAATTTTAAGACCATGTTTTGTTTCGTTTTTTTCGTTACGTTTAGCAAATTATAAAAAAAATCTATTAATTTGTTTAAGCAACAAAAGTTATATGTAATATTAATTGATGCAAAAACACACAGCTCGAATTATGTTATTGTTATGTTTTAAAATTAATTAATTAATTAATATATGTTAATCATAGTTTTAGGCTTCTCTATAATTTTATTATTATTATTGTTGTTAATTTGTAAAATGTATCGAGAAAATTTACTTTGAAGATTTATGATTTCTTTGCGAACTATTAGAGGCTAATAATGAGGTAATGGGATCCGAAAAGAGAATTTGGTAAATTTTTTTAAATTTTAAGTATTTTTTTTTCATCGCGACACAATGTTTAACAGTTTGAGGGTTATAAAGGAAATTGAACAAGAAAAAAATTTAGAGAACTACGTGAAAGGAATTTTGTGTTTTTATCAAGTTTTTTTTTACAATTACCTGATAAAAATAGACACAATTTTTAACCTGGTGAAAGTCGCGTATAAGTAAATTTTTGTTTTTATCCATTTTTTTTCATTATGTCTGTTATATTGTTATTTTTCATAAGATTTAATATGTTGTATCAAAAATCAACATTTTAAAATTTTTTTTCAGTTTAATTTTTTTAAATTTTGATTTTATTTTTTTAATATATTTAATTTAATTTTTGGTTTAATATTAAATAATTGATTTGTATTTCAATATTTCAAATTTATATTAAAACAAAAATTAGTTAAAAAATAAAGATTAATCAATATTTAAAATATATATTAAAAAAAAAAATTAATTCAAATTTAAATTAAAAAAGATATTTTATGGTTAAATTTTAATTGATTTTTATTTTAATATTTAAAATTTATATTTTAATATATAAAAAAAAATTATAAAAATAAAAATTAATTAAAATTTAATGTGAAACCAAATTTATTTTAATATTGTTTATTAAAAAAAATATATTGTTGTTTCATATTAAATGTTAATTGATATTGTTTTTAATATTTAAAATTTATATTTTAGTATTTTAATTTTGTTTATTAAAACAAAATATTTTTGGTTTTTTTTATTTTAATATTAATTTTAAATATTAATTATTATTTTAATGTTATTTTAATATTAATTTTAAATATTAAAATAAAAAGCAATTAAAATTAAATATTAAACCAAAAAGTATTTTTTTTAATAAACAATATTAAAATATAAATTCAATTATAAATATTTTTTATAAACAATATTAAAATAATTTTTATATATTTAAATAAAAATGAATTAAAAATTTAATTAAATCAAAAAAAACTGTTTTTTTGTTAATAAACAATATTAAAAATATTTTTTTAATTGCCGAAAGTAATTTTCGTATTAAAAATATATTTTTTTGTTATATTAGAACATTTTTATTTTTATGTTGAAAGAAAACACAACAATAAATAAATTATGATGCTTAAAAACAATGTTATTTTCCCCTATGCTAAAGTATTTTCATTTTATTTTAAAAAGTGAATTTTTAATTGAAAATTTTATAAAATCTAAATTGTAATTCTGTTAGTTTTTTTTAAATTTGTTATTTATTTAGTTTTTTTATCAACAGTTTTTTTTTTCATTTTGTTTTTTATATTTTTTCTTTTTAAATTAACTAAAAACTTATTTTTTTTAAAATCTTTTTGTTCTTTTTAATTATATTATTTTTTTTTTATTATTTTTTTTATAGTTTATTAATATTTTTTTTTTTTTTTTTTTTTTTTTTTTATTTAAAATTCATTTTTTTTTAATTAAAATAAATTTTTTTTTAAATAAATTTTGTTTTTTAAATTAAATTTTTTCTCTAAATTAACTAAAAACTTTTTTTTAAAATATTTTTAAGTTCTTTCTAATAATGAATTTTTTTTATTTTTTTTTTAAATATTTTCTAATAAAATAATTTTTTGTTACTATAAGCTTTATATTTTTTCAAATTGTATTTAAGTTTTATTAATTACAATTAATTTTTTTGTTCTAATTTACTATAACATTTAATTTTTTTTATAATTGTGTTTTAGATTTTTTAATTATGATTTTTTTATATTTTTTTTTTTGATATTTTTTAATAAAATAGTTTTTTTTTTCAAACTAACTATAAACTTTAGTTTTGTTATATTGTTTTTAAATATTATTTTTTATAGTTTTGTTTTAATTTTTTATAAGATATTTTTTCAAGTTACTTTATTTTTTTTATTAAATTGTTTTAAAGATTTTGTTATTGTTTATTAATATTTTTTTATTATTTTTAATTCATTTATTTATTTGAGTTATTTTTTTTATAATTTTTGGATATATTTTTTTTATGAATTTTTCCTAAAATTCTGTCTTAATTTTTTTTTGTAATCTTGTATTAGTTGTAATTATATTTTGTTAATTTTTTTTCAATATATTTCATTATTTTTTTTAATTTTTTGTAAAAATGGTATGGTATAAAAAGTAATATTTTTTTTTTGCTGGAATAATTTTTTTTTTGGAAAAGGTGAAAGGTGTTAATATTCATTTTATGGTTATGAAATATCAGAAAAGGTGCTGGTACATGTATGGCAGTAAAGGCAAGAACTTTCAAAACTGTTAAAAGTTTTTATAAAATCAATTTCCAAAATTCTAAATATTTTTGCTTTTATAATATTTATCTTTCTTTTTGTAAATCTATCTTTTCAAAGTAAATTTTCTTGAAACAACTTATATACATAGATATATACGAAATATATAAACTGTAAACCTAATTTAGTCTTTTAAGATAAATGTAATATTTTTTTTTTAAATTTGTTGTTACGCGCTTAATTAAACCAATTCTTTAAATTAATTATTTTGTTTTAATCGTCGTGTTTGTTTTTATAACTTTTGTTATTAACAACAAGAACAACAACAACACTTATTTTGTCAACGCTTACGACAAAGTCCTTGTTTTTTGTTTTCGTTACAAATTTTGTTGTGTTTTTTTTATGTTAAAAATTTTTAAGCAAAGCAAACAAATGTTTTATTCTATAAGAATGTTGTTATTGTTATTTAAATATTTATCTTTACACACACACACACATACAGATATATATACAATATATATTTAACAAAGAGAGAACAAAGCAAAACAAAAGAAGAATACATAATAATTAAAAAAAAATAATAATCAACAGAAGAAAATGTTTTTAAACTGCGAATGAATAAAGCAAAGCAAAACGTAATAAGTAAATAAATAAATAGTTGACGAACAATATACTCCAAAGAAAACAACCAAAAATTATATACAATTTATAAAACAAATAAAAAAAAAAACAACAAATAAAAATGATGATGATGATGATGACGAAGAATGAAATATAAATGAAATGATAAAAACAATATTATATATACTATATAAATATATATTATATACAAACCAGAAAAAAATAATAATAATAGTAATTTAAAAAAAATGGAACCCCCAACAACAACAACAACAAATACATATATAACATGCATATATATATACAAGCAAGCAACCAACCAACAACAAACAAAAAAAAAACGAACAAAAAACAAAATAGTTACAACAATTTTTTGAAAATGATGAAAAATTATGATGCCATATTGAATTAGTGAACCGAAACATAGTCAAATGATACAAAAAACAAACAAAATACAAAGCAAATGTTAATTTTTATTTTTTGTTATTATTAATTAATTATATATTGTTATTTTTATTTCTAATATTGTTTAGATTTTTTTCTTTTGGAAATTATTAGTCTTTAGATTGTTTTAGTTTTAAATATTGTTTTTTTTCTAGTTGTAGTAATTTTTTCGTTTTGAGAGAGATTATAGAAAAAATAAAACACTTATAATAATAATAATAATAATTGTTAACAATGAGAATAAATAATACATTTATATACACGAGATGAAAAACAACAAAACAGAAAATAAAACAAAACAACAACAAAAAAATCTTACAAAAAATGATATTCTTAGTACCTATTACCCAATGTAACAAATTGTAGTTTTTAACCAACAAGCAAAAGAAACAAAAATAATAATATATTTAAAAAAAATATGCCTACAGCTATGACTGAGATTCGCCGAAGAGAGCAAGTGTAAAGGAAAAGTGTCATTAAGTGTCATTTCTTGAATATAAATTTAATTCAAAAACTTTTGAAAGAAAAATAGTAAACACCGATATTGACTGTGCGATACGAAAATTTTGGCATAACAACTTTTTAATAATTTTAAAAAAAAATTTATAAGTATTGAGAATTTAAAAAATTTTTAATATCATTTTAAATTTATTATCTTTATTATAGTTTTTTACAACTTTGTTTTTATTATTTATGTAGATTTCTTTTCAAGTTTATTATCTTCATTTGTATTTTATTTTTTCCAGGTTTCTTTTTTTCAAGTTAGGACAGACTATAAAAGAAATGTTTACAAATATCAATTATAATTTTTTTTGTTATATTAAAAAATTGTTAACTATAATATTAAAAAAAAAATTTGTAATATATTTTTAATCATATAATCAAAAGTTAAATTTTTTTAATATTGAAAATTATTTAGTAAAAAAATTATTTTTGTATAATATTAAAAAAATTATGGTTTTCTGCAATAAATTATTTTTAGTAATAAAAAAAAAACTATATATTGTTTAAAAAAATATTTTTTAAATAATTTTTAATATATAAAAAATATTTTTTTATATGAAACAAAAAAATATTTTAAATACAAAAAATATTTAAAAAGAATTTTTTTTTATTACTAAAAATCATTTGTTTTTGTATCAAACAACATTTTTTAATACATTTTTAAATATTTGTAATTTTAGTTATATTTAAAAAAATATATTTTTTTTTATAAAATAATCGTTTTAAATACAAAAAAAAAATATTTTTGATATATATTTGAACTAAAAAAATATATTTTATAATTTTAAATTAAGTAATAAATTTTATAATTTTAAATTAAAAAAAATAGATTTTATATTTAAGGATTATTTTAAATTTCTAAATCAATTATTATTTTTTGAAAGAACAAGACAAAATTTTATAAATATTTTTCAAGTTATAAATATTTTTTGTGTAGAAATTTTCTAATTCTTGTCCTTTTGTTGATGAAACGATAACTTTTTTATATTATAATTTTGTTTTTCGTTCAAAACAAAACTTTCAAAATTAAAATATAAAATAAAATATTTTTTTTTAAATTTAAATATAAACATTTTTTATGAAAAATTTCTTATAGAATTTTTTATAATTTATTTTTATTTTTTTTTTATAAATTATATTATATTTTTTTTTCATAAATTTTATTATATTTTTTTTATAAATTATATTATATTTTTTTTTTTATAAAAAATATTTTGGATTGATAATCTTTTTATGTATTTTATATCTTGTATTATTATTTTTTTTTAATTTTGGAATATTTTTATGTAAAAAAACATATTTTGTACATTTTTATACAAAAATTCGATATAAAAAAAATATTTTTGATATAAATTGTTTTAAAATTGTTTAAATTTTTTGTTTTAAAACTTCATCATAATTTTTATTTTTTTCTGTTTTTTTTTTATTTAAAATTTGTTTCTATTAATTTTTTTATCAGAACTTTCTCAATTTTTTTTTCAATGAATATTTTTTTATTTTTAATTAATAATTTTTATTTGCTTTTATTTTATTATTTAATTTTTATTTTTTTTAGTGTGGCTTCTGTTTTATATATTTTATTATTTCTTTCTTTATTTTTTTTTTTACTTAATAATACATTTTTTTTCTTAAAATATATTTTTTTTTATTATTTAAATTTAGTATATTTTATAACTTTAATTTATTATATATTTTATTATTTATATTCTTTAAAAGTTATAAAAAAAATGTTTTAGGAATACTATGTAAATTCAATGCATCTACTATAAGTTGAAAAATCTTTTAACTACGGTCGACTTACTGTATTCTACGGTGTTTAAATATATAGCAGCTATTGAAATTTGGAAATTAAATAAAAAATAAATAAAACTAAATTCTTCCTCGTGCAAGTGGAATAAAGAATACATCCTAATAGTTAGAAAATACTCTCAATTTTTTGCAAAAGCTAACAATTTTTCAATATATTCTTACAATCAATTTTAAAATTTCACATACGATCGATTCCCAAACTGGTGTTGGAAACTTTTTCCCCCCACCCAGACACAATAACTTGAACTGTTTCCTTTATATTTGCTCTCTAAGATGGAATTTTCCTTTGTACTGTATTATACCAAACCATGTTCAATCAGTCACGAACCCGCCCCTGCCCTCCACCTCCAACCACATTATACCAGATGCCCCACAACCCCCGCCCCCTACAAAAACCTGTGTAACCCCTGTGTAACAATGAGATTTTATTTATTATTTTTTAAGTACCAACAATAACACATATATATATATATTTTTTGCGAAAGAATATTTTTAATTTTTAGTAAAGAGAATTAAAAACAAAACTAGAATTATTAAAAAAAAAATTAAAAAGGAAAAATAAAAAAAAATATTTAAAAAACAAATACACATATTATTAATATACAAAACGATAAAGAACGTAATAGGTAACGTTTATATATAATTATTATATTTAGTATAAACAAACAAACAAAAAAAAACCGAAAAATTAATGAAAAATGAAACGTATTTAATTTTGAGAACAGAGAAAAAGAAAATTCAGAATAAAAACGAAAAAAAAAACAAAATGTAAATGAAGTTTTATTTCCAAAAACAAGGGGGATAAAGAGACAGATGGAAGTGCTAAGGGGTAGGTATGATCAATTTTAACAAATCTCATTAAGAAAAAACAATAACATCTTAAATACTAACACCAATTAATAATATTGTTGAAAATTTTTTAGAAAATATTCTTTCTCTTTTTATTAATTTTATAATAATTTGTGTTTCTTTTCTGTTCTTTTACTTTTACAGATCAATTACACTTTTTGCATTTATCGCCCGATGAGAAACATCACCAAATTGCCACCGAACATGATGAGTTTATTGTAATGGTAGATGAGTTGCAGGAACTAAATAACTCCACCTTGACTTCAGCCCATTTGTCGGTGACGGCATCCACATCGGCCAGTGCCAGAATTCCTCCCAACCGCTGTGCCAGCCTAGATTCATGCCATTCACGTGATCAATTCTTGATGTCAATGGTTAATGAATTTCTCAATGATACTGATGACACCGTCGCCCATGTCGATGAGCCCACAGCCAAAGTATCGTCGTCTGCCTTAAATATCGAATACATGGCAGAACCACCCCAGGTAGAAGTTGAAAGTTTAATAGATTTTCATCACATTAAAGAGTTGCAGAGTTCACCCACCTCCTCGTCCAACAGTCGGGTGTCAAACTCACCACCTTCTCTATTGACCCTTACCAGCCACCCCGAACTGGGGGATCCTCAACCAATGCCCACGCTGCTGTTTCAAACGTCACAAAATGAAAATTTACCCTCGAATGTGCGTGAAATATCCTATCAACGTTTTGGGCGCTTCAATCGTAATCTGCCAGCAGAGGTGCACAATTTTAAGTGTCACCTATGTGCATTTTCATGCAAATGGAAAGAATTGTTGCTAGAGCATTTCGAAGAGAAACATCCTACATAAATTTACAAAAAAACGAAAACAAATTAAATATAAAACAAAACACAAAACATATAACATTGTTCAAATACAACAAAATTTATAAATCATAAAAAGAAAACTTAACAATAAATATAAAATTAATATTATCTATCAAAAA
Organism: Muscina levida; assembly: GCA_964034835.1. Taxonomy (NCBI): domain Eukaryota; kingdom Metazoa; phylum Arthropoda; class Insecta; order Diptera; family Muscidae; genus Muscina; species Muscina levida. The sequence goes on from OZ035884.1 coordinate 11,762,847, forward strand.
AAAAACAAAAACCAAACAAACAATGTTATTATTTAAAGAGGAATAGCGGACTGACCCCTCCCCATCATTATCGCATTTAAAGTCAGGTCAATTGTTGTGGTCTATCATGACAATTGCTACCGTAATAACTTTTTTTTAAGAACAGTAGACGGTACTACCTGCGACTGTTTGCGATTTTCCCCCTCTAAAATGAAAAATTACAAAAAAAAATAGTATACTTCAACAAACTTCAACATTTTCTTCCCCACCCCCTTTTACATTGACTCAATGGTAAGCAATTTTTTTTCTGTATAAACTTATGTTGTTTTCTTCTTCTTCTGTTGTTTTTTCTGTTTCTTTATAATTTTGTTAATAATATATTTTTTTTGTTATTGTTAATTAGAGCCGTTAACAGTTGACCAACAACTGTTGCAAGTAATTTAGTTAGTTTAATTTTATCTTGACAAAAAATGAAAAAAAAAATACAAATCTATTTGGAGGTGTTGTGTATTTGAAATCGGACGTTAGAAGTGTTTAATAACTATAAATTAAATTTAAATTTCAACATTAATTCCATTTTACAAGTCTTATTAAAAATAAATTGGGAATTTTTTTTATTACACTTTTAAATTGACGAAAGTCTAAACAAGGCCCGAGAGGGTAATTTAACTCTAATCGCGTACGAGAAATCAAACTGCCTCATTAGTTTTTTGAATTACCGAGAAGGTTTCATACAACTTAAAGTAGAAAACTATTAATATTATTAACTTTATATAAAATATTTCACAGAATGCCTGACAGTTAAATGTGCTGACATATTCCTCTTTTTAACACACTTACATTGGGAAAGCTTCATTAGCTCGATAACAATATGTTGGGCTTCAATTTTATGTTAGTGTCACGCACTAAAATGACGAGTTTCGAACTCTATGACGAGTTCAACTTCAGACCCCTTTGTGACGAATTGATGCACTATGGTGCATCATCAGTTGTATATATGTATATCCACAATTATGTCAAACATGTTGATGCCAGCACCAATATAGGCTTACTTTTCACTCACGCCCTCTACTCATGTACCGAAGTTAGAAAATCCGTCTTCGATTTCATACCACTTACTGCACTCCTATGAAAGAAAGTCACATCTCCATTATAGTACTTTTGAGATTTGTAACTCTTCTTTATTTTTTAAAATTTTTTAAAAATTATTCAAAAATATATTAGAATCTTAAATATTTGAAAATTTTCAAAAATATATTTTAAAAATTTTTGAAATTTTTCAATTATTTTTCAATTTTTGAAATTTTGAAAAATTAAAATTTCGTCTGCATATTTATATTTGTGTGGCCGACTACTGTCTTTATATAAAATTTCATCTCCTTAGGACCTAAATACAGTTTGGCTCGCCCACTGATCAAAAATTAAAATATCGTCAGCAAATTTTAACCAATAGTGCCGAGTTGTATATGGGTATCAAATTTTATTCTTCTAGCTCTAAAAAAAGTTTGGCCAAGTCAAAAAGTTAAAAAATATATGTAGCTTATTGTAATTTCCTAACGGTACACTAAATTGTCTAACAAATTTCTTTGAAATCGGTGAAAAAAAAAACACATAAACATTCATATTTATTATACTAATAGAGTTGGAGTTAATCGATTTGGCAACTGAAGCATCCATATGGACTTATAGAAATTTTTTAAAGTGAGAACTTTTCTTAACGTAGCCATCAGTAAACTAAAATATAAATAAAATAATCGACTTCTACAAAATAATTATTTGCTATCAGTGGTCAAATTATATTAAATTAATTATATTAATTATATTATAATAATTATATTAAAAAGTTAATTAATAAATTTTATTTTTAAGATTTTAAAATTATTTCAATACATATTGAAATATTTAAAATTTTGTCTCATATAGATAACTGCAGCTTCAAATTCCAATTACTCTAATTGCACAACACCTTTTAGTAGTCTTAACGTACAAAATCGATTTTTTTATTTTGAAATATTCTTCAAGATAAATAAAATATCGGAAAAAATATTTTTAAAAACATCTGAATTCATGAAAAAATCTGTTGTCGAAACTGATAAGAAGTTACATTGAGATGTTTGGATATAATTTTTTAACATAAGCGGATTTTTCAAAATTCGAACTGACCGGCTTATTTAAAATTTGAACGACGAGAAAGTATTTGTATCCGAAAGTATTAAGAAAAACTTCTATCATCAAAATCAATCAAATATCAAAAGTTATGGGTTCTCAATTTGAGTTGTCGTGGTAAAAACGGTAAAAACATTCGAATTAATGAAAAAAGTGTTTTTGCAATTGGTCAAAAGTTTTTAGTAAAATTTATTTAACGTTGACCTATTTTCGAAAATTCAAACTAATACAAATCTTTTCACTTTTGCTTCTCTCGAAGTTTGAGAACTTTTTGCTAAATGATGAGACCGAAAAAAATTGTTTTTGATTTTGATCAAAAGTCTAAGGTACATATCGAAAAAAATCATAAAAATTTCATAATTTCAAATTTTAATTCGTGTAGATTGGGTCAAAACATTAAAAACTTCTAAATTTATTAAAAAGGTGTTGCTAACTCATTTAAATTTCGAAAATTCGGACTTCAATAAATACTCGTTTTGTGATTTTTTTAGTCACTTTTCCGATCGGCATATTACTAATTTGAACAGCGTGTTGGCAAATCATCCAAATTTCATATGTTACGTGACCCTAATTCGAACAGTTATCATGGCGACCATTCGGCAAAGGCATAAGAATTTAATAGGACCTAAGATAATACCTATTCAGTCATGGAAATGGAGAGAATTGTCCCTTTTGTACTAGTACAGAACTAGTTCAGAAATCGGTGAACTAGTTGTAACTAGTATGTTTTTGAACTGACGAGACACAGATTCACATTATCAGTACTCTATAATAGGAAAACATTGATATTAACAGAAAATGAAGAGGTTTTATTATATGTATAACCTAAAATTTTTATAAAACTTTAATTGAACTCATTGAAGCGATTCTTTGGCAAATCTCTTTTTTTGCAAAACTATACTTCATCGAGCCCGGCCATAGACATGAATGACTCTTTTTCCACTATAATCTAAAGTAGATCGATGTCACCGAAGTGGACTGCGCCACTTTCTGCAATTTATCAAATAGTGAACCAATATTGTTTCTATGATTAATTTCTTATATTTTATCTAAAGTGCTGTCTATTTGCTTTTTTGATGCTAAATCCAATTACATTATCATCGAAACTTAATGTTTCGTTCAATTTAGTTTTAAATCGAGCTCAAGGGCTTTTTCCATATTTTTTATGTATTTTTAATATTTTGACTACAATCAAATACAGTATTTTTTTAATATTAAGTTTTTAATATATTTTATGCAATCACAAAAGTCAGAAAAAGTTGGTACAATCCACATTATTACATATGTCGTAGTCGACTTTCGACAATATTCGACAGATTTTTTTTTTTTTGAATAAAACTTATAATTATATACAAAAATGTTTAGTGTTGAGAATTTATCATCATCTGATGAAGAAGAATCTGATAGGAGCAAGGACAGTCGTATTTTAGTCTCACCAACGAAATCAGCAATGCCGACAAAGATTCGACGTGTCTGCGACGTACATAATAAGGGGGAATTTAACCCATCAGTCAACTATAGCACATATTAATGTTTTTTTTTTATTTCTTTAAATATATATAGTTTATTTTATTAAATGTTTTCTCCACACCATATCTAAGAGCGTGCGCTTAACAATTCACTCATATTAATTGGATTTTTATCACTCTTCACCGTCTTGTATTTTTGTTTGAAATAAATTGCCTTAGTTTATTTGTTGCTTGTCTTCTATACACTTTGCCTTGCTTCAGCTGTCATTTGAAACTACATAGTTACATAGTTACTTATATATTGACCTAAACAACGGTGTTAGAAGCTTCAAAGTAATTTTTTATAGTTTAAACAAGGGAATAGAATGTCCCCATTCCTACACCACCCTGCCCATCGACATCGATTTCGTTCATAATAAATTCATTTTAATAAAAAAAAACAATAAAACATTAAATTTGCAATACATAATCAGATACGTTTCTCCTTTACACTTTTTTGTTTTCTGTTTTCCAACATTAATAGTTCTCTTAGTTGGCTTAAGTAAAATTTGTGATTCTTTTTTTCTTATGGGTAATTTAGTTTGTTTGGATTTTTTAATTTTTTTATTACTTTTTTTATATGTAATTTTTTTTGACAATTTTTTTTCATCTTTTAAGAATTATTTCTTTTTTTTGAAAAATAATTTTTTGTTTAAAAGAATAATTTTTAAAAAATTATTTAAAATAAAATATTAAAAAACATTTTTTTTCTACTTTTTTTTTAATTTTATTGATTTGATTTTGATTTTTTTTTAAAAATAATTTTTTGTTTATTTTTTTATATTTTGTTATAAACACATAATTTTTATATTTTGTTTTTATGTTATATATATACATATTTTTTGTATTTTTTTTTTTTGGAAATGTATCACTTTGATTAACCTATTCATTTTCTTTTCTCTTTGTCATTTTGTCCCCCATTTAGAGAACCACTGGACGATATCGGTGAAATCGGTGACTTCTTTGAATAATATCGCCTTGGAGGAAATTAAACAGAAGCAGCGTCGTTTAAATCCCATTATCGTCAAGGGTTCACCAAAATCTCTCAATCACAACAGCAACGATGGCAGCCAAGAAGCTTCGCCTAGTAGCGGTGGCGCTGGTGGCGGCAGTTCCGGTGGTGGGGGTATGCCTCACGTGTGTCCGCGCTGTGATAAGTCATATACGTATAAAAAAAATCTCTCACGACATTTACGCTTTGAATGTGGCATATTGCCACAAGAGAAATGTCCATATTGTGAATATTTGACCCGTTATAAACATAGCCTAAATATTCATGTCAAGACTCAGCATCCAGAATTTTATGTTGTTAGTAAGACTTAGGGGGACAAAGGGGGGTCGTGACACAAAAACTAAAAAATTGTAAAATATTTATATGTAAATTTGGCAAAAAAGTAAAAATTACAACAGGAAAAAAACATTAAGGGCCATATTCATTAATAGTTTTCGAAATTTTATTTTAACAAAAAAAAATATTCTACATTAATATGGAATATTTTCGCTGAGAAAATAACTAATTGGAACGGGCTTATTTAGTGTATACTAGTAATGTGTATATTACTAGAAATCATTTAAAAGTAAATAGGAACATTATTATATTTCAGAGGAAGGCTTTAACAATTAATGAGGAAATTTAAAATAATTGCAGATAAAAATATTAATAAATATTTAAGAATATTTACGAATTTCTGAGGAATGCTTTAAAAAGTAATAAGGAAATTTAAAAAAGTTCTGAGAAAAAAATAGTTATGAGAAAATTTAAAAAAAAAGTGAAGAAGGAAAACTAATACTTTTAAACATTATGTTCAAGTAATAATTGTGATTTGATAATACTTGTTAAAAATTTCAATTAAAACCAATATTGTTTATAGCAGCTTTTTTTCTAATCAGCGTTTTATATCATCAATGTTTATCAAAATTATTTGATTATTATTGTATATTATAATATTATTTTCTTTTGATTATAATATTTTTTTTTTTGTTTTTAATTTCACCATCATCTGTTTTTTCACGGTGTTAAGTCAGGACCCACCTTAAATTATTATGAATATGGCCATACGATTTAGTACTTATACATACAAGTACATATGTGCGGAAAATAACATAAAGGTCCAATCTAATAGAAATTTTGTATGCAGTTTTAAAAATTCGCACTAAAATCATGTTTATTTTAAAGTTAGATTTTGTTATACTTAAATCTCAATACATGTCTTATAAAAAACTGGAACTCCATTAGAGAAATTTCATACTTTTCGACAAAATAAGAAAGATACATTTGGGCAAATGTTGTCAGTCAGTCATGGTCTCTACTGTATTTCAATTGTAAGTGGAAGTGGTTTTTGAACAAACAATGGTTTTTACGAATTGTAATTTAGATTTTGGCTGATTTTTGTCTAAGTTTTTTTTGGAATTCCGGGGAACAGTCCGAGATGGAAAAAAATTTATATAGGGCGGTGGAAATGAGATCTAATCTGCCAGAACAAAATATATTATATAAAAAATCTTATTTAAAAATTGTTTTTTGCGACTGATTTTTTTAGGGTTAACGGTAGCAGATAGGAGAAAAAGTAGCTGAGAAAGTGATCTTATCAGCAAGAAAAAAAAAAATAAGTTCTATAAAAAGTTTTTCATAATTTTTTTGCGTCTAAAATTGTGAATTTTTTTTTCATTTTTTTTTTATTAATTTTCAATGTTTGACTCAATGAATTTTCGATTTCGGGTAAACGGCAGGAGATAGAAGAAAAGTTAGTATGTGGGAAAGTGCTCTAATCTGCTAGACGAAACGAAAAATTCAAAAAGAAAAGAAATTTTCATTAAATTTTTTCACTTTATCCTTAACTAGAGGGACAATAATTTTTTTTTTGATTTTTGATGTGTTGACCCAATTATTTTCGATTTGTAAAGAAACTAGAGGAAATAGAGAAAAAATGTTTGTATGTGGAAAAGTAGCCAGGAAAGTGCTCTTATCTGCAAGAAAAAAAATAAGTTCTATAAAAATCATTTCATTATATTTTTCTGCATACGGAATTTGATTTTTTTTTAAATTTTTTTTGTTTATTTAAAATTTTATCTCAATGATTTTTCGATTTTCGTTTAAAGAAAAAAAAAGAAAAAGAAGCTGGGAAAGTGCTTTTTTTTCTGAAATTATAAATTTGCGACTGGAATTTTGCATTTTTTTCTAATTTTAAAATTTTGTCTCAACGATTTTTTTTTTGATTTTTGGGTAAACGGCAGGAGATAGAAGAAACGTTTGTGTGTGGAAAAAGTAAGTTAGAAAGTGCTCTTATCTTCAAGACCAAAATAAAAAATCTGAAAAAAATATTCATAAATTTTTTTTGATTTGCCGATCTTTGATAATGTTAATTTTTTGATTGATTTTAGAATATTTACTCAGTTATTTTGGATTTTCAGGGAAATGACCGGTGAAAGAAGAAAAGTTTGTATAGGTCAGTAGTAGCTGAAAAGGTGTTCTAAACTAAAAAGCCGAAAACAATTTTCTTTTTGCATTGAGATTGGATGTTTAGGAACATATTTTTGTTGTTAATTTTTAATTTGTGACTCAATGAATTTTTGATTTCCGGGGAAACGGCATTAGATAGAAGAAAAGTTTGAGGTGGGGAGAAGCTTTAATCATCAGGATCAAAATACGAGTTCTCACGAAAAATATTCATACATTTTTTTCCATTGCGGACGGATAGAAATTTTAAATATTTTTGGTTGATTTTAGATTTTTTGACTCAAGGATTTTTTGATTTCCGTGTAAACGGCAGGAGTTAGAAGAAAAGTTGTTAAAGGGCCGAAGTAGCTGAGGAGGTGTTCTAAGCAACAATAAAAAAAGAAAATTTCTAAAAAAAAATTTCACAACTGTTATCTTGCATTTGCGTTATATCTGAGGGAGTTCTTGCACTTTGGCAATTCTAAGAAACCTGTAAATTTTAAATAAAATTTTTGCTTTAAATGTTTACATTAAACAAAGAAATTTTAATTAAAAAATTCAGAAAAAATCTACTTCCACTTCTAATGAATGAAATACAGATCTAAGAGAATTCATTTTCGCGTCTCCCAATTTTTTAAGGAAATAAGGACAAATTAAATGGGAATAACAAAACAAAAAGTTACAGAATATTATCGTCTATGGTCGATTATTGTAAATTCTGAAAGAAAGGAAAAAAAGAATGAAAACTTAGAAAAAGAATATATGTTAAAAAAGAGATAATATAAAAAATTTCAACTGAATACATAAATCTATAAATATATATTAAAAAAACACAACTTATATATAATAGGTGGAGAAATAACTTTATATATATATGTAAGGAAAACAAATTACTTTAGCTCTCTTGGTTTAAAGACATATTAAGTTTATTTTTCTCTTTAGTTTTATACATTAACAACAACAATTAGGTAAGAGTCATTTTCTTGTTAGGAATCGTCGTATATAATCGTATAATTTTATTGAAAATTTATAACTATATAATTTTGATCTCAGGTTTAAAAAAAACACACACACACACAAGCAAACAAAAATATAAAACATAAAAATGTTCTCAATTTTATAACATTCCCATGATAATAATGCAGGTAAGCTTGTAAAGTAAGCATAAAACAATTATTATATAATGAAAAAAAAAATAATAATAATAATTTGTCGTAATTATTAATAAATAACTATAGTATAATTACATTTAGTCATTTGATATAAGTTGAAAAATAAAACAAGTCAAACAAAATATAATAAAAAACAAAAAAAAATAAGACAATTTTGAAAATGATAAACAAAAAAACCTGTGTAGTTATTATTTTTATGTGGCAACAACTTTTGCTTTATTATTTTTTGGTTTAAAACTTTGTTTTTATTAGTCTAACACCACGGTATAAGGTTGTAATATATATTATTTAATTTATTTATTATATTTTGACTTTTTTTTAAATTTTTTATTACTTTAACACTTTTTTTTGTTGTACAGCGATTTAAAAAAAAAAAAACCAAAATCCCACTTACACAACAAGTTTGTACAAAGTTGTCAATGAATTTCTCTTCTTTAAATATCTTTAGCAATACTTTCTTTTACTCTGTAACTCTTGCAACGTATTTGTTCTCTGCGTCATTGTTTGTTAGAGGCAAGCACAATTTTTGAGTTGTGTTATTTGTTATATACTAATATTTATTTTCTTTGTATTTGTATTGTTTAGCCAAACAAGACAAGTCCGAACAAACCGATATCAGCCCCGATGATTTTGAATTAGACGATTGCCTGTTGGAGAGCAATGATATTGTCATCACGCAAAATAAGGATGGCTTTATATTGCATGTCAAGAAATTGGGTAACATTACCACAGCCAAACTGTCGTCTCAGGATGAAGATCAAGTAGCAGCTGCTGCTGTGGCCGCTGCAACCAGTGGTCATATTTCGGGGCAATCTACAACGCAACAGTCTCAAATTACCGAGCTCCAAGAGGTGCAGGATGTTAAGCCAACATTTACTACGCTGACGACAAGTCCATCGATAAAGCTACCCTCATCGGAATGTGGTAAGTAGGAAAAGAGGAACATTTTTAAATATAAATTTTTGTAAGGGAATTGGAGAGTACAGTTGTTACAGTTATTAGGTACTGAAGTTGAATATTATAATTATGACTTATGAACTTCTTAAAAAATAATTCGATACTTTTGAATTAGATATTAAAATTTGGTTAGATTTTGGATTTTGGTCTGTCCAGGATTTTATTTACTTTCAATGTATATGAGAGTATTTTTATTGTACTAAAAAGTACTTTTATTGTAGCGCAAAGAAAATGAACGTTAGTTATTCCAAAAAGTACGAAGGACCTTTTTTGTATCAAATAGTACAAATTATTCTTTCAAGAAGCACTTTTATTGTTCAAAAAAGTACTGCACAAAAGAATTACTTTTGTACACAACTGAACAATACCAAAAAATACTTTTTTGTACTTAGTAGTACTTTTATTGTACTTTTATTGTACCAATAAGTACTTTTACTGTACCAATGTGTACATCAATTGTGCCATAAAGTGCTTTGATAGTATCAAAAAGTACTATATTAGTATTATAAAGTACAATTTAATGTACTAAAAAGTACATATATTGTACCATAAGTACCTTTTATTGCGCCAAAAAGTAATTTTATTGTACTACTAATTACTTATATTGTATCAATTAGTACTTTTGATGTACCAAATTGTACTTCAATTGTGCCAAAGATTTCTTTAATAGTATCAAAAAGTAAAATTTATTGTACTAAAAAGTACTTTTTATCGTACCAACATTTTCTTGTATTGTTCTACGAAGCACTTCTACTGTGTCATATATATATCTAGTACATTTGTTGTACCGAAATGTACTTTTTTGTACCATGAAGTACTTCTATTGTATCATATAGTACATTTATTGTACCATTATGTACATTAAATGTGCCAAAAAGTTATTTTATAGTATCAAAAAGTACTTTTATTGTGCTAAAAGTAAATTTATTTTTCTAACTACTTTTTATTGCACCCAAAAGTACAATTGATTGTACCAACAAGTATACCAAAAAGTACACCAAGTACATTTTTATACCAAAATTACACTAAATAGTACTTTTTGATACAAAAAGTAAACTTTAATGTACCATAAGTACAATTTATTGTACCAAGAAAATAAAATGTATTGTACCAATAATTACTTTTTTTGTACCAAATGTACTTCTATTGTAAAAAAGGAAAAGTACCAAAAGCACAATAAATGGTACTTTTTGATACAAAAAGTTACAAAGTTATGAAATAGTACCAAAAAGTACTATTTCCATACCACAAAGTACCTTTTGGTACAGTAAATTTTACTTTTGATACAATGAACGTTAACTTTTTAGTACGTTTGATGTACCATCAAGTACGTTTTTATACCAAAAGTACTTTTTAATACAAAAAGTAAGATTTAATGTACAAAAAAGTACTATTTTCACACCATAAAGTACAATGAATGTTAACTTTTTAGTACGTTTGATCTACTACCAAATACTTTTTTATACCAAAAAGTACTTTTATTGTACCCAAGAGTACAATTTATTGTATTAAATGTACTTTTTGGTACAACAAATAGTACTTTTTGACACAAAAAGTTTAATTTATTATTAATTAAAATTAAAATTTACTGTACCAAAAAGTACTTTATAGTGCGAAATAGTACTTTTTGATACAGTAAATTTTAATTTGTGGTGCAATAAATGTACTTTAAGGTACATTTAAAGTACTTTTTTGGTTCAATAAATAGTACTTTTTGGTAGAAAAAATTTTAGTTTTTGGTACAAAAAAAGCATTTTCGGATACAATAAATTGTACTTTGTGTTACAAATAAAAGTTTTGATTACAATAAAATGTGCTTTATGGTATAGTAAAAGGACTTTTAAGGTACAATAAAAGTACTTTTAGGTACAATAAATGTACTCTTGGTACAACAAACTGTACTTTTTGGTACTATACAAAGTATTATTTAACTTAATGTTTTATGAAGTTAATCGATATGGCAAGTGAAGCGTTAAATTGTAAGCCTACTCTCTCAATGTCATTATATTATTTACATATTATATTTTCTCTATGAAGTTTTCTTTAAACTTTAACAACTTATAAAATTGCCTGCCTCTCTTTTTCCCCCTCTCCCCTACCCTATACAGAGTTAATCAACTTAAAGAAAATCATCCCAGCCTCAACGACCATTTCCACCCATCATCCGCATGCCACCATCATACAAACTCAACAGATACAGCCGTCACATATGCACCAACAACAACACCAGCAACAACACCATCAGCAACAACAACAACATCATCATCAACAAACCCAGCATCAAGAGGTAGTTATACACCATCATCCGCAGCAACAACAGCAACAGCAGCACCATCAACATCAAACCCAGCATCTGCAACAACAACAACAACATCATCAGTTGCAACATCATGCCCAAGTACAAAGTATTGTCACCACATCACCCACGTCACAGACCATCAATCTGATGGGTCTGCGTAATGTACAAATCACCGAACAAAAACCCGTAGTATCACGCATCAAATATTCCCGCGGCAAAATCATTACACCCACGGGCAGCAATGTACAAATAGTGCAGGCCCACGAGGCTCAAACGCACGAGATTACCGATGGCACCAAATACGAAATCAGTGAGATCGATTTGAATAACCCACAAACATCGGCGGCCATCATCAGTGACCTAGTGAAATATGCCGAAATCGATGACATTGAATTGCCCGATGGCACCAAGATAGGCATTGGTTTTGCACCGACCGAAATAACGGAACACATGCAAACCACCGCTGAGATAACGACCATCGATCAAGATGGTTCACATCAGTTGCAGACACAACACCATCAACTGCAGGCTCAAGTGCATCATATACAAACGACGCCAGGTGCGACGCAACAACATCATATCGTGCAACATCATCATCACCAGCAGCAGCAGGAACATGATGCCACCACCCATGTGGTACATCACCAGCAACTGCATTTACAGGAGCAGGATGACAACACGACCAGTGTAGAGACCATTTTGCCCGATACCATAACGGTGCATGAGCAGCCAACAATCACTAAAAGCTATACCATTCTAACGGCACGTCCCCTAAAACAGGAATCCCAACTAACGGAACTGAATCAGCAATCGGCCACAACCTATGAATTGTCACTGAGTGACTCTTCGCTGGGACCCAATGATGAGCGAGGCGATGAATCGAAATACGTATGTCGTCACTGTGGCAAGAAATACCGTTGGAAGTCTACGCTGCGACGTCACGAGAATGTTGAGTGTGGTGGCAAGGAACCCTGTCATCCGTGTCCCTACTGTTCGTACAAGGCAAAGCAACGTGGCAATTTGGGTGTACATGTGCGTAAACATCATCCGGATAAACCGCAATTGGAGAGCAAGCGGGGAAGGAAGATCTAAGAAGGAGAAGGAAGAAAGGAGTTTTAACGGGAAGTGGATGTATGGTGGGTGCATGAGGCAGTGAGTGCAAGTGCAAAGAGTGTGGTAGTAGCACGTGAGTAGGAAAATATACGTTCATGTTTTTTTTTTTATTACGTTATTATTATTTTTTCTTACTTTTTTTATACTATGATTTACTAGTATTTTCTTTTTTACTTATTTTGATTTTGTCTTAATGCTAAGGGTGATTTTTTTAAATATAAAAAATTAAAATAAAATGAAATAAAAGGCTATATACATATGTGTTAGAGAGAGTAATTGCTGCAAGAGGAGAGATTTGAGGGAAAAAAGGAAATAATCTTGAAAAAAGAGTTTGAACACTTTTTCATAAGCAACAAATTAAATAAAAAAAAGAGACAAAAATGTCCTAGAGGGAAATTGCTGCAAAAAGACAGAGAAAACACAAATTGAGAGCGTTGTAACGTTATCCGGAAGGGGAAAATAATTTTCGAAAATGAGATCGGACAAATGATCGCAGGCAGTAGGGAAATTTTAGAGAGAAATTACTGCAAAAGGAGTGATCTGAGAGAGAAAAAATTGAGGGTGTAGTAGCGGTATTCATAAGCAAAAAATTAAATTAAAATAAAGAGACATAAATGTGCTAAAGTGAAAGTACTGCAAAACGAGACAGAGTTGAGAACACATAAAAATTGAGAGTGTAGTAACGTTATGGAAGGAGAATATAATTTTGGGAAATGAGATAAGACGAATGATCGCAGGCAGTAGGAAAGTTTTAGAGAGTAATTGCTGCTAGAGAAGAGAAAAGTTGAGGGTGTAGTAGCGGTGTCTTAAAAGAGAGTATAATCTAGAAAAAAGGGATTGAACAAATAATTGATGGCTGTAGAAGAGAAAATAATACCTACACTTTGTCATAAACAAAAACATTAATTAAAAGAAAGGGGCATAAATGAGCTAATAGGAAATCACTGCAAAAAGAGAGAATTAAAAAAAAAAATTGAGGGTGTAGTAACGTTAGAAGAATATAATTTTGGAAAATAAGAACGGGCAAATGATCGTAGGCATTAGAAATGTTGTATTGTTGGTCTTATTAGGTACATTTTGTGATGTACGTTCTAGCGGTTTCAGGTCGTAAATTACAAATTCAGGATGTTGTTTGTTTTTTTTTAAATTAATTCTTGTGTTCCGAACAATTCAGAATACTTCGTTGACTCGTTTGTGGTGGCATTTTCGATAGCAAACAAAAATAGAATGTAAAATGTATTACGTTGCGAGTCTTATTTCTAAAGAATAAAACTATTTCCTAGGAGGCCGATGACATGTAACTTTATTGAGATTCAATATCATGCAGTAATAAAGAACGCATACAGATTTTAATAGAAGTCTATGTTCATTTTGGGTCTATTTTCAAATGACGCTTAATATGTGACTTTATTAGAAGTCAATATCGTGGAGAAAAATGTAGTTTGAATAATTTTTTGGCGGATTATCTCAAGAAATGATTTGTTTAAAAAAAATAAAATAAAATTGGACTTAGTACATTGTAATGAACAAACGACATCAGTTTAATAGAATGTATTCCATTTAGAGTCTAATTTCTGAGTTGTAAAACTATTTTCTTGAAGGGTATATGGCTGTCCTAGAATATAAAAGAAGAATAGAAGTCACTGTCGAAGTGAAAAATATAGTTTGAATATCTTTTTTTGGCGGAAATTAAGAAATGATTCTTATAAAAAAATTAAAATAAAACTGGGCTTAGTACATTGCAGTGAACAAACGGTATCGTTTTAATATAACACAGTACAACATTTTTCAGCTCATTGATTTGGGACTCAAATCTGGGAACTGAACGTGAAAGTAGCCCAAAAAAGAAGAAATTTTGCATCATTCGTTTTGTCAAGTTACATGCCATAATAACTTAATATCTATTTGAAGTTATGTCTTTACAAAACGAATGATGCAGGACTTTTTCTTTTTGGGGCAACTTTCACATGCAGTTCTCAGGATTGAGTCCAAAAATCATGTGGTGTACTGTGTAATGTATTCCATTTTGAGTCTAATATTTGAATTGTATAACTATTTTCTTTAAGGGTATATGGCTGTTCTAGGTTTAGTATATAACCAGTATAGAAATCTACACTATAAATCATTTTTTGAATTTTGTCTTCTTTAGAATATTTTAAGCCAACATTCATTAGATAGCCTTGCATTGGTAATTCATACAATTTTAAAATGATCTGTTTTACTTTGCACGTCATCAGTTCAAAATTCTTCGGTTCTCTCTTCTCACACTTTTTAATAACGTGAACTTTACAAACCTATGAAATCTCTTTTCTTGCTCTATTCAATAATGTGAACTTTTGCACAGATCCAATAACATGGCCTCTCTCTTTTTTGTAGTTTTTTTTTTTTAATAAAAACACATAACCATTTAAATCATCCTAAGGCAAAGGCACTTTCTCATTGGTCATATTATTTTTCTATTACTGTTTGTAACATTCATTTGCAAATTGTTTTGTTATAATTAGTTTTAATTGCATTGCATTATTTTCTTTAAGTTACAGTAAAACAAACAAAATAAAAAAATATGTCACTGATTTTTATAGTTATTTTTTTTTAATGTTATTTTTCTTACAAATTACTTCAGTTTATTCTTCATATTAAAAAATTCTTTGTATGAAGACAAAAACCAACAACAAATAGAAAACAATGAATATATGTAGACATATTTCTAACATAAAAGAAGTAAATATATGTATATATATATAATAATATGTATACTAAAACATGTAAAAAATATATTTTATCATTTTTATAAATAAAAAAAATAAAACAACAAATATTAAGGAAATTAAGAACAGAAAAACAAAATAAAAACAAGTAAAATTTTGAAAATTTTAAAAGTGTTACAGTTTTCTTCAACAATTTAATAATATATGTTTTTATTACAATTTAAGTCTTATTTTTTGTTATATTTTTTTTAAATACCTTGCAATAGTAAGCAGCTTTAACATATATTTTTTTAAATAAACCTAAGTAATTTTTAAAATTACTTTCCAATAAACAAAAAAAAAATAACAAAAATAATTAACACAAATGAAATGTTATAATTTTTTTTTATAATTAGAAAGAAATTTTTTTATTATAAGAAAAGAACAATTTTTTGTGTTTTTTTTTTAATAATATATTTCATTTCTCTATTTTTTAATATCACAATTTTATGTGTCTTCCCTTTTTAGTTTAGTAACATTGATTTTTTTTAATATATTTTATACTACATATTGTGTTTATGAGCACGAAAAAAATTTAAAGCCCAGCAATACAATTTAATTAATTTCATTACAATGCAATTTCATGCAATTAATTTTACATTTTATATACTTACATCAAAATGTTTATTATGCCACAACAAATGACCCGATTAAGTTGAGTATTGAACACAAGAACAGATATCCTTTAAAACCATATAGATTCGGATGAAATCAATTAAAAAATTTACATGTTTCAAATAGAAATATTTTAAGTATTTTCAAAAATGTTCTGGTTTAAAGCACGTGACAAATATAAAAGTTCTTTTCTTTAACAATTTGTAAATGAAAATTGTGTAAATCTCATTCGAAACGCAACAACCTTTAATAATCTGAACAACCCCCCCAAATTTGAATTTTTGCAAATACTTTGCATTTGCCTTAGGTTCTGGTCAAATCAATTGAAAAGCCTGTCAGCTCTGAATTAAAAACTTCCAAATACCTGTAATTATCTTACCATCTAGCCTGAATTTAAACTTTTCCAAGAGCCTTTTTACAATTCTGTCAGCTGTTCAAAACTGCTATATCAACATTGAAAAATAGTTTTATTAAGTAAAATTTCATTTTAAAAAATTCTGAATTTGACACATTTCGAAAGTTATTATATACCAAAAATGAGGCTCTTACCAGTTATAAAATTTTGTTTTCGGCTTTAGTATAAAATAAAATATATAAAAAATACATAAAAATGTGCAAATTTTTTATAATTTTTTTTCACTTAAAACCAACAATTTGATTTAAAATGTACTTCATACATATTACAACTCATTTTTTTTTATTCAATGCAAATCTTAATTTGTTTACATAATAATAATAAAATAAAAATTTTGTTTTTATGTAAATACAAATTTTTTTTTGTTTTTATGTAAATAAAAAAAAAAATTTTTTTTTGTTTTCATTATTTAAAAAATAATTATAAAATATACTGTAATATAAATAATAATAAACATTATTTTTATGTAATATAAAAAACGTTGCTATATTATATATTTTTCATTAAATTATTTTAATATTAATTAAAAAGTTCAATAAGTACAATATTTAAAAAAAATATTAATACAAAAAACATATTTTTTTATTTTAAATATAATTTAAAAAATTGCATACAAAATTTTTTTGTGGTAATATTTTTGTTAAATTGTGTTACTATTAATTAAATATTAAAAAATTTATAAAATCTTTAAAAGAAAAAAAAATACTAATAAAATTAATAATAATATAATTAAAAAAAATTAATAAAAAACTTTTTTATATTAATTCTAAATGAATAATAATATTATTAAAGTTTTTTTATATATATTTTTATTAAATTTTATTAATATTATATTTGAAATAAATATTTGAAATTTATAACATTTAAAAAAAAAATATTAATAAAACATATTTGATTTATTTAAATTTTAATTTAATATTAATACAATTTAAAGAATTACATACAAAAATTATTTTATAAATATTTTTATTAAATTGTATTACTATTAATTAAATATTCAAATTTATCAAATATTAAATAAAATATAAATAATGTTTCTTTATTTTAATTTATTATAAAAAAAATTCTTTAATTAATTCTAATTAATTACACATAATAAAAAAATATTAATAAAAAGAAAAATTGTTTATGATTTTTTTTTAAATTTATTAATATTAATTTGAAATTAAAAAAAGTTTTTTTGTAATATATTTTTGTTAAAACATTTCATAAATTTTAATATTTAATTACTAATAATTAGTAGTAATTAAATTTTAAAATTAATGAAATTTTGTAAAAACTATGTTATTATAAGTATTAATTGAATATTAAAAGTGATGAAAAGTTGTACAAAAATATATTACTAAAAACGTTTTTCTTTTTTAATTTCAATTTAATATTAATATAATTAAAAAAAAATCACATAAAAAAATTTTCTTTTTATAAATATTTTCTATTATATATTATAATTTTCCAAAAATATGTTATAATTATTTTAATTTTTAATAATTATTAAATAATTAGTTAAATTTTTAATAATTATTAACATAATTTTTCATTCTATTTATTTTTTTGTATTAAAAAATATTAAAAACTTTATAAGAAAATTATAAAGTATACACAATTTTCCAATATTTTTTTGATATTTATAATATATAATAATATATAATATAATATATTAATAAAAGGAAAATTTAATATGTATTTTTTGTTTATTATATTAATATTATTTTTTCTAAATTTTTTAAAAAAAATGTGTAGAAAAAAATTACATATTTTTAATTCATAAATATTTAAAATATGGAACATATCTTTAATATATATTTTAAAATATTAAATTTAAATTTTTTTAATATTTTTGATATTTATAAAATTATTGTAAATTATGTATTCTTTATAATATTCTTATAAAGTTGATAATATTTTTGTATACAAAAAAATTTAAATAAAATACAAAATTTTGTATATATATGTTTTAAAATGTTAATAATTATTAAAAATTTAAATAATTATTTAATAATTATTAAAAATTAAAATAATTATTTAATAATTATTAAAAATTAAAATAATTATTTAATTATTTAATAATTATTGAAAATTTTAATAATTTTTTAAAATTTAAATAATTATTAATATATTTTTTTAAATATTTAATAAATTTTATTAATTTTTTTTAAAATATTAAAAAAAATAAATTATAATATTTTTTTTAAATTTACCAATATTAAAATATATTTATTTATTTTTTTCATAAATAGTTTTTGTTAAATTTGTATTAAATTTCTAATATTTATGAATGTAAAACTATCAATAAAAATGATGTATTTATAATGTTAATTTTAAATTAATATTCATAAATATAAATTACAAAAAAAAAAATACATCTAAAAATATTACTATACTTTTCGAAAAATATATGATATAGGAACATTTTTTTATTACATAAAAATAAACTTTAATTTTTACAAATATAAAATTTTCTCTGTAAATTTATTATATATTGTTTAATAACAATATTATTATAATTTTCAGAAAATTTTTAAATTTGTGCTTATTATTTACTTCATATTTTTTTAACAAAAGTTTTATTTTTTTATTTTTTTACTTAAAAAAAAAAAAATACAAAATCATTTATTTTAATTTTCATCCCCAAAAACTTTTCCTTAAATCTTTTTTAAGCTTAAAAAACAAATGTTTTATGTTCAAATACCGTAATTTTAAGTAAATATAGAACAAAAAAAAAACAAATAATTTTGTTAGAAAATTTTTGCGTTTTTAACTAGAGCAAAGAAAGAAAAGAAAAAAAAAAACAAAATAATTAAATTTTAGTGTGTATATTACAAAAACAAAATACTTTTATCATTTGCACAATATATTACATATATTCAAAAGTTTTTATTAAGCTGCTTGTAAATGTCCTTAGAGAAGAACGAAAACAAAAATAAAAAAACACAAATTTCTTTAACTAAAAAATAAAATAAAAATAAAAAAAAAATTCAACAATCTAATTTTTTAAATAACTACTATATATGTATATGTAAGAATTAGTTTAAAATCTTAAGATAAACATAAAGTAAACACAAATATATGTATGTAGTTATACATATACATATACATTTTTATTAGTTTTAGCACTATGTATAGAATGTGTAAAGAACAACAACCGAAACAAAAATATATTAAATGTAATAATAAAATAAAAAAACAACAAAAATTTAAATAAAAGACTTTTATTTGTCTACAGAGAGAGAGAGAGAGTCAAAATGTAAAATGAAACATTTGTTTATGTATTTTTAAGTTATTTTAAATTTTTTTTCTTTGCACTTTGCAACTCTATATAAACCTTACTAATGTATTTCTCTTTATTTTTTAGGTGACTGTTGATGAAACTCAAGTGGATTATTAAATGAGAGAGGACATGTTGTATTGAGTTACCATGAGCGATCTTATATAATATTGTACAGATGCCAATGCTCTACAGCCTATGCACTTGGTGCATTTTTGCTTTTGTAAAAGCACTCAGCCTAGGCTCAATTTTGTCTAAAGTTGTCCAAAGTGCAAAGCCACAAAACACTTTTGTACACACAACAAATGGGAGAACTAGAAGATTTCTTTCGTATCTTTTGCTAGTACAGATTGACGACAAGTGTTCCCAACGTAGATTTTGTTGTGTATTATAGGTTTAAATACTTCACGGAAAGTATTGCATATTTTGGATATAGTATGCTAATTTTATTGATTTATTAATCGATTAACCTTTTGGCTTCCCAATTTGATTTTCAAAAGTTTAAATCTATTTGTCTTGCATTGTGCGATTTTAGGCTAACATTTGTTTGTCATTTGTAAACTAATTTTAGTTTAACAAAATTTTATTGATTTCAAATTAGATTAGACAAACGTTCTTCCCATTTCAATTCCATGAGTTTATATCTTTCCGTGATATATTTCACTTTCTCTTTTCACCCACAACTCCTGTAGAGCTTGGTTACAACCTGATCTGTTTTTGTGATTGACTTTGTTTTCTTTTTTAATTTACATTTCACTTGTGTTTTCTGCCTCCACTAATATATTTCTCTTTTTTAGGTTAATGCCACCTGGGATACTGGAACTACTGGTTGTATGCCAAGACGACTATTTCAAAGACATCCGTCAAGATGACCCACCGGCTACCGTTTAAGTAACACACACAAGAAAGAGAGAGAGAGAGAGCGAGCGAGAGAGTGACATAGCTCTGTTGAAAACCACAAATTGTAATTTATGATTTTTTAATTTTTATTCTTTTTTATTATTTAATTTAATTCAATTTTCTCTTTTGTATACAAACACATATTTTGTTGGAAACTTAATTTCCATTTTCTTTTTCACCTCTTTTTCTTTTTTTTCTATCTTATCATTTGTTTATTTTCTGCCTTTCTTTTTATTTTGTAACAAAAATGTGTTTGTTTCAATTTTATCTTTATATACCTTCCAACACTGCTAATATTTGTGTGCCTTTTAAAAGAAAACCATCAACAACAACAACTAAGAAATTGGTTTACTTCCACTAAGCAATGTCCTGGACCCCCTTAACTTTAAATTCTCCTATATATAGAAACAATTTATTTGTCTTTTTCTATTAGAGAGATACAAAAACATTTAGATGAATTATTTGTGTGAGAGCTGAAAATCGTGTAGCGGAGTTTGTTTTTTGTATTTGTATTAATACTAAATTTTCTCTTTTTATACGAGTATTTGTGTACAGTTTTAATTACTTTTTTTTCGTATTATTGCTTGCTTTACTTTCCAATTGTGTTTAGTTTTATAAAATTTGTGCTGCTTTCATTATAGAAATTTCGCCATAAATCCTTCCTCTAAAACTCCATGTATCCTTACACATACACAATCACACATACACACATAACCCCTTCAGATCCAGCTAACCGTTTATTATTTTCATACTCATGGCAAGAGACAAGATTTTTTTCGTTGACATGGTTTGGGCGCAAGAAAAAGGCAATAGGAAGATTTCGAAAGAAGTTTCCTTAACTTTCTTGCCTGTTCTTTAACTTTCGCCGAAGTCAAAAGGACATAAAGATTTCCATTTGATAATATGCTGATTTTCCATTTGGTATGTTAGATAATAGGATCAATAAATATAAAGTTTTTCCTTAGAAAAGTATACTACAGTAGGTCTTTGATAGAATGTGAGAAAATAGGTTTTTTCCATTTTGTAATATGCAGATTTAATATTTGGTATGAAGAGTTTCTCTTATCCATTGATACAGGATCAATTAATATGAATTTTTTTGTTTAGACACGTATTCCAAAGATAGGTTTTCGAAATTAAGTATTCGAAGTGCAAAATGAAATAGAGATTTCCATATGATAATATGAAGAGATTCTCTTACATATTGAGATAGGATCAAAAAACTCAATATTTTAATTTTTGAGGATTTCGAAAAACATATTAGCTCTCCAGTCTTTTAAGATATTATTCTAAAAAGATTCATTATACAAGTTTTTATAACATAATTTTGCTAAAGTACCGATATTGAGTTAGGAGCAATGGCTATGGGAGAAATCCCCGGACGACGATATATTAAAATTCATTGATGTCAATAAAGATTGTTGAGATTTCCACATTAGTAGTTGAGAGAGATAGAGGGTATGGGAAATAATAGGAGAGCGAGAAAGAAAGAAAGAAAGATAGGAAGAGGGATAGTTAGAAAGAGAGAGACGGGAAGACTAAGATAAAGAGAAAGTGATATAAAGGAAGCCGTAAAGAGAAGAGTTCTGAAACGGCTTTAAGCTTATTTGTTTTTTTTTTCCAAGATTGTTGAGACTTCCACAGTAGTATTGCAGGGAGAGAAATAAATGGAGACCGAGAAAGAAAGAAAGGAAAAGGGATAGTTAGAGAGAGAGAGAGAGAGATAGGAACCGTAAGAGAAAGAGAGATTGATATACAAGAAGCCGTTAAGAGAAGAGTTCTGAAACGGCTTTAAGATTATTTGTTAATTTTTCAACACATGTTGTTGTGTAAATGTTGCCAGGACAATTCTTTTTTGTATAAATAGTACAATTAATTGTACCAAATAGTACAATTTATTGTACCGAAAACTGTTTTTATTGTGCTAAAAATTGCATTTATCGTTCAAAATAGTACAATTTATTGTACCAAAACATGCATTTTTTGTACCAAATGGTTAAATTTATAGCACCAAAAAGTACAATTTACCAAAAAGTACATTTTAATATATTAAAAAGTACTTTTATTGTATCAACTAGCACAATTTATTGTACCATAAAATACTTATATTGTACCAAATAGTACAATTATTGTACCACAAAGTATTTGTATTGTACTAAAATGTACTTTTGTTGTACCAAATAGAATAATTCGTTGTACCAAATAGTACAATTTATTTGTACCAAATAGTACAAATCGTTGTACCAAATAGTACAATTTATTGTACCAAAAAGTACTTTTTTGTACCAAATAGAAAAAATATATAATAGTTCAATAGTACAAAATACTAAAAAGTACAATTTATTGTACCAAAAAGTTTTTTATTGTGCAAAAAAGTACTTTTTTTGTACCAAAAAGTACATTTAAATATATTAAAAAATACTGATATATTGTACCAACTAGTACAATTTAATGTACCAAAAAGTACTTTAATTGTACCAAATAGTACTATTTATTGTAACTTTTGTACTATAGTTATGCCAAAAACAATTTTTATTGAATCAAAAAGTACTTTTATTGTATCACAAAGTTCTGCTGTTAGATCAAAAAGCATAAAGTGCATTTAGTTCCATTTAGATCAAATGCGAAATTAAGGTAATAAAAAATATTACCTTACAAGTTCAATACTCTTTGAGAGGAAAAGTAAACCTTATGGGGTTCATTTTTAAATTCAAAAATTCCAATTAAAATTAAACAAAAAAAAATAAATTATTTCAATAAAAGTCTTAGAATAGGTGTACATTGGTTAGTCTATCTCTATCAGTAGTTTGTAATTGTTTTACAAATAGCAGCTATCCGCCGGATATCATCTTCAGGATTCTTAAAAAAACTTTTTTGTGGAAAACTATGTACTTCTTCTCATGTCCCCCCAACGCCTCTTGCTGTCCTGCCTAAACCATGTCATGTTCCATAAATGCCTATTTTACACCCAAACACGTTCTTCCAACCTCCATCATATCCCTACCCATCTTCATCACTTCATAATTGTCATTGTCATAAGCGTTTTTCATTACTTGTAATAATAATTCCTTCATATATATGTATATGATAATACCTATAAAGTATCTTGTGTAAATATTGGCGTTGGCATTTACCAAAAATCGAATTAAATTATTATATAATAATTTATACAAATTATTAACCTATCATCCTGGCGACGATACCACTTCCCACATATCCTACACAAAACCTATAAAAAAAAAATGTTGCTTAAAAAATTAAAAAAAAAAATCAAATTTGGATTTTGAAAATATGGCCAAAGGGAACTAATATTTTCAAATTCCAAATAAAAAAAAAACAGATAATTTTAAATGATGTTTAAAATTTATAATTTATGTATTTGTCCTTTATGTTAATTTCGTTATGTTTATGTTTTCCTTTTTTTCTTTCTTTTTTTCTCTTCTTTTTTATAATTTTTTTTCGTTTTTAAAAAATTTTCGTTAAAAATAAATCAAAATTAATTTCAATGTAATACGCAACTACTCAACGTGATGCCTCTACGCTATACAACGACCCCAATGGATCTGCATAAAATGATATCATATAAATATATCACATACCTTGTGACTTGATGCTATAAATAAACGTTGTGCACAACTTATGATTATTTTCTTGATCACCCCCCAACCCCTCTTAACTACGCACCAGCAGATTTAAGTATTACACGCATTGCTGGCCTTACCTGGACCGAATGGAATGCCCGTCTGGCCATGCCTTTGGTCACCCAGCTGCGCGAAGGTGTTCACCCTCTAGTATTCCCCACCGACTTGACCATGGAAAAGGGCTCGTCCTCCTGCTCCTCCTCCGCAGCTGGCGGCAATGGAGTAAGTGGTGGCAAGGATGTATGCAAAATAGAACGCAAATCCCCCTTGAAACGTTCGGGCTCACCAACGCCACCCAATGAGCTAAACGAACAACTTCGGCAGGCTGCCTCGAGTACGCCCCTGAATTGCTCCTCGGCCAGTGAAAAGGAACAAAAACCCAACCTGGGTGGTGGCAAACTGAAACACTTGACCCAGGAGGAGGCTACGGTATTGATGTTGAAAGCAGCGGCCGAAAAGTCAAGTCATGCCGCTAACAACAGTGGTAATCTCAGTGATAACAGTTACACCGATGACACCGTCAACATGAGCGGCTGCGGCGGCAACTCTTCCGAATATCATTCCGCCTTTGGCGATGTTGTGCCCTCGGGCCTCAGCATGAACATTCTAAATAGTATCAATGCCATGAATAGTTTAATTAGCGGCGGCGGTAATGGTGGCCTTTCTCTGGCCGGTGCAGCGGCTTTGGGTGTAGGAGGCGGCGGCGGCGGTGGTTCAGGTGCTGGTCACCCTTGTCCCGAATGTGGTCGCCTGTACAAATTGAAATCCTCGCTGCGCAATCATCAGAAATGGGAATGTGGCAAAGAGCCACAATTCCAGTGTCCCTTCTGTGTGTATCGCGCCAAACAAAAAATGCACATTGGCCGTCATATGGAGCGTATGCACAAGGAAAAGTTCTTCAAGGTAGAGGATTTAAAGTGTTTTACCACACCCACCATGGGTACACCCGGTGGTGCTGGTGGTAATCAATTGGTTGCTGGCCTAGGAGCTGGCAGCGGTGCAGCCAGTGGTGGCGGCGGCGATGGTGGTGGCCTTAATGTAAGTGGTGGCGAAGATACGTCCTCATCAACGGCTGTGGCAGATATACGTCAACATTTTTCATAAGATTAAAGGTATAGAGACTCCAGTATAAGCGAGAGCTGTCAAGAAACATGCCACCACCAGCACCAGCACCACCACCATTCCACGAGTGGTAACAAATTTATAATTATTCCATAAATGTTTTTTTTTTTTATACAAATTGTAGTTTGTAAGTTTAAGAAAGTGAGAGATTTTTTTTTATATATATGTACTATATATATATCAGGGAATATTTATATACATGCGCGCATACGTGATGGGTGTATATGAAATAATTTATTTAAAAGATAACAAAATGTGGTATTAAGAGATGAGAAGAGAAGGAAAATTATGAATGATTATAAAGATGATGGCAGTGAGCATCAAACAAATTGAAGCATATAAAAAACAAAAGAAAGGCAATGAATGTAAAGAAAGATAATATGTGTATATAGTAAAAAAGAAGAGTGTTTAGGCAGGTAAGGGAGAGAGTGAAAGAGAGAGGAAGAAAAAGAGAAGAGTCCTAAACAAGGTGCCTACAGATATTTTAGAATTTAGAAAATAACGTCTACAAATAGCACACAGCAGTAGGTGAAAGGCAGAGCTTAGACTAGTACAAAAAAAAAATTAGTTAGAAAAACTTTTCAATAGTTTTTTTTATAATTTTTCAAAATATAGATAGATTACGCATTTTGATCAAAATTCCAAAGAGAATTTGTATAACAAAAGTCTAAGAAAATATTTGTGAAGCAATAGAAGAAGAAGAGAGAGATCTTGCTTAAAATCAAAGCACTTTTTAGTTCGAAACAAGTTTTATACAAGTTCACCTTCCATATAAACAACTATCTCATTTAACACATGGATGATCGAGGATTTGGGGCAATGGTACCTATTGAACTATATAGTATAGTAACAGTTCAGGAATCCTTGATCGGCGGTAGTTGATTGTCTCCTCTTTGAATTAGTTTGAATCGTGTTCAATAGAATGAACTATTACAAAATTTACATATTAGAACTAGTTCATTCAAGATAAATTGAGATAGTAGTATAGTGGTTACTTTCAGTGAAATTTCAAAATATAATTTCTGAATTTATTCACCTCTTTTGCCGATTAATTGATTCAAAACAATTCCAAGTGAAAGTTTAAAATAAGAGAAATTTCATTTTCCAATGATAATCACTGATAGCAGTTATATAACAAGATCTTCTCATTTTCTCATTCCATAAAAGCTTCCCATATTTCTTTAATGGGTTGTAAAGGGGAAATTTTTTTTTTCAAGTTCCCAATAGTTCTAGTAATATGGAGGAGTATAAAATGTGTTATAATATAAACTAGCGATCCAATATCATGTGTTGATGGTGGGTGAGCTCTCTCACACTTGTGTGATATTGATTGATTTTGAATCAATTCCAAGTGAAAGTTAAAAAAAACCAGCATTTTATATAAGTCACATTGTATCCAGTGATTACTAAGTCTCTCCGTCTTGCACGACTCTCTGCAATAGTTGAAATATTTTCTCAAGAAAAACATCTTTTGTCTTCAAATGAAATCGATGTTTAAAAATAAATGATACACATACCATTCAAAAAATTTCTCTTTAATCTAAAAAATTCCTCTTTAATCGAAAAAAAAATTCTCTATATTCTACTTCGCCTACCACAATTGAGGAAAAATCGTGTAAGATATGACTTTTATAGTATCATTTCCCTATACACAGTATCCTTATGTATATTGTTTTTAAAATTTTCTAGTTATTTTTTTTCCAATTTTTTGTGTCAACTCAAAATTTAAGCTATGTACTAGCTTTACCTTATGAAATCGAGTTTTTTAGATTAAAAATTTCCAAATATCTCTAGAATCTACTAGAATTATATTACAGCAAGGCTTTATCAGTGTATCTTTCTTATTATACTCTCAAGAATCAAACGAGTATTTTCAAATCTGTCTACAATCAATCAAATATAATCGCATTATAGACATATTAGTGGAGCAAGCCTTTATAGTATTTTTTTGCAATTAAAGCTTTTATAATATACTTTCAAGGAAATACCGTTTTTCACTGTCCTCTCTTCAGTTTAAAAAATAAGTCATATTCTACTATTATTTAACATAAAAGAGTGAAAGAAAAACGTTAACTATTTTCCAGTTTTCTTTCACAGAATAATTTAATTTATATAATTTTAATTCTTATTGCCACAGATATTTAAGATTTTTCTCGTTGTTCCTCAGTGTAGCTCTTACAATTCTCACTTTCTCTCTATCTCTCTCTTTTACACGATATTACAACGAAACTCCGAGCTACACTCTTCTTCTATACACATACATTTTATATAAATACATTGCCTTCTTTCACTTAGCATTCATTGCAAATGATCGACAAGCAAAAAAAAAAAACGAAGAAAACAAAACAAGTTCAGGGAAATTAATAATTTTTTTTTTCGTGCTTACCAAACATAAAAAAAATCAACAACGATATACATAATAATAACAATGAAGTGACAACATTTTTCTAATCACAACAAAAGCTGTTACAAACAAAGTGTGTGAAATATGGAAACAAGTGTGCCAAATTTTTTTAATATATATATTTTTTTTAATAATTGTTTTGTTATTAATATCAGTAATATTTATTTTTATTAATATTTTTTTTTTGTTTTCTTAAACGAAAAAAACTAAAAAACACAAAGAAACAAACAAACCTCACACATAAATGAAAGAAGAAAAAACAAAAACACAGAACCCCGAAAAAATGCCATTCCTTTTTTAATGCAATTTGTTAAATTTTACACCAATTATGATTTAAAAAA
Source organism: Muscina levida (assembly GCA_964034835.1). Lineage (NCBI taxonomy): Eukaryota > Metazoa > Arthropoda > Insecta > Diptera > Muscidae > Muscina > Muscina levida. Next base: position 11,790,927 of record OZ035884.1, read on the forward strand.
AAAAAAATACTATTGTTTTACGTTTGTTTACAACAACTTTTGGCATTCCTTAATTTACAAACAACATGATTATAAGAAAAACAAAAAAGACCATATATCTTAGAAAAGCAACAACACAAGCGAAGAAAAAGACAAACACTTTGCTCAATGATATTCCAATTTTAGTTGTAAGTCGTAAATCATTACCCCTTAAAAACTTAACTTTAAAAATCGAAAGCCGGTTTTTCGACATTATCCCCAACACGCCCCGCGCCGTTAACCATATAAAAAAATTTTCAAAATTTTTTTTTTATTTTTCTAACGAATTTCTTTAAACATACATATTACCTAGTTACAAACACACAAATTTTGTACAGTGATAGTAGTAGATTTTTAGTATTTTCCGCCAATTGTTTAAATATCTAGAAATTCAATTCCATAGTTATTTATTTATTTCATTATGATAAAGCAACCCCCCGCCAGGCTGCAAATCGTCATAGAATTATAACAATTTACATACATACATATTAAATATATTAAACATAATTCTCAGTGGATATTTTGAAAACCGTAAAGCTTTTTTGTTTTATATATATAAATATATATATATGCATAGAATTTTTTTAAATTTTTATAATTAGGTTTTATTAGGGTATAGTAGAGAAACAACATAAACAAAATAATTCTTTTCGCTTAATTAAAAGGCAATATATTATATGATTAGATTTAAATAAAATTCCATAATTCCTAAAAAAAAACAATACAACGAATTCAAATAAATATCAAGTCATAATGGAGTCTAGGGAAATGTTAAAATGACAGCGCAGACTACGTGTGGTTTAAACAAGACGCGTGAGGAGGAAGAGCTTTCATTCGAAATTTTAAAGCTTTTGAAAACAAAAAAATATTATATATACATTATACATTTTTTTGTTGTTTGACACATTTTTTTTAAGTCTAACTTAAAAGCTTTAAAAGTGTGGGCATATCCAAAGCTTTTCGTTATAACTTTATATAAACAAAGTTATATAAATTAATACTCTTGAGAAGACCAGGTTTTGCAATTTAACAAGTTTTATTGGTGTAGTAATACTTTCTTTTTATTACAGCTGCGATTATTAAAGATCAGTTTTACAAGCTTTTATTGCAATTCATAAAAAATCTATAGCTATTCTGTTTCAACTAACTGCTTTGTGCAGTTCATTAAGAAGAACAAACAATTGTGCCAAAAAACCTGTAAAAGCTCTTAAGTCCGCAGTGCTTACGAAAGCCTTTTCCTATATTTAATGTAGTTAATGCAGGAAACCAAACATTAGTCTCGATAATCTATAAAATCCATACTTCAAACAATGCGTCGGAAAGCTTTTTTTTTATATATTTGATATGATGAAGCAGCTTTTATTGCAATTTATAAAAAATCTATAGCTATTCTGTGGCAACGAACTGCTTTGTGTAGTTCATAAAGAAAAACAAACAATTGTGTCAAAAAAAACTTATGAAAGCTCTAAGGTCCGCAGTGCTTTTGAAAGCTTTATTAATTCACTGTTAATGCAGATAACAAAAAAAAAATACTGTCGATTATCTGTAAAATCTCACACAGTGCGTCAGAAAGCTTATGTATATATATATTTGATATCATGAAGCAGTTTTCGGAAGCTTTTCGCTTTTCTATATTAAGAGAAATTTTAAATGTTGATATTGATCAGCGGAAAACAGGAAAGCTTTGAAAATGCAATGAGTTCATAAAAAAGCCAAGCTTTATGAGTCCTCAGACTAACATTGAAATGCATAACGGTTAACAGGAAAGTTTTGAATAAAGTTTACAGTCCTAGTCTCACAAAAATGTACTAGTTCTTTGTCTGTAACTCTATGTGCGTTGTGCAGTTAATGAAGAATCACAAACAATAGTGGTAATAACCTGAAAAAGCTCACTATCATACTGAGCTTTTTTATATAATTGTCATTAATTGAGTAGCTTTAGTAAGCCGATTCCTTTTCTGCATGGAGAAGCATTTCCAACGTTGACTTTTTTAACTCAGAACACAGAAAAGTTTGAAAGCCAAATGCGTACAAAAAAAGCTTAAATCGCTAAACTCATAAAAATTATTCACTTATTCAATGCTATGTGCAGTTGATGGAGGACGCCAAACAGTAGTGCGAGAAACTTTTAAAAGCTTCAGAGTCAACAATTCTTCAGAAAGTTTTCTCATATATTTGATATAAATATTCCTTTTCTACATTGAATAATATTTTAAACGCTGAAATTTATATTAGAAACCCGAAAACAAACAAAAGTGCGAAAAAGCTTTAAAATCTATTGTGATTTACAAAACTTGTTTAAATAGTTTTGATGTGTTAAGCACTTTGCGCAAGCTTTTTACACATTGAGAAACATTTCAGATATTAAAATTTTATGCGGAAAACTGAAAATGTTAAGTACCCAAGGGGTCCAGACGAAAGCTTTATAAGTTTTTAGACCTATAGTTTATAGATACTAACAGTTTGAAAAAAGCTAATTTAAAGCTAGCATTTCCTTTTAAATCTTTGACAAATTCCAGAGCTTTATTGCTTTGTTATTAAAGCTTTTGTAAAACTTTCAAAAGCTTTTACAGCTTTATTCTATACGAATGCTATAGATGTATCAACAACTCAAGTTAGTGCTAAAAGCAAAACTTTTAAGCTCCCTCCTCCTTCACCACGCCAGCGCTGTCCAAGTGTCTACGATCAATCAACGAAAAATACCTCAATTGAAAAACAATCAAGCTCAATTTTTACACCCCCAAAAAAAAGACATTTGTTTTTAAGTATAAAAACAAACAAAGAACATTCTACAAGCATTCCAATTGATTATTTTATTTATAAAAAAAAAAATTAAGAAAAAAAAATAAAATTCAAAAGTGCCTTTAGTAAAAAAAATTACTAGAATTATTAGTTTATAAAACTCAAACTTAAAAAAGTAAAAAAAAAATCCATAAACTATATTTACCATATCAAAATCCGCTTTAACAAAAAAGTTTCAACTTAAAAAAAAAATATTTTCAAAATTTTTTTTTCGCCTATTAAATATAACAAAAACTTCAAAAGTTTCTAAAAGCAAAACGAATTGAAAATTTGTTCCAAAACCTAAAGCAAACATTTATTTCAAAAATAACAACAACAAATTACGAATTTGTTGTAAAAAAAACACCAACAAAACATTCACAATTAACGCGTTATTAACTTTTTTTTACAATGTATTTAAAGAAAAACAAAATTGTATTTATGTTTTTTTATTTAATTTTTTTTGTTTTTTACTTCAAACAAAAGCCATAAATATTTAATAAAGTTGTTTTTAATTTCCATTATTATTATAGTTTATAAGATAGATCTAAGAGAAAAAAAGAACATAATAATTTACTTTATACATATATGAAAAGCAAAAAAACTCAGGTACTTAGTTTGTGTTAAATGAAACGGACAACAAACAACAACAACAAAAAAAAACAAATGAAGAAATACAATTTTATACTACAACAACAAAAGACGGCGGCAAACCGCCGATTTTGATACTTTGGAAATAATTTATTTAACAATAGCGCCAAGAAAATATTTAAAAAAAGCTGTGCTTTTTTCTTGATTGTATAACTTTTTGTTTTAATTTTTTAAAACAAAATACAATACACCACCACAACACCACCCTGCCCCCTGCCCTCACTTAAAAAAATAAGCTCAAAATGAAACGTCACAAATAGTTTTTGTTTTACTTTTTATGAAAAAAAATAAAATAAAATAATTTAATTTATATATACATAATTTTATTTATTTTTACATTTTATAACGAAAAAATAGCCCTTAATTTATTATGTGTATTTTCCTTTTTTTTTTTGTTTAATCGATAAATATTTTTATATATACACTTAAATATTAGTAAAAAAAAACAAGAAACAACTACAACAACAACATTCCATAACAGAGTCATTTAAAAGCAAACCGAACCGAACCCCGTAAGAAAAATTAGCTTTTCTAGCTAATTTATAGTATTTTTTTTATTTAGAGTTTCTCTCCTCACCCCACTACAATAGTTCAAATGTTTGATATTTTTTTAACTTATTATTTTTTTTAAATCTTTATAAACATAATTTGTTTGTTATAAACATATCTACTCTACCATGTAATCAATCGGTTCTAATTGGTGATGGGCTTATTTTTTTTTAAATATAAAAATTATTTCATAGAAATATAAACATATAGTTAAAAAAACATATAATTATTGTTAAACAAAAAAAAAAACAAAATTAGAAAAAGAAATTCTCAAAATTATTGCAAAAAATTTGTTTAAGATGAAATTTATGCATAAGAGTATATTCAATACATTAAGAAACATCGAAACTCTTTTTGCAATACATCTAAAATTTCTACAACTACAACAACATTTCTGTAGCAATACCATTTGTCCTAAAAGAAATTAAAAAAAAAAAAACAACAAATTGTTCTCCAAACAGTTACATTACCAAGTGGCAAATTTATTCCCCGCGATGATGATAAAATCAACGACAGAAAACCACAACACAAAAAAAATTATATAAAATATAAATAACAACAAAAAAAAAAATCAACAAATAAATACTCATACAAAAAATAGCTAATAAGTTTTATTTTTTTCCTCTCCCAATTTTTTATATATATATATATTATACTTAAATCTATTTTTATATGTAAAAATGTAAAAGAATAACAAAAAAAAGTTATTATTGTATAATAAAGTTATAAAAAAAAAAACAAAAAAAGAAACAACTTTGCTGTGTATTGTGTATTTTTTTTCAAGTAATAGCCATAACATTTAAAAACATTTTTTATTATTATTTTTTTTTCTAGATTATAGAAATTCTTTTTAATTTGTAGCGATTTTTTCTTTTTGATTTTTTTTGCCAACAACACTTCTACACTTCTTAACACTTTTTGTACACAGTAAGTATTAAAAACAACAACACAATTTTATTATATTTTTACAACTTTATAATTTTTGTAAAATTTCAACTTGCTTTATTGTTAATTTTGATGTTTTGTTATGATTTTTTGAAAATTTTAATTTATTTTTTTTTAGTTTTTGTGTGAAAAGTCCACGTCAAAAGTTTTTTTTTACTATTAATTTGTATGCAGTTTTTTTTTAAATATTTTTTGTTGATATCCTCCTACCCCCCAAAACTTTTAATACAAATTCAAACATACAGCTAATAGAAACTACTACAAAGAAACAAAAACTCTTCTTAAATAATTTTTAAAGCGAACAAGTAATTTGAAATTTTTCAAATACTATTTTAGGAAATTCATAATCTTGTACTTATATTTCTTTTGTCGCATTTCTTATATATTTTTTACTAATTTTTGTTTTTTTTTTTTTGTCTTCTATTTGTTAGATATCGCCTTAGATGAAGTAACACCATCGAATGGATCAGCTCAAAATGAATCGCGCATACGAGTACGAAATTGGTTAATGTTGGCCGATCAATCGATATTAGAGAAGTCATATACGGAAACGACAGCCGGTAAGTGGAACGATTTTCAATTGTCCATATTTTTTTAAAAAATTTAAAATTTATTATTTTTAATATTTTATTTAATTGTTTAATTACCTATACTCTGAAATTTTTTTTAGCAACGTACATTTTATAATTTATTCTACTTTTTTTTGTAATTTTTATACTTTTTTATCATATGATTTTTTTATAATTTTTTGATAAAAAATTTTAAAATTAAATAGATATAAAAACATATACAAATTTAAAAATATAAAATTACAAAAATGTAAAATTATAAAATTACAAAAATGTAAAAATATAAAATTATAAATATAAAAATTTAAAAATATAAAAATATAAAAATATAAAAATATAAAAATATAAAAATATAAAAATATAAAAATATAAAAATATAAAAATATAAACAAATGTGGAAATATAAAAATACAAATATATAGGAAATTAGGCAAAACATAAATAAAAATTATAAAAAATATAGCATATTCAATTGTTAAAAAAATAAAATTAAAAAAAAAAAAACAAATATAAAAATAAAAAAAATAAATTATATAAAAATGGCAGATCATGTAAAATTATAAAAAAATTAAGAAATAATATAATATCATAGATAAATATGTATAATATATGTTAAAAATATTAATAATATAAAATAGTTTAAAAATATAGAAAAATCACAAATTGTAAAAAATATAAAAAAATTTAAATAACATATAAAGAAATATTTATTATATTTTTTGTCATTTTATGTGTTTAAATTTTTACGCATTTCTTACATTCGTTGTATTTTTTCTGTTTTTTATTCCTTTAAAAAAATATAAGAAATATAAAAATTAAAATAAAAATAATAAAATTAAAGAATATTAAAAAGATTAAAAAAAAATTCACAAACTTAATAATGTATTAAAAATATCAAATATAAAAATATATGAAAAACATGACAGAATATAAAAAATTAAAAAACAAAAAGACAAAAAATGTAAGCAATATTTTATATATTTTTCGTCTTTTAAATTTTTTTATATTTTTCTATTTCTTATTTCTAACAACATTTTAGAAATAAATATATCGATAATACCAAAATATTAAAAGCAAAAAAAAAAAAAATTTAAAATGGATAATAGCAAATATTAAAAAAAATCTATTTCGAAAGTACATAAAAAGGGATTTTATTCTTTAAATATTACATCATCAGTATAAAATCCTTGTTTAGTTTGGCACAGCTGCAACCTGGAGCGGAAATTTTCAACCACTGCTTGACAGGTGTGTCGCGTGAAAAGTTCTGCATTTCCTCGCAAACACGCTCTTTAAGTAGCCAAGAGATGCTGTGTTTCTGTTAAAAACTGTACTTTACTTTACTTTTAAAGTATTCCCAAAACCTCAATTGGGAAGAAGTCTTGGCTACAAGGAGGCTTGTTAATGTCACCTCTTTTGGTAAACACTTTTTGCCCAAAAATTGCCCGAACTACACTCAATAAATCGTTGAAGGTGTGACATGTTGCCACATCTGGCTGAAACCATGATCATTGAATTCTGTATGATTAGATTGGCCACATAGCACTTAGCATTCACTGTAACAACACGTCCTCTTTGATTTTCGTAAAACTTAGATCCAATATTGTTCTCTAATTCCCATATAGGTGAACCTCTCTAGCATTTCGTTGGCAATCTGTAGCCTGTGGGCTATGGTCTTGAGACTTTAATTTCTGTACCATTTGTTGTCTAAAATAACGTTTAAAGGTGTTCCGCTCACATTTAGGATGTTAGACTGCTTTTTGTGTAGAAAGTCTACGTTGTTCACTAACAGACGCTTATACACGATCTTAATTTTGGGGCTGCCTTGAAGTTCCATGTCGGCCGAAACGTGGTTGCCACAATGTTACACCAGTCTCCCTGATCTCCTGCAAACATTTTCTAAAGTTGTATGTTTGTGCCGTATGTTGCAACGAACACAACATTTTCTTTGTGCTACAGTCAAAGTATCGATGTAATGGCATCTGAGCTGAGTAATGTAATGGCACTAAATTCCTAATGGCTGCTTTTACATTTTGTAACCCCTCCGCCCACATCCCGCCAAGACCTCCGACGCAGTTACCAATTCAAATGTAAACGGACTTTTGGTTCACTCTGTTTTATAATTTAGTGAATTCAATTAATACAAATCAATAACTAAATTTTAAAATAATTTTATAAATTTTGTTAACAAAAAAAATTATTAAACGTCAAGTTATCGTTTCGAAGCCGCGAACAAGATTTTCAGTTTTTATAATTTATTACTTTGAGTGATATCGCGACAATAAACGACAACCGGTCCATGGAGTTGGCTATTTGAAAATTATCATATATAAATCCTCTATGCCAACGGTTTTATCAGATGTGTAATACTTATTAACGGACTACGAAGTGCAAACACGATGTTTATATGAAAAAAATATCTGTCTACTAAAATATTGTTTGTCACTTAAAAAATTATGAATATAAAAAATAATATTACTTAACTAACACAACACTTAACAAATATTTTGAGTTATTTTTGCATTATTGCAATTTTTCCGCCAAAACTTTTAAATTTCAATTTAAAAAAATTTTTTAAATTTAAATTAAATTTTTTCTTCTTTTAAAGAGCCTTACGGGCAATTGAGCCCCCCTCGAACTTGGGAATAACAAGTGTTACATATTTTTTTCATTATAGTTATATATTATTTTATTAAGTTATGTACATTTTAATTGATAAACTATTCATTTCAGTTGTAAATTTAATTTTAATTTGCCATTTGTTATTTTTTTCATTCCTCTAATCATTTTTATCTTTTACAGTTACTTATTGTTGTTGACTTTTACTCCCTCGCCCCCTTCTACCCCAGACAGCTTTTTGTTTTAGCCTAATTTCTCTGCTATGTACTATGTATTTCCTTCCTCAGTTCTTCATCATTTGGTTTGTTATACGCTTATGTTGTTATCCTCAACTTTGTTTTTACAATTTTTTCGTTTATTGCAACTGCAATTTTGTCTTCCAATGCTAAACTTTAACATTCAACTAACATAACTAATTTTTTTTCGTGTTCACTTCCCACTCCTCTCGCCTGCCCCGCTTGTGATGATCATTACCAAAATTTCCAAAATTTTCGCCCTAAATCACTAACGCTCGCTGCACGCTCGTTGCGATACTAACCCCGCCCCGTTGACCTTGTGAATTTGTGATCGCCCAGATCAAGTAACCAAGAATAACAACAATACCATAACATCAACCAGCCAGAATGCAGCAGCTATGGTTGTGGCTTCAGTTGCTACCACGTCCGCCGCCGTTACCACTACTACCGCTTCGGTGGCAGCTGTGGCCACCGGTCAGAAAACAAAGATTATGTTGGATCCTACCACCGCCACCACCATGACGCGCATCGGCAGCATTGGCCGCACCACCATCACCTGTATTACACCAGCTGGCTCGGCTGACCCTACAGCGGCTGGTTCCAACTCCCAGGCGGCATTGGCTGCAGCCGGTGTTGAATTGGATGCTGTGGACGATAACAATAGCATGACCGAGGTGGTGGTCAAGATAGAGAACTCAAATGCCTCCTCTATGGATGAGGATGAAGAAATGCCCGAAGAGGGCGACGATGCACCCACCACGGAATCCAATGAGGAAGAAGAAGATCAAGAGATGAATTACGATGATATTAAACTCTCTAGCCCTATGATGTGGGCCATGGACAGCGTAAAGATCGAGCAAGAAGAAGAATTTGAGGATATACTCACAGCTGGCTTTGAAAACACCGGCGATCTTGAGGATGAACTGTATCAAACGCCCGTGTCAGCAGCGGAGCACTCCACCCATGTTTCCGATGGCGATCAAGAATTTCAGAGAGGTCGTATTTTGGTGGCCAAGAAGCGTGTCTCTTTGCAGACCCTAAAGGCTCTCAATCGGCAGCATACAAAAACGCCCTACGTCACACAAATCGAGTTGCAGGATCCCCAGGAATTGCTGGAGAAGCATCAACATTTCCAGCAGTTGCATTTGCAACCCAACACACCGGTACAGATCAAGCTGCGCTCTATACCAGCCACCATCACAAGCATACAAACCAAATTGCCCGTGGCCACGGCTCCTCCACTGGCCCCCTTGTCCGCCATGAAGTCGGCAAACCAATCGGACATCACGCCGGCCACTTCGCAAGCAGGCGCTGAATTCAAGGCGACCATTTCGGACGATCGCCGCTATCGCATGATCACCCAAAACCAACGAACCCGCAAAGAGTCCCTCGAACACTCCGAGGACATGATCTACAATGCCGATATCGAAAAGCCCTGGGTGTGCCGCAACTGCAATCGCAACTACAAATGGAAGAACAGCCTCAAGTGTCATCTGAAGAACGAGTGCGGCCAACCACCTCGCTACTTTTGCAGCAAACTCTGCGGCTATGCCACCAACGTCCACAGTAATCTAAAACGTCACATGAACACCAAATGCCGCGAACGCTCCGAAGAGGATAATCAAATGCTTATGCAGCAGGTCCAAGTGCAACAGCCCCAAGTGTCCACCCAAACCAAGAGTGGTGGTGCGTCGTCGACCACAGCTACCACCACATTGACCAGCAGCGGAAATGCGGCGACTTCAAGTGGCAGCGCCAATGCTACCAGCACCACCTCAACCTATACGCTGGTATTTCAGAAAAGTGAATAGAAGTTAGAGAATCTGAGGGAGAAGGTTATCAAGCTGTTATACACGAACAAAGACAGCGCGACGACTACAATGACGACGACGACGACGAGTAGTAGTAATATTAGGGAGACACAAACAGAGACTAACGAAGAGCAGACTAATCGGGATGAGGATGATAGTGCCACCGAGAGCGCTAGTGATCCCGAGTTAGAAGAGGAAGAATTTCAGAGTGAAATTTAGACAAGAGTAGAGAGTATCGTTACAGTTTCCTCCCAAATGATAGCCAGCTCCCTCAATGTTTGCCCCGCACAAAAAAGGGGACAAACAAAAGAGTTTCTCCACCAAGAGAAGAACAGAACAAAGTCGTAGTAGTGTTAAGAGAAGAGGTAGACGGAGGACTTTGTAGACGGAAGGACAGTAGTTTAGTAGATTTTTTCAAAATCTTATCGTTAGTGTTACATTTAGTTCAACACACTTATGTTTTAATGTGCAATGCATTGATTTTTGGGGTAAGGGCAGAAGTTGTGTGTAGTCGACGCATGTGAAATAATTGTCATTGATATGTGCGGGCAAACTGTTATACACGAATGAAAAGAGAAGAACGGTTCAAATTGTATTTATTGGTAAGTTTTTGAAAATTTTAAGGGTTTAAGTGGACGCCTTAGCAATGATTTGCAAGGCAAACTGTTATACACAAATGGATCTCAGTAAAATAGCGGAAAAAAATTATTAAATATTCATATAAATTCTTCTATTAAAAAATTTAATATTTTGGCGCGTTTCAAAGGTAAAAAATAACGCTAAAGCAGTAATTTACAAGGCAAACTGTTATACACATAAGAACTGCTGCTATTCAGGATAATATATAACTGAGAACAATGTCACAAAACTATTAATATTTTGTTTAAATGAATCTATTAAACAACAATATATTTTGCCAATTTTCAAACGCTTAAGTTAATAGTGATTTGTTAGTCAAACTGTTATACTCAAAGGGACCAGCTATTCAGAAGTATATATAACTGAGAGCAATGTCACAAAACTATTAATATTTAGTTTAAATGCCTCTATTGAACAACCAATTTTCCCGATGTTCAAAAGCAACAACATTGATTTGTAAGGCAAACTGTTATACACAAAGGGGAACACAATGCTATTTGGAAGACTATTAAAAGAGCCCAAAACAGCCAAACTGTTAAAATTAATGACATCCTATGTGAACGCATTGCTAACTGTTAAAATATCTAATGCAGTTAAAAAAACAAAAGCTTTAGCTTTATAGGCAAACTGTTATACACATAACCAATACCAATTCATAAAACATACTTAGCGTTTCTCTCTTATCAATTTTTCTTAACGTCTTTGGCTAAAGGTTGAATTTCGAAAAATTTGATAACTGTTATACACATAACACATCATCTGCTAAAGCATATAATCAATCAAAGGAACGTTTCATGGCAAATTTCATGTAATTTCTATATATATTATCAAACTGTTATACAAATACTAAATGACTAAATTTCCATGATAGCTTAACTGTTTTACAAGCCAACAAACCAATGCGAAATGAATAATAAACATTTCTTTTTAATCAATATTATTTGCTGTCTTATCGCCTAAGGCTTTAACTTCAAACAATTTTTTACCTGTTATACACATAACACATTATCTGCGTGTAATTTTTATATTTTTTTCAAACTGTTATACAAATACAGCTTAATCGCCGAGATAATTAAACATTCCACGATAACTAAACTGTTATACAAGCCAATGCGGAATATATATTAAAAATTTCTCTATCTTCAATATTTTTCTAATGTCTTTTCGATTGAGGCTTAGACTTTGAAAAATTTGCTAACTGTTATACTCATAACACATCAATAGCGAAAACGTATAACCAAGCAGACAAATATTTTAGGACGAATTTCGTAAACTGTTATACAAATACAGTTTAATCGTCCAGATAATTAACATTCCATGATAACTAAACATTTATACTATAGCAAAAGAAATAGTTAGAATTTCTCTACCATTAATATTTTTTGCTGTCTTATAGACTATTGCTTGCACTTTGAAATAAACACTAACTGTTATACACATAGAACATATGCTGGCAAAATATTTTATCAAACGAACAAACAATTTAGTTGAGCCTTCAGTGTTGAACAATGTTGCTCTTTTTCCTAAAACACTCTAAAATATTTTGACATTCTAAACTGTTATACAGTGGAAAACAAAGTTTATGTACTATACGTATAATACTTCAAACTGTTATACAAAACTTATCTTCGAATATTTCACAAAAATAAGCAAATACTTCATTGCTCATTTATAAGCTTTACTCTTACTCTTATACAAAACTATAACACGCCAATTAATACAGCTGCTGCTTGTTTTTGATGATTTTTTTGTTTCTAGGTAACTGTATAACACTTTAACTGTTATAACGGGCTACTGTCAATAAATTTTTGTCTTATAAACATTCGATTTTGTAATGTTTTGTCCCTGGTAGCAAACTTGCAAAACTGTTATACACAACTGTAAAACACTAATTAATGCTGCACAGTGTTGCTTTTGACTATTTGTTATTTCTCGTCAACTAACAGTGTTACAGTTTGACTATTATAACAGTTTTAATGTTACAATATGTTCAAGTTTCAGACTTCTCTTACCTTAAAGTTATTGTTTAAAATTTGTAATGATTTTAGAAAAGAATATAACAGTTTTACAAATCGTATCTTCATAAAAATAGGTTTCCGAAACTTAAAATTTTTAATTATAATTCTAGGCATTTAAAGTTTTTATATTGCATGTAAAAACTAAAAAAAATCTACAGTTACACAAGAACAATTTTAAAATCAGACAACATAACAGTATTAAATGTTTTATTTTTGTTGTTATACATTTTACGTCTATTACTACAACGCTTCAATTTGTAATATATGTATAACGGCTACAAACCATGCCGCTGACAATTATTTCACAGTTATTTCACATATTTTTCGCCTTTGGATAGACCAACCCTCACCGTAGTACTCTATAATGTGTTTTTAGACGAGTATAACAGTTTTGTATAACACTTATGAAACTGTTATACTACCTTAAAATGACATTTGGTGTACCACAACAATACTTTTTATTAGTTTCACAACTGTTTTACCATTAAAACAGTTCAATGCAATTTGTTTCATTTTGAAAAAATGAATTTTTTTAAATTTTTTGTTGCAATTTATTTTACCTTATAATCTATACAATGATTTAAGCTAGTCACCTTTTTTATAAATACTATTGTATATGATCTCATTTTTTTGCTACTCTACTTTAATAAAAAGAAGAGAGAGTCAGATAATTTTATTTTTTTGCTCTAGTCATGCGTACGATACATTCAACATTAGACACAGATACTTAATTTAATTATATTTATATATTTAGCTTAAACAATGAATGAAAAGATATTATAAATTTGAAATTATTTTTATGTTTAAATTCTATAGTTATTAAAATTAAGATTCTCTTTTTGTATGTAGTCAAACAAAGAAAATACTTAAATGTTAGGATCTTATAACATAAACCAAAAAAAAAACAATGGAAACATTTGCTAGTCATAAATGAAATGGTTTAATAATACATATTAGTTCTTTTCATCTCAAATATGCTATTTTTCTATATATGATAAAAATAATTATAATTCCATATAACTACATAACAAAAAGACAAAAACACAAAATCATTCCTTTACAAAAACTTTTGTAAATTGCAGAAAAAAACCAAAAATTGTCGAAAAATTCATGAACCCAAAAAAAAAAATTAATAAAACTATTTCTAAAATAAATTCAATCTAGTCAATGTTTGAACTTGCGCTAAAAAAGGAATAATATATATTTAAACATAATTTACACTACCTAGAAAATTATAAGTTTTTTTATTTAACATAGTTTTAGTTGTGTTTTTTTTTATAAATTTTGTTTTAAACTAAATTTTATGTAATAAACTAGTCAAACTCTAAAACGATAAAAAAATACAAAAAATTTCGGTCACTTTGCTGCACTCTCAACTGAAAAGCACGAAAGTAATAGTTTTAAAAATTAGCAAAAAAAAAAAAACAAAGCAAACAAAAAAATAAATAAATTTAAAAAAAAATAACAAAAAACAAAAGCTTAAATGTTAACGAACAACTACTGGCAATATAATGTAAAATATTATGAATGACAAACAAATTGGAATGACAAACAGCAAATCCCAAAGCGTATTATATATATTTATAAATATTAATGATACTTATTATTATTATTATTATAATTAATTTGTAAACTGAAAAAAAGAAATACAATAAATTAATATTAAAAATATTACATGTGTAATTTTTAGAAATTAACTGAAAATACGGAGATGAAAAAGCGAAATAAGAATAACAATTGACACGTTGAAAACAAAAGATGATAAAATATTAAAAATGGAAATGGTGTTCCATTTCACAATACACCACCATGCAACACAATACACAATTACATACAACACACACATACATATGCAAATTTCTGATTAACATTAATGGAAAATTTTGAACTAATATTAATAACACTTAACAAACAAACAAAACAAAATAATGCAAAATATGCAAATATGTAAAGATCAAAAACAAAAAAATCAACAAAATATATATAAAAAAAAATATGAAATAATAAAAAAAGAAACAAAACCAAAAGTCTTTTTATTTATGGACACTAGAGTATGAAAAAAAAAACAAAAACCAGAACAAGACTAGAAAAACACATACAATTACAGTAACAGAAAAACACACACACACACAATTTCAGTTATCAGCAGAACACACATTATTTTCAGTCATCCCAAAAAAATGCACCCTCACCCTATAGATGAGGACTTCGGACTCATCAACTCAATCCACTCATCTTCTACCATTGCAATTTTCCATCATTACCCTTTACAGTATTTACACTCATGTTGATTTTTTTTACATATTTCCTCTGCCTTACATACCCTTTATTCTTGTATAATTCAAACATGTATTATCCATTGCCGTACATCTGTCCCCTTTAATAATTTTAAAATATCAGAAAAAAAATATGTATTAAAAAAATGTATTACAAGACTATTAATTTAGAGAAACAAATAAAATAAAAATTTTTAACACACAAAATTTTTGTAAATTTAAAAACAAAATATGAAAATTTTGTTGTTATTTTTATTATGATAATAATTTTAGTGTCAATTTAAGAATGGTGCAAAATTATAGAAGTCAAAAATTCTTTCATATTATTTTTTTTTTAATTTACAAAAATTTTGTTTGCGACATTTATATTTTATTTATTTCTCTAAATTTAATAGTCTTGTAATACATTTTTTTAAATATAACAATTTTTTTATATGAAATTTAAAAATTTTTTTATGTGAAGTGTTAAAATTTCATATAAAATTTTTTAATTTAAATTTTTTTAATAAACAATATTTTTTAAAATTAATTTTTATAAATTTTAATAAATATTTTTTTATATATTTTTTGTGATTTAAAAGTTTTTATTATAAAAGAGATTAAATTTTAAATTAAATCAATAAAAAAAATAATGCCAAACATTTTTTTTAAGTTTAGATAATTTCCTAAAAGACAATTTTTTTTCCTTTTGAATAAATTTTTTTATTGTTTTGATACAATAGATTGGAGTAACCGTCAAAAAACAGTTAAAAAGAAACGTGTTGAATGAACTCTTTGTGAAAAAATACATTATTATACCTAAAATAGTCATAAAACTTTATTTGACAAAAAAATTACTATTTTTTTATTTAAATAAATATATTAATTTGTTAAATTCACTAACGCTTAGAAATCATTACAAATATATACAAATATAACATTCGTAATATTTTCATTAACATTTGTAATATTTTATTAGCGTTTGTGAATTCAAAAATTTAATATATTAATTTTGAAAAAAAAATAATAGTAAAAGATGATAATCGAAAAATAAACAAGTACTTAAGATCGAAATAAGTTGAAGTTAAACCGGTGTCGTAAGAATTTTTTGTTCAATAAAGTAAACAGTGTGAAATAATGTTTTCGTTTCAAGCAATTATAAAATGCAAATTAAAACATTTTTTTTTTAATTTAATTGGTAAAGTTTTCACTGTTAAGATACGGAAATTAAAATAAAATTCTTTCGCCTTGATCGGTTTTTTTTTTAAAAAAAAGGCCGGATATTTCATTTTAAGTATTTTTCACTCATATATTTACATTTTTTAAAATATATCTAAATTTATTTACCTCATAGCTTTTATACGAACACAATTAAAGATTTTTTTCTTTTAGAAAACATTTTCATTAACCAAATCTGTTAGTTCATTGTCTTGACAAATGTAGTCCCCCATATCTTATCATCCTCACAGTTGTCACGTACGAAATCATAACAACATCTTGATAAAATTCATACTTTCCTTTAGAAACTCCACTTCGCAATCATCACCTCTATTTTTTACCTTAAAATCATTTTGAAAACTCTGCCTCACTCCCTTTCCCTCTCTATCTCCCCAATCCATTACTTTTTAGATATATTTTCTTCCAATATCCCCTCCCCCCTCCCTGTCTCTTTGTCAATGTTATTAAGACAATTTTTACTAACATATTTTTTCTTTTAGGTGCTCGTGGACCCCCAACTGTGGGCGACTGTGTGATGGTTTTGCATTTTAAGCTCCATTCTCAGTTTGATGGTTGATTTGAATGATTGATTTCGTAGTTCCTCCTCTCTGTCTGTCTGTCTCTCTCTCTCTCTCCTACGTAATTGTTGAGCCCACAAGTAATCATTGAGTGAGATGATGATAATCATAACGATGATGATGGTGATGATGATGATGACGATGATCTCTTTGGAAGTTTGCATGCCTTCACAAAGTGTTATCGATTCTAAAAAATCTTTGTAGAATTTGTTTTTAAATACATACATATACTATTATGATGGTCTAATTACTATCTTATACAGCTACATATATATAGTAAACATATATACATTTTCAATTATATTTATAGCCAAAAAAAAAACCATAAAACAAGATTGTAATTTTTATGAGAAAAACAAAAAACAGTAAACAGTAGTTAAAAATGTAAAGTAATAATTTATGAATTTCTGAAATGTCTGTTTTTTATTATTGTTATTATTATTATTTTTATTTTTATTGTTTAAACGCTCGTTTTCCCAAAATTCTTAGCAAACATTTAACTTAGGGTGGACTTAAAAAGGATTTTATATAATTTTTTTATTTTGGTATTAATCATAATTTTTTTTTGTAATTTGTTAAATTTATTTTATAATATATATAACATTCAACAAATTGAAAAACATTTAGATTTCAATGTTAAAAGTGTCTTCTACGAAATGTGTATACGAGGAAAGTGTTTACGAAAAGCTTACATGAAAAATTCTAATATATTTATCTATATTACAAACGTCTTCCACAAAGCTTTAGTATAGCAAAAGTAAATTCGAATCATGTTTAAAAAAAAAATTATAAAAATTTTCCATTAACACTTTCTAAAAAAAATTTGCAATAGAAAAGTGTTAAATGATTTTTCTTGAAAAAAATTTTCTTTTAAGAAAATGTTTTGTTTTCATATTCTTAAATAATTTTCTATATTAAAAACGTCTTCTGGAAAATTTTTATATATAAAAAATTGTCTTTTAAGAAAATTTGCAATTTTTCTTCAAAAATACATGTTATTGTTCTATAAAAACTTTTGTTTTTGGAAAATATATTTCAAGAACGTTATCTATAAGAGAAGTTACTCCCACGAACATTTGCTGTACGAAAGGTTTCTTCCAGGAATTTTTTCCTTACAGTATATTTTTCTGTTTTTATCATCCTTCGAAGAAGTTTCCGGAAGTTGAGGTGACTTCAAACTTAAAAAAATTTTTTGTATGAAATTGTACAAACAATTGTCTAATGACACTACGTTGAAAATTCTGTGTGAGTTCCAAGGCGAACATGTTGAATTCCAAAGCTACAACATTATATGCTATCATCCTTAGTTTTTTAGCTACTATAACACTTTTATAACTGTTATACTGTTCAATAATGCATGACATCAAGGTCGTGATGATTTCTTACTGAGTTAAAAACCAAAAACTTTAAGATATATTATATTTTTAAAATAATAATTAGTATAACAATTATGTTTCATAAAAACAAACTGTAGGACCATTTACGTTCAGAACACTGAATAGACTAACCTCATAAATCTCAGTATGACAGTTTCAAAAATATTTGTATAACTATTATACTTGTATAAAACAGGAAAAAGTGTCATCCTACAATGTTCCCTTCATTCTCTATTAGATATGTGCGGCCTAACACGAACATCAAATAGTTTTCCTCCAAGATTTACTTTCTTTCCAAAGATATTTCTGCTCAAAATATGACATCTTGAGATATGTTTCTTCAAGTTTCGACATCTTATTACAGCAAATTTAGTTGACAATTCTGTGCGAATTATAGGACGAACATGTTAAAACAGTGTTATATTTGTCTAAAACACAAAAAGTATCGTCCTGCAATATTTTCGGTAAAATTGTTGTTAATGAAATCTTTCTTGCTCTGTAAGAAAAATGCGGCCTTCCACGAACTTCAAAAAGTTTGCAGTAAAACACAATTCCTCCAAGAACTTTCTCCTTCCAAAAAAATTTCTGCTTAAAATATTTCTTCTTGAGAAATGTTTCTATAATAAAGTGTCATTGTTTAGATAACAATTCTGTAGAAAATGATTTTCTTTGATAACTTATAGGAAATTTCGTTGAAAATTCTGGGCGAATTATAGGGCGTACATGTTGAATTTGCATAGCTACAATGTTTAATGCCGTCATGTTACATTTTTAGCCTGTATATCAGTTTCAGTATAACACTTTTATAACTGTTTATATACTGTACAAAAATACATGACACCGAGGTCGTGATGATTAGTTATTGAGTAAAAAACAGAAAACCTTAAGATTTAATATATTTTTAATACCAAAATTAGTATAACAGTTTTATTTTATATAAAAAAAACTCCTTTTTTTATTCAACCAAATGTTACTTAACCACCCGCAAATGTTTTTTATTTTGAGAATTATGGGAAATCGGTGTAATTATATATCTTTTTTTTGTTATTATTGCTCAATAATTTTTTCTTTTTTTTTACAGTTCAATCCTATACCTTTGTATTTTTCTTTGTTATTGTTGTTGATTTATTTGTATAAATTCTTTTTTTGTTTCCTCGTTTGCCTTACAAAAGAAACGGAAGCTTTTAGCATAACGAAATCTAAAATATGGAGTTGTCCAAAAAACATTCTAATCCTCCAGCAAACACCTACACACTCAACTCAACTCCTCATTGGCATTTACAAAAATCAAAATTTTGCTACACTTCAAGCGGTTTCCGGTTCTTTTTATTGAAACACAAAACAAATTAAAAACAAATTTTAACAGGTAATGTTGTGTTTTTTTTATTTTCCTTATTCTCCTTAGTTTGTATTACAATTATTGTGTTTTTTTATACTATCTCAAGTATTGTAAAAACATAAAGTGAATAGTATAGAAAATATTTGTTTTCGTAATGCGATTTTATGAATTATTATTAAGTGCATGCGTATTTAATTGTTTATATGCAAATTGTTTTCTTGCATTGTCTTATGAAATATTTATTGTATTTCCAGAGAAATGTTAAAATATTTATTAGTAATTCTATCGAAATGAGTTGCGTTTAGTTGTGGTGACACCTTTGCTGAAGAAGTATTATTTTTCGTAATTTACATTTAATGAAAATTTTGTAAAATTCAAAAATTCTCTAATACAGCAAAGCTTGTTATACTAAGATGTGACTTTGTTCGTATTGAATTTTTGTTGTGATTGCTTTTAGCATTTTGTATTAATAAATGCTAAGAGGCATATTACAGAAGATATTGTATTATATATTTATAGTAAATTAACGACTTGTTTGTATGACACAATTGTCCGTTGACAACACATATGGCATTTGTTAATGAAATCAAGTCGAACATTTATGTAATTATACTACTATGTAGTGGTGTTGCTGTCCAATTGCCAAGCAATTGAAAATCGTGAGACGTGGGGTTTATGGTGTAGAGTATGAGAATTTAACAAGAAAATTCTTAAAAAAGCATAAGTGAACATTATTTTTTTGTGGAATATTTGTCAACATAATTTTAAATAGACAAATAATGCAATATGTGTTTCATGGTTTGTTAAGAAAACCAAACACATTTTTTGTTCTAAAATATAGGAAATTTGTTTAAAAATTCTGTTTACGCACAAATTTTGTGGGAATTAAATAGCGAGAATATTAAATGCAATAACTAAAGTAGTACATGCTATTATTTTACAGTTTTTAGATAGTATAACAGTTTTAGTATAACACTTTCATAACTGTTATACTGGCAAAAAATCCATTCCGCCAAGACCGTCATCATTTGTTATTATTTTTAAAACGGAAAGTCTTAAAATTAATTTCATTATTAAAATCAAAATTAGTATAACAGTAATATTTTATAAAATAAAAATTATTACATCGTTTACGTTGAGAGCAATTGGTAATCGAAATAAAAAAATGTAGTATAACAGTTTCAATAATATTTTTTATAACTGTTATACTTGTATAAAACAGCTCAACGAGTCCTTGTACAAGCATTATTTTCGTAAAACAACAAGCCTAGGCAACTAGTATTCATAACAATTTAGAGGAAACTCATAATGGGAAATTCTGTAAAATCCTACATAGACAATAATACAATAGGTCAAATAATTATGGACAATCATGGACAGTTGTAAAATACAACACTTTATTTTAGTAATAAAATATAGAAAAGTTGTTTAAAAATTCTAAAAAAAAGCCTCATTTGTATGGGAATTATAGGTCGGAAATGTTAAAACTCATAGCTACATCATTACATGTTATCATGCTATGTTTTTTAGAGAGTATAGCAGTTTAAGTATAACGCTTTTATGACTGTTATACTGGCAAAAATACATGCCATCGAAGCCGTGATCATTTGTAACTGGCTTTAAAAAGAAATTCTTTATATTATAAGATTTTTTTTAATAAAAATTAGTATAACAGTTATATTCGATAAAAAATGCAAAAACTTGAACAAATTGCGTATTATAGTTTCAATAATGTTTGTATAACTGTTGTACAAGTATAAAATAGGTCCTCAAAACCTTGTACACGTAAACTAAAAACTCAGTCTAGGAATTATATTTAAAAGGTTTTATAACAATTTATAGAGAATTTAATGTTAAATTATGTATTTATTTTTGCAAAATATCTGAAATTTGTTTACAAATTCTGTTTACACCCAATTTTTGTGTGAATTACCAGGTGGAAGTGTTAAATTCCATAGCAACAAGTGTACTTGTTAATATATAGTTTAACAGTTTTAAAACTGTTATACAGTTTTAGTATAACACTTTTAAAACTGTTATACTGCGAAAAATACTTGTCATCAAATCTATGGTCATTTGTTACTGCCTTTAACACAGAAAGCCTTTTTAAGTTTTTATATCAAAATTAGTATAACAGTTAAATTGTATAACAAAAATACTGCAAAACCATTTACGTTTATAACAATGGATAATCTAATCTAAAAAAATTAATATAATCTTTTCTTTCAATAATCTTTTTATAACTGTTTTACTTGCATAAAACATTTACCGAGACCGTGTACACGTATTACTACCATTAAAACACAAAGCTCAGCCCGCGTTTAAGGTTGTATAACAATTAATACGACTTTATTTTCTGTAAAAGACAATTTCTTGTGGAATTTACTTGGCAGTAATGTTGAATTCCATGGCCTTACAATTAAAACGTATAACAGATTTAGAAAAACACTTGTATAACTGCTATACTGGCAAATACACCGACCGTGATTATTAGTTACTGTCTTTTAAACAAGAAAGTTGTGATTTATTTTTTTATATTTTTAAGTTAAATTAAGTATTACAGCCATATCTTTAAAAAAAACTGTAAGATTATTTACGTTTACATCTTACATAACAAATTTCAGTACAACAGTTTCAAAAATATTTTTATAACTGTTATACTAGTCTAAAACAGTACACCAAGGCCGTGTTCTTGGACATAACAACTTTTGCCATTATTGTATAGTTTTAATCTACTGTAAAGAGATACTTTTTTATTTTTGTGAAATCATGGATTGTTCTTCAAAACAACACACCAGTGCGGCCTAGCTCGGTCATTCCAGACCTTGAGACAATATATAAAGATTTATAACTCAGAGACAACTGAATTAAATAAAATTCTTAAGAAAGCTAAACAAATTGCTTTTGATCAACATATTGTAAAGCTATTACATAATAAACTAAGTTATTCTGTTTCATTTCTCTATGTGCATTTTTTTTTATTGTACATTTGCATAAAAAGTGTTTTTTTATGTTTCCTAATTGTAACTAACATTTCAAACTCAACTACTACAAAATCGTAAGCTTTTTTTTGTGTCACAACAAATTTACTCGATATATAAACGACTGATGTATTTTGTTTAGTATTAAAATTATGGTGAGTTTGTAGCACTTTTGGAAATCGAAGAGGGGCAGTATAATAATAAAAGTGTAAAGAAAATAAAATATAAAAATATAAAAATATAAAAATATGAAATATATTAATATAAAAATATAAAAATATTAAAAAATTAAAAACTATAATAATATAAAAACATAAAAATATACAACTATAAAAATATAGAAATAAATCATCGTTGTGTTTGTGTTTATTCGGTCTGTTTGTATGAACATTGACTTTGGAATTTATCTCAAGCTAAATAAATCAAATAAATTATAAAAATAAATAAAAATATATAGAAATATGATATAATTATAAGTTTTATTTTGAAATTAAATAATTTTTAAATTAATTTTAATTAAAATTTTTTTTAATTTTAAACTAGTTTGTAGAATATTAAAAGAAATAATATTTAAATACAATATAATAAATCGTGAAGATATCCCGTACCTTAGTCATGGGGTTTAAAAGGAACGTTTTTTTTTAAGTTGTTTAACTTAATCTCCTTTCACTAGATTTACCTTAATTTGACGATCAGTTTATTAATGCATAATGCGATTTTTTTTAGTTCCTCAGATTAGCTGTTTGTTTTAGTGAAATATCTTTGCTCCAATGCATTTATTTATTGAACTTTTCAAAAATGCTAATATTCTACTGTGTCAAATCCTGTTTGGTTGACTCAGTTAGTTTTGCATTTGTTACTGTTGATCAACATCGGCGAACATATCTTTTAAATGATTGCAGTCGTTGTCCGCTATAAGCAGTCGCGGCACCCATTAAGGGTTGTTACGTTCTTCTACCCAAAAACAAACGTGCAATATGATTTCATGTATTTACGAGAGAGGTTTAAGACCACAGGCTTCTGGAATAGCTTGATTAATATTTGAATTAAACCGAAATGCTGTCTGACCAAGGAATGAAAGGTTGTAGTATTGGACGACGAATACATAAGTCATATACATGATTGTTTACGTGCGCTTTCCATCGCAATACGATCAGCCAAACTATAAATTACATACATTTATAGGAACCTCAAACAACAATTAAAATACATAATTTAAATATAGATTTCAATTTGATAACAAAAATAAAATAAATTAAGAAAATAAATAGAATAATAAAAATAAAAAAATAATTAAATGATATAGTGATATGCTTAAGATTGTGGATTTTGTGAATTTGTAATATTTTTTTTTTTTAAACATACAATTTGAATGAATTAAACAATATAATATGATTTAATTTAACAAATTAATTGTATATGTCTACAAAACTATTTACCTATGAGTATAGGTATACTCAAAGTAATTTGCACTTACTTATACCAACATATTGCTCTCTGTGAAATTTTTTCAGATTCAATACATTTTTATTGGTTCTAGCAAACTTTAACCCACCCACTCGATTTCCGAAATGTGTTTCTAATCTACTCACTGACTTACTCACTCACCGCAGCAACGTAATTTAAGCATAAGTCCCTTTCTCCCCCCACC
The DNA here is from genome assembly GCA_964034835.1 of Muscina levida. NCBI lineage: Eukaryota > Metazoa > Arthropoda > Insecta > Diptera > Muscidae > Muscina > Muscina levida. The sequence continues at coordinate 11,815,158 of OZ035884.1, forward strand.
AAACAACTCATCACCCACTTACAAATGTCACACGCACTTTTTTATAATTGTCATTTCATCACCACCAAGTCACCACATCACCAAGTCATAACCACGCCCAACCACTTGTCCACAAAAACCATCCACCCACACACGCAAATTCTGGTCCTTCGTCCTTTGTTAGGCGAAAGAGGGACCGAAATTAAGCGGAAAACAAAACACAGTCATGGTAATTTTTTTTGTCTCATACTCGTAATTTAACAATAATATTTTTGTTACAAAAAATAAAACAATTAATTTTAAATTTGAATTTTTTTTTTGTTTTATATTAGATTTAATTTTAAGTTTAATAAAATGTATTACTAGATTTGGACATGTATTAAAATATTGTTTTTATTTTCTTAAATTAATATTAATTAATATTTTATATTGTTGATGATGAGATATTTATAATTTTTTCTATCTTTTTCTCTTTTCCTAATCTTGTTTCCTATTGTTTTTTTTTTCTCTATTCCGTTTATTTTTGGTGTTTCTTGTCATGTCGCCTATGGCTGCTCTTATTTAGATGGCTCTACGCCCACTGGCAGCGGTGGCGGAAATTATCTGCATCGAAGACGACACAGTATACACATGAAAAGAAGCCCTTTGGGTAGCCCCGCGCACACGACGGGTTCGGGCGTTATTAAATTCGAGCCTGGCACGGGCATGGACGAGAACGAGGAGAACAAGTTTCAAGTGCCCGGCGGCGGCGGCGGCATGCATTCAGAGCTGGACGACGACGATGAGGAGGGCATGGAGAGCGAGCAACCTTGTGATTTGCGCTTGAGCAGCCAATTTAAATTAAACCTCGTTTCGATGGCCTTACATCAGGCAGCCGCGGCTGCGGCATCGGGTGATCAGAAGACGGCTGCCGTTATGGCGGCCGCCATGATGAGCGGCGGTACAGCAGGGACAACTGTGACCGGAGGACCTTCAGGTATGGCACCAGCTACTCAATTACAACACGCTGCCTTACAGACCATAGCCGCAGTAGCGACACAACAACAGCAACACCAGGTCCCGATGCACCACCCTGGGCATGCGGCCGCCCATCATACACTATTGAATTTTCCCCCTCACGCTGGAGTGGGTGCGACCTCAGTGGGTGCAGCTGCTTCTCCCCGCAGACGCTTTAGCAGTAGTAGCAGTGCGGGCGGCGGTGGAGTTAATGTAGCTTCAACTGCTGGGGTGGCCGTGTCGGGTGGCCCCTCAACGTCCACATCAACTGTCAATACTGGTGGCGGCGGTGTTGGTGGTCCTTCTACCTCAGCTATTGTGGCACCTCACACACCGTCCAGTACTGGCAGTGCGGGGACAGGAGGCGGCGGCGGCAGCAGTGGTCAGGGTGTTTCGGGGCCGGGTAGTGCGGGCGCTACTGGCGGCGCTGGTGGTTCAGGTGGTGCGGGTGGCAGCGGCGTCTCATGGGGCGGCGCCTACACCTGTGACCGTTGTGGTAATTCGTATGCCCGACCACATAGCCTTAATAGACACGTACGCTTCGAATGTGGCGTCGAGCCCAAATTTGAATGTCCCATTTGTCACAAGAAATCAAAGCATAAACATAATCTCGTGCTGCACATGCGCACCCATCAACATCGATGATATACTCGATGACAGCAACGGAAGAGAAAAAAGCAACAGCAGCAGCAACAACAAAAACAAAACCAGACATTAGCCTACAAATCCCAAGAAACAATAGCGACGTCATGTATACAGAGAGTAGTAACACTGAAAACCTAAAGAGAGTTAGAGAGGGAGAAAAGGAGGGAAACAAATTTAATATGAATAGTAAAAGAAACAGTTGAAATATTAAATCTAGGAGAGAGAGAGGAAGCGAACATTTGGAAAAGCAGGAAGAGAGCGTTAGCGCGAGACAGCCTTTTAGCAGGATGAGTTAAGAAACGTAGCGTTAAGGCACAATTGAGAGGAATGATGAGGACAGCGTTGTAACACACATGAGTGATATAAAAGTCCATGACTTCAAAATGCAAAAAGAAATAACCGAATTAAAACAATTTTGTTTTAACAAATTATATAAATGGAAAAATTGCATAAAATTAATATATTTTGAGGTAAACAAATTTAAATTTTCGAATTAAAAAATCTATTTTTTTCTTAATTAAAATATAAACTCAAAAAATCCTGAGACATTTATTAGAAGTTATGGTCATATTTTTCATTAAATATATATAATAAACATCCATATATGTCTAGACTTTTTTGAAAAATATGACCACATTTTGATGATTTTTTTTTAAATTTAATTTTTTAACTTTTTAAATTTGAGTTTTTAATTTAAAAATTTTGAATTTAAATTAAATAAATTAATTTAAAACTTTCATTAATAAATAGCCAAAAAATTAATTTATAATATATTAAATTAATTAAAAAAAATTATCAATTTTTAATATAATTATAAAATTTGTTTTGAAATTAGCTTATTTTTAAATTAATTTAAGTATTAATTAATTCATTAAATATTTTTTTTAATTTATTTAAATTGTTTTTTAATTTTTTAAATATTTAATTTTTTAATTAAATTAAAAATTAATTTAAATATAATTGAAAAACTTATTTAATAATTAAAAAAATATTTTCTTTTTTTTTAGTTTAAAAATTTAATTAACTAAAAAAATAATTATGTAATTAACTAAAAAATATTTTTTAGTAAATTTTTTTATCAACTCATTTAAAATACATAATTTAATTTATTATAAAAAAAATTTAATTTAATATTTTTTATAAAAATTTATTTATCAATTAATTACAAAAAGTAATTTTTTTATTAATTAATTAATTAATATAATAATTTTTAGTAAATTATTTAATAATTAATTAATAAATATATTTTAATTTAAAATATTAAATTATGTTTTTTTTAAATAATTGATAAAAAAAATTTAAATTTTTAAATTAAAAAAATTTAAAATTATTTTTTAATTAATTAATTTTTTTAAATTTTTTTAAAAAATTAATTAAATTTAAAACTAAAATTAAAAAATAAATTAGTTATTATTTTAATTAATTAAAATATTAAAAATTAATTTAAATATATTTTGAAAACTTATTTAATTAATTAAAAAAATATTTTTTTTAGTTTCAATATTTAATTAACTTCAAAGCTAATTATGTAATTAACTAAAAAATATTTTTTACTAAATTTTTTATCAATTAATTTAAAAAAAATAAATTTAATATTTTTTATAATAATTAATTAAATCAATTAAAAAAAACTAACTAATTATTTTTTTATTAATTAATTAATAAAAAATATTTTTAATTTATTTTTTATTATTTCTAATTAATTTTTTAATTAATTAATTAAATAAAAATGTTTTTAATTAATTTTTTTAATTAATTAATAAATATATTTAAATTAATAATATTAAATTATGTTTTTTTTAAATAATTGATAATAAATTTAAAATTATTTTTAAATTAATAAATTTTTTTTAATTAATTAATTAATAAAATATATTTTAAATTAATACATTTTTTAATTCAATTCAAAACTACAATTAAAAAATATTTTTTATTTATCTTATTTAAAAAAGTAAATAATTATTTTTTCATTTTAATTTTAATAAAAAATTAATTTTTTATTAATTAATTAAAAAATTAATCAATTTTTTGTATTAATTAATTAAAAAATTTTATTTTTATTTAATTTAATATGTATTCAAAATATATTTAAATTAATTTTGAATTAATTTGAAGTAATTTGATTTTTTAATTATTTAATACTTAAATTAAATTAGAATTAAGCTTTTTTTAAAATAAATTTTATAGTTATATAAAAAATTATTAATAATTATTAATTAATATATCCTAAATTGATTTTTTAGTTATTATTATTTAGTTAATTTATTTATTAAATAATACATTTTTTAAATAACTAAAAACTTTTCTAATTAATTTAAATTAAAGAAATATTTTTTAGTTTGTTAATTGAAATATTTTTTTTAGGTTATTTAAAAAATAATAATTTTTATAGAATTTAAAAATTAATTTTCCTTAAAATGACAATTATTTTTTAAATTTCAAGAAAATTAAAATATTATAAAATTATTAAAAAAATTATTTTTACTGAGATAACTTTTCAATAATTTAAAGAATTAATTTTTAAATTACAAAAAAACAAATTTAATTAAAAAAAATTATTTTTTTTTGTGTGATGGCCTCCCTTGCTATTCGTGTTGGTCGCTTCACTGATATATCCTCGTCATCCTTTTCAATTGTGTATGTTACAGTTTAAACTAAAATGTATGATAAAGATAAAAAATTATTTAGAACTAGCTAAAAAGTACATAGGAAGTTTCATAAGTTTCTAATTGAGAACTATTATCTTGTCAGAAATTAGAGCACAGAGAGGAGATGAGATGGACGGATCTACTGTTTCTAATTTTTATTCTACAGCACGATTGTGATTTATATTTTTAAAATTTTATATTTTGTTTTTTGTCACTAATGAATTCTAAATACTTTCTAAATTTTTAGTTTCTTAAAGAAATCTTAGATATTTTTAAATTATTTTTACAAAATTTCGACGGTACGACGTTCGATTGATTAATTGATTTTCAAGTGTGTGTGATTGAAAACTGCGTAGATTTTCTTGTGACAAATGTGTTAAAGGCAATGAAGAAGACAAAGAAATCGAAAGAGGAAAAACAATCCCACAGTGACGTGAGAGAAAACTCTTAAGAGAAAAGTTTGTTTTTGAAGAAAATCTTAAATAATAATACACAATAATAACTTCAATAATAATAACAACAACATAGAATGGAAATTCTTTAATTTCGTTTTTATTATTATAATTTTTGTTTTTCTTTTTTTCTTTTTTTCATATAAAGAAGAAAATTTTCTAAACCCGATGATCTCAATCTAATAAAACAAAGAAACAACAACAAAATACTATGCATTTTCCAAAAAAAAACGAAACAACAACAAAAAGAAAAAAGAAACAACAAATAATAATAATAAATATAATAAAACAAAACTATCACATTCTTAGAAAGCAAAAACAAAACTTAAAGCATAAATTTTCTTCTGAAAAAAACTTTTCTTCAAAAAATACAAAAAAAAAATAAAAGTAATAAAAAATAACGACGAAAATTTATCAAATTTGGGTTCGAAGCACATACGAATTATACAGATTCTTAGTTAACTTCTATAGTTTTTTTTATATAAATTATTCTTATTTTTTATATATATAAAAAACAAAATAATAATAATTGCAACAAAATGAAGTCAGCATTAGTTAAGTAAACAAACAAACAAAGAAAACAAAATGAATAATTTTTTAAGCAAACAGAAGAGAGAAAACAAAACAGATAAAAAAACCGACAAAACTACACTAAAAAACGAAACTAATTGTGAGCTAAATGTGCAATAATAAATTAATAATAATATTAAATATTTAATAAATAAAAAATTAGCACCAATTTTATATAAAATTTAAGAGCAACAACAAAAACTGCAACATTCAAACAACAACAACAACAAAACTTAAACTAATCATATAACACTAAAACTACTAGAATATTTCGCTTACCAACACTGATTAAGCAAGAACTAAGCACACACACACGCCCCCACCCCACCCTATAACAATAACGATAATAACATAAAAAAAGAATATGGCGAGAGAATTTTTACATTACATTAAAAATAGCAAACACTAAGTGTTAGTAAAGAAAACGGATGTTAGATAAAACCGCAAGCGAGAAAAATAGAGAGAGAAAGAAAGAGCAAGACGGAGAGAAAGGGTTAATATAGTTTGGAAAGCAAAAGAAAGCGAGAGAATCTAAATAATAGCAGAGTATAGATAAGACAAATTTTTTCTTAGATATCTCGTCTTTTTTTTGTACCACCAATGACCTAAAAGCTTTAGAAAAGCTTAATAATGGACAAAATGTTAAAGAGGCGTAAACGAGAGAAGGAGAGTGAGTGAGAGAAAATAAAAGCGAGACAAAAAGCTCAAAACTTGCAGATATAGTGATACAGATATAAGAGTAACAGTCATTTAGAAGGAGAGAAAAAGTGATATGAACCGACTCCATAAGGAGAACAATTGATCAAACGGGTGAGAGTATAGTAAATATAATAGCACTTTTTGAAATAGTCAGTTCGAAACAAAACTGTATTCATATTTAAATTGAGGAAATTGCCCGTAATAGCAAACACGAGTTGTCTTTTATCATGTTCGTGAACGAGTTTGAAATGTACTCTTTAATTTAAGGTACCACCTACTAGAGCACTGCACAAGATCTTTTAAAACGGTTTCAAACCTATTCTTCTTTTCAACACATACGTTTGTTTTGAGTTTGCGAAGAAGGTATGTGTACACGACAACGGTGTTGTTTCTGGTAATAAAACAAAACAAAAGCAAAAAAGGGCGTTACAGCGAAAGAGTGTGAGTTTTGATGAAAACGGTGTCTTGTAAAACAAATTCACCTTACGACAGTAAATGATTCAAAACATAATTTTTTTTTGTACTTTTAACATACACTATAGTACAATTTATTGTACCAAAGAGTTTTTGTATTATACTAAAAAGTACAATTTATTGTACTTTGTTGCTTGTACCGAAAATTACTTGATTGCACCAAATTGTACAATTAATTGCGCCACAAAGTATTTGCATTTTACCAAAATGTACAATTTATGGTACCAAAAAGTATAATTTAATAGTACTATTTACTGTACACCATCAGTTTATTGCACCAAAAATATACAATTTGTAGTACTAAATATTTGAATTTATTTAATGTGCCAAATATTCAATTTATGGTACCAATAAGTACAATTTATATTACCAAAAAGTACTTTACTGTTCCAAAAAATTCAATTTATGGTACCCAATAGTACATTTATTTTACTAAAAAAGAACAATTTATTGTACCAAAATGTAAAATTAATGCCACTTAACTGTACATTTAATTGTACCAAAAAGTACTTTTATTGTAATAAAAAGTACCATTTATTGTACCGAAAATTACATTTATTGTACCAAAAAGTACAATTAATTGTACCGAAAAGAACTGTTTATGGTGCCAAATAGTACTTTTGTTGTAATCGTAAAAGTACTTTAATGTGCTAAATATACAATCTATCGTACCAATAAACACAGTTTATTGTACTAAAAAGTACAATTCATTGCACCAAAAAGTACAATTTATTGTACCAAATAATAAAAAAAATATGGTACCAAAGAGTACAATCTATGATACCCAATATTTTATTTTACTAAAAAGTACATTTTATTGTACCATATATGCCTCTTAACAGTACAATTTATTGTACCAAAAAGTACTGTTTATGATACCAAATAGCACAATTTATGGTATCAAATAGTATAATTTATTGTACTTAAAAGTACAATTAATAGTACCACAATGTATAATTTATTGTTCCCAGAATACTTCTGTTGTACCAAAATGTAAAATTTATTGTTTAAAATTTTTTTATAGTAACAAAAAGTACAATTAAATTCTTCTAAAAAGTACTTTTACCGTACAATTTATTGTACCAAAGAGTACGTATATTGTACCAAACAGTACTTAAATTGTACCAAAATTTCCTTTTCTGTAATAAAAATAAAATCCCTGCAGTCATTTGTTGTCTCAGTAAAGCAAATACATTTGTGTAGAACTCTAGTACCCACATTACACTCACAAACGTTATAAAGAGAGAGCAAAACATAAGATTTACTCGTTCATGTTTAAACTATATGACATTTCGAAAAAAAGCACCCAACTAAGTCATATTATATAATGCCCCACCTACAACACGTATATTCCTTACAAAGAGCAAAACAACATTAAAATATAATATCTATATAAGAAGTCACTAAGAGAGATAAGGCTACGCACAGCAAGAGAGGGAGATCTCATTTCATGACCAAACAAATAACCGTGCAATCATTGCGCTCTATAGTGATAAACAGCAAGTGATAACCTTAATTGACATACATACCTAAGGTAACTGTGATAGTTTCAAGCTGTTGTTGTTTTTTTAGGTTTTGCCAAATCTCCCCTGAAGAAAACTCTCTATGAATACGAAAACTGTTAGTTCAAGAGAAACAAAAACATTCCGTCGTTTGTTTTAAGGGAGAGGTATTCCCATAAGCCAAAATAGCATAATATTAAGAAGTAAAAGAAGAAGAATAAAATGTAACGATCTAGTTTAAATGTGATATACATACATACAACAAGTACCTTTCCCTTGCAGAGACTTCTACAAAAACAACACAAAAAAATCCCATTACACCAAATAAGTATTTTTCGTTTGTTTCTTTTTTATAATGATCTCTAGAAATAAATCTAACTAACTTACATATATATTTTGCACAAGTCTTGCTCTTTGTGCGCAAATGTTAAAAAAAAAACAAACAAGGAAATACTAAGTTGTAGCGGAATTAAAGTAAAAGGATTAATTGTAAACAAATTTCTCATTCTTAATTTCTCGCTTCGTAATCACTATAATATTTCTGTGATGTGAAATTCTCCATAAACAAGATTTAACAGGTATTAAACAAAACACGTTGTTTCCTCTCACTATCCAAACAGAATAGGTTAAGAAGAGCAATGTAAAAGTCTCTTACATTATCGACATTGTAATGGCTAAATAACATAGGAGTACAGTTTTGTCTATTAGGAGATGTCACGATAATGACTAGTGTAGAGATTTCATAAAATAAAGAGCATTTAGAATTGATCTCAAATTAAAGTTAAAAGTTCAACCCTAAACAAAATACCCACACTGATAGGTTTCAAAATCAAGAGTAAGATTTATTTTCGCAATGAACATTTTTAAACACAGAGTAAAATGAAAATTTCAGATCAAAAGTGTTATGTGGATTGTATTTATTTTTTATTGAGATTCAATTTCAAAAACTCCGAAACAATTTAACAAAAACTAAGAAAAAACAAAACATTTCTATAATTTTTTTTTCTAAAACATGAAGCTTTAAAAATGTTTTTTTTGGTCTTAGCTTATTAGTTTGCTATATCCTATAACTTCTTATCAGGACACATTTTCAAAGTTTACTGTAATTTTTAGAGTTCTAAAAATTTGGTTCTTTTTTTACTTCACATTATGAAATATAAAAAGTTTTTCTTTGAAAATTTGAGAATTATTTTCAAAATTAAATAAAAAGATTTTTTTACTATAAAAAAATTTCTTAAAATTAATATAATTTTATTTTTACAGTTTCATTGATTTCTTTGACAAATATATAAAAAAAAAAACATTTTATTAAAAAAAAAATAATTTGTTTTTCATAATATTTTTTTTTATTTATTAAAATGTAAAAAACTATTTCATTTATGAAATCTCAAATATTTTCAAAATTCATAAAAAGATTTTTTTATTATAAAAAAAATTTATATTTTTTATAGATTTCAAAAATTAAATATTTTTTTTTACATTTTCAACAATACAAAACAAAAGAAATTTTAAAAAATATTCAAATAAATAAAAAATATTTTGAAAATAGAGTTTTTTTTTTGATAAAATTTATTTTTTGTTAGGAAAAAAAAACATTGTTTAATGGTAAAAAAAAATTATATTAAAAAACTAAGAAAATTTTTAGTTTTTTTATGATAAAAACCTTTAAAAACAATTGGTTTCAAATTAATATATATTTGTTACAGTTTCCTAAATTTCTATATTTTTTTTCAAAATATTTTTTTTATTAAATATTTTTCTCAAATTTGAGAATTATTTTTAAAATTCATAAATATATTTTTTATATTATAAAAAAAATTTATATTTTTTTTATAGATTTCATAAATTAAAAAATTTGTTTACATCGTAATAAATAAAAAAATATTTTGAAAAAAAAATAATTTATTTTGATAAAATTTATTTTTTTATAGATTTTTTTATAATAGACTAGTGGGCCCGGCAATGCTTCGCTATTGCATTTTAACTTGTAATATATTTCACGTTTAGGTCTACAAAGTACTTTGAAAACGGTACTTAAGCTCGGCAATAATATGTTGAGTTTATTTACTTATGTAACTTATTTAAAGTAACTCCTTAAGTTTTTTCTGTATGTAGGGCGAAAAACCACTTCTTCCACAAATCGGAAACAAACATTCCTCTAAAGATCAAAATTATTTATTTTGATCCGTAGTAGCGTGAACCATCTGTATAGAACTATCTCTTTGGTCATTAAAAAACATTTTTGTTATGCCTTCCCCTATTAACCGAAAATGAAAATTCCGTTTGAAGCTTCATGCCTTTAGTCATAAAAACTTCTTTTGTCATGTCTTCTTCTCACACGGATCAAGAATAATTCGGAATACTATTTTTGTATTGAACTCGTATTACCATATTTTGACATAATTCGGTCACCAACGTTTGGAACCATTTCTCCTTCAAATAATGTGCAATGACATGATAAATAAAAAAAATCAATTCATCGTCCACTGGCTCTAGTTCATCTACCAGTTGGATTTTATATGAATGTAGGTTAATATCTTTCCTCAGAATTTGCAGAGACCGAGTCGCTGAGAAAGACGTCGGCTCGATAAATTCGAGTCCCCTGTCACACTATCGTCAACAGCGTCGATGGCTTCTATTAGCTGCTCAGATGGATCATTATATGCACCCTCAACTTCACAAAGGGCTCCATAAGTTTGGCGAACAGAACGTGCATTTTGAAAATAAATTTGCAAGATTTGTAAACGTTGTTCTGGTTTAGTTTTTACATGGTGATTTTGCAATGTATACTAAAAGAAAGTCTATAACACTAAACTTAAAATCTCTATCTGAAATCTTCATGCTTCCCAACGCGAGCTAGGAAATGATCTTAGACACAAAGTTTATTGGTGAAATTTTCTTAAAATTCATCGTAGATTCCGATTTTGATTACGATTCTTGCGAATAAAATAATTAGTCCACCTTACTGTTCATATCTCTAGGCGAACAGCAATATACTGTGAAATTTGGACAGTTTTAACCAATTGTTTTAAAAAGGGTGTGGAACAGTCCATTTCCACCATTACTGTAATTCATACTGCAACAACAACTTATGTAACAAATCTCATCTTCATACCTCTGATAGTTCATGAGATATAGCCCTTTAATTTTCAAGTTGAATGGGCGGTGTCACGTCCCTTCATCCAATCACAACCAAATATAGCCACTGACTGTCAACAGGTCAACAGTACCACTTTCTAAAATGTTCGTATCAATCGGTCTATTAGAAAAGCCGTCAGAGCGATTTTTGAAAAGGGGGCGTGGCACCGCTCACTTCGATCCTGGCTGTAATTAGTACTTCCCCAACAACATATATACCAAATCTCATTTTCATACCTCTGATAGTTCATGAAATATAGCCTTTTTAATTTTCAAGTTGTATGGGCGGTGCCACGCCCCTTTATCCAATAACAACCAAATGTAGTCAGGAGCTATCTAGAGGTCAACAGTACCTCATGGTAAAATTTTTGTATCAATCGGTCTATTAGAAAAGCCGTCTGAGCGATATTTGAAAAAAGGGGCGTGGCGCCGCCCACTTTTTGAAAAAATAAAACCTTTTAAACCATCCGGAAGCTATAGCGAACAAAACAAAAAAAAAATTTTGAAAATCGGTCCAGCCGTTTTTGAGTTTTAGCGAGACAACTGCACAGCAATTCATTTTTATATATAAGATAACAAAATAGAAATATATGTTTTTTATAAAAAAAATATATAAAAAAGCTGAATTTTAAAAAATGTTTTTGTCATAAAAAAAATATTTTTTATAATAATATTAAAAACCAACATTTTATGTAAAATTTACGAATTATTTTCAATTTAACATAGAAAGAGTTTTTGATTATAAAAAATAAATTAAGATATATGTACAAATTAAAATATTTATATTTTTTATAGTTTCATAAATGTCTTTGACAAATCTATAAAAAAATATATGCTATTAAAAAAAAATTTTTTTCTTAAAGATAATATTTTTTTATTTATTAAAATGAAAAAAAAAAATATTTTATTTATGAAATCTCAAATTCGAGAATTATTTTCAAAATTCATAAAAACATTTTTTTTTATAAAAAAAAATATTTATAATTTTTTTATAGATTTCATAAAAAAAAATTTTTTTTACAGTTTAATAAATTTCATATAAATAATTTTTTTTTTTAATAATATATACTATTTCATAGAATTGTCAAGAAAATTTATAACACATTAAAAAATATAAATATATTAATTTTAACAAATATATAACTTTTTTTATTAAATATACACTTATATGGCTGAAGTGCAGAAAACGGGGCGTATCGCCGATTGAAAAAAAAAAAATATACCATTCTCTTCGATTTGGTCCCCAAAACTCGGAATGGCGGGTCAAAGTTGGCCCTTTTCGGTTCTATGATCTGAGTCCCATATATAAAGTATCAGCTATTTTAACTTATATTAAAGAGTTCATTGCGAAATATCTCTACTCTATGTACCCATAACAAAATTAATAGTTTAACAAAAGTATTTTTAAACAAAATTTGTTCATAAACATATATAAAATCCACCACAAAATTGTCATAATTTACAATTGTGCGTTTTATATTTATCGACAAAAATTTTAATGATCCAAATTAATTGACCATTCAAATTGTTTGCTACACTGGCGCCATAAGCTGTTAAATAAAATATATATCCCATCACTCGCTTTCTCTCTTGCCGTACGTCTGCCGCTCTCTCTCTCGCTACTGCGGTAAAAACTAGGAGTATATACATATATATAAGAAAAATGTGAAACACAATGTGATAGCAATGTGAAATTTTGAACTTTTGAAACGAAAATTGCTAAGGATTTTGTAAGCTTTGTTTAATTTTTTTTTAACGAAAACCTTTTTTGTTTTTTTTTTTTGTGATTTTTGTGTATAACACTTTAAAAATAGTTTAACTAGTCAACAAATGACAAAGAGGAGGAGAAAAGAATAACGAGAAGATACCATAAGGAATTAGTAAAAGTCAGAGAATGAGGTGTAGGTAAAAAAAGGACGATAATATTATATACATATATATGAAAAATAAAACAAAATAAGAAATAACTTAAATAATAAGAAAAAGAGAAAACTCTAATAAAAAAGTGTTTAGAAAAATATATTTTGTTGAAAATGGACTATGAGAAAAAAAAAACAAAAACAAACGCGATAATATTTACAACCTTTAAAGGCCCGCCAGCCCAAACCCAAAAAAAAATAAATAATAACAAAAAACACACACGCAGACCAAACACAATTGAAAGAAAAATATGAAAACGCGATATATATATACATCTATAGATATTTACACAAATCACACTTTTTAAACAACAAAACAAAACAAAAAAGCAAAAGCGAACATTAAATTAAATTTAAATAAAAAAATCTTGCATTTAGCTTTGCGTATAACAACAAAAGAATTTAAAATGCACTTAACTATCAACAAGAGAACAGAACAAGTTTTTGTTTTATTATTTTTCTTTCAATTATATTTATATACCTACAACAAACAAAATAAAAAAATTAAAAACAATAACAGCCGTCCCTAAAAAGAATATTTAAATCGCTTTACAAAGCAGTATAAAAAAAAAATAAATAAAATTAAAAAAAAAAATAAAACAAAAATAACAGCTACAACATAATATTTGGTAACGCGTCGTGTCTTTGCAAAGCTTTTGTTTAATACATAACAATATAATAACGATTATTATAAAAACCCAAAAAAAAACCAATATAACTTACACAGTTTACTTTTATAAATAATCAAAACAAAAACATCTTTTTCAATTAGTAATTTTTTTTACACTTTGCGATCTCTTTTAACGTTTTATTCGTAATAATTATAGAAAACAAGAAATTTTTATTTTTTAATTCTTATTCTTATATGTATATAAAGATATGCAACATACATATGTATATTTTTGCGTTATTTTTAAAAGCTTTTCTAGTTTATATTGTTTAATTTTTAAATTTTGAATTATCTTTTAATTTTTTGTTATACTTATGAATGCGAACTGCTATTATTTTTCTTTATGTGTTAATTAATTTCTAATTTAATAGTTTTGTGCTTCATTCCACCAAAAAAATTGAAAAGCAATTATTCGTGTATTCAAAAAGTGTATTCGAAAATTTAATTTCATTAGGCGAATATTTTTTTTAGTTTTACTGGGAAATGGGCGATTAAATAAAAGACTACGACAAAAATAATAAATAAAAAAAATAATTAATAATTTAATACATAAATTATTAATTAATTTCCCATTTTGAGCCAATTTTTTTTATTGCGGCCTTGATATTTCAAATTTTGGAGGTGACCTAAAAATAACTTTTTTTACTCACTTTTATTTTATAAAAATAAAAAGAATAATAATAAAAAAAAGAATAGTAATAAAAAAATATATATAGATATTTCACACCATGAAGGTAAAAATTTAATCATTAGTTTAATTCATAACCAAATTTTATTACCCAATATTTTTTTACGTTACGGCTTTGATATCTCAAATTTTGCAGGTGACCCAAACTTTTATCCAAATTTAATTTCACTTTGTTTTTTGATATTCAACCAATGTTTTGCCATGAATTATAAAGGGTTCATACTGTTTACTTAATGGGTTTTAAACACTTTTAATCGCCCATTTCTTTTAGTTTGCGAGTCAATCAAAATACCAAAAGTATCGAGAAAAGTTTTGAACCAAATAAATATAAATATGTTTTGTTGCACTACATTTAAGTAGTTGGAGAATTGTTAATTTGACTATTTTTTTTACCTGTATAGTTTTTCCATTCGCTAAGATATTTTCTCAAGAAGTTGCTTACTTTACACATTGTTGTGCAGTTATTGTCCGATAGGTGGCGCATGAGGCGTTTCATTAGATATAGGTGTGTAATGCTTTTAAGCCAACTGTTTCTGCAATATCAAAATTATATGACAAATCGCGGAGTATTTCAGTGGAAATTTTGCTCTTATTCATTTCAAATTGTCTTGGATACTTATTTTTATATAGAGTAGCAATCTATGTGTATAAGGAAAGTGTGTCTGCCATATTTTTTTTGTTTTTTTTTTTGATAACAAATATATTCCGAAGTGATTTTCTGTTGAAAATTCCTGCCCTCTTATTCAACATAAATAGAATCACTTCGAAATTGTCTTGGAAGCTGATTTTTCTATTGAGAATACATTCACACAAGGAAAGTGTCTTTCTGACACATTAATTTTTGTAGGTGACAAATACAAAAAACCTGTGGCCCCTTTCTGTACAAAACATGTCGGCCAAAGTCACTTTGTGTCTTATGTTAGGTTACTCTATAAAAAAATTTTCGTAATTTTTCTAGTATTTTTCGATTTTACAATGGAATTAAACTAGCTCTGGTCAAGATATTGAAAAATTCTTCTTCTTATTGAAATATTTTACTTTATTTCAATATAGGTTTGGATTCAAAAATGTGATTTTTTTCATCCAAAAATAGGCCTGACGCTGAAGATTGCAGTTTCGCCCAACATTTGGGTTCTCTACCAATATTAATTTTGATAATAAAGTTTTATTAATCGTATTATTTGTTATGATGACTTGGCATCAGTAACTGAAAATAAACTATTGTTTTATACATACAATGCCGAAATAAAATGACTGCCATAGGCCGTCAACATCGACCCGCACAAATTGGAAAATCATCTTTTTAAAAACTTATTTATGTAAAGTGTTTCTTATGCAGTTTTATTTGTGAAAACCTATATGAGAAAAGTTTGCTCAGATAGTTTCGTTTCGATTTTCTGTTTAAAAGATTTCTGTACGAAAATTGGTTTTCCACGCCAGTTTTCTATTGGCTTTTGTCTCAAAACTTCTTTCTTCATGAAAAGTATTTTAAAAAATCAAATTTTTTATATGAAAAATATTTATTTTTTTAATGAAATTTTCTAAAAATTTCTTTTAATGGTTTTCAAATTGGAAATTATTTTTACGACAGTTTTCTGAGTGAATATATTGTGTTGTGTATGGCAATTCCAAGACTATTTTCTCTATAAAGTTTTTTTTCTTTCAATAGTTGCTTCCCCATAAAAACCTAGTTTCAATCCAATTTTCTCTAACACTATTTTCGAAAATTTGTTCAAAAACATTTCTATATATAAATTTTTTCTAATTGTCTTCTATAATTTTTCTGTATGGAAATTGTTTTTTTCACGACATATGTCTGATTGGGATAGGTTGTGTCCCGTATGAAAATTAGCTTCCCATATAGTTTCTCTTTTTTCAATATGTAATTGTTTTCCCATACAAAAGGTTCAAATTTCTCTATGAAAAATGTATTCGAAATCTTATATATGAAATTCTAAAAATCTTCTCGCTCTACAAAATATGTTAAGACAAAGTTTTCTGTATTAGCATTTTTTTTTTTTCCAAATTTTCTTCTAATAGGTTCTCTATGAATATTAGTTTCCATGACAATTTTCTCTATAAAACGGTTTTTTTTTAATATGCCAAATTTCTCTACCACAAAATTTTTTTAAAAAAGTTCAAGGGTATTACAATTATTATGATAGATGGCACCTGTAGGATTTTAATAAATATCATTTACTTTTTGTTCAATTATATTATTGACTCTTAGAGAATAACATAAGTGAAATTTTATTAACACTTTTTTATGAATTGCAATTGCAGAAGATGACGGTTATTTTGTCATTTATACGTTATTTTCTTTATAATATCCATTCGAGACGTGTCTGTGCGTTCCTTATAAAATACTACAGCGTACATCTGATTGCTTAGAATTACTGAAAATTTATATGTATATGTGCAGGCGAAGGTTTTATAGATTAATATATAGAAACTGGACGAAACATGACCCGGATGCCGTGTATAAGAAGGGGTTGTAACTATTATGAATAGTTGCCTCCAAGACAATTTGCCTTCGATTAATTTTTCCCAAAATGGTTTACGTTTTGCAACAAAACATATTAATATTTTTGTTTAAAATCTCAAAATTTTTTTCACCAAAATTTAATAAAAATATAATTTATAATTTATCAAAACAAAAAAAAATCATCATAACATTGGAATGTGATAGAAAACAAAATATTAGATACAACTTAATAAAGTCCTCATAAAACAAAAAAAAAACAACAAAATTAAATATTAACTATAAATAATAATAACAACAACAAAATTAACAATAATAAAAAATACTAATAAAATAAAAACAAAACACAAAATTTCTAATAATAAATCAATTAAGTTTTGAAACCAAGAATTTAATATAACTGCTTAAGAAAGAAAAAAAACAAAACCTTTGATAATACAAACCCCAGCAAAATAATAATAAATTAATAATACTACTACAACAACAACAACAATGCCACGGAACCAAGTAAATTAAGTAAAAATAAACACCGAGATAATTTCCGTTATTTCTAAATTTGTTTTTATTTTCTATTTAGTTTTTTTTATTATTGTTATTTTCTCTTAACTATAATTTCTATGTACTATATACACGTATATAATATACTATTATTAAATTACAAACACGTAACTAATCATTTATCTATAAAGAAATATTTTTTTTTTTATATATAAAAAGAAAACAAACAAAAAATCCGACGATTTTGTGCTGTGAAATCTAAAGAAATGTGATAGAATTTTTTTTCTTTTTGAACATTTTGTTTAACAAAATGTAAAAAAAAATCGTTAAAAACAAACAAATGGCGCAAAATTGATTTATAATTTCTACAAAAAAATAAAAAATTTTTAAGTTTTGTCTTTGGATTTTTTTTTGAATAATTTCCGATTTTGTTTTGATAGCATTATAATTTTTATTATGTCATAGAGGGAATGAAAAAAATATTATAAATAAATAGAAATATGTCAAAAAGGAAATATTTTTCTTTCAAAAATTTTTTTTTTTTTATTTTAATATTTTTTTTAAATTAAAATATTTTTTTAACATTTTAAAATATTTTTTTTTTCAATAAAATAAATTAAAATATTTTTGTATTATTTTTGAAAAAAATTAAATTTTTTTTTAATTAAATATTTTTAAAATAAAAAATTATTTTAATTTCAAATATTTCTACGTTTAAATGTATTTTTTTTTTGTTAAAAAAAAAATCAAATGTTAAAAAATGGCTCCATTGGCAGAAAAAATGTTGATGACAATCGATTATAAAATAATTTTCCCTTACACTTATTTTTTTCGCTTATGAATTCCGCCCCCTTCATAATATCAAAAATGTTAAAAGTAACTAAAATTTAACGGAAATTTTTCCTAAAATGAGATAACCACAAATAGGTGCGGAAGTGGGAAAGTAATCAGTTTGAAAGGACATGAAAATTTTTTAGCAAACATTACAAAAAATGTTTCCAAATATAATTTTTAGCAATGTGATTTCCAATTAAGGGGCAATATGATTGCCTTATATGACAAGTAGTTGTATTCTCATAGCTCTATGGTGTATAACAAATCACTACCTATAAATTAATTTAATCGAGTTGCTTAATTCGTATCAGGTTGGCCCAATCTTATGTGGTACTTAGAGAAAAATCTAGTAATATTCTTTATAGTTTCCAATAGAGACGAGTTTGTGTGTTCTGTAAAAAATACTACAGCGTTCATGTGACGGCAAGGATTTACTGAAATTTTGTATGCTAATGTGCATGCAAAGGTTTCTTCATATTAACATATTGAAACATTCGAAGAAACGTGACCTGCAAGTCGTCTCAAAGTAGGAGATGTACTATATTATTGTATGTGAATTCCGCATACCATCTATCTAATTGCAATGTAACTTGGACGAGTTATTTCTTAAGTGTTTATGATAGCTTCAAGGGTATTTCAATTATTTTGCTAGATGACACCTGTTGGATTTCAAACAATATTATTTACTTTTGGTTCAATGATATTATTAACGCTTAGAGAATAAAATAAGTGAAATTTTATTTACACTTTTTTTTAAGAATTGCAATTGCAAGGAGATGACGTTTATTTTGTCATTCATTAGTAATCTTCTTTATAATTTCGAATCGAGACGTATCTGTGTTCCACATAGAATACTACTGCGTTCATCTGATCGCTAAGAGTTACTGAAATTTTGTTTGTCTATGGGCAGACAAAGGTTTCTCCATATTAACACACAGAAACATATAACGAAACATGACCCGGATGCAGTATCTAAGAAGGAGTTGTAACTATTAAACAAAAATTAAATTTTTGTCTGTGTGTTTCCCATAAACTTCTATACTATCTAACTAGATGGCGCGTCAAAAATTCCAATAAAAATCAGGACCTTTTGACCAATGTTCTGTTGCGGTTAGAGGAAAAATAAGTGTGATTATATTTACACAATTTCTACACAATTTCATTTACCGTAAAAAACATACCTATTATTTTTTTAATAATTTTCATACGTGACATGTCTGTGTGTTCTTTATAAAATACTACAGTGTCACTTGAAGGATAAGAGTTATTGCAATTTTTTATGTCTATGTGTCACCGAAGGTTTGTCTATATTAACATTAAGGAACATTTGACGGATACGTGGCCCGGAAGTATTATTTTAAAAGGTAATAATTATACCAAAATAAAATGTTTATCTGCGTGTTCCGCATAAACTTCCAAACCGCTTAACTATTTGCAATGTAACTTCGACAAGTTATTTCTTAAGTGTTTATGATAGTTTCAATGGGTAGTACAATTATTATGCTATAGATGGCGCCTGAAAAAAAATTCAATAAATATCAGTTAATATTATGATATCAACTTCTCCAAAACATTAACATTGTAGCAAGTTATGCTTATGGAAAATAGTACATTTTATGTACGATATGTGGCTTATGAACTATAAGCGGAGCTAATGCCAACATATAACATAAAGAAATTTTTGTATTTTAATTTTCCAACAATTACTTTCAAAATTCTATATTTAAAAACGATAATATCCCCGACTGACAATCAACCAGACAACTGAGAAGAGAATTTGATACAAATTACAACCAACACCAAGAAACCTGTACCTGAAGTAAATTTCCACAAGAGACCTTATAACAAAACAAAAACTTGTATATATGTATCGCATATAGGGCCAGATATAGCGACAACGTTACCTTAACCAGTTGTGATTACAATCATTTTCCCCTTAAGTAGCAAGTGGACATTATTAAAAAAAAATTAATTAAATTCCAAAATCGGCACTATGATACCAAAGTCGAATGAAGCAAAAGCCTAACATACTATACCAAATAAGCAGACTTAAGCAATATATAAACTGCCAGAACGTTGATCGTTGAGATGACCTCTGTTGGCATTATGACACACAAGGTTTTATGCAAGAAACATTTTCTTGGCCTTTGGTAATACATTTTCAAAGTCAAAAGCACATGCAATATATAGAAGATTATGTGGAACATACTTAAATTTTTCATTCTTGCTAATTTTCCTAGATTTATTAATGATCTCTTTTTCGTGAAAAAATTTCTAAAAATCTGCAAAATCGCAACAATATGAACTCTAATCCCTAATCTCTGAATTGCTTTAAATTGGTTTTAAAAATTATTTTCGCACCACCCCTCGTACATTAGTTTTTTTATGGTGAAAACCTCTTCATGAACTTTGTTAATACATTTCTTAAGTTGGAATGCATTTAGACGAATAGTATAGAAGTTATTGCGGAACAAACAGACATACATACACAGCAAAATGTGTGAACGATTAATTTTTGCGGAAATTTTGAAATGTTTGACCGGAATATTGTGACGCATGAGGTAACAAATAAATGGCGAAATTTTAATGAAGATCGGACAACTATTTTCCGTGCCTCAAAGAGGTCAAAGGTCAGGTTTTTAGTAAATTCTATGTCTTTACCACTATTCGATTAAGGAAGCGGTGGTACTATTTTGCCTCTTCCCAAAAATAAAAATTTCGAAAAATTGCTTTGTGTCGCTGAACTACTGCCTAAGACAAATATTTGCCCCAATTTTCGCGGCATTTGTATCACACAAATTTTTTAAAAAAATAATAATTTACCCCATTTTTAACGACTCCATTTATAGCCATTGGCAAAATAACCAGTTTTATCCTTTTCTCGGGATTTTTAACCTCACCTACGTCACAGAAGGACCCACATGCCAAATTTCAAGTTTACAGCCTTAGCCGTTTGGACTTAAGAGTGATCAGTCAGTCATATGGTACAAATTGTAAATATTAATGTGACCGATATAACGTTTCCTTTAAAACGGCCGTAGCACCGCCCATTTCCCAGCCTAATCCTCCTTGTATCTAAAATATGTGGAAAATTTCATTTTCACACCTTTAATGGATCGTGAGATATGAGCGATTAAAATTTTGGTGTGTGGTTCCATGTCCCTATTTATGTTTTCATGTAGCCTATGATATACACCATGATAAAAGGTACATCCAGGCCAAATTTCAAGCTTCTAACCTTAGTCGATTCGACTGTGAAGTGGTCAGTCTGCGTGACTGAGCCTTTTATATATATAGATTTGACCTTTAACCTCTTTGGGGCACGGCTTAAAGTTGTCAGTTTTTGCTCAACATTTTGACCATAGCCATTTTAAAACAGCAGATACAATATTCCGCTTGTGCATTATTCCAATGTTGCATTTTCTCACTTCCCTAGAACTATTCGAGGCATTCCATAGTCTCGCGATGCCGGCCTTGATCATATTAGTCACACAGAAAATTCACAAGTACTCCAAAGTTTTGTCTGATTCAAAACAGTCAGTCTCTGCTTGAGTGTTATGACAGCAATACCACACACGTTTGTTTCACATTCAAATCTAAAACACACACAAGCATGGACAGTGAAACAATGTTTAACGTTTGTTGGGAGAGTATAAGAGCACGATTTTTGTCTGAGTACAACATTTGCTGTTGTAGACCAATAAATAAGTGGGTTGTTGACTATTTCTTCGTATACACGTGAGGAACTTTAGTGTTTGAAATTTCAATTTAGAAACTGATAACCACTTTTTTTTAAATCTTAAAACTTTTTCTGAATTTTTGTTAAACAACTCCTGAAAACCAATAAAATATTTCGTCAATTTCATATCCCCAAAACTGATAGATAACTTTTATAGCCCTTTAAATTCCGCACAGGTTTCTCATTTAAAGGAAATTGAGAGAAAGAGAAAACAAAAAACAAAACATTTTTTTTTTAAATTATAAAACAAAACAAAAAACACTTACAAGAACGGCTTTGTTGTGATTTAATCTAATTAAAAATACTATTATTATACTATTTTATTAATAATATTCGTTAACTTATTATTATTGGCTTTTTTCGTTTGTTTATTTTTACCAATTTTTTTTACTACGATTACTATTATGATGAATATTATATTACTTTAACTATTATTAGAATTATATAAATGAAATTTTATTTGAAAAATGAAAAAAATTCAAAACAAAATACCTAAAACTACAAATAAATTGAATTTCGGTCAGTATTCGCAAAAAAGATATAAATTAAAATTTTTACAAATTAACAAAAATCTAATTGATTTTTAATAATTTCTTCCCCCCTCTTCTAATTTCATTATGTTTCTTTTTTATATTGTTTAGTTGTTTTCGCTTTATTACTTTAATTGTTTTTTTTTTGTTGGTATAGTCTATATGATGATATACACATACATATATTTTTTATAGAATTGGTATACCACACACGCATATATTTAATAACTATTAATTTGTTTCTTTTACATTTTAATTTGTTTATCTTCTACGGATGTATATACAACTACATATACAATACATATATATACATATAATTATTTTTTTAATATCTAATGTATCTGTGCAATTTCTTCGCTAGTCAGACACAAACAACAAATTGCATGTGAATTATTAATTTTATTTTGTAATAATTAATTTTTATTTTATTTTACTTATTTTTTTTTGTTATTTGTAAATATAACGCATAAATCTAATGTGAATATTATATTTGTTTATAGAATTATTAATTTTTAATTATAAATATAACTATTATTATTATTAATATTAATTCTTATGTATAAACAACAAAAACAACATCGTATGTATATTATTTTCTATACATTTCTATTAAGTATAACAGTTAACAGTTTATTTTTTTCGTTGTTTTGTTGCTAATATCTTAATACCGAAACTTTAGAATTTTATTACAACACTAAACGAAAAAATACAATATTCACATACACAAAAACACACAATAGCAAATAGAAAAAAAGCAAAACTTTAAAGTTTTTCTTTTACAATTTAGTTTTTTTAATGAATTAATTAATAATTTTTCACTTAAGGTTGTGGTTTTATAGTTTAATCATATATTTTTTACTACTACTACTATTTCTACACATATTTATGTCTTTTGTACTATATCTATTGCTTTGTATCACATTAATTTTCAGTTATCTCTAGATTTCCAAACGACAAAAAAATCGATTTATTGAGGACTCGTTAATGAAAAATATGATTTTTCTTAAAGGTTTCAACTGAGGCGTGAAAAAGCTTCTTTAGTTTTCAGGTGTAATTTTCGCAAGAGCTGGGATTTAAAATCTAAGTTTTTTTGAAAGCTTTCCTCTTCTTTAACAAAAGCTTTTTGTGGCATTTAAATGTATGTTTAAAAAGCTTTTAATTGTACAACCTAAATGTCAATTATATTTTCTTACATATTAATTTCTATGCAGAATTTTTATAATAAAAATATCAGCAATATTTCCCAAAAATTCGTATAAATTCCCCCAAAGGATTTAACTATATTAAAAAGGTTGAAAGGTGTAAAAGCTTTATACCGAAACTTGCATAACTTCTCTGCGTAATAGTAAAACTTATGTTGATGGACTTCCAAAAAATGTTTATGGCTGATGCCAAATTTTTTGAAATTAATCTCGAAAAAGCATTAACAATTTTCTCAAAAACGGTTTTAGTAGTCAAATCCAAAAAAAAAACTTTATTACCGGATTTTTTTTTTAATTTTCCGAAAAAGCTTTTAATTTTCAAAATCTACAAAAATCTGTAATTCCGGAAAATTTTCGTAAATTTCCAAAAAAAAAGGTTTTAATTGTCAAACCTAAATAACTATTTCCGGAAAATTTTCGTAAATTTCAGAAAAAAGTTCTTCCAAAGCTTTAAACTGAAGCTTGAATATTAAGTGCAATTGATAAGAGCTTTTTTAAAAGCCTAACTCTTGCAAAAACACAGTTAAATAATATTTAAAGCTTTTGGGGCCTTTTGTAGTTCCATATCTCTAAAAACTTGTTTAAAAGCATACGCCATAATGTGTCCCAATGGCCTGTTGCAATTAATGCCTTTAACAAACCAGTTCTTCAAATACCGAAAGCTCTTTTCTTAAACTTTAAGCAATCTTAGCCTTCTATAAACTTATGTGCTAAATTGTTTAGTTAATAGATTGTGTTTACGTGTTTACAACAAAATTCGAAAGCTTTTTAAGAGCTTTTTTTAAGTTCCATATTTTTCAAAAGCTTTTTTTAAGCATATGAAGCTCCTTCTTTGTAAAGATTTTAAAATATCTATTCTACAATGCATATTCAGCATTGGTTTATCAACAAATCGAAAGCTATTGAGAGCTTTCCTCAATTTAATTTTTAAATAAAAGCCCTTTCTTTTAAACTTATGTTAAATTATACAATAGTTTCGGCATAGTGTGCTAGTTGGTCTGTAGAAGAAAACGTATCGTAAATACCAGTTTATACCTATTCATTCATTCTTTAAAAAAAATTAAAAGCTTTTTTGAAGTCCACTACATAAGTGCTTATGAAACCTAAACGCAGTCAACGTTAAGAAGAAAAAAAATAACCTTAATAGCTTTATACCAAAGCTTTTGTAAATTTTCAATAGCCTTTCAAAAGCTTAACTGTTATTTTTTTTGGTGTAAATCTATTACGCTGCATTGGCATGTTCCTTACCTTAGCATGTCTAACTATAAGCTATTTTACGACTTTTAAGCCTTTTTACGGCTTTGAAGAACCACGGAAATTCGGTAATTATCAAAATGTATTGTTAATTATCGTAAAAGGATTCTACTATTAGAAGTGACGATTTCAAAACTTATCAAAAGCGTAATCGCAAATTTTTGTAATAAATCTTAACGAAATATATTTTAAGAAAAATTCATACAGTTTTTCGCGTCACTTTTATACATTGATTGGTAGAAAAAGCTTATTTTAGTCTTGAGACTACACCATGTAAATCCTAGAAAGTTATGTCACAATGGGCTTTTATGTCAATAGCGAAAAAGAATTTGATCATTTTTTTAATCCTCTCTTCTGTCTCTTAATTTTCGATTTTTTTGTTCGTTGGAAATCTGTAGTAATTTACACTATATTTCTTAACTTCTTTAGCAACATTTATATATAAATACACTTATTTATATTACTAAGTAGTTAGAATTCATTAGCAGGGATTTTTATTTCATTTATTTTTCTCTACGTTTTCTATTTTCCTCAATAATTCTCTATGAATAAAAAGTAATTTCTTTAAGTTTTATATCGAAAATAAAAACAACTAACGATTACTTTTCTATAAACAAAAATAATTTAATGCTTTATATTTAAAATTAACTGCAAATTAAAACACAAAATAAGCATAGTAAAAATCGGTTAATATAATACAACAACAACACATACAACCACACCCACAAAAATAAATATAAAATATTTTTTTTTAATATTAATATATAATAAATATAAAACAAAAAGAGCTGTGAAAAATAAAACCTATATACAACATTTAACAACAACAAGAAAAAAATATAATAAAAATAAATACCGTCATTACACAACAAAATAGTGAAAATATTTAAAACGAAACAAAATAAAATGAAACATAAAAAAACCAACAAGTTGATGTGATTATTTTTTGTGATTTGAAACATAAAACAAATTGTTAAACATACAAAGTAAAGTAAACAAAAAAACAAATGCAACATTTAATGTGAAAAACAAACAACAACATTTCAGAACACAAATTATCATAATTAAAAGTAGAAAACAATGAAACATTTTTAGGCTATAAAATAAATAGTTTTTTTTTTGTTTAAAAAGAGATGTTATGCCTTAAAAATAGGTTAATTGTGCAAACTGAATACATTTTATTAGTTGAGAATTATGGTAATATTGTTTAAATTTATAAACGTTACAGGAGACTAAGGTTTAAATGATCTAAAGAAAGCAAATGGCCAAAATAGTCTAACAAAAGAAATATTGAAAGAAATTCATGTTATAGCAAAAAATATTAACTGATGTAAATCTTAAAAAAATTTGATGTTTATAATGTAAATTTCAAAATATTTCTTTGTTTAGACAATTTTGTAAATTTTATTTTTAAAATTGTCTTAATACAATTCTATGATTTATTTCTGTGACCAAATTCAAACCTTAGTCATAGATTTACTAAAACTATTGCATACTTTTAGGTGCTCTTAAGACACCAAGGAAAGTTAAAGAACCCTCTATACATAACGTTGTCACACTAATTTTAAACAACATTTCCATAATTCCAAAAAAAAAATTAAATAATTTTTGTTTTATATCTTCTACCATTTCTTTTGAATTCTTCTTCAGTTCACAGTAAAACAAAACAAAAACAATGATTTTATTCACTAAATAAAAAACAAAACAAAAATAACATAATCACCTCTTAAAAATGCACACAACAAATTTTAGGTATTAAAAATTATAAAATTTTTTTAATAAAACAACTAATAAATTATTAAAAAATACGAAAAAATCAAGTTTCATACAAAATAAAAACGCCTTTAAAACAGCACATAACAACAAAAAAAAAACAACGTTTGGAACTAATACAAAACAAAAACTATTTACGTTAAACAAATAACAACAACAACAAAAAATATATTTTTCTATTAAACACTTGAAAACAAGCAACAAAATATTTTGTAAATTTTAGTATTTTTTAACAACAAAAAAGCATAAACATAAACTGAACACAACTATTACATACCTTAAACACTTATAGGCAAATAATTAAATATAAAAAGAAAAAGAGAAAATCTCTTTAAGAAAAAAACAAAATTTCTAAAGAAAAACTAAATAATTATACATATTAGTAATAACAAATTAAATGCTTTACAAGAAACGACAACCTTTTGAAACAAAAACAAAAAAAAACCACACAGAAATGATAGAAAACCCTAAGAAATTGTTGAAATCTACAAAAAAAACCAACACACGAATAGAAATTAAAACAAAAGAAACAACTATTGCTTGCATTGTTACATTAATAGGAGAAATCATAAAATTTATAAAAAAAATTAATATTAAGTTTTATTTTTTTAAAACCGATAATCATATTTTCACACACTCACCCTCCCCCACACACACTGTTGATGTTTTATAACAAAATAAAAAAAAACAGCAACAATAGAAATATTATTAAAATACATAAAAATGTGCAAAACAGTTTCTGTGGAAGATAAAAAATCTACATATTTTTTTTATACCAAATTCAACAAAACCCTTTCTTATTTGTTATCTTATTTCAAACATTAATAGCTGTTATTTGTTTATCACACACAGTAATGGTTAATAATATAATAATAATTTTTTTTCTTTGATAAATTCTAAAGTAAACAAAAAACAACGCCTTAAACAAAACATTAGAAAAAAACAAAACAAAATATATAATATTTTTAACACAAACCTAACAGAAACCGATATATTTTATATATAAAATGAAATAGGAACCCGTTAAAGTAAAACCGAAACGAAAACTAAATAAATTTAATTATAATGAAAAAATAAAATAAATATTAATATTAATAACAATAATGTTGTAAAAAAATTCTATATATATATATATTATACATACATATATTAAATATTTAATGTAATTATCGATTTAAAAATAATAAAAACAAAAACGAAAATAAAGAATGTGAAGAAAAAAATCAATAAAAAACAAACAACAACAATGTATAGATTATTTGTATACCAAAAAAAAAACAGACGAAGAAAAATATCAACGAAAGGCACAATTTTTAGGGAATAGTGTTAATAAACAATTTCACAAGATTTTAAAAAAAATTATAATTATCAAAACAAAGGCAACATTTTTAATAAGAAATATGACAAACACAAATCGAAATTACTAAATTATTTGTTATTAGTTTTAAGATTAATCAGCAAAATTGCTAATTACTATTGGTATTATATTATTGTGTTGTGTACATTAAATGCATAGGTTTTGATACAATAACTACAATACTACTCCAAATTGGAAATAGGATTTTTTTATAGGACATAGGCTGTGACTTTAAGGACACTTTTGCATTATTAAGTCCATTTCCAAAAACTGGTCATGAGACTTTTTGTAGGATACTAACGATATATTTATTTGCAGGCTGCAGTTTGTGATAATCTGAAAATCCTATATTAAAGTAAATTTTTGTTATATAAAAATATTTTTTACTGCATTAAAAATACTATTTGATATAATAAAATAACTTCTTGGTATCATAAAAGTACTTTTTGGTAGAATTAAGGTACTATTTTGTACCATATAATTACTTTTGTGAAATGTACTTTGTTGCAAAAATTACTTTGTTGATACAATAAAAGAGCTTTATAGCTGAATAATAGTACTTTTTGCAATAATGAAAGTTTTTATTTAAAGAAAAATTTGTACTTCTGGGTGCAATTAAAGTACTTTTTGGTACAAAAATAGTAATTTTTAGTGTACTAAAGTACAATAAAAATGGTTTATTGTAAAATAATAGTACTTGTTGGTACAATAAAATTATTTTATGAAACAATAAAATAACTTTTTGGTACCATGAAAGCAATAAAAGTTCTTTTTTTGGTACAATAAAAGTTTTTGTCTGTACAATAATTGTACTTTTTGGTGACACTAAAGTACTTTCTGGTACAATAATTGATATTTGGAGTACACTTAAGTACTTTTAAGTACAATAACAGTACCTTTTAGTGCAATAAAAGCACTTGTTGGTACAATAAAAATACCTTTTTGTACAACAAAAGTGCTTTATGGTGCAATAAAAGTACTTTTTGGAACAATTAATGTACTTCTTGGCACCATATTTACCTGAAATATAATTGTACTTTTTGTTTTAATTAAAGTACTTTTTGGTATAATAATAGTAATTTTGGTACAATAAAAGTGTTGGTACAATTTAAGTACCTTTTAGTACAGTATAAGGGCTTTATGGAGCAATACAATTACTTTTCATTGGCGCAACAAAAGTAGATGTTGCTATCGTAAAAGTACTTTTTGGTTCACTAATAGTACTTTTTGGTAAACTAATATTACATGTTGGTACAATAATAGTACTTTTTGGTACAATAAAAGTATTTTATGGTACTTGTTGGTACAATAAAAGTTATTGTCTGCACAATAATTGTACTTTTTTGTGCAAATTAAGTACTTTTTTTGTACAATAATAGTAACTTTAGGTACACTTATGTACATTTCCGCACAGTAAAAGTACATTTTGGTTGTATAAAAGTCCTTTTTGGTACAATAACAATTTTTGTCTGTACCATTATTGTACTTTTTGTTTCCAATTAAAGTACTTTTTGGTACAATAATACTAGTTTTTGGTACACTAAAGTACTTCTCGGTACAATAATTGTAATTTTGGTGCAATAGAAGTACTTGTTGGTACAATTAAAAGGGTTTATGGTACGAAAATAGTACTTTTGGTACAATAAAATTACTTGTTAGTACAATAGAAGTACTTCTTGGTATAATAAAAAAACTTTAAGCAAAGAAAATACTTTTTGGTACAACTAAAGAACTTTGGTACAATAAAAGTACTTTTTGGTACAATAAATTTAATTTTTTGTACCACAAAATAACTTTTTAGTAGGATAAAATTATTTTTCTTACACTAATAGTACTTGTTGGTGCAATAAAAGTACTATTTGGTACAATAAAAGTACTTTTTAATACCATAAATTAACTTTTTGTACCAAAAGGTACTTTTATTTCATCAAAATTTACTTTTCTTTTACCAATCAGTTATTCTATTGAACCAAAAAGTACATTTACCAATCAGTTATTCTATTGAACCAAAAAGTACATTTATTGTTTCAAAAAGTACCTTTATTGTACCAAAAAGTACTATATTGTACTAAAAATCACTTTTATTGTACTAAAAAGTACATTTATTGTACCAAAAACAGCAATTAGAGTACCAAAAAGTACTTTTATGGTATCAAAATCTTAGTTATACCAAAAAGTACTTTTATTCCACTGAATAGAACTAAAAAGTAGTATAACATATTTTTTTTTATACCAAATAGTACTTTTATTGTAATAAAAAGTAATTTTATTTTCCTAAAATGTACTTCTAATTAATTCAAAATTCTATTCGTCTCCTGAAGATATGTAGCTTATTTCAACATAGACATTTTTTATATTTCAATTTTGTGAAGTTGTTGTTAATGACACTATTCCCTATAGGTAAACTATTTAAATGTAATGTTATTTATCATATTCCGCTTATATAATGATAATTTTCAACAAAATTTGATTAAATAAATCTTCCGTTTTGATATTTAAATTACAAATTCACTAATGCATTATATAGCGGAAATTCATATTTAAATTAAAATTTGCATTTTCTCTCCCTGTCGAAAAGTTGTTATTGCAGATACATCAAAATTGCTGTGATCATCTAGAAAAAAGGTAAGCATTGCTTAAATTTTAATATACTTTATATTTCTCCTTTAACAAATTTATTAAATTATTTTTTTGTTATTTTTAGACAAAAATGCATTAATATATAAAATGCTAGATGATGACAATATTATGACACGTGTTCCCCCACACCCCCATGGACAAGTAAGAGCAATAATAATTTGCCACATTAATGGTGAAATACGAAATTGAAAAATTTTGAAATAGATAGAGTAAAAGTGTTTTGTAGAAAATCTTAATTAAATTTAAATGGATTAAGCGGCCATTTTTGCAAAAACTACGTTCTTCTCGGCATAAGCTTATGGCCCATTCTCCATCGAATCGAATCTGATAAAAACGTATCGGTGTCCGAGGATTCATGTGATCTATGTCTAAAAACACATTGCAAATAAATCGAAAATAAATTTTAAAAAGCATTTCGAGAAAAAGGATTTAAAGCAAAGTGGTCACAAAATATTTCAGTTTTTCGAATAGATAGCCAAAACAGATTGTAGATTAAATAAATTTGGTATCAATACCACGGGATAGCTTTATTAACTCATAACTGTTAAAATGGCGTATGGAGCACATGAATCCCCGGGCGACGATATGTGTAATTGGCTTAAATTTACACTAGTAACGTTTTTTGGATAGAGAGAGAAGTAGGTAGGTTTATAAGAATAAGAAAGCTTATCTGCACTTCTTTAATGAAACTGCGTATATTAGCATGAATAGTTAGTTTCCAGCATAAAGTACTTTGATTGTACCCACAAAGTACTTTTATTGTATCAAAATGTTATTTTATTATACCATTACACATTTATAGTACCAAAATGTACTTTTATTATACCAAAATGTACTTCTGTAATATCAAAGTGTACTTTTACTGTACAAAGAGTACTATTTGTGTACAAGAAAATATATGTTATTGTACAAAAAATAACTTTTATTTTATCTTGAAGTATTATTGTACCAAAAAGTACTTGTAGTGTACCAAAAATTACATTAATTGTACAAAAAAAAATATTTCTTTGCACGAATTTGTATTTTTACTGCCCCAATATTTTCTTGTAAAGTACTTTCTTTGCACCAAGAAAAATTTATCGTTTAAAAAAAATACTTTTATAGTACCAAACAGTACTTTTATTGTACTAAAAGTACTTTTAAACTGAAATGTACTTTAATTTTAAAGAATACTTTTTTTTAAATAGTAACTTTACTTTACCAAAAAGTACTTATATTGTACTACAAATTAATTTTATTGTACAAAAAAGTATTTTTTTGTACCAAATGATACTTTTAGTGTACTCAAATTTACTTTCAGTGTACCCAGAAGTACTTTTAAAGTACCAAAAACTATATACGTTGTACAAAAATAATACTTTTTTGTACGAAATGGTACTTTTACTGCCCCATTATGTACTTGAATTGTACCAAGAAGTACTTTTTTTGTACCAAGAAGACATTTATGTACCAAAAATAAATACGTTTATAGTACCAAACAGTACTTTTATTGTACGAAAAGTACTTTTAAACTGAAATGTACTTTAATTTCAAAAAAAAATTATATTTAAATAGTTATTTTACTGCACCAACAAGTACTTTAATTGTACCCCAAATAACTTTTATTATTAAAAAATTTACTTTCATTGTACAAATAGTACTTTAATTGTAGAAAAAAGTACTTTCATTGTACAAAAAAGTACTTTCATTGTACAAAAAGTACTTTCATCGTACAAAAGAATACTTTTATTGTCATTCAAAAAAATTGCTTGCGTCTGAAATATGTTTGTAGAGCTATATGCAAAAATTAGAGATTTTTTTAATTTTTTTGAAAAGAAAAAACACTGATAGAATAAGAAGATATATTTTCAGGTATTATGTTTCCCCGCAACAAATAAGGTAATGACAATTTAAGTTCATGATTTTTGTTTAGTGCCAGTAGCCCTGGATGACCAGAATTGCTTTGAAATAGTTTGAAGTCAACACTTTTTGCTTGTAGTTCATAATCTCGTGGTTTAGAATTACTGCATTTTCAAACCTATTTTTAATTTAATAGTTCAGATCAAGTTTCATTTTGTTAACCTTTTTCCTTTTCACTACAATATTAGTCTTAGGCAATTTATACCCAGCCCAGAATAATACTAGTTCGTAACTAGTTCCGTAAGAGTATTTCATAGGCAGTGAACTAGTTCACCTTCCATACAAACAAACAACTGCCTAATTTAACATGGAGACGTCATAGTCTTGAGAGGAATTGTCCCTTTTGCACTAGTATCGAGCTACAGTAAGACTTCTCTAGAATGAACTTCTCTATAGCGAATTCCTCTATATTAAGATTTGTTTTTTAAACACATCATTTTCCTAACTTTTTTCACACATTTTTATCTCTCTATAACGAATTTTCTCTATAAAATATAAATCTGTGATCCCTATTGACTACATTATAGCGAAGTTCGACTGTAGTTCTGAAATATTAGAAATTATTGATACAAGTATGTTTTTGAACTAGTTTGGCAATGCCCTACCGGGTATATCTTAACTAGTTACCAAATCCTGTCCACCTTTTTTTATCCCACAAACATTAATGTCCTAAAACATATTGTAATCCTTCACTTAGCGCCCCATATGTCTGCACTTCTTTCACTTTACCTTAACATTTTTTATTAACAAATTTCTCTTTTCTTTTAGGTTCAAGTGCGATAAGCGCCAAAAGATGCCAACCAAGGAAAGGACTGGAGTAACAAATCATTAAAAAACAAATAATTAATATCAAGCAAAAATAACTAAAAAATGTGATAAATTACACTTCATTTCAAAAGAAATATAGCCAAATACTTTATTAGCCCGATGAGCTAAACTCAATCAATTGTGTATTTCAATTGAATATAAATATTAGTAAAATGCCAAACAAAAATCTTTAAATTTTACTTTAAATTATTGATAATTTTTTTTTTTTGGTAATATACCATCAATTTAAGAAGTTTGTCCGGAAGTTTATATTTATATATTGTATGACATTAAGACAACTAATTGAATCATCTTCATACAACACCTGTATATAGATAAAGTACACCTCTACACACCACCAATCATCATCGTCATCGCATTATTATGTAAATGCGCTAATCAACTCCTTTATTGTCATCATCATCATTATGGTCAACCATTATTGCAAAAAACACATATAAATCATGAAAAATACCTACAAACATCTGTACATATACATTTGTATGTTTGCAATATTGGACCATTTATTATTGGAATACCAGTTGGCTCTACGTTAATGCAAATTACTTGGATTTGGGCGGATTGTGTTGTATCGTTATCGCATAGTTCGAAAAAGTCGTTGTTACATTCTGTACATTATGCTTGTTGTTGTTTTGTGAATGCGACCACCACCAGCAGCAGCGTCATCATCATCATCATCTTGATTTATGTTATCCATCCATCCATCACACATCTATATATTCTTCATCATTCATCCAACTGTGTGTGTATGTATGTAAATATGTATGTACGATATGACTCTTCATGAGATGTGGGTAATTAATTAATTTACATATTTATTTTAATTATTTTTCTTTTATCTTTTTTATAAATATCTTCTATATTGTTTTGTTTCTATTATGTAAATTTTAATGTTTTATATTTATATTTTATTAAAATGCTGAATGTAGATTGTAATCGTTTGGGTAGAAATTGAAAGAAAAACGTTTGTTACACCTTGGAAACATTGACAGCTTCCGATTTGAATTGTTGTCATATGTAAGGGTAATAGAACTAATCGATTTTTAGTATCAGATACCATTCAAACTATGAGCTGTTTAAAAAAATAATTTATAAAAAGACTCATTGTCATCTGAAATACAAAAGAACGTAGCTAACTAGAAATTTAAATCGACTTTTTGATTATGGTCAAAAGATTTTATACATTATTATTCATTTAAGCATAACGGAACAAATTTTCTATGTGTTTTTGATTCTAAGCTGTTAAATATTGAAGTTTTAATATCTCACACACATATGTATATGGGCATGTCGGCTCTTTTTATGTGTGAATTTATACAACGACATCGTTTTTGTTCCGTTCTTAAGGAAGATCTTATGAAAATCGTTTATGTAAACAAATACATACCTGAGCCACGCCAATCAATGAAGAAGTCACAGTTATAAATTAATGTATATAGAAAAAAGGATCAGGTGATTGACTGATCACTAAATCTGGGATGTAGGATCCTTTTATGGCGTAGGCACTATAGTATACAAAACCGAAACCGGCAGACCCGTTTTTTTTGTTGAGAACCGTCAGCCGGTATTTGCAAAATATCGATTTTCGAATAACCGGTTAAACCGGATTTTTAGGTCGGTTTTACCGGTTTTCCGAAATCATGAAAAGTTGAAGATATGGATTTTTTGTCTTAGAACAGCCCGACAAAATTTTTGTAGGCAACATCTTTGTAGAAAATTTTAATATTTCAAGGTCCCGTTTTACGGCACTTTTCTGACTTTTCTTGTAATAAGGACGAAAAGGACACGTAAGGAATCCAGATAGAGACTTTAAATGTTCCACAACAAAAATTATCGTCAAATTTCAAACAATGACAAACATTTAGACAGTGATTGAAAAGAGACAAAATGAGTAGTAAAAGTTGGAGATATTGATTTTTGGTCATAGAGAACCTCATGTAAAATATTCCAAGAAACATTTTTTTAAAGCATTTGAATGTTGTCAAGTCCCATTTGAAGATATTTTTTTCGGGCACGTAAGAACTTAAGATAGAAGGTTCCATAAAAAAGTGTATCGTTAAATTTTATTGCAGACATCGGATATCGAAAATGCACTAAAACAATACGGGTAAGAAGCGTTGTTCTCTAGTACATTTTTCAAAGTCTATTATAGGTTGAATTGAAAACTTCATCGGTGATATACTCACCTAAGGTTTTCATCCCGTAAAGGAATTATTTCACCCTCAAACATTTGTTGCACTTTGTAATTGGCCTCATAAAATAAACTGGCTTCAGATGCCCAATAATTGGCGTCAAAAAACTCGGTTGACGACAAGCTGACCGACAGAATACGAATGTTGTCCTGCATCAAACAAAAAATTCAATACAAAACTGAAGAGAGGAAAGTAGAAGTAAAAAATTTTCAGTTTGTTGTAAACAGCAGTGCGTGACGGTTCATGTATCGCACGTTTTCAATAAAACTATTTCAATTTGTTATTTTAAATTATTAAGCATTGGTTACGACAATTTGGCCGACATAGTCGGTCATGATTGTGTGGGCGACATGTCACTTATATTGGCATCAACGACAATTTGACCGACATTGTCGCTCATCATGTCGTGCATGACAAAGCGGACACTTGTATGAAAATTTTGTCGATGATTTGTAGTGACGGTCCCCTACGTGTCATCAACGATTTACTATGGTCATGCACCTATCCTTGAGGATGTCTTGCAGACGCTACCTACTGGGTTGCTACTGGGAAAGTAAATTTCGAATATAACTGAAATCGGTTTTTCGAAAAAGTCGAATGTTTGTATACACTAAGACGGGATTTTTGGAAATTAAGATTGCACGGGGGTAAACTGGGCGTGGCACCGCCCCAAACAACTCGATTTTTGAATTGGCTGTATCTTTTAAATCATTATAGGTACGAAGTCGAGATTTAGTACAAATTTTGGTCGTATAAGAACAATTCTTTGTTTGTGAAATGTGGACAGTCCCCTTTTTAGAAAACAGTTATATGGGCCAAATAAATGGACCGATATTCTTTGTTTGATACTGTCCATAGGACCTCTATTATAGGCTACATAAAAACAAAGGTAGGAGTGGCACCGCCCACACAAACCGAAATTTCAAACGTTCATATCTCACGAGCCATCATAGGTATGAAGATGAGATTTGCTACATGTGTTACAGGTACAAGGATGATTCCGTCTCGTTGGGAAATGGGCAGTGTCACGCCCCTTTTGATAAAATCTTTATCGCGGCGAAATAAATGGACCGATTGCAATAGAATTTTCCTAATCTATATATTTAAAATTGCTTACTGGCTATAGATAGGATGATGAAAGTTTTCTACTAAACGTAAGCTAAGAATGGATTTTTGTAAATTCGTACTTTTAGGGGTAAAAATGGCCAATAAGTCATAAAATTTATACCATAAACTCTCCAGACCAATTAAGGGGTAAAAACTGCCGAAAAGGGATAATACTGATACTAAACGGCTAAAGGTATAGTCGCAAAAATTGAAGTAAATATTTTAGTTGTGCAAGTAATTTTTCTAAATTCATTTCTTAGTTGTAAAAAAAGGGAAAAAAGTGGTACTATCGCCCAGACCAAATGCCTTGAGGCAGAGTTACGACAATGTACACAGAATTTCTCCTTATAGAATTAGAGAGCCGCCAGATGGGGTTTTTTGAAATTCCAACATTTAGGGGTAAAAAAAGCCGAAAAAGGGATAAAACTGTTGCCATCACCCAGACCAAACGGTTAAAGCTATAATCGTATATAGGAATGCTTATTAGAGGTACTAGTCCATTTTAGTTGTGCGATACGAATGTATCTTTTGAAATTCGTACTTTTAGGGATAAAAAGGGACTAAAGCGGTACAATCACTCAGACCAATGGGATAAAGCTACAACCACATGAATGGGGTGTTCGTTCGCGGTATGAAGCGTTTGTATTTTACCTGTACGGGTGAAGCAACGCGAGCCGGGAGAGTTAGTATGTAATGACATTTTATCTGATACATTTAAATTAAAATGTTCGTCTTGGCTTTTATATACATATTTTATAGGTCCTTTTACATACCTTACGAGAGTGGATCAAATTGTATGGAGTAAAAAAATCACCAAGCTGTTATCAAAATCTTAATCTGTGATAAAAACTAATAGTTCATACGAAAAGTTTCTAGCTTAGTACTCATCGGAAACAACGATTTCGATAACCGCTTGGTGGATAAAACCCGCTTGAAATGACTATTACATTTTCTCGCAAATATGTAATAGTCAAATATTGACATAAGTGAGCGGATTCTTTAGCCTTTTTGCCAACTTGGTTCTAAATAGTCTGTTTATATCTCTACTAAAGTGTGAAATTATCACGACGATGAAACAATTATTATGGCTGTTATAAAGGTTTCATTTAAATGGGGCGTGACACAGCCCATTTCCACCCTGGCTGTAATTCGTACTGTACCAACAACACAATCATCTTGATACCTCGTAAAGGTTATTGGATACAGCCTTTTAATGTTTCATGCTTTATACCACTCCTACTAATCCGATCCCGCTTATTTTTTGTTTGATCAGAAACTTTGCTACAAATTTTCAAGGCGATTGGGGAAACAGTCCTTTCCAGATATTGCGGTTTCCAAAATAGGGTCCAATGGGTATATCAAAAATGCAAGTCCTCTATTTTCACCACCTACCGCACAGTTACATTCAAAAAGATCGGTCAAGACGTTTTCGAGTCTTTTCGGTACTAAAAAATGCAAATAAACACAAACTCATTATTATATATATTTATATAAAAAAATTTCATAAACAGTGAAAGAAATGCAATTCATACAAAAAAAAACAAGTTAACCCCACTTTAAGGGAACCTAGCTAAGACAATATATTATGCATGTACCAACTTAACTAACAGTATCGTGACATATTGACGTGGTAGTTGGCCCAAAATTTGATTCTGTAGTTGTGATAATAGGTATACTAAATCCGAAATATGTATACTAAAAATTACAAAAAGAATTTTGTTTCTCTTGCACCCTAACTTATATTTACACTGTACAACATTTTTCAGCTCATTGATTTGGGACTCAATTCTGAGTACTGTACGTGAAAGTAGCCCCAAAAAGAAGAAGTTCTGCATCATTCGTTTTGTCAAATTTCATGCCATAATAATTTAATATCGAATTGAAATCTGTAAGTATCGTATAGGGGAATTTGTCACGTTTTAGGCTCTGTTGTTATATAGTGGCGTATGATTATGATTAAGTAATATTATACGTAAATCTTTCGCCACGGAGTACAACAGTTTTATTGTAACTGCTACAAAATTAACCCAGTTCATTATAATTTGATGAATGGAAAAGTGAAACTGTTGCTTATGTAGGGAAACGTTATATGAACAGATTAAAAGAATTGTAATTTTAAATTTTTTTAAATTTGTTTTTGTTCTCGATTTATGTCAAACAAATGAGCCTAAAACGTGAAAAATTCTCCTATACCATACTTACTAACTTCAAATCGATATTAAATTATTATGGCATGTAACTTGACAAAACGAATGATGCAGAACTTCTTCTTTTGGGGCTACTTTCACGTGCAGTTCTCAGAGTTGAGTCCCAAGATCATGTGTTGTACTGTGTTGGTTTACTTTAAAAAAATATAATTAAAATCTGACATACTGTGTTGCAAATTCTATGTAAAGGGTATATTAGTTTTGACTTTGTAAATATTTTGAAGGAAAATTTCATCGAACTTTAATTTAACCGAAATTTCAAAGTTTCAATAAAAATTCTAAACATTGGTAAGCATTTCTTGACAAATTGGGTCAATTATTTTCGGTTCCTTTTCATGTTTTTTTTTTAATTGTGTAACATTCTTCAAAAAGTTTCTTACAACGTTTACTTGACATATTCAGCATTATAATTTAGTATGTATTTATAACAACAAACAACTATTAAGTTTATTTTAATTTCTTTATTTTAAAAATTAAGCAATTTAACAAAGATTTAGTTTTAACATTAACTTAATTTGAAATTTTAATTTTATTTTTTCATTTTTCTTTTCTTTCTTCTTTTTCTTTCTTCTTCAAACAAACACTCAAACACCATATCGTCTGGCATCTCGTACTAAAAAAACACCACCTGCTGCATTAATTGCTGTTATCCAAAATACGTTACTGACTCCGATAATGTACAACAAAATCCATCAACCACCCACCTTGTCCTGTGACTCCCTCCCCTAAACCACCACAAAATGTTGTTTGTGTATAGATATATATCCTATATTAGGCAGTCTGTTGGGCGTGGACACCAATAATAGCAATGAACAATCACCAAATAATTCCAATAATGATCTCTTTCATACGTATGGTTATCTAAATAACAATATCACAATACATGCCACTAACTCCGGTGGTGGTGGCGGAGGTGGCACTGCCAACGCTTCTGGATCTTCAAATGCTGGTTCCAATCCAAATGGTCCAGCCACTGGATCCATATTGATTAATGCCCTTAGTGGTGGCGCGAGTAATCTACTCGAACGCGATGACTATATGCAATGCAAACACTGCAAACGTTTTTACAAATCGGTACAAAAACTACAGGAGCATGTCAGAAAATACTGCCTAAAAGAGAAGAAATACAAGTGTGTGTCCTGTGAGTATCGCTCACGTCGCAAGGATCATGTGCTAAGACATGCCAAACGCAAGCACTGTGATTTGTATGAACAATACCGTGAGGATGAGGAGGCTCTTTTTGTCATACGCACCGAAGAGGATGGTGATGAACATATGATGGGTCGTTACGATGGGGATATGGATTATGATGGACCAGATGATTACCTCATACCCTCCGTGTCGATGGGCATTGGCAGCGGGGGCCATAGTGGTAGTGGTGTTGGTGGTGGTGGCCACTCGACAGGCAATGGTGGTGGCAATTCAATGCAATCGATGGGTTTCAAATTTGGCAGTCGTGATTTGACCATAACTGCCGTGCCGGTGCTGCAAGAGACCGACGATGACGATGATGATTATGATGATGACGAATAAATGAGAGAGAGAGAGAGCGGCAGAGCGACAATCTGCAACAAAAGAGGGAGTACACTATGAATTAGAACTTGAAAGAAAAACATAACCAAATGTTGGGATAGTGACGTAAGAAACAGATAGTCTATTTTTATTATTTTTTTATAAATAATGAGTACAACACTTTGATGAAAAAAGAAAACGGCGAAGTTTTCACAAATGAGTTAAATCAAGGCAAAGCAAGGGTATTCGCTAAAGATGAATTTTATGAAAAATGCTAAATCACAAATCTAAATTTTATGAACTGTTTAATACACCGGGCCTGGATCCGCTCTGTGATTATACATATATGAGCCGTTTAATTTGTAAATGGTATAAGTTCCCTTATCTTCTTTTTATTGTTAATGGTAATTTTAGTAAGATGTAGATGACGTCATACTAAAATTGACATTAAACTATAAACCTATTTACTTGTTTCTCTTACACAGTACAACATTTTTCAGCTCACTGACTCAATTGGGACACAATTCTGTGAACTGCTCGTGAAATTTGCCCCAAAAAGAAGAAGTTCTGCCTTATTCGTTTTGTAAAGTTACATGCCATAATAAGTTCATATTGTTTTGAAGTTGTTAAGTATCGTATAGGGGAATTTGTCACGATTTAGGCTATTTTGTTTAACATAACTCGAAAACCACTAGTCTGATTTAGCTGAAACAAATTTAAAAACAATGAAGAATTACAATTCCTTTTATCTGTTCCTACTAAGCACCAGTTTCACTTTTCCATTCATCAAATGATTTGGAACTGGGTTTATTTTGTAGCAGTTACAATAAAACTGTTGTACTTCGTGGCCTATGATTTACGGGAATATTACTTATGAAATTCATACGCCACCATATAACAATAGAGCCCAAAACGTGACAAATTCCCTATACGAAACTTACTAACTTCAAATCGATTTTAAATTATTATGGCATGTAACTTGACAAAACGAATGATGCAGATCTTCTTCTTTTTAGGGCTACTTTCACGTGCAGTTCTCAGAATTGAGTCCCAAAATCATGCGTTGTACTGTGTTATAAATTTAAATGCAAATTCTCCAATTTAAATTGTTATAAAAAAACCAAAACAACTCTTGCCTGTTTCAGTAATTTTCTAATACTGTGACGCTATTAAACTGAACGACCCAGGAAAAAAGCTGAAAAATCTTAAAAAAAAATATTGATAAAAATAGTAAGATCATTACTCTATGGCATCCTTGCTCTTGAAACTTGCCTAAAAGCGATATAAATACTTACCCCATCTTGAATGCAATAAAATCCATGAATAAGTTACAACGTAACTTAAACCTAAAATTCTAACACTCAACGCCAATTTCAAATCATTTAAACTAAAAAAAAATTACAACAAAATAAAAACAATTTAGTTAAAAACTAAATTCTTTACGGAAGTAAAATCTAAACTTATATAAATATTAAATATTATTTAAAATAATAATAAAATACAACATTCCTCTCTTCAAAGAAAAACCTATAAAAGAAAACCACTAATTAGTAAAATTAATATTAATTAAATTTTTATTGTCAAAATGAAATAATTTTTAATGACAAAACAAACAAAAAGAAAATCTTGCCATTTCATAACAACAAACAAAAAAAAAAAACAAATAACAGAAATGATTAATTTACATTAATCAATAGATGTTAATTTTTTTTACATTTTATATTTTTCTTTTCATAGAAGAGAAAATAATAGAAATAAAAAAATCCAAACACAAAGTTCCCTTTTTAGTTATAATTTTAATGGCTGGGTTTACAACAACAAAAACATTATAATAAATTTTAAATTTATATAATAATTATAGAATATCATACATATACAAATATAAATAATTTACAAATACCTCAATACAAAGAAATATCACACAAAAAAAAAAACAAAATATATTTTTGAATATAAAGAAAAAACAATTTTTTTAATATAAAAAAAAATATTTTTTTTCATTATAAAACGATAAAAAAAATATTGTTTTATGTAGTTATAATTTTTATAGAATTTTAAACACGTGAAAAAGATGTTGTTGGTTTAGTTTTAGTTAAAATGCAATGAAAGTCTTAAGTTATTTTATTCTTTTTAATTTTCATTTATTTTTTTTATTTTAATTTTATGCCAATCTATGCCGTTTTAAAAAGAAAAACTACAAATTTTTTTTAATTTTATTTTTTTTCATTTAAGTTTTATGGTTATATATTTAAACAAAAACCTAATAAGAAAAATATCAACGCTAAGAAAAATATGTAAATGTTTTTAAAACTATAAAAAAAAAGATTTTTTACAAGAATTTTAATGATTTTAGAATTACTTTTTTTAAAACTACAAAAAAACATCGTTTTTATTACAAGAATTTTTTATGATTTTTGAAATACTTTTCATGACAAAATTTTTAAATAATTTAAAGAAAATCTTTATGAATTTGTGAGATTTCTGTCATAAAATATATAAAAAATACAGTTTTTAATAAAAAAAAAATTTAATATAAATGTCAATTAATCGTTTCCTTTCGAGTTATTAAGGAATTCATATTAATTCTGTATTTTTTAACACAAATTTTGTAAGTTAAATGTTTAAATCTAGTCTCCCATAATTTCAATATCTTAATTATTATTTGATTTTTTGAATTTGAATAATATTGGAAATATTTTTAATACTTTTGGAAAGTATATAAAAAACTACCGATGCCAATTAATCGTTTCCTTGCGATTTATTAAGGAATTCTTATTATTTCTGTTTTTTTTTTTAACACAAATAGAGTAATTTAAATTTTGAAATATAATCCCTCGTTATTTCAATATCTGAATTATAATTTGATTTTTTGAATTTAAAAAATATTGGAAATACTTTTCAAAATTACCATTTAAGTTTTTGTATTTGAATAATATTGAAAATTCTTTTCATGATTAATTTTTGAAATAATTAAAAAAAATAACCAACGTGTGAAATTTCTTTATTAAACTTTAAAAAAAAAAAATAAAATTTTAATTTAAAAAAATTTCTATCAATTTCAATTAAT
Organism: Muscina levida; assembly: GCA_964034835.1. Taxonomy (NCBI): domain Eukaryota; kingdom Metazoa; phylum Arthropoda; class Insecta; order Diptera; family Muscidae; genus Muscina; species Muscina levida. The sequence goes on from OZ035884.1 coordinate 11,858,659, forward strand.
CGCTTCCATTCGATTTATTAAAGAATTCTTATACATATAATCCTGTTTTACTTTTGAATTAAAAAATTTGACTCATTTTGAGCATTTGAAATGTTTTAATAAAGTCTTTAATAACTTTAACCTCCAAATTACCGTTTGATTTTTTTGTGACCATCGATATTAATTACATTGGGAGAGAGAGAGAACGAGTCACTCTATTAAACTCTATATGCTATCGCTTTAATATGTTTTTAGATAAATGGTAATTTTATCGTCGATTATAGATCAAATTTTATAAAAAAAAAAACTTGATAAATCATTTTTGTATGTATGTACATATATATATTTCTTTCGATCCTATAAGAAGCATGGGGCCTCCAACATTTGATGGTATTTATTTTTGTTTTAAAACATTTAGATTTTTTTTTATTTATTTGTTAAATAAATACAAGAAAACCATTCTTGTGTTAGCCCTTTTGCTTTGTGAGAGGGAAATAGTTTTATTAAACACTTCACTATTTCTCTCTGAGGTAGACGGTAGTTTTTGTTGATTTAAAATCGAATTTTTAATTTTTATTAACTTAACTAATGGAATTTCTAAACTAGAAACAGTTTGCCATATTCTTTTTTGCTAATTTAGAAATGCTTTAAAAAATAAGAACATTTGCTGGTTTTATAAATTTTTAGTTATTTTTTTTTAAATATAGATCTTAGTTATAGTTTTAAAAACATTTACATATTTTCTTTTAACTTTAATTGTTTTAAGTAATACAAAAAAATATTAAACTTTGTACTGTTTGCCCTATTTGCTTTTGGTTTTCTTCTCCCTCCACCCTTCCTTCTCCCACCCTAAACTTATATGAGCGTTATACTTTTTAATACATAATATTAATTTGAAATGAATTTATATGGAAACTATTTGTCTGTTCTTTGTAAATCTTGTATATTTAATAATAATAATAATAGTAAACAAAAAAAAAACAATATTTTCTAAATAAAGACTATACAATATTTAAATAAAATCAAACGTTTTAACTAAAAAATAAGAAGAAGAAGAAAGTTTAAAAAAAATCACTAAAGTTTATACCCATCAGAGAGTATTCGAAAACTTGTAATTAAAATTACAAGAAAATTGATTGGTGAGACAAATGCCAATTACAAATTGGATGGAGAGTAAGAGAAAAATTAAATGAAATGTTATAAATTTTGTATTAACAAAAACTTTACCTTTGCTGGTGGTGCAGGTTTCCATTACAAACAGCGCTTGCAAACAATTTACACTAGGCAACATGACTGTAACTAAATTTATACGAATTGAACTTAAATATGTTATATTTATATATTTTTTTTAAACGACGGAGTTTGAGTTTGGAGTTTGAACCCTCCAACTCGCGACATGTCACTATATAGTCTATGTTGATGTAATCGAATTGTGTGGCTGAAAATAATGAAGAACTATATTCAAAAACACAAGACTATCTTATTTTGCATTCTGTAGACCCGTCAAAACAAAGCGGGCATAAATATGATTCATCCAAGTACCTTTCTCTTCCCTTCTTTTTGGCACGCCTTCTGCATACCTAACATAAGGAAGGGATTATGAATGTGATTCATGGTGCTATAAACAATGAAAGCACACACAAACACCTTTCTCTTGCCTTCTACAGGCCTGAAAAGGAAAAGAAACATGAACAACAAGGAACGTTAACAACTGTAACATAATTGTTATAAAACGTGACTTTTCACCGGTAGATCGGAGTTTGAGCCCCGCCACAATCATCTAGATTTGCATAAGTGGTAGTCGGCTCATTGTTTTTATAAATCTAGAAGCTTATTTTTGTATATATTTTTTTTTTGAAGATTTTAATTTGATTAGTCATATATTGACTAGTTCTACTAGCGAAGACACTAACATTTCTCGAGCGAACCTTCGAAAATCTTTTTGATTCTCTGTCATTCTCAATAACTTAAAGGAAAAAAACCCAATTTTACAGGGAGGACCAAAAATTTTTATTACTTATTAATCGACGAATTAAATAAAACTAAATAAATGAGATAAAAACAGTTTATTTATTTTTAATGACCGCGACACGTGGCACGTGATACGTGAAATATTCTATTTTGTTACTATTGCAAGAAATCCTTATCTAAATTATCTAAAGTTGGAAAAAAAACTAAAATTATTGTTATTCATTTTTTAAATAACTTTTACCAAGGAATTCTAATTCTGAGGCCATTTAAATTTTTAATTTCTCTTTTTTTAATAACTTAAATTTTTGTATTTTTATTTATATACTTAAATATTTTAAATTTTATATTTTAATTTTTTATTTCTAATTTTGATTTTTTAATCTTTAATTTCTAAGTTTAATATTTAAATTTTGTATTTTTATTATTTAATTTAATAATTTTTTGATTTAAATTTTTATTTAAAATTTTTAAATATTAATTATTTTTTATTAATTTTAATTTTTTTTTATTTTATATTTTTAACTTTTAATCTTTAATTTTTAAATTTTTAATTTTATTTATAACTTTTATTGATTAATTTAATTTTTTGGTTTTTAATATTTATTTATTTTTTGTTATTTATTAATTATAATTTTTCTATTTTAATTTTTAATTTTTTATTTTTAATTTTTAATTTTAAATTTTAAATTTAATTTAAAATTTTAAATTTTAAATTTTAAATTTTAAATTTTAAATTTTAAATTTTAAATTTTAAATTTTAAATTTTAAATTTTAAATTTTAAATTTTTAATTTTTAATTTTAAATTTTTAAATTTAAATTTTTAAGTTTTAGTTTTTAATTTTTAATCTTTAATCTTTAAATTTTTAATTTTGACTTTTTAATGTTTTATCTTTTATTTCTAAGTTTAAATTTGAAATTTTATTTTTTTATATTTAACTTAAATTTTTATTAATTTTTATTGTTTAATCTTTAACTTTCATTTTATAACTTTCTTCACTGTGGACCTTCGTTTAAATTTAGTTACAGTTCTTATACAAAAAATCATGTTGCCTAGTGTTACCATACACCGTATCTTAGCTAGCCACCTCTAACACCCGACACCGCCACAACCACCACACGAGAATTACACTTAAACTGTGTGTGTGCGACATTAAACTGCAGCTTAAATTAACTCAAATAATCATTTAGTATTGTCGTCTTGTCTTTCTTTTTTTCCTTTGCAGGTTCATCTTCTACCGAAAGCTATTGGACGATTGTGGAAACGGTGCCCTACTCTCTGGCGAATGCACAAAACAATAACGGCACCAACACCTGCACAAATGTTATAAGCAGCCATCAGCATGCTGGTCAACATGCCACCGCTTCGATACATCACCATCAACAACAACAACACCACCAGCACACCCACCAACAGCATCATCCACATCAACATCATGCACAACATGCGGCCGTGCAAGCCCAACATGTGACGACGACGCAACATGTTAACGCTGCCACCGCTGCGGCCACAGATCCTTCCAGCTTAATAGCCTCCGCCACGGTTGTAGTGGAAATTCCTTCCGATACTGCTGGTATGCCCAGCAGCACTATACACTATACATTGCCCAAGGGCACCACAACAACGCAGCACCAAGAGATTTTAAGAAATGTTCAGACTTCCTCGGCCCTTACAGCGGCCTATAGTAAACTTACAAATCCGCCAGCGGCTACAATACAGATTGTCAAACAAAGCGCCCAGCCACAGCAGCAACAAACACAAACGCTGCAACATGAGACAGTCAATCGTTCGATTATCCAACAGGAGACGGCAACTCAACAGCAGCATCATCATCACCATCATCAAGTGCAACATTTGACATTGCAAGAATGTTTAGAGGCTACCACGGCAAATGTGTTGCAACAACAGCAACAAGAACAACAGCAGCAGCATCAACAGCAGCAGCAACAACAACAGCACATACAAACTGCTAATAACACGGCGGTAGCAACAATTGCCACTACCCAATTGCCACAAACGGAATTCATAAAAATCGATACTTCTCGATTCGAAGATAAAGTGCTGCTGCGTAATGTAGTGCAGTATGAAACAGCAGCTCAACAGCAGCAGCAGCAACAACAACAGCAGCAACATATTGTTACCTCAGCCTCTACAGCACCGGCCACAATTATTGTTAACGAGGCAACAGGAGCCACACATTTGGAAATTAAGAGTCATCACCATCATCAGCAGCAGCAGCAACAAACTCAAATATTAGGAGAATCAGTTACCACCTCTGCCTCTGAGGCTGGAGATTTGGACGAACTGCAAGAAATCAAAACTCTTACGGTACAACAGACAACCGATCCTTCTTCGGCCGCTGACAATATGGCCGAAAACTCAGAGAGTGATAATGAGAAAATGCTAATGATGCCCTCAAAACGCATAAGAACTTCATTCGGCCTCAATGATATCTCCGGCAGTGGTTTGCAATATGTCTGCAATGTCTGTGGTAAATCTTATAAGATTAAGGGTTCCCTCAAACGTCACAAAAGCTATGAATGCGGCGTAGCTCCAGGGCTGTCGTGTCCCTATTGTCCACACAAATGTAAATATAAATCGGATTTGCGTAAGCACATATCACAAAAGCATGCGGTCACGGTGGCCAATAATACTAACCTCTTTAAGTAGACATACCTAGTAGAGAGAGAGTAGGGGAAATGAAAATGCGGCTAAAGTTTTCATAACGTTTTTAAACTAGACTTTGGCATGTCGGTGATTTCAGATCGATATTTTCTTTACAGCAATACATTTTCAAAGAGTAATTTATTTTTTCAAAGTTCTGTACTACGAAATAATTTTTAAAAATTTACAAAAAATACGTAAAAAATAGCACTTCGATAGATATAGACCAGCATTTGTGAAATTTATATATGTATTTACTTCACTGGCATCAGTTCATATTGAAATTAATTTTAGACCCAAGCTTATAGCACCGTCGAGTCCGGCGGCTTAAAGCTTATTCGATTACAATGTATAGGATGATTAAAAAAGATTGGCTATGGATGAGTTTAAAGAATAATTGATTTTCGGTTCGGTATAAAATGTTTTTCGGAAAAGGTGACCTGAAGCTCTTGATTTATCGTATTATAATGGGACATTTTCTCCCAACTATTTTGGTAGCCCTATCTAAATGGTCATTAATGTGGACCTTATTTTTTTCGATTTTTCACAAAAAAAAAAACCGGCAGTGTGAGGTTAGGTTCAGAAAAAAATGAAAAAAATATGAGCTCGATCGGTTGAAATTTGACATGCCGCTCGCGATTTGAAGTTTGTGAACTCTAACCCTCATAAGTTTTATTTCAAAAATTTTAAAATTGTAAAAAGAAATTTTGGCCAATATTCACAATCTTCACACAGCGCGCGTCGCGTTAATTTTTAACCGATCAAGCTCATATTTTTGTCCATTTTTTTTAGCCTAAGCCAACACAAAACTTACCGCTTTTTGAAAAAAAAAGAAAAACAAATTTGCCTAGTGTTCACAAACTTCAAACCTCGAGCGGCACGACCACTTTTTTACCGACCGAGCTCATATTTTTGTGAGTTATTATTTAACCTAACATCACTCAAAAGTAACCGGTTTTTTGGAACAGATGAGTTTTTTGGAACAGATGAGTTTTCTGTTCTTCAATACATTGATACAATACATCGTACCTTATTTGCTATATTGTGTAAATTTCTTTAGGAAATTTAATTTTTTTATTAATTATCCTTTTTTTAGGTTATATCGGATGCAAAGATTTAATTTTTAGTGCCAGTTTCGAAAGTTAAAAAATATTTATATAAAAATGTATTTAAAAATATTTTTGCCGGTACCACAAATCTCTCAGGCAACAAGGTATATAGATCGACTCACACTACTATATGTTCATATCTAACGAACGAACAGGTCGTTTAACGGAACCGAGAAATCGGCACAGTATATTTTTCAAATAGTAAATAGTTTATGTTCCTGGTGGAATACGACAATAAATAATATTTTTCAATTCCGAAATTCGAACAGTAAACATCCGTTCAATATAATAATATTCAACCCCCGATAGTATTCAATACTATCTTGTCAAACTTGTTTACAACCGTATAAGTTTTAATGCAATCCATTGTAATACGGGAATAACATTTTTAATATTTCATAAAGTGTATCATAATCTTCTTAATTTAATTAAAGGCAACATAGTCGGAAATGTCTACAATACTTGATTTTGCCCTACTGACTAAGATCGTATCGTGGCAACTCTTAGGTTTACCATGTTTTCATGATATCAATGACAACATTAAAATTGTTTGTATTATGTTTTTTTCTCTTCTTTTTCAAATCATCATTCAGCATTTTTATAAGTGTAATATAAATCAAAGGATGAGGAATTCCAAATGCATTTTAAGGTCTTCTTTTATAAAGCCTTTATTGAGGTTTGCTTTCTGTTCTAGAAGTTTTAAGTTTTTTTTTTAAATGCGATTTTCAATATTGTTTAAATAAAACAAAAGGTTGAAATAAACATATTTTTTTTTAATTTATTAATTAAAATTTTTTTGTTAAAGAAAATACCCATTTTAAATGAACAGAAAACTTATAGCAAATTATAAGTTTCCCCCTTTTAATGTGAAATTTGTTTGTCGTTGTCAGTCTTTTTAAATTATGGCATAAAACGAATAAGAAATCTGCAGAAATATTAGTTTTACTCTAGTTTATTTAAAATTTTAAGATGAATTATTTTTATAAATGGAAACGTTGAGACTTTGTCTAAGAAATACTTTTCAAATTTCTATCAATTAATAAGAAAAGAAAATATTATTTATTTTATTTTCCACAATTTATTAAAGGCAGTATTTGATTTTTATACCCTCACCCTACGAGTAGTAGGATATATATCATTTGATACGACCCAAAAGTGAAACACATAGAATTGGGCACTTTAGACCCTATGCTTTTTTGAACCAAATTCTATTCATGACCTTTCAAGTCGTTTGAGCCATGTCCGTCTTTTGTCTTTTTGGCTGTCCGGCTGATACATACGATAACTTTCGAAAGATGAAACCAAATGTTTTAAAACTTTTCACACAAGTTAATATTTCCCCTTCTGTACCTCCTAGACAAATGTAACATTTCGCCCACTTTAGAGATAGAGTAATTATATCAATACACCCAGCGCGATCGCGCCCTAATTCTACATTTAGTAAAGCTAAAGCAGGATAAAGTTTTGGAGCAAAAAACTGAAAGTCTGGCCACGCCCCTTCTTGATCTCCCATACAAATGTACCACTTCGCCCACTTTAGAAATTGAGTAATAATATCAATATACTTGAACATTTTATGTTTTACTGAGGGTGAGGGTATATGTAAGTCGGTTTTCCCGACTGAAACTTACTGGTTTATTAATATATGTAATAATATTTTTTTGATTGTCTTTGTCTCCTCGGTATGTAGTAGAACCATGGGTCGGTCGTGGCATGTGGTTATACCATGCGGAAGATCGAGGGTTCGATTCATATCTCAGTCATTTATGTAATTTAGGCCAGGGTGATTTGTAAGAAAAAAAAATTTCGATTTTGTGTCATCGATTTTAGCTTTTTCCATGAGGAAAAAAATTCCACTACGTAATATAAAAAAAATCATTTTCGAAGCTGCCAAATTTAAATTTGTTGATTTTTTCTCAACTTTAATTTTTAAGGTTTTTAGTAGGTAATAAAAAAATCGGCTGATTAATTTTTTTTAACTAAAAACCGTTTTTTTTCTTCGATTTCGCATTTGCATTCTGCGATATAGTGAAAGGTTATATATAAAAATATTAAATCAACTGATTTTTATTACCTACCATAAAATGATTTTTTTGATATGTTGTAGTGGAACTTTTTTTTGGCACAATATCGATTGCTAAATCGACTCACCCTCATGTACATTTCTTTCATCGGCGGCCCTCACGATGTTGTCGACAGCATCTTAGCAGTAAAAGTCTCTTGAAAGCCTCTCCTCCATAAAGTTGTAGGTATCGTTGTGTGAGTCTACAAATATAAAGCTTATTAAATCACAAAAATGCTAGAAATTATCTCTTTTCTCATTCATGGGGTTCAAAGGTAAATTAAATTAAGTTATGTACATCATTAAGATTTGAAGACCTAGACAGTCTATGATAGCAGTCTGGATATTTAAAAACAAACTACTTCCCATTACACCCCATGAACGAGGTATGGTATGCTTCTCGCTTTGTTGTGGATTAACATGCTTTCTATTTTAGATTCACAACAAACGGCACCTACATGTTTATCGACGAAAGCGAACGTCACAGTTGAGAAGCTTTTACTAGACATACCGATTATCTCGACACTTAGACTGCGAATTTGCTGTCGAGAATATCGAGAGGACCGGAAATGAAAGAAAAATGTTAATGACTGGAACCGGGAATTGAACCACGGATCTCCTGCATGGTAGTCGCGTGGTCTAACCATTATGCCATATTTTATTAAACCTATTAAGGTACATTCGTATTCAATTTTCGTTAATTTGTTGATTGTCAAATAAAAGTGCAAGAGTTTTTTAAATGTGTTAGTTCTGAAATTTATTTTTGTCATTTATTTAAATTTTTTTAATATAGATTTTATTTATTTTAATTTTTTTTCATTTACTGTTAATTAAATTTTTTTTATACCCTCACCCTACGGGTAGGAGGGTATAATCTCTCGATACGACCCAAAAGTGTAACACATGGAAGGAGTCACTTTAGACATTAGGTTTCTTTGAACAAAATTCGATTCATGAATTTTTAAGTAGCTTGAGAAATGTCCGTCTGTCTGTCTGGCTGTCCGGCGGGTACGTACGATAACTTTCTGAAGACGCAACCAAATGTTTTGAAATTTTGCACGAGTTAATATTTCCCCAAAACTACTTACGGTATTGCAAATGGGCTACATGGCCCCGCCCCTTCTGCTACCTCCCATACATCATTCCGCCCAATTTAGAAATCGAGTAATAATATCAATACAGCCAACAAGATCGTACCCATATTCTGTATTTAGTAAAGCTATAAAAGGATAACGTTTTGGAAAAATTTTGGAAGTCTAGCAAAGCACCTCCCATACAAATGTACCTTTCCGCCCACTTTAGATATGGAGTAATAATATCAATACATCTTAGGGGGGATTACTGCGTTTCGGATAGGTTAGGGCACACTTCGTCCCGGGGTTGGCGATGCTCATGAGCTCATCAACATCTGACGGGATAACAAATAAAACAAAAAAACTGAACATAAAAGAATAAAGAAAGAAAAAGGGGAGAAAATATATTAATGCGGGTTATGGAATACGAACAGTTCCAAGGTAGAAAACGGGAAAAAGTGCCTGAAATATTCTACATTTTGTTAATGGTGGAAATCAGTTCTGTATTTGCTTTGCTATTTGGTATTTCTTTTTCAACGCTGTAGAATTTATTTTAATTGCTGCATCCAAGTGATGGTTATATTTCGTTTAAGGCATTTATAATTTTCCAAGTCTCACTTTTATAAAGTTGTACATTATACTTATTTCACGGGGAAAGTTGGGAAACGTGATATGGCATAATTATCGGTTGTTTCGATGCAAAATTTGGTCCATTCATTCGTAATTCGTTCAAAGAATTAAACATTCTTTTGATACCTAAGCTTTAAAACTCTGTCGGGTTGTCATTGGTATCAACGTGCGACCAGAAATTCAGTACCAACTTTTTTTAGTGGCTGCCGCTCTATTCGCAACAAAAGTAGGCCAATGGCATTCGGGATTTCGTACTAGTGATAATACTAGAGTGGAATAATTCCACAGTGGAATCAAAAGATTCAATATATTTGGCCATTAAAGAGTCTCCAAAGAGCTCTAAGCGGGGTAATACATAATTAATGGGCGTTACTTTTGTTTGGGATGCAAGTTAATGCGATTTTATCTCGAAACGGGGAAGAGATGGCGCGAACACATAGAGGGCAGCAATTTTGATTAAAAAATATTTAAGTATAAATTTCGGGATTATTCGAGAGATTGATTACGTTGACTAATGCGTTTATCCAAAACGTTCCATTGGGAAAGCCAATTTTCGGGATTAAAATTTTTTACAATTTTCGAGGGGCCTTTATGGTTTATCGCATCACTTTTCACTGTCTGCGTAACGGGGTTAACTTAGAAGCTATTATTTGTAGCATTTCAACGCAGTATTCGGGACTTCGTGGTATTCGTATATTTCGAGTTATTATCGTGCAGTAAATGATGTGGTAATTTGTTCTTTCGATTGAGATGCCCTGTTAGTCGTTTTTCAGAATTAAAATGATTAAGATGCAGAACTTTTGTTTTTACGTTCGAGTTATTCATCTTGTTCGGTCGAGAATAGGCGGGTACATCGGTTTTCGGGCATTCATTATTCGTTCGAACTATATTACTTTGGCCTGCAGTTCTTCGGGAGGATACATTTTGTCGAAGCGGGGGATGAACGATATCTTCGTGCTTTTTAATCGAACTTGCCGAGTTTTTTCGTTCACAGCCTTCAACTCTACCAGTGACTATCCAACCGAATACAGTCTTCTGTGCAACTACATTGCCATCGGGATGTTTTCTAATATCAGGTAGAATTATGTGCGGATATATATCACCTCCAAGAAGTAAATCCATTTCCGTCGAGGAATTTTCGGGATAATATTGTGAGCAGGAATTAAGTTTATCAACTACATATGCCTCAGTTTCGAATTTAAATTCGGGTTCAACGTTTGATGCGAGAGTAATTTTACAACGCTCCGAAGTTGTGGCCGCAACACTTCCTATTAAACGGATATTTCGGTACTCGGGGCAGAATATGTTTGTATAAATAGTTCTTTTTGCATTTGCCGGGAAATAAATGTAGCCTGAGATGCGGGGTCAACTAATGTACGAACAGTACGCGTTACATCGTTGGATTGTATTTGACAAGTCGTGGTACCTAAAATAATTATTGGGGACGCGTCGTTTCTAATTTGCGTGTGGAACGACTGCAATGAACGGGATGAAGAGGAAGTTCCGGGTCCATAAGGGGGAATTTGTTGGAAAATGTTGTGGGCTTTATGTAGGTATGTTTTGGAAAAATATTAGGGGCGAAAAATGACTGGGGGTCGGTCATATATTTGAACCCTCTAGGGGCGACTCTGGGGCAGTTGCTGGGCTTGTTGAGGATTTTTTCCCCAATACAAAAAGTTTCTTGTTAAAAACTGCGGTCTCGATTTTGATTTTAGACCCACGGTTTCTTGGGCAAATTTTCTTAAAATTTATCGTAGATTACGATTTTGATAACCGCTTGGTGCAATTTTTTTTTCTCCATACAAATTGACTGTCTACATTTTGTTGAGATAAAACTAATAATTACAAAAAATATTCAAGACAACTTTTTCTTTATGAAAACTAAATTATTAATGTATCATCGTATGTCTTATACCATCGTCAAAACTATAGGGCCTAAGATAGATTTGTGGAATTAATATGATAAGGAAATATAAAACTTGGTTTAATTCCCTTACATCACATAATGAAACATTAAAAAAAAATTAAGAAACAAATTTAAACATATGAACCATCGTTATAATTATTATGAATTTGTTCTTTGATTGTTTTCTCAACCGAAAGTTCATTATATTAATGAACGCTTTCATCTATAGTGAAACAGTATTCTACTGTCAGTTAAGAATCTTAAATAAACAGTAGGTGAAATAGGAAAACCCCTGACCACATGTGCAAAACTTTTCCAGTCCTATTAAAGAAGATGTTCGAAAATCTTATGTCGAATGTATGCAGAAAACAAATTAAGTGAACAAAATTGAAAGCAATTGAAAAATGTGTAATGAAAAATTCCTGTAACTAATAAAAACCAAATTTAAAACAAAATATTAAATTTTTAAAAATAGTTGTAGTGTTTAATGTGTTTATATGTATTCCTAACTTTATATTTAAGATAATTAATTTATTTATAATATTTTTAAAGAAAAAATACAAAATGAATTTGAATGCAATAATTACAAATATTTACGGTCATGATCTCATTTTATATTAAAATTTAAGTTTTATTTTAACACCGAAATACAAAACTCGATTTGTCAAGAAATACTCATATGTAATTAAGTACAATTTTTTGTTGTGTTCCGTTTTAACCATTGTAAATAACTAAATGTAATAATGTAATGATATATTTTCTTAAACTAAATATTATTGATATCCAATGTATTACAATGTATGGAATTTTCTACTTAGAAGTTACAAAAAAAGTTAGCATTAAAAACAATTTTACCGATAAGTGTGCAAATAGTGGCAAGCTGTTCCGCAGCACATCTTTGTGAAAACTATAGTGATTTGATTTGATAATATGCAAATCAGTTGATAAATTATACTACATACTACAGCATATAATAGCTTAAGTAGTTATATACTTAATATATGTAATATGTACTCTCCATAACTATAACTTAAAATTGGATTTTAATAAATTATTATTATTATTAATTAATTACCAATGCATAGTACTAAAAAGTAATATAGTAACTACAACTATTACATATAAATGTTTACAAAGACCGTTCGACCGACCGATCAAAAAAAGCAAAAATAACATGAAGCAAATAAATTTAAATTATACAAAAAAAACACATTAAAAAGTTGTCTTTGTTTTTCTTTATTGCATTTAGCCTATATATGTGTGTGTGTTTGTGTGCGTTTAACCCAACCATTATCATAACTTTTTTTAGTAAAGAATTTGTTACTAATATTGGTTTCTTTCTAGGTCATTTGTATACATACAGTTGATTGAAGTGCAACAACTTACACTCTCTCACACACAAAAATAATAAATTTATATCATAAAATCGACTTAACATGTGGAAATTGATTTGGATGAAGGGGAAGAGAGAGCGACAGAGAGGGAGAGAGATATTTACAGCGAAACTTAAGCGATGTGTAGCAATATACCATCATAGCAGAGAGCGAGAGATGGAATATCATCCTAATCTATTGCTGTGTGAAAACGAGGAGTTTAAAAAAGAATAATTGCTCAAATGTAAATATAAATATTTTCATATATTTTTATATTTATCATATATAGTAAAAGTATATTTCTATGAAATTTAGAATTAATTATATATTTTAATAAAGAAATTAATATTGTTTGTAAGTAGGCACCTAATTTTTCGAAAAATAGGAGTGGAAGCGGGAATATGTGTAAACATTTTTATAACTTATTTAAAAAAAAATCAGTAAACACTTTTTTTCAATGAAAAAAAAAACTTTACTATTAATGTAATCCGTTATAATTATATTTTTGCGGAAAACATTTTTATAAGTAGATCTGATCAGATCTGATCTGATTTTTATACCCCTACACTGAGGGATAAGAGTATATATTATTTGATTAGATTAAAATTAAACGCATAACAGAAGACGAGTTAGACCCCAAGCGTCTTCTGACCAAATCAGGACTTTTTAAGACAATTGATAAATATCTGTCTGGCTGGCTGGATGACTGGTGGGCAGGATACATCTAGTAAACCTTTGCCGAACCTTATGAAAATTTACAAGCGCTAATAGATTTTAAAATGAAGCTATGGGATTGAAAAAAGTTAAAAAAGTCTCACCACTTCTGGTATCCCCATGCAAAACGACCCATTTTTTAAAATGTATACATCTCTTACAACTTCCAAACATGAATCTATAGAGGTTTAATCATTGTCAGTTTCATAAAGTTATAAAAATCCCAGAAAATCGAAATATTTTTTTTTATTGTTTATTTATACAAATGATAAAATATTGGTACACCCAGAGAGTTCTGAATGCATCCCATTTTATCCAAATATAAAAAGGCCTCAGGAGGAACATAACCAGTATTTAAGGTTTCTTTTATGTACGAGTCATCAGCATAATATGGGGCCATGATCAAGTTATTTATATCGCAATTCATGCTTTTAATAATGTGATTCCTAATATTTTTTATAATAAAGTTATATATTCTGTTAATATTCACAGATTTATAAAGAATCTTATTTGATATAGATTTAGTGTTATTGCTTTCAGGGGACCTGTGAAGGGAGGTACACGAACGTAAACATTTTCTATCAAATTTTCTTATTTTTTCCATATATGAAGGTGAAATATTGAACCAGATAGGTCCGCCATAACACAGGATAGCACGGACTATCGGTGTGTAGAAACAAAATTTTTACATTTTTTTCGACGAATTTGGAAAAAAATATTGACTTGTACGTCATGAATGCTTTTTGTGATCTGAGAAAATTGAAATATTTGCCACACCCCTTCTGGTACCTACCGTACAAAATACTAAATTCACTCTGAGAGTATTATATACATATCTTTTTTGTAACAGTCACGACTTAGGAATGAGTGTGGTCTATATCGGTTGACCCCTTTTGGCACCTCCCATACAAAACGACCTATTTTTGAAAAATTATTATATTCCTCCCATAACTTTCAAACAGAAAACTACAGGTTATTTAAATTTGGTCAGTTTAATTATCTAATAATATTAGGCAAAACCTTGGGACCGGCCGTGGCATGATGGTAAGAACACGCGACTACCATTTTTCTTTCAGTGCCGGCCCCCTCGATGTTGTCGTCAGCTACTTCGCAGTATAAGTGTCGAAACAATCGGCATGTCTAGTAAAAGCTTCTCAAACAGTGACGTTCGCATTCGTCGATAAACAAGTAGCTGCCGTTTGTTGTGAATCTAAAAATCGTTAATTCACAACAACGAGAGCAGCTATCCCATACATAATGGGGTTTTTATTAAGGAAAACCTCAGAAAACCGGAACCTTTGCTACACCCCTTCTGTACCTCCCTTATAAATGACCGAATTTACCCTGATAGTTTTAAATACATATCTTTTTTGTAAGTGTACTGAATTCAGTAAAATTTTTCCCAAGGAAAACGATTATATAAATCTGACCCAGGAATTCATATGGACTATATTGGTCGACACCTTCTGGCACCACCCATACAAATCGACATATTTTTGAAAAATTAATATTTCTCCAATAACTTCTAAACAGAAAACTACAGATTATTTTAATTTGGTCATATTGATTATCTAGTATTATTAGGCAAATCTTCAAAAAATCGAAATATTTTCCTCACATTGATTTATAAATTATTTCAAGCTTTTTATTTCAAGTTTTTTGTTTTTTGAAAGAAGTTCATAGCAGAATGATATTCTCATAATGCCCTGCTGTTCCGAATTCAACCACGAATGCTTATCAGCAGACTTTGGAATAATGATTGCAAAATATTTATCAAGTCTTATGCACCAGAATTAACAACAAAATGAGAATTCTTTCTTGTGTGCATAGACTCGAAAAACTTCACAATCATTCACTATGAGAAACCATTTGCCAAACTTCTTTCTTGTTTTGATTGGTACTTTTGGTACTGCCCATACAAATGAACGAAGTTACACTCATAGTTCTACATGCATATTTTGTTGTTAGTACACTGAATTTAGTCATATTTGGCCCAAATAATACGCTTATGAAAACTTATGTTTATGTCCAAGGAACCTATGTTTAAAATCAAAATCGAGCCTCGGTTTTTAACTAGAAACTTTTCGTATTGGGCAAAAAATCCACAACAAGCCCCGCAACTGCCCACGAATATCTCCTAAAGGGTTTCATTGTATGACTGACCCCAGTCATTTTTCTCTCCTAACATTTTCCCAAACATACCTACCCCCCATCTTCACCCCTTAAGAGCGCTCTCATTAAATTAAATTAAATTTTTATCAAATTTGCTCTCACCACTCTAACTGCTTCCACCGACCGACCTCTTAACTTTTGCTATCATATCTACCTTCTATCTTCAACCCTTAAGGTGGTCCCCATAGATTTTTTTTTTAATTTTTATAATTTTTAATGAAATTATGGTGCCTCATAGAGGGGTAATCTCTCCTAGAGGGTTTTTAGGTATGACCGACCTCCAGTAATTTTCCCCTCCTAACATTTATCCCAAACATACCCAACCCCCATCTTCACCCCCTAAGAGGGCTTCCATACAATAATCAAATTTTTATAAAATTTGCTCCAACTGCCCTAAAGCAGCCTTAAGAGTAGTCAAATGTATGGCCTCATAAAGGGGTAATCTCTCATAACCTCACCCGGCTCGTCATCTTAAAAAAAAATTCTTTCATTGTCGCCTGCCCTCGAATGTTGTCGACAGCAACTTCGCAGTATCAGTGTCGTCAATCGGCATGTCTAGTAAGAGCATCTCAAACAGTGACGTTCGCATCCGTCGATAAACAAGTAGGTGCCGTTTGTTGTGAAAGCGTGTTAATTCACAACAACGCGAGAAGCTATCCCATACCTCATTCATGGGATGTAAAGGGAAATTAGGTTTTTTTAAGTTAAGGCAGAATGATATTCTCATAATGCCCTGGCAGTCTGTACAATTCTTATATTTTCCTTTCTTTCAAGATTACCGATATGTACGTCGTAGTCACGTCGAATCTTTGTCTTTTTTTTCAAAAATATGGCATTGCTGCTGTCGTTTGTGACACAGAAATACAACTGTTCTTGTTTCTATTACGTCATCAGATGTTGAAATATTTTCAACACTAAACATTTCAGTTAAATATTACTAATTTTATTTAAATATAAAATATAATCGAAGTTGTCGAAAATCAACTACCACATACGTACTAAGGAGGGGTTCTGAATACTTTGGACAGTATTATTTCAAAATATGCCTAGTTCTTCTTACATACGAAACCAGTTCATTAGGTGACGGCAATACTTCTGGCCTTCAAGGTGACAATTTGTATGAAACTATATAATATAAGTTGAACATTCGTATATGAGAGATGAAATTTTAATACATGTTTTTTTAATTTTTATTTATTCAAGCTATTTGTGGCTGGAATTATTGTTACATTATTAACTTCACATTTTAATACTATTCATATTTACACCAACAAAGTTCTCTATGTTCTAGTTCTGTATTACATAACCACAATTACATAACCAAGATTTTGTAGCTGTAACTTTGTTCTTAACCACCTTTGTCGTCCGTTCCTCCAGTAGAAATTGTATGTAGCGTCCATATTATTCTGTTGTTATCGCACCGCCCTCAAGTCCTCATTCATTGTATCATTTTTTTCATTTTAAACCTTTCATCCTTTAGATCATAACACAATACAAAATTCTTGCAATTCCTTTAACTCATCTACCAACACCCATCATCGGCAATATGCGGCACCTGCCGCAATTGGCCCGCGAGTCAAATCATCTAAAAATCGTTCTAAAAAGCCAAAAGATCAACAAAGTAACTTATATCAGTGTAAGATTTGTATGCGAACATTGTCACAAAAAGGAAGTCTTACGCGCCACTATCGTCTGATGCATGCTCTAGATCCGGATGCAATCGATATAGAGAGGCAAATAGCAGAACAAGGTGCTAGATATAGGAAATTTAATCAACTATTGCAAAATTCTGGCACTAGCTGCATTCTGATGTCGGCCATGGCGGCGACGAATAAGCAAACTATAGCGGATACCAATAATAATGATGCTTCGGCTGCCACTAAGGAGTCCAATATACCTGTGGCCGTAAATGTACAGGATATGATACCTGTCAATGTGATATCTGTTAATACTGATGCTGAGGCTGTAATAACTCCAACTGTGGCAGGGGATAACAGTAATGGTGCTATACAGCATAGCCCTCAAGTATTAGAAGACAAGATTACACCATTAGAAGGCGAGACCAATCGAGATGTTTTTATCATTGATGAATTTTTAGATGAAAATGATGAAGTTACAGCATTTCCGGAATTTGAGTACACCTATTTGGATAGGCAAGATGTTAATGGATCAAATGCATTGCAATGAAGTGTTAAGAATGTAGATATGAACGCCCACATTGGCAACATGTTGCACACAAACTAAATCACTACTTTTAAAAAGATGCAGTTATCAAAGTTGTTTGTAGCATCTTGTTGTCTTAGAGAACTGCTGTAAAAAGTTTACAGATAATGTTGCTGGCAACATTTGAAACACTTATATATATTTTATTTTTTTTTTATTAATATTAACTTATACTGCATCTTTTCTGGCGACATATAACAAATGAAATACTTTTCTGTTTTTTTTGTTAAGATAATTTACAGAATTTGTATATTTAAATATATTTTATATATAATAAGTTAAGCTTAGTTAGTTTATAAAGTTACTGTTTATGCAGCAACATGTGGCTTATACACCAATTTCTATATGAAATAAGTTATGCATATTCGGTTTTAATAGCAACTTTATTCCCTAGCAACATGTTGCTCAGAGCACCAAAAAATTAATAACAAAGTCTGATGACTTGTATTATTGGAGTTTATTTTGAATTTAATATAATTTAATTTTTATACTTCTTTAGAAATTGAATTAATTATGCCTTTTATTTAAATTAAAAAAAAAACACTAAATAGTAAATGAAATATTTAAGTTCCCGGCTTAAAAAAGGGTAAAAAAAATACATGCATAAATGACAATTTAAAACGTTGTTATTACAGATAATAAAGTAATATACGTATACATTGTTTTTAAATTAAAATTTGAACGGAATATACAATTTTTTGTTAATTTGTATTTTAAAATTTTTTTCCACAATACCTCAGAATCTATTAAAAACATTTTTCTTAAATTTTTGTACTTACAAAAATAATAGGCAGCCGTGGGTTAGTGAGATATATATTTTATATATAACTTTCTTAATCTCAATATAATCTATACCCGAATTATTTTTTAAATTAAAATATGACAGAAATAACACATTTTTTTATTTAATATATATATTTCTCAATAACTCAGAATCGGTTAATTATTTTTTCTGAATTCGTCGTACTCCTTAAATTTAATATATATTCTACCTCATTTAGAAATATACATTATGTATAACATGCAGCTTTCATTATCTTAATAAATTCTTGACCAGAATTATTTTTTAATTTTTTACTTAAAACTTTCTTTCAATATATTGTTGTAAAATATTGTATCTTAACACGGCATATTGCTGGCAAAAAAAAGTTTTACGTATAAACTTTTCTTCGAATTTAACGGCGTTGAGTTCAATTGCTTAATTACAGTTCAATTGCTTAATATTCATCAACGAATTTCAATGTTCGAATTTTAGAATTAAAAACATTTTCCAAGTTCTATTTCAAAATATAAGATTTTTTTTTTAAATCTATAAACTTTTTTATGAATTCAAAAACGACAAAGTGAACCATGTTTACGAAATAGTATAAGTTTTTTCGTCTCTTAAATATTTTATGTATTGAATTCTATATACACACATACGTTGCTAGGAAAAACGTTACATTAGATATTAACATCTTTTTTTTAATTTTACATTGCAATTACATTTTTGGAAATGCTGTCAATTTCTTCTTTAACAATTAGCTACATTGAATTAATAACATTTTTGTTTCTTAGCAACATGTTGCACAATATTACTGCAAAACAATTTTGAGAATATAAAGAATATAAACAAATTATTAATATATTATTTTTTTTTGTTATTGACCATATAAATTTAATTATTTTTAATAACTTATTGAATTGAGAAATTTTTATTAATTTTATGGAAGATATTTCTATAAAATTTTAATTTAATAATTTTTATCACATTTTTAAGGACATGTAAAACTTTTTTTGAATTTTTTTTACTCAAATCAAAACTTTTACCACAAAATTCTGAACCTTCTTATATCTGATAATATACTGTTTCGTATTATAACATTACATAAGTTATCATTTATTTCATAATTTTTTTGCATAACACATATTATTCTTAAAGATTTTTTTATCATATCAATACTTTTATCATAGAAATTCAAATTTATGCTTTTGAGCAAATAGCAGGGTTCGTATTGGCTCGCTCACGAGCTGCTCATTTCCTGAATATTGGTTCTTAGCTCGCGAGCCAAGAGCCACAAATTTTAAATGAGCTCTCGGCTCGCCAGCTATGAGCAAATTTTTGGGAAAAGAGCAGCTCGCGAGCCAAATGCAAGAAAATACCAAAAAGTACTTTTATTGCACTTTTTTGAACAAAGTACGTTTTTTTGTACAAAACTTTCTCTTCCACAAAGTATTTTTTTTGTTCCAGATTACTCTTTTGTAACAAAAAGTACTCTGGTGCAAAAAAAAAGTACTTTTGGGTACAAGAAAGTACAAAGTATTTTTTTTTGTACCAGAGTACTTTTAATGTACTTTTCGGTACTCAGTACTTTTTTGCACCAAAAAGTAATTTTCAGTTTCACAAAGTAATTTTTTGTACAACAGTACTTTTTTGTACTAAAAAGTACAAAAAGTACTTTTATTGTACTTTTTTGTACAAAGTACTTTTTTTGTACAAAACTTTTTTCTATTGCACAAAATACTTTTTTTTGTTTCAGAGTACTCTTTTGTACTAAAGTTCTTTTTTGTACTTTGTTGCACAAAGTACTTTTTTTATCACAGTACTTTTAATGTACTTTTTGGTACGAAGTACTTTTTCGACCCAAAAAGTACTTTTCAGTCTCACAAAGTAATTTTTTGTACCAGAGTACGTTTTTGTACTAAAAGGTACAAAAAGTACTTTTTTGTACCAAAAAGTACTTTTGTTGGCCCAAAAGCACTTTTTGTTGCACAAAGTAATATATTTTTGTTCCAGAGTACTCTTTTGTACCAAAAAGCACGTTTTTGTTGCACAAAGTACTTTTTTTTGTACCAGAGTACTTTTAATGTACTTTTCGGTACAAAGTACCTTTTTGTGCCAAAAAGTACTTTTCAATCTCACAAAGTAATTTTTTGTACCAGAGAACTTTTTTGTACCAAAGAGTACAAAAAGTACTATGTGCAATAGAAAAAGTTTTGTACAAGTACTTTGTACTTTTTATTGTATTTTTTTGTACAAAGTACTTTTTTTTGTACAAAACTTTTTTCTATTGCACAAAGTAATTTTTTTTTTGTTTCAGAGTACTCTTTTGTACCAAAAAGTACTTTTCTTCTACCAGAGTACTTTTAATGTACTTTTCGGTACAAATTACATTTTTGTGCCAAAAATTACTATTCAGTCTCACAAAGTAATTTTTTGTACCAGAGAACATTTTTGTACCTAAAAGTACAAAAAGTACTTTTATTGTACTTTTTTGTACAAAACTTTTTTCTATTGCACAAAGTACTTTTTTTTTTGTTCCAGAGTACTCTTGTACAAAAAAGTACTTTTTTTGTAGTACTTTTTTGTATCAAAAAAGTACTTTTTTGTTGCGCAAAGTACTTTTTTGGTACCAGAGTACTTTAATTATATATCGTGTTATATACTATTTCGTAGTATTATACTATATAAGTAATAATTTACTTTATTTCTTTTTTTTGGCCCTCATGAAATTATTTCATAAAAATTCAAATAAAAATTTATGAGAAACAAAATTATTGCAGAAAATTTTCAGGCAACATTGAATATAAGACATGTTGCTAAAATAATTTTTCAATACATTTTTAAAAATTTCGGGCGGCATTATTTTATTTTTTATTTTTATTTTTATCGCCTTTATGATTTTTTTTTCTAAAATGCAAATAAAAGTTTATAAGTAAACAATTTGTTGTTAAAGAAAGTTTATAGGCAACATTGAATATATAACTTGTTGCTTAAATAATTTTTCGATACATTTTTGCTTGCTTCAAATTTTGTATGGGATTTATTTTGCAAATATTTCATTAATTGCCTAATGCAAATTTTCAAAAGTGTCATTAGGTATTTTTTTTAAATTTTTACAAAAAATATTTATCGATTGTAGTTAATAACTACTACTACGACCACATGTTGCCGATTGACGGTTTGTAAATATTAAAACACAAATCGTTAATATTTTTTAAAAAGCAACTACTGAATTATGATGATAATACTTTTAATAGACAATTTGTTAGCATATTCTTAATTTTTTTGTTAAAATGAAAACTATATATACATAATATATTCATATTTAATCTGCAACATGTTGCCTGAATAGTTTTTACTACAGCCAGTATAGAATTTTGGTCAAATTGCACAAACATAATGACTAATAACATATCATACAAACATTCAATGAGCAACATGTGGCGAAAATTGATTTTTTCCAATACTAAGTGTGTGTAAATTCTGCTTAAAAATTCAACTGAATTTAATTTAAAAAAAAAAAGAAAAAAAATAGCAAACAAACCACAAAAATTAATTTAAAAAGAAATTAATTAAAATTAAAAAATAAGAACAGAAATATAAATCGTAAATTGCAGTTTTGATTTCGTTTAAAGACGTAATGATTAACTGTTGGTAATATAATGTGAAAACAAAACAATCCCATTAACTGAAACTGAACTGAACTGAAACTGAAATATTGCATATATGTTACATAAAATCTTATAGCAATAAGAAGTATGATTCAAAAAGAATATCATTAATATGTTGCTGCTGATTACCTAAACAAATTGTAAAATTTGTAAAATATACTGTCATTAACTGGATCTTAAGCAAAGTAGTGCTTGTACTTTAGCCACAAATTTCTTAAAGTAATGTTAAGAAATTAAGTGTTACATAAAAAAAATCGTATAGCAGGTTGCCGGTGATTTCAACAACGTTTTCAACAACTAACGTATTAATATAAAAAGTTATCACAAACTGCCATTTCACCTAAATGCTTAATGTCAAGTTCTCTCACAAAAATTTATTTTTTATTATTCTTTTAATGAAATAATTTTATTCCCATAAGGCATAATCCCCTTGCCGTATATATGAAGTTCCATTTATTTTTTTGTTATACTGTAAGCAACCATATGCATATTTTGTTTCCTTCTTTATAATCCAAAATTTAATAAAATTTGGTTTGTTCTTTATAAATCTTAAATATAATAAAAATTTCATAATGACAAAAAACTGTGTTTTTGTTTGAAAAGTTGTTAGTAGTTTATAGTAATAAAAGTCTAAAAAAAATTTTTAATTTTTTAAGTTTTCAAAGATTTACATGAATTTCCCTCTTTTCTCTCTTTTCTTTATTTGCAGTCAAAAAGAAGTATAATCTGCGTCGACAAACCTCCAATACGCCGCCTTCCAGCATTTCCATATCATTGGGCAACGAAGAGCTACAAATCAAAGTAGAAAGTGATGATGATGGAGGTGACGACGACGAGGACGATGACGATTCTACTATACCCGATATGGAAATGTTTCGATCATTCTCAACTGATACCACGCAAAGTGGTGAAATCAATATCACTGGTGGCGGTAGTGTAGGCGTATCGTCATCTTTGCTAGCCCTACCTCAACTAGACCAAATGCAACAGCCACCGCATCAAGACGATCACCAACCTTCATCATCAGCCGCCACATCTTCGTCAGCGGCTGCGACCACTTCCAGCGTTAATGCTACAGCCTTGATAGCATTGCAGCAATTGGCCTCCATCTCTTCGTCACATGTCATGGAACGCTTAGTGCCCAAATTGCCCAAGGATTTGCTAGCCCAAAATGAATCGTTAGTATTTGCCGGACGACCAGGTAAACGTTTGCCACGTCAAAGTACCAAGCGTTTGTCACAATTCGAGACAAATCGCTGTCCCCTGTGTTCGCGGGTCTATCGTTCTCAAGCCTTTTTGAACGAGCACATGCGCAAAGAACATTCAATATTGATTTAGATATAGATATAAATAAATAATGAAATTTTTATAAGAAAGCGAAAACAAATAATCAAAAATTTATTAGCAGCTAACTAAATGAAATACGGAATTAAAGAAATATGAGAAGAAAAAAATAAAATAGTTTTTTTTTGTTTTGAAACATCACATGATTAGAATTTTATATACCGCAGGTGTATAAGAACAATCTGAAGAGTTCAGATTAGCATATGCTGAATAGAATCGATGCAAATTCAGGATTTGTCTTGTAATTTAGAATCTATAAATACTATGTTCAAATAAGCTGTCGTTTTGGCATCACTTGTATATTTCCGATATACACTGAAAAAAGTTCCATCATAAAATGTCCACTGAAATTTTAAATCAAATACAGGGCTTAGTTACGAAATCGATTGAACTGGAACCAGATGGTTGAAATTATTGAAAATTGAACTTCCACTTAAAATAATATATAATTTTTAAGCCTTAAGCCGAGGCAACGCAATGGGTGGCTGGGCGGTGAGCGGCAACAAATTGAAACATATGAAATACTTTTGAAGTGGCCCCGCAATGAGCGGCATTCAAACGTTGAGTTGTTTTCTGAGCGGCAAATCATATAGATGACAAAAATTAATATATAAAACATAAAATTATAAAAATATATTAATATTAAAATTTAAAAATACAAAAATTTAAAAATACAAAAATTTAAAAATATAAAAATATAAAAATATAAAAATATAAAAATATAAAAATATAAAAATATAAAAATATAAAAATATAAAAATATAAAAATATAAAAATATAAATATATAAAAATACAAAAATATAAAAATATAAAAATATAAATATATAAAAATATAAAAATATAAAAATATAAAAATATAAAAATATAAAAATATAAAAATATAAAAATATAAAAATATAAAAATATAAAAATATAAAAATATAAAAATATAAAAATATAAAAATATAAAAATATAAAAATATAAAAATATAAAAATATAAAAATATAAAAATATAAAAATATAAAAATATAAAAATATAAAAATATAAAAATATAAAAATATAAAAATATAAAAATATAAAAATATAAAAATATAAAAATATAAAAATATAAAAATATAAAAATATAAAAATATAAAAATATAAAAATATAAAAATATAAAAATATAAAAATATAAAAATATAAAAATATAAAAATATAAAAATATAAAAATATAAAAATATAAAAATATAAAAATATAAAAATATAAAAATATAAAAATATAAAAATATAAAAATATAAAAATATAAAAATATAAAAATATAAAAATATAAAAATATAAAAATATAAAAATAAAAAAATATAAAAATATAAAAATATAAAAATATAAAAATATAAAAATATAAAAATATAAAAATATAAAAATATAAAAATACAAAAATATAAAAATATTAAAATATAAAAATATAAAAATATTAAAATATTAAAATATTAAAATATTAAAATATAAAAATATAATAATATTAAAATAGAAAAATCTAAAAATTAAAATTGGAACGCAATTATCGGGTAATCTCTCTTGACAATGGTATTTTAACAACTAACCTCTCAGAAATGACGCTCAGTTAAAAGTCACTTGCCGCATGCATCCCACGAGAGAGTAGGGCAGAGCTTCTCTTATTTTACTATGAGATTCACGAAACGTTAAATTATAGAGGGAGAGAGAGATTAGAAAAATGCCTGCTAAGCCCTCTTCCCCTTGATCAAAACTATAAATTTCGTCTGATTAAAACCGAAAGCACGCACACAACAATATGGTACCAGCGCCGTCTTATTAAACACGGTCTAAATGTTGTGCTCTCCCAATAATCGTTTCTCTGTCTTCACTTGTGTCTGTATATGTATTGAATGTGAAACAAGCGTGTGTAGTGTTGCTTTTATAACACTCAAGCAAATACAGATCAATCAAATGTTCCGAGAACGTGTAAATTGTCAATCTTGTCTGTGTAGTAAATTAAATATCCCGGCCTCGCGAGGCTTTGGGATGCCTGATGTCTAATATAAAACTAGATGGTATAAGTGAGAGAGAGAGAGATAGCCGGATCGCTCTAAAAGAAATGTAGTATGTTTTGAAAAGCAATACGCATGGATTGAGCGAGCACAAATGCGAACCACTGTTGGACGTCTACGCTGTGGGGCTGAATAAACTTTAGCTATTCAATAATGGGACCGGCAGTGGCATAGTGGTTAGAACACGCGACTACCATGCGGGAGATCGCAGGTTCAAACCTGGCTCCAGTCATCTTAAAAGAAAAAAATAAATAAAATTTTCTTTCATTGTCGGCTTCCCTCGAATGTTGTTTGACAGCAACTTCGCAGTATTAAGCGTCGATTCAATCGTCGTGTCTAGTAAGAGCTTCTCAAAACAGTGACGTTCGCATTCGTCGATAAATAAGTAGGTGCCGTTAGTTGTGAATCTAAAAATAGAAAGCGTGTTAATTCACAACAACGTGAGAAGCTATCCCATACCTCATTCGTGGGGTGTAAAGGGAAATTAAGTTTTTTTAAGAACATTAAGTTCTACATCATTTTGTCTTTCCTGATATAAAATTTCTTTTTAAGATGACTGGAGCCAGTAGTTGAACCTGTGATCTCCCGCATGGTAGTCGCGTGTTCTAACCACTATGCCACGGTCGGTCCCATTAATATTCAGATAACTTTAATTTAAAAATGATTTCCAACTTCAACATATATTTGCCTACTATAAAGTTAAAAGATTATTTGTCTGAACAAATGAATTCGAAATTCTCAGAAGTGATGTAGAACTCACAGTTCATATATTTATTTATTAAATTTTATTAAATTTAATTTAAATATTAAATATATAATAACTTAAATTTTAATTATCCAGTGATTTATTTAAGAATTTTTAGCATTGAGTAGAAAATAAATTTAAAAATTTATTTGCATTAAGGCACAGAGATCAAATATTTTAAACTATAAAATAAAACAACAAAATATATATATATTAAAATTTTCATTATATAATAATACCTAGAAACGTATATATAAATTTTGAAAAATTAGTAATCAAAATTTCTAAATTTGAATTTATATCTTCAAAAAATTAAAATAAAAATAACCTTAAAAAATAAAAGCTTTAACAAATAATAAATAATAATTGAGCGGACCACAATAGTTTTAGCTATAAGAAATTCCATTAAATGATTTTGCAGCTCTTACAAATATTAAAAATATGAATTTGAAAAATATATATGTATGTTATTTAACTTTTTTACATAAGTACTCTATAAAAATATAGTAAAAAATTAAAATATTAAAAAAACAAGAAAAAAAAACTAAAATAATTTGAATAAAGGAAATATAATAATGCAACGTTTTAATATATTTATTGACTGTTTACTTGTCTTTTGATAATGGCGACGTTCATAAGCAGCCTTCAACGCGTCAGCACAATATATATATAAAGAAAAAAGAAACTAGCAAAGATGTAATAAAATTGGACACACATTAAGCACTTTGTCGACACATTAAATAAATAGAATTAAAAAAGATCCAATTATATGTGTCACCCTCTAAATAATATGTTTTTAATAATAACTAATTTAATTTAAATAATATTAATTTAATAATATTTAACTTAACTTTAAAATTTAAAATATAGTAAACTATAAGCTTTAATCTATAGTGACACATTCGTCGACACAATTAAAAAAAAGAATTTAAGAAGAACCAATTATATGTGTCACCCTCTAAATAATATTTTTATAATATAAAAAATAATTTAATTTAAATAATATTAATTTAATAATATTTAACTTAACTAAAATAATATTAGTTTAAAATGATAAATTTTAAGGTTTATTCTATGCTGAATCAAATTGTGTAGTTAAAAAAATTGCGAAAATAGAATTATAATCCATACAGTGTTGTTCAAGAGAGTTTATCGATCGTAGTGATTATTTATCAATTTGTGTTAGTGTATCTTCGATACTTTGGCTAAACGATCAGAAAAATTTTGTATTGTTGATATTAATGGTCAATTCATTATATATAATTATAATAATTTTTTTAAACTTATTAATCGTTTCATAGTCCATCATTTTGAAATTTTTCTTTACTTCAAATAATTTTAGTTTATCGCTAAACCCGCTATTCGTTACTCTTCTTAAACCCAGAGAAGACTGTAGTAACATATCGAACTTTAGTATCTTCATAATTAAATTAAGGCAGTGAATAATGACAGTTAAGTTGAAGCTGCCTCTCTCATAACGAGTATCATCTTCATTAATATGTACGCAAGTATAGCTATTTTCAAAAACACAGGCGAATGTCTTGAACTTCACCCAACTCATTTCTAAGAGTTTGTTTTAAAATAAATATCCTATTGCAATTCTTCTTTTGTGGCGAATTTGGCAATATTTTGTCAAACGAATTAGTCGAAAAAAAGACAAAACCGGAGTAGACGGTTTTACACACATTCGGACAAGAGGAATCGAATTGCTGATTAGTTTTTGAGTAAGAATAACGGTTTCATAATAATTTTTTGAAAAAAAAAAAAAATTTTAACTTTTCGTTTTGTTTTACGGTGTAAAATAGATTTTCGACCAGCTATAGTTGGGTTGTCGGATAAGCTTGACTTATTTAATTCGATTTAAGTTCATATGCCCATTCCTAAGAAATTATAGTTTTCATTGGTTTCAGTTATCTTGAGCACTCAATACAAATTTTTTGTTAAAATATTTTTTTCTCAAGAGTAGGGGTCTATGAGCTCAAACCGATTTTTGCAGACTATAGTTGGATTTTCGGATATGCCATCTTCGACAGTTATTTAAAATAAGTTAAGCTTATCCGAAACCCAACTATAGCTTGTCGAAAATCTTTAAACACTAATCAAAGCAAAAAAAACTTAAAAATAAAATTAGTATGAAACCGTCGAGTTTGGATGTGGATTTGTGGTGGGCAAGAGACTGCGACACCTAGTCTCAAGGTTCAACCCGGTGTGTGAACGTATAGCCACCATAAGAGTCAAAACAAAGTTTTTCCACATAACACTTATATGTGCCCATGCTCCGACAGAAGAGAAAAGCGATGAGGACAAAGACGAGTTCTACGAGAGCCTAGAAAATGTATATGACCGTAGCCCGAGCCATGACATTAAAATTGTACTAGGCGATTTTAATGCTAAAATAGGCAGGGAAACCGCATTTGAGCCTACCATCGGAAAATTCAGTCTGCACACCGAAACGTCGAACAATGGCATCAGACTGATTGATTTCTCTGCGGCAAGAAATATGGTAGTTTGCAGCACTAGATTTGACCATAAAAATATTCATAAGGCAACATGGTTATCTCCAGATCAATTGACAAGGAATCAGATTGATCATGTGGTAGTCGATGGAAGGCACGCATCGAGTGTTCTGGACGTACGAGTGATCAGAGGTGCGAACATTGACTCCGATCACTTCCTTACCGCAGTTAAGGTACGCACAAGACTAAGCATGGCGAAAAACGTACGTAACCAGGCACAACGAAAGCTGGACATCGGTAAACTGCGGACCACAGAGGTAGCAAACGCCTACTCCAACCACCTAACTCAACTGCTGCGGAATGCTCCAACCCCTGACAATATAACCTCGCAGTGGCAAAATATAGCCGACTCCTTAGAACGGGCTGCGAGAAGCGTACTTGGGTACTCAAAGCCGTCTCAAGAAGATGCCTGGTACGATGATGAATGTCGCAATGCCACGAGAGAGACGGTTGCTGCATACAGGGCGAAACTGCAGCCAATGGCAACGCGAGCTGTTCGTGAACGGCACAGGGAGAAGAGACGACAGGCAACGCGTCTTTTTAGAAGAAAAAAGAAGGAGCTGAAGAAGAGGCAGGACGAGTGCACTGAGTTGCTCCGAAGTAGAGGGGAAGCCCGAAAATTCTACAAGAGAGTGAAAGCGAGAATGCGTGGAACAGGGTTGCCCTCCTGCAAGGACAGCGATGGTCAGCTAGTGACGGACCCGGATAACGTTCTAAAGATATGGAGAGATCACTTTAGAAATTTACTGGATACTGACACCACTCCAGAAGACCCCGCTCCAATCCATGACGATGGTATTAACTGTCCACCTCCGAGCCAGAGCGAGATACGTATGGCCATCTCCCGCCTTAAAAACAACAAAGCTGCTGGAGCCGATGGTCTCCCTGCTGAATTGTTTAAGGCTGGCGGGGAGGAGCTGATTAGGAGCATGCATCAGCTCATGGAGAACATCTGGCAAGAGGAGAGCATGCCCGGGGATTGGAGTCTCAGTCTGTTATGTCCCATATACAAGAAAGGAGATCGTAGTGAATGTAAGAACTACCGTGGAATAAGCCTATTACCAATTGCGTACAAGGTCCTTTCAAGCATATTGTGTGAACGTCTAAAGCCAATTGTAGAAAAACTAATTGGACCATATCAGTGCGGCTTTAGACCTGGCAAATCTACGACGGATCAAATATTCACCTTACGACAAATCCTGGAAAAAACCCATGAAAAGCAGATCGACACCTACCACCTCTTTGTCGACTACAAAGCTGCCTTCGACTCTCCGATAAGGAATAGGCTTTATGAGGCCATGTCTGAGTTTGGTATTCCTGCAAAGCTGATTAGACTTTGCAAATGTACCTTAGACAACACCAAATCCTCGGTTAAGATTGGTAAGGATCAGTCTGAACCATTCAACACGGAAAGAGGTCTCAGGCAGGGCGATAGCCTGTCCTGTACACTATTTAACATAGTTATGGAGAAGGTGATGAGAAAGGCTGGTATCAACATGTCTGGCACCATATTCCACAAAAGCCACATGCCACTAGCCTACGCCGATGATATAGATATCATTGGCCGAAATCTGCGGGATGTTACTGCAGTTTTCTCATCGCTAGAAAAGGAGTCAGCAAAAATGGGTTTAGCGGTCAACGAGGACAAAACAAAAATAATGATTTCGACGAACAAAGAGTCCTCTCGATGGGGACGCACCGTGAACGTTGACAATTATTGTTTTGAGGTAGTCGACGAATTTACCTACCTCGGATCTTCCGTCAACAAGATGAATAATGTCAGCCAAGAAATTAAACGGAGAATAGTGCTAGCCAATAGATGTTTCTACGGACTTCGGCAGCACTTTAGTAACACCACCTTCTCTCGGAATACTAAGAAACAGCTATACCAGGTGCTTA
Organism: Muscina levida; assembly: GCA_964034835.1. NCBI lineage: Eukaryota > Metazoa > Arthropoda > Insecta > Diptera > Muscidae > Muscina > Muscina levida. The sequence goes on from OZ035884.1 coordinate 11,889,501, forward strand.
TCTTACCTGTTCTGTTGTATGGTGCCGAATCATGGGTGCTTACTACAACGGACATACAAAACCTGGGAGTATTCGAGAGAAAAGTACTCCGAAAAATATATGGACCTATCTGTGTCGAAGGCCAGTTTCGCCATCGGATGAACCATGAGCTGTATGAGCTTTACTACGACATCGACGTAGCTAAAAGAGTCAGAATCCAACGACTTCGATGGCTGGGACATGTTGCCAGGATGGATGTAAATGCTCCAGCGAGAAAGGTGTTTGAAGGCGAACCTGAAGGACGGCGCAGAGCAGGGAGACCCAAACTCCGTTGGAAGGACCAAGTGGTAGGCGATGTGCCATCATCTGGTAGGACTAACTGGAGAACACACGCAGAAGACCGAAGCGTGTGGAATTCTTTATTACTTCAGGCCTCAAATTTATGAACTACGTTTCGTAAATTGTAACTGGACACTTAAGTAAGTAAGTATGAAACCGTCATTGTGACTCAAAAAAACTAATGATGCAGTTCGATTCCTCGTGTCCGAATGTGTGTAAAAATGTCAAGTACGGCCTTCGAAAATTTTTGTCAAAAACTATCACAGTGCACTTAAGCTTAAAATAATTTTGAACATATTAGAATGAACTTTGAACATAAAAAGTTATTTATAATTAGTTTTAAAGTTGCAAATGAGCCGTTTCCGAAAGGAATAATAGATATTCGAATTTTTTTTTCTTTGTACTACATTATTTATATGTACTTATGCCTTATTTTCCTTATTAGCATCTTTTATAAATGTCTTTTCCATTAAATTAAACTCTTCATCTCAATAGTAATGAAGGCATATGATATCGCAAGCTATCATAGTAGTATTACACTAATGATATCATAATAATAATTATGATGATTATTATATTTTTTAACTTTTAAATCAAAATCTAGTAGTAAATAAATACTATAAAATATTTTAAAAATATATTGAATAAAACTCAATAAAAAAAAAGCTATTAAAAGCCAAATGAAATTTAAAAGAAAGCATTGAAATATTATTTATACAAAAAAAAGGTAAATATTAAAAGTTGACATAGATAAATATGAGGGGACCAAAATTTAAATATAAAACATAATTAATAAATATAAAATATAAACAAAATTTTTTTTTAGTTTAAATTAAATTAAAAATTAAAAAAAAATAATTAATAAATATAAAATATATAAAACTAAACACAAATCCTTTTTTAGTTTAAATTAAATTAAAAAAATTAATATTACCTAAAATGTCCTTTTTTTAGTTTAAACTAAATTAAAAAATTAAAATTACCTAAAATGTTTCCACACATATTGGACAAGTTGACAAAAGTTTTACGAAATTGTGACTATGAGCTCTTACTAATTAAATGTAAGATTGTTCTTATAGAATAAGATCTGTTTTTATCTGATTATATTTACATATTGCTTATACATCTCATTATATCTACAAAGATCCAATGGTATCTGGCATTTATATTACACAGTACAACACATGATTTTGGGACTCAATTCTGAGAACTGCACGTGAAAGTAGCCCCAAAAAGAGGAAGTTCTCATCATTCGTTGGTCAAGTTACATGCCATAATAATTTAATATCGATTTAAAGTTATTAAGTATCGTATAGGAGAATTTGTCACGTTTTAGGCTCTTTTGTTTGACAAAACATAAATACTATATGGTGGCGTATAATTATCATAAGTAATATTCCAGTTCTCAGAATTGAGTCCCAATCAATGAAAATTTTGTACTGTGTTATTGCGTAAAATGAATGAATTTGATAAGAGTTTGATCATTCGATCTTCTTATATGTATACTTCACTTACCTAACCAAAAAAGGTGATATGGTTTTTTTTTAAACCCTATTAAATTTTAAATTCAAATAAGTAAAGAAAAAATTTAACGATGTAAGTAATGTACGTTTGTTTTTTTTATTGAAACAACATGAAATCTGTTAGTGATTTAAAATTTTAAATTTTTAAAATCAAGTGGCAAGTTATTTGTTCTTATAATGATATTGTAGAAGATATTTATATAAAGAGATGTATGATCTGATTAGATTAACTCAGCTATATTTACACCAGCACCGATTTTAAACCATCACATTTCATACATACATCAATTTTTCGGATCTGATTAGATATAATAAGATTGTGTTGGTTATACAGAATTTTTAAACGAGTGTAGTTAAAATAATAGCTATTATTAAAATGTATTTATAAATTTTACTTAAAATTCAAGTAAATTTATAAACATTATCATCCAAATATTATTAAACATAAAAAAAATTGTAAAAATGTAAAACTAAAAAAAAAATATAATCAAAAATTTAAAAATCCGTAAAAAGTTTAATTACATTTTATTAAATTATAAAAACAGAAATTAAAAAAATAACACTAGAAACAAGATTGAACTTTTTTGTGTTGCCTGAAACTTTATATTGATTTCACTGATTTTAAATCGAATCTCAATTTTTCAGCTGAAATTTTTACCAAAGCAGGTACGCTGCAGCAAACATACAAAAAATATTAAAATATTTTATTTTTGTATGGAAATTGGGATTTTTATCAATTCAGTTTTCTCAGTAAATTGTAAACAAAAGCAAAAGTTATGCACCGATTTAAATGAAATAATGCCCATTTTTTTAAAATATATAGAACATATAGCTTTTACAATAATACTGTGGTTTTTGCCGCATTTTTCTTATTTTATGAATTTTTAAAGAACAAACATTTTTTTAAGATAAAATTGTTGTTTTTTTTTCAAAACTTCAACAATATCTCTGAAACTACTGGGCAAATTTAAAAATAATGTAAGCACGACTGAAAAATAACTTTGTTAAAGAGTTTTGGAAGACTTTTGAATTAAAAAAAATTGGTCTACCACAGACAAAAACAGACTTTAATATCTGTACGTAAATACTGAAGCTAAGACAAATTTAAAAAGGTGACCCCTATGGTCTGCAACAATGAATTTATAAAAGAATTTTTTAAATAGTTGTGCTGTAATTATCGAAATACTTTTTTAGCAAAAGGTTTATGATTTTTCGCGAGCTATAAATTTCTAACATAAGAGTGTCACATTAGGGTTTTAGGAAATGTATTTTAGGGGGTAAATACTATAACGACACACTTGAGGTCAATGGACCTAAGAGCAAAATATTGGCCTCCCTGAGACAAAAAAAATTAAACTTTAAGATCGAACTGTAAATTTGGAAGATATAACGAAAAAACTAAAAAGGCGACCCCTACGTTCGGCAAAAAAAAACAAATTTTAAAATGTCCTTGGAACAATACTTTATATTCGCTGGTGTACGGTGCGCTTTTTTTTGTGCCTGTAAGGTGATATGGTCTATTGTAGACATAACAGTTTATCGCGAAAAATCGAGCTGATAGTTCTTAATCAACAAATTCTTGTTGCTTTGTGTAATTTTTGTAGATTTGTTTTTAAAAATTTCTGCAAAAAATCAGTGACAAATATTTTTGAACAAAACGTACTTTTTTATTTATTTGCATTAGCATTTTCTCGTCTAGGGTTAAAAAACAGTTTTGAAACACAAAATGGGTGGGTTGTATGTGTCATATAAAAATAAATATTTTATGTACATTTTCATATCTGTATCCTTTTCTCTTTAACCCTAAAAACTATTTTACCATGCCACCATCCGTCCAATAATAATAAAATTAAAATTTCGTCTACATATTTAAATCTGTTATGGCGAGTGCAATCTGTGTACCAAATTTCCCCAGTTAAAATGTAGACTGCTTATTTAAAACTGTAGTTCCGATTACTATATATATTCCAACTTGTATCTTTCTAGTGCTAAAATAGAGTTTGGCCTTTCCACTCCGCCCACTGATCGAAACTGTGTAATTGTTGTGCAGCGTACTACACTATGAACCAAACCAATATCAAACGATAGAATTCGACCTCAGTAACAAAACTTTACACTCCATTTTGCTCCACTATGTCACAATTCTTTTACAGTGGTCAAAAAATATAAAAAGAATATAAAAATCGTCTGTAAAAATACTTTTGGGGTATTTCATGTCTTCGGAGACCTATATTAAAACATTCAGGGGAATATTTTCTCGTAACATTTTATTACTGATGTCAAATGCTACCGTATGATATTGATTTGGTTCACTCCCGAAAAAGCTTCTTGCATGCTTTGCTCAAAAAAATAAAAATTTCGTCTGCAATTTTCAACCAGTTCTGTCGAATTCTATCTGTATTCCAAATTATATCTTTCTAGGGCTAAAATATACTTTTGCTACACCTACACCGCTTATTGATCGAAAATTATAACTTCGTGTGCATAATCATTAATGTGTTGCAGAGTTCTATCATGATATCAAATTGTATCTCTCTAGGACTTAAATACGGTTTGACCATGCCTCCACCGCCCACTGATCGAAAATTTAAATTTAGTTTGCAAAGTTGAACTTGAAGTGTCGAGTACTATCTATGTACCAAATTTTATCTCTGTAGCTCTAGAAAAAATTGTTATGCCACGCCCACTCTGTTCATTGAAGCGAAATCTACAAAGATATTTAAAATATTATATTTGTTAGGTAATTAAAGTCATGCTTAAGGACTTTTTTATACAAAAAATTTTCTGTAATTGCAAAATTTTTGATATCTTATATGAAACTATGTGATATATGTATGTTTATGAAATTATTTTTCACCCAATATCATTTATATATTAAAACAAGTGTAAATAACCATATATATATAATTTGTATAACAATTTTAATCGAAATTCATTTGTATGGAATAAAAAAAATATTTCATATACATCAAATGCATATGGTTTACCAAAAAATTGACTATTAAAAAAATTTAAGAGTTTATACTTTGTTAAAATTAATAAAAATATATAATTTACAAAAAAAAACATAGATCTAACATGAAAAGATGTATATATAACATAATTTACACAACAAACGTAAATCTATCAATCCATTGATGTAAAAAAAAAACTGTAATTATTAAGTACAAGAACTGCTTCTTGATGTAGCGATTTTCGTAGAATATGTTACATGGTTTTTGGGTTATTCTCTTCAAGTAAACATACTTATATAACCTTAAGTAGTGGTTTTGGTATTGTAACATTTTCTACTGAAAAAAACTTAATTTCCACTAATACCTCTAAATTTGTAAAATACATTTTGTTCTTGCAACACCGTTACAAAGTTTTCTCAATTTCAAAACTGTTCTAAAAAAATGTTCTCCCATTTTTTTCTTTTTTCCTTTTTACAGAACTCTACTACAAAGAAGATTGCCACATGCCTGCAAATTGTCGACCAAATTATCGTCATCCCTGTTCTGTTTGTGGGAGAAGCTATTGGCGTAAGGCCCATTTAAAGCGTCACATGAACTTCGAATGCATTGGCGTGACACCAAAATTTCCCTGCAAATTATGTACCAGTCGTTACAGACGCAAAGAAGATCTCAAACGTCACATGATCAAAGCCCACGGTATTGTGCAACAAAAGCCCCGGACTTCTGTGGATTTGTATGTGAATAGCCTTACACCCACCGTATACAATGGCCCGCCACCTTTACAGCCTTTGTCATATTCCCAAGACGCACTCTCATTAGGGCTAAGGCAAGCATATCATTTAGCAGCATCCTCAGATTTTAAGTCAAAGGCCACTAATTTTGATAACCAATATTTTTTGGACTATTGAGGAGAAGGAAGAGAAGACACACGCCTCAGTTAAGAAAAAAATCAGGAACTAGGAAAGTACAAATTGTTTCCATTGACAACACTTCATTGAATCACATAGACTGCGCACAGTTTCATACATAGAAGTGTAAGTAAAACAATAGATTAAGTGTTAATGAAAAAGTATTTGTGAATAATGAATAAGTGACGTATATTAATTAATATGTTTAATTTGTAATAAATCAAGTACAATTTGGTATGAGAAAAACCAAAACAATATCGTTTTTTCTAGTGTAATTCTTTATTCTTTAAATAATAAATTAATTTATGTAACAAATTAAGCATTATATTATACGAAGTATGACTAAAATAAAACAGCAAAAACAAAATTCTGCCTACGGAAGATACAATGTCAGTTTATTATACGCAAAAAGTGTCAATTTAGTGAATACAAAATTTATTTTCTGTAAAATATTAACAATCAGGCCAATAGTGCCCGCGGATGTTTTGTAGGAGAAACGATTTATAGCGATTCTCAAAAATATTTTTTTTTTTAAATTTTACATTTTTTATTTGTGATAATGAAGGGTAAGATCTTCGACTCTTAATTTTTAAAATATATTGTACCTTTTTTAAAGAGAATGTTTACTTTTATTTAAAATTTGGAAACAGTTGTAACATATATTCCCCGTCTGCATAAGTTAAAAAATTTAAAATTTGAATAAGGAAAGTTTTCAATTAAGATACACATTCGCAAAGAGAATTCTATATATTGTAATAGGACAGTTGAGGAAATTTTTTTAATTTTTTTTTTTAAATTAAAAATTTTAATATCCTTGTAAAAATTTTAGATTTGACCAGATATAATTGGATCTTGTCAGATTCAAAAAATGGATTGGTTAATTGGTTAAGATCAGTGGTGTTCTAACTGTGTTAATTTAGTTATAATCTGAAATTTGATCCGAAATTTGTGCCCGATTTTTATCAGATATGGAATGTTTTAAGGCTGCTCTAAGACCACAAAAGACCACCCTATGTACAAGATCTCAAACGCAGATTCGCGTACATGTGAATTACCGATCGTGTCTGTGTAAAAAATACGATTTTTCATGGCATAGCGAGGCTATGGGATGAGTAACAAAAAAAAATCAGTTTTGCCACTCCTACAAAGAAAATTCATCTACATTTTCATTAGAATGGGTCAACTTTTTTCACGACCAAGCGGTTAACAAATTCGTAATCTACTATGAATTCTAAAAAAATTTGCCCAAGAAACCATAGATATAAAATCAAAATTGATCCCCCGTTTTTAACTAAACCGACCCCTAGTCTTTTTTTCCCTCCTAAAATTTTTCCCAAACTTACCTACCCCCATCTTCATCCCTTAAGGGGGTTTCCATATAAAAATTTTTTTTATAAAATTTGCTACCACCTCTCTTATTGCCCTTAAGAAGCCCCTAGAGGAGTCAAATGTACGAACAACCCCCAATAATTTTGAAACCCCAACAATTTCTCAGATCAATGTGGTCTCCATACAATTTTTTTTTTATTTTTATAATTTATTTTATGATATCAGCTCCTGTCGCTCACATGGTGCCTCCTGGAGGGGTAAAATGTATGACCGACCCCCACTGATATTTTCCTCGTGGTATTTTTCTCAAACATACCCCCTATCTTCACACACAAAGGGGCTCCCATATAAAAATTTTCTAAATTATTCAAAATTTCATGACAAATTTTAACGGAAATGTTATATTATAAAGAATTTTGTTGTTTTGGTCGTTTTAAGTGCGTTTTGTATTGGAATCGCCTTAGGGCGTGAATATAGGGGGTAGGTATGTTCGAGAAACTAAATCGGTGGTATTTTTTTTTTCAAAAGTGTATTTATGACCAATATTGGGTTTTTTCTAAATTTATTTGTAATTACGGGCTGATTACACTATGACACAATTTGTCCCGGGGGTGATCCAAACCAATATCAAACGATAGCATTTGACCTCAGTAGCAAATACCTAAACTCCATTTTGCTCCACTACGTCACAAATTTGAATAATCATGTGTAAAAATACATTTGGGATAGTTCATGTCATAGGAGACATACATTAAAATTTTCAGGGGAATTTTTCATCAGAACATTTGAACCCTCTAGCTCCTACCTGTAGGGGACATCTTAGAATGAATTTTGAAAAACAGCTTAAATGTCAAATTTATCGAAATGTTCAATATGGGTGGCAGATAGAGGGTTAAAATGTTCCAGAAAATTTTGATTTAGGTCTCCGATAACATGAACTAACCCAAATCTATTTGTACACATGATTTTTCATTTTCTTTTATTTGACTTTTGACCAAAAAAATCAAACTTTAATCCACTGTAAACAAAAATTGTGACGAAGTGGAGGAAAATGGAGTTTAGGGTTTTGTTACTAAGGACAAATGCTATCGTTTGATTGGTTCACTCCCGAAAAAGTGTGTTGTACTGTTGGTTTAAAAATAGACTTTTGAACATTTATTAACAATTCATTTTGATTTTATTTTGAAACCTTTGACTCATAGAGGCTATTTGTCTTCGGTGACTCTTAGTGAAATTTTTCGGAGAAAATTTCTATCGAAGATTCTAATCCCTGACCTCTGTCCAAAGTTGACTTTTAAACAGTTTTTCAAAATTCGGACAAAAATGTCCCATACGGGCGGGAGCTAGAGGGTTAAAGTGTTCCGAGAAAATATTCCCCTGATTGTTTTAATATAGGTATCCGAAGACATGAAATACCCCAGGCGTATTTTTACAGATGATTTTTCATATTCTATGATTCGACTTTTGACGAAAAAAATCAAACTTCAAACCACTGTAAAAAAAATTTGAGACGTAGTGGAGTATAATAGAGTTTAGGGTTTTGTTACTGAGGTCAAATGCTATCGTTTGAGTTATTCACCCCTATTCCCGTAGACGTCGTCGACATCGTCGTCGTTTTTATGTCAACATCACTTCGAGTCAACATCGTTGTCACATCAATGCTATTTCGGTATTCTGTAACTAATATGAGACGACGTCGACTAGTAATCAATAACATGAAAGAAATAACAACAGCTGATGTAACATTTGTACATCAGCTGATTAATTTTGACTTTTATTTTCTGTTGTGAAGAAATGTTTTTTGTGTCCGATTCAGATTCAAGCGATGAGGAAAGTAAAAATAATCTTATACTGGAAAGGATAATACTTCGACTATGATCCGATGATCTTAAACTTGCCAAATAACGAGTATGTTCATCGGTGTTAAAATCGTAATTTGAGGTTATCTGTTGGCCGGCCTTCCAACTTTTTTTAGATTTTAGAACTACTTAAGTCTTAATAAGGCAGCATTTAATTACGTAATCGTTCCTATAGAAATAGTTCCTATCATGAAAAGTGAACTTAGGACATATGTCATAATTAAGTTGTCAGAAACATTGAGGTCCTTTGGACAGGGGCCTTACAACCTAAGTGTAAGTGCAGCCAGTAGTTGCAAGATTCCTGTCTGAATGCATTAGAGAGGTGATTTGTCCACCTTGGATACAATTGGAAGTTACTGAAGATGACAAATCGGAAGCATAAACTAAATTTTTTTTAACAAAACAGGATTTACTGGAGTAATTGGATATGTCGATGGAACCCATATCAAAATTGTTGCTACAAATAAAGAAGACCAGATTCGTAACTACAACCGCAAAGGATTCTTAAAGGCGCTCCAAAGGAATTAAATTGTTTTTCACCAATTTTCTCACATTACCCCTTAAAATTATACAAAATCCTTGTACCTATGAGGGATTTTGTTTCCAATGTTTGTTACTCGACATTGTTATTCTTGACGTCATTAAACAAAACTTTTTTTTAAATTTACAAGAACTAAAGTTCTTCTTTCAAATTGTTTCAAGTCGTTACTAACAACTGTGACGACAGATTCAGAGTCGTTTCGATTCAACGTCGTCGTCACATTTCCTTACAGAATACCAAATTTGTGTCAATAGTAACCGAAAACGACTACGAGAATACCGATTTTACAGCGTCGTCACAAGACGACGTCGTTTTGCGTCGACGACGTCTACGGGAATAAGGCCGATTACCTCAAATTATTGCAACGGAGTATAGGAGTTTAGTCATTGGAGTTGCTTCAGCTTGGTCGAAACTCGATTTTATAAAAATTCTGGAAATAAAAAAAATTTCTTATATAAAAAGCTTTAACCATATATTGAATATACATATTAATGAAAAATATAAAAAATTGCACAATGTCATTTATCTTTATAAATTATTGATATTTGTTGTGTTAAAAAAATATAAACATTTGTAATATAAACAGAAACATAAAGTAAATATAAAATATGTATATAAATTAAAAAAAATAAATTAAGGAAAATCATTTAATAATAATACATAAGTAAGGTTCGATAATATAGCGCTCATTAAGCCATTTAATATTTAAAATTGTTTTCATTAGATTAAAAAAAAGCAAATAATACATCATCTATTAAATTAAGTTTGAACATTTGAAAAAAAAAATTAATAAAAATGCCTATGAAACATATCTCGGTTTTGTTTTCTTTGCTAAAAAGTATAGCTAATAATGCCTACCCCCAGTTATATAACTTTTAGTAAAAGGTGGGCCAAAAGTATTTGTACTTTTCAAACGATTATAAAAAACAGTTTTTTTTTACAAATGTATGTACATAGGAATTTTATTTTTTGTTTAATTACATCATCTTTATGTGGCCCCTGATTATTTTGTCGACTTGAGAGGTATTTCGTGATATGTTCTGCATTTCCTCACAAATACGTCCAGTGTCAAGAGACACTGTATTAACCTTACATTTAAGGTATTTCCAATAATAAAAGTAAATAAGGGAGATGTACTACACCTCTTTTGTTTATCACCTTTTGCCCAATAATGTCGCTAAATCCAAAAATCAGTCGTTGGAGATGTGACATGTCGCCCCCACTCTGAATAAATATGTACCAATAAAGTCTCTTGCTGAGAAAATTTCCCTTAAAGTAACCTTGGACGATGCAGGAGGTTTTGATAGTTTAATTAAGGATTACCCCAATAGCTGTAATTTTGCTTGGTTTCATATCTATTTAGATGGAAGTGTGCCTCGTATAAGATTAAAAATGTTGGTAAACCTATTTAGCATTCCTATAGCAAACTCGAGCCTGAGCATGATCTGAGGCTGTGTTGACTGTACCAATTTTGTATGAATGTAAATATTAGTTTAATATGCTAGACCGCCTTTGAGTGGAATGTCTAGGTTTATCCACAAACAGACGCTGTTACTCGATCTACGTTTTCGGGATTCCTTGAAGTTTAAAGTCGTTCTCATCGTGATTGATTCATTGTGTAACCAGTATGTCGTAATGAGTGAATATTTTCGTTGCTTTGTAGTCGAAGAAACTTTGTTATAATAGTACTCCCATATACAAAACGAACGTTATGAACCAATGAATGATGCATTGACACTAAATTCCCTTTCACTGTTCTTGCATTACGTAAACCGTTCGCCCCACACCGCCTTAACTACTCGACGCATTGGAAAAAAATCGAATATAAACTTACTTTTGGTCCACCTTGTATATAAAGATACATACCACTTAATTTCATAAAAATTGTTATAATTTGTGAATTACAGGACAATAATTACGATGGGTTAACCTTATTATGACCATATACACGGTAGTTTTTAATGACTTTTATGATATAAAAATAAATAAGTCAAAGAAAACTAATTTTTTAAGAAATGGAAATTAAACTTACTTAAATTCCCTTCACAACTAGGGTGATCAGTTCGGTTTTCAGAAACCGGCTACTCGGTTTTTTTCACTCATAAAAACCGTCGGTTTTTTTTAAATCCCTGTTTTTCGAATATCGAATAATCCGGTTATTTTTTTGTCGAATCTCGGTTTTTTGGCGTTCGATATTTTTTATTTAAATTTATTCATAATTGTGTTAAATGTGTACTCGTACATGTTTTTTCCAGTGTTTCAGCCGAACAACCTAATTGTTAATTTTATAAATCTTCAATGTCTAATAAGTCAGCGAAAGAAATTACAAATGTTTGTAAAAGACCAATTAAATAAGGAGCTTAAACTTATTCATGATGTAAAGCACAGCTGGAATTCTATGGCCAATATGGTTTTCCAATTTTTAAAATTGCACAAATGTGTGAATCATACTTTATTGAACTTAGGACTGACACCATTTAGTGAAAATGATATCGAAACTTTGTCTGTGCTTAGTGACATCTTAAAACCGTTGGAAATGTCTATACAAAAACTTTCTGCAAACTCTTCGACTTTAGCTGATGCTGAAGGTATTTTTAAATTTTTACTTAAACACTTTTTAACAATTCAAAACCAATTATCACTAAATTTATATGAAATTTTAAAAAGACGTAAATGAGAACGACTATTTCAATCTCTGAATACTCTCATTTTGTATTTAAGTACGAGTAAACTCCCAATTAGTGGCGCATTTCTAAAATATTCAAGTAAAAATGATTTTTGATTTTTAATATATGGATAAGAGCGGCAAAAGGACTCGAAACCTTGGCAGACGGGCTTTTTCAATGTCAAGTTTTATAAAAACCAAAGAAAAAAAAAAAGATATACACCCACGCACTTAAATTGTATCTTATTTCTTAAATGTTACTTTAGGGAAAACTAAAGATTAAATTAAATATATTTATTATATGTAAAATCAATCAATTTACAAATTAATTGTTTTGTTTTGTTTGTCTTTGTTTAAATAACAAACTGATCTCACTAATGTTTTGCATTGTTATTATAATTAAACTCAAAGTTTACTTTTTATAGATATAATTGAATTGTTTTCTGTTATTTTTTAATTAAAATTTTTGTCAAAAATTGCGTTTAAATTTGTTATTTGCCATACATTTGAAAACCGGATTATCCGGTTTTTTGTGAATTTCAAAAAAAGAAACCGGTTTTTTTTAAATGTCATTTTTCGAATAATTCGAAAACCGGTTTTCGCAAAAACCCGAATAATTGATCACCCTATTCACAACCCATGAATGAGGTATGGGATAGCTTCTGGCGTTGTTGTGAAATAACACGCTTTCTGTTATTAGATTCACAGCTAACGGCACCTACTTGTTTATCGACGAATGCGAACGTCACTGTTTGATAAGCTTTTTCCTAGACATGACGATTGACTCGACACTTATACTGCAAAGTTGCTGTCGACAACATCGAGGGGGGCCGGCAATGAAAGAAAAATTTATTTTATTTTTTAGATAACTGGAGCCAGAAGTTAAACCTGGGATCTCGCTCATGGTAGTCGCGTGTTCTAACCTCCATGCCACGGCCGGTCCCTTTGGCTAATTTTGTATAACAATTTTGGAAAAAATTAAAAAAAAAGTAAGAACTTATTTTATTAGAAAAAAAGTTTATACGGAAATATCAACAACAATTTACTTATATTTCTCGAGGTTAGTATAATTTCAACAACAAACATAATTCCAAATTTCACATAAAGTACATTTTGTTATGCTTTATACTTTTTTCAGTTAACAATTTCAATTCAACCACTATCAGCAACACATTTGAAATCTATAAATGCCAACTTTTAGTTCATTTACCGTTACCAGCAGTGATAAAGGAACGTCCTTTCAATTGTTATCTGTAACCAGATCAACAGGTTTTATTTTGAAATTAAAATTATGGATATCTTTGCCGATCTTAACGCTCACAAGGATGTGAGAGGAATTTCTTGCTATGCTCCTTGTTATTCTCTACTCTCTCTCTCTCTCTCTCTGGGTAAGTTACAACTTAACTTTTTTTAATCATTCTTGTGTATGTACGAGTTACTGTACTTATTTTTTCAAACATTATGGGTGTCGATTTTCCTCGTATTGTTTTATTTGTTTCGTACAACTACCTGCACTATAGTACAACACAATTTTAAGTCCTTTTGTTTCTAAAAATAAGTTTTCTATATGATGTGAATTTGAAAATGTTGATATGGCGTCGAGTACATTTGAAATGTGCAGGCTTTGTCTGTATTGTTGTTATTATTTCATAGAAAATGTTTTAGTAACTGTTGTAAGGAAGGCTTTATCACCTTTTTCTTTTAGATACACACACACAATAAATGTTGTCTAATGAAAAAAGTTGAAATAAAAACATAAGGAAGTTCAATAATTTACATGATATGATATTTTTAAATTAAATTAATTTATATTCTGCGATATTTCTACAGAGTAATCCCATATCACATCATTATAACTAAATAAATAAAAATAATAAATAACTAAATTTTTATAAATAACTAACAGATAAAATTGACGTAGGTATAATATTTCCTAAAAAAAACTACATTTCAAAAAATATTATTCCTACGTCAATTCTATCTGTTATTGCAATTAATTTTTAATTTAAAAAAGGATAATAATTTAAACGAACAGTGTTATACTGTCCTTTTAATTCCTTCCTATCCTTCATTGTGAAAATTTGGGTAATGACAAAAAAAATTAAACCTATTAATTGATGGCGATTAATTTGATCAGCTTTTACATGCCGTAATTAAAATCAGCTACAATTTCCATAGAATATTATTTATGTTTAAACTTTTTAAAAACATAATAAATACCCATTACCTTCTGAAAAAATTATGTATTCTCAAGTCTGTTAAAAAAATAAATTATTGTACTTTTTTCAAAATTAGCAATTTACATTTTCATTTTCTTCCTCTATTCAACCAATAGCTGTAGTCAATATTGTTTTCGTTTCATAGTGTAAAAAACGTAACTTTAAAAAAAATTATGAATTTATTGCGTACATAAATTTCGGCGATTTACACTTGACTATTAAATTCTATATTACACCCTGCTACAATTTTCAATTTTTGTTTTCACACTTGATGAAGACCATATATACGTGAAACAAGAGATCTTATGTAGTAAAACTGCGTTCTCAGTTCATCTCCAGAACGTCAGGACATTTTTTAAAAGCGACTTTAAAGTTTCAAAGGATACACCACTTTCAAAAAATTAAATCAAATATTTCCACGAACCATATGATACCGATATGGGTATCAAATGAAAGGTAAGAATCCCAGCAATGCAAACAAATAACAGAGTTTAATGGATTTGGACTTTGAAACTTTGAAGTCCTTTTAAAAAAAATCCTGATATTCTGGCGATAAACTGAGAACGCAGTTTTAGTACGTAAGATCTCTAGTTTCACGTATATATGGTCTTCATCAAGTATGAAAACCACTGTTGCACGATGTTACCAAACACATTTTTTTTTAATTTTTTATGTAATTTCACTTAACATTCACTTAATTCACAACATATTGTATTTTGCTTCTTAATCAATATTATTTCATAATGCCATGAATGGAAATTGAGGACTAAAAACATTTCTCTTGTTTAAAAATACATAAATTTTGAGTTTGATTAAAATCGGGCCATCAATAAAAATTTTCGAAATAAGTGCAAAAATCCATTCTTAACTGACGCTCATTGCCAGCGAGATGTAGCAAGTGTCATCTTCATTCCTTTAATGGCTCGTGAAATATGACCGATTGATATTTACACGACAAAGGGAAGAACCACCTCAAATTGCATCATCCTATCTACAGTCAAGCAATTTTTTATATATATATATTATGAAAATTGTATTACAATCGTTCTATTAATATGACCGACATAACAATTTTTCAAATGTGGAGTGGCACCACCCATTTCCCAGCGAGACGTAATCGCGTATGCACCATTTACATATGTAGCTAGTCTCATCTTCATACCTTTAATGGCTCGTGAAATATGACCGATTGAAATTTTGGTATGTGTGGGCGGTGCCACGCTCCTGTGTCTAATTATGTTTTCATGTAGCCTATGATAGAGGCCCTACGGATAGTACTACACAGTGAAAATTTCATTGCAATCGATCCATTTATTTTGCACAGAGAACGATTTTTTCAAAAGGGCGTGGCACCGCACTTTTTCCAGCGAGACGTATTCCTCTCTGTATCAGTAACATATGTAGCAAATCTCATCTTCATACCAATAATGGCTCGTGAGATATGACCAATTGAAATTTCGGTTTGTGTGGGTGTTGCCACGCCCCATTGTCTAATTACGTTTTCATGTAGCCTATAGTAGAGGCCCTATGGACAGTATCAAATAAAGAAAATATAATTACAATCGGTCCATTTTTTTTGGCCCATATAACGATTTTCTAAAAAGGAGAGTGGCATATACCACTTTTCACAAACAAAGTATTTTTTCTTATACGACCGATATACGTACCAAATCTTGGCATCGTAACTATAATGGTTTAAAAGATACAACCACTTTAAAATTTGAGTTGTATCGGGCGGTTCCACGCCCATTTTACACCCTTGCAGCCTACATTCCAAATTTCACGGTTCTAGCTTCAGCCGTTTGGATTGGGGAGTGATCCGTCAGTCACCCAAGCCTTTTATATATATAGATTAAGATAAGACTAAATGTTGGAGAAAATCGGTAATTTCGCCTCATAATTTAAAGGAACTCTAATTTAAATATTAAATTAAGAAATAAAAATAGTTTTATTAAAAATTTTTAAAAATTTTAGTTGTTTTTTGGACATTTCAAAGAAATTATTTTTATAATGGCATTTTTCCTTTAAAGAAATTACAAAAAAATACGAACAAAAGCGAATTAGGAATTCACTACATATTGCAATGTTGCCCAAACGTTAAACATTTGCAGATATATTATTTAAAATTTATAAATTAAATTGTTTATAAACAATTCTTGAAAGGTGTAATGAATATTATTCTAATCAGTTTTACTCTACTTGGTCAGAAATTTAATAAAATTAAATTGAAATATTTGAAAGGATATCGTTTCTAAACGGTCATAATCAATAGCAATAACTTTTAAACAACAAAAAATACTCAAAAATGCCATATATATCTTTTCTTAAGATATGTTTTCATAATGTTTAATCCATCCCTTTTTCCAAAATTTTCTGAAATGCAGTAATTAGGCTTCTTTCCTTTTCCTAAATTGGCAGGTTAAATCACTAGAATTGTGTATCTTATTTAACCTTTGACCACATAAAAATCATGCCTCTTTCAATTATAAATTCACAATTTTTGAAATCATCCCCTTCTCATTGGCTTTTCCAACGAACGAACGAACAATTGGTGGTAGTGGCGGTGGTGGCCTGCATAAAAGAGATCAACAGCAAAAGCAGTAATGACCAGTTTCGTATACAAATATCCTCCCATAGATATCCTGCCAAATGATCAGTGCAAATATCTATATTATTTATACACAAAAATTTAACCTTGAAGTGCAGTTGTTGTTGTGGTTTTCCCTTAAGAGCGAAGAATTTGTAAAATGTGTTTGGAAAATAACAAATAGCTGGTAATTTTAGCCAACATTTTTAGGAACACAAGATGTGAGTGTGCCTGTATGTGTTTGATGAAAAAGATGTACACAAAGCAAACATAATGTTAAGAGGGTGGTATATACAGGCAGTTATACTAAATAGGGCATTAGTTAATAGTTGTTAGCTATAGTTACCAGTTAACTTTACCTAAACCCAATGAATCATTGGAGATATGACACGTTGCCCCCCGTCTTGCTGTATGCTTTATAGATGTTTTAGGCGCCCTTAAGGCACGCAAAAAAAATCAATACATACAAAATATATAAATTATATAAAATTATAAAAATATTAAAAAAATATATAAATAAAAAAATATAAAAATATAAAAATATAAAAATATAAAAATATAAAAATATAAAAATATAAAAATATAAAAATATAAAAATATAAAAATATAAAAATATAAAAATATAAAAATATAAAAATATAAAAATATAAAAATATAAAAATATAAAAATATAAAAATATAAAAATATTAAAATATAAAGATATAAAAATTCCAAAAAATTTGAACGTTATTTTCGTGTAAAATAAAAGAACTGGTACAATAAAAGAACTCTTTCTTACAACAAAAGTTTTTTGGTACAACAAAAGTAACTTTTTCATACAACAAAAAAAAACACTTTTTGTTACAATAACAATTCTTTTTGATACAATAAAAGTACTTTTTGATTCACTTAAAGTAGTTTTTGGTACAACTCAAGCAGTATTTGGTACAAAAAAAGTACTTTGTGATACATTAAAGTAGTGTTTGATTTAAGAAAAGTAATATTTAGTACAATAACATAATTTATTCGTGCAACAAAAGTACTATTTGGTACAACAAAAGTACTTTTTGGTACATTAAAGGTGGTTGTTAATACGATAAAATAACATTTTAGTACGAAAAATACTTGTTGGTACTATAAAACTACTAGTTGTTACAAAAAAAATAATTATTGGTACTAATAAATTATTTTTGGGTACAATAAAAGTACTTGGTAATACAATAAAAGTAATTTTTAATATAATTACAATTCTTTTTGTTACAATAAAAATACCTCTTGGTACTATTAAAGTACTTTTGGGTACAATAAAAGTACACTTTGATATAATAAAAGTTATATTTGTTATAATAAAAAACTTTTAAAAATACTTGTTGGTGCAAGAAAAGTATCGTTTCCCCCACTATATCGCATTTTACTATTGTTTGCATTCGCATTTTATTGTTGAATGTTTGTCCTATGTTTTTAAGACTTGCGAGCGGTTTCATGTAAAAATTAATGGTTTTAATTCAAATATATGGTTCTAAAAGAAAAAACAATCACTTAACTTCACCTTGCATACCTCCCTGCACAATATTGTTTGTTTTCGTCCTTCACTGAGTGATAAAATAAATGGACAATTTTCGCTTTCCCTGAAAATTCACATGAAATCTCTGCAAAGTCCTGATAAACATCATTTGGTTTCGCTTTTTTGTTGTTGCTGGTGTTTTTAAAATCACAGGAAAAGTGTCGGACCGAGTAGTAGGTAGGTAGGTAGCGAGCGAGAAGCATCGGAGGGAAAAAGGATACGAAACACCAGATCAATAAAAGCAACAACTACAGAGGACATGGTGAGTGTGCGCAACACAGCAATGATTTTAAAAACATATGAAAAATATGTTTTTCTCTTTTGGGTAATGGTTGTAAGCTGGAAGCATTGTTGTTGCTGCCTCCGCTACAGTTATTTTAATCCTGACATTACCTAAACAAAGCATTAAACACTTGCACGCATCCTTTGCATGCCTACACAGGCAGACGCACACACACACACACACTTTTGTGTCTAAACATATTTTTGGCATCCTTTAATACAATAGGTAAAGGAAAAAACTTTGAAAATCCCACATTTCTTAGGAAATTCTATTTAGTTGAAATCACTCACTCACTCTAAGTCCATCTCTCTCTCCCTCTCATTTTCCTTCACACTCGTCCTTATGGTTATCACATTGTGTGCGTGGTAGGTACCAAGTTTTCTCTTTTCACAGCTGTCAATGTGATGCGCAGGCGTAAAGGTTTTTTTTCATTTCACAATTTCTCTACAAATGAGATTAATTTTGTTGTGATATATATGACAGTATGTGTGTGTTTGTTGTTGTGCGTGTATGGAAAATTCTGCTTTTTTCGCTTTTGCTTTTTCGTAGTTTTCTAGTTGCATCTTTTTCTATTGTATAGAAATTCCATGAGTTTGCCTTGCCTGGGTGCCATATTGTATTCTATTGTGAGCGTTAGAATGCGGCATTTAAGCTAAACATTGCTTTAGTGTGGACCAGCAACTAGTGCAGAAACGCTTGTAGTGCAGTGAAGACGCTTTTTCCGTAGTTCGGTGGGGTGATACAATACGAGAGTGTGAAAAAAAGTTATTTAAAAACAACTTTAAAGTTTAAATACATAAGCTTTGAAACTTAAAAGCCCAGCTTAAAGCTGTGATGAAAAATTTAAAATTTTTGTGGCCGAAAATAAAAAAAATCCAAAAATAATATAAAATATTAAAACAATTTGTGTGTTAAGTGTCTTACAAAACTTATTTATTCTAAAAACTTGTGAGCGTGCAAAAATTATATAATTAATTAACATTTTTGTGTATATGTGCATTTAAATAGTATTACAGAATACTATAGTAATTAAAATTTATTAAAGAATTTCGAATTAGTGTTTAAAAAATATTATTGATTATTAATTTTTTGTCAGTTTTTCGTTCTTAAACAATTTTGTAAGAACTCAATACATCGGCTTTGGCTTAATTACAATTCAGATCTCGTCTCTTTCTGAAATATTTTATTTATTTATGTCATTGTGGTGATCGTGTATATTATGAACTAATTCAATATTTAGAATATTATCAACAATTTGGAATATTCGATTTTCTCTGATATATTTTTCTGGTGTAAACTTTAATTTTATTTAACTAACTTCCAGTTTCTATCTGACCAAGTACTTTCAAAAGTTTCATAATGTATTCCTGTCGCATGTGCTATTACTTCCAGCTATCTATCAAATTACTAGTGTTGTTTTTACTCCAATTTATACTTTCAAAACTATGTGAAAACAATTATGGTTTAAGTTCGTAAAGTGTGATCGTAGTATGAAACCATGTAATACAAATATATTTTTTAATTTATTTTCTTTGTAATTGTTGAATGTCCACTACTGTTAGCGATTATTGCTTGATGGTTAGAACTCATAACTATTTTGCGGATTGTGAGTTCTAACCGTCTATGTGTATGTGTTCGCTAGAGAAGATTCCCAAAAAGATGACGTCTTGAAATCTTAAAATAAAATGTCAGTTTTTTGCCCACATCTAATTTATGGTTTTAAAGAGAAGTTAGTATTCTGTTTGAATCTTCCGTCGGCATTCTATTCGACTAGTCTTACAATTTGTACAATAATCTACAGTAATTTTCCTTTGCATATTTAAAAATTGTTCCTTAATTTTATATGTATGCCTGTCTACCTTCCATAGACTTTTATACAAATTAAAAAGAACTTTGTAAACTTTTATTTAAGGAAAGCTTTTTTAAAGCTTTTCAGCTAAAATTGTATTTCTACGCTAAAATGTAACTTATTTGTCGGGTTTTCTTTGTGGGATGTATTTTAACCTTTCTTTGTGGACCTTTTAAATCTTAAAAATTCGGATAATTACCGACTTTTCAAATGAAATTTTGTACGAAATTCTTTCATTTAAAATAACTTTACAGAATTGTCCTTTAAACAGGATCTTCCAAGACTTTTGTCTACGTTTCATACAATTTATTTAAAAAAGTTACTTCGAAAAATATTTCTATGCGAAAAGTGTTCATTTTTAATGAGAAGTTCTTCTACTATTGATTCGTTTCTACTTTAAAAGTATTTCCTAAAAAAATTTCAATTAATCAAAAAATCAACTTTTTCTTAGAAATAAAAAAAATTCAATTTTTTTTTCCAAAAAAAATACCCACAGAAGTATCTCTCTAAAAATCAAATCCAAAAAAAGAGTTTTTCTATGAACTATTCCGAAAAATCAAACTTAAATTTGATATTTTGCCAAAAAAATTTGCGGTGATGACAGAAAAAAATTAAGGCACAATATTGGGGTTCTTAGAGCTCCGTAAGCGTATATTTCTACTTGTCGAATCTAAGGTTTTCGACTGCCTATGTTGCATTCCCGTTCGCTGTCAAGTTCCTTTTCAAATTTCGAGAAGGTTGCAGTAACATCTAGCGTATATCTACTTCTCGAATCTAACGTTTTCTATAGCTTTTGCAGGTATGCCAATGTTGGCTATATGGTACCCCTGTTCGCCGCCAAAATCTTTTTCATAAATGGGGAAGGTTGCAGTAGCATCTGGTTACCTAAATCAAGAGAAATAATTTGAATGCTGAAAATCGCCTTAATACTTTTTGAAAATACTTCTCATGAAGTCCATTAGATTTTTAATGTTCCGATATATATTTCGAAGCACTTTTTCCACTTTTAAGGAGGGAACTATAAAACTTAAGTAAAAACTAATTTCAGCTTCAAAATGGCTTTGACAATATTGCGAGTATATTTTTAATGTTGGGAGAATACAAAGAAATAATATGGCACAAAATCTCCAACAACCAAGATCCTATCGTAATATAAATTTCAAATTCTTATAAAATATGATAAGAAGATTCTGAAAATATTTTAAAGGTAGATTTAGTCTTGGTTCAGTCAAGTTTATGCCCACCACAGAGATAATGCAAATGTTATCTACCTGTGACTAAAAAATTTCTTCGTGAAAAATGTTAGTCCCCTAACCACTTACCACTTTAGAAATGTTTAAATGTCCAAGTTCATACCTACACGAACGAAAATGCCCAATTTCGAGCATAACCTGCCTACGACTATAAGATCCTCGAGCTATATTTAAGTCTCCTATCTTAGTAGTCTGACTATTATCACAAAGCCTACATCTTTGACAATCAAATTGAATACCTTTAAAATGCAAGACTTAAAAATGCAGTTAAAAATCTTCTATTTTTTCCGAACCCTCCAGTGATTAGTTTTATTGACCATCATCTCCAAAAATCGCATATCTCTTTACTTGTAAAGGGTATTATCAATAAGGTCTGGTCGATGTTGCATTAGAATGGAATTATGTGAGACATATTAACGAAATCCTTTTTATTTCAACAAGGTAATGTTACGGATCCGGTTGGTCTTATTTCCAATGACTCTGCCTCATAAATCCGGCCGAATTTGAGCGATGGCCTGGGTTATGTTGTCTGGATGGAACCTCACATGCATGTTCCTATCCTTAAAATTGTATCTTGGGTTCAGTCTTAATGAGCAGGTTTTCGCTTACTATATCGGTTCGCAGGGATCTCAGAAGAGTTTTTTTGTGATAGTTACAAACAAAAAGACAAAAGAGCTTTACTTCCCTTCTATAGTGGGAGATAAGAAGAAAAAAGTAAAAAGCATTTTTTAAGGCATTCCCATTCGCAAAATTCAAAATTAAGAGACTCATCTTTCATCTTTTGAAAAATCACTTTGCACTTACTAATATAAAAAGTTTTGAATTCAGACACATCTTCAGAATTCAAAAGTTGCAGCGATCTAAAACGATCTTGACGCTCTAAACATTCCAATATCAATAACCGCATATCAGTATTATTGAAGGGATTTAAAAAAAAAATGGGAAATTGATTAATTTTTACTTGATTGCTGAAAAGTTAAAGTTTAAGACAAATATTGAACTAATTAAATGTAGTGCATGAAAAATATTATGTAAACGGAATTAGCTTTAGGTCAAAGCTCAATATTTTTAATATTCTAAACATTCTGATATAAATATTTTTAATATTTAATATAATGTAATGTAATGACATTTAACACAAATACTATACAAATCCAAATATAATATCATCTCTTAAAGTAAAATTTTATTTAAAATTTATTTAATAACTTATATAAAGACATTTAACACAAATATTACACAAATCTAACGCACACACACACACACATAACACACACACAAAACAAGTATCACCTCATAGCGGCACCCACATTCACACTCTCAGCGTTTTAAAACCTGCACTGGCACACTCCTGGTTACATCTATCTGTTGTCAATATACCATTACTAATTCGATTTTGTTTGTATTTTGCAGGTTGGTGCCCCCCTCCGTTGGATACTCCTTTAAGAGCTTACATCCACAAACACTTTGGCCAATTTCGATTTGATTCAGAGCTAAAATTAACGTATTTCTTTTCTATTTTGTTTCTAGGCGGCTAAATCAACGAATCCGATGCATTCCTAAGGTAATTAGTACAGACATCACAATCACATCATTAAAAAAAACAAAAGAGGATGTAACAAAACTCATAGCCTGTAACCCAACATCACAACGCGTTAACCATCATCACAATGCGCATTCGCATCGTAACCTTTAACATGCTAAATTGAAATCATCAATATTTGTAACATATCGCTAAATCATGTAATTGTAATTCTAGGCATTGGTTATGGAGCTTTTCGGGTATTTGTAGTTTTGTTAAAATGTTAATGATAATAAGATTTAAATTTTATCATAATACAAATAATGTCATTGGGTGTAAGATTGTGTAAAAGCTATGCGAAGACACTGAATCAGTTATTTTTTTTAATGTTTATTTTTTGACTAAATTCAGCTTAATTGAGTTAAATTACTGCTAAAGTAGTTAATAATGAACTGTTTGTTTGTTAGTTTTAGTCGATCGTGTTTAATATATTAAATTTACGTTAAAGTATATCAAATGATACATCAAATTCGGCTTACGAACAGAAAAGTTTATTTTTATTGTTTGATATTTTTTGTCAAATTCAGTGTGTCACGCACTAGGATGACGCGTCGTTTGATATTTTGACCAAAAATATCAAACAATAAAAATAAACTATTCTGATCGTAAGCCGGATTTTATGTATCATTTGATACACTTTAACGTAAATTTAGTAGTTAATAATGTTAATAATAATAAGCAGAAATCTGAGTTTTTAAACCAAATTGTTATACAATCGCGATAACAGTGGACTTTTCTAGCTAGCTTGTATATTACAAAAATATTGTTTCCATTTTGGAAAAAAAATCTTGTAAATTTTTTAAGATAATTAAAGTTTGTATCTCTCTTATGACAAGATCTTGTAATACTACACGTCGTTTAAAAGGTATCAAATTTTTAATATTTTAATATTTTTTTCTTCTAGAATATAAAAAGATAATGTTCGAGAAAAGAAAACGTATTAAAAATGCATTTTTTGCTTTTAATAATTTAATAACTTTTTAAGCCAAAAATGTATTATAAAAGCTTGTCATAAAACATAACAAACTTCAATTTCTTAAGATTTTTATAAAAAAAAATATTTTCCTTTCTTTCGAAAAACGAGTTTGACACTGAGAAATTGTAAAAAAACTTTAACTTTGTTTTTTTTTTGAACATATATATATGCCACTATCTCAGAATCGGTAGTTAAAAATTTTTAGAATTTTTTCTTATTGAAAAATTTACATGTTTCCTAACATGTAAACACAAAATGTGGCCCTTTTTTTAGTACAACATCGTCCGCGGCAGCTTCTTACGGTGACACGAATCCGAGAGGTCTTAGTTTTATTGAATCTGTCGCAAAGATACAGCTAAATTTGAGCGTTGACCTGAATTATGTTGACTTTAGGGAATAGACCTTCCGACTTTACATAACCTCACAAACATAAGTCTAACGGAGTAAAATCGCATGCAAACCCTATACCTTCAATGCTTTTATGAGCTATAACTCGTAAACCAGTAGACTGTCACAAAAATGCGAATATTCAGACAACAATTTTTTCCCTTGGAACTTTTGACCTATCTAAATCCGTTCATGGTGTTTCAGTGATCAAAATTCAAATTTGTTGCGAAATTTTTCAATTTTTTTTTACTTCAAATTGTTGCCTCAAATTTCACTATTGACAGCAGACAACACCATGAAAAAATATAATAAGGTCAAAAATTACTAAGAGAACATATTATATAAAGCAATTATTGTTATTAACATAGCTTTGTGTTAAAAAATTGGCCTCATCTGTAAAGATGGTAATTTCGACAAAATTTTCGAAATTGTGTTTTCATTTAAAAAAAAAAATTAAGTTCTATAATTTGTGGACATGCCACTCAGTCATATAACTTGTCATGGTGGTTTGCCATTAGTAACTGAAAACTATACAATAGATAAGATAGACGCCGGCAATGCAACATGACCACCACAAGCCGACAAAATCGACCCGTACCAATTGAAAAAACATTTACTTCACAAAATTTGATATTTTTATCTTTCTTACTAATATTAAAAAATTTTAATTCGTGTAACTTGTTCGGGTGATTTGCCATCAGTAACTGAAAATGCGACATGACCACCACAAGTCGACAACATCGACCCGTACCAATTGCAAAAACATTTACTACATAGAATTAGATTTTTTTATCTTCCTCACGATTTTTAAAAAATTTAAATTCGTATAACTTGTTTCGGTGATTTGCCATCAGTAACTGAAAAATAAAACAATAGGTGAGACAGATGCCGTCAAAACAACATGGCCGCCAAAAGCCAACAACATCGACCCTTACCAATAGAAAATAAAATCCTTTTTATTATATAAAATTTAATTTTTTTATCCCCCATGCAAATTTGAAAAATTTAGATTCGTGGAACTTGTCATGGCGATTTGCCATTAGTAACTGAAAACTATACAATAGATTAGATAGACGCCGCCAAAGCAACATGACCACCACAAGCAGACAACATCGACCCGTACCAATTGAAAAAAAAACATATACTACATCGAATTAGATTTTTTTTTATTTTTCTTACGAATTTTAAAATAATTAATTTCGTGTAACTTGTTTGGTTGTTGGCCAAAAGTCAACAACATCGACATTTACCAAGTGAAAGCCCCTTTTATTATACAAAATAAAATTTTTATATCAAATTTATTTTTTTTTATACCCATACAAGTTTTAAAAATTTCAAAATTTTAAATTCTTGTTACTTGTCATGGCGATTTGCCATCGGTAACTGAAAACTATACAATAGGTTAGATAGACGCCGCCAAAACAACAAGGCCGCTACAAGCAGCCAACATCGACCCGTTCCAATGGAAACTCCGTTTACTAAATTTAATTTAACTTTTTAACCCAATATTTTCATTTCTATTCATAGAATTTTAAAAAGTTATCAAAAACTTAAATTTGTCCTTTTTGCAAATTATTTGATATAGAAAAAGTTGTAAAACAAAATATGTTTTCCATAGCGAAACGAAATAATGTTGATTACGAAAAAGTTGTAAACAAAATTTGTTTTCCATAGCGAAACGATGAAAAGGAAAATTTAAATTTTTCTAACAATTTTTAAAATATTTCTGAAAAGAAACGAAAATATTACAAAAAAAACTTCAACTCTTATATAGTATTATAGACGCTTTTTTAAAGGATTTAAAGATTTCTGTCTTTTTTTACGACATTTTTATACAAGTCCACAAATCTGTATCAAATTTGCCTTTTTCAAAGATGATTTTTTTTATAAAAAGTTATAAAGAAATTTGCTTTGCTTAAGTTTACTAACTTCGGAAAACTTAACTTCTGGACAATATTGGGAAAATATTAGAGAATTCTAAACTGTCTCACGTAAGTTTCTTTGCAAGATAGCTTTAAAACATGATCTTCAAACAGGACAAATTTAAATATTTTAAAATTTTTAAATTTTTCTGTAAAGAAATATGTATAATTCAAAATTTATATAATAAAATAGCTTGAAAATATGTTATAAAGTTTCAAAAAAATTAATATTATTTTTAAAATGTAAAAAATAAAACTGAATATTATTAAAAAATATAATTTATCACAAATTAAACATATGTCGAAAAAAACATTGTATTACAAATTTAATAAACGAAAACGAAAACAAAAATTATACAAAAAATTTATAGTTAACCATAAACCTTAATTAACCTTTTAGATAAAAATTATAATTTAGCCCTTGCAACGCTATTGTATTTGTTCTACAACTTTTACATAAAAGTATAAACAAATAAGGCAAATGATTTTAAGTGTTAAATAATTTAAAAGTAAATACAATGATAATAATTTAATAATTATATATGATGCCATAATAATTTTGTAATATTATAATAATAATTATAATTGAAATTATTATTTATTATAAATCATCATCATAATTATTATAATAATATTATTATTATAACTATAATTGACATTATTATATATTATAAATTATCATTATAATTATTTTAATTATAATTATAAGTACAATATTTCAAAATAATGATTAATATTATAAAATAATTATAATTATATAATATTGTAATAATTATAATTATGTAATATTATAATAATAATTGAAAAATTATAAAAAATGCCATAAAAATATTCAATTTATGTATAAGTATATAACAATATTATTTTATTCTATTTGTGCATGCCTGCTTACATATTAGCACTATTCCAACTGAACTTTCAAAAAATCTGCTACTAATCCCCATATGACTTCATTCTTAATATTCAACTTATATTTAAGCACACAACAAATTAATTCCTAACATAACATAACATAACATAGCCTCTAACACATTTTGTTGCTTCGTTTTTATGCAGTTGCCACAAAACAGTTTGCTTTTTCATTAGGCAACCTCATGACAAACATGTAAACTTCATATATGTATAAAAACCCTATCACACACACACACACATTTACTAAATCCTATCATTGCATTATTTTATTTTTTTCCAGATCTAACCCAAAAATTAGCCCAAACCCATAAGGAGAACACCGCCCCCAATCAGGTACAAAAGGCTAAGAAGCGCACCCACCGGCCCTCCCTTAATGCCAAACGTTCACAGGGTCGCAATTCATTGAATAGCAATGACACTCTGTCCGCAGCTGGCAGCAGCACTGGCACTGCCGGCAATACCACCAATCGTAAACGTCTATCCATGTCCGATGTATCCGATATGTTATATGAATTCTATCGTACCAGTACCGTCGCCAAAGCCCCCAAGCAACAGTCTGTCTTGGGTGCTGTCGTCGCCAAATATAGCAACCAGACCTCACCTACATCGGCTGAGACTCATGAGCCTTCGAGCATAGCCGCTATTGCCACCAATGGTTCGGCCTCTTTGACGGCTTCAAAAAACTTATATAACGATGTTAAAGCTGTACCTCCAAATGAGTTGGCCGCCGCACAACAAGGAGCATCATTTCATCCACATCTCAAGTATACATTGAAAGCTAAGCCGGAATCGGAGTTGCAGCAGCCACCCATGACTGCCATACCCACCTCTGTGGTGGTGCAACCGCAGGTCGCTCTGGAAGAGCCGCTAGATATTAAGCCCATTATAAATCCTACCACCGGATTGGTAATTGTGCCCAATCCCGCTGCTGATGCACAAAGTGTCATCAAACAAGTTCCTGGTGTAGCAGTTGCAGCTGCAGCTGCCAATCCTCAAGCAGCAGCCATAGCAGCTGCTTTGATAAGAGATGGTTATCACAATTTCCAACAGCATATAAGGGCACAAGAAATCATGAAATTTACAGCGGGCAACATAAAGGCCAGCGATAGCAATGCCAATGCCAATACCAAAATCCTAGAAACTTTCCTAAGACAACAACGTAATTCAGAGTGTGACACTGGTACTGGTTCGGACAATGATTACGATGAGGATGAAGATGACTCCAGATACAATGGCTTCGATGATATACATCTAATGGAGGCCTCTAAAACTAATTTGCCTCAACTATTGAAAAATGCCATGACCAATAACTCTGGCACTGCTACACCCGGTTCCGTGGACTATCTGTCGGATGAGTCACAAAAATACATAAGTTTGGCCGCCCAGGCTCAGGCTCAAGCTCAGGCACAAGCTTACCGTAATTTAGAATACAACTTTGGGGATTTCGGCAATACCAGTCCCAATGACAGTGCCAACATGGGACCCACCAGCATTGGACCCGATGGTGAACCTGTCTACGAATGCCGCCACTGTGGCAAAAAATATCGCTGGAAGTCAACGTTGCGCCGTCATGAAAACGTCGAATGTGGCGGTAAGGAACCCTCACATCAGTGCCCCTACTGCTCGTACAAGTCTAAGCAACGTGGCAACTTGGGCGTCCATGTGCGTAAGCATCATGCGAATTTACCCCAATTGACTAGTAAACGTCGTTCCAAGTATTCGATGAAAAGTGAAGAATCCAATATGAGTAGTGCCAATATATCCGACGATTCCAACAATAGTAAACTGATCATTGACTGCTCCAAATGAGTGTGGGCCTATTTGTTGGCTCAGTCCATAGAATACGATATGGCTAGATGACAGCAGCAAAGTGGGGAAGTGTTGAAAAACAATGATAACAGTGGATGGTGGGAAGCGACGCACGACGGCACAGATCGGGGTAGTGAGGGGTGAGGGAATTAAGGGATAGAGTAAGGGTAAAGGGAGTGGTAAATATGAGAAAATAAGACAGGAAATTTATTGGATGTAGATAGATAGAGAAAATGATTTTGTTATAGAGCGAATTCTGTTGACACAATTTCGGACTTAAGAAAAGGTTCTTCAAATGTGAGATATACATTTTCTCGGATTTGGATAACTTTTTCTATCATTAACTATTTTACGCCACAATAGAAAAATATTGCAACTAATGAATCTCTTATTAAATTTAACTAAAACTTTGACCAATTTCGACCGTATGTGAAATATACAAATTAAATTTCACAATAAATTCTTCATTTTTAACTTTACTACAACTTTACGATATTGACTTTATGGTAATGATATAATTCTCATATTCAAGTTCTATTGTTGGTCCTTCAAGCCGGAGATATCTAAAATGTCATTCTTTGATAAATGCATGACAAGACATGGGAAAACAACTGAATCAAAAAAAATATTAAAATCTAAGAAAATAGAAATTGATTCCAGACTGCTTACCCCAGGATATGAATATTTTTGTTCTTCCATAAGGCAGAGGCTCTAACAAAAACTAATGTTAAAAAAATTAAACCTCTAAGAAGATAAAAAAAACAGGATCAGTTACAATAATACAATAATATTACATCTTGAAGCGAATTCGTATCCAAACTTATTATACTGTAATTATTTTATGCTGATTGTAAAATATTTATTTTAATTATATTTAGGGGCCTTCAATCCCACAAATATCAAATGAAATTTCACAAATTTAAAACAGAGTAACGGACAAAGTCAATCAGTTTTCAAACAACTAAAACAACAATCAAAAATATATATTGAGACTTAAAATTAATACAAATTTAAAAAAAAAGTTTCCAACTTTAAAAATATAAAATTTTAGTGAAAAAAAAAAATAAATGCAAATGCTGTAAACAATTTTAAAAAATTATCTGTTCATTATCAAGAAATGTTTCGAAAAAAAAATTAAAATTAAAAATAGAAAAACACACAAAATTAATTAGATTTGTTGAGATATTTTCAAAACAAAATTGTCTACTTTTTTTAAAAAATTTTCGCAAAAAAAAAATATTAGTTATTTTAGGAAAAAAAATCATATTAATTAAATGAAAAACAATCAAAATCTAATAAATTTGTTAAAATTTCTTAAAACTAAAAATTTTCAGAAATGGAAATAAATCTAATAAAAAAACTCACTTTGAAAAAAAGCGATTACAAACCGAAAAGGCATCAAACAATTTTAAATAATTTTTGGCAATTTCCAAAAAAATTGTTCGAAATAAAAAACATCTAATTTAAGAAATTTTAACCATTAATTTAAAAAAAGCACTACATCCAAAAAATTTTTACAACTTCTCTATACCAATACCAAAGTCTCAATACCACAAATTCCTTAGGAACAATACGAAAAGTATATACATTTATATATAATTTTTAAATACATAAACTAATCGAAAAATTTCTAAAGACACAATATGAAAACTTATAAAAAAAAACACCTTACAAATTTTTTTTTATTACATTTTTTTATTAATTTGCTTTACTTTTACTCAAAAACCCCGATCTGTGTTACAATACGATGAAGTTAAGTTTTTCATAAAAAAACATAATATCAACTAAACCAAAAAAAAAATAAAAATCCTAAATAAAATTTTACATACCTTATGTAAAATATCCTTAAGTGCCACTATAAAACCACATTCTTACAAAAAAGAAAATAACAAAAACAAAATGAAAACCAATATTCCTTTTGCCATATATTCTTAGAAATCAAAGCATAGTATTAAGGAGCCCGTCAACAAAAAGCTAAAAATCCACACTTATACATATACACACAAAAATTTTAATGCTCAAATTCAATACATTGCTTCAAGAAGCAGTGATAAAACCGATAAAATTCTTCCAAAAAAGTATTTTTTTTTTTCTAATATTTAACAGTATACAATTTTGTGTTTATAAGCATTTTTATATATTTTATACAAAAACAAAAAAAAAATCAAAAGACTTATGAGATTTTTAGTCTATATAAATGTGAATTTGTGTTTATTTGTAAGTTATATTTGTTTTTACAAATATTTGTCATACTTAAAAATTACTTAAAATTTAAGCAAAATACTTTGTTTTTACCAAAAAAAAAAAAAGCAAACAAAAAAAAACCAATATTATAAAAAAATACTCGACATTTTGCAAATTGTTTACAACAACAAAAATCAAAAAAAATTATAATCAAAATTAGTTATTAAGTTTCATATGATCTTAGTAGATTTTTATAGTGTTTTTTTAACATTTATATTTTCATTTAATTTTTTTTATTTTTTATTTTAATTATAACCATAACCATTAATGATTATCATTAAGCTTTACACGCTTCGATAACGTCAAGTGCTTTTTAACACCAAATTTTAGTTACATAAAGGAAACCAATATGATACACACAGACACATTTTAAACCAAATCTTTTAATAATGACAATAGAAAAAAAACTCAGCAAAACTATTAACACATTTTTACTTATAAGTTTAAAAATATATCTTTTGTTTTATAGAAAAATCTGTTGGACACACATTATTGTTTTTCTTTAAATTTAAGTTCGCATTTGGGAAAAAAATATACAGCCATGTTCTGGAAAACAATTCGGTTTGAAAACAGAGCAAAATCGGTAGAAATGTATTAAAAAGTATTAAATTTTTACCGATTTTTCTCTGTTTTTAAACCGAATTGTTTTCCAGAACATGGCTGATAATAATTTTTCAGCCATATTCTGGAAAACAATTCGGTTTAAAAACAGAGCAAAATCGGTAAAAAAAAAGTCATACTTTTTTATACATTTTTACCGATTTTGCTCCGAATTATTTTCCAGAACATGGCTGTTTATTTGGGAACGGATCTGATGACATTTATTTTTTTAGAATTTGAATTTATTTACAAAATTGGAATAACTTTTAAATGTATTCCCTAAATTGGTCGGCATAGTGGAGTATTTAATGCCAATCAAAAATTCTACGTAAGCTAAAGATACCGGAATCGAAATATTGAATATCAAAATACATTCATAAATTGCACAAAGAAACGGATAATACAGACATTAGTGTGGGTCAATTGATTTTTGCAAGAGGAGTGTATCAAAAACGTAATCTACGACGAATTCTAAGAAAACTTCCCCAATAAACCACGGGTCTAAAATTAAAACCTGGTTTTCTCCCGAGATACATCAAAACTAATATGTATATGATTAGTATCTATTTATCGATTATAGCCATAGTTTAACAGCTATCTAGCTGGAATGTGGTATGCAACCTCCTATACACAGAGCAAAGGTTAAGATCTAAAATGATCGGACGAAAACTGCTCCCACGTCCCATACAATCTTCCTCATTTTGTCTGTTATTCCCCTGTATTATAGCCGTAGTTTAAGAGATATCGTGATGAGGTTAAGTTCTATGATGAGTAAGATCGGACGAACCATCCGTTTCGGATCCGGAAAAAACTGATCCGTTTCGGAAACTGACCAGTTACGGATCCGAAAAATTCTTGAAATGGGAATCAGTGACATCTGCGTTTTACTGATCCGAAACTGACCCGTCCCGGCAGTACCTGTACTTTAACAATGATGAGGATGGACCCTGCAATTTTTCGATATAGTTGTTCGTAATCCAATTTGATGTTTGATGTTTCCAGGTTCATATTCGGTTTCAAATACATCATGGCCCACTCGCTGCTTAAGATTTTTTGCCACTTAATGCTTCAGAGAACACTTGCCTAATTCTTTCTTTCAAAACTGACTGAATCGTGATCAGTGAAATCTGCGTTTTTCTGATCCAATACCGACCCGTTTAGGATCCGAAAAAACGGAATTGTGAATCCGTGAAATTGTTAAAATGGGAATCAGTGGCATCTGCGTTTTACTGATCCGAAACTGACCCGTCCCGGCAGTAACTGTACTTTATCAATGATGAGGATGGACCCTGAAATTTTTCGATATAGTCGTTCGTAATCCAATTTGATGTTTCCAGGGTCATATTCGGTTCAAATACATCATGGCCCACTCGCTGCTAAAGATTGTTGCCACTAAATGCTTCAGAGAACACTTGCCTAATTCGTTCTTTTGGACAATCAGTGTTTTCTGAATTGAGTGGAGGGAGTCCATCAATGTATGTAGATGTCACATTTGAACGACGACGACAACAGCCGTCGCGCCGCCGTCGCTGAATCTGCGCAGCAATTTTTCCGTTCGGCAGCTAAGCCATGAATCGGGAGAGTTGCTGCACAGATTTAGCGACGGCTGTCGTCCTCGTTGTATACCAAAAAGCACATTTACTGTACCACCAAGTACTTTTACTGTACCAAAAAATACAATTTATTAAATCAAAAGTACTTTTGTTGTATCATAAAATACATTTATTGTACCAAAAAATACATTTATTGTACCACAAAATTCATTAATTATTGTACCAAAGAGTACATTTATTGTATCAAAACCTTGCATTTATTGTACCAAAAAGTACTTTTACTGTACCAAAACAAATATAATTTATGGTATCAAAAAGTACTTTTATTGTACGAAATAGAACAAATTATTGTACTAAAAAGTACTTTTATTGTACCAAAATGCACATACATTACACTAAAAAGTACTTTTACTGTACAAAAAATATACAATTTATTTTATCAAAAAGTACTTTCATTGTACCAAATCGTACAATTTAATGTACTAAAAAGCAAAATTTCCTGTACCAAAAAGGACAATGTATTATAACAAAAGTACTCTTATTGTAACAAAAAGTTCTTTAAGGGTTCCCAAGAGTATAGTATATTGTACGTGAAAGATCAATTTATTATTCCAAAGAGAATATTTATTGTACCAAAACTTACTTTCATCAAAAAGTTCTTTTATTGTTCAAAAAGTACTTTCTTTGCACAAAAAAGTACAATTTATTGTAACAAAAAGTACTTTTTTTGTACCAAATAGTAAAATTTATTGTATCAAAAAGTACTTTTACTGGCTCAAAACTTAAAATTTACCAAAAATTTAATTAATTTAATTGTACCAAAAAGTCCATTCATTGTACCAAATGGTACCGTTTATTGAAGCAAAAGTACTTTTGTTGTACCAAATAAAACAATAAGTGTGCCAAAAAGTTTTTTTTATTGCTATCAAAAAGTACTTTTACTGTGCCAAAATAAATATAATTTACTAAAAAGTACAATTGATTGTACTAAAAAGTACTTTTATTGCACCAAATAGCAAAAATTTTTTATACCAAAATGTACAATTGTGTACTTAAAAGTACTTCAATTAATTCAATTAGTTCAATTATATTAGTTGGTGCTTTCATTTCTATATCGCTGGCTTAACACGCAAATTTGCTAAGTCCATATTTTAACATATTTTTTACTAAAGAGACAAAAATCAATCAAACCCTCACTGGGCAAGAAAGGGGCTCCTTTCGGTTCTATGATGACCCCCCATGTGTTACGGGTCTCCTGGACCGAGTTAGAGCCATTTAAATTTCCGGGATATATAACGCTCGTATATTTTTTTTGGACAATAACAGTACATTTCACTGA
The DNA here is from genome assembly GCA_964034835.1 of Muscina levida. NCBI lineage: Eukaryota > Metazoa > Arthropoda > Insecta > Diptera > Muscidae > Muscina > Muscina levida. Next base: position 11,924,657 of record OZ035884.1, read on the forward strand.
AATTGTTTAAAAAAGCAGTACATCGATTTGGAAAAACAGTACTTTTCGCAGTACATATTTACATAGCATATATATTTTAGTCAATATGTAAAAAAAATTAACAATCATTTCCAGAATCAACTTTTGTGGTTGTTTTGTATTTGTCGTTTGAAGCAATTTGAATAAGCAATGCCGGCTTCGTTTTGAGGTAATTGTAGAGATCAACGCATTTGTACTTTATATTACATTTGACGGTCAGAATCGCCTTCAATGTTTGCACATCTAATCGGGTTTTGTCATACGTAAAAGTTTTGATCACTGTAGAGAAAATTCGCTCCACTGATGCTGAAGTTCCTGGCAAACATAAAATATATTCAACGATCGTGGCCATTTCTTTGAATTTGCAATCAGCGTTATTGAGATGAATAAATATCTCCACCCACCAATCCACATTCGAAACATTGCCTTCTCTCCATTGCATAATTTTGTCGCTTGTTTTTGATATATCTAAATCCATTAGTATAAAAGCATTCAAATCAAAGCAGCAGTGCGTAAAGCAGTCATCTCAATCGAATTGTATCATTGTCAATAAGTTTTTGCTTTTCTGCTACTACAGCTGGGGGAAAAAATCATCCTCTTGACGCATTTTTTATGTTTCTTCGAGCTTATTTTTGAAGTAAAAAATATTATTGCATGAATTCGCTGTTCGCCGTTTATATTTCTCCTACGGCGGCGCTGTTAACCCAAACATATCCATTTTCCTCTAATTTACAAAAAAAAAAAATATTTTTCACGTGATATACCAAAAAGAAAAATGTTTTTCTGTGGCGCTACTTCAACCATCTCAACCGTTACCACTCTAATTTAAAAACAAATAATAATTTAAAGGGATATATCAACAAAAATTAATAAAAATTTACAAAACATAGCATAACATAGAATTTTTTTAAATATATCTTGAAATTGTCCATTTGTTTCCTTCATTTTTTAAATTTTTTTCTCAATTTTCTTCTTTTAATTAAAAAAAACCTAAAAATTTTTAAATTTTCACACATTTTTGATGACTTTTAATTTTTCTATACAATTTTTCAATTCATTTGCTTAAATTTTTCTAATTTTCCATGATTTTTTCCCTTTTTTCAATTTTTTACGGGGTATTTCAGAAAAAAAAAATTTCTTTAAAAAAAATCGCGCGATTTTGAGTTTTTATATTTTTTTTTATAATTTTTCAATTTATTTCCTTAAATTTTTCTAACTTTTTCCACGATTTTTTAAATTTTTGTTGGTATATCCCGTATATTTAATTGGCTCTAAGGAGATCGTAGGAACTTAAATACCACCGTTGGATTCGTCTCGAAAGTATCTTTCATTTAAGTACCCACACATGGGGGGTCATCATAGAACCGAAAGGGGCCCCAAGGGCCTTAGCGCCAACTTTGACCTTGATTTTCGTGTTTTTGGGCTGCACTTTTGTCAAAATTTCTGTTGATCGGATGAGGTACGTTCGGCTGTACCAGTTGAGGTAGTCATATGAGTGATATTGTGTTCCATTATTAACCCTTCCATGCATGATTTTTTTTATTTAAAAACAAACAAATTTTTTTTGTGTAAATCGAGTACGGGATTATCGGAGAATTTTCAAACTTTTTGAGAAAACCAGAAATTTTAAAAAATTATCAGTACTTTTTTATATAGCTGATTCAAATTTTAAATAGTCCAACCTTTATTATATATTTTTTTAGTCTCTTTTGAGATAATCGATCCAAATTTGGTTCAATACCAACAAAAGTTTTGAAAAATATACGTTTTTTTTATTTGGAGATGGACGTGTTATATGGGAGATGGGCGTGTCCTTTGCGATAACTTCTTATAATTTTTATAGTAATCCTATAAGTTTCATGTAAGAAATAATTAAACTTTTGACATATCTTTTAATACGATTTCACTCCCGATTGACAAATAAAATTGGGAATTTAAAAAGATTTAAATTTTCTAAAACCCAACTTTTTTAATTTAAATCTTTGAAAATTTTAATATATGGGAGTGATTCAAAAATTATAGCTCTTCGACACTGATCAAGTTAAAGAGAAGTACAAAAAACCCCACTACCGATATTTTTTTAAATAAAGTTTTATATCATTTTTATTTACATATTTTAGTTGATTAAAAAATTGGTCTCATTTACAGCGTAAATCCATTCTAAATATACCAAATTATATTTAATCAAAAAAAAAACTTTTTTTGATTTAGTAATAATTTTTTAAAGACTGATTTTTTATATATATATTTTCTTTCTATAACAATACAAAATACTTAAGTTTAACAATAATAAAATAGTTTTATTTCATGACTCATTAAGTCTGACCAAAAATATCCCTATAAAAAGAAATATAGTAATCAATGTTGGCTCCTAAAATTAAAATTAATATAAAATAATTATAAAAAGTTTAAAAAATATAAGGCAACACCGATGATAAATAAGTGTATGTACAATATAAAAAGTTAGAATTGAAATATGAAAAAATAAATAAATACTCTCTAAAAGTTACTATAAGTATTATGATGTAAAATCAGATATTATGAAAAAATGTAAAAAAGATTACTATAAGTTTAAATCAACTAACCCAAAGTTATCTAGATACTATTAAATATAACCCAATACAACACTATATTACCAAAAATAAATAATATAAAAATATTTTAGCTACAAAAACCTAAGACGTCATAATTGTTAAAAAAAAATTAAAACAACTACAAAAAGTACACAACCTATAAATCAAAATTAATATATAATATGTATAAGATAAAAGTAAAATATATAATATAACATTAAAGCATAAAATATGTGGCCATAATCATACTAATATGAAGATTTTTTTAAAGAGATTTTTTTTTATTTTCTTCTATTATTTTTTAACAATCAAAAAAAAACCGTATCTTTTAAAAATTATTAAAATACACCTAAGATTTTTTTGAAACGTTTTGCAGTTTTTCACACATGAATATCTCGTGGATCAAATATATACTATAAGAAATAATTCATTGTAATGCAAATATTTTATAACTATAATTTATGATCAACATAATGTACGTAAACTACTTTCTTTAAACTTTAATTTTCAAAATTAAATTAATTTTATTTCAAACTTATCATTTTGTAATTAATTTTGAATTATTCAGTATTTGCATTGACAAAAAGTATTATTACCATAAAAAAGAATTTAAGGCTTTTTTAATTCGAGTTTTTTATTATATTTTTTATTATTGAACACAAAAACAAGTATATTAAAAGTAGCTAAATCTAAATTTTATTTTCCCCTTTAGGACTATTAAAGACAAAAATTACATGTTTTCGGAAATGTTGTGTTTTATTCAAACCTGTGGTGAGTACTATTCAAAAGATCTTTATATTAAATGAGAGTATTCCATATATTACTAACATGAATTTTGAATGAAAGTTGTATGATAATTTTTCTACAATTTAGTTGACTATTAGTTAAGTTTTGTGGCACCCAAATCACTTGTATCAGTTACCCAGATTGCACTAAAACCAATTAAAAACAAGATTACCCAAAATACCAAGTATAACAATCACTAAAGTGGGTAGAATGTAGTTATATTTCAATTAAAACATTCCTTTAACCAATTTCAACAAGGAGGAATTGTACCCACTTTGTTATAAAAGATATTAACGATCTTTTTTTAAAACTACACAAAAGTTATTAAAAATACCACAACGATGTATGTTTAATAAGAAAAATATTTGTTCTTTATTTAGTAAAGAGTTTGTACTCAAAAAAGTTTCGCCGTTATCTTATTAAATATTTCAAAAATCTTCAAAAAAAAAAACGCTATTGATCATTGAAAGAGATTTCTTTGGGTGCTAAAGTAAGGGGGTTTCGCTAAAGCTGCTGGGTACAGGTTGCAAATAAAAAAAAACGCTGCAATATACAATTAAAAAAAAAAACAAATACTATTTAACACATTTCGATATTAAACGGAACATCCAATTGCTACGGTCAAAAAATCTTCGAAACCAATTGTAATAGTGCCATTCATTTGAGTGTCACGTTGACGGAATGCCTCAGTAAAACGTTGAATTTGTACGCATAATACCATAAATTGATCCACCGAAATGTCCTTTTGTTGTTGTGGATCATTCTTTTTAATCAGGAAATTTATGAACTCCGGTGAGAAACGGAAACCCATTTGTGTGAGAGCTGAATGGAGAAAAATAAAGTAATTAAATTAAAACAAATCTATTAAAGAATAACTTTTAAATGTCAAAAATATACTAGGGTATATGTTAGTATCTTACCTTGAGATAATTCACCTTCATCAATGTGTCCTGAGGCATCACGATCATAGGTTCTAAACACTTGCAGCCATTGGTTGATGTAGTTGAACAGCTTCTCGAATTCATAAATATCGATGGTACCGCTGGCGTCATTGTCAAACATGCCTGATAGTACAAGAAAAAAATTATGATATTATAGGAAATGTAATCGTTATTAGTGTAGGATATTTTTGTTCTAAAACTAGTTTGCGATTCAGAATGCAAGAATTTATTTGAAAGAGATGTTATTTTCAGCGTTGAAATCGATTGTTCAAAATCTATCGAAATCCATTTAAAAATGTAAATGTTGCTGGCAACATTTAAAATTTTCTTAGGAAAAACTTAACTTTTTTTCTTTGTCAACATTATTCCCCTTCACAGAAGCACATTTAAATTTAACATATCTGGCAACCCTATTCTTACTTTACGGTGGCTCTTATTTCACAATTTCTCGCTCTTACACACGTCATTATTGTCTTTTACCATGACGTCACATATTCGGCAAAAATTCTTTGCTCTTAATAGCGACGATAGCAAATTGTGCAGACTAACTTCTTCATCATAATAGGCTTCATACACATAGGCGCAACTTACTAATCATTAGTTTGCATGCAGTATCCGAGAAACATTGACCACGTCCATTCCCAAGAGCAGCTTTCAACTCTTCTGCATTAATTTTTCCCGAACGATCGGTGTCGACACTATTAAACCATTGTTGGGCTTCCGGCGACACTTGAGCATTTTGAGGTGGATAAGCACCGGGAGGGGCAGAATAGCCCTGACCATAACCTTGTTGTTGTGGTTGTCCGTAACCTTCTGGTTGTCCATAGGGATTGTAGCCGCCACCCTGCCGGGTATAAGAAAAATAAAAGTTAATAAAAAATGTTAATTACTTAGGCCCCATCCATCACTCGTTGCTATGGCGTGATACTTATAATAACGCACAAAAACGGGCTCAGTCCAAATAAAAAACTTACTCCGTATGACATTTTGGTGCTGTTCTTTTGTTGTAGTTTATTAGTCTTACAGAATTGTTGTTATTTTGCGAATGGAAGTTTCTTCGCTGGAAGTTTCTTAATATTTTCTAATGGAAATGAAATAGTTTCTTTGGGGAAACTTGGGCGAACGAACGACTGACTTTTGTTGTTAATTGTTTATGTGTGACTGCTTTACGACTGAATTGTGCGATATTGAAGTGTGTTTGTTGTTGTTTTATGAATTTATGATAACACGTCATTGTGAATGGACTGTTGTGCGAAATGGTTTGAAAGCCACTGACAATGTAGTTGTTACACTGTGGCTGGTGTTTCTATAAAATAAAATAAAAAGAAATAAAATACAATATAATAAAATAAAGTTTTAAATGAAATAGATAAAAAATGTGGAGCGAAGCAAGTAGCGCAACAGGAAATTTTTATATAAAGAATCTCAGCTATTTAAAAAAAAAAACAATATTTTATTTAAATGCGTTCCGAATGATAATTAATATCCTATAGTTTGAATTTCCACAGATAAAAGTTAATTTTTTAATAATATTTGCCTTAAAATGTTCGATAGTGACCCAACAAAAATAGGCGTAACTCGGACCCGTAGAAGGTTGAAAAATACAACTTTGGATTCGTCTCGAAAATATCTTTCAGTTGAGTACCCTTTGACCCCCACGGGCCCCATGTCCCTCAGTGCCAAATTTGACCTACCATTCCGAAAAAATGGCACACCTTTTTTTCTTTCTTTCGGCTCCCGCCCCATATTCTGCCTTTTAATTATAAATAATAATATTGAATAAGTTGTTCTTTTAATTATATTTGTATTGCTTTAAATTTAATATTATTGTTATTTTAATGATTTATTTTTTTACATTTTTACTATTATTAGAAGTTTACTATTTGTGATATTTAGGATTCAAACTGAACTTTTGTTGTCTTCACTTTTTGTTGTCAGATGTCTTCCAGTAAATTATATTATAACTAAAAAAATAGCAAAACCAAAAAAATAAAATACGATTTACACACTTTCTGTACGCGACCTGCTACCTGAGTTTACACTTTTATTACTTTCGCGGTAAATGGACATTTGTTTTTAATAAATTTATTTTATTTTTTTTTTGTTTTGGTTGCGGTTTTTTGTAAAGATTTTGTATTTTAAATTTTTTACAAATTATAAGATGCTTACTATTTTTATATTTTTTTAATAAAGATGTTTTAATTATCTTTTTAATTTTATATTTTTTGTGACATTTTTCGCGCTATATTTTAATACAATTTTAAATTTGTGATGAAAGTGAAATTTTTTATATAGGATTTGATCTAAAATTGTGATGTCTTTACTTTTTGTTGCCAGATGTCGCCTAGTAAATTATAATATAACTTAAAAATTGCAAAACTCAAAAATTACGATTTACACACATTCTGTAGCTTATTGTTACTCGCGACCTGCAACACTTTAATTTCAATTTTTCAATTTTTTTTATTTTCACGTTATCATATTGTTTCTTTCCTCATGTTGATTTTTGTTTTTTATAACTTTACAATTAATGCTGAAAGTAGTGCCAACTAGCAACATTGTTTAAATACGGCAACTCTTAATCTATAGTTTGAAAAGCACTAGGCAATTTGCAAATATCAAAACAAAATACCGATAGACAACATAACAATTCAAATTGCCACCACAAAGGCCAACAACAAAAATTTCTGCACTTCGATAGACAACACATTAAAAAGCCGGCGAGAAAATGAGCAATTTTGTAAATTTGGATATTTTTGCAAATTATCAAAAATATATCGATAATGAGCAGGAAATACGGGAGGTAAGCAAATGAGCATTTTCTTCGAGTAAAAATTCACAAATAACAACTCCCCACTTGATTTGCTAAAATTGCAGAAAATTCGCGTGGTCGTAAGGGAAATCGAACAGTTGGCCAAAGATGCCACCATCAAATTGCAAATTATCCATTGTGATTTAACTAAGAGTTAGTAGGACTGCCATAAGTGGGTTGCATTTTTTAATAATTTACACTTCACAAATTTTCTCTAGTTGATGGTGCTTGTGCTGCGGCACGCTCTCATATTTCGGAATGCGCTGAAAGCTATAAGAAATTATCGGAAATTGTGCCCACTGGTCAATACTATCGGTGAGTCAGACAGTCAGTCGGGCAGTTGGGATATGTCCATTTATGGCTAAATCTATAAATAACTTTCTCTTCGTCAACAGGTATTCTGATCACTGGACTTTCATTACTCAGCGTTTGGTGTTTCTTATAGCTATGGTCATATATTTGGAGGCCGGCTTTCTGGTAACGCGAGAGACGGTGGCTGAAATGTTGGGATGTAAGTAAAGTTTAAATACATTTTTTTTTAATTTTTATAAGACTAACGGTACAAATTTGTGGTGAATTACCTATATAGAATATTTTCTATGTACCTTTGGGGGTCCTTTTGTAGGTTAGCGTTAATTTAACAGTTGTTTTGTATTCTTCAAATATTATAATAGTTGTGCTGCTGCTGTAAGCTGTTAAGCATCAAATTGCCTGCAATAACTGTTAATTTGGCAGAATTACTAAAAGCGGGCAAAATTAAAAAGCCAGACCATGGACATCTTAAAACCAGGCCAAATTTTGAAACCTAAATCAAAACCTAATACAGCACTTGTATTTATACGCGAATGCGGAAAGTAAAATGATTTTTTTTCAATACGCTTCAAACTCTTGAATAAAACTAATTTTTTGTACTGCTATTAAAGAATTTTGAGGCAATCATTCACAAACATATTTGATCAAAATATAACTCAAGTTCTTTTCATATAAGCGACCACCACGTAATTATGAATTTGACGGTGAGGTTAATGGACTCTAGAAAGATAAAAAATAGGCCACATATAAGAAGATTAGGTTATGTTGTGGATCAGTCGCAAGACTATGTCATTACACCACTCGGAGACCATTATGGTCCAATTTGAAGTAAAGCAATATGAAATATATAGAGATAGAATGTAGTGTGGTTAGTAAGGCAAGATAGAAACTTATATGTTTACAAGATTCTAAAACAGAAGATATTTCAGAAGAAGAAAGAGAAATGTTCAAAGCATTCTGTTGTGTTCTCTCCTCTAACTTTATATAGATAAAGTAATAAGATTTTATCGGGACATGTAAATCGTTAAAACAACACACTGTCCTGTAATAATGCCAATTAGTCCGGACCTGCCGTGTCATGATGGTTAGAACACGCCTCTACCATGCGGGAGATTCCAGGTTCAACTTCTGGCTCCAGTCATCTAAAAAATAAAAAGTAAATTTTTTCTTCATTGCCAGCCCCTTCGATATTGTCGACAGCAACTTTACAGTATAAGTGGCATGTCTAGTAAAAAGCTTCTCAAACAGTGATGTTCGCATTCATCGGTAAACAAGTAGGTGCCGTTAGTTGTGAATATAAAATTAGAAAGCTTGTTAATTCACAACAACGTGAGAAGCTATCCCATACCTCATTCATGGGGTGTAAAGGGAAATTACGTTTTTTTTTAAGTCGTCTGAAAGACTTCCTATCTAAATCCAAGATTGATTTGGTTCGTCTTCCATCCAGTCTTGGCCAAATACTTCTCAGTCAGTGCAATGTTTACAGTATGCATTTGCAACCTTCGATGTGACGGTTCATAATTCTATATATATATGACACATGGGCGATAACAGTGTTTCATCCGATTGGCCGGATCCCAGGGATGAGCCCTTCCGTACCGTTTCGTCCGCCATCTCTGTGTCCGGGGACTGTCCACATAGATTGTGACAGTTTCCTTCAAACTCATTGCCAATATTGCTTCAGTAGATTTTATTATAGCGAAGAAAACACAGCAATCGTCATACAATTGTACTTGAAACCCACGCTGAAAACACCTGATCTTGCTCCGATGTCCATTTTTGAAGCTTCTGTAAAGATAGACATTCATCGGTTGGTAGTTTGGAATGCTTCCCTATCACCTATCAGGGGTCACTATCTTCGAGCATGGAGGAACGTCCATAGTTGAAACCATATATTCCATTCTGCATCCATGTCTGCTGAAGCATAAGAGTATTGATGCGCGACCTGACTCCGAATGCCGCCATAGGCCAGCTTTACGTAATCTTATTGCACTTTTAGCCGCTTTGGATAGTTCATGGTATTTCAGGCTTCTTAGTTTTAGAATAGTATCAATTGTCGCTGGTGGTGTGCTACATCTAGCACCCGTTATGCACAGCGATTTCATCCCCTCCCATTTACCTAGAAAGTCAGCTTCATATCATACAATTTGTTTTTAAGCTGATTGCTTACTTCTTACATTATTCCATTATTCCATCACCTAATCCACAAATCCCTCCCCCTGTATATTTCCAGTAAAAACAAACAGTGCAGATGGTTTTCATCTTGACATCGAAGACTACCTAATGGGCATATTACAAATGGCCTCTGAGCTATCGCGCTTTGCTACCAACTCGGTGACAATGGGAGATTATGATCGCCCCCTCAACATCTCACGTTTTATGGCCGATTTAAATTCTGGTTACCGTTTGCTGAATTTGAAAAATGATGGATTGCGCAAACGCTTCGATGCACTTAAATATGATGTAAAGAAAATCGAAGAAGTTGTTTATGACATCAGTATACGTGGTCTACGGAGCGGTGAGCAAAATGTAACGGCAGCCGTAGAAGCAGCTGTAGCAGACAATAAAGCGGAATAATATTATTATAGGAGAAGCAGTGAATGAAATTTAATTTCTTTTAATTTTTAGTTATTCATTATTATTAGTTTAGTTTCTTTAATTAGTGTTGCGGCTAAAATGCTGTCACAGTTTTGTTTCTTTTTTTGTACTATTCAAAGATATATAAATAAAATATTGGAGTAATAAAGATAAAAAAGCTTAAGAATTTCTTATAAATTAAGAGTAGTATGTTAGGGAATTACCAACCTCTTCCTGGAGACTTCCATAATTTAGTGATCGCAAACTCTGCCTAATTTTTGCATTTAGACGCTAAGTTTAGGAGATAAACGCATTTAAAGAGTTCCCTATGTATGTGGAAAATTCCTCAGTAGTTTAATAGGGAATAATCAACCTCTTTCTAGGTAATTGATTATAATTTTTTTTTTGCTTTTAGGCTCTTACTCTGTTTTACGTTAAGACGCTTAGTTTACGAGATAAACGCATTTAAATATTTCCATAGGGATGTGGACGATTTCTTATAATTTAAATGGGGAGTTTTCATTAGATTTTGCCACCCCCTTACTTGGGGAAGATATGAGTACAGTAACATTTTAATTTCTATTCATTTGCTCTTTATTTCCAATTTTACACTTTATTAAAGAAATATCACTTTTTCATAAATACATATGTTTTACTTAATTTAAGACATATAAACTGATTAACCACTGCGTTTTATACAAATACACTTAATAGAAAATATGCTTACGTCTAAATGCTAAACACTTATAAAAATTGTTGTTATAATTTCATTTAAGCTTAACAGCAAAAAATTGGCCAGGCTTCGTGTTAAATTTGGGACATATAAAAAATTAGTATAAAAATTAATAACGCTAATAATTCTTAACCCTACACGCTACTTAAATATTTATTCTACCAATTATATAATTTCTTCAAATGACCACATGACCATAGGTCCTAGCATTTTTAATTACAGGTTACTGTGTCCAGACCGCAGCCAATTAGAAGTTGTTGCTTAAATCTAAATCTAATTTTTCAGAGAACTTCTAGTTGTTTGTCCAGATTGAAGTTTTGTCACTCTAATCTACTTCTAATTTTCCTTAAATAACCTGCAATGTTATATGTAAACTGATACCTAATTTGTGTCAAGGACGAAATACAAACATCCTGTTTGTCAGTACATAATTGCATTTTTTTCCGCGGTGTTTTTTGGATTTTAATTTTCATACTTTGACAAATATAATTTCTATAGTAAAAAAATAATTTAATGTTAGGTATATTTTTTTGTGCATTTCTGACTAAGGTCGAGGCTACGCAAGTAACGGCAGAGCGGCAACAAATTAAAACATATTAAATACTGTTAAAGTGGCCACGCAATGCGCGACATTAATAAGAAGCAGAGCGGTGCCATTTTATATGTTTCAATTGGTTGCCGCTCAGTATGAGGTTTCGGACTAAGGTCGAGGTCACGCAATGAGCGGCAGAGTATCAAACCGGCGTGTTTGAGCGGTATTTTATATATTTTTTAAATTTATTTTTGTATTTTTTATATTCTTTTATTTATTTTATTTATTTTGTGGCCACCTCAACAGTATTTCATATGTTTTAATTTGTTGCCGCTCATTACGAGGCCTCGGCCTTAACCATATTTTCAAATCCTTTTCCATAGTTTCTACATAATTTTGAAACCAAAATACTGTTTATTTGTTGCTTCTAAACTTATGATTCTATTTATTTGTCTTATTTTCTCTTCAGTATTAGCTTCCTTCACAAAAACATGCATATCTGTCATCAATATCCTTAACGAATCCCCAACAACTACATCTACATATACTGTAGTAACCAACATGTTGTTATTTTTCAAAATTATAATTTCTATACCAATGAGAGATGAAAATTTCATAAAAAAAATACCGTATAAATATATACTCGAGATTAGTTTCTTTCAGAATTTTGTACTTTAAGCCTTAAGAATATATATTGACTCGGGCGGTTCTTGCCATGTTGTATATAGTATGTATAAACAAATACACAGAGTTAAAATTCTTTATATAATATTAGTATACTCGAGATTACTTTCTAATAATAGTTGCCAACCATCCACATTAAAACAATGTTGTGTATCAGCCTTAATTATATATAAACGCAGTTTTTCCAACTTGGACGTTTAATTTTTTTCTCATTAGTTGCTATAACCGAGGCTCTACTGTACAATCTATGTTGTTTATGCACACACACATCTGTTTGGTGATGTTCCTTTCCAGGATACCCCGGCTCATTGTAATTGAAATCCAGTACTGGCAAAGTTCTGCCACACCTTACTTTAAGTCATAGTACACGAATGCCTTTTAAATGCACCGCGATGTGATGGACTCTTACTGCCTTTTGCCGATGTAAACGAAGGTAAAGACTGACGTCTTCTTCGCACCGCTGGACTGAGATTGTAACGGATGTTGGCCTGCACCAAAAGCTCTTTGAATATCTCAACAATGCCGCTGTTGTCCTTGGCAGAACATTCGATGTAACCACAGTGCCAGTCTTCGCATACGACCATCTCGGTGACTTCATGTTGAACCTGGCGATCGCATTCATCGCAATCGGTTTTGTTGCCCACAACAACTATGGGGGGTTTGGTGCCCTTTTGTGTGAGGATCTGCAAGATATAATGGTAGAAACGGTATTAGTACTAAATATCGCTAATAATACCAATTTTAATATCATTTAAGTATGTAATATAATAAAAGAGGGTGATGGTTTTTGAGTAAGTTGGAAACGATTATGGTTAACAATTAATTACGAGTGATTCATTTATAACTTTTGATTTTAATTATAAATAAACCACCTAAAGTGGAATTGGTTAAGACACCCTGTAGTATGACTCGCAAGAATAATCTCTGACATCTACTTTTTAAAGATACTACGGCAGATGCCTCGCCTACTATTTCGACCGATCCTATTGTTTGTCAAATTATGCACATAAAGGACAGAGAAATATATACAAAGTTCAATGACTCTTGAAATCTGATATTTCACATATATATTTTATATAGCAGGTGTCGCCCATTTTTCTCTATCTCGCCCAATTACACACATTAGTGGAATATGAACTCGTACAAAGTTTCAAAGCTGTCACTTTAATATTACATTTTTGTTTATAGTGTCGTATGGGCAGGACCACACCCCTTGACCCCTTGAAAAACTGATATATTGTTAATCAAAGAAAATGAAAAATACCGATTTTCTGCATTGACTGGCATTGAGCTTAACAACTTTGCTGAACATCACTTAACGATATTAGGACATTCAGATGGTCAAAATACATTTTTTATAATTTTTATTTTTAATTTTTATTTCCTATTTTATTTTATAATTTTTATTTTTGATTTTATATTTTTTCTTTAGATTTATATTTTATATTTTTTTTATTTTTTATTATATATAATTTTTAAATTTGTATTCTTTATTTTTTATTATTCACTCTATATTTTTTATTTTATTTTTTGTTATTTTTAGTTTTTTATTTCTTATTTTTAATTTTTTATAATTTGTTTTTTATATTTTATTTAAAATTTTTTGTTATTTATTCTTTATTTTTTATTCTTTCTTTTTTATTTGTTATTTTAATTATCATTAGTTTTTTTTTTAATTTTTTTATTTTATTTTTATTTCATATTTTAAATTTTTTGAATTTTTTCTTTTACAGTGTATATTTTTATTCAAAAACAAACAAGTTAAATCGTTAAAAAATACGATTACGCCAACATTCGTAAACAATGAGCGTTGGTCTTTAGTGACGTCATACTGATTTTTTAAACGTCTGTAACTATTTTTTTTTGAATAAAAATATATTCAAATAAACACATTTAATTTTTTCTTAAATTTTTGTTTTTTTTATGTTTTATATTTTTGATATTTTTTTATATCTTTTCTTTTCTTTATTTTATATTTTTTTTTTGCTATTTTTAATTTTCAAATTTTTATTTTTTTTTATTTTTCATTTTTAACTGTTAATTTTAAATTTTTAATTTTCCAATTTTAATTTTTAATTTTACATTTTTAATTATTAATTTGTACTTTTTAATTTTTAATTTTAAATTTTTAATGTTAATTTTTTATTTTTAATTTTTAATTTTCAATTTTCAATTTTTAATTTTCAATTTTTAATATTTAATTTTTAATATTTCATATTTAATTTTTAATTTTTATTTTTTACTTTTAATTTTTAATTTTTAATATTTAATTTTAAATTTTTTATTTTTTATTTTTAATTTTAAAATGTTGCTATTTAAAATTTAAAAATTAAAAATAACAAATTAATTAAAATTAAATTAAATACTGATCAAATTAAAAAAAAATTAAAAATTAACAAAAAAATTAACAATTTTAAATTTTTAATTTATAATTATTAATTTTATTTTTTAAAATTTTAAGTTTGATCAGAATTTAATTTTTAATTTTTTTATTTTTTAGTTTAGGATTTTTAATTTTTAATTTTTGCTTTTTTTATTTTTCATATTTTGTATTTTATTTTATATTGGTGTTGTTGTTTTTGTTGTTCACTCACTCTTTCTGTCCAACTATGTCACTCCATTCACCACTTGTTTATTGTTTACAATATTTCTAAGATATTTTTTCGACTTTTTTTCTTCGCTCTGTTATCAAATTTGATTACATTTCCATTGAAGTAATTGACATGTAAATGTTTCCACATGATAAGGCAAATGTTGCTAAAAACAATTCCCACATTTGTGAGACCAACTAAGTAGTACTTTGTGTTTCATAGTTATTTGCAACAAAAAAAGTTATATGGATTTTGATAACATTTCGTATGAAAAATTTAACTCGATAGCAGTTTTTATTTCGAAACATACAATTCACAGGCTAATTTTGAACTTGGCATTAACTATGGAATACAAAACATATTAATTACTTCTAAAGAAATGTAATCAAATTTACTGATGAGAAATGCCAAAATAGTTAAAAACTACCCAGAACAATTTCGTTGCGTACAAAACGATGTTGCTTAATAAATTTCGTGTAAATTTTATTAGTCCCAACTTTAAAATCTAAAGCATAAATATAACATCTTAAAATGCTGTTCTAGTTAAAAAAATTCCACATCAACCTTAATGATTGTTCTTTTATGGCTTCTTTTAACAATTCTGTACATATGAGTAACTTTAGCTGTGGAAAAATCCACTTTATACCCACAACCTATAAAAAAATAAATGTTGGTTGCGTTTAATATTTATTTTAGTGGTATGCCTGCCATTGCATCGCATACACTTATTTAATAGCTTCCTTTCCATTTATTTTTGATTTCCACGAAATTTTATAAGGAAACCGTGATTAAACGTAATGTAAACATAATGAAATTTCGTGCAAATACCCCGAGTACATTTTCTCACAATACATTTACATGACGCCAATCAGCCAGCGAAGAATTCACTTTAAAATTCCCTGACCAATAAGTACTTGTATTACCAAGAAATTTCGCATTTTTCATTTCACTGTCTTACTGTAGACTTCTTCTTCTAACCGTTGAAAACTAAAGTGAGGTAGCGAGGAGGGGGTTATCGTCTAAACCTATAAGTTTTTGTCACAAAAAAAATTGTATAGCTGTTGTTGTGATGCTTTGAACGATCTGGATTTTTCTTTCTTGGTTTCACGACGACGACGACGCATAGCTAGCAATGGATTTCCCAAGAAGAAAGTAAAGTTTCAATAAAACTTTTTACTATCACTTTTACTGTCTGTCAACATGTTTTTGCGAAATATTCTTTGGTCGTTGTTGTTTATATAGCTATGGGCAATGTGATTATATGGATATTAATCTGCGAGGGTTGGTATTTGGTAAATGGTTGCAAGGAAAATGTGTTTTAAGGTCGAAATGGTGGAATGGTGAACAACATTTTAAAGAAAATTTATTAAGTTTTATTCGTACCCAGCAAAAAAGTGAATCACTTTTAAAGTGCCTAAAATTATTAGGAAGGATGTGGTGGTAAATCACTTCCGCACAACCGCTTTCAATGAGTACCCTGTTTTTGACCGCTATTTGTTACACTAATCTTCTTGAAATTTTGTATAAATACATTGTGATCTGTAGACATAAAATTTATAAGGAATAAATGGGCGTACTCGGATCAAGGGATGTGGTCCCGCCCATATGACCCCATTAACAAACATGGAACACCTGTCGTACTATTAATTTGGGCGGCTTGAAATTAGTTATATATGCTTTCAACAGCAATATAACGCAATAACTGAAGGACTATAGCGCCATTCATCTTAAAATTTGATATACATTCATTTTAGATCTGTGTACATATTTCATGGAAAAATGGTTAGGATCGGATCAAGGGGTGTGGTTCAGTCCAAATATATCCGAACGTCCGATTACTGCCGTAGTTTAAGAGCTATCGAGCTGAAATTTGGTATGCAAGCTTCTATCCTATCTTCTATGTACTAAGATGAGCCAGACCGGCATAAAACTACTTCCACCTCCTCCTTTTTGGGTGTGTCCGTATGTATGTTATTACATACATAGTTTAAGAGCTTTTGAGCTTAAATTTGGCACACAAGCTTATATCCTCTAAGCGAAGATTAAGTTCTAAGAAGGGCGAGTTTGGACAACGACTTCTCCCACTTCCAATGGAAATTTCGAAATTTGGTAAGCAACCTTCTATGTTCTAAGCGGAGCTTAAGTTATAAGATGAGCAAGATTGGCAAAAACTACTTCCACCTTCCATACCAACACCCCCTTTCTGGGGGTGTTCGTCTGTTGGTCCCCACGAAGACAGAAGTAGTTTAAGAGCTATCGAGCCGAAATTTGTTATGGGATGAGGGTTTATATCATTTGATATGAAAATAAAGTGTAAGGCAATAATGGAGACGGGTTGGCCTCCAAGTATTTTAATTTCTAATTCGTTTCAGGATTTTTTAAGTACGATCGAGCCATGTCCGTCTTTGTGGTTGATTGGCTGGTGTACTGGATAACTCGAGTAAACGTTTACTATTTCTTATAAAAATGTACTGGTATTAATATTATTGAAAAATATGCTATTCTCATGATACTCATAATAGTCCCTTCCCTTCAGGTACCTTCTATACAAAATTAACCATTTTTGGAAATAAATTTAAATATAAATATATTATTTTGTAATATTATCTTGTAATAGAAGAAAAATTTCGCAGAAAACCAAAACCAATGCCACACCCTATACAAATGACCGAATTCATCCATATGAGGTATTGAAAACGTGTTAATTCATTGTTGGGAATTAACTCGCTTTCCTATTTGGGATTCACAACAAACGGCACCTACTTGTTTATCGCCGAATGAGAACGTCACTATTCGAGAAGCTTTTACTAGATATGCTAATTGACTCGACACTATACTGCGACAGCAACGACAAACTTCGAGGGGGCCGGCAATGAAAGAAAAATGTAGAGGCCTGGAGCCGGGAATCGAACCACGGATTTTTCGCATATACATTTTTTTTTGTAAGTTCACCGAATTCAGTGTTATTTTGCGCAAGGGAATTAAAATCGGTCTCTGGAATGAATGTGGTTTATATTTTTGGAAAATAAATATTTTTCTCATAATTTCCAAAGTTTTGCTGCCACTACTTATACCATCTATACAAATTGGTCAATTCCCCGAAAACCAATTATTCCCAATAGTAACGCTAACAATAAAAGTTTGCGGCCCTTTTCCAGAACCTCCGCCTACTGATGGCAAATCAAAATTCCATCTGATGATTTATATTTGTATCGCTGAGTACTATCTGTGTATTTAATATTATCTCTCTAGTCCAAAAACCACTTCTGCGAATTTTATTATGTCTTTTCAATTCAAAACATTTTACCTGAGCACATATGTCTTACATTCTTTCCATGTTTCCCTAATTTTCCATACCATCCCCCCTAAAACATTATTATATTCACTGTCACGTATTTGATTTCTTCATCCTCAATATCGTTTAATACTTACCATATTACGCAATCTTTCCACCTCATACCATGACTCCAAGTCGTTCACATCATAGACCAGCACAAATGCTGCCCCCGAGCTTATGGATAAGGTACGCATAGCTGGAAATTCGTAAGAGCCCGAGGTGTCGAGTATATCCAAAGTTAACGCAGAGCCATCGGGCAAATCGTATTCACCCCGATGCAACTCCTCCACCGTCTGTTTGTAGCGATTGTTGAATTTGTCGTAGAGAAACTGTGAGATGATGCAAGTCTTGCCCACTTTGGCGGCACCCATAACCACAATGCGATGCTGTTGCTTACGCAGCAGGTGTGGGTTCGATGAGTTGCTGCAATGTGATGAACGTTTGTTGGTCGCCGACGATGAGGAGGAGGAGGGATAGTCTGCGCTATTGGCACGCGTTGACTTAAGGACCGATGTCAATGAAGGCAAACGCAGCCGTTGACATGAGCCGGGCATTTTATTGGTTGGTGGTGCCACGCTGCTGTTGCTTTTCTTAGAGCTAGTGGCAGATATCTTATGTCTGCAGGTCTGGTGGGTGAGTAGTGTACGAGGTGTAAGTGTTGGTATGTTGCTGTGTTTTAAGCAGCTGTGGCTTTTAGCGTCTCTATTTGGTGCGTTTATGGTTTACCGTCTGTTGCAGTTGGTTTAATGACTTTCCACTTCTAAATGATGGTAAATATTTTTAAATTACGTTTTTCTTCTTTTCTGTGTGTTGTTTGGCTTTTTGTGGCGTTTGTGCAAATTGCGCGTGTTGCCTCTTCTCTTGTTCAGCGGCGGCGTTTTTTGTTTCGTCTGAGGTTATCTGAAATACACAAAACAAATGGGGAGTCAATATCTCAGCATATCAAGTGGTCCTGTGCAAAGGTGGTGTGTCGACGAGGTATTGTTATGATGCATTTTATGAGACTCGCTATAATTAAAAACTTTGCATTTTTTTGTTTGTTTAAGTTCTCCTTTGAATTGTTGTTGTTATTAAATTAATTAAAGCCGTTTCGTTTTAATCTCATTAAGGAGCTTAAGGAGAAAAAAAAGATTGTATATTGACAGCTGTTTCAATGTCTAAGAAGGTCATAGGACCCAAACTCTATGTGAGTGAATTTAATGGAATTTGCACACAGAAAAAATGCACAGTGTTTATCTTACGAGGGTTGGATTTGCGTAAAAAGCAAATATTTTTTTTTGTATAATTCATTAGGAACCTACCTATGCATTAAAGAAGTTCATTATGTACTTCATACAAATTATTGATTCTAACATGTATCCTTAGATGCGAGTATTATCTATTTACAAGGAAATTAAAGGATTTTCAAAAATGTCTAAACATTGCTTAAGCTATTCAACTTTTCCTATACTTTGGAATAATTGATGACATGACCATCGTAAATCACATTTTCATTATTTCACGAGAACTACATCAGATGTAGTAAGCAATCAACTTTAAAAAGTAGCATCCTTGCTAATGCAAGCTCATGCTGTATCCACTACTTTTACACCAAATTCGAATTCTGGTTTCCAAGAAGAAGTATAAAAAACCTATTGGCAATAATAAATAATTGCCAATAGAACTGATCTCAAACCGAACTATGACAATATCATATTTCAATACAGATCAACAAAAAACAAACTCAAGAACGATGATACACAGACGGTACGCAGAACGGGGTTGGCACTTTGCCAACAACAAAACTCCTGTGCAATTGTGTCCGATGGACATATGCATAGGCAAGTGCTTGTGTGTGTATTATGTTGGCATGTTGTGCGCTTCGAGGATGCTTTCTTCGCACCGTTGGGAAAAGTTCTCATTAGCATTGAGATGTTTTCTTCCCTTAAGGTTTGCGATGATAGAGGAGAAGGCACAGCAAAGGGCGCTGACGAGACATTGTGGTTAATGTCGAAATGACGTCATACGCCTAACCTGCTGTCAACATAATACATTTCACACTCTTGACTAAAAACCTATTGGCAATAATAAATAATTGCCAATAGAACTGATCTCAAACCGAACTATGACAATATCACAAGAAGTATTTATGATTTTATTGGGATGCCCTTTCTGGGTGGGGAACAATCAATACTTTGTCTGCCTGAATATGAACGAATGTAAACCCGTTTGCTTTTGGATATTTATCGAGAGCTGTTTTCATACTGATAACACAGAGCAACAACATCAACTTCCTACGTGATATGGAAAATATTTAATATACTAGAAACATTAAAAATGTTAACCAAAAAAACAAAAATATAACCAGTATTCAAAGTATAAAAACTCTTAAATATATTAAAAAATTAATAAAATTATTAAAAATATTGAAATACTAAATATCTTAAAAATTTTAAAAATAATTAAAGTTTGCGGTTTGAAAAAAATATTAAACGAAATAATATTATATTAAAGTTTAACTAAAAATAAGCACAGCAAAAAAATAAAATCTTGAACTACCAAAAAGTGTTAAAAATATCATAAATATTACAAATATTAAAAATATCATAAATATTAAAAATCTTAAAAGTATTAAAAATATTAAAAATCTTAAAAGTATTTAAAATATTAAATATATCAAAAATGTTTAATATACTAAAAATATTGAAAAAATTTTAAATATTAAAAATATAAAGAATATTAAACATATTAAAAATACTAAAAATGTTAAAAAAATTTAAAATATTCAAAACGTTCAATTAAAAATATCAAATATATCAAAAATGTTAAATATATTAAAAATTTTCAAGTATTAAAAATATTTAAAATAATTAAAGTATTTAAAATATTAAATTTTTTAAAAATGTTTAAAGTATTAAAAATATTAAAAATAATAAAAATATTAAATATATTAAAAATATTAAAAATTAAAAAAATTTAAAAATATAAAAATATCAAAAATATTAAAAAAAAAATACTAAAAAAAATATTAAAAACAGTAAAACTCTCAAAGCATTTCAACTTTAAAAAATATTACAAATATAAATAATTTTAAAAATATTTAAACTGTTAAAAATATTAAAACTATTAATAATATTAAAAATACTAATAATAGTAAAAATATAAAAAAATTAAAATTTTTAAAATAGTAATAATATCAAAAATATTAAATGTGTTAAAAATATTAAAATATCACATATGATTACAAATATTTAAAAATATTAAAAATACTAAAAACATTCCAAACTTTAAAGTTAGTAATACTGTCAAAAGCATTAAAACTTTTAAAAATATTACAAATATAAAACATATTGAAAATATTTAAAATACTAAATATATTAGAAATATCAACAATATCTATAATTTTCCAAATATCATAAATATTAGAATTATTGTTAAAAGAATTATTGTTACAAAAAATAAATATATTAAGAATATATGAAAAACTAATAATGTTATACAAATTCAAGAAATTAAAATTATTGGAAAATTAAAAAATTCGTATATTTAAAATAATCAAAATAATAAAATTATTTAAAGTTATTACAAATTTATAAAAATATTTAAATATGAAAATTATTACAAAAATTAAATTATAAATATTAAAGATATAAAGAATAATAAACATTTTAATAGTATTTAATGTATTTAAAAAAAATTATAATAATATCAATCAAAAAAAAAAATAAAGTAATTATAAAAAATTACGGAATAAAATTTATATAATAGATTATATTAGAATTAGTTGCCTTGCTTTTTTACAACAAATTAAACATCATGTAAGAAATAATTCAATATTTTTTGTGACAAAAAAAAAATAAAATTAGTTTCAAATATAACGGCTATCTTTTGCAAAAACTAAATATTATTTTAAAAAATTCAAAAATGGCCAAAAATATATCACTTTTTCACAATTTACGTAAGTGTATATAAATAACATCAAATTCGGCTAACGATCAGAAAAGTGTTTTTTATTGTTTTATATTTTTGGTCAAATTCAGTGTGTCACGCACTAGGATGACGCGTTTCGAACTCCATGACGAGTTCATCTTCAGACCCCTTTGTGACGAACTGATGCACAATGGTACATCATCAGCTGTATATATATCTACAATTAAGTCAAACATGTACATGCGAAGTAAATATTCAGCCGAAAATGTCCAGCACCAATTATAGTTTGAATTTTACCGTTAATATTCAAACATGAGAATGGAGGATATTTTTTCCCCACGAATCCCTTTTTACCCCAAAGCTCAAGATTCTTTACAATGTTTTTGTTTGTAAACTAAGCTTACTTCAAGATTTTTATGTCAAAGTAAGCATATAGTTTTAAGCCGTGCCATGCCAGTGTTTTTTAAACTGTATTGCTTTTATTTTTGTTGAAAAAAAAATTCATATTATATTGTTAATTTTTTTAAAGCCATGGTTGCTCAATATTGTTAAAAAATATGCAAACCGTCGTGCTTTTTTACAAAACAAATCAATTTCAGATACTAAAGCATCTCCCGAATTTATTTATGGCTTAATTTTTCTGTCATGAAATCTTATTTTCAAGTAATCTGAAATTTTTAGTTTTAAACAAAATTAAGTTTTTTAAAATTAATTTCCTTCAATATCTCACAAAATGCCATTTAATATATAAAAATTATTTAATACATTGAACTACCTGAGGAAAAAATTCTTATGGAATATCCCATTTACTTTTCTCTTTATCACTCAAATTTGTTCACCTTTAAATGAAATATGTATTTAACTTGAAATCTAAACCGATTTGCCATTCCATGCAGAAAACATAAAATTCCTTATAATAACAAACCCAAACCACAATCCATAAAGCACAAAATAGCTCTATACAACAACTGCCACAATGTAAACGTACATACTCCAAATACTCCAAAAGGATTCCAAGAAAGTCTCACACTTTCGCCACAAGATATTATCCGGATAGTTGGTTCAGATTTGTTGATGTTGTTGTTGTACACTGAATACGCACCAAGGTTAAATACACCTTCCCAAATTGTATTCACAGAAATTCTCAGTATTGTGCCAAGAAAAAAATATATCACTAAACTTCCGTGAAGTATCCTTGGTCGTACAAGGAACGCGTTAAATTGATCCTTTGGGCGTTAAACGAAACCGGAAATTCCCAAATTAATTAATTTGTTTGTTTGTGTGCACAACCGCATAAATCTTTAACATTGCTGTTGTTGTCGTTAAATTCTTCTTTGTAATAGGCGAAATATAACACGCGGTAGTAAACGTTGTGAACGTATTGTAAACTGAAGCACGTATCCGATAGCAGTTGTCTTCACGAAATATCCAAAAATTATAAACAATTCTCAAACAAATGACATCAATTTATATGGCGGCCAAAGACATTGAAACTGTTCCCACTTGGTTGTTCTCTTAGTGGGGAGCTCGCTCTTAGTTTGCTGTTAACATATTTATTATTCTCTCTCTCTCTCTCTTTCTTTTTAGTTAAAGGACTTTAACTGTTGCTTTATTAAATAGAGGTTGCTTTATTGAAAGCATGAGAATTAAGAATACTATAATGACTAATAGCAAACAAATGATGTCCTTTTGATTATTTGATAACACTAGGCAACAAACAAGCAATAAAATAATCAAATTACACTGTGAAACAAAATTAAAGAAAACGTATAGGTATTAGACAATTTTTGATTGAATATTGTGGAATATTAATATTATAAAATAGAAATCTTTGAATAATTTGTATTTAACAAGTCATTAATAAATATTAGGATAATAGAATAAATTACTTTATGGATGGAAATTATATAATTGATTAGCTTCCATGTGATGAAGATTTTCTCGCACCGATAGAACCATTTTAACTGATGATGTTCTTCATAGCTTCTTAGTCAAAGATGCAAACCATGTACGATGATTGTGTATTAAAAATACTAATAGTAATAAAAGAATTAAAAATAATAAATTTATTTTAATTATAAAAATATCAAAAATAATAAAAACCTTACAAATATTAAAAATATCCAAAATAATAAAAAGATTAAAAATATATAAAAAAACATAAAATATATTGAAAATATGAAAAACATTAAAAATACTACAAATATTAAAATTATTAAAAACATTAAAAATATTAATAATATTAAAAATATTAAAAATTAATGTGTGTGTTCATCGTTAGCAATCTTGAACCGAACGATGAACACACATTCATTATTTACACATATAGATCAACAATACAAAACAAGAGCATAAATATTAAAATATTGAAAATATAAAAATATTAAAAATATTAAAAATATTAAAAATATTACAAATGTTACAATAATAAAAATATTAAATATTTTAAAAATGTTTAAAGTAATAATAACATTAAAAATACTACAAATATTAAAAATATTCAAAATATCCAAAATAATGTGAAGATTAAAAATATTAAAAATATGAAGAACATAAAAAATCTTACAAATATAAAAATTATTAAAAATACTTAAAATATTTAAAATATATAACATTAAGAATATTAAAAAAAATATTAAAAATATTAAAAATTTTGAAAATATGGAATATAATAAAAATATTAAACATTAAAATAAAAAATATTAAATATAATAAAAATCTTAAAAATATTTAAAATATTCTAAACAAAAAAAATTAAATAATATAAAAAACTGCGGGAATAGCAGCAGTGAACCATATACCGACCACATTATATGCGATTACCCAGCCCTATACAGAAGGAGACTAGAAACCCTGGGGAAACCCTTCTTAAATAGTATAGAGGAACTTGCATCCTTGGATATCGGAAGGATCAACAACTTTTGTAAAATCATCAACTGGTCGGATTGGATCGAAAATGCCAGCACACGCGCTGATAGCATAGGTTGAAGGTATGGCGTAATTGACCAACGGGTGTCACAATGGGTCCATAGGGACCTAAGTGATCTCCTCGAAGAAGGAGATGCCTGCACACCAACCAACCAACCAACCAACCAACCAACCAACATAAAAAATATTGAAAATATTAAAAGCATTCAAATTATTAAAAATATTTAACTATATTAAAAATATTGGAAAAATTAAATATATTTAAAATATGATAAATATTAAAAACATTTAAAATATTAAACATTAAAAAGAAACAAAATATCAAAAATGCTTAAAGTATTAAAAATTATAATTATATTAACAACTAAAAATATTAAAAAAATTAGAAATATGAAAACTATAAAAATATTAAATGAAAAAATATTTAAATTATAAAAAATAATTAAAATTTAAAACATCTTAAAAATATCGAAATATCAAAAGTATTCAAAATATTACAAACATGATAAATATTAAAATGGTTAAAATATTAAAAATATCAAAGATATTACAAATATTAAAAATTAAAAAAATAAAAAAAAAACAAAAAACAAGAAAATACAGTTATAACAAATAAAATTGTTAAAAATACTAAAAAATATTAAAAAATTTAAAAAAAAAATCAAAATATTAAAAATTTACAAAATTTTACAAATATTTGAAATAGTAAAAATATTAAGTTTAAAAAGTTAAAAATATAAAAATATTAAAAATATTCAAAAAAAAAATATTAAATATATTAATAACATTAAAAATGTTATTTATTAGAAATATTAAAAATGCATAAAAATTTTAAAAATATTTCAATGTTAAAAATATAATATAAATAAAAAACATGAAAAAATATTGGAAATATTAAAAACATTAAAAGCAATAAAAATATTTCTTTCCAATAATATTAAAAATACTAAAAGAATTAATAATATTAAAAATATAAAAAAAAAATAGAAATATTAAATGTATTAAAATTATGTTAGTTATTAAAAATATTAAAACTATAAAATATACTAAATATGTTAAAAAGCATAAAAATATTAAATATTTCAAAAATTTTAAAAATAATAGAAATACCATAAACATCTATATGTATTTAAAATATACAGGCATCAAAATATATTAAAATTTATAAAAGTGTTAAGAAAGTAAAAAAAATTAAATATTTTTACATGGGAGAGCTTCTCGTTAACTGTACAGTTATGGACACTACTGCAAAGTTGCTGTTGAAAACATCAAGGACCCTCAGTAAAACACAACATTTTCTGTTATATTGATATTATTACTCAATTTATAAAGTAGGTGGAGTGGTACATTTGTATGGGAGGTACCAGAAGGGGTGCATCTAGACTTTCAGCTTTTTCCTTAAAAATTGTGTCCTGTTATAGCTTAACAAAATACAGAATTTGGGCACTGTCGCGTCGAGCATATTGATATTATTACTCCATCTTCAAAGTGGGCAGAGTCTTACTTATGTATGGGAGGTACCAAAAGGGGCGGGTCTAGACTTCCAGATTTTTCTTTAATAAATACTGAATTTGGCTACGGTACGTGTTGATATTATTACTCGATTTCTTTAGAAGGAGAGGGCCATATAGCCCATTTGCAATACCGTAAGTAGTTTTGGCGAAATATTAACTCGTGCAAAATTTCAAAATATTTGGTTGCGTCTTTCGAAAGTTATCGTTAGCACCAGCAAGACAGACAGACAGACGGACATGGCTCAAACGACTTAAAAAGTAATGAATCTAATTTGGTTCAAAGAAGCCTAGGGTCTTAAAAGACTCTTCTTTGTGTTACACTTTTGGGTCATATCAAATGATAAATACCCTCCTACCCGTAGGGTGAAGGTATAAAAGTGTACATAATAAAAAACCAAATTAAAATTATTAATTTTTAAAAAGTTATGCCGGTCTTGCATTAAAAGAGTGATAAGTAAATATCACCATTATACGACTAGGAAAAGTACAGAAATACACTTTTCTCACTTACACATCCTTTGAAAATTATGTGTCCTTTAAAATGGATACAATACTAGCGGATGAAAAAGTGAAGTAAAAACTGTATTAAAAACCCAAAAAAAAAATCTATATATAAAAATCGATTCCTCGTATCCGTACTAGGGTAAAAGTGCTAAAAATGAAGAAACGCTCAAGTCTTTAACAAAAATTGCTCATTTACTTTTGCAAAATTAAGCTAAGCTATCTACTTCTCCAGTTCATTTTTCAGTTTCTAGTTCAACTTTTGTACATTTTACCCCAACTTTATGAAAAATGAAGTATACCATCTTTTCGAAGAGGTGATGTTATAAATTTTAGAATTCCACAAATAAAATTTAATTCTATTGGAATTTATATTTCAAAGAATATTCTCGTATTTGTTCTAGTTTAGTTCCATTTATTTACTATTTTCAGCTCTACACTATTATTTTGTGGTAATCTTGTAAAAACATTAACCGACAACGTTACAAATTTCCTCGTACAGGTTCTGTTCTGTCCAACTTTTTTATGCCTGCAATATGACTGCTTAGTTTCATCCATATCATCTAATTTTTTTACTCCGAATTTCGTTTTGTAGTTTAAAACAATATAAGTTATTTTTGGTATTTTTGTGTTCTAAAAATTGAACTTTGACATATTCATCGCTGAGTGTTATGCCTAATACACATATATACTTTTCCAAAAACTATCACGATTGTCAACATATTTTTGGCATCAGTTATATGTACATACATACATTGTATGTATTGTGTAAAAGTCCTATACATATTTTGTTATATATTGCTGCTCTTTCAAAATCTGCTGGATTATAGTATTATAAAACATCAATCACCCCTTAACCTTATCAAAAGTACTCGTATTCACCAGAAATATTTAACAACTTAATATGATTTGTTCATGTGCTTTTTTGAAAATGCATTGTTTGGTAACACATTCACGTTTAAAGTGGTTCAGTTTTGGAACGTGTGTTGAAGCTATTCACGTGGTACCAACTGACACATGCAGCACAACAACCAGTTAAGTGTTGCATACAGTTATTGACATACAACGTCATCATTATCTGTACAATCCAATACCATACATATCATTACATAAATTCTGATATTGGTTAAAAAGAATCTATGTGAATGGGATTAAATACTAAAGTGGTCTTAACAGAGTTGAAGGGAGGGAAAAAAACACACATACATAATACATTTCATATTGTTTTGTTGCTTGTTGTGGGGAATGGGGTTGATGGTATGGGTTTGGGGTGTGTTCGTACACGCACATATTTTAGATTAAACATTGCTGAGATAACATAAATGAGACCTTGTTATCAATTATCATGTGTTAGAGAAAACCATTTCAGCAAAAATTGGCGAAAGGAGGTAGGGAGTTAACACTTCTGTATTATGAATAAAAATTTATATACTTATATTTATGTAATATTTTAGCTCATATGGTTTAGTTATATGCCTTAAAAGTCGGAAAGTGAACTGAGTTATATATAGGTTGAGTCATTTTATAAACTTTAAAAATAGAAAAAAAAACTGTCGTGAGTCATATTGAGACACTATGCTAGTTCCTTGCATACCCTATATTGTTTATCAATGATATTTTGGTGAAATGCTCTTTGTTTACTTCACAATGATAACATACCCGGGATTTCCTGACAACTGACCGGCAAAGCGGCACTCACATTTCCTATCAATTAAAGGGCTGCATACCATGTTTGTATGTAGATCGCTACGTACAATTGATTGTATTACCTGATTTATGTATGAGCTGACTATGTAGTTGTAAGCTACATATCTGGAATACAATGCTGATAAGTTCATACAGCAGTTAATGGATATTTTACATGAGTCCGCTGTTTTTCACTATCTATTGAATCGATATCACGTTATATCGATGGATTTGTCAATTGAGAGAGCGGGAGAGGAAGTCCATAGACTTATACATACATAGACGCTGAAAAGGTGTATGGTAACGCATAATGGACGATATTTATTTACATTTACATATATGCAAAAGATGTTCGTGCGTGTGTGTGTCTTCTACAAAATAGGGTGGCAACTAACATTATTAAAAAATTGTTAAAAAAAATAATACTTTTTAAACTATGGATAACTAAAACATACAAGAAAGTTTCAGTCGGGTAAACCGATTTCCATATACTTCGTGGCGTATGATTTACGTGGAATATTACTTAAACTTACTTAATTTCACTTAACACCCCATGCATGAGGTATGGAATAGCTTCTCGCGTTGCGAATTATTGTTGCTTTCTATTTTAGATTCACAACAATCGGCACCTACTTGTTTATCGACGAATGCGAACGTCTCTGTTTGAAACGCTTCTACTAGACATGCCGATTGACTCGAAAATTATACTGCGAAGTTGCTGTCGGCAAAAATGTAGATGACTGGATGAGGGAATCGAACCCGGGATCTCCCCCATGGTAGTCGCGTGTTCTAACCACTATGCCACTGCCGATCCTACTGCTGCATCTTTGTTAAGACGTTACTCAATACAGAGTTTGGGTAAGATTGTTTTAGGCGTAGTGATATTATTATACGAATTAAAAAGTGGGTGTGATGAGTCATTAGTATAGCAGGTACCAGAAGAGGCGTGGCTAGACATCCAGTTTTTTCTCAGAAACTTTATCGCTTTGGGTGTATTGATATTATTACTCTATGGTATATATGTATGGGAGGGGCGTTGCTGGACTTCCTATTTTTTTTTTCCAAAACTTTATCCTGTTATAGCATAACAAAAAAACAAAATATTATTACTCCATTTCTAAAGTGGGCGGAATGGTACATTAGTATGGGGGTACCAGTAGGGGCGTGACTGGACATCGAGTTTTTTCTCCAAAACTTTATCCTGTTATAGCTTTACTTAAAACAGACTTTGGGCACGAACCCTTTGGGTGCATTGATATTACTACTCGATGGTACATATGTATGAGAGGTACCAGAAGCGGCGTGGCTAGACTTCCAATTTTTTTTTCCAAACTTTATCCAGTTGTAGCTTTACTAAATACAGAATTTGGGCATGATCGAATTGGGTGTATTGATATTATAACTCGATGGTACATATGTATGGAAGGGTACCAAAAGGGACGTGGCTACAATTCCAAACTTTTTTTCCAAAACTTTCCCCAGTAATAGCTTTATAAAATACGGAATTTGGACACGATCGTATTGGAAGGGGCGTGGCCATTTAGCCCATATGCAATCCCGTAAAAAGTTTTAGGTAAATATAAAGCCAAAGTTTGAAAACAATTAGTTTCGTCTTTCGAAAGTTCTCGTGTGTATTGGCCGGACAGACAGACGAACCTTGATCAAACCTAAATAGACTCATTCTATATCTTACACTTGTTGGTCCTATCAAACGATATGTACCCCCCCAGGGTATAAGTAAGAGATGTTTTTCTGTTTGAAGCATTGAGGTGAGGTTAAGGACCTTAGGTCCAACAACCTTAAGACTGGTCAATGTAGAAAGTTTACACGCCCTTTAGATTAGGGTTGGTATAGTGAACAAGTTTTCGAATTCGATACGGACCATCCTCTTATTTTGTGAGGTTGGTGGATAAACAGCATGAGCCAAAATTGGTCGGAAGTAAGGTAGGGGAAAATGGCTGCGCGTTCTGGTCAAAGTTGGTGTCGAAGGGAAAAATCTACATCAAGCACCGCTATTGCCCCGCAGACGCCCCTAGAGGGGTAAAATGTATGACCAACCACCAGTCATTTTTCCCTCCTAGCATTTTACCCAAACATATCTACACCTCATTTTCAATCCCTAATAAGGCTCCCATATAAAAATCAATTTTTTGTTTTAATTTGCTCCGTTCTATTTGCCCCAAAAGTGCCCCTAAAGGAGTCAAATGTATGACCCACCTCCAATATATCTGCAACCCCAACAGTTTCTCAGAACATATCTTTGTCTAACCCTTAAGATAGACCTCATATAAAATTTTTTATGAAATTAGCTCCTGCCGTTCCGATAGTACCTCCTAAAGGGGTAAAATATATGACCGACCTTCACTATTATTTCCCTCCTAACTTTTTTCCCAAATATACCTACCGCCTATCTTCACCCCTTAAGGGGGATCCCTTACAAAAATTATCTAAATTATTCACAAATTTTGGGCGTCGCTGTTTAAGTGTCTTGCGTTTTTTTTTAATTTTTCTGCAAGTTTTTCTAAGATGTATACAATTACACAAGCTTTTCCACACTTATAAAATTACGTTGTTACTAAGGTTGTCCATACAACACTCGCACCCCTACTGTAGATACACCTTCTATATATCTTTTGAAATATGAATGACTGTTTGTTTTTTAAGTGCCAGCCTAATGTATATACATCTCCACATACTACAGGTACCATCAACACTTTGTGTATTAATATATACACGTGCTGAAGCTTAAGTGTCATAACGCAATTTTCAACCTGACAATAATTTGTTAAACGAATATTTTCATGTAATAGATTCGATGTAGTACTTGCATGCATATATAAATACATATGTGCGAGCCAAAAAATGTACATTTGTGTTAACAAAGAAAAACAAACAATTTTATATAAACATTGCTGATGTATTATTAACACACACACGCACACACTCATATAGAACATATTTTTGGTTATTTTTTTATTTAAATTTTTGTTAATGGCTCTTTGTACAATTTGTTTTTCTTGATTGTAATAAGAGGATTTTTTTCTCTTTGTTATATTCGCTCGCTATATTGTCGTCCTTATTGAATTGAAATGTTTTGTGTGTTAGCTGATATTTGTAATATTTTATATTTTTTCCACTTCAGTTATTTGTTGTCCATAACAAATTTTGCTAACAATGGAAAATAGATGAAAAATAATACTTATATGTTGCTAAAATGGGATTGTCTTTTTTGCATATACGTCATAGAAAATGCAATTGTAGGATATGTGTGTCTTTAACCGAATCTAAAATGGAAACTAATGAATTGAACTGATAATCTTGGTAAAAAAAAGAGTCATAATATAGTATAGAGCGTAGTACCATGATATTGGTACGGTATGGTATATTTTTAAAGAAAGAAAACAAATATTTTTGGAAACATTTTTTTTTTGGTACTTATATAAAAGGTATTCTTTATAGTATTACTACCGAATACTTTTTCATTCATCAAACGCTGGTTTTATTAAAATTCCTAGCACAAAGAAAAACGAAAGTACTCATGTTTATACTTGTTATTGCAATTTGTTCAATGTCATAATGTTATCGTTTCCTCTTCCGCTCAAATGTAAACACACCGGATACGATTCTATTGACACAGTGTCACATTTCAGCTACAAATTCCGCAGTAGGGCGACAACAACGAGGAGTCAATTTAATATGCTGCTAAATACACGGATGTATATGTTATATATAGAAAATATTTGTAGTCTAATCAAATATAAGGCACACGCTAGCAATAATCTGTAAGAGAGCCTAAGCTAATAAAATCTTATGAAGAAAAACAACAAACTGATATAATAAAATCAAAACATTACCGTAGTAGAGGGAGGTGGCGTTTAACAGAATTGTATAGCAGCTACTTCACATAAAAAAGTTATACGACGGCACGTACATGCATAGAGCGTAAAAATAAATCTTTTAGCTGGTACATAGTTAGTTGAAAAGCGCACATGTTTAAGGCGGGGTAACCTTCGATGTTTAGGCAATCCACACAAGTATCTTCAAGTGTACATATGTTGGCATTGAGAAAATGCTAAAGTAAAGGAAAGTTACGGAAATATCACCTTCAAGTTACATGAAGGCGAACAACTAGAATGAATCTTTCTATGGATGAGTGGTTGATACATTCATATCTCAGGGATGGGGTCACGATACATTAAAACTGTATTAAACATTTTGAGACCAAAATGGGAAAGAATTATGGTTGTGATTAAACATTTGGAATATTAAGACTGGTTACTTGGGTAGGATTGAAACACATAAATTAAGGAGACTTCGATGATTGGTTTTACATAGACAACAGCTTGTTAAATCCATGACACGTTTATGGTAAATGTTTAATATTTCAATAATTTTTATTAATTCAAATACATATATTAATATATATATATATATATATATATATATATATTAATAATAATTTATATCTATATATATATATATAAATATTATATTATATATATTAAATTTCTAATATTTTCAATATATTTAATATTTCTAATCTTTTAAAAATTTTTGTATTTTTAATATTTTCAGATAAATTTTTTTTATATTTCGTATATTTTTAGTATTTTAAATAATTTTTCATTATTTGCAATACCTTTAAATATTTGTAATCTTTCTTAATATTTTAAATATTTTTAATGTTTGTAATATTTTTAATATTTTCAATATTTTAATACATGTGAAGTAGATATCAGCCAAAAATGTCCAGCACCATCAGTTCGTCACAAAGGGGTCTGAAGATGAACTCGTCATGGAGTTCGAAACGCGTCATCCTAGTGCGTGACACTGAATTTCAAACAATAAAACTCTTTTATATATTTTTATATTTTAATGCTTTTATATTTTTATATATTTATATTTTTATATATTTATATTTTTATATTATTATATTTTAATATTATTATATTTTAATATTTAAATATTTTTATATTTTTTTATTTTTTTATTTTTATATTTTTATATTTTTATATTTTTATATTTTTATATTTTTATATTTTTATACATTTATATTTTTATATTTTTATATTTTTATATTTTTATATCTTTATATTTCTATATTTCTATACTTTTATATTTTTTTTAGTTTAGCTATATTGTAAACTTGTCAAAAAAACCTAACTCTAAGATGTTTCTTGCATACATAATTATGCCTACACCCTCGTACCTCGCTCTTTTTCAGTTGAAGTGCTAACAATGACATACTTTCAAAGTGAGAATTTTTCCAAATTTTCCATACGATATTCAATGAATGAAAGCACCTGCTAATTGAATAAATTCCATCAGACGTCATAAAAACATTAACATTGTACTGCGATAAGATATCAGGACATCCGATTATCTGCAGCTAATACGGGTAGGGGATAATATCTAACAAGTGTGTCACCGACATAGATTAAAGGTAAATTACGCGCCGGTAATGCGACGTTATAAAATCATCACAATGTAATTGGGAGCGGTTAAAGAAAAGGTGAAACGCAAAAATATAATAAATAAGTTTTAACATAATATAGTTATGTTAAGCTTGCTGAAAAACAAGTAACATATTGGAAGCTTATATGTTTCTTGATATAAAAGAATTGCTATTGTAAGAGAGTGAAAAGCACGGATTTCACAAAAGGGTCGAACAATAAGTTTTAACTTCGTAATCTTTATTCCAGAATAAAAAGGACCACGCTGGAAAACAAATTTCGACATTTAGTTTAATTTCAAACAAGGAAAATTAATATTCAAACTTCAGTAATTGAAAATTTAAAATTAAAACAATTATTTGTTTATTTTTATGAATTACATTAAACATGTAATATGTTTGTATATTTATAAGTAATTATTATTTCGTTTAATTTAAAATATTAGACCTCAGGGCTAAAATACGAAAATATTAAACAACACGTGTTTTTGTATTTTAATAGAAAAGGCGTCATGGACGAACATTTGAACTACTGAAAAAGGTCATTGGCAACATATTACCTCTAGTTTAATTTATTAAAATTTACACCGAATTATTATAGCAAAGGTCAAATATTAACTATTAAAATCTATTTAATACTTCAATATGATTAAACTAACTCAATGACACAAATTATTTAAAGTTGTAAGGCAAACACCTACTCACCTTAGATATGTAATGATATTATCGTCATATAATCCTTACAAAAATGTTATAAATAACTCAAGGAAAATTTAATCAAGAAAAAATTTAAAGCCCTTCATATTAGTTGTCTGTCGACGCAATGTGATAATAAAAAACATCAGCACTGCAGTCGATAAGATATCATGACACTTGATAATCTCAACCTGGTGGGGTCTAACCCAAACGAAAAATTTTTCACCACCCCGGTGAGAAGGCTAGTACATAACACGAAAATATTCGATGTCAACATCATTATTACCATCATCATCATCACCATCTTAAGTAATAGCAATAATCGAACGTCTCTTGGAATAAGTAAATGCGTATTTGCACAAAATAAATAACTATGTGGAAAATGCGTTGCACAAAAGTAACATTGACTGGTAATTAAAATAAAACAACTTAAGAGAATTTTCAATTTCTCACTGCCAAACAATAATCACTTCCCATTTCTTTGAATAATGCCACCAATGCAATGGGTATCACGTTCGTATTTAAAAGATTTATGTGTTATTAACGTGCGGTAATTTCTCATTGTAATCCTTTCATGTGTCTAGTTTTTAATAAATAAATATTTAAATTTTTAAAAATTTGTAATATTCTTCGTAATAGTTATTTGTTATAATTTCTTAATAACTTAAATTTTTGTTTTAATATTTTTTTCTTTTTTTTTTATTTTTATATTTTTATATTTTTAAGTTTTTATATTTTTATATTTTTTTATTTTAATATTTTTATATTTTTAAATTTTTATATTTTTATATTTTTATATTTTTATATTTTTATATTTTTATATTTTTATATTTTTATATTTTTATATTTTTATATTTTTATATTTTTATATTTTTATATTTTTATATTTTTATATTTTTATATTTTTATATTTTTATATTTTTATATTTTTATATTTTTATATTTTTATATTTTTATATTTTAATATTTTTATATTTTTATATTTTTAAATTTTTATATTTTTATATTTACATATTTTTATATTTTTATATTTACATATTTTTATATTTTAATACTTTTATATTTGTATATTTGTATATTTATATATTTTTATATTTTTATATTTTTATATTTTTATATTTTTATATTTTTATATTTTTATATTTTTATATTTTTATATTTTAACATTTTAATACTTTTATATTTGTATATTTTTATGTTTTTATGTTTTTATGGTTTAAATTTTTATATTTTTATCCGGCAAAGTACTCCCACTGTATGCCCACCTAATGTATTTAATGACGTCATCACATCACTCGTGCAATTCATCACGTTTTCTTAACTATTGCACGATGCGTGTGTGCCACGCTTTTAAACGTGTGTAAATCTACTCCTACCTAGATGTTGTTCTCACATGTTAAGCTCCAACGTTTAAATTATCACCTACTTTCTACAGACTAAAGGAGTAACAACAGCATGTGGGCGATAAAGGATAATTCAAATTACATATAACTCATGTAACGGGAAATTCAAAGATATTGGCTTCCTAATAACATGTCACTACATGTAAGGATAATTAGAGTTTATTTAAATCTTCAGCGTAACAGTTTATACACGCTCTTTTGAAATTTTTATATATATTTAGCAAGAGTAATTACTGAGATCCTTAAAATGCCGACACATGTGAAAGGCGCTATGTTTATTTATAAACAGAATTTTAAATTTAAACTGCAAATTGACAATTATATTTTTGTTATAGCTTATGAAATTTTAAAAGATAGCTCAAAATTAAAAAAAATATTATAATGTACTAAGATAAGAACACAAAATTTGTTACTTTTAAATGTTTTTCTTTCAATATCCTTTTTTGAAACTTTTGCTTCATTTAACGATATGAAGTGTCTCAGTCTCAACTTGAAAATTATATATATTTAAGTGATATGTTTTAAACAAAAAAAAACTAAATTCCAAAACCGATAATCCCCTTTTAAATTTATTTATGTACTGCAATGATGTTATATTATTTCATCATCATAACATGGCCATCAAGCTATGTGCTAGTGTATATAAATTTAAATATAAAAAAACGATAGTAAGTAAGGACTTAAATTCTATTCCAGTTTTCTGGTATTTTTAAATCCCAAAAGGCTATGTGGCATTTCAAGTTATTTTAAATTGCAGTGAAATCTATTGACATTCATCCCAATCATTCAGATAGAAGATGTTACTTGCCACCAGCATTACCACAAAGTTACAATTTCAATTAAATTGAAAACCTGGCGCGTGTTATGGGAAACAGCACATTTTCACGTAGTTTCAATGCGGTAGAGATTATGGCCAAAAAGTGTCAGTAAATTGCACTGGGTCAGGTAGAAAACAGTAGTGGGTATGATTCGTTTATAGTTAGTTTGAGTTCAATATTCTATCGAGCCTGTTACATAAAATGCAATGTGCGAAAAGTTTCAATAAGGGAGAAATTGGAGACGACAATAAGTGAGTGGTCGAAACCAAGGTGGTGGTATTGTGGACTTTAAGATGCACTTAGAGTAAATTTTTAAATATATTATAATTAATTTTTAAGTTTTTCATATTGTTAATATTTTTAGAATTTTTAGTATATTTAATATCTTTTTTTAAATATTTAGTATTTTTAATATTTTTAGTGTTTTTAATATTTGAATATTTTTAATATATTTACTATTTTTTAAATTTTTAATAATTTTAATGTTTTTATTATTTTTAACATTTTTAATATATTTAAAATTTTTTTTAAATTATTTTTATTATTTTTAAAATTTTTAATATTTGTAATTTTTTTAATATTTTAAAATTTTAAATAATTTTACTATTTTAATATTTAATATCTTTAATAATAATATCTTCAATAATTTTAATATTTGTGATATTTTCGATATTTTTAATATTTGTAGAATTTTTGATATTTAATTTTTTTTTTTAAATTTTTTATATTTTTAAGGTTTCCAATATTTTTAGTATTTATAATATTTTTATTATTTTTAATATTATTATATATATTACATATTTTGTAATATTTTATATTTTTAAAATTTTTAATATTTGTAGTATTTTTAATATATTTACTATTTTAAATATTTTTATTGTATTTAATATTTTTAATATTTTTATTAATTTTGTTTTTTGTCGATCTTTAATGAATTATGATATTGTCATAGTTCGGTTTGAGATCATTTCTATTGGCAATTATTTATTATTGCCAATAGTTTTTTACTCAAGAGTGTGAAATGTATTATGTTGACAGCAGGTTAGGCGTATAACGTTATTTCGGCATTCACCACAATGCCTCGTCAGCGCCCTTTGCTGTGCCTTCTCCTCTATCATCACAAACCTTAAGGGAAGAAAGCATCTCAAAGTTAATGAGAACTTTTCCCAACGGTGCGAAACACTGACGGTACGCAGAACGGGTTTGGCACTTTGTCAACAACAAAACTCCTGTGCAATTGTGTCCGATGGACACATGCATAGGCAAGGGCTTGTGTGTGTATTATGCTGGCATGTTGTGCGCTTCGAGGATGCTTTCTTCGCACCGTTGGGAAAAGTTCTCATTAACTTTGAGATGCTTTCTTCCCTTAAGGTTTGTGATGATAGAGGAGAAGGCACAGCAAAGGGCGCTGACGAGGCATTGTGGTGAATGCCGAAATAACGTTATACGCCTAACCTGCTGTCAACATAATACATTTCACACTCTTGAGTAAAAAACTATTGGCAATAATAAATAATTGCCAATAGAAATGATCTCAAACCGAACTATGACAATATCATTTTTATTAATTTTAATATTTTTATTATTTTTAATATTTGTAAAATTTTTAATATTTTTAATATTTTTAATTTTTTTAGTATTTTTAATATTTTTTAATATTTTTAATATTTTTAATATTGTTAATATTTTTAATATTTTTAATATTTTAAATAATTTTAATATTTTTAATATTTGTAATATTTTTAATATTTTTTATAATTTTAATATTTTTAGTGTTTAAAATATTTTTAGTATTTCTAATATTTTTATAATTGTAATATTTTTAATACTTTTAATATTTTTAATATTTTTAGTATATTTAATATTTTTAATATTTTTAATATTTTTAATATTTTTGATATATTTAGTATTTTTAATATTTGTAGTAATTTGGTATAAGTAATATTTTCAATATTTTTAATATTTTCAATATTTTTAATATTTTCAATATTTTTAATATTTTCAATATTTTTAATATTTTTTTTAATATTTTTAATATTTTCAATATTTTTAATATTTTCAATATTTTTAATATTTTCAATATTAAATATTAAATATTTCAATATTTATAAGTAATATTTTCAATATTTTTATTTTTTTAATATTTTTAATATTTTTAATACATTCAACACTTTTAATTTTTTTTATATTTTAAATATTTTAAATTTTTTTTTAAAATTTTTAATATTTTTATAATTTTTACAATTTTTTATATTTTTAATACTCTTAATATATTTTTATTTTGAATATTTCTACGATGAAAACAAATTCATATTTTTAATATTTAAAAAAAAGAATGATTAATATTTGTATATTTTTTATATTTTTATACCCTCAGTATCTTAAGACCAAATTTGTTTCTGGACTTTATAAGACGATTGGACCATGTCTGGTTAATTGACTCTTATGAAAATTTGTCACATTTAATATTTTCCATAATAAAGTAATGGGATTGTAAATGGACAGAGTAGCTCCACCCCTTCTGGTACCTCCATATTACCTATTTTGGATAATTAATATTTTTTAAAACTTCTAAATGAACGATTGGATTAATTATATTTTTCATAGAGCCGGGAGGTTTACCTCACCCATTTAAAATTATGATTTCTTTGAATATTTTTGTGCGAATTTATTAAAGTCTTTGATATTGTTACGTATTTTTTTATTGATTCTTTGGGACAAATCGTGGAGTATCATGCGGGCGATATGGGTCGAGCCGTGTTACAAAGCCATATACATTTGTTTGACCAACAGCTTCCTCTATGTTGTCGGTAGCAAGTTCCGATTAGTCTAGTCAATGTTTCTTAAATACTTCTTAAACAGCTAACGTTCGGATTCATCATTAAACTCTAGGCACCGCTTTGTGAAAAGTTATCTCAGAACTCATTCATGGGATCTAAAGAGAAAATACGTTTTTTTTAAATTGAATAATTACCTTAATACTTATAATTATTTTAAATGATTTTTATTATTTTGAAAATATTTCAATTTTAATATTATAATGTTTATTATTCTTTTAGTAATTTTATTATTTGAAATATTTTTGGAGTTTAGGAGAAAATGGTGAATTGTCCAACATTCTTTAAATTTGAATTATGAGTTTCAATAACTGTCAGTATATAATTGTTTGCCTGAATTATGACAATGTAAAATTCTCACTATTTGTAAAATTTTCATTGGCTACTTTCCGCCAAGTTGTCGTGTGAATTTTAGATTTTTTCAGTATTCGCAATTTTAAAAAATTTGAAAATATTCTCTTATGGCGTTTGGTAATTTTTGGTCTAGTTGTGAACCTTAGAAACTTCCTGCCATGTACAACGTTTTGCATTTTCTCTAATGGCAATTTGTTAATTTTTGGTTTAGTTTTTATCCCAACAAATGTTCTGTCACAAACATTTAATTTTCATATTATGTAGTATTCATTAGTCTATCACTAACATGTTGCAGCGCATCCCCTTTCCATTGAATTTGTTACATGATATATCCCATGCATGTGGTTATTGCCTTGTGCCTTTCTAATGCGCAAATAGGCTCAAATGGCTATTCAACTCAAAACCAACTAGTGACGAAATAGAAAACAAATTCCATCGCTTTCCTGGTGCTCAGCCAACCTCCCTACACAGTGTACTGTCACTATAGGACGAACATAATCTCAGCCATATTAAAATTACGTGCAAATGTGCTGGTTTACATGACTTGTGCTATGTGTTAAATTCCATGGAAGTTGTAAATGGCTACATGGCAACGACATCTGTAGCACGTGGTCGGGCTAAAATTTACACCTTTTGGCAGTGCATAGTATAGGGGGGAGGGGGGTCTGATGCCATGTCTGCCGGAAAGTGTTTAAACAGCTGTGAGCTTAGCACACAATTAAATTTACACGAAATTACGCAAAATAAGTTATATAATCTCAGTGAGGGAAAATCATTGAGAATCCCAATGGTATTGGTGTTTGTCTATCAGGTGGTTTATAAATATTGAAAGTTTACACATTTTTTTTTATATATCAGATATACACACATTCATAGCAGCAGTAATAATTAGAATATTAATGTTATTTAATAATCAATTACACAGTTAAACAGTTGGTAGTTAGTTCGATGGAAAGTAGAAATATTTCGAAAGAAATATCAGTAATATCGAGTATCCATATACACTTTTATGTTTTAAGTGTTATTAACTTAGTTTATGGGCCTAATGAAGAAGGTAAATATTTGTTATAGTTTTTGAGATAACAAATATTTAACAACGTTTTGATTTGCTATTCGGTAAATTCCATATTGTACCAAAACTAGGTTTACCATAGTCTATATACCCTGGGTTAGTTTTATTTTTGGTATTTATTAATAATTCTTGAACAGTTGTACCCCAGTGTTACATATTTAATTAAACGTTAATGTTCAATAAACATGAACACACGGCAAAATTCCACTAGTAACTATTTATGTTTTAATGCTTTTGTATATTAAGTGAAACTATCTCTTCAATGTGTGCAACATTTTCCCAATTAACTAAAATATTTCCATAGTCATAGTGAAACTGTTTAAATAGACATAAACTTTTTGCAAACTAAAGTAAAAAAAAAGTTTGGCAGGGCATTGTTAAAATTTAATTGCAATATTTATCCAAAATTAATTAATTAATTTAAATAGTTATAAAAAATTACATTTATTAAATATTTTAATCTATATTTATAAACATTCTAGCTGATCCGGCAAACGTTGTTCTGCCATACAATTTTTTTCTAGTAAATACTTTGGTTGTTAAATAAAACATAACGACCGCGTAGTGTGTAGGGAAATACATAACGTATGCTATGGAGTTACCGTATAAACAAATTTGCTTTCTATTCGTTCTATTGTTTAGAGTTAAGTTAAATTAAGTTAAATTTTTAGAAGTCGTTTATGTATCATCTCGATGCTGTCGACAACAACTTCGCAGTATAAGTGTCGAGTCAATCGGCATGTCTCGTATAAAGCTTCTTAAACAGTGGCGTTCGCATTCATCGATAAACAAGTAGGTGCCGTTGGTGGTGAATCTAAAAATAGAAAGCGTGTTAATACACAACAACGCAGGAATCTATCCCATACCTCATTCATTTATGTACCATATGTTTAGATATTTTTGAATACTTAACTATGAGATGTACTAATCTCTGAGGACACAAATGAAATATGTCTTAGGGTAGCCAAGAACATAAGAATGGAAGCCTCATATACACTGTAACTCAATTGTTACACGGGCCACGCTACTCTCTTCGCCCTCTGATCGAAAATAAATATTCCAACCGTATTTTCATATCTTTAATGGTAAGTAATATCCGGGTATCAGATTTATTTCTTCACGACTAAACTACAATTATGTCACGCTCCCTCCCCTACGTTCGTAAATTCAAATTTCGTCTGTATATTTATATCTGTAGTGCCAAGTATTATTAGTGCATCGAATTTTGTCGTTCTATGGCTAAAAATAAATTGACCACGATCACTTATAGAAAATAAAAATTTGGTCTGCACCTTCATATCTGTAGCGCCAACTATCATCTGTGCATTTAATTTTGATGCTCTGTGGGTAATAAATACATTTGCCAAGGCAATTCCACCCTATAAACACACATAAAACTTTGGTCTGTATACTTATACCTTTATGAGCATCGAATTTTATTTCTCTTACCTTAAAAAATATAATTTACCTGCTCCGCACCCTTTTGGAGAACTTCTTTCTTCTATTCTCGAACTAAATCCACTTCTGCGCCATCTACCGGGTCAATTTTAAAATTTTATTTTCTCTTGGTCAAACAAACCTACATTTTAAATAAATTGATATATTAGGCAAATTTTCCGATAAATCCACCTCAGCGCCACTTACCAGGTCCATTTGTAAATACATTTTTTTCTTAGATCAAACAGCTATACATTCTAAATTTCAGGTAAATTGGTCCATCCCGTATATATCCACTCCAGTCCCACCTACTTTTTTATTGTTATATTTTTATATTTATATATTTTTATATTTTTATATTTTTATATTTTTATATTTTTATATTTTTATATTTTTATATTTTTATATTTTTATATTTTTATATTTTTATATTTTTATATTTATATATTTTTATATTTTTATATTTATATATTTTGTTATTTTTCTATTTTTTTATTTTTCTATTTTTATATTCTTACATTCTTATATTTTTATATTTTTATATTATATTTTTGTATTTTTATATTTTTATATTTTTATATTTTTATATTTTTATATTTTTATATTTTTATATTTATATATTTTGTTATTTTTCTATTTTTTTATTTTTCTATTTTTATATTCTTATATTTTTATATATTTTTATATTATATTTTTATATTTTTATATTGTTATATTTTTATATTTTTATATTGTTATATTTTTATATTTTTATATTTTTATATATTTATATTTTTATATTTTTATATCTTTATATTTTTATAATTTTATATTTATATATTTATATAATTTTTTTTACTATTTACTAAGGAAATACTAAAATAAAAACATACATTTACCTTAAAACTAATTTTAATTTATACATATATATTTTTTATGTTTATCTCTACTTTGTCCTTTCAGTAAATATCTGTTGTGAATAAGTTGTTGGCGTCCCTAGTGCAATACATTCAACTGGGAACAGTTTGTTTCAAGAGAGTTCCATAATGTTAATGCTTAAAGGTAAGAGAGAAAAAGAGAGAATAATACGCTAATATATATAATGTCTAGGTATTCTGATTGTTTCGCAATATTTGGGGGATGGTCATATATGTTAGTTACTAAATGAATGTTTAACCATAAAAGAAAAACGCGCCAAATACTTCATCATTCGGTCAGCTAAGGGGCAAAATGTGGGGTTGATAAATGTGCACTAAATGGTGGGTGTGTGAATACAAAAACCACCATGGGGACCGACCACCTAGACATCGTTCACAACATTTGCATATTTGTGATGATTATTGCTAACATAGGGGTGAGTTGATATTTTCTGTTGTTTTTTTTTTCGGCGTTATTATCTTTACTTTATTGCTAAAGAGATTTATTAAACAAATAAATATAATCTCATCTAAATTTTTTGG
Organism: Muscina levida; assembly: GCA_964034835.1. NCBI lineage: Eukaryota > Metazoa > Arthropoda > Insecta > Diptera > Muscidae > Muscina > Muscina levida. Next base: position 11,968,599 of record OZ035884.1, read on the forward strand.
CAAAACAGAACAATAGGATATAAATGAATGCAACTAGTAAAGCTGACGTGATGATATTTTAGTGAGGGTTGTTCCATAAATTCAAAGCAAATGTAATATTAATCAATAGTTTTGTTAGAATGTATTACATAAATTAAATATTTTAAGCCTTGTCATGGATAGTCTAGGAAAAATTTATACATTATACTGAAATTGGAACTTTCCTAATTAATAACTTTTAGGTTTCGATATTTAGGTTTAAGATGGGAATTTAATGTCAAAAAAAATGTTGTATTTTTATTTGGTTTTGATAAAAAAAAAATTATTTTTCATAAGATAGATAATTTGTTATAAGTAATTCCATGTTAAATCTTTACAAACGTTTTATACGATATATGTTATTTTGACGAAACCTAGGCACTAGGGTTGTGAAAAGTAAAATAAATCCCACTTCTTCCAAGTTTGTAAAATTATGAATCCGAAAATAACATAAATCATACCTTGTGATATTTTTAGCAAATCTAAAAAAAATATTAAAACATCAAAAGAAATGTAACAAACAAATCGTACAATATTCATACAAGCAATATCATTCGCTTTTGTATAGTCCGCGTGGATACAGTTCCATGGAACTAGTAACTACAATCGCAGCTTTCTCATTTACATTTTCTCATTATTGCATTAACATTAACAGCATTTGAAGTCATGTGTAAAATTACATACTTGTCTATATGCTTGTTACTTTTGTTAATCGTTCATTAAATTAAATTGCTTAGGCAACAATAACAACAACTACAACACTGTATATAACATGATATGCACATAAAGATAAACATGTGCAGTTTAAAATTACTAAACGTATACATATATATATATATGTGATGTGTATATATATATATATATGACAAATATGTAAATTTTCCTATTTGAGCCCAACGATGGATGCTTGGTTATCATTTTGTGTAACACAATTTGTTTTTGCCTCAAACCAACACCCCACAGACACATTGTCAAACATACACATACATATTAATATACTACATGGAAGAAAAATAAGTTGTACTACATATATGAGCTTAAGGAAAAAAGTTCAAATTTAATGAGTGTTGTCATGGGAAGTAAAGTAAAGAGCAAATTTTTTACAATTATAGAATAAAGTCGCCTACTCTTTAATTTAGATGGTCAATTGGGAGATTTAAAGTTGGACTTCCATCATTTAATTTTTCAATAGAGCACAAGTTATGTTCATAATACTTTACTTTGCGCAGCTCTATAAAAGTTCGAATCTTAGGTTTAGGAACAACTATTATGCCAGTGACCTGGCTTTCGATACCTGTCACAGCCATATAAATTTTTATGATCGGCAGTTTCATCATTTTTGTAGACATCAACTTTTGAGTAGTCGAGTTAATCGAATTCTAAAAGCTTCTCAAAAAAGTTGACGTTCGGAAATGTCGTTATACTGTGTGTACCGTTGTGTGAGTTTGGAAAGGAAGCATGAATTTCTCGCATATATCTTTCATGGGATGCAAAAGGGAAACAATTTTTTTATGATTGTGCTAGGAGCGAAAGCATGTGAAGTTTCCCATAACTGGCTTATTTGGTTTCCAAAACCGGTTTTTGGAGCTGACTCATGGAACTTAAGTTATACACAAATGGCATAAATCAGTGTTGGTAAACGGTTTTAAAAAAATAAAAAGTATAGCTACCGGTTGAAAATATCCGATGCCAATTCGAAATTCTTATAAACGGGTTTTTAAAATTGTCGTAGTTTTCATTTACCGGTTTTTTGTTGGAAATGAAAAATCGAGGTACTTTATTTATACATAAGTGGTTTACATAAAATTGATAGTGGGGACTAATTTGGAAAATAATTTGTTATTGAAACACACGTCATTAACATGTAACCGGTTCAGAAAATCCTTTGCTAAACAAAGATTTAGCATTTGAATATATATTGGAATATGTTGTTTTGTAGAAAGGGGTTTTAAAAACCTGATTCTTTCTATAAACGATCCTAATCACCTAAGCATCAATCTATCAAAGTTTCATCGCAATCGGCTTGACTGCATAGGAGTATATATTCTTCTAAAGAAAGTAACATTTTGTCGTTTTTAGAAACGGACTTCAAAATTCGGATTTACTCTATAAACGATCCCAGTCACCTAAGGATTAATCAATCAAAGTTTCATTGCAATCGGGTTAACAGCAAAGGGGTATATAAGCAACACACAGACACATATATATTATTTTAAAGAAATTTAATAGTTTAAAATTTTAACTTAACAGGATAAATACAGTACTTAACTATGACAGTCGTACTACATCCCGCATTACAACGGCAATCAACCCCACCACCTAAGCAACAACCAATTATCTAACTACTTCGCTAAAAACTATTGCAGATATCTAGGGAACAACCTGTCAAAGTTTCATAGAAATCGGGTGACGATATAGGAGCCAATGTGGAACACACAGATACATACATTTTTTGAATACGTGAAAATTCGGCTTTTTAAAATGAAAACTTTCGATTTTTTTTCCCAATTTTCGTTATGTAACAAATTATACAAAAATACAGTGAGACAGTGAGACAGAATACAAGAATTTACTACTCTAGAAAACATTTTTTACACCTAAGAAACAACCGATCAATTTCTTGCTTTGCATTACTAACATAGCAACGGCATTATTCTATAAACCATACTAGGAACCTAAGAATCAGTCTGTTCAAGTTTCGCCGTTTTTGGGTGAACGATAAAGGAACATATAAGCCACACACAGACATCTTATTTATTTTTTGACGGAATTCGTAATATTTATATTTAATTCATTATATAATTTCATTATTCTAAAAGTCATCATTGTGCTCTTTGTTGTTAATCAAATTGTAAAAGAAAATGAAATGTCATTATTTTGATTTCCGTCACAGATACCTAAGCAGTAACTGGCTTTTTACATGTACTGATATCCTTGCGGATCAATGGAACTTCCCTAAAAACTACCGCAGACACTTTGGGAACAATTTACCGAAATTTCAAAACAATTAGGTGGACTGTGTGGGGGCATATGCAAAACACACAGACACATATATACATTTGATTATATTAAATTAAATAACTTTAAATTTTAGCACTCGACTTTGTCGACAGCAACTTCGCAGTATAGTGTCGAGTCAATCGGCATGTATAATAAAATCTTCGTAAAACCAAAGTTTGGAATCGATACCAAAAAAAAAAGAGCGAAACGCTCGTCATAAAGACTTCAAACCATTATTACTATTTCAATGGGAAACTAAAACTGATTGTATCAAACTTTTTGCATTTCGCACTAATCGTCCTTTTGAACTGAGTTTGAGATACAGAAATTGTTGTTATAAGAAATGTACGAATAATAATATAAAGCACAAAAAATGTCAACGTAGAGAAAATAAACAAAAGGATTACTTTTAGGACGCACAAAAAAAAACGAATGATACCGAATTTGCCTTTGTCCGTACCATAAAATAAAAGTGTTCATGTTAGAACTTTTTTTTCGACCCACTTTAATGTACACACAATCTTATAAACATATACAACAATATTTATGTATAAAACTGTGAGTCCACGTAGACTATTTTTTATAACGCGACTGAAAGTTTAAATACATTTGTTACTCCTACAGATTTTTTTTCAGTGTGTTTTAGCTGCATATAATGCACACAAGTTCCCTGAAACATTTGCAAACAATCACATTTATAAGAATTTATTCTTGAACTGTAAGGTGAATTCCTTTGTTTACCGCCCCACACAACATAAAGGGACACAACAAAAGTTCATTACAACCACAAGTCGGCAGACAGATAAAGACTGCAGCATAAGTTAAGTGGAAGAAAGGAAAATTTAGATTAAATTTGCACTTTAAAGTCAAAATTCTGGGAAGAACATTAAAATATAAATGTCATTGATTAAACAATGATACAAAACAATGATACAAAGGAGTGGAATGGTGCAAGTGAATAAAAGGATAATTGGATAAGCTCAAGCAAAGATTTCTGAAAAGAGTTATTGAAACGTTATATTTTATAACGACTATTTCTTTGCGCCGTAACTGCGAAAGATCTGATAGTTTAATGTTTTTTGTTAAATGACAGATTTATTTTGTATCTCTTGAACATTTTATAACAACATTTTACTGCCACCCTAGGGTTTATATACCGAAGCAATGCGTACAATTTCCGCGAAATTCAGAGATATTTAAAACAAACATTTGAGTCATTCGAGTATGTCCTTGAGCTTGAAAAGTGAATTCCTTTGTATTGACTCATACACCGTAAGTGAGAGATAAAAAACCACAAGTCAGACAAAGAACACAAAGTCGGTGAAATACAATGCCGAATACGAGTTATTATGTTTGAAGGTCATCAGTTTATTTCACAATGCAACAGAGATTTAGGGTTTTGCTGAATCACACTGCCAAAGTCATAACTATAGTCTAGAAAAATAGATAGTATGGTATGATTTTTTCTTAAGATTTTTAGTAATTTGAATATATGATCAGTTGTCTATAGTATTTGATTATAATAGGGTAAGAAATCATTGTTGTTAAGTGAATTTGTTGTATTTTACTACATGTCACATTTTGTAACGACTCCCATAACATCCTATGCTGCATCCATTGATATAGCTTTTTCTGCCAGACTAACAATCGCTACAATTGCTCTAACCTCGCTCGAGCAGATAGATTTTCTTTGAATTTCGCATAAATCTCTTTGAAGATCCTGTGGCATATTATTATCCTCCATAAAGTTTATCTTTTCAATTACACCCTAGTTTTTATACACAGAAGTAATGCGTACAATTTTCACAGAATTCGAAGAGAGTTAAAACAAATCACAGTCATTCAAGTTTGTCCTTGAGCTGAAAAGTGAATTCCTTATACAACGTAAGTGAGATTTTAAAGATAAAACCACAAGTTGGTAGACAGACAAAGAGTAGCAGCAAATTCAGTGAAAAGCAAAGCCAAAGATGGGTTATTATATTTGATGGTCATTAGTTTACTACACACATTCTCAGTTTTATAGAGTCTTGGTATGAAAAACTAATTGTTGCTGTATCAGGCGGCCAAAGTCATCTCTATAGACATTTGAATTTTTCTTGTAATAATACAAATACTAGTGGTAACAAAACATAACAAGACTAACTCAAGTTGGGACAACTTTGAGTATGTTCTAGAGCTCTGCACAAATACATTTGCTTGACTAAGACAACAAATTACTTACTGCAGTGAGCAATGCTTGCAAGTCATTCGCCACAAATGTATAATTTTTACATTAATGCGAGAATAAACAAAAAGTGCATTGTTTATGTTTTGTTCTTTTCAGACGAAACTAAGAACATTCCTTACTCACGATATGTTGTTCTGTTCTCCTAAAATCAAAACAATAGAACCTACCTTCTATATTAACAAATTAACTAAATAATTTGAATGTTTTAAAGTCTGCCAAAATTTAAATTTTACAATAAATTGTCCTTTTGTAACAATTTTGGTATAATAAATAGTACTTTTTAAAACAACTATCTGACCCGGGCAAACGTTGTTTTGCCACAGTTACGGTGCAAAAACACAAAAAAACTAAATATTGCGCCATCTGTCGGACGAACTTCAAACTACACAGAAACACTACTCACGGCCCATAGAGCATGCATATAAAATTTTAATATATGTAGAGATTAATTGAACTGTAAGATACAAAAATGCATCTTTGTAAAATAAATTGCACTTTTTGGAACAACAAATCGTACTTTTTGGTACAATAAATTTCACTTTTTAGTATTGTACTCTTTGGTACAATAAATTTTACTTTTTGGTAGTATAAAGGTTCTTTATGGTACAATAAATTGTACTTTTTCGTATAAAAAGTTTTGTACAGTAAAGTACTTTTTTGGTACAATAAAATAATTTTTTGGTACAATAAAAATACTTCTTGGAACAATAAAAAAAACATTTTGGTACATAGAAGTACTTTTTTGTACAATAAAAATACATTTTGGCACGATAAATTGTACTTTTTGATACAATTAATTGTACTTTTTGGTACAATAAATTGTATTTTATGGTAAAATAATTTAATTTGTTAGTAATTTTTTTTTTTTTTTTTGGTACAATAAATTGTACTATTTGGTTTAATAAATTAAACTATGTGATACAGTTACATACAATTTTGACACAATAGTTTGTACTTTTTGGTACTATCAACATTACTATTTGGTGCAATCAATTGTACCTTATGGTACTATAAAAGTACTTTTTGGTTTAATAAATTGTACATTTTGGTACTATAAAAATACTTTTTGGTACAATAATAAATTTAACTTTTTAGTTTAATAAAATGTAATTTTTGGTAAAAAAAAGTACTTTTTTGTTTGGTACAATGAGTGATCTTATTTATTGGTTCAATGAATTGTACTTTTTGGTACAATAAATTTTAAATTTTGGTACAGTAATAGTCCATTTTGGTACAGTAAATTTTACTTGTTTAGTACGGTAAGTAGTACTTTTTGATGTAATAAAAGTACTTTCGAGTAGAGTAAATTGTACTATTTTGTAAAAAAAATTAGCTTTTTAGGACACTAAAAAAACTTTTTGGTACATTGAATTGTACAATAAATTGTACTATCTAGTAAAAAAAAAGACTTTTTAGGGCAATAGGAAAACCTTTTTGGTACAACAAATTGTACTTTATGGTATAATTAAATAACTTTTTCGTACATTGAATTGTTCAATAAAAGTACTTTATGGTGAATTAAATTGTACTTTTTGGTACATCAAAATAACCTTTTCGTGTAATAAATTGTACTTTTTGGTACAGTAAAAGTACTTTTTGGTACAATAAAATTTCATTATGATACAATCATTTGTAATTACTTGTATAGTAAAAGAACTTTCTAGTATAATTAATTCTACTTTTTGGTACAATAAAAGTACTTTTTTGGTACAATAAAGTGTACATTTTGATACAATACAAGTACTCTTTTTGGTCAAGTAATTGTACATTTCAATGTACCAACAAGTTATTTTATTGTAGCAAAAAGTACAATTTATTAGACCAAAAAGTTTTTCTTATTGCCCTAAAAAGTAATTTTTTAATTACATAATAGTACAATTTACTGCACCGGAAAGTACTTTTATTGTAAAATTCAATTCAATCTACCAACAAGTTATCTTATTGTACCAAAAAGTTTTTCTTATTCCTAAAAAGTAATTTTTTTTTTACAAAATTTTACAAATTACAGTTCCTAAAAGTACCTTTATTGCATCAAAAAGTACTATTTATTGTACTAAAAAGTATAATAATTTGTACCAAAGAGGACTGTTACTGTATGAAAACTTATAATTTTTTGTACCAAAAAGTACAATTCATTGAACCAAAAAGATCTGTTGTTGTAACAAACGTAACATTTTTGGTACCAAAAAGTACAATGAAAGTACGGCCGGCCTTGGCATTATGGCTAGAAAACGCAAGTATCAGGCGAGAGATCCATAGTTCAATTCCTGTCTCAGTTATCTACATTTTCTTTCATCGCCGGCACCCTCAATGAAGTCGGCAGCAACTTCACAGTGTAGTGTCGTGTCAATTGCCATGCCTAGTAAAAACTTCTCAAACAGCTGACGTTCGCATTCGTCTACAAACAAGTAGGTGCCTGAAGAATAGAAAGCGTGTTAATTCGCAATAACGCGAGAAGCTATCCCATACCCCTTTTGTGGGGTGTAAAGGGAAATTAAGTTTAAGTAAGGAAGTAGTTTATGTTTCCTGCTCGATATCTAGACAGAATAGCAGTATGATAACTTCGCAAATTAAACTAAGTCGCTTTACACATAAACAATCAACTTTTTACGCAACAAATTCTCAAATTGTGTAATCAGCAGTCTTGGCGATGTCAATTGGCCGCATAGGAGCGACGATTATACCTCTTTATACTTTTTTTGTGATGGACCGTAAAGGACCGATGTTATATGATTTGAAAAAAAATTAGAATTTAATCCGTTGCAATCGCTCTTGTGCAGGGCTCCAGTATGAGCAGTACAAGGATAAACAAATCTTTCTGATTAAAGAAGTACGTAACATATACAATAATTAATTTCGTTAGAATCTGTAAGAATTGACTACTTATTTTTAATAAGGTTTTAAACTGTAAACTGCTATCCTGAACAAATTGAAAACAGACAGATAGCTTGTTGGAAACAGTAAACAAATGCTTGTCCTTGCCTATACACTTAGTTTTTAAACAGAACTTAGCACCATTGGCAACCAAGTCATTGCATTAACACACACGTACACACAAATTTTGCTTAAAGTGATGAAATTCTCATCAGTAATCTAATGCTCTGTACATTCAAAGTGTATAGCTTACCTTAAATCAATCAAGATTACTTCATATAACATAGCACATACATACGTAGTGCTACCTACGATGCAAGCTGGTGATAGACTGAAGATAAAACGAATCATAAATTGCTAGGTCACTCGTTAGCAATTAGTAATAATTAATATAACAACCAAAAGTGAATCTTTCACATACAGGTAAGTAAGCACACATAAGTTTCCATCTTTAAAATTATATACCTTTACAAAATATTCACATACTCACCTCACCAAACATTAAAATTTTGATAATCATTCTCCTTACAAACTTTAAGCCAAAATAAATTTAAACAATCATACTCGTTTGTATGATAAGGTAACGTATGATGATTATAAAAAAAATTACAATAATCATACGCACTAAGTACTACGTTACAAATGGTTCTGTATCAATTAGCAGTCCTTATTTTTTTTTGTAAACTCAACCACAACTGTTAATTATCCCAGCATAAGAATACATACTTTAAAATATTACCACCGCATTGGTCTCTCCTCTCCGGCTCTCTCAACTACAATGTTGGCACAGACAGTATTAAAAGGAGAACATTTTTCTATTAAATCATCCGAAGAGGATTTTCATGTAGAACTGTAAAAACACGTGGAAATTGGACAACTTCCCCTTTGTGTGCTGATCACAAACTATCACGTTTTCACTTCAATGTTACCATCACATCTAAGGATGTCATTGAAATGACACACAATATTATAAGCCCAGCAGAGAGTATACATTTCACACCATTTCATCCTTTGCTGTAATATTTACAAAAGTTTTCCTTGCTCTGTAATTAATCCTATTCATTTTTGTATCTTACATTTTCTTACAAATGACCCAAGCTTAAAGTTTAATAATACAAATCCTTCCATTTTACTTTGCTGTAAACTTTGGTGTCCTTCATACACCACACAAAATTATTTGTCAACTTAGGTTTGCTAAGGGGTAAATAACCTCTAGGATATTAAAGTTGCTTTGAGAGTGTGTATGTGTGTGTGTTGGTCAAAAATATCAGTTACCAAAGGACAATGTGCGTGCGGGTGTGGCCAATAGGGACCGCAGAAAGTTTTAATTGTATCCGTTTGGTTTTCCTTGTGACTTGGTAATACAATTACTAGGCAAATTGGAAATAGGAAATTTGCAGCATTAAAATCATAAAAGGAATAAGAGAATACCAATGAATCACTAAAACATTTAAATATTCCAAAGTTTAAAATATTAGAAAAAAAAATTTCCTAAAATTTTAACATTTCAATATTTAAATCAGAGTACGTACTGGTTCGCTCTTTTCGGCTCTCTGCTCGCGAACCAGAAGCCTCAAAATTTAACAAGAGCTCTTGGCTCTTGGCTTACGAGCCTGTAGCCACAAAATTTCAAATGAGCTCTCGGCTCAAAAAGTACTTTTAATGTACTTTTCAGCACAATGTACTTTTTTTGTACCAAAGTACCTTTTTATGCTAAAAAGTACTTTTATTGACCCAAAAGCATTTTTCTGTTGCACAAAGTACTATTTTTTGTACCAGAATACTTTTTTGGATGAAAAAGTACTTTTAATGTACAAAGTAATTTTTTGGAACAAAAAAGTACTTTCATGTACTTTCCGACACAAAGTAATTTTTTTGTACCAAAGTACTTTTTCATGCCAAAAAATACTTTATTGGCCCAAAAGCACTTTTCTGTTGCACAAAGTACTTTTTTTGTACCAGAGTACTTTTATGGACCAACAAGTATTTTTAATGTACTTTTCAGCACAAAGTACTTTTATTTTGTACCAGAGTACTTTTTTGTACCAAGAAGTACTTTTGATGTACTTTTCGGCTCAAAGTACTTTTTTTGTACCAAAGTACTTTTTCATGCCAAAAAATACTTTTATTGGCCCAAAAGCACTTTTCTGTTGCACAAAGTACATTTTTTTGTACCAGTCTTTTTTGTACTTTTGTTGCACAAAAGATTAATTTTACTGTACCGAAAAGTAATTTTATTTTATCAAAAACTACTTTTTCTTTATTGGTCTACTAGTACTGTTGTTGTTTCAAAAAGTACTTTTGTTTTGCCACAAAAACCGTTTGTTGCATCAAGAAGCATTTTATTGTTCGAAAAAGTACTTTTATTGTCTAAAATTTACTTTTATTGTACCAAAAAAAACTTTACCAAATTTTAAATGTACAAAAATGTACTTTTATTGTTTTAAAACGTTTCCTTATTGTATCACAAAGTTGAACCAAATGTACTTTTATTATACTAAAAAGAACTTTTGTTGTACTAAAAGTATTTTATTGTACTATTAACTACTGCTATTGGACTAAACATACATTTATTTTACCAAAAATTACATTTTTTGTGCTTAGAAATACTTTTACTGTACCAAAAACTACATTTATTGTACCAAAAAGTACTTTTGTTGCACCAAAATATACTTTTATTCTAACAAGAGGTACTTTTATTGTTCTAAAATGTACTTTTATTTTACTAAAAAATACTTTAATCGTACCAAGAAGTTCTTATTATTATTTTAAAAGCACTTTTATTGTATCAAAAAGCACCAAAATTGTACCAAAAGATACCTTTACTTCACCAAAAGTACCAAAGGGTACTTTCATTTTACCAGAATGTACTTTTTTGTACAAAAAGTATTTTTATTGTGCCAAAAAGTACTTTTATTTTATGAAAAACCACATATATTCTACTAAAACGTACATCTGTTGTACCAAAAAGTAATTTATTGTACTAACAAGTTACTGTACCAAAAAATACTTTTATGTTACCAAAAAGTACTTTTGTTATATCAGAAAATAATTTAATTGTACCAAGAATTACTTTTAAAAAGTACTTGTTTTTGTGCCCTTTAGAATTTTTATTGTACCCAAACCTACTTTCATTGCACTAAAAAGTACATTTATTATACTAAAAAGTACTTTTCTTGTAACAATAAGTACTTTTATTGTACCGAAAATATTCAAATATTGCACAAATTCAAATATTTTTCAAATTCCGCAATATTCAAATATTTAAATATTCCATCATAACATATTAACATGAAATTGTACAAAGAAAATGGCAATCACACATTCCTTTTAAACTTCTCATATCCTTTAGGATAAAAAAGAGTTTTCCTGTGTATATTTCACATACAATTTCCCAAATCTTTGCACAAAGTTCAATGTGATCTGACATTTAAAAATATTCATTTAAACTTTTTTTTCAACAGCTGAGGCAAGGACTTCTTTTTATCGGGACACAAAAAAAAAATCAATAAAAATCAAAAGCTTGCCACGTTCCCCCCTCCAGTGCCCCCTCGTTGCTCATATGACAAATTTGAGCTATAGTATGCCCAACTACCTCGAAGTATGAAATGCGTATTAAAACGATTTCCTACGGTTCGTTGGAACTGGCGAATATTATTTTAGGCAAACAGTTGATGCGATTTGCCCTCCAGCCCCTAACGACATGCAAATGGGGTTATTGTACAGTAGCTCGGTATAGCTTTGACGACAATGGGCATAGCATATGGGGGATGTATGGGGTATGATGACAACCAAACCTTATAACAGACAGACTACGTCCAAAATCCATAAAAAAATTCACTGACAGCATCATCATTGTCGCCGTCTATAGCATCTGACTGGCAACGGTGTATCTACGTGTTCGCGGTGTATCGAGGAGGACACGGCTCTCGCTCTTATGCCATGAACAAAATTTTAAGGTTTCAGTGTCACCAACACTACGTGTGTAATACATATTTACACATACACATGTGTATAGACATGTGTCTTTGGATTCATATGTGCTATATAGCTCTTAATATTACCATTATTGGATAGAGATATTGCATGTAAATCTTTTGTTTGATATTTCTAAATTATTCACATTTTAATAAGATTGTTGTTTTACTTTTTATCAAATTTCACTTATCTAACGGCTTCAATTGCACTTAAGCGTGGCGGATCAGCGTATAAGTAAATAAGTGATATTATTAATGTTATTGCTCATACGCAATGGGGGGTGGGAGGAAGGTAGAATTGATTATAGCGTTACTAGGATAAGTGTAGGAATTTTTGTACCCTTAAGAGTAGAGTATAAAAATTGTTTCACATTTATTAACCCTTAAGTGCATAGTGTATCCTAACACAGTAAAACAGCTCATTGATTTGGGACTTAATTCTGAGAACTGCACGTGAAAGTAGCTCCAAAAAGAAGAAGTTCTGCATTATGCCATATAATTTGCATGCCATAATAATTTAATATCGATTTGAAGTTAGTAAGTATCGTATAGGGGAATTTGTCACGTTTAGGGCTCTTTTGTTTGACATAACATAACACAGTGCAACATTTCTAAGGTCATCGTCTGGTGCCGCCTTCGTACCCAGATATTTTTGAAGTATATACCGAGACTAAAAAAATCCCCAAAGGATTTGGCCCCATTACATCGAAATATTTTTTTATGGATACTACAATATTTGCACCCCAACACGATTTTTTTTATCATTTTTACGGAGTCCACATTTCATTAACCGTTCGAAAATTGTTCTTTTTGTGTTATATTTTTCATGATCTTACCTTCTATACCCTGAGATTGCGAATAAAACTGCCATATTGTGTATATATATATATATAATTTTTTTTCTTCAATTTCAATATATATATCTGATCCTTGTTAAATTTTCTTATAATTTTGTTTGTTTTTTTTTATTATTTCATGACAAAAAGGATAATTTCTTTTATATATATATTTAAGTATATTTTATTATATGTATATGCATTATTGTATATATATACTTAGTATATCTCCTCGTATGTATATACGTTGTTATTTTGTTGATGTTATGTTGTTTGTTCTGGTTGTTGTTGTTGTCTTTGTTGTTAATAGCTCGCTACAGATAATGTGAAAAAATTGTTTAGGTCTTAAAATTTCGTTTCATTTAGTTACAACTTCATCTTTATTGGTATTAATTTGTCATTGTTTTTAGTTTAAATTTGTTAATATTTATTAAGAATTAAAAACTAATACATTTTTTTGGTTTTTTATAATTTGGTTTTTATTTTATGTATATATATATTTGTTTTATTATAATTAATTGGTTTAGTTTTTATGTTAATTCTTTTTTACACTTTAACATTCTGATTATATGTTGTTTTTTATTATTTATTTTTAATTTTTTTATTATTAACAGTTTCGTAATATTAGTTTAATGGAGTTTATGATAAAATTTCGTAATAACAAAATATTCAAATTCTAGTAGATAAAAATTATGTTACAAAGAAACAGTTGCGTTTTTTCATTGAGACTTTAGTAAATTTTATTATATTGTAATCTCATGTTTTATATGTAATTGGAGCGACTAATAATAAATAAATTAAAAATAAAAAAATAAGACGGACTTATAGATTCCTTTTGTTACGTCTAAGGCGAAGAGCCATAGAGGCCTTTCTTTTCATACGAATATTGTTTAAAAAATCAAAAAAGTCAACTTTTCTGAGCGTATGAATTTTTCAAACCAACCGTTTTTTTCTAATACACTAAAGATAAAAAAAGTGGTAGGGTAATCAATACCAAAGTCAAGACGACCTTCCGTTGTCTAATATGGCTAAATCAAATAGTGCTTACGACAATACACTTCAAGAAGTTAAATTGTTGATGACATTGAAAATTGGAACAAGGATCAAATTACAAAAAAACACGATGATTGCGAAGTGTCTCCGATATTGATAACGATGGGCTAATTATCGAGCAAAATATTAAACAAGCTAAAGTGAGCTTCTCGAAAGCATTTGAAAGCATCAATACATTGATAACATGAAATAAAATTAAATACAATAACAATGCAAATCATGTGGCAGACCTTATCAATATGCGCACGAAAATGGTCAAGAGCTGTTACACAAAAGAGAAAAAAAAACAACAAACATATATCGACAGTTTCTTTAAACCATTCCGCACAAAAATATATTGAGTTTTTGGGAACGAAAATGGTCAAGACTGGGCAAAAAATTTTTGTAAGACATTATTCTATCATGTAGTTGTCTGAAACCGGAGTAATTTTTACGGAAACACGGAAAAAAACTTAATTAAAGGCAGCGAAAACTTTAAAAATCATTAAAATTTTTACAAAAATCCAAATTTGATGTGCCATAACATCGTCATTTATGATTGGATTTTAAACAGTTATGGTTTTTTTAAGAAATAATTTTATTATCTTTTATTTTAGTCACAGTTTGCAAACATCGGTGAACTAAAACCAGAGAAAATTACATTTTAGTAAACCTAACTATTTTCAAAACACTAAAAATGGAAATTTGGCGATATCGCAGAAACTGTTCTACTTTCCACATATCTGAGAGCAGATTTGAATTCAGCGTGAAATTTTACATTTAATTAAATTTTTAAATGTCCCGGATACAGAAACTTTTGAAATTTTGTGACATAGTGTAATTCTGTATAACTATTTAAAAAATGCTTTTATAAATTCATAGTTGCAGACCGTAGGAGTCACAATTTTTTTAAATTTGTCATAGCTTTAGTATTTACAGTATGATATATCGATGTGTGATCGATGTCAAAAGACCCTCCGTCCTGTTATCCAAAATAACTCGTACTTTAGTTTGAAATGTCATTGGAACAATATTTTATATTCGCTGGTGTACGGTGCACTTTTTTTTGTGCCTGTAGGGTGATACTGTCTACTGAGCATACCTTGAACTACTTGTATGCCTAAACTCTTAAAACGTAATTTTTGTCACAACTTTGTAATGTGTTTGTTGTTTTTTTTTTGTCATTTATATAGTTTTATTTTTATCATCGTTTGAAAAGTAGCAGACTTTTGGACCACCATATATAGGTAAATATCGATTAATCGTCGATATTTTGCTGATGGGGCCGATAAATTGAAATAATGTATCTTTAATCAAAAAGAAACGTTATAATTTTTCGTTTTTTCTTTTTTGAGACGTGGGTTTTATTTTATATCGTCTAATAACACTGTTTGACAAAGGTTTTTTTCTTGTGTTTCATTATGTTTCTAAGAGTTTTTGACATGGCAAATTCAAATACGTAATCAGAATTTTGTTATCAGGCATAGTTTTTTTGGCTATTTGCAAATAAGTTTTGTTTTCCATTAATAATTTGTATGGAGGCGATTGATGAAAAATTTTGTAGAAAGAGATGGCAACATCAGCAACATGCCTATTCGACTTGAATTATCGCCCTATTCTATTCTATAATCACCTTGTTCTCTTTTTAATATTCGACGTAAACTTAGGATGCAAAATGTCCTTGAATGTGCATTATTTGCCCTCTTATTTGGATTTCTTTTATGATTGCTGCAGCGATGTGTCCGATGAATATGGTGAAACACTCCACAAAGGCATTCTAACTTTAGAAAAGCGTTACGAAAAAAAAATATGAAGACTGCAAGGATATTTAGCGTGATATAAAAAATAACTTTGTTAACTAATAGAAAATACATATTTGTTCGTCTTATTTTTCATGTTTTAAGCTCGACTAGTGTCGGTTATTGTATTTAGAAAAAATTCTGTTGTTCTTTTGTTCTTTTTAATATTCTACGTAAACTTGGGATGCAACATGTCCTTGAAAGTACATTTTTTGCCTTCTCATTTGGATTTCTTTCAAGAATGCTGCAGCGATGTGTCCGATTAATATGCTTAAAGGTTCCACAAAGACATTTCAACTTTAGAAAAGCTTTATTTTAGGAGACTGCAAGGACGTTCAGCGTAAAATAAAGAAATGACATTATTAACTACTAAAAAATACATATTTGTTCTTCTTATTTTTCATGTTGTATGCTTTACTAAGATTGGTTATTGTATTTAGAAAAGATTCTGTTGGATCAAATAAAGTTTTAATTACATTTATGCAAAATGTATTTTAATGCAACATAAAGAAAGGTGGAAAATTTAAATCCAAATTACTAATAAACTATGCCTGATGAAAAAATATGGGACCGGTCGTGGCATAGTGGTTAGAACACGCGACTACCATGCGGGAGATCGCAGGTTCAAACCTGGCTCCGGTCATCTTAAAAAAAAATTGTTCTTTCATTGTCGGCTTCCCTCGAATGTTGTTGACAGCAACTTCGCAGTGTCGGGTCAATCGGCGTGTCTAGTAAGAGCTTCTCAAACAGTGACGTTCGCATTCGTCGATAAACAAGTAGGTGCCGTTAGTTGTGAATCTAAAAATAGAAAGCGTGTTAATTTACAACAACGCGAAAAGCTATCCCATACCTCATTCATGGGGTGCAAAGGGAAATTAAGTTTTTTTTTTAAGATGAAAAAAAATCTGAAAACATATTTGAAATCCTGATATTATTAGCTATAGGAATCACAATTCATATGCCCAGAAAAATTGAAAATATTTTTTTTGCAGAACAGTGTTTCCTGCTGACGCACGTTTTTTTTCTTATTATGTAGTTTTCTCGATAAATTTAAATATTTTGAAGATAATGTTCATATTAAAAAATGTAGATTTTGGACAGTACTATAATGTTCTTTTAATGAAACTTTACTAAAAATTTTCAATTCAAAATTATGACTAACACAAAGTGCGTTACGGACACACACAATTTTCCATAGCCCCTTGAAGTGTCTGGGAAAATTTGTGAAATCTAGTGAACTATCTAATGTGATAAATATATTATTTTTTTTGCAAAATAAAGAAGACATGTTGGGGTCTTATAAACAACTTACTTCACATTTACAAGACTTTTATCTTTAATGCTACTTCAGTCTAAATGTGCGTTGCGGACACACGCATTTTTCTATGGATAAAACAGAACGGATGAAACAGTACCAGGAAAATTATACTATTTTTCTAGTAGGTGCTGCTGAGCACTACATGAATCTGATTTTCAAACTTCCCAAAACCCCTAAAATCTTGAGTTATGGGTAAAAAACCGGTTTTTCATACTTTTACGCACTTATAAGACAGTAACGCGGATAAATAAAAACCGATTTTAAGTTTTTCAGAGGATTTGGGGAAAAAAAATTGTTTTGTTAAAGTTCAAAAAATTCATTATATGATTACAAAAACAAAAAGTTAAAAATATTGCAATTTTTTACAATGAAATCGTCCGTCCTTCCGCTGGAAATACGCATATAGATAATATATATTAAAGATCTTGGTGAGATCTCTCGCTATGTTGCCAAATGAAATTACAAAGAAAAATATTATTAAAATGGACAGAAAGTTAAATTTAAGTAATTACTTACCACTTTAATATTCATTAAAATAAAATAGGACTAAGCTATATTATGAAGAACCGTTTCCCATTTGTGTCCCTTTATTTGCCCAGTAGGAAGTTCCGTCATACACGACTTTGTCGTCAACGCTGTCCTCAAGACAAAATGTTCAAAACACTCGGATAACGACAAGCTGACCGGCAAAATACTAATGTTGTCGTGCATCAAACTCAATAAACAAAATCAATGGAAAAACAATGTGTTGCTATGATAATGGGAACAAAAAAAATGGAGTCTGACGTAAAAATTTTTTAGTTTATTAATCGGACGAGCAATTTTACAGTTTGAAATCTCGAATGAATGTGAATGCCGTATAAAAGTTTATATTCTTCACTTCTATCTTGGTCAGTAGTTTTAAAAAAGTATTAACAATTCGTCATACTAATAAAAAGCTAAAAAAACAGCTAAAAATTCATCTTTTTAAATGGCACCAATGTACGTACAAAGTCATACTAATATGGCTTGAATGACAATTCAAGACATACATAGGCATCAACGACAATTTGACCGACAATTTGACCGACATTTTCACCCATCAGGTCATGCATGATTGTGTAGACGACGTGTCGCTTATATAGTCATCAAGGACAATTTAACCGACATTGTCACCCATCATGTGCATGATTTTGTGGGCGACAGGTCGCTTGTATAGGCATCAACGAAAATTTGACCGACATTGTCGCTCATCAGGTCGTGCATGACAAAGCGGACACTTGTATAAAAATTTCGTCGACGATTTGTATGGACGGTCCCCTAAATGTCATCAACGATTTACTATGGTCATGCACCGATCCTTGAGAATGTCTTGCAGACACTTCCTACTGGGTGGTTATAAAAAAGTTGCTTCGCCTTTAGTAACTATAATCTTCTCTACTTGATCTTTTTGGACTTAATAACAATAACTCAATAACCCAGTCAAGGCGAACCCGAAACCCATTGGCCGTCACTGGTTCTTTAGTTAAAATAGGTAAAGATTTTACTGAGCCTTCATGGGTATTTAGGTAAGGCAATTCTTCAGCATATTTTAAATGAAACAATTGCATTAATGTGTTTTTCTTTTAATGTGAAGAATGTAATTAAAATTAAAAATATTGACAAATTCAATATCATAGAAAATCACTTGCAAGAGAAATTTTCTAGCCATATCGTATTAATATCTCGAAAGAAAATAATACAGCCAATTCTGCTTGAAAGCATTTACCAGGGGTTTGTCAAACCCAATCGGCTAATTAGGAACATTTCACAAAACACTATTAAAAGAAATTTATTACCCGTCTCAGTTAAACACAAAAAGTCATAAATAAATTCTACAAAAATAAACATAATAACGATGGAAATACTTTCTCATTTTTATTTGGTATTCAAAATTATTCAACACGCATGCAGTTTCTGTTGTTTACATTTTTTATTTCTTGTTAATTGTATATATATATATATATGGATTTGTTTTAAATTTTACTAATTTTTCTTATTAGTTTATTTTAAGTTTTCTTTTTAGTTTTTAGGAGGGGGGCATATCTTGGGGAGAGGACTGTTTAATTATTATTTTCATTAATAAATGTACATTTTCTTTATAGGCGATTTTCTTTGTTGCTATACGGAAATTGTTGTTAATACATAATAATATTAACTAATATTTGAAAGAGACTCTCTGGTTATTATTACATCCTTTTATTTGTTGTGGTTGTTTACTGTTCTATTAACTTTTGGTTTTGGGTTTTGTACTTTTAAAAAATATATATATATATTTATTTTCTTTTTTTTCAGTTTTACATATTCAATTTGAAATTCTTAGTAATTGTAGTATTTTGGTTTCTGTTAGAGATACTTTGGTTTATTTGTTGTTCGGTTTCTTGTTTTCTCTTTGTTTTTGTTGTTGGTGATATGATTTCGTTAATTTATTTGTATTTTTTTCTTCATCTTTATTGTTTAGTTCTTGTTGTTGTGTGTTTTGTTCTCGTATATTTTCTTTTTAAATTTTCTTTAGAGAAAAATTAAAAAAAAAAGAAGTTCAGTTTGTTTCAAGCTTAAGAGATTTTGTTTGTGTTTAGGTTTCTCGTTTTGTTTGGTTTTATTGTTAAAAAAGTTTGGAATTCATTTTTCTTTTCTTGTTGTTGTTCTCTTGGTAGGTTAAACAAATTGTTTTTTGTATCTTTTAAAAAAGATTGTAGTTATAAAAAATGTGATTAAAATTCCCTTGTTGTTTTTATAGTACGTTTAAAAAACCCGTTGTAGAGATAAAATCGTTAAATGTGTTTTGTTTTTTTTATTCTAGCTTTTAATGTTTTTAGTTTTTGTCAATAGAAAATTTACAAAAGCCCGCAAATTATATGTTAACAAATAAAAAAAAAAATTTTGGAGAAAAATAAATTCTAAGAGTTTTAGTGTTTGGATAAGTTGAAGTTTATGGGAGTCGTGTAATCGCATCTGGTATATAGTTTTGAAAAAGAAACAATTTTTTTAAATTCGTTATTTTGAACGGTGTTCTCTGTGATCGCGTGATCGGAGTAAGGTCGTAGTGCAGTGAAAGCCTTACAATTGTCATCCATTTTTTTTATTTATATTTGTATCTAATTTTCATTTTTTGCTTCCTTAACTTCGTCTATCTTAGCAATATTGAGTATTTACCTCACTATTTTGGTGAATGGGGTTATTTTTCTATTTTGAGTTTTAAGATCGTTATTTACTCTCTTTAGTGATCCCCAAGCAGCTCTCAACATCCGATAGATCACATGTTCCCTGGGCAATGACACTGAACATTCGTACAATGGTAGTCAATGTGAGAAGGCGCTATGTGGAGTAACCTTAATGGCATGCTACCACCGATGCATCTTAGGAAGTAGGTAACAGAAGGTGCTGAAGCTCAACACAAAGTTTCTTTTATGCCGAGGCAGAGCGGGGAGCGGCAACAAGTCAAAACATACACAAATTAGCCGCTCATTGCGTGGTCACTTCAAGATTATTTCATATGTTTTAATTTGTTGCCGCTTACAGCACTGTCGCACGTCGCTTTGCCGCTCAGTATGTGCCATCGGCCTTAGTGGCTATGGCAGCCCCAAGAATCGAGGATCTTAAAATAAAACAATAATAATGAAAAACCAAAGAAAATGAAAAACAAGAACCTCCCTAAATTTTGACTACTCTCGCATACGTAATAAGGACTTTGATTTAATAGGTACCATGATCATGTGGAAGGTCAGGACTTTCTATAGAGATGTGTACCACTATCCAACAGGCGGATGTCATACAAAATATAAGACTGACATCACCGCCATCCAGGACATGAGATGTACAGGACAGTTATGCTCGTGACGTAAAAACTGCGTCAAATATTACAGCTGACATAAGGAAAAACACTAAATTGGATTGTCATTGGTCAGAGACTCAGACAATTCAGCATCAAGGCGAAATATTTCTTCATCACACTAATTTGTGCACATGATCCGACGGAACATAAAGATGATGAGATTAAAGATTCATCCTACGAGCCCTTAGAGGAAACATACAACCACTGCCCTGCCTGGAAATTTTAATGCAAAAATTGAAAGGGTAGAAGTTACCGGTTCGACAATCGTCATCATTAGCTTTTGTAGTGGCAAGAAACGTGGTAGTAAGTTTAACCAGATTTCAGCATAAAGGACATTAAAATTGTCCTGGAAGATTTCAATGCAAAAATTGGAAGGGAAGATGTTCTCGGTCCATCGATCAATAAATACATGTCCGACAACTTTTTTAGTCTGGTTATCTTCGCAGCGGCAAGAAAAATGGAAGTGAGTGGAGCCAAATTTCTGCTTCAAGATATATTAAAGATAAGGCAACTTGTCGTTGGTTCGATTTAGCAGAGCGAAAAATACATGTATATTATCACAAAGAAAGCTGAACATCGCGCAACTGCAAATGCCAGAGATAGCCACTGTCTACTCCAAATAGCACTCCCACCAACTACTACACAACGCGTCTCCTTCTGATGTTTCCGATACACATTGGCAGCACATAGCGCATTCTATGGTAAACGCTGCAACAACCGTGCTGGGATATAAAAAACGGCGCTCAGAAAAGCCTAGTATGATGGTACGATGAACAGCTTCAGAGATACAGGATGCAGCTCATAGGGTAACGCTACAGCCAATTGTAACCCGGGATGTTAGAGAACGTTACAATGAGACAGTAAAATAGGCGAGGCAGCTATTTAAGCGAAAAAAAAAACGCAAGATCAAGGAAGGGGAGAACGAGGATACAGGGACAGAGGTGAAGCCCGATAATACTGGGCTCCCCTCCTGTAAGGACCTGGATGGACATCTGGTTACAGATCCAGTAATTGCAAGACAGCGCACGTGAAAGTATCACACCAATAGTCTATGACGGCTTAGATTGCCCACCACCAATTCAAACCGAGGTAAGAAGAGCAATATCACGGCTGTAAAATAATAAAGCTGCCTTTGCTGACAGACATCCGGCAGATCTCTTCAAGTCCGGTGGCGATGAGCTGAAAACGAGCATGCTCCTGCTCCTACGTACTGTTTGGCTTATCGAGTGCATGCCCGATGATAGCAATCTAAAAGTATGATGTCCTGTGCTGAAAAATGGTGATCCAAGTGTGTGCTCCAATTTCCGCGCAATCAACCTCTTACCAGGAGATTAAGGTGCTGTCGTGTGTGCTGTGTAAAAGACTAAAGCCAGTGTTATTTCACCTGATCGGGACTTATCTCTTCTGCAAATCCTGGAAAAGGCCCAAGAGCATTCGTCGACTATAAAGCCTGATAGGGTAGAAATTACTCGTAGCTATGGCTGATTTTAGTATTCCAGCGAAGCTGATATGTGTCACCTCTTCAAACATCGTGATGAAAGATGATAATGAGGCAAACGAGCTGTATCAGCTTTAACCCTAAATCAGACACAAGGAATCGAACTGTATCATTAATTTTTTGAGTTACAAAAAACAAAGTTCACTTTCCAGAGAATCCACCCCAAAACCAAACGGCTTCAAACAAAACCAATTGCTACTGAAGGCATCTGCTCAAAGACCCACGCTACTTTTCTAAGAGAAACTTCAGTAGTGTGGTGGTATGGGATGGATTCTCTGCAGAATGAACTTTGGAGGCCCTGGCCCTTCCACGCTGTCGCATGAACTCCAAAGAGTAGTGGACATACTGAAAATGAATTTATTCCCTTCTTAAGGCAAGAATGCGTCTATTCACTTCCGTAAGGAAACCAAAGGTTGGGTTCGTTGAGAAAACGTTGAAGTCTTAGAGGGGCTATCGTGTTTACATGACATGAACCCTGTTGAAAATGTATGGGACATACTTGTTTATAATTCGGCTATAATCGGCAGTAATAGCGTCTTGGGACTCCTTAGAATTAACGAGTTGTTGTGAACTAACACGCTTTCGATTTTAGATTCACAACAAACGGCACCTACTTGTTTATCGACCAATGCGAACGTTACTGTTTGGAAAGCTTCTACTAGACATGCCGATTGACTCGACACTATACTGCAAAGTTGCTGACGACAACATCGAGTGGGCCGGCAATGAAACAAAAATGTAGATGACTGGAGACAGGAATCGAACTACGGATCTCCGGCATGGTAGTCGCGTATTCTAACCACTATGCCACCGCCGGTCCCATTTTAAATTCAGTTTTCGTTTTTAATTTGATGATCACCCCATAATTTAAAGAAATGCTCAAAAGATGAACTAAACTAAAAAAAATTTTGCTGTTGTTGGACATAAAAGTGTAGTTTTTGATTCTCTTTTATTCCTCATATTCGGTGTTTGGACTTTTATTCCGCAAGTCCTTCTGCAACGAAATACAGTGGTGCGTATATCATTGTGCTCACTAGTGTAGAAGTGAACTTGGTTTGATCAGTTTGGTTTAAGACAAGTAATCACTCAGTCATGAGACTATGGGCCATTGTGATTTTCTGAATTCGAAAAAGAAAAGAAATAATGAAAAATGTATTGCTATCAGCTTTCTCTCTTTCAAATTTAATACATAAAGAAGTGAGATATACACGGAGTCAATATAGTCTAGTGTTCGTAAGCCAGCTAAAACTATTAGTAAATATCATTAGATTTTTATGTCGCATCAAGATAGTTCATTCAAACTTTCAAAATACCACTTTATTAGGAATAGCATCCTTTTTCTATGAAGAGCTGGGCATTGGCAGAGCAAATGCTCAATTTTCTCTTCATTGTCACACAGTCTACAATAGTGTTCCTGTATTGTCACCCAGTTCGAAGTAAAGGCTCTCACGTCACAGTGTCCTGTAATAATGTCAATTAGTCGTCTGACAAACTTCCTATCCAACTCTAAGAGTGATTTGGTTCATCTTTCATGCAGTCTTAGCCAAATATACCATAATACTACACAGTCAATTAAATTAAAGTAGTGATCATGTTACAGCAATTCATACTCACTTTTTCAACCGCATATTTCGTTTCATTTTTTAAAGGATATATTGTTTTGTTGGATTTTAAATTTTTAACAATTTTTTTTCTGTATTTCTTTTAATTGTATTACAATGGTGATATGAATATCAAATAAAAGAAGCCAATATCAGCATTTTATAACTCAAGATATTGAATTTGTTGAAAAATTTTAAAAACAGATGCTTGATACCAGAAAATAGTATCATTTCCCAGGTACATCTATTTCAGTTATTTTGTCGCACTGTGTAATGGTCCAAATGGACCAGATTTTTTAGGACTTGACATAAAATGTTGTATAGTTTATGAGAAGCGCAGAATATTTAATCCTTTTGAAAAAATTTAATGAATAACAGAACATTTCAACCATCTGTGTGAGGAATGAACCAAACGAACTGTATTTTATAGAATTTTAGTAAAAGTTGATCCAGAGAATTGCTGCAGCAACGCGAAGGACCGAAGAACTTAGAAAAATATAATCATTTAAAAATATATTTATCGATAAGCACTTAACGACCCGTAAATTTTCCCACATAACCATCAAAGGGCCCAGTAGAACGCAAAACTTTCAAATCGATATGATTATTATGATTTTCGAAACTTAATACCAGATGTGATTATTCTTTACAAAAGTATGTCATGTTGTAGTTGTAGCAGATAGATATCCTGTTGCAGATATTCATTCATTGTTAAATCGTTATTTTTTTGTTGTTGTTTATAGTTTGGTTATCTACAATAATATAAAATTGTTAACATTATGTTGATTTGTTATAATTTTTTTTTTGTTGTTAAATTTTCTTCGTGTTTTTTTTTTGGTATTTGGATTTTTTTTTTATTATAAAAAATTATTAAAAATTAACAAGCGCATGGTTTTTTTCATTTCCTTTGTTTGCAATTAATAAAAAGTGCAATTTTTATTGTCATTATACTATGTATTAAATTAATGTATTTTGGAAATAAACAAAAAAAAAATAAAAACAAAAAATTTCATTTTTAAGTAAAATCGATTTTTCTAGCGATTTTTTTAATTAATTTTTTATTAAACAAAAAAAAAACAATAAATAAAATGCTTTTCTACAAATTTTATTGATAAATGATGGCAATTTATTTTTTTTTAATATTCGTTTTCTATTTTCTTTTTTAAGTTTGGAAAAATTAAAATCTCTATAAGCTTTTCTTCGGTTGGTTTTAGTCTAGAACAAAAAAAGCTCTATTTTAACGGCTTTATTATTCGTAATTAATACATGTTGAAATTTATGTTTTTTCTGGTTTTAGGTTTTTTCTTTTTTATTAAATTGTTTTAACTAGTATTTACAATTTTAATATTTTGTAACATTTCTACAATAGTATTTATTAGATTTGTATTTTTATTTTTTGGGATTTTAATGTTTAACAAAATGAATTATTAGTTATTCCTCTTTGTTTTTGTTTTGGTTTTGGTTTCTTGTGGTTTTCATAGTATTATTCTTCATTTCATTTAAGTTGTATTCCATTGGTTTTATTGGTTTAATTAATATCACTTAATTGACGAGTGTATTTGGTAACTTCTTTTCTTTTTCTGTAGTTTCTTTAACTTCGGTTTCTTTTTGTTTCTTGGTTTGTTTGTTTGATTGGTTTATTTGCCTCGCTCTTCTCCGGCTTATTGATGTGGAGGAGGGAGGGGCGAGAAAGGGTTTTCTAGTTATTTTTTTTTCTAATATATTGGAATTACGGTATGGTAAAAATTTGAATATGGTTGGTTGGATGTTTTAGTATTTTTGGGTTTTTTTAAAAAAGGCTTTTTGAGTTGGTACCATTTCCATTGTAATGTTTGATGAGATTCATTGTGTTGAGTTTGCGTTTTATTCGTATATGTGTATGTGTTTGGGTGTCCTTTTTCACGGAGAGGAATCGTTTATGGATCAAGGAGAGGGGCCAGGGAAGATTGATAATACAGTTAATTTTTTGTTTTTTGTTCTCGAGTTCGTTTTCAGTTGTCAGTTTTCTTTGTTTTCCATAATGATTGTCGGAAAATATTTAAGTTAAATTTTTAAAAATAATTTGAGAGTGTAGAAATTGTGTTGATTTTTTGTTATTACAAATATAATATTAGTTTGTTTCCTTCTTTTTTTATGGAAGCAATTTAAAGAAGAGCATCATTGTATTAGTTTGGAAATGTTGTGTTATGAAGAATATTTGCGAATGGCCTTTAATGTACAGCAACTTATATATATATATTACAACAGGATGGAGAGGAGGTTGGAGGCGTTTCAAGGACTGGTGTTTGGCATATTTTACTGGTGTCAGTGTGCTGGAGGAATTGGAATAAAGAAATCACAACCAAATTTGCAAGTTTACGATAATATTGAGTTAAGCTACAGTGAAATCAATTTATCAGGAAAACTGTGAAGAAAATCGACGGAAACTTTAAATAATGAGCCCATCTAGACCTGTGAACAATACTAAATTCTATTTAAAACCAGTACAGTTCAGTCAGGTGAACTGACGGATATATAGAAAAGTTTAAATAGAAAAGAGTACAGCCAACAAACGTAAAACTTTAAATTCAATATCTCTGGGCATATGGTCAAAAAAAAGCCAGAGTGAAACCAACTACAACCAATTAGTTGCCCTGATCCAAAACCTAGTATACTTGTGTAATTAAACTAGGGGAAATATTTATATGCGGAAAACAGGTCATTTGGTCCATATTTCAAATTCAATTCCTAGTCAAATTTCATAAAACTTGTATCTTGTATAAAACAAGACTGAATTCAGTATACTTAGAAAAAAAATGTATATAAAACTATGAAAGTGATTTTGGTAATCTGTGTGGGAGATATCAGAAGGAGTGTGGCAAAGCTTTGATTATCTAAGTATTTCTCAACTGTTAAAAGAGAATTAAACTGACAAAACTTAAATATTCTTCACTTGTCCGTTTAGAAATTATGAAAGAAATTTTCCCAAAAAAGGTAATTTTGTATGGAAGTTACCAGTTGGAGTCCGCCGATATAATCTATATTCATTTCAGAGTCAAATTTTCTTAAGCGTACATCTGACCCCAAATTTAAATATTCTCTAGTTGTCCATGTAGAAATAATTAGAAAAATATTAATGTTCCCAAAATAGTTAGTTTTGTAGTAGAGTTACCAGAAAGGGGTCCGCCGATATAGCCTATATTTATTCCAGAGTTAAATTTTTACAAACGTTAGATCTAATATCACTTCTGACATTTACTTTTCAAAAAAAATTCATTCATTTTAAAAGCCCATCTAAAAATATATCGAATTTTATTTAGAAACGTATAAAATTATATCATATAATGTATGATTCATTCAGACGTTTTCTTTTTAATTGTAAATTTAATACTTTAAATAGAATTTAAAGTCAGTATCTTTACTATGCCTCGAAAGAGTAGTCTTAGGCATATATTTTGAAAAACCTATTTAGTCCAAATGTATGTCGCAACAACGCTGATGGTGGTGTATTTGAATGGTCCAACTTTTGATCATTCATTCTATCATCGCCATCGTAATCTGGCAAATAATGGTTGCTTAGAATATTGCTAGCTAATTGACAAAGTTGACATAGACTTTTAACTTTCTTTAGAGCGTGATATTACACGCTCTAGGCGCCTTGTTGACAGGTCCGAAATACGAAATTAGCTGCTCTATAAAATTATTTGTCAATAAAGCCACTACATCGGCCGCTGTGCGTAGCAAAACACAGTTTTACTAAAACCTAATGTCGCCGACGTTACAGACTACAATTTCAGACAACAAAAAGCCCTTTATTATGGTTGGGTAGCTCTCGTTATGTTCTGTCTGACCTCATTTTAAATGTAATACGTAACGATAGTTCTATCAACCCATAAACAACACTAAACATTGCAGTTTTGTGGATGTAACGATAATTCAAGATTCTCTTCGTGGTGATTACACCGTGTAACAGTGGTTTTCACACTTGATGAAGACCATATATACGTGAAACTAGAGTCCTTATGTAGTAAGACTGCGTTCTCAGTTTATCGCCAGAACGTCAAGACATTTTTTTTAGAAGGACTTCAAAGTTTTAAAGGATATACCACTTTCAAATAATTAAATCAAATATTTCTACGAACCATATGATAACGATATAGGTATCAAATGAAAGGTAAGAATCTCAGCATTGCAAAAAAATAACAGATTTTAATGGATCTGGACCAAAAATTTCACAAATGTCCTTTTAAAGTTTCAAAGCTTAATATTATTTAAATAATTTTTTCTGAAAAAATATATTTTGAAGAAGTTATATGTATATTTTATTAATGTAGCTTTACTAGTTTAGTAAAAAAGAAAAATTATTAATCCTGTTTCACAATATTGTATGTACTAAAAAAAACTAATAAAAATTAATTAAAAAGTAAACGTTGACTTTGCTGCTTATGCTGATCGTACGTGTCTCGACATATTGTCCAACAATATTCTGCCATCATGTGGCATGAACTTATTCCTCTAAGTCGATTTTCAACCGTCGCGATTTATTGGTGAAAGCGCTCACCATGCTTATCACTGAAAATTCCCAAATTTTCGGGAAAAAAATCAGGAAGGTTGTCTAGAAAATGAATCTTTTTTTAAATTTTTGGTCCAGATCCATTAAACTCTGGTATTTGTTTGCATTGCTGAGATTCTTACCTTTCATTTGATACCCATATCGTTATCATATGGTTCGTGGAAATATTTGATTTACTTTTTTGAAAGTGGTGTAGCATTTGGAACTTTGAAGTCCTTTAAAAAAAATCCTGACGTTCTGGCGATATACTGAGAACGCAGATTTACTACATAAGATCTCTAGTTTCACGTACATATGGTCTTAATCAAGTGTGAAAAAAAAATTTAAATTGTAGCAGGGTGTAATCTGATGTTCATACGAAGTTTTTTGTGTCTGAAGCAAAATTGCCAGTGCCTTAAAAATCGCATAAATGCCCTGTTTTTGCCATTTACCTATAGGTTTTAGGACATGAGCTCAGGTATTTCACTTAAAGATATTTAATTTTGTGCTTGTATTTGAGATTATAGATGTATATGATATACACATGAATCGTAGATGAAATACGGCAACTTATGTCTTAGGCGTTGCGAGAAAATAATATGTGTGAAAGGTTGTCAGCAACTCGAATGTCATAGCAATTCGTTAACACTCCTGACAGACAAATTTTTCGACAGATTCCTTGTGTCTGAACGAGCCTTTACACTTACTTTCGTATATATCGCCATACGTATGAGTAATACAAAGATCACATAACTCATACGTTATGGCATAATATGCTATGACCTTAATAAATAGCTTATTAAGTTTAATAGCTAATAAGGTTTTATTTGCAAAAGCCAAACCTCAATGACGAGATACAACCGTGTTAAAACATATTAAAAATTCTAAAAATACACTTTGAGCAAAAAATTTCGTATGACCATTAAATTATTAATGCAGCCAACTTGACAAAACGAATAATGCAGGAGGTCTTATTATTGGGGCTACTTTCACACGTAATTCTCAGCATTGAGTCCCAAAATCATGTGTTGTACTGTGTTATTATTAGGGCGACCATTTTTCAGCACGAAAAAAACGGTTTTCAGTACTTAAAACAGCATGAAAAACCCTTGAAATAAGCACGATAGATTTTATATTCAGCATTTATAATTTTTTTTATTTATTGAAAAACAAACAAAAAACAATTTCACTTCTATTAAAGAAGTAATAAAAAACAATAAGTAAATTAACCAAATTATTCAATCGTGTATTCATACAAAGAAAGTAATTTTTAAACCAAAAAAAAAAAAATTCTTAAAGTGAGTTTATACCTTGGTCAATGTCACGATTACAATTAAGCAATAAGTGCATTTTTAAGGTGCAACTTTTACGCTGGTTTGTAAAAAAATTTCCATATATAGAAAAAACGTGTTCCACGTCACACGATGAAACGGGAGCGTATTTAAAAAATGTTGATTCAGCAGGCGAATATTTTCGCTTAAACCCACTTGTTGTTTTGGAATTTTTAAAAATAATATTGTTGACTTCCACAAAGCTAGGATTTCGCGCAAGAACGGCAGTCATTTTTTTTAAATAATTTTTATCAGATGTTTTTCTATAGCATGCTGAATTGATTTTACTGTTTCCAAGCTTTCATTCAATGGCAATCCGATTGACTCAATTTTTGTGATGGCATGCCAGATGCACTTAAAGTTAATTTTTATGAAGGAAAAGTCAGATAACAAATTTTCATTAGAAAGAGCCTCTTTGCTTTATCGCAATGCTTTAGAATCATTTTCGTTGAACTCTTGAATGACTTCCCTTATGTCTTCCAAATAATTAGTATAATACTTCGCTGCTTCCAACCACGCTCCTCAACGTGTCGTTATTGGTTTAGGTTATAGAGGCACGTTAGGTTTCATTAGTTTAAATTTTTGTTTTCGATAAGGTGCCTAAAAACTTAGGAATATAACGAATCGAACGATATAAGCTATCGATAAAAATAGGGCTATTACAAAATTTATTAAAAAATTTATTATTATTATTTATTTATAATTTATTAAAAAATACCCATCTAAGCAAATTTTGTCCACATATTTAGTTTTAAAAATTTTCCAATTTTTCCACTACATTGAATCAATAAATCTTTACCTTAGGCGTTGTTGACGCCGACATTTGAATGAAATTATTTTTATTACTAAAAGGTAAATGCCAGAGATCATTCTTGTGAGTCAAATTAAAAATTTTGACATACAATTCCATTTCATATGTTTTTCTTTAAATTTAAAACAAATATTCTAAACTAAATGAATCATCCTTTAGTTTCCGGTAAATATTTAATGTGGAAAAATATTAACTTAAAAAATTTGTCAACAGTTAAAAAATTTGTCAATTCGTTTTCACTGGGTTAAAGCAACAATAGACCACTTACAATAGAGCCGCCGAAGGCATTTGAACAGTATTATATTTAAAAAAAAATAAATGTCAAAGTCTGTTTTTTAGGGTTATATTTAAAATTTCGTTATCCCATTAGATTTTTAATGTTTAGATAAAACTTAAAAAAACCAAGTTCTAAATGAATCAACCTTTATTGGCAGCTTACTACAAAAATTTTATGTAAATTTATTTATTTTTATTTAGTATTAGAAAATGGTTTTGAAATTGGGCATTTTTAGAACAAACAAAAGTTGACTATTTTGTATGAAATATACATTTTGGGGTTATTTTATATATACAGTTCAGTTTTAAAATTTTTCCACTGCATTAAAGCATTAACACACCCTCAATGGCGTAGTTGCCGCTAATATTTAAATAGAACTATGTTTAAAAAATAAATGTCAAAAAATATTCTTACGGGTCATAATAAAGATTCCTACAACCAATTCAAATTTAAGTATTTTATTAAAAATTGAAAAGCAAACTTCAAAATGAATCACTCTTTGTTAGCATAGCAGAATTTGTGTATTAAGGTCTATTCAGGGACAATTTTTAATATGTTAAAAATTTTGTAATATATCACACGGTGTGGCAGAGAGTATAATCTAAGACTACTTAATCCCCAAACGTGTCCTTATGAAGTACTCCTTTAAACATTTTAAATATTATGCAAATTTTTGTATTAAAATTCAAATTTCTTCATCCATTCACTTGCCGACTGGTGTTACTCCAGTTGTTTCCCTATATTCAAATCGATTTCACTGTACCTTAAGGATCTTCGGCTAAGGAATGTTCGTTTGTTTTTAATGGAAATTGTTCTTTCTATATTAATTCATTGTTACGAGTACTCGTAGTTTGTCAGCGCATCAAAAAGCGTAAGTAGTAAATGATCATAAACAAACACAAGCTCTATGACTAACTAACTAAAATTGAACTTTTGTATGGTATGTAGAGAGGTTTTTCTTTACCAAAACCGCGTTAACGCTTGATATGATGAGTTAACATTTTCTTACTGTTTTTATGGAACTATTTACTAAAGAAAACGAAAAATTTCATACAACATTATCGTTTTAAAATCCTATTATTATATTGTATTAGAGGTTTTGTTTTTTGTTTGGTTTGTTAATATTTTCTGTTT
The DNA here is from genome assembly GCA_964034835.1 of Muscina levida. NCBI lineage: Eukaryota > Metazoa > Arthropoda > Insecta > Diptera > Muscidae > Muscina > Muscina levida. The sequence continues at coordinate 12,000,716 of OZ035884.1, forward strand.
TAACATTTTGATGACTTCATTTGAGCTTTGGTGACAATATTGTGCTAATTTTGTTTCTTCAAAATATTTACATGAATTATTTAGTTTTTTTTTATTATAGTTTTTTTTTTGTAATTTTTATTTTGCTATTTATTAAGTAATTAATTGTTTTAAATGTTATTCTAAATATTTTACATAGGTTTAGGACTTAAAACTAATTAATTATATAAAAAACAATATTTATGTATAATGAAACTCAGTTGACATGTTGTTGTCTCGTCTTTAAATTAACAATTTCTTATAATACATGTTTCTGGTTTTATTTAAATTTTGTTTTGTATGTGTAACTTTTTTTGGCGTTTTCTTTACAGTTTCATTCATCAGGTTTCAGTTTAACTTTGAATTAACTTGTAATTTACAATGAAAACTTAATACGATATCTTTGGTTTTTGTTTTCTAGGGAAAAAAATATTATTTTGTTATATTTTTAACTAACTACATAAATACAATCTATTTATGTTGATTTTTTTAATTGTTACTAATAACAATCGATTTTTTTTGTTTATTTCTATAATTTAATATTATAATTATATTTTAGTTATAACCTAAGAATAACAATAACTAAACTTAGTTTATTTTGGCAAAAATGCTATTTAACACAAGTTTTTTTTATTTTTTTTTTAATTAAATTGTTTATTTGTTAATTAATTTTATAATTAGAATTGCAATAATTACATATTCGTACATACATATTTACAAACGAACAATGGGAGAAAGCGAAGGTGGTATGTAGTGTATGCACAGTGGTGGGAGCAGACAAAGTTTTAAAAATAGAGAAAAAACTTATGCATTCCATATATTTGTTGAATTGGAATTAACATAACTATCATACTTTTCTAGGAGTTTGCACAAAATTTTGTAGTTGGTACTTTTTCTACACACATTGCCTGAGAAATTACAGAACATATAAAGTGATTCATTTAGAGATATCTTTTCTATCTGTTTTTATTTTACAGATTATGCATGACCGGTGTCGAGCCATCATCTTACCTATATTCAGTATTATTTGGCAATTCGTTATGGAAAGGCTCTTACCGCAATAATTTCTCCAAATTGTTCAGTTGTATTAAAAAAAATCAGTGTGAAAAATATTTTTAGTAGCAAATAAAATTTTAAAAATGTTAAAACTATAGAATTTTATATATATTTTGAATTAGAATTTACACAATGATTTTACATTCCTAGCATAAAGTTTACAGTGTATTAGTTTTTACTTTTTCAGTACACATGGCCAGGGAAATCACAGAAAATATAAAGTGATTCATTTTCTATTGTTTTTATAGATATATAGTGGCGTGACTAGTGTCAAGCCGTTATCTTCGATTTATTCAGCATTGTTTGGCAATTTGTCATGAAATTGCTCACGTCACAAAATGGTCTTCAAAGTTTTACAAAATTCCGCGTTATATGAAAAATGTTGTGCAGTGCACTGTGCACTACATAAATATGCATATTGGGCATTTCATGTCAACTTTTGCCAATACCATTCGCAAATTTAAGTCAAATTTTTTGTTGTTAAATGATACAAGACGGAAAAGATCATATGCAGTTCGTAATGAGGTAAATTAGCGGAGAGTATACCTAAAGACCGTGACCAGAGAACAGCAGCGATATTCCACCATAATAAGTACACAGTTCTAGGACACAGTCTATCGCACATAACTGTGTCTCTGACATATCTGTGCTGTGTGTGTTTAACTCAACATTCACAGTGTGTAACACATACAGTATATCATAGTCGACTGCATCTCTGACACAGTGTGCCACACACACCGTATATAGTGGACAACTGTGTCTGTGACACATCAAAAAAAACTACCTTGTATTTATCGCACAGTGTACGAGCAGCGATTGTAAACATATAATGGGAGCAAAGACAGCTTACAAAGTGTGGTGATGCTCTTAGTGTTTGTAGTTTTGCTATCAACTCTCCACTTTACGTGTATTTTGTTGTTGTGTTTGAACAAAAACAACAATTTAGTCATTTAAGCTCCTGCTCGCATAATCTTGCTCTCTCTTATGCAACAATTTGGCTAATTTTACGCAAGTATCTTAGTTTAATACTTACAAGATTGATAAGATAGCGTTTCGGCACTCACAGTGCGTCGTTAAATTTACTTTATTGAGAATCGTTATAATGAGCCAATAATTGTACGTTTCGGTCAAGTGGCTGATATCTCACCTCTGGATTTTGTCCTTTGGAATTATATGAATTCAAATGACTTCACCAATAAGCCAGCTAGTATTAAGGACTACTTGCTCAATTCGTAAGACTATGTCTATGCTGGAAGAAGTGTTCGTAAGTTGAACCTTCAGAATAAACCCACGTCATTGGGGTCGCGGCCGAAATTTGAATGTAATTGTTTAAAAGATGTAAATGTCAAAAATTGTTCTTTCGGGTCATAATTAAGAATGTGATATCCAATTTCAATCTAAGAGTTTCATCTAATTGAATCACATTTATTATACAATAGAGATAAGAGAATCAATCACCTTTTGCGCTCTTACCAAAGTCATATAATCAAATTTTGCTAAATTTAATCCGTATTGATTAAAGTCCTTCTAGACACTTCTATATAAGAAATATCTAGGGAAACTATTTTTCTATAAGAACAATGATACTTTTGTTTACGAAAAGTTTATCGCACAGTTCATGTGAAACCGATGGCAATTGCCAAATTGCCTTTCGAAAAAACAGCTTACGGTTTAGTCGCAGTCAATATTGGAAAGAAATTATCCTTTTAAAACTAAATGCAAGAGACTGTCCTTTCGGGTCGTAATAAAGATTCCGGCAACAAGTTCTATCCTAAGAGTTTTATTTAAAACAAAAAACAATATTTCTAAATAAATCACCCGTTACTATAGAATGGAGAGAAAAGAACGACACAATTACCTCTTTCGCTCATACCTGAAAAGTATAATTAGTTTTTCTAAGTTTATATTTCTATATGGAAAATTGTTTAGAAATATCTTTGTTTCTATATGAAAAGCAACGTCCAATCACCTTTTTCTCTCTTACCAAACTCAAGTAATTAAATTTATTCTATATAGAAAATGACTTCCTGTATACTTTTCTTTACGGAAAATGTCTTTCGGGACACTTTTCTATATATCAAATATCTTCGAAAACTATTTCTTTATTAAACATAGACTTTCATGATAATTTTTTATATGAAAATAGCTGTGACAATTCCTAAAAGAGAAATCTAATGTTAAACCTTCCGTATGGACAATCTAAGGATCAAAGAAATTATCTTTAAAAATTAAATGTTAGAGGCTGTTCTTTGGGTTTGTTGTAAATATTCCGGCATCAAATGCTATTTTAAGAGTTGTAATAAAAATCGAAAATCCTATTTCTAATGAAATCACAATTACTAAACACAGTGTATCCTTCACAAACTCTTTAACACCAATATAGACACACGCCTACACATTCGAACTCCCCCATTGTTATACTTTATATAGAATTATTATTATTTGTTTTTTTTTTGTGTTTATTTTGGCAGTGCCTTTAACCATTTCATATTTAGTCGTTAAAAACTTTAACAATTTCCTCCACATACTGATCTACTAATTCGTTAGGTTAAAATTTAAAAATATAAGAAAAACACGGAAAATCTGCTATGTCATAGTCGAAAAATTGTTTACAGACACGCTCACACGGTTTTTTTATGGTATTGGTATTATATAGATAACTAATTGTTCGTTAGATTTTTTTTTATTTAATTGGAATTTCCGTCTAATATAATTACAAAAAAAATCTAGAATTCGTTTATTTAAGTTCAGTTTAGTTTCGTTTTTCTTTTGTTAAGTATTTTGGTATTTTAGTAATTGTTTTGTTTTTTTCTGGTTTTGTTAGTAATGATATTGTTTTTAAATGTTAACATTCGATTTCCACGCTATGTTTATCGTCTATATAACTTTTTTTAGTTTTTGGGATTTTCGTTTTTCTTTTAAGTTTTCTTTGGAGTATTTTTTTTTTCTTTTGTATTGAAATTGATTGCTTTTTATTAAGAAGACCTCCTCCTCTGTGTTCTCTTCCGCTAGGAAGGATGGAGGGGCTATCTTCTGAAACGTTTCTCACACGTTTCTTACTTATCAACCACATTTTATCTGTTAGGTGGTGGAGCGAGAGAGGAATTGGGGCGGGGATAGACGAGGGGCAAGGATCATTCAATTAGAATAGAGTCTATTAATTGAAAAACCTTAACAACAATTTTAACGTGATGTACGACGACGAGTATCCGGGTTCCGTTGCCTTGCCGCCACAACAACTTTTGTATGGCCGCACTCAGATGCGATGTTGTCAACTGTATTGCTGTGGACCATCACCTTTTTTCCGGCGATCCTCCGCCTCCGTGTTATGGTCCGTACCCGAACTGTAGGTACTTGTAGTCTGATGCCCCGAACTACAGCAACTGGTGCTTGAGCTGGTACTGGTGCTCTTGGGCACAGTTGCTGCCCGCTGCGTATGTCATCTGTTCTGATCGTTCTGATCTTCATTCGATGAGGTCGACGATGAGGACGTTGATGTGGGCATAGTTGTTGGAGTTGTTGTGCTGGTGGCTGTAGTGTTGGTTCCTCCATAGGGTGGAGATGTTGCCGGTGAGTGGTGGTGGTGTTGCTCCTCGAATTGCTGCTCTAGGTTTATGGGTAAAATCGTTGGAGTTGTTGCTGCTGTAGCCATTGTGATTGTGGTTTGATTTTGTTGTAGTGACGGCTCAGTGCCAATTACTATGACTGTAACGGCTTCGTCGGCGGCAACTTGAGCTACAGGCATTGTTGGCATTGTCGCCGTTGCCGCTATCATTGGCACTGGTATATCTGGCAGTGCTGTCATGGGCATATCTTCGGATTTAGGCGATTCTTCGGTCAATGTTTCTAATATCACAATCTCATTGGCCTCATCGGGATTGTAATCGTAGAATACTTTCGATGTATCACCCTGGACATTAACGTCGATGGGTTCGATGGCCGGCGGTGTGACGACCGTCGTCGTCGTCGTTGCCGGCATCACATGTGGTGGCACTTCAAAGTCTGTGGAGAAATCACCGCGGGGCGGTTCCTTAGGCGATTCGATCATAATTTGTACCATAGCCGGATGCAGGGGATCCATGACCTGTAACTCATCGGAGCCAGGAGTGATGCGTATTTGTGGGGGTTTGGGTTTATCTGCAAAAAAAAAAGGGTAATTTCTATGTAATAAGACCCTTTGAAGTAAGCGCAACTGAAGTTATTAGTTATTTTGTATTTATTACTATTAATATTATTAGAAATCTTACAAATCTAAAGTTTAAGCTTTCCATATCCGTTGAAGCTTTAGCGGAATTCGATTCAAATTCAATTCAAACTCAAAATGAAATCCTTTATTTTCCCCTAAACTTAATTTATTTCAAGTTTAAGGGAAAAATACTGTGAGAAGGAAAATAGTGTGCGACCGATGTTAGGGGTCAGTTATCGGTGGCTGTTCTGACTACCGGCAAAAATGATATTGCTTAAAAAAAAAAGTTTTTCGTCGTTTTTGTTGGTATAGAATCAAATGTGGCTCAATTTGTCTCCGATACATTGATGACTTCTTTAAAGTTATGTCAAAGAACACGCCCACCTCCCATTTATCTTGAAATGGCAAAATATTTATTTCAAAATTGTCGTTGGTATTGGACCAAATTTGGCACTGATAACGGTGTTTTTTTTTACTGATATAACTTTTCCATGTAGTCAGAACCGCCGCCGATTTTGTCTGACGCACAGAGTTATCGATCCATATCTATAGCGATATAAAATAAAATACCGGTGGATACGGATTATTTTTGAGTTGTACCCTTTTAAGAATAGTGTTTTTACCCTCTAAGTGTCTCCCTAATTCATGAGAAAACACCCACTGATCTACTCACCCATTGATGGCGACACTTGTGTGCCCTCTTCTTCCTCCTCCTTGTATTCCTCACTTTCGCGATGTACCAAAACATGGACCAACGTTGAATTCTCCGGCCTTAAACCCAGTGGCGCTGAACTTTGATCCGGTGATGGTTTCGTCACGATCACTTCGGGCGTGGGACCGTCAGCTGTAATAGAAATCGAATACAAATTTCCCCCCAAAAAGGCAGAGAAAAAGTAAATCGAGAAGAGAGATGAGAGAATGATTAGCACAACTTTGGAACCGGGGTCGTAATAACATCAACACACATACAGACAAAAGCATTTTTGTTAACTCTTAAAGCGCTTTGTGCTGACAAACCTCTTTCTAGGGGTGGTTTTTTGCGTATGAAACTCGTAGCACGTTTCCGTGTGGGCGTGGCTACCGTTTGTTGGAGATTGCTTGGTTTGTTATCCAAAGAGGCGGTTGTGGTGTTGTCGGCTATGGTGTTGGCGAGGGAGGTGGTGGAGGAGATAGCGGCTGTTGTGGGCGAAACGCCTGAATTAGTGTTGATATTTTTTTTTGAGAAATAGTAAAACCACAGGTGGTGTTGTTTGGTTGGTTTGGTTTGATTTGGTTGTTGATTGGAATCGGGCGGAATCGGGGTAATTAAGGTGTTTTTTTAGGTAACAACAAACATCCATTTAAAAAACACAACAACAAATAAGGAGGAAAAGAAATTTGGATTTAAGATTAATCATCGAATATGACAGATAGAACGATAGAGTTAAGAGTTAAACTTAAACTATATAGAGAGAGAGAGATAGAGAGATAGACACGGTGTGGAAAGGAATAATAAATTTACAAGTTCACAATGGGATATTTACAAGCGGGACTTAGTGTGAGTAAGTGAGTGAGTGAGTCACGTGATAATTTACACTTAAGGTTCCTTTTTTTAAAGGGAAACGGCGTGAGGTGATGTAAATATGATATGATCAGGCGGGGGGACATATACAAAAGGGCCAGTGCCAGATGTGTGATATTTATAACAGAGTGCTTGAGAGATATGTTAGTAACGAATGTGATCTTTTTAACAGGGTGATGATTTTACAGGGTGACATATGGTTTGGTTGTTGGTTACGTTAAAGAAACAAAAAAAAAGTAATATATGTTTGATTTGTTTTTTCTATTTTACATATTATGTTTGGTTGTATTGATATAATTACTTTTTCTATGCACTGATGGTGAAGTTAAACTATCATCAACCGCATCCTGATGGCGTAAAAAGAAATTATAAAAGCTTCGTCGTCGATTGGCTCTAGGCGCTTCCACAAATATGCTACCACTTGTTATTGACAGACAACAATAACAACAAAATAATTTGATTTTTTTTATTGGTATTACAGTGTTTGGTCAAGTTAAACCGAACATAAAATTAATAAGAAAAATAAGAAAAAAATTCAAATTTTTTCGATAACTTAATTTTTTGCTACAAAATCAAAAACAATAACTCATAAGCAATTGCAACTTTTTGACGAAAATCTTAATAAATTATTCGTATTAATGAAAAAAACACTAATTTTAAACGTTCGTATCTATATAGTATTGAAATTAGCAAAGCAAAACATATTTGGAACTATTTTAGGTACTTTCAGATGGGAAAAGGTAACAAACTCAGCAAAATTGATTTGGAAGACTTTGTCAAGAAAAATTCAGAAGAAGGAATACAAAACGAACTTTTCTTAATAAATCGTGTCTAAAATAACACAGTCAGTTTCATTAAACGGTTAAATAATTTAACTAACCGGTTATGAAATTGCCAATTTGGCATCGGATTTTAGAAGACGGTTCTCAAAACTGTTTTATAAAAAAATTAAATTCGATTATTTTGTCTAAAACCGATGGGTTAAAAATATGGTTGATTTGAAAAATCGGTTATGAACATTTTGCGTTTGAACCGATTATTTAAAAAAAAAAAATCCCAAAACTGGTTTTATATATAGATTAAGAGCCATTATTTAGTATCGATTTTTAAAATCGGTTCATAAAATCGTATTATATATAAATTAATTGCCTTAATTTTGACTTAAATCCGATTATTGGGAACCGGTGTCTTAAATACGATGAGTTTAAAATAGGTTAATTTAAAAAACCGGTTGTGAAAATTTCGCGTTAGAATCGATGTTTTCAGCCCAATTCCCAAAACTAGTTTCATGTATAAATTAAGATCCACTATTTTGAAGCCATCGATAGTCCTTTATTAAGCGTCTAGTTCCATAAAGGATCATAACTTGTTATCGCTATGAGAAACTACTCATATAGGAATCACCTAGAAGTTGATGGGACTTCAATAGCAAGCTTAATTGTTAATTGGTTCTTAAAACCATTTTATATATAAATTAATTGTCAAAATTTTGTCTTAAACCCGATTTTGGAAACCAGTGTCTAAAAAACGATGAGTTAAAAATATGGTTAATTTAAAAAACCGTTTATGAACATTTCGCGTTAGAGTCTATATTTTAAACCCAATTTCCAAAGCTGGTTTCATGTATAAATTAAGATTTATTATTTTGAAGACATCGATAAATAAAAACCGGTTCTTATATTCGGTTTTTGGGAACCGGTTTGTAGGGAACAATAAGTTCCAAATAGGCACAGTTTAATAAAGAGGTTAGGAAAATATCGCTTTATATAAAGTTCTAAATTAAACGTATAATTCAATAAAGGATGCTTACTTCTGATCACAAACTATGAGAAATTATAGAAATCAGCTAGAAGAGGATGAGTGATTTCAATACCGGTGCCCAATTAACACAATTTTAAGACTTCGCTAAAAAAAATCGGTTTATAAATCCGCTTTTTTCGAATCGGTACGTTAAAATCGGGGGTTAAAAAACGGTAAATCGTTTACGAAAAATCGGTTTTTTTTTTAAAGCCGGTTCCAGGTTTCTATAATGGGTTTTCAGGTACCTAACCCTTATGCTTTTGAGATTTATTCATGTATATCTTTAAAATTTAATTTTTATTGGATTATTTCGATGTCGATTAAAACAAAAACCATTTTAAAACCCGGTTTTAGAAGCGTTGAACGAAATATATATTTAAATTTAAAAAACCTCTTGTGAAACTGTCGGCTTAGCACCGATTTTCTAAAACCGGTTTTTTTTGGAACCGGTTTGTTAGACGTTATGAGCTAAAAAAAAGAATAACTTAAAAAACCTGTTAAAATCTGTTTAGCACTAAATTTTTTAAACCGGTTTCAGATTATAATAAAGGTTTTCCAGATTTCAAAACTGTTTTTATGTCGCCGAGATTTTTATACGTACAAATACTAACCCGGGTCTAACAAAAAAATTTTCAATGTTACCGCCTTAAATCAACAGTTATGTCAGAAATTCTTCGAGGGCAAAAAAAACTACGGTTTTTCACTATTAGCTCTATCAATCTTTGAATAGATAAAGTTTTAGGGAATCGAAACTATATGACGTCATCTTTCTGTAGTTCTTAACATTACGTATTTAAAATCACATAAAAATACAACTTTCTGATGTTGCCTGAACGAAAAATGATAATTATAAAAGTATATTGAATTATTACAGCGGAACCTTTATTTTGACCCCAGTGAGCTATGCAGAAGGCGGTTGTGGACACGTGGAATCTGGTAAAATTAGATCCGACTACACACCGAGATCTACTAATCCATTGCGATTGTCCGTTAGAAAAAGGAGGAAGCGAAGGGGATGAGAAAAAAGGAGGGAAATGAAGGATACAGAAGAAAGATAAAACCCAATTTTTATCTTGGACCAGTAGCGCATGAAACATATTAAATCGCCTACTCGGACTGAGGGGGGAGACTCTTGATCTTCTATATAACTTTTCAAATTTTGCACAATTAGACTTATGCTAGAAAATAATTGGATTTATCAGCTTTAATTAATAATAACTTACTTTGAATCTATTGGATCCAATTGGCTCTAGATTTTTTACAAGGCTTCATTAAAATGATTATTTTCTTAAATTTGCTCTTATTAACTTTAAACCTTATTGCGGTGGCAATGAAATAAGGGATTAGATGAACTAATTGTCATCCAACGTAGGATCTTCAGCACGAAAGTGTCCTTGGGAAACGAACAACAAATGTAAAAGTCTTTAATAATTTTTCTAAATTTGCTCTAACCTTTGTATAATCAAAAAAAAACACTTAGGGTGTTATTTTGAAAAGGTTTACACTTAAAAAAAATGTTACTCAGCTTCTTAAAAATCAAATCTTCTATTAAAAATCTAACCATTTTATAATTTTTTTTTGTGCTAACCTATATATCATCAATCTCTGTCGAACGAAATATATTGTAGGATTAAACAGTTTTGTTATTCCTTCTTCTTCTTCTTCTTCTTCTTCTTCTTCTTCTTGGATCAGTTAAAATTAATTCCAAATATATTTTAAAACTAAGTGCTTCTTAAACCAAAAATACATTAAATTATAACTCACATAAAACACAAACTTACAATATCCACCACTTTGTTAACTCACCACACTTTGGCTAATGCCAACAATTTATCTAACGTATCGATATGTCGTTGCTAAGGTTTTCGCGCTTAACAATATTCAAAATGAATTTTCCGATAGTTAAAATCTACGAAAATTCATTTTGAAGATCGTTAAGAAGGAAAACGCGTCGATTCAAATGTTAACACCACAAAAACCAACAAATCTATAAAATCTTTAACACTATTTTGAATAAGAGAATAAAAAAAAAATAACCGAAACAAACTATAAATAAAAAAAATTAAAAGCTGAATAATATAAAAAAAAACTACATAACATAACAACTTTTTTGGGTGTCTTTAATGAGCTTCAATTTGATATATGACGAAATGAAAACCGTTATTTTCACATATCCTACAATACAAACAATGATCATGATCAAGATGAAGAAGAAAAGTATGATGAGCAAAGTTTTTTTTTTGATTTTTATAGACTGAGTATTGAAATTGTTCTTAACATACATATTGGTTTTGTTGTAATGATGTCTGAAAGATATAAACCACTACAGAAGCATAATTTATATGTTGTTTTTTGTTTTGTTCTTAAGAAATCTACTAAGAAAAGTTGTAAATAAAAAAAAACGCATAAAACCATTACAATATTCGATGTAGTTACGCTTGTATACACAGAGAGAAATGTTTTGATTGTTTGTTTGAGTTAAGTTAAAAAGCTTCGATTTTTTTATATCTGTTGAATGGTGGCCAATTACATAAAGATTATTTGTTTGTTAAAGAGGGTGATTGATTACAAGTTTCATACAAAATGTTGTTGTTGAATTCGAAATTACCAATAGAATTGTTTTTTTTTTTTTTGTTTGTTCAGATTGAAAGTGGTGGTCGGAAAGAGTTCTAATTATTAGTTACTGTTGATTAGTTAATATAGTTACTGATATTTTTTTTGTTGTTGTTGATTTCGAAAATGTGTTTAACTACGTGTTCTTTGGAAAACAATACTTTTTTTTTGGTAGAAATTTTGTCTGAGACTTAGTGAGAGTAGTGGTGAAATGCCAGTCTAGAATTTTATTTACCTCGTTTACAATCATTGAAATTTTCAAAAATATTCAAATCATTTGGTTGTGAACCACTGCTCAGTATGCTGTTAACCATTTCGGAGAGTAGGGACTCATAGGTCAAGGATAAACATGAGGATATTCTAAAAATTGGACTAAATTTGTATGTTGATACCAAAATAAAAAATGAAAAAAAAAAATAAAACGAAAACCATATAAGTATATAATTATAAAAATCCGTTAATATTAAGGCACACACGTAAAGTTATTGTATGAAGAAAAAAAAACTAATTAAGATTAAGATTTCGTCAAAAATGGCAACGTTCGGTAATATAAACCAAAAACAAAAAACGAAATGTAATGAAACACATGAACTTATATTTAAAAAAACAACAAAATCAAAGCAAAAAAACTTGTATTTAATCGTATAAATACCGCTTGCCCAGTTCTTCATTCTGTTGCTTAATATCTTTAACAACATCGTCAGCACCCGACACGAGCATAAGTGGTAGATTCAACCAGGGTCCAGCTAGTTCACTGATATCCGAGGCATCGGAAGCACGAGAGGATTTACGAGATGATGCTCGGCTAGAGCATTGAGTACCGCGGCGTGAAACCTACAGAGAGAATTAGAGCAAATGCAATGGTTATTAATATATTAATAGATTCAAATCAATGAATTAATCGTTTTCATCGGTCGTAGCACCTTCACGGCATTAACCATATTTAAGATCATGGCGATTTTATATAACTCACAATCAAGTTGTAATTCACTTTATTAATATAAATATGTGGTTGAGTCTATCGATTACACTGTTTCCAGAGTTTTGTTTGGATAGGTAATGTTTTCTTCCTAAATAATTACATAATTAAATTGGCCTCCAGTAATTATCATAAACGAACGACGAACAAACAACAAATTTAAAGGATTATTTATTAAAACCCTATTCAGTCATAACACAGTATAACACATGATTTTGGGACTCAATTCTGAGAACTGCACGTGAAGGTAGCCCCAAGAAAAAGAAGTTCTGCATCATTCGTTTTGTCAAGTTACATGCCATAACAATTTTATATCGATTTGAAGTTAGTAAGTATCGTATAGGGGAATAAGTCACGTTTTAAGCTTTTTTTGTTATATTGTTATATGGTGGCGTATGATTATCATAAGTACTATTACACGTAAATCATACGCCACGGAGTACAAAAGATTTATTGTAACTGCTACAAAATAAACCCAGTTCAAAATCATTTGATAAATGGAAAAGTGTAACTGTTGCTTTTGTAGGGAAACGTTATATAAACAGATTAAAGGAATTGTAATTCTTAATTTTTTTTAAATTTGTTTCAGCTAAATCGGACTAGTGGTTCTCGAGTTATGGCAAACCAAAGAGCATAAAACGTGACAAATTCCCCTATACGATACTTATTAACTTTAAATCGATATTAAATTATTATGGCATGTAACTTGACAATACGAATGATGCCGAACTTCTTCTTTTTGGGGCTATTTTCACGTGCAGATCTCAGAATTGAGTCCCAAATCAATGAGCTGAAAAATGTTGCACTATGTAATTTTTCTTCACCGCCAAAGTAAAAGATATATAATATTAAATATATTTACTAGTAGAACAGATATCTTCACTCATATCTCTGCTATTTCGTGTGCAGGAATCCATTTTTCCCCCAAAAACAAAACAAACCTCAGAGGCTCTTCTTTTGCCCCTCGCCCCACGTATCGCATCTTCTATATTATCTTACCTGCAAATGGAAGAAATTCAATGAGGACAATCTGGCTTGCCAGCCGCCCGGACTTGACGTCTGTGTTGCACTATCGCCTGAGTTGGAACGTTCCTTTTCCTTCTTCCTTCTGTGAACAAATAAAAGAGGCATGCAATCAATGCTAAAAATTCCTTGGGAAAGGGGGGAGGTGTGGAACGGTATCGTATGGATTTTGTAAGGGTTGTGTATCGCGCATACCTTTGATAATCCCTCCATGCATTTTGTATGGTCTTGGCAGCCTTCTCTTGTCTCTTCCAAATCCGTGTTGAAGAAACAATTTCCAATTCTTTGCGAGTTGGGAATTGTTTCTTGAATTTAACATCCATTTGTTCTTGCAACTGTTTAAAGTTATCCGTTTCTTCAACATGACCCAAAACATGTTTGACCAAAGCATGTAAAATATCTAAACAGTGGATTTTATTACCCTTCGAGATGGGTAAGTTAAAAGAGACCAGTGCCACGGTATTAGGTTTGGGTATGCCCAATGGAGGATCCAAAGAAGCAATAAAGTCGGAAAGTTGTGCAAAGTGGATAAACTGTGTAGCATGGGGGTCGTATCTAGAGTTTCAGGGTGAAAGAGAGATAAAGAGAGAAAGGGGAATGCAAAGAGAGAGAGAGTTTTTTTTGAGTGTTAGGATCGCAAGAAGAATGCGTTGGTATGGATTTGGAGCCTTACTTAGACCATCTGATATAGAACATTTCCAAGTCATCCTCCACTATACCAATTTCTTCCTCTTGGTGCGCCTGATTGAAATTTTCCAATATAATGGCTATGTACATGTTAATGACTATCATGTAGCTGATTATAATGAAACTTGTGAAGTACGTGATGGCCAACAGGGGATGGCCGCAATCCCCGTTGGCCTGTCTATTAAAGTGTGGATCACAGTCCGGCGGTTGTATCATCAGCGATTCCAGCACGTCGTTCCACCCGGCGGATGTCATGAGGCGAAACAACAGCTGCATGCTGCGGCCAAATGTCTGGAAGTTTACCATGTCATCTAGAGCACCTTGTAGCTTAACATGTCCAAACAGGGACATGCCTAATATGGCGTATATAAATGTGATTAGACCCAATAAAGCTCCAATGTTAAACAGGGCTGGCAGGGAGACTACCAATGCAAACAATAGCTTGCGTATGCCTTTTGCAGCTTTGATCAATCTCAATATACGGCCAATTCGAAATACTCTAACTACCCTCAGCAGAGTGGGACTAATGGGTAAGTCGATCATGATGTCTTCCATCAATATGCCAAAGATGGAGGCCAATACCAAAAGGAAATCAAAGACATTCCATGGGACCGTAAAATAGTGATAACGCAGACCTATAATTTTTACAATGGCCTCTGTGGTGTGTAATTTGTGTGTTGTTGTTGTTGTGTGGTCGTGGAGGTCGTGTCGTTGGTGGTGGTGGGTTTGGGTTGGTCGAAAATTTTACACCAGAGATACAAAAAAACAACAACGGAAACGGAAACAAAAGTTACTTATTGTAGTTTACACTCAGAAAGAGAGAGAGCGAGAGTCACGACAATGGGTGGGGCGTGGGTCCCGCAAGTACTTACCTAAACCAAAGACGGTGGTAAAAAATGCATTACTGACTTCGAGTATAAAAAATACCGCATGCGGCTGATTGTAGTGCTCAATACCCATGGTTAACATATTCAAAAAGATCAATACAAATATGGCTATTTCAAATCTGTACAGAGTGAAAGACAGTAGTGGTGGTCGTACGTTACGCAGGGAATTCGATGGATGGATGGACGGACATTAGATTTGGATTTTGGATTGTTCGGGGATGTTTCAGAGACGATTGATTTGGATTGATGCATGTTGATGTACGGTTGTTGTTGTAGTTGGCATAGTTCGAGGAAGAAAGAGAGAGAGCGAGCGGGCGAGCGATTGATCGATCGAGTGTAATTTATTTTGTTGAAGTTGTGTTCATTTTTGTGTGTAATCCAAGTTAAGAAAGTCACGTGTAGGGAAGGAAACATATAGAAATATATATTAAATATTAATATCATTTCTCTAAAAAAAAATACAATCAATATATATACTTAAACATAATAATATTTAGTAGTAGATAGGTTGGTAAGTTGATAGGTAATATTAATATTAAATAATAATTGGGTGGTAGTAATAACATGGTTTAGCAAGCTGGTGGTGGTGGTATGGATAGCTACAAAACTTATAAGTAAAATAAATTGAACATAACTTGAACTAAAATTTTGTGTGTAAAACGGGAAATGACTGATTGTTTCCAGTAGATGTATCAGAAGGATGAGTTTCAAGAAAGTGTTTTTCTGTTTATTATTGCGGAACATTCGTGGCGAATATGTAACTTTTTATGTTACCAGTTCGTGTACTATGAGATATGTGTTTTGGCAGTTGAATTGACTCTTCCGCTGCTCAAAATTGATATATGTGAACTGTGTCAGAATTTACCGGCTGCAGACGGCATTTCATTAAAGTTGTAGTCTCGTGTTTGCTTGGTGATTGAAATACGTATAGTTTTTGTCTCTGAACTTTTGTTTTGTGATTTGGCGGAATGTTGTATTTTTTTTTTAATCGCATTCAATGCATTTGTGTTTTTTTCTTTCATGTTTGTTTAATGTAGTGTAGTTGTATCCAGTTATTTTCATATTTTGTATTGGGATCATATTGAATGATACGAGTATTATTTTGATATTGTTATTATTCGTTCCTATAGACAGAGTGCATGCACAACAACATATTACTAAGAACGATGAGAATTATCTGAGATATGCAGCAAAGTGCGGTATATAAGAGCGAATGACGTTTTGATACAAATATGTCCTAAGTTTATTAGTCAATAATGACTCTATTGTAAATTTGGTAATGAATTTAGAGACTAGAGACAAAACTATATCTATAAAATTAAAATGATATTAAATAACCTCTCGTATCATAATAATTAATGAGAACTACCAAATTTCCAAAGTAATTCCAAAGAGTAACCAATATTACAAATTTTCGAGAAAAAACATTTGAATTAAATTTTGTTGATAAATTTTTTTTCAAATATCGAATTAAAAAACTTGGATCTTCGACAATTCGTAATTATCTTCGATTTTTAAAATAATGTTAAAAAATATTTAATTAATTGTTAAATAATAGTAAAAATATTTTAAAAAATGTCAAATATTTAAGTAATGTAAAAAATCTTCAAATAAACTTGATATTTAGAAAATTTGCATATATTGAATAGACATTTTTAAAAATGTTTTTACTGACTTAAGCCTTTTTAAGCCGAACATCCCAAAATCAACTTAATTAGACGTTAAAGGAAAAAAATAGGAATTTTAGAAAATTCGAAGTTTTAGAATATTCGAAAATTCGATATTAGAAAAATTTTAAACATAAATTTTAACTTCATAAATAATTAAATACTTAACAAATTTTAAGAACTTCGAAGGATTTATTAAACAATCCGAATAAATCAATTTGGATCTTTCGAAATTATGTTCGAAAAATCGACTTTTTTAATAAATAATTGAGAAATAAATATTTAAATAATTTTATAAAATATTTAACTAAATTTAAAAAATATTTAACTATATAAAAAAATTCAAATAATTAAATAATTTTTAAAATCTTCAAAAGCAAAAATGTATTTCTAGAAAATTCTCAAATATTTTATATCCAATTCTTAATATTTTGTCCACCGACTTAAACTTTACTATGTCGAATTTGCCAAACCTTACCAATCGGAACGTCTTTGGCATAAAATGGAGTAATTGAGAAATTTCGGAATTATTGGAAAATTTTAAACTTTAATTAAAATTTAAGAAAATACCTTGTAGAGCTATTAAATATTTAATTAATTTTATAAATATGTAAATAATCAGAATATCTTGAATCTATTTAAAAACAAGATTATATTTCCAAGAACATTTTCAGATTTTGGATACGAAATTTTTAACATTTTGTCCACTGACTTTTACTTTTTATGCCGAATTTTCGCAAAGCTAACGGAATTAAACTTTATAGGCATGAAATAGAAAAATTTTAAAATTTCGAAATTTTGTTCGAAAATTCGAAATTAAAAATAAGTATAAAAATACTTAAATAACTTTAAATATGATTAAATATTTAATAAATATTCAGAAAATTTTAATACGATCGAAATGTTCGAAAATTTGAAATTATCTTCGAATTTTTAGAGAAATATTTAATAATTTTAAAAAAAATCTAACTAATTGGAAAAATATTGAGATAATATTAATATTTTTCAAATAAATTTGAAATTTGAAAAACAAATTATATTAATAAATATGATTAAATATTTAATTGATATTCAGAAAATTTTAATACGATCGAAATGTTCGAAAATTTGAAATTATCTTCGAATTTTTAGAGAAATATTTAATAATTTTTAAAAAAAATCTAACTAATTGGAAAAATATTGAAATAATATTAATATTATTCAAATAAATTTGAAATTTGAAAAACAAATTATATTAAAAACTCGAGATTAGAATAAAAATTTTAAATTTTGTGAAAAGCAAATATGATTAAATACATAAATAATTTTATAAATATCAAACTAAATAAAAATTTTTATAAATATTCAAAGTTATCAAACTATCTTGAAACTTTTCATAAAATAAATTATATAATATTTTTTATTTTAATTTTAGTGTCATGCAGACCTTCATTAACACATTATAAAAAAAAATTTCTTTAGCATTATATAAATTACTAAAACTATTGCTAACCTATTTCTTTATTTTTATCACAACTTTATGAGGTTCTCAAAATATGAATCCTGAGATCTTCACTCTTTTACTATGTATTCGCTCTTATATTTCGCACTTACCAATCTATTCATCGGATCCTTGTAAAGGATCTCTAATTGGTAATTAAAATAATTAAGGAAACAACAATTATCGAAATGAAAATGTTTACTACAACAATTACATATATAACAACATTACACTACACAACACAATATGATGATTAACTAGGATTTCTTGGCAATTGGACAGTTCTAGACCTACAGTATAGACAGTCAACGAGAGAGAGAGAGAAAACAGTGAGGCAGACACAGATTTATACATAGAGAGAGAGAGAGAGCGAGGCAAAAAGGTTAAACAGTGGGAGAGAGAGACAGTGATAAAGATCGGACGGTATTGCTGGTTTGGTGGTGTAGGCGGGGGGTGGGGGGAGTGGTTGGAAAAATAGGTAAGTGTAATAAAATCATCATCTGTTAAACTTTTCATTTACGATGCTTTAGACTTTATAGTTTAACAGCGGCGAGAAGCTATAAAGTTGAAAACACCCTCTACAATATAAACTAGAAATGCGTTTCACAAAATAAATCATCATTTCAAGAGCGTGTGAGCGAGTAAAGTAGAGAGAGAGAGAGCGAGACAGAGACAGATAGAGAAGACAAGTGTTCAAATAATTTCAAATCACCAAATCATTTGCAAAACGTTTAACTAAAAACGTTTCTCTCAATATCATTTCAATATCATACACTACAAACTATGGCCGTTTCATTTCGTACTAGAAAATGCACTATATATTAGAAGAAAACCACTTTGAAAGTTGATTAGCGGTTTTGCGAAGCATTTTACAAAACATAAAGTTTTGTTATATTTTTTTCTTAAAGGGGTAAAGGGCGGCGAGGGTTTTCTGGGTGAAGTTTGTAAAGATTGAAACACAAAAAGAAAAAAACACAGGTTCCTTGTCTGATCCTTAACTATATACATTAATATGTGTTTAAAAGTAACGAAACACAAAACAAAAGAGAACATAAAAGCGTATAACTAACAAAAAATAAAAATTGAAGCCGCAACGGTAACTGCAACAGAAACCGACATACGGTAACAGCAACCGAAACGGTTAACATAATAGTTGAACAAAAACGTTAATTCTCAAATGATGGCTAAACTAAAATGAAGCTTACGCAAGAGTGTTTAAAGAGTTAAAGAGGTAAAGAGTTATTAGTATTTTTTAGAATATTTTTTTAAGAATATTTTTTTTAACTTTAAATCAAAGTTTTAGCATTTGCTTTTCAGTTGTTATTATTATTTAGAGTTTAGTTTGTTTTTTTTTCTTTTGATAGTTAATTAATTAATTATATTTGGTTTTGTTTCATTTTTGGTTATTTTTCATACCTTCGTGAATTCGATAAATCATAAAACATAGCTAAAAAATGATTTATTGGTCGCTTAATGACTTTCTGTGGTTTTTTTCGTCCCAACTTTTTCATGGCGGTGTAATAATGCTTTTGCGATTCGGTGAGAAACATTTCCAACACTCCTCCTTCATACTAATTTCATGTATGTTTTTTGTGTTGTTGTTGGTTTAGTTGGTTTTGATTTTTGGGGTGGGGGATTATTTTTTCAGTTTTCGGGTTGTTTTAACGGATTTTATACATACATATGTACATTCACAGATAGTTTTTGTGGTTTTTTGGTTATTTGGTTTGTTTTTTTTTTTTTTTGGTATACATACATACAGATAGAGAGACACAGGTGTCAATTTGTTCGGATTTTTACATGTAAATAATTGATTTAGAAAAATAAAATTGACATATTATATTAAATGTATAAGTAATAGCAGTAGTAGTAAAAAGTTAGTATGTTATAATAAATTATTGTTACGAAACGTGTGTGTACAGTGTCTGAATACGAGTAAATTATTGTTGACATTTTGTAATGCTGAATTAAAATTCAGAATCATTGATTAAAAGAACATCAAATGTAAATCGAAAGATTACTTTAAAATTTGAAATTTTATGAAATATAATTGAAATTAAAATTAAAATTAAGAATTTCTAAGAGGATTTCCCAAAGAAATGCAAAAGACAATTTAAATGTTAAAAAATGTCAGTTAAACTTTAGAAAAAAGAAGTATAATTAACAATTAAGAAAATTTTAGTTGGGTAAAACAACATACATATACCCTCACCCTCGGTGAAAACCCTAAGAGGGGTTGTTTATATAGTTTTTTAATACTGTAACTAGTTAAAGCATTAGCTTTAGGCGTGCTTATATTATTACACGAATTATAAAGTGAGTGGGATGAAATCTTTGTATGGAAGGTACCAGAAGTGTAGTGAATAGACTTCCAAATTTTTTTCTACAAATTTATCCAGTTATAGTTTTATTAAATACTAATTTAGGAAATATTGCGTTGGGTGCATTGACATTATCACTCGATTTCCAAAATGGGCGGAATCGTACATTTGTAGGGATGTGCCAGAAGGGGCGTGGCTGGACTTCCAATTTTTTCCATAACTTTATCCTGTTATAGCTTGACTAAATACAGACTTTGGGCACGATCCCGTTGGTTGTATTGATATTACTATTCGATTTCTAAAATGCGCAGAATGGTTTATTTGTTTGGGAGGTATCTGAAGGGGCGTGGCTATTGCTTAACTACAGACTTTGGGCTCGACCTCGTTGGGTGTATGTATATTAATACTCGATTTCCAAAGTGGGCGGATTGGTACATTTGTATGGAAGGTACCTGAAGGGGTGTGGCCACCTAGCACATATGGGTTAATATTTTCAAAAATTTTGAAACAATTGGTTACGTGCGTACCAGCCTAAAGTGACTCCTTCTATGTGTTACACTTTTGTCTTGTATCAAATGATATATACCCTCTTTACTTTAGGATGAGGGTATAAAAATATAAATTTTATATGGAAAAGTTAAACTTTTGAAAAGTGAATTCATTAAAAATTATTTTAAAAATTCAGCAAAATTGAAAAATACAATTTCCATGTGTAAAATTCAGATAAATCTTAAAACCCCCACAAATATATCAAGAATATCTTTCCCGAATTTCATCGCAATTAAATGCACTATGTAAGAGCTTTTCTCTAACACACAGACATACATTAACATGTACAGGGTGGAGCGCGGTAATTTGCTTTTTTGCTGTGGCGGCTCTGTTGGTCGAACAGAGTGGAGAGTGTGCGTGGCTTATAGTGGCTGACAGGAGATTTGTATTCGTCTGCCTTTAGAGGATACATGGTTCTAACAGGATGGTACCACTGCACACACTACGAAGGTTACCATGAATTGTTTAGGCAAATGTTTTTTGGACGGCTTATCTCTTTGAGGGGTAATTTGAACTGGCCGGCACGCTCACCAGACATAGCCCCATGCGATTTTTTCCTTTGGGGTTACCTGAAGTCAAAGGTGTATATCAACCGTCCCAACACCTTGGAAGAACTAATTATCAATATTGAGACAGAAATTGGCAGAATACCTGTCGACATGCTTGTTAGAGTTCATGAAAACTTCAGAAAACGTATGCAACAGTGTGTGGATAGCGAAGGTCGACATTTGCCAGACACACTATTAAAAACCACGTAATTTAAAATTTTCTTAACTGTTTAATATATTTATAATATAAAATACATTTTTCAAAGGTTTATATTTTTTTGTATCATTCCCAAATAAGCAAATAACCACGCTCCACCCTGTAGGTGCGTCTATTGTTTTGGTAAATTGAAAGGTTATTTTATTTTTTTAATGAAACGTTCCAGTTTTTTTTTCTTTTCACAAAAATTATTGTATTCAAAGCACTAAAAAACCTTGTTGCTTATAAAAATCTTAAGTATGTCTTGATGACTATTGCAACCAAATATATAACAAAATTATGAATAATTTTTATCATATTATTGAATAATTGAATTATTATTGAATTAATTGAATTATTCTAGACATTTTTTTATTAGAAAACATGTTAAACAAATTTGAAACTGTATTACTTGATTTTTGTGTTTAAACAAAAACAAAACATTTTCTTTTAATACCCTATTTCAAACACTGTACACAACACACGGTTCGATAAATATTTCATATATAATATATTTTTTCTTAAATTTAAATTAATACAAAACTGTGTGATTTTATCAAAGTGAAAAAGAACTTAGACCAATAAAAAAATAACAGTGATGACACAACTCAATTAATTCGGAATTTGTATTTGAAAGTTACTACAAACCCAAGGCTGAGGAATAAAGTCATGGGGCAGCTCATACTAAACGCATAATCAATCATTTAATATTTGCCATCATTGCCAGACTTTACTACTCACGCGCGTTCCATTTAAAGATTTGTCTTATATACTGACATAAACACTAGATAATCACAAATAAATTTAAATCTTTAGAAAACAACAAAAGTTTGTTATTTTCGTTTGCAACACAACATAAGATAAACAAATACATATAGTTATACTTAACTTTGGACGCCATCAGACTTACCTTTTTCTTAAGCATATTGAAATTGTCAATGATTACTCCTATGAATAGATTGAGAGTAAAGAATGAGCCGCACACTATGAAGATAACAAAATAGATATAGGCATAAAGATTTGCCTCTCGCTGCGGTTGCAAATCGACGCCACGTGCATCGACCGCATCGGCCATCACCTCCATCCAACCTTCAAAGGTTGCCACTTGCAGTAGGGCTAGATAACCCATACCTACATGATCAAAGGTTATTTTCGAATTGATCCAACTGTAGTTTTGCTCGATGCAATCCCATTTATCGTTGACTTCCTAAAAAAATTTTGGGGTAATTTGTGTGATGTTTTTGGTTTTGTTTGTAAAAACAGTAGTGGTGAGTAGAGAAGAAAGCAGAAAATTGATTGATTAGCAATTATAAGTGAAATTAAATTTAGGTTAATTGATAACGAAATATTATAGTATAATAATAGCGCGTCAGCAATACCATACAACAGGTGGTTATTGTAATCGAGAGACAAGTTTGTTGACTTCTTTGTTAAACGAAAAAAAAACTGTGTGAACTTCATAAACATAATTGTTATACTCGTATTATGCATTGCAGCCAAATGAAATATAAAACAAAAATTCTTGATAAAAATGATTTAGAATTTTTGTTATTCACATATTATGACATCTTTTAGAAATTTATTTGAATTAAAGCTTTAAAAACATTGGGGCACATTTTTAGGATCATTGTCTGAAAGTGGGAAATTACAAGTCAGGGCAGAGGTAGAATATAAAATGTTATTAAGAGGCGTAGCTTAATAACATTTTTTTTGCTTATCTTAATGTTTGTTTGCTTAGTTTTTTAGCTAAAACTCCATTAACCATTGTTGATGGTTTCTCATTTCACTCTTCGGCGGAATTGTTGAGAACTCCAAACCCTTTGGGGGTTTTACTATACTGACCTAGTACCTTCATCCTAACTTGGAATTTCTCAACCCCCCAGATAGGCTGTTGCACTGTGTTATTTAAACCAAAATTCACAATATTAGACCAAAGTGCGTATGATTAATATAAAATCAGTATACAATTTATATAATATTACTTATACGTTGTACATACATATGTATTTATATTACTCATACGTTGTACAGAACAGTACTTGGATCAGTGTAGTTATTGAATTTCATAAGCCAAGACCAGTTTTCTACATATTAAAGAAAAAGATCAGAAATTTTGAGTTATTGGTGAAAATTTTTAAAAAAAATTCAATAAATTACTATTTTTCAAAGTTTCATTCGACAATATTAGTCCAACTTGATTTTTTACATGGATGTATTAATAGAAATTATTGATTTAAGCCTTATCTACAATTCTGTTGAAGAATGAAATGAGAAATCGGTAATGGTTCTTAAGTTACAGTTGAAAAACTAAGCGAAAATACACCAAGATAAGATACAAATATAAAAGGTCATAAAAAGTTTGGGCTGAGAAATCCAAACTCCATTAACCATTGTTGATGGTTTCTCATTTCACTCTTCGGCGGAATTGTTGAGAACTCCAAACCCTTTGGGGGTTTTACTATACTGACCTAGTACCTTCACCCTAACTTGGAATTTCTCAACCCCCCAGATAGGCTGTTGCACTGTGTTATTTAAACCAAAATTCACAATATTAGACCAAAGTGCGTATGATTAATATAATCAGTATACAATTTATATTACTCATACGTTGTACATACATATGTACAGAACAGTACTTGGATCAGTGTCGTTATTGAATTTCATCAGTCAAGACCAGTTTTCTACATATCAAAGAAAAAGACCAAAAATTTTGATTTATTGGGGAAAATTTATGAAAAAATTCAATAAATGACTATTTTTTCAAAGTTTCATTTCAAAGTCCAACTTGATTTTTTACATGGATGTATTAATATAAATTATTGATTTAAGCCTTATCTACAATTCTGTTGAAGAATAAAATAAAAATTGTTAATGGTTCTTAAGTTATAGTTGAAAAACTAAGCGAACATACATCAAGGTAAGGGAAAAAAATTTAAAAGGTCATAGAAAGTTTTGGCTGAGATTGCCAAACCCTTTGGGGGTTTTACTATACTGGCATAGTACCTTCACCCTGACATGGAATTTCTTATCCCCCAGTTTGGCTGTTGCACTGTGTAATGAAAGTTTTTACAATCGTTTCTAACTTGATTGTTTTATTATAGCGTGATATTTTTTCATATGACGTAATAATTTACGATTTACTGGAAAAGTCATAGTAAAGACTGCTTATAGTAAAAAAATTTCAAATACTTCGATTATCTGATATTTATTTGATTTTCAAACTTTTTATTTGAAATTTAAATCTCGTCAATTGATATTCAAAAAATCCATTTAAATTTTAAAATATATCAATTCAAAATCAAAATTTCTATTTGTAATTCGAAATATATCAATTGAATTTCAACATTCGTCAATTGATATTCAAAACATATCAATTGATATTTAAAACTCATCATTTAAAATTCAAAATTCGTCAATTGGAATTCAAAAATTTTCAAAACTCTTTATGGTAATGAGTTTTGAATTTCAATTGACGAGTTTTGAATTTCAATTGATGATCAATTGACAAGTTTTGAATTTTAATTGATATTGTTCGAATTTCAAATGGAAAATATGAATATGAATTGATATGTTTTTAATTTAAAATGGATTTTTAAATATCAATTATTTCAAATGGAATATTTGAATTTCAATTTATTTTCTTTGTATTTTAATTAGAAATGGTGTAGCATAGAAATTTCTTTTACATATTGTTTCAATAAATTAAAATTATTTGAAATTAACTTATTAATTTACTATCTACATTTTTTAATTACACAATACAACATTTTTCAGGTCATTGATTTGGGACTCAATTCTGAGAACTATACGTAAAAGTAGCCCCAAAAAGAAGAAGTTCTGCAACATTCGTTTTGTCAAGTTACATGCCATAATAATTTAATATCCATTTGAAGTTAGTAAGTATCGTATAGGGGAATTTTCACGTTTTAGGCTCTTTTGTTTGACGTAACTCGAGAACCACTAGTCCGATTTAGCTGAAACAAATTTAAAAAAATTAAGAATTACAATTCCTTTAATCTGTTTATATTACGTTTCCCTTTTTCACTTTTCCATTCATCAAATGATTTTGAGCTGAGTTTATTTTACAGGAGTTACAATAAAACTTTTATACTCCGTGGCGTATGATTTACGTGGAATATTACTTATGGTAATCATACGCCACCATATAACAATTGATAATTTCCCTACACGATACTTTTTAACTTCAAATCGATATTAAATTTTTATGGCATGTAACTTGAAAAAACGAATGATGCAGAACTTCTTCTTTTTGGGGCTACTTTCACGTGCAGTTCTCAGAATTGAGTCCCAAAATCATGTGTTGTGTTAGTTTTAATTTATGTACTGAATTTATGATTCTTCTGTGACATATTTCTTTTAAATGAAATTGTATTAATTTAATTTTTATTTGTATTAAATTTCCAATTAATGTTGACATCCTATCACCTGGTGTATGGTATATCTTTAAAATTCTATTTGGCTACAGAAAAGAAAGCATTAAAAAAAACAAGAATATAGTAGATTTGTATTTAAAAATTGGATATGTGAAATTCAACATTAACTAACCGTCACTGGTAAGAGCTCTCCATCATTATTGACACATTTGAAAAATTTACCACCGAAAAATTGTACACCCATTATAGAGAATATTAACCAAAAAACTAAACAAACTAAAAGGACATTGAAAATTGATGGTATGGCATACATGAGAGCATTTACTACAATTCGCATTCCCTGCCACCTGGAATAGAAATAATAAAATGTTTTTATGTTCGATTGCACCATACAAAATCGATACAAATTCGTAGATAATAGGATTATAGAACAAATGAATGGTCGCCTCACCACCGAGCACACACACACACACATAGTGTGAGGCACAGTGTAAGAGAGCGAGAAACGATCGAGAGAGAGAGAGAGAGTGAGTGAGAGATAGGAACTGAAAAGGATTCACAATCTTTTTTTTTTGAAGGATTTGATAAATCTCGGAAATATAAAATATATAGACACACACACATACAAAATTCGTAAGAAATTTTAAAGGGTTTTAATTTCGAAGAACGTAAAAGAAACAAGGGATATTAACATGCGTGTGGTACGTACGTATATCAAAAGTGTTAGTAGCGTGTATTACAGTGATTGTGGGTGAGATAAGGTGGGGTGGTGTGGTGTGGTGTTTGCTCTGAAGTGAACAGTTTGAAGTGAAGTAAGTAGTGCTGTTGTTTGAAATTATGTTCTTAGTGGTACAGTGGAAACGGTGTAAACAAATATGTATCAAATTTGGAAAATTTAAAACGTTTCAAATTAAATATTAGAAATTTGATTGTGTTTGTTTAAAGGTGTAACATGTGTTTCACGTGTGCTGCTGTAGTTGATCTGTGATTTGTTTTAATACGTTGAAGTGTTGTTTAACATAAAAGAAAAACTTACATTTACAAATTTCAAAAACATGCCAATTTCAAAACATTCAAAAATTTCTATACCCAATACACATTGTAGCATAATCTCCAATTTGCCACTTTAGGGCGGAGGGGCAAAAAGAAAATTTTGCAATTCTGTTGTAGCGAAAGAAAATATTGTAGGTACGTTAAGAGAGTGGGAGAAGGGTGCGGTAACTCAAAAAAGTTATACCCAATTTTTTTCGCACACAGTTGGAAGTTCGAATTTCATAGAAACAAACACACACATAAAGGGACTGTATTGAGGATACTTGGTAACTTGGTCCTATATATCATATGGATTATTTCTATTCGAAATCCTTAAAGAAAACGATATTGTATTAAATACTTCCAAACTTTTTTGGTTTTTTTTTTTCATGGGGACCAAAAAGAGAAGAACTTTTAATTTGTTTATTTAGGTTTCAAAATCTCAAAAAAGTGCAAAAATTTTAATTAAAAGCATTCGTAACAAATGATAATATTTAGGCGGAGATGTGATAATAAAAAACAGAGTAGAGAAAGTGATAGACAATTTAGTAATCAAGAATAAGATAATGTTAAAGACGGCTAAGAGCGATGAAATCCTATATCAATTGGGGATTAAAATACAAAAAAATAAATAAAAATTTAAAAACAAAAATTAAATAAATAAAAATAATAAAATTGAAAAAAAAATATTAAAACTTTGTGGGCATAAGTTGAAATTAATGTAAATTTTTCTTAATTTACTTAACAAAACCGGACAAATCATTTTCAAAGTTATGATAAATTATGTGGAGAAGTCACATCAGAAGAAAGAAATTTCAAGAGTTTAGCAATTTTGCTTTGAATGTTTTGACAGATATTTTAAGGTATACCAACAAATTACAAATTATTATAGTACAACTTACTGGTAAAATACATTTTGCTTTTTGTTTCATTAAATTTAACTTTTTAATACAATAAAAGTATTTTTTGGTTCAATGTTAGTACTTTTTGCAACAATACATTGTACTTTTTCGTAAAATAAATTTTACTTTTTTGTTCATTGAATTGTACTTTTTGGTATAATAATTTAATTTTGTGTAAAATTAATTTGACTTTTTGGCACAATAAAAATACTTTTTGGTGCAATGAAAATTGACTTGTTTTATAAACAAATTGTACATTTTGGTGCAATAAAAGTACTTTTTGGTAAATAAATGTACTACAATAATTTTAGGTGCAATGAAAGTACATTTTTGTACAATAAAAATACTTTTTGGTGCAATAAAAGTACTTTTTTGTAAATAAATTTAATTTCTGGTGCAATAATAGTACTTTTTGCACAAATAACTGTACTTTTTGATTCATTAAATTTTACTTTTTGGTACAATAGATATTTTGATAAAAGAAATTAAATTTTGTTTTTACAACAAATTGTACTTTTTGGAGCAATGAAGTACTTTTTATGCCATAAACGTATTTTTTGGTACAATAAAAGTACTTTTGTGTATATAAATGTACTTTTTGGCAACATAAATTGTACTTTTTAATCAAATAAATTGTACCTACTGGTGCAATAAAAGTAAATATTGGTACAAAAAAGTACTTTTTTAGTAAATTTAATGTACTATTTGCACAATAAATTGAATTTTTCGGTAAAACAAAAGTACTTCTTAGTACAAAAAATTTTACTTCTTTGACAGAATTAAAATACTTGTTGGTACATTAAATTTAACTTTTTGGTTCAATAATTTGTACTTTTTTTATCAGATTGTACATTTTGGTACAATAAAAGTACTTTCTAGTACATTAAAATTACTTCTTGGTACTTTTCGATAAGATAAAAGTACTTTTACAATAAATTGTACTTTTTTGTAAGATAAAAGTACTTTTTGGTACAATAAATTTACTTTTTTTACAAAAATTTACTTTTTGATACAATAAATTTTATTTTTTTGGTATAATAAAAGTACTATTTGGAACAATAAAAGTACTTTTTGGTACAATAAAAGTACTTGTTGGTACAATAAATGTACTTTTTGTTACAAAACTGTACTTTTTGATACAATTAATTTTAATTTTGGTATAATAATAGTACTATTTGGTACAATAAATAAAGCTTTTTGGTACAAAAAAAGTACTTTTTGTTACATGGAAGGCACAAGATCATTTTACATTAAAAATACTTTTAGGTACAGTAAATTTACTTTGAGAAAGAATAAATTATATTCCTTCCATAAGCCTGAAAAATGTTTTGCACATCTACCATTCAAATGTTAAATAGTTTAGAAGAAGGGAAATGGAAAATAGGTATTTGGAATAGCGTTATTCAGAATCAGGATTTAAATTGAGTATGACATAGCTAGTGATGCCATCGAATTTGGACCAGCCGCCGCTATCTGCTATCACAAAGTTATTGAAAATTTTCGACTTTAAATTAAATTATAGAAAAGTGAGTGGTTAAGCCGTTTCGTCAAGGCATACATTGAGGCTACGTAGTTACTTTTTTTATGTTAATTTCTCGGAAAATCTCAGTGCAAAATTTGTGTAATTATGGAATTTGAAATTTAAAACACAAATATATATAGAAATAAAGTAATTTTCGACTAAATCGGACAAGCCGTTATCATTTTATGATAGTATGAATGTCTATGATTTTCCTTATTTCTTTTTGTTATGTTATGAAGTAAAATCAAAAATTTATTTGATGTTTGACTTGAAAAAAATATCGAATTATTTTATAGAAAAAAAATATAGAAAACATATTAAAAAATGAATTAAAAATATGTTTACAACACAAAAATCCCAATTGATATTAGGAAAATACAATTAAGTTGATATAGGAAAGATATATGGCAGTGAAAGATTTAAAAAATATATTATTATTATTACAATCACTTGAGTGATCTATCTGAAATAGTAGAATATATTTATACATATATAGTATATATATATAAAGAACATGGATTATAGTTCTCAAAAAATCACACATAAAAAAATGAAAATAGAACTGCATTCATAATATAGAGATATACAGATGTCTCAAAAGTTATAAAATGTACTCCAAGAAGAATTGAGAAATATTGAGGAAAAACACATCCATCATCATTATCATCTATCATAAAACAAACCTTGATATGGCCCGCAATGGTCTCAGAGCCCTTAGAGTGCGCAAAGAACGTAAAACTTTTAGATTTTCATTTTCTTCGATCAGTAAAGAAAATACAGAGACCTAGAGGTAAGGAAACGTATAAAAAGGATACAAGTTATTAAAATAGTTGAAAAATTATAAAAAGTATACACTGAGCATGACACAAAATTTTAATATGTTTCTTAAATAATCTACATTATTATAAATTTAAAACACTAATCAGTGGAAATTATCCTTTTAAAATCATGCTCAGTGTAACTGTTATATTACCATGCGTTTCATTTCATATAACTTACAAATACTATAATAAAATCCAGTATTGTCCAAAAACTTGTAAAATATTTGGAAAACCCCAGAGCCAACCACTTCAGCACCATTTCGACCACAAATATCAAACAGAATGAGAAATTCGTCCAGTACAGGATGCGTTTCAACGATTTGTTACTGTCCAAGTAGATGTCCTCGAAGCAGAGCGTTATGCTGGAGGCGAAGATCAACACCAAGACAAACCACTCAAAGGCTGGAGTATCCACAACAGTCAAGACGGCCGTTCTAACGCGTGTCCAATGTTTAGCAGTCGGGGTGTCCATACATGACATAAACCAAGGACAGCGAAAGTAAAAGCTAAAAAATAAGAGAAAAAAGAGATATAGTTAAGAAACAAATTTCCAAAAAAAAATTTAAATAAATTTACAAACTTATGAATTTTGAAGACCGAAAATAGAACTGCCTCAATTTAGTTAATGCACTAAGCTCACCCCTAACTCATCTATATGATGTATATGACATTTTATTTCTGTTGGAAGCTGTTGCCTTGGATCATTATAAGACTAACTCAACAATTCTGAAGGAATTTTTTCTGTAGTCCTGGTGCCCTCATTCGAAATACTCGAAATATTTTATATTTTCTCTTATTCTGAACGAACTCTGAAAATGGGATATTATTTTCAGGATACAATTTTGGTAATAATTCCGCCAACAAATTTCAAGGGAATTGTACCTAAAAATATAAGTACAGTATAAACTCGATAATCCGGACACCGCAAACTCGTATTATTCGGAACTCGGACTGCGTTTCCCTAGACATTGTGTATTCTTTAATCCGTATTGATAGCAACTCAATAATCCGAAAATATGAGCGGGGTTCAACTTAAAAATATTCTTATTTACAAAAAGTGACTTCTGTTTGTGGAGGCTGATTTAACTAACATCTCTTCAGTACCTTTTATCAATCTTCTATATTAATTAATAAATTTTTACATAGTAATCATCTATATCTTTAACTTACTGTTCATAACACTTTTGTGGAAAACAATCATCTGGCACTTTTGGTGGCTTCGAATGTCCGAAACTTGGAAAAGTCATGGGATCATTGTATGCTCCCTGCGAGTTACGTCTCCCACCCACTGTGAGATCGTCTACGTAGGAGACCAGACAATGCCATGGTTTTTCAGTCAGTCGTGAAAATGCTGATTTTTGCGACTGGAGCGCGTCTCCGCTCTTCTCTTGTGACCCTCCGGCCGAGTGCAATTGCCCAACAATCACATCGCCGGCGGCCAGTGCCAGCGCCGATGACGTATCGGCCGCACCCGAACTATGCGATTCGGTGCGCGTCGATTGAAATGAAGCAGCTTTGTCTAATGCCGATTGTGGATGCTCGGATGTGCGTTTAACATGCAGCCGCCTGGCAGTCGGCTGTTTTTGCTGCGGTGCATCAACGCTACTAGCACGCGACGATGACGTTACAGCCCTTGGGAGGATGGGTGTGGTACGGAGTTGAGCATTGGTGGCATGATAGTGTTGCTGGTGTTCGGTCAGTGCCGTCAGGGGCGGCGTTGCCTTCAGTGAAGACATTTGGGCGAGTGTTGGTGGTTCTATAGAAGACTTGAGGGAGACGGGTGGTGTGGGTGGTACTGCAGCCGACGAGGAATTCGACGAGTCCTGCTGTTGCTGCTGTTGAGCTAACTGGATGAGTTGTTTGTGCAGCAAGAGGTTCTCGTAGGAGTTCGTACTCTTTAGCGATAGGCTGTCGATTTTCACAGGGTCGGCTGTTAGGCATTTGCGAGGCAAACGCTCCGATTCCATGCGTAGCGTCGATATGGGCTTTTCGTCCTCGGGAACCTCATCGACACGCTCTATCAGAGACATTCTTTTGAAGCGATCGAACTGGGCACTGAACAGATCACTTTTTCGGCGCATGAAGGGCGACTGAGCGCCCGACGCCTGAGTGGCTGCTATGGACATGGCCTCCACCGAGGCAAAGGGAGCTTGGATTTGATCACAGATCTTGCGTATTTCATTGCTAATGCAGAAATCCTCATCGATTTTGCGTTGCTTCTCCAGACTGCGGCGCTTAAGCTTTACGGACGCGCGATTCACATTGGCGGGCAGAGAATGTTGCCGTCGCGGCACCGTGGAGAGATCATAGCTGTCGTAGGGATTAAGGGGCGTCACAACCTCATCAGCCGTTGTTCTTTCGGAAGCACCTGTAATGACGGCAATATGCTCCAGTATGGCTTTATTGGCCTCATCAGCCGCCGGTGAAGGCTCCGACAGCGTGGACAGCCTTCGTTCCAGTGAGGTGGTGGATTTCTTGATCTCCTCCAGCTCCTTTTCGAAACTTTGTATAATATTGTCGAATTCTGAATGTTCAACCAGTGGCACACTCTCGGTATCGTGGCCATTGCCATTGGACGAATGGCTGCCGCCGCCATTACGGCGTGATTCGATGGTCTGCAGTATAGAATTGGAGATATAGCTTAAATTCGATTTGATGCTGCTGGTGGAAGGTTTACGCTCCTCTCGCTTGCCATCCACCACTATCAGCGAGTCAGTGTCAGCCTCCATGGTGGAGCCATAGCCCACAGTATCGCTGAAATAGTTATTGCTATTGTCCAGCGCATCCTCTTGCAAGAATTGAAACAGTTCTTTTTGATCACAGTTCAAAAGTTCATCCCTTAGATTGACATGATTCGACAACAGCTCCTCCTGCTCCATGGATATAGTGTTCATCGAATGACCACTCAAGTCCCGTTTTATGCTCGAGTTGTTGTCGTCATCCGAACGCCGCGAAGGTATAAGCGATCGCTGTGACTGATCGCTAGACTGCGACAGACGATCCAGCGATTTGCGATAACTAGGCGAGCGTGTTAGCAAAGATTTTTGATATTGCAAATAGGACTCATCGTGTTCCTCACTGCACAGCCGAGTGGAAATGCGCTCCTGCAACGAATCGCCACGCATATACGAGCCACTCCTCTGATCGTTGTTGTACGGATCCGTATCCGTCGAATTGTATTGGCCCATAAGTTGCAGCTCTATGGATTCCGTATAGGTGGTTGGATCATCGCGTGAGTCATTTGGTTGTGTACCAAAACCGGAAGACATTTGATGTTGCAGACGACGTTCGGTCTGTGGATTTGGGCTATTATTGTCTAAATGGCAGGAACTGGCCACGGTGCCATCAAACGATGGCATGGCCGTTTGCTGTTGCTGATAGAGCAATTGCAATGCTGGCTGTGTGGTGGTCGTTAACATGGGCGAATGTTCAATTTGCTGCTGAGAGCCAAATGATCGCTTGTCATCCTCGGTCTCGGCACCATCGGTAATGGTGTGAAGGCTACCCTTTAGCGGGATGATAATGCCAAAATCCGAGCCGGAAACGGGACGATTCATGGATTCCTATAAATAGTGTTAAGAGTGAAAGAGAGAGAGAGAGAGAGAAAGGGTTAAATAAGATAAGTTTTAAAAATTCAATTCACCTGTGAAGAAATCAAACAAATATCCCAAATAAAGGCCCAACGCGAGTGAAAACTGTACACTGCTAAATACATGTACTTTGTGGAACAATAAAAGTACTTTTTAATACACTAAAAGTACTTTATGGTGCCATAAAAGTTATTTCTGGTACTATATAGGTAATTGTTGGTCCAATAAAAGTACTTTCTATCTTTTATCTTTTATCTTCTATCGTATCTTTTGGTATAAGAAAAGTACTTCTTAGCACAACGAAACTACTTTCTGGTACAAAAATTGTACTTTTTTGTATAATAAAAGTACTTTTATCTTGAACACAAGTTCTTTCTGGTACAATATTTGTACTTTTTGGTAAAATAAATTTACTTTGTGGCACAATAATTGTACATAATTTTTGGAGTAAATTAAGTACTTTTTGGTAAAATAAATGTACTTCTTGGCCCTATAAAAGTACATTGGTGCGACTAAAATACTTGTTGGTATAATAAAATTACTATAAGGTCCAAATAAATAATGTGTTTTTTTTTGTACAATAAAATTACTTTTTGGTTCAACAACTGTCCTTTTTGACACAATTAAAGTACTTTTTGGTACGATAAAAGTACCTTTTTGTTAAAATACATATTAAAGTACCTTTTGGTACAAATGAAGTATTTTCTGGTACAATTAACAGAAAGTACTCTCTGTTACTTAAAATTTTCTTCTTGGAACTACAAAAGTACTTTCTGGTACAAAAAATTTACTTTTTGGTACAATAAAAGGTCTTTTAGGTACAATAAAAATACTTTTCGGTAAAGTAAATTTACTTATTGGCACTACTAAAGTACTTTCTGGTACAATAAAAGTACTTTTCCGTACAATCAATTTACTTTTAGGCAAAACATAAGTACTTTGAGGTGCAACAAAAGTACTAACTGGCACAATAAAAACAGTCATTGGTACAATTAAAGTATTTTTTGGTACAATAAATGTACTTTTGGTACCGAAAATGAGCTTTTTGGTAAAATAAATGCACTTCTTGGCACAATTAGAGTACTTTTGGGCACAATGAAAGTCCATTCTGGTACTTTTTCATACTCTGGGAAATGCCTATTTCTTCTCTTTAGAGAAAATTCAAAATTTATAACATAATCTCACCTGATAGCTCAGCCTATGAAACTTCGTTTCCGACATCAGACCCGGTTTATCGAGCATTGACGTGGCCGCCGCTTGCTGAGCCTCAATTACGATTTGTTGGAATTTTGAGGCGTATTTACGTTCTTTACGCTCTTTGCGCTCTTGCCGCTTCTTGCGTATCAAATCACGTACTCGTTCAATGCTGCGAGCCAACTTGGACTCTTCGCCTACCTCCTATAAAGCAGATGAGCACAGTGGGGGAAACGGGGAAAAGTAATGTATTAGAAAATCTGTTACACAATATACAACATCAATTTATATAGTACAGGTAAAAGAAAAAGTAAAATACTTATGTATACAATATAGTTATTTAATGTATTTTCAAGAACTCAAGACAACACAAATGAAAACAACAACAATATTTCTTAAATATCTATATGTATGTTAGGCCAATTGTATATTTTCAACTCTAAACAAATTTCAACATTCCAAATTAAATGGCAAATCTGTTAGATACCAATCTCAACTTAGTTAGAGCTACTAGACTACAAATTTCGGTTTTTTCTTAATTTTGATTTTGTCAAACTACAAATGTACTATTTTTTTTATTGAGGGACAAGACGGGAACGTGCATGCATGTCTAAATTTCTTATGAAATGTCAAATGTTTGTAGTATTATATAATAATTTTTTTTTGGCAATAGAATATTTTCCATTTTAAGGATGATAGTTCAGAAGGATACATGAAATAATAGTGGTTGGAGGGGGAGGGGTCTGAGAAGGTATTAAGTATTGTGATGAAGGTTTTTAAACTACAATTACCTTTTTCTTCATTATCTGTTAAGGTTTATAGTTTTTTTAATAGAGTTTATGACAAATACAATGTAGTGTAACAGATTTTGTTTTAGGGAATTACAGTTTTGGATTTTTGTTCATAGAGTGTTTATTGTTTTAAGTTTTTTTGTTGAGTTAAAGTAGTTTAGTTTTGTTTAGAAGACACACGGTGCACATTTTTAGTAATATAATTGAATCGTTCAATTATATGTTGGAAGTTGAGTAAATGTTGGTATTTTTGTTTTTATTTATTTTGAAAACATTTAGTGCAATTAGTATAGATTAAGATCAGATAAAATTGAAATTACGAAATTGTTTAATAGTTTTTTTTATTAAGTTTTTTTTTTTTTTTTGTTTTAAGTTTTATATAAGAAAACATTAAGCAACGCACACACACAGTCACATAGACACACACATATATATAGTAGTATAACAATAATAAGAAGGAAGACAGTAAAATATTTATTAAGTATTTAATTAGTTATAAAGATACACAGTATGAAGTATAGCAAATATGTAGTAGTATTAAGTTTATCATGATATAAATGTAATGAAAGAAAATTTGGTTTTTTATTTTTACTGAATTCAAAACTTAACACGAAAGTGCTGTAAAATCATAGAAATCAAGTTCAGAAAATTATATAAAATTTAATTTAAAATAAAATTTTCAAAAATAATTTTAACTCTATTTTATATTTTGTCTTCGTATTAAAATAAATTTCGCATTTTGAAATTGGGGCCAGCAAAGAAAGGTCGAAAAGAATCAATTGAACCTGACCTTACCTAATTGTCTACTTAACCTTTACTATTGCCTAACGTTTCGTCGCCGACCCTAGTATGATGGTTAGAGTACGCAATGATAGTGATTTAATTTTTTCAATTCCGATCACTTCTTTGTGCTTTGACAGTACTTCGAGTAGTCTAGCAATCGATTCTGTTTTTAAATCGATTTTTGCAGGCTATAGTTGAATTTTTGGATAAGCCGTCTTTGGCAAAGTTGTTTTAAATAACCGAAAACCCAATTATAGCTTGCCAAAATCTGTTTAACCCCTTAAAACACTACTATGAGTAAAAAATATAAGAAAAACATTTTGTAAGAAGGTCTCATGATAGCTCAAAAAACTATTTATGCAGTTCGATTCCTCGAGTCCGAATTAGGGTAAACCTGTTGAGTCCGGTCATTTAATTCATATTTTTTGAATTTTATTAATTAATTAATTTAATTCATAATGAAATTCAAGAATTTTAATGTACAATTAATTTCTGAAATTTAAATCATAGTTAATTTCATTTTGTATTTATTAATTTCAATAGCTTAATTCATTTTATTATTTTTAAAATTTCTTGCTTTTATTAATCTTAAAGATTTGTTACTATATTTATAATTTTTTCAATTTGACTATTTTAACTTGATTTGTTTATTTTATTAATTTTTTATGTTTGTTTATTTTATATATTTAATAATTTATTACTTTTTTACCTTTAAACTCTTTACAAAGTTTATTAATTTTATAAATTTTAAAAATTTTTATTGACATTATGAATTTTATTACAATTATTATTGTAATTCATTTTATAAATTTTATTTATTCTATTAATTCAATTTACTTTGTTAAACCTAGTAATTTTATAATATTTTTTTAATTTAATAAATTTTAAAATTTTTTTAAATTTTCATTAATTTTATTAATTTGTATTAATTTCATTGCTTTCATTATTTTATTTATTTTGTTAACTAATTTTATTAATATTATTAAATTATTTGTATTAATTTTATTATTTTTTTTTTATTTTATTATTTTTTTTTTTATTTTATTAATTTGATTAATATGTAGATTTTAATAATATTTATTGCTCTTATTAATTTTAGTTTTTTTATAAATTTTATTGATTTAATTAATTTAGATTATTTCATTTATTTTAACTTATGTTAATTAATTAATTTCTAAATTTAGTAATTTTTTTGATTTTAATAAATAATTTTTAATAATTTGTTATTAATTTTAAATAACTTTAATTAATTTAATTTAGATTATTTTATTTATTTTAACTTATGTTAATTAATTAGTTTCTAAATTTAGTAATTTTTTTGATTTTAATAAATAATTTTTATTAATTTTAATAATTTTTTATTAATTTTAAATAACTTCATATGTTAATTTTTAATTTTATTGATTTCAATACTTTTTAAAAATATTATTATTAATAATTTTTATTTATAATTTTATTACTTTTTTTAATTTGTTAAGTTTTAAAAATTTATTACTTCAAAGTCATTAAAATTTTTATTAATTTTATTTATATTATTAATTTCATTAATTTAAATATGTAGTTTTATTAATTTTATTAGATTTTGTAATTTGTATTAAATTGATTAACATATAGATTTTAAGTAAATAAAAATAAACACTAGAGTACGAGGTGAGAGTTCCTATAAATTCAAGTGTTTATGCAAAACTTAAAACTAAAAATTTATTTTTTTAGCTCCAAAATTAAAATCCTATTTTAAATTCAAATATAGCAAAATGTATGATTAAAATGAGAATTTATTAAGAAAATTAGTATTAATTAATTATAAGATAATTTTCAAATTAAATGTTAACGCATCTGAATCCACTCAACTCCAAGCTCTTGTATTGTCTATTTACTTTAACAGTACATCAAAATGCTGCTGGTTTCAATTCTGTTTAACAAATTCCCATAAGAACTATTAAGTTCGCACATACCACAAACCAGTCATTTTGCAGACGACCATTCGAACACCTAATACTTGCCAACAACAAAAACAATCAATAGTTAAACTCAAAAGATAACTATTATAAAATAATACAAAAAGTGCAAAGCGATGAAGTTTCTCTCCAAAATTATCAAGGCAATAATAAAAAAAACTAAACACCAATAACGACCATTTATAGGAAAATTTAAATTTTGTAAAAACAAATAAAATACTTTTATAATTTTTAGAATATAATTTAACTTTAACATTTTTTTAAATGTCATCAGCGTCCGCAAAGTTCTTTAGATACAAAGAACTTTGCTATTATAACAACTTAGGCGGAAACCGATAGGCTTCAATTTAGAAAGGGGGAATTGATTTAAATGGCGTTGATTTTTTCGTTTAAAACATATGTAATTAAACCACACATATAAGTAATTGCACACATCAATTGTTTTTTTTTTTTTAAGTTCTTTTTTTCCTCTTAAATTAAGCAATCAGTCAAATATATAAAACATCAATGGTACGTGACGAATAGGGCGGTGGAACAGTGATACATTCAGAGGACATTGACATGCAGTTAATTACCTCTTTCTTCGATTTGAGCTCCTCCGAATTGAAACTGTTGAGCAACAAGGCCAAGAACAAGTTTAGAACCATGAAATTACCCATAACCAAAGTGGGTAGGAATATGGCAAAGCAAGAGGAGGCACCTTGCTGTGAATAGAAAATAAACATATAAAGTAATACCTTAATATATATTAATTTTTTTACATATACACATACCTCTTCTTCAGCTCTCATGCAATCCCACAAAGGCTCAATCCATTCACCGCATAATATACGAAAAATCATCATAAACGAGTGGAAAAAATCATTGAAATTCCATCTGTTCAGTGTGAAAATATGACATTATTTACCATATCTTTGGTGTATAACTATTAAATTTTAATTTCTTTTACCTTGGCACCGGATCGGGTTCAAATTTTTCTGCTGTATAATCTTTAGAAAACAATTGCATGCCAATGACGGCAAATATATAAATGACTATAACCAATATTAAGGTAAGATTACCCAAAGCTCCTATGGTTGAAATAATAATACTTAATAACACTTTCATTGTAGTCCAAGATTGAGCCAATTTTAAAACACGTAACTAGAAAAACGAAGGAAGAATTTCATAATTTTAAATAAAACATTGGAGATTTGATATATTAGCAACGACTGAATTTTGTATGATTCATTGTTGCTGTAAAATTTCATGACATGACATTATGATCTTCTTACCAATCTTAGACCTCGCAAGACACTGAGACCATCGACTAATTCAAATATTATGTCCAACAATGAGGCCGTTACTATTATCAAATCAAAAATATTCCAACCACATAGAAAAAACTCTTTGGATAATGCCATTAATTTTATAATACATTCAAAGGTAAATATTGAAGTGAACACCTAAAAGAATACAAAAAAGTCAAGAATCCACAGTTGATTTAAAGATGTCATTAAGGGGAATTATAGAGGGAGTAGTATGCATGCATTATAAGTTATTGCTTTAACACAACTTCATTGTGATGAAGCTGATGCAATGAGAGCGATTCTGTACACAGCGGTATAATTCCTACCTTGTTTCCAACATCTAGGGCATTGCGAAAGTTTTCACTCATGCCATGGTGTTCCATGGCCAGGAAGGCTGTATTCAGGACAATGCATAGTGTTATGGCCAATTCGAATAGGGGATCGCGCACTACTTTGTAGAGGCAATTTTGAAATTGCAGCCATCCCTCATAGTCGATGCAACATTGAATACATCTATCACAGTTGCGATCGGGAAGATCATCTGAAAAAAAATATGTTTTAAAATATTTACAGACCAATTCTAAGTATTCCCTGGGAATTAAATTTTCCTAAAAATAAAGTTCTCCTATTAGAAAATGTTGGGGGAGGGAATAACAAGTCTGTTTTATTTGAATAAAAACATTTTAAAAATAATCACGATGTTAAGAAAAGACCTTTACTTTATAGTACAAGACCAAAACTTCTTAATACAGTAAAAGAACTTTTTCATAAAATAAATAAAATTTTTGGCACAATTACAATTACAGAACTTTTTTGGATGTTAAGAAAAGACCTACTTTTTAGTACAAGAACAAATCTTCTTAATACAGTAAAACTACTTTTTGACAAATAAATTAAAATTTTGGCACAATTAAAGAACTTTTTGATAGTACCTTCTGTCACAATAAAAGTTCGTTTTTGTACTATAAATTTCTCTTTATAGTACAATAAAATAATTATCGGTACAATAAAAGTACTTTGTGCTTCTAAAAATTGTACTTTTTGGTACAATAAAGATGTTGACACAATGTATTGTAATTTTTTAAACATAGAGCACCTTAAGGTTCACTAAAAGTACTTTCAGGTACAATAAAAGTACTTTTTGGTACAACAAAA
The DNA here is from genome assembly GCA_964034835.1 of Muscina levida. Classification (NCBI taxonomy): domain Eukaryota; kingdom Metazoa; phylum Arthropoda; class Insecta; order Diptera; family Muscidae; genus Muscina; species Muscina levida. The sequence goes on from OZ035884.1 coordinate 12,041,718, forward strand.
GTACCTTGGGCACATCAATAAAAGTTCATCGCGGAATAATAAAAGTACTTTTAGAAACAATTAATTGCAATTTTTGGTGCAACAAAAGTACATTTTGGCCCAGAAAAGGTATCAAAAGATTTTTCTCTTTGGCACAATATAAAGAAGTTTTGGTACAATAATTTGTATCTTTTGGTACAATAAAATTACTTTATGGTACTATATATTGTACTTTTTGGTACTACAAAAGTACAGTTTAGTACAATAAATTGTACTTTTTGCGCATCAAAAATACTTTTTGATACAATAAAATGTACTTATTTACATAATAAATGTGCTTTATTGTACAACAAAAGCACTTTTATGCTACAATATAAGAACTTAGCCGTACATTAAATTACCTTTTGGCCTAAATAAAGTACTTTTTGATACAGTAAAAGTACATTTTCGTACAAGAAATGGTTCTATGCGGTAAAATAATAGTATTAATTGGTACAAAAAAGTACTTTGCGGTACAATAAAAATACCTATTGGTACACTTATGTAAACTTTTTGACACAATTAGTATAATAAAATATTTTTAAAAGTATTTTTTGGCACAACAAAATACAATTTTACATAATAAAAGTGCTTTATGGTACAATTAAAGTACTTTTTGATTCCATAAAAGTACTTTTTGGTACATCAAAGTACTTGTTGGCCAAATAAAAGTACTTTTTGCTACAAACATATTACTTTTTGGCACATTTAAAGTACTTTGGTACGAGAAAAGTACTTTGAAAATAAAATAACAATAAAATTTCTTTATGTTACAAAATATTGTGCTTTTTGGTACTACAAAAGTTCAGTTAAGTACAATAAATTGTACTTTTTGCGCATACAAAGTACTTTTTGATACAATAAATTGTACTTATTAACATAATAATTGTGATTCTTTGTACAATAAAAGCACTTTGCGATACATCAAATAGTTTTGTATTTAATTACAGTACATCAAATTACTTTTTGGCCTAATTATAGTAAATTTTGATTTTGATTGTACTTGTACCACAATAAAAGTGCTCTTGTCACAAGTATAGTACAATTTGGCACAATAAATTTTACTTTTTGGTACATTAAAAGTACTTTTAGTACAATAAAAGTACTTTGTGGCAATAAAGTACAGTAAAACTTTTCATTGGTACTATAAAGGTCTAACAAAAATAATAACTGGTCTAATAAAAGTACTTTTAGGTACAATAAAAGTACTTTTGGTACAATTAAAGTAATATTTTTAAAACACATTGTACTTTTTGGCAAAAAAAAAAGTACTTTTTTACTACAACAAAAGAACTATGAGCTACATCAAAGAAGATTTGGCCTAATAAAAGTACTTTTTTGTAGTATAAATTGTACTTTATGGTACAAAAATATCACGTTTTGGTACAATAAAAGTCCAGCAATAAACAAAATATTTAAATATTTTTTCACATTTATATAATTTTCGGGAAACTTTCTTATATCTCATTTTTAGGGATGCAAACAAAAATTATAATTTTTTATAATGATATGAAAGAAAATTAAACCCTTACGACAACTATCATTACTTACCGATTACAACAATTTCGGAAGAATCTTCCGGTTGTAAAGCATAAATATTATGCTTCTTAATGCGTGCGATATTCCCATTGCACTTGATTAGACGAACTTCACGCGGTGACAGAGCCAGCATCACCGCTGTGTGTTCGTTCTGATTCTCCAAGGCAGTGGCTGCTGCAGTGGCAGTGGTTACATTGGCCACTTCGGAAGCTGTTATGTCTTGTTCTTCATGATCGTCCACCACACCCGAATCATCTTGAGATGATTCACGATTCACACCGCCGCCACTAGACGTCGAGCTACCCTGGCGACCGGCATGGACCAACTGACCCGAGGGATACAACATATTGGGATTCTTCTCGGACTCATCTTGAAAACAAATGCGCGCTTGGCGTTGTTTTTCCTTGACGGAAGCGGTGCTTTTCAGTTGTTGACCCTTCAGATCCAAGTCGGTAGGTCGTTCACAACCACTGTGGCGGGGACTGGGACTGGGTGTGGGTGTGAGTGAATCACCTTTACCAGTGTGCTGTAAAATGTCATTTAATATTATAAAAAATTATAAGCTACGTTAAATTGATCGACAGCGTTTTCCTACCGTTCCATTGCCATTACTGTCGGTGTTGTTGTTGCTGCCGCCCTCTCCTTTACCGCCACCTTTGACCTTTTTCCGGCGCACCTTCTTTTTGTTGTAGGAGGCCAGTAGGACACCCTTGCGGGAATCGATTTTCTTTTTGTTTTCCTTGTTAAGCTTTTTCACATTCAGAGAGGACGGGTCGAAGCTGAATGTTGAATCATCCCGATGATCCAATAAGTCTTTTTTACGTTCCTAAAACATAAAAAAGGATTAAAACATTGGTCAAATAATATCTCTCAGATCGCTGCCCACTCACTTCATTTGTTATTTCGGCTTCTTCCTCGTAACTTAGAGCAACTACGGCTAACATTAGATTAATTAAATAAAATGAACCAAAAAACACAACCACTGTAAAAAATGATACACTCATCGGTCCCGAAGTGGCCAGCACCATATTATACACATTCTCCCAATAGTCCAGCGTTATCAGTTGAAACGTGGTCAACATGGACCACATAAAGTTATCGAAATTCGTATAACCATGATTGGGATTTTCACCCACGCACAGGCAGGTATAGCCCAAAGGGCAATGACGGGCCCCCGTCAAATTGCCACACAGCATGGGCAGCTCTTCGTCATCGTACAACCAATTGTCAGTGTCATTAATCCATCTAAAAGAAAGGGGAAATTGCTGATGTATCAGACATCAACGGGGTAACTTCAGGACAACTCACATTCTCCATTCAAGATCGGTGGTATTAATCCAATCTTCTGGTAGATTTTTAACACATTTATTTCTTAGTTCTCCCATATAAACCTATGGAATTAGAATATAGACACAATTTTTGTTAAATAATTATACAAGTGAACAATTTAAATTGAGAACTCAATGTCATAAAAAATGTCTTTTGCCATATGAGAATTTTTAATAAGATTGGAATGGATAGTTTTCTAAGATGTAAGATTTAGAAAACTATGTTAATTTAATACTAAACGTAATCCAACCTGACGTCTTCATCTTAAGATATGGCAATTTATTTGAATTTAACTTGGGAAAATATCAACAAATCTCTAAATTTCTTTAAATAACTAATATTAATCATTTCTGGAACTCAGTGGTCCAAAATTGAGTTGAAATATTTTTAGATATTTTTATTTCAATTTTTAAACTAAAACTAGTGTCTTTAAATAATGATTTCATTTACATGTTTTCTTTTACAAACATTCACAGCGATCGATCAATCGATCATTCAACCGACCGCCCCTCATTCACTTACCTGCAGTGCAAATAGTGCAAAGACCATTAAACAAAATATGGTCAGCGTCATGACCTCGGCCAATTGACGAAACGAGTGCAATAGTGCATTTATAATAGTCTTTAGTCCTGGCATTATGGAAACAGTCTTTAAAGCTCTCAACACACGAAATGTACGCAACCCGGCCAAGTTGCCCACGTCCATGCCAATGGTCGCATAACCACTCGCAATGACCACAAAGTCCAGCCAATTCCAGGGATTGCGCAAGTACGTGTATTTGTTGAGCAGGAAGCCTTTGGCAATGATTTTTATTACCATCTCAATGGTATAAATCGCTAGGAAGATATATCTGCAAAGACCAAAGAGGTGGGGAAGAGTTGGAATAGCAATTGCATTGGCTGTCGATTGGTAGCGATCATGATCGTCATCATCGTGTCGATAGACGGTACTTACTCAGCTTCTTCGACTGTTTCGGTCATGGCTAAAAAAATGCAATTCATTAAGATTGTGGTCATGACACAGTAATCGAAAAACTGATTGGTGGCTATGTAGACGCATATCCGTCGCGCCATACTCCAGGGATGGAAGAGAAATAAGCTTTTGGTGCCGGTGAAGCGATGTATGTAGTTTTTGCGAAAACGTTTTGAAACCACACAAAATGTCTAAAATGTAGAGAGAGGGAAGAAGAAGATATAAATTACAACGTTCATTTACTATCATATAGTCAAGAATGCAGTTAAACAGTTTGCAGGTAAAATGGATAGCAATGGTAAAATAAAGTATTGCATATTTTTAGGCTTTTCAAATGTTTGTCTATAGTAATGGTAGGGAAAACATTTAAGATCTCTCCCAAATTTAAGAAGACATCAAAGACAGATTACTAAATTTTTGAAATATGGTTAAACTAGTGGAATTGGTTATTTCATTGCTACTGTGTTAAGAAATACAGTCGTAGTCACTGGGGATCGCCGATTTCTACGTTATAGAGAAAATTTGTTTTATTTCAATTAGTTTCTTTTTCGATACATACAAGTTTATATAAACATTTAAACTTATTTCATCGACAAAATCTTCACAACTACTGAGAAAGGAACAAATTTCATCTGAAACATTATATCTGGATTTTATAAATGTTCTTTCTGTATGCAAAAATTCATTGGAAGAGAGAGGTTTTTTCATAAAACACCATAAAAAGCTTCGTTATATAGAAAAATACGTTATAAGTAAATCCGTTATAAAAAAAAAAAAAAAACTTGAGGTATGAGGTATGGGATAGCTTCTCGCGTTGTTGTGAATTAACACGCTTTCTATTTTTAGATTCACAACTAACGGCACCTACTTATTTATCGACGAATGCGAACGTTACTATTTTGAGAAGCTCTTACTAGACACGACGATTGAATCGGCGCTTAATACTGCGAAGTTGCTGTCAAACAACATTCGAGGGGAGCCGACAATGCAAGAAAATTGTATTTATTTTTTTTCTTTTAAGATGACTGGAGCCAGGTTTGAACCTGCGATCTCCCGCATGGTAGTCGCGTGTTCTAACCACTATGCCACGGCCGGTCCCAGTAAATCCGTTATACAGTGCTAAAAATTCGCTATAGAGAAGTTCGTTTTAGAGTTGTTCGACTGTACTCACAATATTTTCTATAGAAACGCCCATTTCATTTCGATTATAGCGATTTTTAAAGTACATTAAAATTTTGATTTCTTAATAAACCCCTTCTATAGTAAAAGGAAATTAAAAATATTTTCTAAGTTAAATTTTAAAAAAATATACGACATAAATATTAAGTGGTATTTTGCAAAATAAAACATAAAAAATAATATGTACATTTTCTGCGATTTTTTCGATAAAAGCGTTTTATTTATAGAATTGGTTAGAACTTAATTCTTTTTTAAGCCTTACCGTAATAAATATATAAAAACTTAATTTTGGTTATTTTGAAAGTTTTGAGCAAATATTAAGTTAAAAAAAATGTAACTGCTATAATTAATTAACATTTTTTTTTTCAAATTTTAACTAAAATTTTGAATTGTTAGCGATTTTATAAACAAAGAATAGAATCTTAAAAAATTCACAAAAGTTTTAAAACATTTAAAATTATTTTTTTTACAATTTTAGAAATTAAACTTATTTTAGTTTATTTTTAAGTTAAATTGTGTAAAAAAAATTCATTTTTTTAAAAAGATTATTTTGAATTTTAAAAAATCTAGATTTTTCGGTATTTTTCTTAAAGCATAAACAACTTTAAAATTAAGTAATATATTTTTTAAATCGGTAATATTTATGAAAATTCTTTAAATCTAAAGTTTTTCTAAAAAATTAAATTTGTTACAAATTTTACGTTTTTAGGCATTATTAAATTTAAAAAAATTTCATAAATATTACCGATTTAAAAAATATATTACTTAATTTTAAAAACTTTACCCTTTTTTGTATGGGCACAAAAAATTACAATTGTCAAAAATTTTATATTTTTGCACAATATTTAAATTCAAAGATAAATTCTATTCTAAGTGCATTCTTTATACATAATTAGAAAAAATAATTCATAAAAATTTAACTTGGGTTTTTTTAAAATGAATGTACGAAGCACACTCCCAGTCTATCTCGAAAATACTGACACCTCCTTGTGTAAAAAAAAAACAAACAAACCTAGTCCAATTTCTATGTTTTTTCAATCAATTGCTTTAATACCCAACAATTTCTGCAGAATTACAAATTCATAACATTATTTAACCTATATTTATGTAAGAACAACACAATTCTACTATAAACATCGACAACATATTATAAAACTACGTACAGACGGTTGCCAGATCTTACAATATTGCCTGAAAAATGTTCAGAAAATGTCCAACAACCGTGAGCACTTTAAATTTTTTATGAAAACGTTTGCAAAAAAAGCATCGCCATTACATTGTAAAACAACAATATTGCCAGACAGCCGATAATCGTATGAACCACAAAATGTTGCACTGTTGTTAGATAATTGCAACTGCTAAATTCACCATTTGCAGAGAATAGTTATATTGGCAACACTGTCCATGTCAGTACATTAGCATATTTTACAAATTTACTATTCCTGGCAACCGTCTATACTTGCTTAAGTTATACAAAAATGTGCCTAGCTGCCGAAGAGTGTGCTAATAATATAAATTGAAACCTTTCCAACACTAAAATCACATGCGCCACCTGTATGTCATTTTACATGTACGTACAATTGTGCCACAAATACAACACTATGAAAATACTACGTTTTATCAACCAATAGTACTTTTTATGCAACACTGAACCACGCCACCATTTTGCTATAGTCAACGAATTGCTGAACTTCCGTTGAAACTTTCTTTCGTTCTCACTCGTCTTCGAATACAGAAGGAATATGAGAGCTAAGGTAATACAATTGGAATAGTAACAGAAAAAAAGAAAAATATGTGAAAAAAAAATATCAGAACAGTGAAATTGTTGCAAAAACAAATGAATGTGAAATTAAGTAAACAAAAATATCTAGTTTAAGAAAAGGCGACATTTTAATAGCAATTATTAAAATATATTTATATGTGCTAAATAAATCCTACGTCGCCATTTGTAGTTGCAAAAATTTTCGATGTGAAGACACGTGTTCTTTTATTTTATGCATACATTTAATTTTTTTTTCTTAACCATCAAGTGTTTAATGATTTGTGTATTAATTGCAATTATTATTTTGTACATTTTTAGTGGCGTAAGAAGCGTATGCGTAGGTTGAAGCGTAAGCGCAGAAAGATGCGTGCAAGGTCCAAATAAGCTGATTCCTCAATACAATGTAAGTATAGCAACGCCCCGGCACTTTTAATAATTTTACCCGGAATAAGTTGAATATGAGCTGTAAATCAAAACGTCTTGCCAAAAAGCCTTTTCAATTGTCCTGGGACTTTTATTAATATTTTATACGAACTTTTTACTTATTACTTTTTCTTATTTTATTTTTAGAATTCCTTGTATTACGTACAACCTATACCTTCAAAGGAAACGCTTCAAGTCTTGTAAAGTCTTGGTCGCCACACTGACATCACTGCCGCCTGGTGATGATGCCAAAAGGAGTCCAGTTTTTTCTACCATTTTGCACTTATGCAAATTTGTGGAGAATGTGTTCAAAGAATAAAGAGTAAAATCTTTAGATTTTTGCCTTGAAGTTAAATTGTTGCAAAATATGTGTTCTTATTTATGATGGTGGTTGTGGGAAATGGGAAGAAACCCTGATATTGTATCAGATGTTGTCAACTTGTGTCGGGGAAAACCACGTTATTTTAACATAACCTCAAATTGTTGGAGAGTTTTTCTTTGGCTACAAGTGATAGCATAGAGGGCTATATAAAACTATAGCTAAAGCGTTTGGAATATTAAAAATATAACCTCAAAGCCTAAGGAGTGCCAGTGTCCCTTGTGGATGTTTCAAATTACGAATAGTTTAATGTGGGACATCATCGGTGATGTCATGGCGGGAAGTTTACAAACAGGTTCTTAATATATATCTACATTGAAATTTTGAGTGCCAATCAGATTTAATTAAGGATATCCTATTAGCTTCCAATGAAGGAATCTAATACACATGTTAAAAAATTTAGTTAATTTTATTTTTAGTAAAGTTTATTTACTGCACTCTGATGGTGTATGACACAGCCGTTTATATGTACAAATATGCATGGAGGAATCCCGTACATATGTGCTGGCGGTATCTAACAGTTTAAAATGTTATGGACAAGAACATCTTCGTGTAGAAGGAAGATACATTAATAACGGGGGAAAATGGCACAGTAGCCAAGATGTATGAATTATAAGGTGGTGTTAACATGTCAGCTGATTTGAGCATATATTTTTTTTAGTGTGTCATAAGCTGTCAAATGCATATATTTGCTGCCGAAATTTTGACAGCTTATGACTCGAAAACATGAATTTGGTCAAGGTGTATTTAATAAGGTGGCCGCACTAGTCAGCTGATTTGAACTTTTTTTTATTTCATAGAGTCCGGATCTGTCAAATTCGAATGTTTGTTTATGTTTACAATTTTTTGCTTACTTTATGAAGCGCGAATGTTTAAAAATCAAAAAAAGGAAGAAAAGGTGAAAAATTTGACGGAAAAATTTAAAATAAATAAAGAGAAAATGCACAAGTGCTGTATTTTCGAAAAAAAAAGTCCTTATTTGCAATACTGTATGTTATATTTCTAAAAGAAAAATATACCACAACCTCCTTGCACAAAATCAAACATAATTGTTGCCCATTGGTTGTCAAAATAGTCGAACAGATGTCTAAATTTTTCTTTGTCAGTGTTGTATTTCTGCCACTTAAATTTGACAGTATAGAATACATTACAAAAACAAATTCCCTGTTGTTGCTGTAGTGGATAAGTTGTTGTACTAGTGCGACCACCTTATTAAATACACCTTGAATTTGGTTTTAGCAGAGTCCCGAACTGTCTAATTGAGTTGACAGAAGTCGAACAAATAGTAAACAATTCGAACTAAGCGCAAGAAATTTTGACAATATAGGCCCAACTCGAATGAAAAAAGTTAAAATCAGCTGACTAGGACGGCCACCTTATTAAATACACCTTGTATGTGTTTTAAAAATTTTAAACCACTTAGGCATTGCCTTATCTCTGACTAATGTTAATAAAAATAAATATTTTAACGTCAGTACTCGTTTATATAAAACCTCAAGATAGTACGTTTCGAACATGCGGTTGTAGGCACATTTTGACCAACAAATTATTGAGTTCTAAAATAGGCAAAACATCTTATTTTAAAAGTAATTTAACGATACGTTATCATACTTATCGTTATCATGATTACAAAAGTGCCACAAATGATACTTTAAAAAACTATTCCTCAATAACTTCAAAAATGTATAATTTAACCCACTAACACACTTCCGGGACAGAAAAAAGTCCGCCCCCAGTTCCGAAAAAGCAAGTTCAAAAACGACGGCAGCACCCATGCAGCCAAAAATAGGGACTCTTTGGATCCTATTAAAGGTCCTTTTAGGCGGTCATTATTACCACGATTCCAACCAAATAAGATGAATGTAGATTTTTTTAAAAATGGAAAATTTAATATATATAGGTGTGAAAATATCGTTTTTTTGTTAAAAAAAAAATTTTTTTAAGAAAAAACTTCGAAAATATAAAAATGTTAAATTGTTCTTATGTAATTTTTAAGGTTTTTGTTTAAATTTTAAGCAATTTAATATTCTTTATTATTATTATTATTTTATTTACGGTTTGTAATTAGAAGCCTGATGGCCAATTAAATAAATAATTACAATATACATCAGAAATAGCTTAACATTCGTATTATTTTTTTTATTTTTGTTAATAACAACGTTTGGTTAAATCGCACGGCGCGGTCGGGGTGGGAAAAGTGATAAACAACCCTCCCAAATGACCGCTTAAACATGAAAACCAATGCGGTCCTAGGGAATCATCATTCGTGCAATTCATATCTTTTTATGACAACCTTTGTGTACATAATTGAACTAAAAGTATTGTCATCACGATTCGAACCATGCTTTTTAGGTCTACGATAATTTTGGATCGTTAGACCTATTTTTTTAAATAATAATTTTGAAATTAATTTGGCATTGAGTAATTTATATGTATGGGTACATTTTGTTGTTGTTGTATTTTGATATTGTCATAGTTCGGTTTGAGGTCAGTTCTATTGGCAATTATTTCTCATTGTATTTTTATATATTGATTTTGTTTTTTAATTTTGTATAAACTATTTTTTTTTAATTTTGTATAATTTTTTTTTAATTTTCAGCAATTTTTTGAATTCTTTCATTATTTCTAAATTTTAATATATTAAAATTAAAAACGAAAGAAATACTATAAGGACGGTCTAGTCTACGACTGTATTAAATAATTTAATAGAAATCTCTAATTTAAAAATATAATATTGTAAGTTAGTTTGAGATTGGAAGTAACCGTCGCTATTATTTGATATTGATGATAATGAAATAATTAAAAAAAAAATGTTTTTTGTTGTATAATTTGAAAAACAATTTTTCGCGGTGTTTGGAGGAATATCTATAAATTGTTATTTTTAAGGCACTATGCATTCTCACATATTGTCTCTCATTTAACTATATATGTAATTATGCTTCTTATGATCCAATTTTGAGAAGTCTTAAATAGTTTAATATTATACGGTAATATAAAGTGGTAGTGATTATACCACCCCTTTATTTGAACACATTTTGTCTGACATAAGTTGACGAGTAACACAACTTCCACAGATACTTTCATTTGTTCTCAGTCGTCTTCGAATACAGAAGCAATATGAGAGCTAAGGTAATAATCCGATTGAAATAGTAACATAGAAAAAAATTAATTAAAAGAACATGGAAAATATTGCAGTAAAAACAAATAAGTGTGGATTAAATTAAATAAAAAGTATCTTATTAAAGTAAAATAAATGGCAACGTTTTAATAACAATTTTTAAGATGTGTTGTGTGCGCTAAGTAAATATCATCCGGTTGACAACTGTACACGTGTTCTTTTTTCATTTGATTTTATATCTGTTAGCATCGAGTGTATAATAAATAGCATCCAGTGTAATTCAATGAATTTTAATTGTATTTATCTGTTTTCTTCCTAAATTTCTAGTGGCGTAAGAAGCGTACCCGTAGATTGAAGCGTAAACGCAGAAAGATGCGTGAGAGGTCCAAGTAAGCTGATTCCTCAACAATACAATGTGTAAGTATAATAACGCTGCCGGTACAAATTGCAAATTTATTATAAGCTTTTTGCCAATTGTTCCGGATTTGTGTCAACGTTACACTTTTGAATGGCGATTTTTACTTATATATTTTTCTTGTTTCTTTTTTTAATTTTAGAATTCCTTGTGTTGCGTACAACCGCTTCAAGTCTTATAAAGTTTTTGGTCGCCACACTGACATCACTGCTGGTTGGTGATGGCAAAGTGAGTCCAGTTTTTTTTACTGCCATCTTGCACTTATGCAAATTTGTGAAGAATGTGTTAACAAAAATAAAGAGTTAAATCTTTGGATTTTTGCCTTGAAGTTTAATTATTGCTAAAAATGCGTTCTTATTTATAATGGTTGGGTAGTGTGGGATTATATAAAACAAACACCTGATTTGTATCGAAAATTGTCTGCATATGTTACTGAAAACATACTAGGAAAATGTTCTACATGATAGTTATGGCGATGCATACATCAAAAAACGTTTTGGTAAAAAGGGGACCACAGACTAGTACTAGTCGTTCATGAGCATGAATTTTGTGCTTATAAACATGAAATAGCTTTGAAATTAGCAACTAAACAATACAAAAGAAAATATACACAAAACTACATATTTCTTTTTAAAATAAACATAAATGTCCAATTAAATTTTTATTTATAAATACTAATTTTAAAAAATGCAATTCTTTTGAATGTAATAAATTAAATTATCGAAATTAAAAAAAAATCTTACTACAAAACAAACATATTGTGCATACGTATTTGTGTTTTGTTACTTAAAAATTGAAAATCCTATGTTTCTACGTGGTTTTAATTTCAATTGTAACAATTCCTTCCTGTTGTCCCTATATGACATTTCCAATAGTCCCTATCACAGATTTCATTCACGAAATTCATTTGACAAACAACGTTGTTATAAATTCCACTTCTGTTTGTCAAATATTTTACAGTGTCTATTGGACCTTTTTATAAACATGTGCCACAGAGGAAAAAGCATACATACATACCCAATCAAACAAAAAGCACATGGCACACGTTAGGGTTGTTAAATTTGATATTTAGGGTAACCGCATAATCTATATGAATAGCTTTTTGCTTCAGACAGCATTTTATATATTAAAAAAATAAAAATATGTAACCGAAAATTTTAGAATATTTTTTAGGTTATACGTTTTTGCAGACTATTTGGTATACATGACGCCTTAGTGCTATGACAGCATCAAACACGCTGTGATTGCGATTTTTTTTATTCGTTGCTATGTTGAAATGTTAAACAGCCCCTAACAAAACCACCCCATATGAACCAAGGGATACGTCATCATAACGGTAAATTGTAATACACAGAGTTGTACTTTGCTGTAGTGACATTGTAAAAATAATCTGGCTATCATGAAATTGTTAGGTTGATGTGGCGGTATTTAGTATGGTTGCGTTTTGTTGGTAACTTATACGCGCTTAGCCATACAAATGTTATCCCATATACGCTAACGGGGATAAAATTACATGCTAAGCTAAACGGGGATAGGTTGTTCAAAATAGTAGTAAAAATAAAAATGTGACCAAATTTTTCATTGAATATGTAAACAAAATATTGAAAAGAAAAGAGAGTCAACAAATTTTATTTGATTTTGAATGATTTTTTTCAATGAAATGCTATCTTACAGCTATTTATGTATGTAAATCATTGAAAAAACAATTTCAAATTGTAGCTTAAGATCTCTGCGACACATTAAATCCCAAGAAGGGTCACGAGAATCATTTTTATATAGATATTAAAACATTTTTAGAAAATATCAACCAAAAATTAAAAAACACAATTTATTCAATATTTATGAATGACTGAAAAGAGAATACAAAATTATTTGACACAAATTACTGTGCTGCCAAGAAATTTATTTTTGTTAACGGCGAAGCGTTTTGTTGGTATCCTATACCGGTCTCCTATATAGGATACAAAAAAAAACACGACCTATGTTTCCTAAAGCTGTCATTATACGATGTGTGTTTTGCATGTGACATTTTACTTTTCCCAGCTTGTGCTTGTGTTCTATTTTGATATGTCATACATATCGGCAATCAGCCGATATCAGCTTTTGATAAAACAAAGCGTTTGGTGAAAAAAAGTTAAAAAGGGTAAGTATTTTATTTCAAATCGTAAATAGAACAAATAATGAATATTTTCCAAAATAATTGTACAGCCTTTTTACACCGGAACGCATTTAACATATTTTCGCATTATTCCGCTTCTTTGAAAGATGCGGCCAAAATGCTACAATTTTTACTTGTATTATGTTATTGGAAATTTGTTAGCACATTTTCGCATCCACGAAAGATGCAGAAAAATGCACAGAGTTGTACTCCGTACACCATTTTCGTTGTTTGTTTACATTTATCGGAAAAAAGGCCAAATAACATGGACGGACAAAAAATTTACATTTATGCCCAAATATTAATAAATGATTAATCCCATTAGTTAAAAGCATTCGCGCTTCGTGAGTTCTACCTACGAAACAATGTTAATAGGTTTGTGGCAGGAAAATATTGCAGGTCTACAAGGCGAATGGAAACATGTGTGAGCTAGGCAACAGCTGACAATATGCAAAACTGCAGTGTAAAACCACATTTTAGCATTTTGCATTTTTAGCTCAAAATGTGAAACGCTTTTTTGGTGTAAAAAGGCTATTAGTTAGATTGGCCTAATATGTATGAGAGACATAACAAAATCCGCTGTTAATGAAAAACACATGTATACATACACAAGCACGTTTGAACGCAAAAATTATAAACCAAATGTACACGCTCATTTTGACATATCGGTTGTTGACCTTAACGGAGAAAAACGGCTAAAACCGCTGAAATATTATTTTCTGGTAGAAAATAATTAAAGCTGTTAGATGTTTTTGCCGTAAATTGTCAACACTGGAAATTATTAAGAATAATAATATTTAATAGCCTTTTTACACCAAAAAAGCATTCCGCATCTTGAGCTGAAGATGCGGAATGCTAAAAAGTGGTTTTACACCGCAGTTTCGCATATTGTCAGCTGTTGTCTAGCTCACACATTTTTCCATTTGCCTTGTAAAACTGCAATATTTTCCTGCCACAAACCTATTAACATTGTTACGGAGGCTGTATTCCACGAAGCGCGAATAGTTTTAATTAATTGGAATAACCATTTATTAATATTTTGGCAAAAATGTAAATTTTTTGTCCGTCCATGTTGTTTGGCATTTTTTCCGATAAATGTAAACAAACGACCTAAATGGTGGTTGCCGGATCAACATTACTGAGAAAAATCGCTTAAATTCCAATTTTCAGAGTACAACTCAGTGTATTTTTCGGCATCTTTCATGGATGCGAAAATATGTTAACATCTTTCCAACAACAAAATACATGTAAAAATTTTAGCATTTTGGCCGCATCCATCAAAGATGCGGATTAACGCGGAAATATGTTAAATGCGATCCGGTGTAAAAAGGCTATAACTTTAAATTCCGTAATAGTGATAATTTTGGAAGAATGTTACTCCGTGTCGGTAAAAGATATAAATATGGTTCGTTCTGTAATTTATTGGCCTTCCATGGGCATTTTCGGAGGTGTGGCATATTTTTTTTGGGTCCTTCCTATATTTTACATTAGCCAAATGTTTCAAAATAAAATTGCCAAAGAAAAATAAAATTTAGATTATTTTTTTAACTTGAGATCATAATGCACGTACAAAATATATGGGGAATACTGATGTCGAAAGATTTTTCATTTTGTTGCATAGTGTAATTAATTGAAGATAGTCAATTGTGTATTTTCTAACTGTACTATGCAATATTTTAACCATATTTTTGAAAAGCTAAATTTGGTAGAATATTATGAAGCGGGAGAGTAGTTTTTTTGATAATATTTAAAGCGAAAGAAAAACAGAAATATTTTTTTTCATATACATATTTTTAAAATTTAGAGAACAACCGCCCTTCGGAGTACTACCTAATAATACATCACTGCCGGCTCACATTCTCTGCGTCACTTGCCACATCTGGCAACATTCAAACTATAAATAAACAACAAACAGCTGCTTATGATATAATTTTAGTATTGTTTACAAAATCCCATAGCGCTGCAGTTAAATAATGCGAACGCACATTTTCGTTAATTTTGAATAGTTAATTCAATAAACAAAACAACTTTTCCACTAACAACAACAAAAAAACCGCATTGAAAACTCGCCAAGCCAATAATATGAACTAGAACTTAAGGTAAGTTGGAGAAAAAGTGTCAAATACATAATCACAAGGACGCCAAGAACGCACTGGAAGAAAAAAAAATGTGCAGGTGTTTCACAATGTATTAAAATGTGGTTGGATGTTTGTGGTGTATTATGAAACTAGACGTACAGCACAGAATTGATTTTGTTTATTGTTATACATAAAGAAAAAATAGTGACGACATAATCAAAGCAAGACAAGACGTCGTCTGTCTATGTACAGAAAAGAAAAGCCAACGAAGCACAGTCACTACACGCAAGCAGACGCAATAAATTGTCTGCATTGTTGGTGGACAACAAAAAAAAAAGGAAATATTAACTGGGGAGTACAGTGGGAAATGGGTCAGATTCTGCTGGCTCAGCTGCTAAAAAAGTGTCTATTGCCTGTTTTGTCATTGTTCCATTGATTTCTATTACGGTTTTTATTTAGCCTCCTAATAAGTATAAACTGGACTAAGATGGTGGTGGTATTGCAGTAACTGTCACAGTTGTCTTTACAATTACTTGTTTTCTATTGTGCCTTTATGTGCAATTTTATTTGCAATCTTTTATTGTGTAAGATTTATTGTATTAAGAAGAAGAAATTGAAGTAACGTTAAATGTACATTTCAAATTGGAAACCGGTTAAAGATACTCATCTGTCGGTTATTTGAAAATAACAATTTTCCAATAATACGAATTCGTTAATGCTATTGACTTGTTGTTGTTTACTATGAAACTTGGGATCACACAATACTTAGCATTTCCTTACAAATTGGATTTATAAAGAATTTCTTAAAGAGATTCAATTCAATGAAGAAGTGTTTAAATAGGATGTAAAGTATCGAATAAGAATACGTAGGAGCACAGAGTGTTTCCGACTAGAATTAACTATGACTGTGGGGTATCTCAACTGTTTCTGTTAACTTTGTTTACATTCAAATGTTGTAGTACATGCTTATTGGAAAATTGTGCAATACGTTGTGTTCGTTTGATCACAACTTGTATTGCTATTTATATTCATGGAATAGCAAATGTGTAAAGATGTTTTAGTGTACTCAGAGAGCATTATTGAAATTGCTGAGAGATCATTAGAAAGATTTGTTGAATTCAGCACTACTGTGTAGTGTTACACCGGCTTTTTAATTTTCCGAGTAGTGAAATCTATTAATGTTAGTATTTTTATTATATAAATAAATACATAACTACATATTGTAATATAAGCAGCTATTACTATACAGTGATATTATTATATGTAGTATACATTGCTTATTTTATTAATAACACTCCATGACAATAAACATTATTTCATTATGTTTGAATCAATTTTTTATATTTTGGACATGCTGAATTCAATGGTGTACTTAATTGTTGATGTTTCTTACATATTTTTGCTATCCAATTTTGAACCAGTTAAACTTTACTAGAAGATCAATAAGAAAACAAATTTTTAAAAAAATTCCAGAAGTTTTATTGTAAAATTTCGCAGAAATCAATCACACTACTATAATACTATCATGAATTTTCTAGTATAGACCAAGTTCTAATGCGTCAATTTTGTGCTTGTTCTTATCAACATATTTTGAAGTAGTTCTTAACTAGTTCAAAGGTGAATACTATAAAAAAATACACCACTTTGTTCACTATTAATCTAATTTTGTAATGTTTAGATTAATAGTGATCCAAGCAATGTATTTTTTCATTGTTTTTAAGATTCTTGAAGATGTTATCCGACAAAATTTGTATAGAAACATTAGATTTTGTAATTTTAATAATTTTTTTCTTTTTGTATGCAATTAATGCTGAACTTCAATTCAATAATCCAATTTTCGAAAAAAAGGATATAAAATTAAAAAAAAACCTAAAAATTGTCCTTCAATAAATGCATAAAAAGTTATTTTCTTTATATTTAGTCATATCCATATTTAAACCTATTGATCGATGTACAATTCAAATAATTACAATATACTTAAATCTAAGAATTAAACCCTAACATAAACTTTTTCAGACAATGATATGATTAATTTTGGTAGCACATTTAGTAAATATAAAGTTATTGATCTGCTCCAGCAAAATAATTAAACAATTTGTATATAATTAACAATTTAGCAGGAGTGACAGAAAATTATGAGGCAGGTTAGTCCACATTCTTGATACAGTCTTTATCAATTTTTATCAATTTATACATGCAATTAACTCTATTTTTGTCTTCATTTTTGCCTCATTTAACAGCACAGATACTTTTTTATATTTGAAAAAAGAAAAACGACAACTGCAAACTATCCAACTACCCAACACTTTACTATTTCTTACTTCAATATAATTCATTTTGCAGAATCCTATCTTAGTAAGATAATAGACCAGACATTTTATTAGATCTCCTATCAGTTAGGATATAAAATAAATTTCTGTCACATTTACTTTTGTTTCTTTTTCATTTCTCCTTTTTGCTCTTTCGATAAATTTCATGGAAACGATGTGTATTACAATGGTCTTGATTATATTTTTCATAAAAGAAACCTATAAATTACCACACAATCTATTAGTTGGGAATACATTTGATCCTTGCGTAAACAATATAATAACAAGGGAATGTGTCTGTCTGTCTGTCTATACGCATTGTTGGCTAGATATTGAATTTAACTCAATCGATTGTAATAAAATACTACCATCAAGATGTAAAACATTTGGTAAATAATGAAAGAGGGGGGAAACATTATACATCTTAAGATGATATGGAAAGGGATTCTACTGTTTAAGACTTTGTCTAAAAATGAAATGGATACAGCAATTATTAAAATCCTGTGGGGGTGGAGGAATGGTAATTTAGTTGTATTTTATAAAAGAAAGGAAAATATTGGTGACAAGAAATATGCAATTTTTGTCTGTATTCTACTTTTTAACAAATGTGTTATTAAAGGGAGAATGAAAACAACTTTTTATTGTTTAAAGTTTTTATTTTATTATTTCCTGTTCATAACATTAGCTGTGTTCGTTGACATTCCCAGTAATAATTTGCAAGATTGTAGTTTGGGAGAGTAAGAACGATGTTACTCTCTTCATGCAAAATTTGCAAAAAAGGTACTTGAACAACATCCAGTAAAAATTTGCAAGAAAACAGCTGATGTGTTTTTATTTGATTTTAAATGTTATTCTTTTGCACAAAAGCCGGGGAATTGTGTGAGTTTGATCAAATAATCTTCATCCCAAATGACCCCGATGAAACAATGGAACCCATTTTGGAGTTGGACATTTTAAAATTAAAATTTCTAACAGCTCTTCTATCTTGCAAATTTAGGTTGGCTAAAATTTATACAACCAAAATTTGCAAACTCTTTAGTTTTGAACTGTTAAAATTGTTCGCTCTCTCAAGTAAACGAACTCAGCTATTGTGATAGTTTTTTTTAGATTTTGAATTACATGACCGAACTCATCGATTTTACCGAGGAATCGAACTACATCATTAGTTTTTTGAGTTTTCATGAGCCCTACATACAAAAATTTTGTTTAAATTTTTTACTCATCCTGATTTAAAATATTTTTGTTCATATTATAGAATTCTAAATAAAACATGTATTCTAAATAACTCATGTATAAATAAACTTATATCCGCTTAAATGACACAAATCTTAGTTAAGTTCCAAATAACAGCCATAAAAAAATTATTTTCTTGGCGGCCAGTGGTCATTTCAAACTAAGCAAACTAACTTTGGATGATGAAAACATGTTTTACTACCTACTCACACTCCCGCAAAAATCGAAAACTATGTACATTTTTCTCTACTACCTCCTCATCCTCCTTAAACGCAGCAAAGTCAAACGTCGTTGTTCTGCACGAAAACTTTAAGATTTCTCGAATTACATCCTGGCGAAGGAAGTGAAGTGAAATAATATTAAAAGTAAAGTTTTTCTTGTGTTACAAGTTTTCTCATAGATTCTTATTGTTTGTTGTGATATGTACTACTTTTACTTTTGCTGTTAATGCTGTTTTGCTATTGTCTTTGTCAGAGAACTTTTGCGCTGAAGCATGGAAATGTTAAAACAGCGTAACATTTTCGTTGTACGTACTAGTTTATTATTGTTTGCTGCTGCAGTAAAGCGTGTGGAAAACGAAAATATTTACATCCTGTCGTAGACTACTTTGAAGTGGGTGATGATGTTTGGGCCTTTGCGTGTAAAATTTTTTGGGCGAAACAAAACTACTGCTGCTGGTTGTGTGTTAAGGCTTGTGCAATGTTTTTGCTGTCTAGCATAAAATTTAATTAAGTTAATCGGTGTTGCGCACAAAAAAAATTACGAATTATATTTAAATAATAAAAACACGACACCTAAACATGTCCCCCCACGTAACGGCCCTTTGAAAAAAAAACCACAAAACTGAATAAAATACACCTGCTGTATTTAATGATGTCACTTTACACTTTTGCGGCGGGGGGTTTATGCAAATTTTCTTGTCCGCGTGTTGTTGGCACTCTGAGAGGTATGGGCTGGCTGGCTAGCTTGGCTGGTTGTTGACTGTTGTCGTTGCTCCTGCTCCTGGGCCTTTTAGTGGTGCTAAAGCTGTTGCCGCCATTGTTGTTGTCATTGTCCCTAAGATGTTTTATCTAGTGGTCATTGAGGCAGGCAACGACCGACGAACCACAATAACTACAGCGCAACAATAACATCGGAACAATTGTGACGACATCTACAGGAGGAGGAGAATCAAGCAAAATGCCAAATAAAGCCGGAAAAATAACTGTCAGGTAAATAGACACTTCGAGTGATAAACGACTGTCTCAACCAACAACGTGTATCGCAATCGGCGCATGTTAGCCGAGAGTAAATGAATGAACCCAAATGGTTATGGCTGGGCCAGGAAACCAAAAACACCCACGTTAACAGACCACCCTTCCCTTCCCTTCCAGATACTGAATGTTGTCCAGGTAAAACTTGTATTATTATAAGTTTACAAAACGGAAATGGACCTTTTTACCGGTTTTCGTTTTTGTGGGAATTACATTTTAAAAGGAAAACAGAAAAACAAAATCACGATTGTATGTAAAAAAGGAAATGTTCATTTATTTCATTAGTTAAATAATAGCAAACTTTCGTTTATGCCGATTTTAAATGTCATGGATGCCAGAAAGGTTCTAGGACACAGATGTCACAGGGTATTGTATGGTTATTTGAGGGTCGCAAAGAAATTTGAATTTAATAAATTGAAAATAATTACGTACGAAAATTGGTAAGGGAGGTTTAGGTATACAACCATTTTGGGATATTTGACAAAGTGTTGACCCGGCAAATCTGTCTTTAGTAAATGTTTGCAGGGAAAGAAGTTCTCTTGGAATTATTTTTTTCCGGTGATAAGAACATCCTATTCTTAACTATCGGCGAATGAAATGACAAGGGAATGAAATTTCAAGTATTCTAAAAAAAATCAAAAAGATAAGAAAAAACCATTGTGTTCTGTGTTTTTGGTACAACATCAGAGCTTTTTTGGTCCTTCGAAATAACGCCCATTTTCGGGAGTTTTTTGAGATTTTTTCACAATGAAGCAATCACACAAAAATACATTATTTGGAAACTGTTTCATCAAATGATTTTGAACTGTGTTTATTTTGTAGCAGTTACAATAAAACCGTTGTACTCTGTGGCGTATGATTAACGTATAATATTACTTATGATAATCATACGCCACCATATAACAATATAACAAAAGAGCCTAAAACGTGACAAATTCCCCCATACGATACTTACCAACTTAAAATCGATATTAAATTATCATGGCATGTAACTTGACAATACGAATGATGCAGAACTTCTTTTTGGGGCTACATTCACGTGCAGTTCTCTGAATTGAGTCCCAAAATCATGAGTTGTACTGCCGCCAACTACATATCTGTGTATAAAAGTTTACGCAACATACGAACTTAACAGTTTAGTAAGGGAATTTACCATAGTATACGAGTAGACTTTCTATATTTCAACTGATACATTATCTAATACTCCTAAGATATGAATTAACATAATATTTCAAGAATTCACGGAAATCTACCCAAGATCGAAGATCGAAGAATCACAATATAACAAAATTCGCATTCAAATGCAAATGTTTTGTAATAAAAAAAAAATTTGGAATTCTAAAGTAATACGATATTAAAAAATTTAAAAGACTTCACCATTCAAAGATTTTTATAAAAACTAACAACTCATCACCTCACCGAACTTATATTTTCCCTGTTCTTTTATTTTAGTTCTAGTTATCAACATTTATACAGTTGTTGGCACTAAATTTATTTAAACATTTAAAGTGCCGATAATTTGTCAAGCTCAAGTTATGTTTTGTCATATCATTTTGTTCCTAGCAAAGTTGTACTTCTTCTTCGGCGCTCTAACAAAAAAAAAATATCTCATATCTCATGGATGCATCAGTTGAAAAGTTTTGTTAAATATTTAAAGTGTATGTGATGGCTGGTGAATTTCACTTGCAGTGTGTTTGCTTTAAAACTTTTTCTTGGAACAAATTTCGTTAGTTTGTTGTCATTTTCGTTTTATTTTGTACTTTTTTTTAACAAAAGTTTGGCTGTTGTCCAAAAATTTGCCGAAACAATACCAAAAGAGCTAAAGAGCGGGCACTACATTAGTGACACCTTTCGACGACGGCGACGACGACGATGAAGGTTATCAATGGCAACAGCAGCAGCAGCAACAGTATTGCCCCTCTAATTTGTGTAGAATGTGGCAACTGAGAAATACTTAGGCACAACAACATGATGACGATGACGACGACTACGACTAAAGCAACAAAGTCGACAATGACATAGAAAACGACATAGTCATTAATTTGAATCTTATCGTTTATTTGTAGGTTGGTTTGGTTTAAGTGTTTAATATGAACATAAACTATTGCTTCCAGGGCGGTGGTGGTGGCTGCGCATTTCGCAATTCTTGAGAAGGCTTGACGAGGATAAAATGAATATGTATATGCGAAGTAGTGGTAGAAATTTATTAATTTTTTTTATATTCAGTATCTAAGCGATTTTTAGTTTTAAAAAAATACTTAAAACTTATTTCAAATTATGGAAGAAAAACTGTTGTACAATGTTTGGTGCGCAATTATAATTAACAATAATTTCTGAGTACCCGGCAGTAAAAATACTCATTATATGATATCAGATATATTTAGTACCAATCAGTGATTATTCTTTCGCTTATATTTCCCCATCAATTTAAAATAGGAGTGTCATTGATCGTTTAATAGGCGCGCTCTCGCTTACAAAGTAAGCGACGATGTCAGTTAGTGCAATTTCAGTTGCAATTACGTAATAAGCAGAGTTTTAAGCGAGCTTGATAACACGCTTGATCTCGAAGTAAGTGACGATGTCAGTAGGTGCCATTGCAATAGGATTTTTAACGATTGGACGATACTTTTTACATTACACACTCGTGACATTTAACAATGTCATACTGACGACATTGACTACTAAATACGTTTCATTTACCGCTGCTAAATATCCCCAGCGGTACAAATACTTATTACTTAATAGCTGATGTTAGTTATATTTAGTAGAAATCAGTGACGATTTTCTTGCTTAAAAAAATTAACATAGGAGTGTCATAGGCTGTTTAATCACTGCGCTCTCGCTTACAAAGTAAGTGACGATGTCAGTAAGTGCCAATTCAGCTGAAATTACGTTATTAGCGGAGTTCTTAGCGAGCTTAACAACAAGCTTGATTACGAAGTAAGTTACGATGTCAGTAGGTGCCATTCCAATCGGAGTTATAATGAGTGGAAGATATTTTTTAAGTATAATAAGTACTTAGGTCGCTCGTTACAATGTCATACTGATGTCATGGATTACTAAATAGGTACATTGTTTCATTTACCTCTGGATAGAATCTGTTTACAGAAATATTTCTATCATGTAATTTATAAACATTTTAATAAAGATATTATGTATGGGACAAATTTATATAAAAGAAATATTTTTTGTCTGAAAAAGTTTTATAAAATAACAGAAAGCTTTTTCTAATATTATACAATTTTTAAATACATCAGTGACTTGTAAAATAAAATCTGAGAAAAATTGTTTGTTATAAAAGTTCCATTAATATTTATAAGAAATCTCTACAGAAAATGTTCGCTCAATGTCTATATGAAAAATTTATAATAACTAAATATTGCTGAGCATATAAAAGAAAAGCTTCAAACAGCAGGCAAGTTTAAATATCATGGCCTAAATGTGTTATAACATATCAAATATGATATAGATTGTCGGAAAAAACAAAGCCTTTATTAACAAAGTTTAGCACTTTGCTTGCATGTACAATTGCCACCTAAACTTTTCTTAATAACCAACCCCCCCACTGTGTTATTTACCCAACCAACCAAACACAATGGGTTTGAACCCGTGTTCACATATGTGTAAATGATACATGTACATGAGCATTTACGTTACCAAAACATCACACAATCATTGGAATACGTTTGCCAAAGAATTTTATGGAAATTTATGTAAAAGCTTAAGCAAAAAGGTCTGCAAGTTTACATATCATTGTGAATTTGTTACAATGCTTGAGCACACATCTGTCTATATAGTACATACATATCTGTGTATGAACATCATCAAAGTCCATTAGTTTAATGTGTACAAGCGAATGCTTTTTCCTTCCCCTGAAAAAGGATAACTAACACACAAAAAGGTACTTCTCAATTCGAGTAGAAACAGATTTACATACAAATAAATGCTCAAATGTTTTCATGGCAATCGAACTATCAGATTGTATCATACTATAAAACTACAAACGTTTGTACGCGTTTGAACAAATTGGCCTAATCCCAAAATAGTACATAGTTCGTAAAGTTTTATTATGGGGGGGGGCTAACCCATTGAAGTCCTACACACTTTTGCATTGTGAGTGTGCAAATGCCATGAGTTAGATTTAGTTTGATTTTGAAATGTTAAGATTCCGTTTTTGGCCTTAGTTTTATTTATGTGTTACCTAATAGTTTTTCTCCTTTTTTTGGTTGCTGTTGTTTTTGGGTTTCACAATTTATCTATTTTTCTCTGGCACTGTCAGTTCATTCATTCTTTCATTCAACGCTGTTGGGGCCTCACTGTAGTTGAACGTTTCAAGGACACGGTTTCATGTTAATGCTTGAAATGCACAAAAAAAAACACCATTGTTTTCTCTAACGAGAAAAAATATCTGAAAACATCATCTATATTTAACATTTACAAGACTTTGCAAAATTTATGTGTGTTTGCAAGAAAAAATACATTCTATCGTATGAATGAAATGAATGAATTTAGTGTGCGTATGCTCCCCGACCCTCTCAGGCACCTGCCGCCTACACTTTTCTGCGTCTATCTCATCCTATGTTAGAGATGTAGATGTTGTGAAATGAGTTGGGCTTTGAAAGAATTCTAATGAAAACGAATGAACTATTTTTAAATCTTCTCTTTACTAACTTGCATGGAATTTAAGAAGAATGTTTAATTTTTTGTAGTTTAGCACAAAGATTTTTAATGAGAATTTAAGATTACGCTGAATGAGTGTAAAAATAGTGGTGGCTTCAACAGAATGATAAATTACTGAATTATAACAGTTTTGCTGGTATGTCTAAAGATTAACTCTGAAAATAAAAAAACTGTTGCGAAATGCAAATAAAATGTATATTTGTATTATTTTTTTTTATAAAAATATCGTTTAGATCCATTTGCTGAGAAGACAATTTTTCTTCATTAAAACTGCAGATAATTAAAAAAATATTGAGTTTCACTAAAAATATTTACCCCGACAAATAACATAAATGTGATAAATTTAAAACTACATAAGGTAGCTGGCGAACTTATTACATTGCAAAAATTCAAAAAGTTATATTTAGAAAATATCAACATCAACCCCAATGCAAAATTCAATAATCAAATTAAATCGAGCGTACATATTACATTTAAACATCAAAGCCATCAGTACATATGGTATCACCACTTACGATATTATGAAAGGGAAATACCGAGAGCGAGAGCGCGATGCACGGGAAGAACATGTGTGCAGACTTGTATAGTATTTTTCGGTTTAATTATAAAATATCAAATGGATTAAACTTTTTATTTATTTTGAATTAATAAAATACAAATACAAATACATCTACAATATACATGTTATGACAAACTCGCATAGCAAAGTAACAGCAAACGAATATAAATTGTAGCAAAATGTATAAAATACTAGTAAATTCTCAGCGGAAATATAACCATTTGCAAATAGTTTCCTGCTGTTTTTCTGTACTTTCATCATAGATTACAATTGTTGCTGCTCATCCTCTCATTGCACTGTTTTGTTGGCGTCTCGCAGCTTTTTGTGGCAAGTGGAAAATTGTAGCCATAAATACTACTAGACCAACTCCAGCATATGCCAATGCAGTAGCACTAGCAATAGCACAGTACTGCCACCTCTGCTGCAACTACAACTATTAAGCGCATATGAATGAAGTGGTAAATTACATGAATGTGCAAAAAATTATTCTTCTGTAAAGGAATAAAGCCGCGTTTTTTCTTCCTTCCTCGCGCTTTTGACGGAAAAACGATTGCTGTATCTGTATGCGTGTGTGTGTGTGGTAGAGAAAAGCCCACCATCAATATTACCCGGCTACCACATTATCGCCACCACGAGAATTGTGTTGCCGCTGCCACTGCTATGCTATTATAATTATCATATTAGCATTGCGAGAAGAGAAGGAGAGAGAATGAGGGAAAATCTACTGAAAATGGGTTAAATTGTGTGAATAATTGCATATGTATGTGTGCAAAGTATAAAATTATGCTGATGCTTGAAAAGGATGATAGTTTGTAGAAACACTCGAAATCACTTTAAAACATAAGCCATATCTTCTTGGCAACAGAATGAGAAAAAGAGAAATAAATTTTTTGTGGATGATAAACTGACATGATTTCGTAAGATTTTTTCAGTTGCCGAGAATTATTGAGTAGCCAAGGACACCGAATTTTTGATGTGTGAGCAAAGTTAAAATTATTATAATTAACTTGATATTGATCGATCAAAGAGTTATTGGGTTTTTAGTATTATGGTCACGATGAAATTGGTGTTGAAATGTTGTTCCCTTACCAATTTAAAAAACCGAAGTAATTTATATAAAATTTTCAAAATTAATTAAAAATATTAAAAGTATTACAAATATTACAAAAAAAATTTAAAAATATTATAAAAATAGAAATACAAAAAATTTAAAACATTAAAAATATTGAGAATATTAAAAATATTTAAAAACAATAAAAATACTAAAAATATTACAACTATTTAAAATATTAAATATTAACAATTTTACTATAATTTAATTGATGACTCGAAATTTTTAAAATATTTAAATTATTACAAATACTAAAAATATTAAATATTTAAAATATTAAATATATTAAAAAAACTACAAATATTAAAAACAAGAGCAATATTAATAATATTAAAATTATTAAAGAATATTAAAAACATTAAAAATATTAAAGATAATAAAAATATTAAAAATTTTAAAAATATTAAAAATATCAATGATATTAAAAATATTAAATATATTTAAAATATTAAAAATTTTACTATAATTTAATTGATTACTCGAAATTTTTAAAATATTTAAATTATTACAAATATTAAAAATAATAAAATATTAATAATATTAAAAAAATTTCAAATATTTAATATATTAAAATTATTACAAATATTAAAAATTTTAAAAATATTTAAATTATTAAAAATATTAAAAATATTAAAATTATTAAAAATATTTAAAATATTAAAAATATTAAAAATATTAAAAATATTAAAAATATTAAAAATATTAAAAATATTAAAAATATTAAAAATATTAAAAATATTAAAAATATTAAATATATTAAAAATATTAAAAATATTAAAAATATTAAAAATATTAAAAATATTAAAAATATTAAAAAAATTAAAAGTATTAAAATTATAAAAAATATAGAAAATATTAAAATTATTTTAATTATTAAAAATATTTAAAATATTTAAAATATTAAAAATATTAAAAATATTGAAAATACCAAAATATTATAAATATTAAAACTATAAAAAATATTAAAATAATATTAAAAATATTAAAAATACTATAAATATAAATATTAAAAATATTAAAAATAAAAAAAATATTAAAAATATTAAAAATATTAAAAATATTAAAAATATTAAAAATATTGAAAATATTAAAAATATTGAAAATATTGAAAATATTTAAAAATTTTAAAAATATTAAAAATAAAAAAATATTAAAAATGTTAAAAATACTAAAAATATTAAATCTATTAAAAATATTAAAAAATATAAAAAATGTTAAAATATTATAAATATTAAAATAATATTAAAAATATTGAAATAATATTAAAATAATATTAAAGATAATATACATACATATAATATACAAGTATTAAAAATATCAAATATATAAATTAATATTGAAAACATTAAACCTTTTAAAAGTACTAAAAATTTTAAATATATTTAAAATTTCTCTTGATTTTGTTAACTGTTGATCTATTAGTATTATGATATTGTCTCATAGTTTGGTTGAAGGTCATTCTAATGGTTATTTATTATTACCAATTGGGTTTTGTACAGTAGATGTGAATTAAAATTATTAAAAACATAAAACTTAAAAATATTGAAGATCTTAAAATTAAAAATATTCAAAACATTCAACATAGTGATTTAAAACAAATTAAAAAAAAATATATAAAAATTCAAAATTAAAGATGTTTTAAATATTAATAACATTCAAAAATATTAAAAATTTTCAAAATATCAATAATATTCAAATATTAATACAGTTTAGAAAATAATAAAAGTAATTAAATATCCTATTTAAATTTCCTGCCTATACGACCACAACGATATTGAGCAAACTATGAGTCCAATACCTCTTTTTAATCTATTTCTCTATGACAAAGCAAATTAACAGTCCCAAATTTTTTTAAGGCGCCCTCGTATAGCCAACTTAGCTTCCTAATTATGTGTCTTACAGATGATTCTCTTGCCAATATCTAAGTAATATAAAGAAAATTTGTCGCAAAAAAAACTTTTTCAAATTGTGTGAAGTAATCGTCCCCACAAAACTGCATTTGCCATTGTCACTTGTTAGCGTCTAACTTTTCGCTGCGGCAAGGCATTCGCACGAATCCTCTTAAATATCCCTGGCACGTTTCAGTGTGGTCGTTAACAGGTTTGCGGAGATTGCAAGACAATGAACCCACGGCGATTACTGCCAAATGACTTTTGGGGACATTTTGAGAGTCAATTATACTGAAATTTATTCACTTTTACGTTTTATATTTCTTGTGATTCTGCAATCAAATGTAAATTCTTTCATGGTTTCTGCTTGAGGTTAAGTGCAAAGCTTTAACAACATCATAAATACATAAAAAGATAATTTAAATATTGAATACAAAATTAGACGGCTCCAACAGCTGGAGATTTTTCTAAGGCAATGAATGGTAAATAAATATCTATAATACATGAGTGTAAAAATAGCATTCATAAGAATTTACAAGAAATTGCAATCACTCGATCACACACATGTACACCGCAAATCCTGTGTTATCCTGTGTGTGTTAAGTATCTACTACTGTTGAGAAGATTTCCTAGGATTTTCTATTACTTCACATTTCAATACTCGCAGCCGTTTTATCATCCTCTTTGTGTTGTGTGCAAGCGTTGAAATGGAAAAAGTTCATATCAGATTCTCTGGCACTATAAATATTGTATTGTATTTATCATTTGATCTTTCAATGTGTATGTGTGGGGGCTTTAAGTCTATGTGGGGCAATTGTATTGAATGCATTCAAAACTATTGTTCAAGATGTTTCCTATTATCCATATCCTTTTGTTGTAGCTATGTAGTATGTGTGGGTGTGTGTAGGCACATACTGTACATATGTAGAACGATTTTTACACATTAGATTCCACACACACACACACAACACACATATTTATATTATATCTTACATATAAGCGACATAGACACTGACATGTTGCTATATAAATATCTCCTTATCTTGATATATGTATTTTGTTGTGAAAATATTACTGTATCTTTGTATAGATATTCTGACAGTTCTTTATTATTTATTCTACAATTTAGTCCCTCACTCCGACAGTTTGTTTAGTTTTTTATTCCGTAAGACTTACATTTGACCTCAGATTTGTCTATTTTAGTGTTTGTTTAATAGCAAAGGTTGCAATACATTGCCTTCGTTTTCATCTCCTGGTTTTTTGTAGCGCTTGTCCTTGTTTGCCTCTTTGCGTCTATGCGCTCACTTATCATTCGAGACATGGCATGGCATAACGATTGTTGTTGGCTCTGCCATGTAACAATCCGCCGCCTTAGTATAAATTTAATTTGAAAATTTTTAAATTGCAAACAATTAGATGTTGTAGTGGTGAGAAGGGGGAGGAAAGGCTGAGAAAGGGCATGTAATGTAATGACGTACTTATTACATTAGAGAGGTATTTTTCTTTTAAAATATCTTCTTTCTAAAGATACATTTATCTTAAAGAACAATTAACCATCAGACAATTATAAGGAAATACTCAAAAGTGCAAAACATTTTCCAGGCTTTGGAAAGGAATAGATATTCTATTAGCTATATATTCGCTGGAATTTCAAATAATTGAGTCGTCACGCAGCGTTAACGTTCAGTATTCTCAGCTCATGATCATATTTTTTATTTATACTTTTTTTATTGTACCAAAAAGTACAATTTGTTATATAAAAAAGTACTTTTTTGTACCCAAAGTACAATTTATTGTATCAAAAAGTACATTTATTGTACTTAAAGTACAACATATTATACGAAAAAGTAAAATTTTTTGTACGAAAAATAACCAAATATAAATTTGAATTATACCAAAAAGAAATTTTATTGTACAAAAAAGTACTATTCATTGACCCGAAAAGAACGTTTCTTGTACCAAAAAGTACTTCTATAGCAACAAACAGAACTTTACACATAAGTACTTTTATCATACCAGAAATTTCTTTTTGTGTACAAAAAAATACAATTTATTGTACTAAAAACTACATATACTGTAATAAAAAGTACTTATGTTGTACTAAAATGTACATATTATATATCGTACAAAAAAGTTTTTTTAGACATTAATTTATTGTACCAAATATATTTTATTGCACCAATTAACTTATTGTACAAAAAAGTTTTTCATTGTGCTAAAAACTACTTTTATAGTACTAAAAAGTATGCTAAAAACTACTTTTATTGTTCTAAAAAGAATTAATTTATTTGGATTTATGGCCTAACAGTACTTTCAGAAATAACTTATTGTACCAGAAAGTACTTTTATTGTACTAAAAAGTCCTTTTATTATGGCAAATTTTATAGTACTAAAAAGTATGCTTAAAACTTCTTTTATTGTGCTAAAAAGAATTTATTTATTTGCATTTATTGCCTAACAGTAATTTCAGAAAGTACTTTCACTTATTGTACCAGAAAGTACTTTTATTGTGCTAAAAAGTCCTTTTATTATGGAAAATTTTATAGTATTAAAATTATGCTAAAAACTACTTTTATTGTACTAAAAATAATTTATTTATTTGCATTTATTGCCTAACAGTACTTTCAGAAATAATTTATTGTACCAGAAAGTACTTTTATTGTGCTAAAAAGTCCTTTTATTATGGCAAATTTTTTTCTGTTTTACCAAAAAGTACTTTATATGCATCCGAAAATACTTTCAACGTACCAAAAAGTACTTTTGATGTCTTATTATACCAAAAAGTACTTTGTTGTGCCAGAAAGTACTTTTGATGGACAACAGACTTGTTTTATTGTACCAAAAGGTACTTTAATGGAACAATAAAAACAGTTTTTTTGTGCCAAAATGTACAATATATTTTACTACAAAGCATTTCTACCTGTTGTACTTAACTACATTTAAAAGTACTTTCAATGTGCCAGAAATGATTTATTATACCAAAAAGTAAAATTGATTGTATTAAGAAGTATTAAGAAGGGCGTCGGGAGTGTGATGCAAGGTAAAGCTTCTGATCGGTTTAACTTGGCAAACCCAGAGTGATCCTTGCCAATTGCACTTCAAGTCTACTCACAGAGCTCCGTATTCGTAGTACTACTGCGGACGGAGTACCTCCACGTGGTGACGCCTGGAAGCGTGCCTCTGACACCCGTCAGAGCACGACTAACTGTGAGGGGCGAAACCTAAAACCCAGGCACGTCTGCTCAGAGTGAGCGGTACCCTGGTCAGCGTCTGACCCAGAATGGGCGGCTGTATAAAATCCTGGCAGGAGGAGAAAACTGCGACGTGGTGCGCTGGGCTTGCAACCCGCCACCGACGTATAAACTATTGCAATGAAAAGAAGTAAGAAAAGAATAAAATGGACCCCCCAAAATGTTGACGACCACCGCAAACGAATTAAGGACCATGATTTAAGGATATGCACCTGGAATGTTAGAACACTGTATAGACCAGGTGCCTCTATCCAACTGGCGGAAGTCCTCGAAGAATACAAGGCTGACATAACCGCTTTACAGGAAATCCGGTGGACGGGACACGGGTGCTCGCGCATGAAGACGTGCGACATCTACTATAGTGGCCATGCGGACAAGCACGAGTTTGGATGTGGATTTGTGGTTGGCAAGAGACTGCGACACCTAGTCTCAAGGTTCAACCCGGTGTGTGAACGTATAGCCACCATAAGAGTCAAAACAAAGTTTTTCCACATAACACTTATATGTGCCCATGCTCCGACAGAAGAGAAAAGCGATGAGGACAAAGACGAGTTCTACGAGAGCCTAGAAAATGTATATGACCGTAGCCCGAGCCATGACATTAAAATTGTACTAGGCGATTTTAATGCTAAAATAGGCAGGGAAACCGCATTTGAGCCTACCATCGGAAAATTCAGTCTGCACACCGAAACGTCGAACAATGGCATCAGACTGATTGATTTCTCTGCGGCAAGAAATATGGTAGTTTGCAGCACTAGATTTGACCATAAAAATATTCATAAGGCAACATGGTTATCTCCAGATCAATTGACAAGGAATCAGATTGATCATGTGGTAGTCGATGGAAGGCACGCATCGAGTGTTCTGGACGTACGAGTGATTAGGGGTGCGAACATTGACTCCGATCACTTCCTTACCGCAGTTAAGGTACGCACAAGACTAAGCATGGCGAAAAACGTACGTAACCAGGCACAACGAAAGCTGGACATCGGTAAACTGCGGACCACAGAGGTAGCAAACGCCTACTCCAACCACCTAACTCAACTGCTGCGGAATGCTCCAACCCCTGACAATATAACCTCGCAGTGGCAAAATATAGCCGACTCCTTAGAACGGGCTGCGAGAAGCGTACTTGGGTACTCAAAGCCGTCTCAAGAAGATGCCTGGTACGATGATGAATGTCGCAATGCCACGAGAGAGACGGTTGCTGCATACAGGGCGAAACTGCAGCCAATGGCAACGCGAGCTGTTCGTGAACGGCACAGGGAGAAGAGACGACAGGCAACGCGTCTTTTTAGAAGAAAAAAGAAGGAGCTGAAGAAGAGGCAGGACGAGTGCACTGAGTTGCTCCGAAGTAGAGGGGAAGCCCGAAAATTCTACAAGAGAGTGAAAGCGAGAATGCGTGGAACAGGGTTGCCCTCCTGCAAGGACAGCGATGGTCAGCTAGTGACGGACCCGGATAACGTTCTAA
Source organism: Muscina levida (assembly GCA_964034835.1). Lineage (NCBI taxonomy): Eukaryota > Metazoa > Arthropoda > Insecta > Diptera > Muscidae > Muscina > Muscina levida. The sequence continues at coordinate 12,074,844 of OZ035884.1, forward strand.
AGATATGGAGAGATCACTTTAGAAATTTACTGGTTTACTGGATACTGACACCACTCCAGAAGACCCCGCTCCAATCCATGACGATGGTATTAACTGTCCACCTCCGAGCCAGAGCGAGATACGTATGGCCATCTCCCGCCTTAAAAACAACAAAGCTGCTGGAGCCGATGGTCTCCCTGCTGAATTGTTTAAGGCTGGCGGGGAGGAGCTGATTAGGAGCATGCATCAGCTCATGGAGAACATCTGGCAAGAGGAGAGCATGCCCGGGGATTGGAGTCTCAGTCTGTTATGTCCCATATACAAGAAAGGAGATCGTAGTGAATGTAAGAACTACCGTGGAATAAGCCTATTACCAATTGCGTACAAGGTCCTTTCAAGCATATTGTGTGAACGTCTAAAGCCAATTGTAGAAAAACTAATTGGACCATATCAGTGCGGCTTTAGACCTGGCAAATCTACGACGGATCAAATATTCACCTTACGACAAATCCTGGAAAAAACCCATGAAAAGCAGATCGACACCTACCACCTCTTTGTCGACTACAAAGCTGCCTTCGACTCTCCGATAAGGAATAGGCTTTATGAAGCCATGTCTGAGTTTGGTATTCCTGCAAAACTGATTCGACTTTGCAAATGTACCTTAGACAACACCAAATCCTCGGTTAAGATTGGTAAGGATCAGTCTGAACCATTCAACACGGAAAGAGGTCTCAGGCAGGGCGATAGCCTGTCCTGTACACTATTTAACATAGTTATGGAGAAGGTGATGAGAAAGGCTGGTATCAACATGTCTGGCACCATATTCCACAAAAGCCACATGCCACTAGCCTACGCCGATGATATAGATATCATTGGCCGAAATCTGCGAGATGTTACTGCAGTTTTCTCATCGCTAGAAAAGGAGTCAGCAAAAATGGGTTTAGCGGTCAACGAGGACAAAACAAAAATAATGATTTCGACGAACAAAGAGTCCTCTCGATGGGGACGCACCGTGAACGTTGACAATTATTGTTTTGAGGTAGTCGACGAATTTACCTACCTCGGATCTTCCGTCAACAAGATGAATAATGTCAGCCAAGAAATTAAACGGAGAATAGTGCTAGCCAATAGATGTTTCTACGGACTTCGGCAGCACTTTAGTAACACCACCTTCTCTCGGAATACTAAGAAACAGCTATACCAGGTGCTTATCTTACCTGTTCTGTTGTATGGTGCCGAATCATGGGTGCTTACTACAACGGACATACAAAACCTGGGAGTATTCGAGAGAAAAGTACTCCGAAAAATATATGGACCTATCTGTGTCGAAGGCCAGTTTCGCCATCGGATGAACCATGAGCTGTATGAGCTTTACCACGACATCGACGTAGCTAAAAGAGTCAGAATCCAACGACTTCGATGGCTGGGACATGTTGCCAGGATGGATGTAAATGCTCCAGCGAGAAAGGTGTTTGAAGGCGAACCTGAAGGACGGCGCAGAGCAGGGAGACCCAAACTCCGTTGGAAGGACCAAGTGGTAGGCGATGTGCCATCATCTGGTAGGACTAACTGGAGAACACACGCAGAAGACCGAAGCGTGTGGAATTCTTTATTACTTCAGGCCTCAAATTTATGAACTACGTTTCGTAAATTGTAACTGGCCACTTAAGTAAGTAAGTAAGAAGTACATCTGTTGGACAAAGAAGAACTTTTGATTTCCAAAAAAATTGTTTGTATCAAAAAGTACTTTTATTTCCCAAAAAAAATGTTGATTGTACTTAAAAAGTACTTTCAATGTACCAAAAAGTACTTCCGATGTATCAAAAAGTACTTTTATTATAGTAAAAAAATATCTATTGTACTTAAAAGTACTTTCAATGTACCAAAAAGTACTTCCGATTTACAAGGTATGACTTTTATTGTAGCAGAAAGTACTCGTTTAGTACAAAAATTATTTTGTTGTACCAAAAAGTTCTTTATTTGTAACAAAACATTTTTTAATTTTTCTTTTTAATATTTTGTAATTTTTTTTTTGCAAATTTTGTCTGTTTTTTAAACATTTTCCAAAGCAATTTTTACATAACTCTCTTCGATACGCCAATTCAAGTATTTCACAAGATATTCTTCAACAAAGTGTTACACTACATGCCCTCTAGGTACGTTCTCCCAACTTTCTTGCAAGAAGTTAAACAACATCTGCTTTGTATATTTAGTGTCCTCAAATTTTCTCCAGCTAATTTTCATTTTTCATTCATGCTATTAGTCACAAGATTGTCATCTAGGTAATTTTCTATTTGGCTCAAGTTTACCTCATTTTCTCCTGAGATTTTTTCATAATCTGGTTTAAATTCCTTTCACAAACACCGCTTTAGGTTATGTTTTCATTTAATTTCCTAGGTGATTTAATAACAATACCTTTACCTGGGCCATTTATTGTTTGCATTATGTTCAACATTTTACATAATAGAAATTCATTGGAATAATTTTTTTACATCTGTCTCCTGCCTGTATATTATATCACTTGTATTGCCTGCAAGCAATTTCGTAAATGTTTTATTTACCGCAGCTTGTGAATGATGAATTGAATTTAATTGCTATTTTCGATATTCAAATAAAGTCCCAACCGCACAACAACCATCCTACCATGCGAGAAAGACTTCAGTGCCAGAGACATTAATCCATTATAAAGCCCCTAAGGGGGTGGCGTAGTCATTCACACACTCTCACATAAATAATAATTCCATAATCGTTTGCCAATTATGACTATGGCCACGCTCTCATGGATTTGTCAATGCCTTTGGTAGAAGTTGATGGATGTTCCTGTTATTGTTCCATTTGGCAGTGTTTGTGTGTGTAAGCGGATGAGGAGGCTGAAGCAATTGGTGTTTCTGTCGTTGTCGTCGTCGTTGTTGTTGCAACAAATGAATAAACTAAAATTCATTAATGCTATTTACATATTTACATGCACACAACATAAACACTCTTAATACCCTTCACTCTTTCTCTGTACCTTCAGCTCCATCAGTGGATACCACACTCTTATTGTCTCACCACAAACACGGGCAAATTAATCATTATTGTTTCCTTGTGTTTATGTGTGTACAGATGCTTTCTCTGCATATGTAGAGATGGTTTACAGTACACACGCATCCAAACACTTGAGTAACGCATACATGTAAAACATATGTATGAATGTGTAGTATCTACAAGGGTATACAATTACAATGCTAACACTTTCTGATACCATAGCTGAAAAGAACAATAGGTGTATGGTTGGGGTTGGGGGGCAAAAGTTAATTAAAACAAATGTTGTTTTTTTGTATGATTGGCCAATAGCAGCCTCTCATTTCGCACCCAAGCTCCTATGGCCATGGTGAAGAACTTGAATAAATGCCAAAGTATCTGTGGAGGCGGGGAAATTGAGCACTGCAGTTGAAACTGAGCACTATTATTTAAGAATTAAAGCTGTGCAAAAGTGTAATTCAAACCACAGATGAATGATTGCCTAAAGGCATAATTTGTATAATGAACTGCAAGGAAACAGTGGGAAGACTAAGACAAAAGTTGAAAAATCCAACAATATTAAAAATATAGAAATATACAAATATGAAAATATAAAAATATAACAAAAATATAAAAATATGAAAATATAAAAATATGAAAAAAATATAACAAAATATAAAAATATAAAAATACAAAAATATAAAAATATAGAAATATTTATATATAAAAATATAAAAATGTAAAAATATAAAAATATAAAAATTTAAAAATATAAAAATATAAAAATATAAAAATATAAAAATATAAAAATATAAAAATATAAAAATACAAAAATATAAAAATATAGAAATATAAAAATATAAAAATATAGAAATATAAAAATATAAAAATATAAAAAATATAGAAATATAAAAATATAAAAATATAAACATATAAAAATATAAAAATATAAAAATATAAAAATATAAAAATATAAAAATATAAAAATATAAAAATATAAAAATATAAAAATATAAAAATATAAAAATATAAAAATATAAAAATATAAAAATATAAAAATATAAAAATATAAAAATATAAAAATATAAAAATATAAAAATATAAAAATATAAAAATATAAAAATATAAAAATATAAAAATATAAAAATATAAAAATATAAAAATATAAAAATATAAAAATATAAAAATATAAAAATATAAAAATATAAAAATATAAAAATATAAAAATATAAAAATATAAAAATATAAAAATATAAAAATATAAAAATATAAAAATATAAAAATATAAAAATATAAAAATATAAAAATATAAAAATATAAAAATATAAAAATATCAAAATATAAAAATATAAAAATATAAAAATATAAAAATATAAAAATATAAAAATATAAAAATATAAAAATATAAAAATATAAAAATATAAAAATATAAAAATATAAAAATATAAAAATATAAAAATATAAAAATATAAAAATATAAAAATATAAAAATATAAAAATATAAAAATATAAAAATATAAAAATATAAAAATATAAAAATATAAAAATATAAAAATATAAAAATATAAAAATATAAAAATATAAAAATATAAAAATATAAAAATATAAAAATATAAAAATATAAAAATATAAAAATATAAAAATATAAAAATATAAAAATATAAAAATATAAAAATATAAAAATATAAAAATATAAAAATATAAAAATATAAAAATATAAAAATATAAAAATATAAAAATATAAAAATATAAAAATATAAAAATATAAAAATATAAAAATATAAAAATATAAAAATATAAAAATATAAAAATATAAAAATATAAAAATATAAAAATATAAAAATATAAAAATATAAAAATATAAAAATATAAAAATATAAAAATATAAAAATATCAAAATATCAAAATATAAAAATATAAAAATATAAAAATATAAAAATATAAAAATATAAAAATATAAAAATATCAAAATATCAAAATATCAAAATATCAAAATATCAAAATATCAAAATATCAAAATATCAAAATATCAAAATATCAAAATATCAAAATATCAAAATATCAAAATATCAAAATATCAAAATATCAAAATATCAAAATATCAAAATATCAAAATATCAAAATATCAAAATATCAAAATATCAAAATATCAAAATATCAAAATATCAAAATATCAAAATATCAAAATATCAAAATATCAAAATATCAAAATATCAAAATATCAAAATATCAAAATATCAAAATATCAAAATATCAAAATATCAAAATATCAAAATATCAAAATATCAAAATATCAAAATATCAAAATATCAAAATATCAAAATATCAAAATATCAAAATATCAAAATATCAAAATATCAAAATATCAAAATATCAAAATATCAAAATATCAAAATATCAAAATATCAAAATATCAAAATATCAAAATATCAAAATATCAAAATATCAAAATATCAAAATATCAAAATATCAAAATATCAAAATATCAAAATATCAAAATATCAAAATATCAAAATATCAAAATATCAAAATATCAAAATATCAAAATATCAAAATATCAAAATATCAAAATATCAAAATATCAAAATATCAAAATATCAAAATATCAAAATATCAAAATATCAAAATATCAAAATATCAAAATATCAAAATATCAAAATATCAAAATATCAAAATATCAAAATATCAAAATATCAAAATATCAAAATATCAAAATATCAAAATATCAAAATATCAAAATATCAAAATATCAAAATATCAAAATATCAAAATATCAAAATATCAAAATATCAAAATATCAAAATATCAAAATATCAAAATATCAAAATATCAAAATATCAAAATATCAAAATATCAAAATATCAAAATATCAAAATATCAAAATATAAAAATAGAAAAATGATCTCAAACCGAATGATGGCAAACTTATTCATATTTCTGCACAGATCGACAATAACAAACAAGATTTAAAATAACTAAAAATATTAATAAAATAACTAAAAATATTAATATAATAACAAATATTAAATGTATCGCAAGCATTAAAAATATCAATAATGCTGATTGATATGTTTATAGTTGACCTTTGTATTTATCGTTTCTTTTGCTTTTTGTATTATTGGCTTAAGGACCAAATTGAAATCAATCAATTTCAAGAGTTTTTTATTTAAAAATGGAAGAATAAATAAAAAATTGTTGAAATTAAAATAAAAAGATTAGATTTTTATTTGGATTTCAAGCCAATACAAAAGAAAAATATCAATAATATAGAAAATACATATGAGTATTTCCAGCGGAAGGACGGACGATTTCATAGTAAAAAAATTGCTATATTTTTAACTTATTGTTTCTGTAATCAGACAATGAATTTATTGAACTTTTACAAAACAAACTATATGTATCTCTTCTTTCCAAATCCGCTGAGAAATTTAAAATCGGTTCATATTTATCCGCGTTACTGGCTTATAAGTGCGCAAAAGTAGCAAAAACAGGGTTTTTACCCGTAACTCATTTGTGAAATTTGAAAAACAGATTCTTGTTGTGCTCAGCAGCATCTACCAGAAAAATAGTATAATTTCCCAGGTATTGTTTTCTTTGTCCCTATGTGTTATCCATAGAACAATGCGTGTGTTCGCAACATGTGTCCGCAACGCGCATTTAGATTATAGTACTGACCGAAATCTACATTTTTTAATATGAACATAATCTTCAAAATATTTTAACTTTTCGAGAAAACTACAAAATAAGGAAAAAAATCGTGCGTCCGCAACGCCAGGAAATACCCATATAGCAAATATTTGAAAATTAAATATAAAAAAAATATCGAAAATATTTCAAATATTAAAAATATGAAAGATATTAAAAATATAAAAAATATAAAAAATTTGATAAATATAAACAATTTTAAAATACTGAAAACATTAAAAATACTTGAAATATTTAATATAAAATTTTGAAAATATATAAATTATTTTACTTTAAATATTGTATTTTTATAAACAAAGTATGCGACATAGTTAAAATAACTAACATGTTTGAAATATGATTGTTCTTTAATATTCGGAATATTCTAAATTTATTTATTTAAAAATATTAAATTTTGTATTTTAATAGTAAAAATATCAAATATTTGAGATTTTTCACATAAATATTTAAATATTAAATTTTAATTTAAATATGAAATATCAAAATATATACAAATTTTTACATATTATATATAGAATAATATGCCAAGTTTTGAATAATCAGGCTCGAGGTCATATTATATATTATATATATAATATTTTAATATAATATAATACTGTAATATAATATAAAATCCAAATATTATAGTAAGCTAACCTTCATAATTTTGTTATTTAAAAAATTTCAATCACAAATATTTTTTAAATTCCCTCGAATGTCCCACTGTCTTTGATACGTTTTCACATATACACATCTATTTAATTTAAGCAAATTAACTCTTTTTTTTTTTTTTTAAAAAACATAACGTTTGTTGTCGGCTGCTGATGATTGTTTTAAGTGCAATTGATGCTTAAAAGAAATCTCATCATACCATCATCATCATCATTACGATAGCCAAAAGCAAGACCCTTGGAGTAGTGCACCAGTCTCACTAACTCACACACACATACATTGTTCCAGTTTTACCACAAAATAAATGCTTTGGCCAATTTCAGCTGAATTTTATGATACCCCCGTGCGTTTTAAAACTTTAACTTTGTTGAACGGATCGTTTCGGCTACATGTGTCTGAAAAAACAACAACATTTTTATCCGGGAAAGTATTTTCGCTTCATAATAGCGTGGCAGAAAAAGCCAAATACCTCATAAAAAATAAAACTTTTACCTCCTTCATCTGCTGTATGGCCATGTGGATGGTTGTAACTAAGTCGTTGGTAATGCCGGGGGCGGCTGGGCGTTGGAACTGTTGCTATTGCTGCTGCTGCACCAACATTATGGGAATATTTCTTTATTTAATATCAGTCATAATTTACAAACTTTAGTGGATGTTGCATATCTAGGTCTGTTTCAACTTGTCGGCCTGTTGTACGTGCGTGTGTGTGTGTGTGTGAGCTGGCAGCAAACGGACCAACTCTATTACCTTAACTGTGTTTAATTAAATGAGTTTAACAATTAATGAGACCCCCCAAAAGTAAACTATGTTATATGAAATCTAAAAAGCGCCTTCTTGTAGTTTGCTGTAAGGTTTAAACAAATGAAATGCTTAAGCCTTTTTTGGTATCCTTTTCCCAGGCGAGTGGCTTTGAATATAGGTCAAAAGTTGAAATCTTTAGTGTATGCATTATACTGCGTCAGCAATTTGGCCAACAATAAGGGCAGCGAAAAATAAAAACAGAAAAATGTTAACAAAATTCCTGGAATTGTGCAAATGACAAGATTTAACATTTAACCAGGTTTTTGTTTGCACAAAATGCCATTGCGGAAATGTAAGGTCAAATTCCAGAGATAATTATGTGAGTGCTGTTCTAACAAAAACAAAAATGAAGGGACGAAATTGCACAAATATACTTATCATAACTATTACATGAATGATACTTCAATGTTACATCAAGGGCGAGTAGCTCAAATGTTGCGAAAAATATTGCTCTTACATTTAATATTTTGTGAAGAATTTGCCTCAATAATGGCTAGCAATTATAAGATACATTAGACAAATTGTAGTGCTGTTATGGAAAATTAATATGTCCTAAGGGTTCGTAGAAAGGGTTAATACGAAAAGGATAATTAGAATGTTAAATAGGAAATTCAAATTAAAACAAATGGTACGCTTCAAAATGTTGCTAAATATTTAACACAAACGAAGATATTTGAAGAATTTGTATGCATTGTGTTTCGTATTGGGTTGTATTGTAAGCTTCAAGAATTTTTTGATTTTTAAATATATTTTTTAATTTAACGAAGTGAAATTGGTTTGGCGAGATCGAGATTTTTATTATTACACAGTGCAACATTTCTAAGGTCATCGTCTGGTGCCGCCTTCGTACCCAGATATTTTTGAAGTATATACCGAGACTTAAAAAATCCCCAAAGGATTTGGCCCCATTACATCGAAACATTTTTTTTTATGGATACTCCAATATTTTCACCCCAATACGATTTTTTGACCATTTTTGGGGAGTCCATATTTCATAAACTGTTCGGAATTTTTTGTTTTCGTCTTCGGCAAAGTTGTAGATCTAAACCAGAGCAAAAAAAAGTCTCAAATAGACCCGACCCAAAAAAATTGCATCCAGTGCATGAAAATTGCAAAAATATGGGAAGAAAGGATATTTTTTCATGATGTTTTCCACACAAAATTTATTTCGTTGAACTCCGTGGCGTATGATTTATGTGGAATATTACTTATTATAATCATAATTTTATGGTGAAAATATCATGAAAAAATAGCCTTTTTTCCCATATTTTTACAATTTTCATGCACTAGATGCAATTTTTTTGGGTCGGTCTATTTGAGACTTTTATTGCTCTGGTTCAGATCTACATCTTTGCCGAAGACAAAAAAAAATTCCGAACAGTTTATGAAATATGGACTCCCTAAAAATGGTCAAAAAATCGTATTGGGTTGAAAATATTGGAGCATCCATAAAAAAATGTTTCGATGTAATGGGGCCAAATCCTTTGGGGATTTTTTTAGTCTCGGTATATACTTCAAAAATAGCTGGGTACGAAGGCGGCACCAATTTATGTGTTGCACTGTGTTATTTAAAATATCCAAACTATTTAAAATAATCAAAATACTATAAAACATTTAACTATTCAACTATTTACTATTCGGTTTGAGACATTTAGATTGAATAAGATTGATATTGGCAACAATAAATAATTGCCAATAGAACTGATCTCAAACCGAACTATGACAATATCATAATTCAACACAGATCAACAAAAAACAAAATCAAGAACGATGATACACTGACGGTACGCAGAACGGGGTTGGTACTTTGCCAACAACAAAACTCCTGTGCATAGGCAAGTACTTGTGTGTGTATTATGTTGGCATGTTGTGCGCTTCGAGGATGCTTTTTTCGCACCGTTGGGAAAAGTTCTCATTAGCTTTGAGATGCTTTCTTCCCTTAAGGTTTGTGATAATAGAGGAGAAGGCACAGCAAAGGGCGCTGACGAGACATTGTGGTTAATGTCGAAATGACGTCATACGCCTAACCTGCTGTCAACATAATACATTTCACACTCTTGACTAAAAACCTATTGGCAATAATAAATAATTGTCAATAGAACTGATCTCAAACCGAACTATGACAATATTTTTAATATTTTTAATATCTCTAATATTTTTAATATCTCTAATATTTCTAATATATTTAATATTTTTAATATTTTCAATATTTTTTAATATATTTAATATTTTTAATGTGGGTATTTCCACAGGAGTGTCAACCGTGACTTAAATTTTATAAATTTAAAATGTCGAAAGCTTTTCTTAGTTTCCGCGTTGATTTAACGGACTGCAAAATTGCATTATTTTGCCGGTCATCATTTTAAAATTTTAATATTATATTTAATGATGATGCAAGTCCACTCTTATCATAAAATTGTAGTTAAAGCCATAAATAGCTCGTATAATAGTAATAAATTAGCAGTTAGCAGCAAAATTTTGATTTTATTTTATTGGTGTTGTAATGTAACATTAGTGGTCAACAATTAGTGACATATAAACTTTATTATATTCCCTAATTTCGAAAATGAAACAATGGCTTAAGCAAACATTTTTTAAAGCTATTCACAGCTTTGGGATATTTTGTCACATAACGTCAGTAACATAACGTAGGTATTTTATACCTCGTGGTTAAAAAAACCAGAGGAACAAATTTGCCAAACAAAAATATATTTTGAAAGCGCTATTGGTCTATTTTATGAAATAAATAAGTGCATATACTAAAAACAACACGCAGACTTTTGAAATTTCAAGCACTTACATAAAACGCACTTCTATTTCGTGTAGCATAACGTAGGCATGTGTTTTGTTAATATCTTGGATTTTAGATTTTTAAATATGACACCTTTTTTTACATAATGTAGTGCTAGTAGGGAGCTAATTATAAATATATTATTAAATACAAAAATATTCAACTTGTATGTGCTTTTTTTCCAATTGAATCGTACGATCGTAAAATTCGTAAGGCTGGAATTACCAATATTTTTAATATTTTTAATATTTTTAATGTTTCTAATATTTTTAATATTTTTATATATTTAATATTTTTAATATTATTAATAATTTTAATATCTTATACATTTTTAATTTTTTACTTTTTTTTATATTATTAATGTTTTTTATATTTTTGATTTTATGAATATTTAAAATATTTTCAATATTTGTATATTACAAATATTTGTAACAATTTTTAAATTTCTATGTAAATGAAGTTTTTTTTATTGTTACTTGTTCCTGAAAATGCTATCCGACGGATAGCGAAATATCGAAATAAAAAGTAAATATTAAAAATCAACGACCTTGAGCTCGGCTTATTATTTCAAGAATATTGAAGAAAATAGGTCGAATAAAAATTTGAAAAATATTTTTAATATTTAATAGTATTTAAATATTTTAATGTATCGAATATTTTCTGAGAAATTTCCGTACATTTACCTATTATCGCCTTTTCAATCTAGTACTCTCTCTGTGAAAAGTTTAAAGAGAATGATGAGTATGAGCTTGAAGAGTCCTTCAGATACAAAAATTTTCTTTTTGGAAAAAATTTATAGGAATCACAATTAAAAATTAAGACCACATAATATATTATGATAATTACTTTAAAATTGGTTCGTAGCTGTGGTATTTTAGCTATGGCTTTTAGTGCTACAACTACTATGTAGCGGTGCCCCTAAATGAGAGATTTCAAAACTCTGGCCCCTTATCCCCTTTAATTGCCTTGTACAAACGATAGCACTTTAGTTGAATAACCCCCACTGTGCAGCCACTGATAATGGCTTAATACTCACGAAACTTTATTGAAAATATTTTTTCATTTCAGATAATTCACATCGTACAAATCTTTTTTGTTGCTCCTGTATACGGAATATGTTTTTCTTTTCCCATATAAAACTGAACATCAACTTCATTGTAAAAAAATGGCTTATTTTATGCATTTACTTTACAAATAACCACGACATGCCAATTACTCTCCAGGCTTCAATAAAATCAATTTTTTTACATTGCAATATTCTTAAATTTATGTAGATTCAATTGAAAATTGCGTGAAAAACAACACACTACGTTTTAATACCAGCCATCACTTTTCGTGTACATCGTATTCGTCTGCACACCTACACACGCTTTAATGCGTTGGCAATTTTATGTTTCCGCATTAAGGATGGATAGCATTCTGCTCCGCCATGCATTAAAGCATTCAATTCTGGGTCTTTCTGCCTCTCTCTCTCTCTCTCTCTCTTTCTTTCGCTCAGTGTACCTGGCTCAAAGGATACCCAACGACGGATGATGAGTGGATGCACGGGCGAACATTGCAGCTCCCAGCCAACGAGCTGACAGTGTTTTTCAGGAAGTACAAATTTCATTGAAATCTTTTGAAATCGTTAGAATTTGCCAACAGATCCATCCCACACACACACAGAAACACATTCACACATACCCACCCACGTACAACAACTAACGGCAATTGCAATTGTGAACATATACGATATGGATCAGTTTCCGCTTTTCTTTGTTGTTTTTCTATTGCACATATCTATTATTTCCGTTCTAAGAAAATGTTTTGATTTTAATGCAGCACATGCGATGGCAACACATCATCAAAGCAGATGCTTTACGGCTGCAAATTGTTAGTAAATTTTATACATGCAACAAGTTTGCATAACAAGGCATCATCATCAACATTAAATTTAAATTGTTGAAATTTTACAAATTAAATGTTATTAAAATGTAATTGCTAGGAAATATTTGAGGTAATTTGTTTAACTAATTTCGATAATGTTTGCAAAGCAAATATATAAAATTGCAAAAAAAATGTCAAAAATCAGATTGTATTAGCAATATTAAAAGAAATTAATATCACTTATACGTAGTCGGTTTGTATAGATGTTTGCTTCATTGCCCAGCGGCAGAATTTGAGAGGCCTTCCTCATATAATGCATGCAGTAGTCATTATTTGGGAATAACATTTCATATAAGGAATACAAAACGCATGATTTTTCATCAGATTTAGGCATTTTATGGACTGACCTGCCAAAGACATGTAAAAAGAAGGCAGAGGGATTTCATACACATCCCCTCTCGCTTACAAATAACTGGGGTATTGCATGCCTTCTAAATGGAAAGAATTGTTAGTACGTTTTTTTTAACTATTATCAAGGCCTGCCAGAGGCCTCAGAAAAGAAGGCAGAGGGATTTCATACACATACCCTCTCGCTTCCAAATATAAGGGGTATTGGATGTCTTCCAAATGGAAAAAATTGTTAATTTCCGTAGAAGGGTTTTTTTTTTAAACAGTGTATCATTAGTTTCAACCACACAATTCGAATGCATCTTCATAGGCTAGACAGTAGCATGGCTGACTAACAATCACGAGGTAGTGGGTTCAAACTCCAGCAATGTTTACTGTCGTTGGAAAAAAATGTAAGTATAAAGAAAAATATATATAAGTGAGAAATATCTAAAAATAACCGGTGCGCTCTCAAAAAAACTAAATAATTTGAGGGTGCACTGTATAGTTTTTGTTTAATTTGCAAGTCATTATTTTTTCATGTGTATGCTGGCCTTCCATAATGCCTTCTTATAGAAAGCTTCCATACGGCCCCTTGATAGAAAGATTCCATGAGGCCTTCTTATAGAGAGCATCCATAAGGCCTTCTTATGGAAACCGGCGACGGAAGGCCTTATTTTCCAATGTCACGCAATGTAAAAAAAGAAAGGAAGAAAGAAGGCCAAGGAAGGCATACCGGCTCCAAAAGAAGGCCTTCAAACTCATGAACGAAGGCCTTCCTTCTCATGATTTCCGCCGCTGGGTGTTTGTGAGTTTATGTTAGTATTTGAAGTCAATAAGATTGCCCTTTATGTCTGGCCAATGAACAATAATAGACTTGGTAAAAGATATCGGAATTTTACATTGTAAAAGTGGACAATTTTAATATGTTGCATTTTAAAGCACAAAATATCTAAATAATAAAGTAGGGCTAGCAAGTATTTAATATTTAAATTTTTTTTATTTTAAATATTTTAAGTATTTTTAATATATTCTATATAAATAATATTTTAAGTATTTTCAATATTTGTAATATTTTTATTAAATAAATTAATATTTTTAAATTTTTTATTATTTTTATTTTTTTTATTATTTTTATTTTTTTTAATATTTTCAATATTTTTAATATTTATGCTCTTGTATTGTATTGTTGATCTATATCTGTAAATAATAAATGTGTTTTCATCGTTCGGTTTCTGATCTTTTCTATTATTGCTAATATAATATGTTTAACAAGAGTTGTGTGAAATGAATTATGTTGACAGCTGGTAGGGCGGATAGCTATTTCTCATCAGCACCCTTAGCTATGTCTTCTTGTAATATTTTCTAAAATAGTTTAATTTTTATAAAATTGTCACATTTGTGATATTATATAACACAGTGCAACATTTCTAAGGTCATCGTCTAGTGCCGCCTTCGTACCCAGATATTTTTGAAGTATATACCGAGACTAAAAAAATCGCCAAAGATTTTGGCCCCATTACATCGAAACATTTTTATATGGATACTCCAATATTTTCACCCCAACACGATTTTTTATCATTTTTACGGAGTCCATATTTCATTAACCGTTCGAAAATTTTTCTTTTTGTGTTGTGTTTTTTTTTAATATTTTTTTTTATGTTTTTTTTTATTATTTTATTATTTTTTTTTTTATTTTTTTTTTATTTTTCAATATTTTGCTATCTTTGAAATACAAGTAACAACACAACATCAAATACAAGCAGTGTAGCGACCACTCTTCTCTGCAATCGATTGGGTGTTGTTACTCCCAAGTTTTGAATAATCAGGCTCGAAGTCAATGTGATTTTATTTTAATGTTTTTTTTTAAATATTTTGTTTTTCTTCGAAAGACATCAAGAATTAAAAACAAAAACAAACATATAAACATGATTATTCAAAACTTGGGATATTATTCTCTATTTAATATTTGTAAATGTTTCAATATTTTTTTTTTAAGTTTAAATATTTCCAAATCTTTTAAAATTTTTTAATATTTGACGAATTTGAAATATGAAATCTGAATAAGTAATAAGTATTTCTAAAAGCAACAGCATTGGCTAATGCCAATACCTCGGCCTCCTTTACCCCATTAAGTACCAACACTCAATGGTGGAAGTCGGTATTGCCATAGCCACCACCATCGAGTGTCAATTTCACACACACATATACACATTTTGATAACCATTAATTAATATGACAATCTTGTCTCATAAACTATGTGACACAACTCTAAAGGAGTCTTGTGCAAATTTCAAGTACATTTTATACATATGTATGTACTAGAGTGGCCATAGTGGAAATTTTTTTGAAAAGTTAAATTTTTCGCACTGAAAAATATGAGGTTGGGGATAAAAATAATTATGCATATTTTTTTTTTTTTTTTTTTTAATTCCGAGTACCTCCGGGTTGAGCCCAAACTTTTATTACATGACCCATTTAGGCTGAAGTGCAGAATATGGGGCGGGAGCCCGATTAAAACCCAAAAATATGCCATTGTCTTCATCTTGGTCCCCAAACATCGGAATGGTAGGTCAAAGTTGGCGCTCAGGCCCATGGGGCCCGGGGGGTCAAAAAAGGGGCCCCTTTCGGTTCTATGATGACCCCCCAGGTGCGGGTATTCAAGTGAAAGATATTTTCGAGACGAATCCAACAATGATATTTTTAGTTTCCTACGGGTCTCCTGGACCGAGTTAGAGCCATTTTCGGGAAATACCAAGAAAAAAAAAATATTTTTAACTAAATTTAAAAAATTTTAAAAAAATTTTTGCGTGCGGCGCTGGTAAACCCAACATAGGCGTACCGTCATTTCGCCCAATGTCATTTCGCCCAAAAACAACCATGATATATCGCCCAAAACATGTCATTTCGACCAAAAACCTAACTAAAACATGACATATCGCCCAAATGATATGACAGAAGACCCAACTCAATTTTTTTGGGCGAAATGTCAGACTCATGACGACGGCACGCCCTGCTGCATACGTCGCAGTCAGTCTTGTACTTTTGCCCCCGCCTTAGGGGGACATGAACAAGAAAAGCGAACCTCGACACTGATTCCGCCGGTGGTAAGGAAAATATATGCCAACATCATGCATAAATATACCATGCTCTGGAATTCGTGCATGAGCCATGAGATTTTTGTTACCGAGGGGCCGATTAAGTGAAGAAAGCAAAGTCTACAAATAAAATTATAAACCGTGTCAACGCCAACATAGTCGGTTTGTAGGTGCCCTACTATTGCTTACCTAAGTAGAGTATGATGGTATTACAAACGTAATGCAAAAGGTTTTAAAGAAATTATGTTGAAGTTTGTTATGAAAAATTAAAACCGATTTATCAGTTTTGTACCAAACACGTTGTGAGATTTTCTGATTTTGAAATACCAGTTATCACATATTTAACTTTGTAGAAAAATCTATTATTTGATTATTACACTATGCTTACCTGGGGGGTCATCATAGAACCGAAAGGGGCCCCTTTTTTGACCCCCCGGGCCCCATGGGCCTGAGCGCCAACTTTGACCTACCATTCCGATGTTTGGAGACCAAGATGAAGACAATGGCATATTTTTGGTTTTTAATCGGCCTCCCGCCCCATATTCTGCACTTCAGCCTAAATGGGTCATGTAATAAAAGTTTGGGCTCAACCCGGAGGTACTCGGAATTAAAAAAAAAAAAAAAAAAATATGCATTATTATTTTTATCCCCAACCTCATATTTTTCAGTGCGAAAACTTTTGGATTTCACATTTTTAATTTTTTCCATATAACGCTATGGCCAGTCTAGTATGTACTCGTATATTTAAAACAAAATAATTTGGCATCAATTAATTTGGGGACATTTACTTGCTATTTATAGGATTTGGTAGAACTTGCAATCAAATTGATCGACACACTAAGCGATAATTTAAGTGTGTACGAAAATGAGGTTAAAGAGACAGTCCTCTACCAGCGGCAAAAATTTATGCCTACGTTTCCAATAATCATAATCATGACCTTTTGTAATATTTTTCCTATTTTCCCCATTTTTTCCAATATATTAAACAATCCCCCTTTATGTATAGGCATTAACAACTGTAATTGATAGGTATGAGAAATAAACATCTTCAGCTTATATTGTTTTAATTTGTGTTTACCTCTCTTTTTGTCAGTATGCCAATTTCATCCTTGCCAAACTCACTGTTCAACATGGCTATTCATTAATTTCAATTCTTTACATTCACATTTCCACTACAGAATATTTCTCTTGCATCCTGTTGTACTCTTATAAGCATGAACAGTTTTTAATAGTTGGAGGATTTAACTTTTCATCACCATTTGATTGGATGATAATCCGGTGCTGAAGGTGAAGAATGAGGAGGCCAAGCAGGTAGAAGGAAACTTACCTTCATACCTACAATGCACAAGGCAAAAAAGAAAACTCGTGTTGCCTACGAGTGCTTTATGAAAAATTAATGCTTCAGTGAAAATTATTATTGTGTTGATGTGAAGAAACGGTCATTATGTATTCTCAGAGAGCATTACACTACGCGTTACAGGTTATTATGAATAGAAGATGATGTTGGTGACATGTCTGTAGTTGAAGAGTAATGGACATTAATTAATTAAGTTAAAGTTAATAAAACAAAAGGACCAAACTATTCTTCTAAGGCAAGTGATGAGTTTGTCTTAAATTAAATCATTCATTACTATTTTCAATTTATATTGGTACGTAAGAGTTTTATCTTAGAAGAATAGAAATATTGCTTAAACGTATGAGAATGAGGGTTTTAGTGTTACGTATACGTGTTACTATTTTCAATTTATATTGGTACGTAAGAGTTTTATCTTAGAAGAATAGAAATATTGCTTAAACGTTGAGAATGAGGGTTTAGTGTTACGTATACGTATGACAAATTTTAATTTTTATTTTAGAAAAAAATCGGCGACTGAAATTATTACCCGAAGAGGGTTTGGTATGTCTGTGTGTTGCGCATAGGTTCCTATACCGCTTATCCGATTGGCTCAATATTTTTGTAGATTATTGCTGTGGTATCTGGGAAGGTTTCTAGAGTTCTTTAGTTACTGTGTAATATTGGCAACTTATATATATTGGAGACAGCTAAGGAATGAGCAACCGAACAGCCACAGCCACACATACACAAGTCTGAATCAATACAATTGTGATAACAATTTTATATGTTAATCGATGATTGAAACGAACAGTAGATATTTAAATGTTTGTGATTTTAACGAGTGATTAAGATCATTATCCAATAAATGTCTTGCTAGAAGGTTTTATGAGTATCTGTTATGTTTAATATTTTTTCTAATTTACATTTTAGCCATTAGTTTTTAATTTTAACCATATTGCCACTATTTAAAATCAACCTTGACCAACTGTTTTGAGACAAGCCAACCTGCCCACTTGTTTTTAAATTGTAGAAATTGTAATTTTTAATTTTAAAACTGCCTCGTCTGCTGCCGCTACAACATACATTACACCTGATGCAACTTGAAGCTACATCATAATGTTAGTTTTATACTTCAAATTAAAATACATTTCTTTCATGTTTTCTTTTGCGTCTCTACAGCGTTGAAATATCATGCGGATGCAACAAGAGCCACATAAAAGTATCATAGACATGTGGTTAAAACAAACAGCGCCGTGATCTACTTACGTAGATAACTTCAAGTCATGTGTGTGGTGGTGGTAGGGAAATACAAACTTGTTATTGCTATCCCGTGCCCTTTTATGTTGTGCCTTGAGTTACAACTGCAGTGATATCAAATACGTAGCGTTTTTAAGAGTAAGAGTTTAAGGATACATATATGTATATGCCACACACACACCCAGAACTTGGCAACATATAACAAATACCCATTGAGCTGTAATGGCAACTACTACAACATTATCATGTTGCATGCGCATCCACTTTACACAAGACACTACAACGAAGCAGCACTTTGCGTTCATGTGTTGAATAAACAACTAAACTATAAACTAAAACTAAATTATACACACTTAAACTAAAAATGCTTATGCCAACATTCCACGGTCCTCTTTGAACCACCCTTTCAGTCTTTAAGTACTCGTGCCAAACTCTGTTTATGTGTTCATAGACATGGATGGGTAAGGCCTCTATCATATGTTGACTCTCATGTGCCAGTGCTTACACTCTCACTATCTGTGAGTGGTTCTCATGTTTGGGTTCCCTCCATTTGTGTTTTATGTGGCAGCAGCAGCTGTTCAAGAATGTTCACAGAGAAAGTGACAGTTGTTTGTTGCAAAAAGTCAACAAATTCGAATGACATCTGAAGCATTACCATCGATCAAAAAGCAACAGCATTGGAAAATGACATCACCTCGGTCCGCTTTTTGCCCCTTTTAAGTATCACCATGCAGTGATGGTAGTTGGTACCTCCATTGCCTGCACCACCATCGAGTGTTATTTCCCCACACATACACACATTATGATTGCCATTAATTAACATGGCAATCTTGTGTCATAAACAATGTGACACCTCTCTGAAGGATTCTTGTGTACATGTTTAAGTATATTATATACATATGTTTGTACTTTTATATTGGAAACAAAAGAATTTTGTAATATTTTTTGGCATTATTGCAAAAAAATGTTAAAATATATATGGGGACATTCATTTGACAGCGATAGGATTTGGAAGGATGCGCAAACAAATTGATCGACAGACAACACTGAGAGACAATTTGAGTAAGCACAAGATGTGAATATTTATTGAGATTGCGAGATAAAGAACGGTGGAAATTATAGACTTTGAAACAGGTAAAGAAAACGAAGACGATAAAGTCAGTAAAGCAGATTGAAATGGCGTTTGCTACTTCTTATTGATGTCCTTGATATAAATTGATTTCACATCCAGAATATTCGAAATAGTATAAACAAAAGAAAACAACTATTGCGTATTATGGACCCATCGATTTACACATCATATTACACAGATAGAGAAATGTTCAGTAAGGCCGGGTATCTCTGGAGAAGATAGTGAGGCATTCGATGGTTATCCTTACATGAGCTTCAGGACACGGGGACATACCATATGTATATTGTAACCAAAGAACCGACCAAAGGCCGCCACCATCATTAACATAAGCTTAGTTTACTGTGGCATTAATGTTTCTCTTACAAGGGGAAGCAGCTAATTGCGGAGAAACTCAATCATATTCCTTAAGAACGAACTCACTTTCACAGCGAACAAACAGATTTGGAGAGAACACGATTTGCCTTAAACCTGTCTTGATTCCATCTTAGAAACTTCATAGCAGCAATCACCGGTAACTCAACAGCTTGTAAACATGCTGAAGGATAAAACTTCCCAACAAAGATAAGGAAGAAAAGTAGATCTCACTGTCATTGTCATGGGACACTTATGGAAATTTTAGTTCGACAGCTCTTCACATACGGCTGTAATCGCGGGGATAGACTAACAGACGGACGTAAATTATTTATTATTATTATTTTTCATTTATTAATTTCTCTGAATTTTAATAATTTACTAAAATTTTTATTTATTTAAATTAAAATTTATATTAAAATAATCGGAGACTAAAAAAAAATTTTTGGTAATGTAATTTTTTATTTAAAAAAAATTATATTTTTGTTTAATTTAATTTTTGATTAAGAAAATTATATTTTTTTAAATTCAATTTTTTTCGTTATCATGTTCACTTTTACATAATTTTATTGAAAAAAATAAAAAAAATTTTTTTAAGGAATTGTATTTGTTTATTTTTTTAAATAAGTACATATTTGAGGAAAAATATATATTTTTTAAAAAAATATTAACGTTACGGCTTTAAAAAATATTTTTTTTAAATTATATTAATATTTGTTAGTCAATTTAATTCTTAAAGTTTTTTTTTCAAATTTAGTTTTTTTTTAAAAAAAAATTATTATTTTTCTTTTAAATTTATAATTTTTTGGTTTTTTTGTAATTTTGTATTTATAACAAATTTATAATTTTGTTTTATTCAATTCAAATTTTTATTAATTTAATTTAAAATATAAATAATAAGTAAAAAATATGTAAAAAATAAGAGGAGAATGAAAAAAAAAAATTTTGGTAATGTAATTTTTTATTTTAAAATATTTAAATTTTTTTTTAATTCATTTTTTTATTTTTTTTAATTCAATTTTTTATATTTTTAAATTAAATTTTTTATTTTTTTTAATTCATAATTTTATTTAAAAAAAAACCAAAAAAAAATTTTTTAAGTTATATTAATTTTGTAAGCCATTTCAAATCGTAAAAAATATTGAATTATTTTTTAAATGTTTTTTTTTTTAAATATTGAATTATTTTTTTTAAAATTTTTTTTTTTTAAATATTTAATTATTTTTTTTAAAAATTTTTAAAATGTCTAGGGTTTGTCTTCAAAAGTGGTGGGGACCCGGAGGTTTAAAACGTATGTCCGATTACCAGTAATTTTTCCCTACTAACATTTTTCCCAAATATACCTTCCTTCTAACTTCACACTCTAAGGGGGCTCTCATACAAAAATCAAATTTTTTGAAAATTTACTACACCCGCTCTAACTGCCAAGTGGTGCTTGGGGCACCATTAGCCCTAAAGGAGTCAAATGTATGAACGACCCCCATTATTTTTGCAACCCCAAAAGTTTCTTAGAACACATTTACCCCATACAATTTTTTAAATTTTTTTTTATGAATTCAGCCCATGACGCACCCATGGGGCATCCTGAAGGGGTAAAATATACGACCGATCCCCTAACATTTTTTCCAAGTATACCTACCTACCTATACCCTAAAGGGGGTAACATAAAAAATACAATTTTTTATAAAATTTGCTACACTCGATCTAACAGCCCCAATGGTGCCCATAGAGGGGTCAAATGTTTGACCGACCCCCATTATATTTGCTTTAATTCAGAATATATCTCAATATCTCCATCAATTTTTTTTTTGATTATTTTTTTATAATTTTTTATATTTTTTTTCCATGGTGCATCCTAGAGGGGTAAAATATATAGTCGAACACTAGTAATTTATCCCCATCTTCACCTCCAAAGGGGCTCTCATACAAATATAAAATTTGTATAAAAATTGCCCCCACCGTTCTTAATGCTCCAAAGGAGCCCATAGAGGAGTCAAATGTATGACCGACTCCCAATATTTTTGCAACCCTAACAGTAATCAAGAACATATCTATATCTATCTACCTCTATTTCACTTATAGAATTTTTTTATTTATTCAATTTTTTTTCATAAAATCTTCTCCTGTCGCTCCCATGGTGCCTCTTAGAGGGATAAAATGTATGACCTACCCACACAAATTTTTCCCTCCCAATATTTTTCTCAACCATACCTACCCCCTATCTTCACCCCTAAGTGGGCCATACACAAATCAAAATGTTATAAAATTTGCTCCCAATGCTCTAAAAACATCAATGGTGCGTCTATAGGATTAAAATATAGTATAGTTGTAATGTTTTTATTTGAATTGAAGGATTTGTAAGAAAAAAAATTAAATTTCCAAATTAATTATATTTTCTAGAACAAAAAAAAAATAAGTTTTTTAGCAATCGCCATTGCCATGATTAGTAGTGACGATATTTTAAGTTACCCTCCCTATTGTGTTCTGGTATCTATATGAAAACCTAAATCTTTTACTTTTTCAGTCAGATCTTACTTCGTTAAGTTTAATTTAGTCTTCTTTTTGCACTCTTTAGTTAATATTACTAATACGTAACAATTAGAATATACAAATTAAATAATATTAAATATACGTTAAGAAGTGGTTACGGGATTGCAATATCACGTTAAATGTTATATTTTACTTATATCCAGAGGAAGCTATAATCGTGAAAATTGTTACACAAATTTACTGCCATTAATGATGAAAAATTATTCTGAACATTTGAACAACTTTGACCAATCTGTTATTTTATTATCAATAAAATGACTATGATATCTCTGTCTGATGGCTTCTGATGCCTCACTCAATCGCTCACATATAAACTTTCGACGTTTGCATTCTGACTTTCGGTCTATGTTTAATTGCACAATTAGCAGCAATGATATTAATTTCATTCATAATCTGATTGTTATATGATTGATTTGACCTTTAGCCATCATCAGCATTGATACGTTCAATTAATCATGATTTTGTGGTGAAGGCAAACAATATGGATGGCTGTATTTAATTATATTTTCGTAATAGCATTAAATTGACAAAAGGAATGGATGCCAAACATCCTCAAGTAAATTATAAATTTAATTTTTACAACGATAAGATGTACATTTGTATAAAGAAAGCTTATGTTATCCCCAAAGGATTGAACTGCATCAAAAGCAATTTATTTTGAATCATGATGGGGGATTGGTGGTGGGTTTGATTATTATCGAGGATTTTTCTGTAAAGATGTGAGAAGTCTGTGTCATTTTACTTGCATCTAAGTCTCATTAGCTTTTGTTTAAAATAGTTACGATTCTAAAAAAATAAAATGCGTTAAGAAAGTGTTTTTAACCGCTCAGTGGTTTCTTTGTGGATGTGAAAGTATCTCACTGCCCAACAATTTTGCCTAAAATTTACACTTTTACAATTTTAACTAAGAAAATAGTTATGTATTGTAGGCCAACAGTGTAAATTTTAGGCAAAAATAATTAAGTACCTTACGTCTTAAGTTCGGCTTCAAAGTAATATAATAAATACCGTCATGATATTTGTAAATTTGTTATTATGTTATATGGAGAAAAATATTTTATTTTAAAATAAATATACCAATTTTTGGTAATTTGCTTGCTAATGCCTACGATATTTGCTGAATCTTTGGCGTCTACATATGTTTTGCCCTTTACAAATTATTTATTCTAAATATAGTTGTCAATCATACTGCCACCACAATCAACTTATTTCTATTTTTCTTTGTTATACTTTTTTTTTTTTGAAAAAGACAATATTTTAAACCAACAAAAAAAGGAAACAAGTCAAATGCTTTACGTGGCGTTTATGGACAAGCTAACCAACCAACCAACCAACTTCCTTACTCTGTTGCCCTCTTACCACTGCCATTAACTAATAAATGATTTGCATTTTTGCCTTCTCCTCAGCAGGCAGCAAACAGCAACAAAAATCTGTTGCACTGATTGCTTTGGTTTTTTGTGTACTCTTATTTTTATTCGTGTTCGTGTTGTCCCAGCAAAACCCTCAAAACAAGGACCTTTAGTTGCTCTTAACACTGCTATAGCTGCTGTTGTTGTTGCTGTCGCAGTCGCCACTGCTGCTGCTACTGTTTACTTTCAAAAATTTTTATGTAGTATAGTTTTTGTTGTTGTGTTTAGCAGTTTCAAAAACCCTACACAAAACAAAAAAATGAGCAAAATTTTTGCCTTATACCCAGAGTAGAAACCCCAAACCAACACCCCTTTGAGGGCAAAAAAACCAAACGGCAACAAAAAAATACCAAAATACAAAAACGAACGACAAAAAAAGCCAGCAACATTTTAGGGGGCAAAGTTGAATTTCATGTCTAAAAAGCTTAAGTTGCATTTTCCAAAATGCCCTACAGAAGGGTAACATCTGGTGTGTGTGTTTATATACCCAAGTAAATTGGCATTAAATTCTACCAAATGTGATAATGTAACAGATTTCGGTAAGAGTTTTCAATGGCTAAATTGCTGTAGGCATTTCGTTGTAATGACTATGAACTAAGTCGTCGTATCGTATAAAAATCACACTGTCTATGTAACGTATGTGGAATATTTAAATACGTACGTAGCGTATACGCTATGAGGGATATTTGGAAATGATATTATATATTGCTTGAAACGAATGTACGTCGTAACGGATTTAGATCACATGTGAGTAACGGAATGAATTTATATTCGTATAAATAAATGTAGTATTTATATTTATTTGGTTACATTTGTGCTGGTATTTTTAATACTGGTTGTGATAAGTATACATATACATATGTGTCTTTATGAAGTACAGTGTTTTTATAGGAACATAAATTGAATTAATTGAATATAATTGACTTGCCAAATCCAATAAATCAATTAACCAAATAAATGATGTAAGAAATGTTTAGTAGGGTGTTTCTTATGGTATTTTTGGGAAATTCCTTTAAAAAAAAACGAGGTATTAGTGCGATGTTGACATCGAGCTCCACCTTAAGTTTGTTATTTACAAATTGACGAATATAACATATAGTGTAAAAATTCGCATCGATAGTTATGTATTAGAGTGTGCAGCAAAGAGGTCAAAGTTTGATTTTGTGTTCAATTTATTAGTTTATCGCAGCTGAATATTTTTCTATTGTAGACAGACGAACTAGTAATATGCCGTTGAATGGATGATGTGAAGACTTATCATATCTCTTATAGATATCAAGATATTTGATGCAAAAGTAGGGGAATTTTTAAAAAAATTTCAAAAAAAATATTGCAGATAGTCCCGAGGTATCAGGCGTTTGAAATCGATTTTGTGACATTAAATAATGCAAAGGCTAATGAATCTAGATTTTGATATCTGGTTCTATCCAAATACACATTATGTCTACTTTCTTTTTTTCTACTTTATCACAAAATTACTTTTGCTACAATATAAGTACTTCTTGTTGTGAAAAAGTACTTTTTGTTATACTAAAAGTACTACTTGGTACAATAAAAGTACTTTTTCGTACAAGAAAATAATTTTTTTGGGTACAAATAAAGTACTTTTTGATACAATTAATTTACTTATTGATGCTATAAAATATTTTGTAGTTAAAACAAAAATTCTTGTAGAAAAAAGTAATTTTTGTAGAAGGACATTTTTGGTACAAAGAAAGTACTTTATGGTACAACAAATGTACTTTTTATTGCAATAAAAATATTTTTTGATGCAATAAAAGTACTTTTTGGAACAATTAATTTTTGAATAAAAATAAATTTTGATACAAAAAAGTACGTTTAAGTACAACAAAAGTACTTTTTGTAGTACAACAAATGTACTTTTTAGCACAATTAACTGTATATTTTGTTACATATTATTTAAAAAATGGTACAATAGTGCGAAAATATAAAAAGAACAGTTTTTAATCTTCCCGACAAACCATCCGATCCGAGAATGATATCATTCTCGAATCATATATCGTACGCATTTTATTTGACAACGAGACTCGCCAACGATCCGGGCTTGTTATCGCGTGCGCAAAAAATTCACCTTCGTTCTCGAATCGTAAAAGCGATTCATTTACGAATATTAAAGACGATTCCATTACGAATTGAAAAAGCGATTCTTTAACGAATCAAAAAATAACTCTATTACGAATCGTAATAACGAGTTCCTTTCAATTTGTTAAGTGAAATAATCGAATTTTTATCGCTTAATCGATTAGTAAAAGAATCGCTTTTACAATAACTGGTCTCATATTGGTCTTTAAGAGCTACTAAGGTGCCCTAGCTACGTTCAGTTTGTATTGATATATTCACAAAAGTAGTTCAACTTTACCATGGCTACAATTTTGGCGAACATTGTTAGTGAAAAATTTGGACTTCCTCAAAGTAATGCTCAACAAAGTGAAAAAACAATAGTTTCTTCTTCAATGTTTTTTGAAAAAGGGCAGGAATAACCAACTTTGTTAACATAAATTGTTAATAAACTTAGTGCGCAAAACTCCCAGCTATATTATTGCCGAATATAGTTTAAAGCTATCACGAAGTGTGCGTAAGCTGTTGGACAAAAAATGATGACACCTTTTTTCGAGGGGTTAACTGATTTTGAAAATTTTTGAGGTCCATAAAAAAAAATTGGTCACCAATGTGGCCAAACTGAGTATAGAGTTTTATTATCATTCGATAGTAGAATCGAATCTATACTGTCAAGTTCTTGTATCTTTCAAAAAGTCTTCATTTGTTGCATATCGATTTAATATCGATTTGAAGTTAGTAAGTATCGTATAGGGGAATTTGTCACGTTTTATGCTTTTTTGTTTGACACAACTGGAGAACCACTAGTCCGATTTAGCAGAAACAAATTAAAAAAAATTAAGAAATACAATTCCTTTAACCTGTTAATATAACGTGTTTCACTTTCACTTTTCCATTTATCAAATGATTTTGAACTGGGTTTATTTTGTAGCAGTTACAATAAAACTGTTGTACTCCGTGGCGTATGATTTACGTGGAATATTAATTATGATAATCATAACAATATAACAAAAGAGCCTAAAACGTGACAAATTCTCCTATACGATACTTACTAACTTCAAACCGATATCAAATTATTGTGGCATGTAACTTGACAAAACGAACAATGTAGAACTTTTTCTTTTTGGGGCTACTTTCACGTGAAGTTTTGAGAATTGAGTCCTAAAAACATGTGTTGTACTGTGTTAGTAAACGAATCGCGGTTCGTTTGCGAATGTTCAACAATGAGTCTATAATGTTGTCATTTTCGAATTTGTTTTAGAATCTTTTTAGCGACATGGTTTATCGGGTTTATACATGTTTGGCATTTTATTTAAAAAGTTTCAACATTTTTTACATACATTTTGATGTATATGTTTTTAAATGTGATTTTTAAGTAAAATTTTTCAGTTTTGAAAATTTTTCTTTACCGATTTAAGCAAAACTCAAGAGCAATTTTTCGATTGTATCGTTTTTTTTAACATAATCAATAATTTCTTAGTTATCTAAAAGTTGTACCCAAAAATTATGTCTATCAAAAAACATTTTCAAATATTTTTTTAAAATTCATAATAAATCTTAGGCTTTAATGAATTGGGACAAGAATTTTGAATTGACAATGTGGACTTTATTACTAAAAAAATTTTGTTAAAAAAACTTTAGAATAGAAATTTTTTTTGCCTATTTCTGTTGCCGTGGGATAATGAAATTTAAAAATAAAGTGGAAATAAGGTTCTTTCCATTTTGATAACTACTAAAAATAAAAAGTTTATCTATTCCTCACCTTTACATTCCGGGGCATGTAACATCTTCAATGCTATTTGTCATCTAGATAACGCTAATTTTCATTTTATAAGCAAAACACAATTTCGTGTAAAAACAATTTCAATGCCAACGTGTGTGAGTGTCCAATGTACAGCACCTCAGAGTCGTTGCACCCATTCCACCGCACCCTAATTCCTGAATGGAGCACCCGACCTTTTATCGTGTTTTCCAGAGCCACATAAACAACCGCCATTTGCTTCTGGTCGTTGCTCGTGTTTTTCATATTGCAGTTTGCGATGACATATTTTCTCGTTTTGCCATTTGTAATTGGCACACAAAACACAGTAAGAATGAAAAACAAAAAAAAAACAAAGTTGTGCTCTGGTTCTATTTTTTTTCGTCTCCAAATGTGAAATGTAACAGAAGTACAAAATAATATGAAAAGAAGAAAAAAAAGTTTAAGGCCATAATGTGCTCATGGCATTTATTTAAATTAACACAGACACTTACTCATTCCCTCACTCACTCACTGACTTACTCACTCACTCATTTCATTGAGTCAGTTTTTGTGTGTGCTTATTTTGCGCTTAGTGCCGTGGAAGCGTTTTTATTCTAAGGTTCGTTTTTTTCGGCTGTTGAATGGGTTGGTAACTTTTTCTTTTGTGTGTGTGTGTTAAGCACCAGTTCCTTTTTTTTGCCAGTGGGTGGAGGAGAAGGTTTAGAACAATTGCAAGTTACTATTAGGATTTTAAGGCTGTACCCCTCTTTTTCTGTCTCTCTTTCACTTTCCATCTTCCTGCCTGTGTTGGCCGTGGCCTATGAGGTTGGTTGACACCAGTAGCTACCCAAACCCTACATCCTATTCTGAGCGCCATAAAAAAAAGAACAATATCATTGAATTAAATCCATTTGGTTAGGATTACGGCCGTAACTGTTTTTGTTTGTTTTTTCTTATTTTTTGGGAGGGCTGTTAAAATGTTTGAGCATTTCTGGTTATTGTCGCGTGTTTGTGTACGACTTTATGATTGTTGTACTTGGTCTAATTAAGAAGCATCAAACCCTTTATGTGCCAGCAAATCCGTTAATTTATTCGTATTTCGAAAAATTAAAATCTCCTTTGATTTGACTTTTGGTTAGCGTTTGCTTTTGTTGTTGTTGTCGCTGTTGTGGCTTTTGTGCAACTTTAGGCCGGCGATAAAATGGTTTTGCATAAATTTCGTTGATTCTTCCGGCTTTTTACATTTGATTTTCCCTTTTGGAAGTCAATCCATATATTTGTAATGTGGGCGTTATAGGCAACCCCGGATATGAGAAGGAGAGGCTTTAAAGAGAGGCAATGGCTATGGCGATTGTGTGTATCAGTTTGGTTTTTAACATCATTCAAGTTTAATAGAATAATTGATTTAGAACAGCGGTTGGTTGCAGTTTGTGAAATATGAAAATAAGTCAATAATTTGATTACAATTTTTGCATAAACTGCCGTCCAATTTAAAGTTAAAATTTTATGGTTGCTGTTTTATTCAGAAGTTAGGGACATTTTTGTTACAAAATCATAATGGTGGAGGAGTGTGATAATAAAACTTTTTGTCCAAGTGGATGATTTTTGAATGGATTTTTATTGCAAATTTTAATAATAGTTAATGCCTAACTTTATAATCTGTTTAGTAGATTACGTTGATTTGGGTAGAAAGTCAAATAAATAGACATAGGAAAACGACAAAGAAAAAATGCAAAGAGATTAAGTGATTTCAGTCACATTTAACATTTTTTATTTAAGTTTGTCTGGATAAAACGCATTTGATTAAGATGTATTTTTTTTTTCTTTGTGCCAGTTCGAATTGAAGTATATGTTAATATTATTCATACGTTATATTTTCTAAGTATTTATTAGAGGTCTGTACAAGGTTAAAACGGTTTCAAGCCTAACACAGTATAACGTTTTTCACCTCATTGGGAATCAATTCTGAGAACTGCACGTGAAAGTATCCCCAAAAAGAAGAATTTCTGCATCGTTCGTTTTGTCAAGTTACAGGCCATAATAATTTAACATCGATTTAAAAATTTAAAAATATTAGGAATTACAATTCCTTTAATCTGTTAATATTTATAACGTTTCCCTACATAAGCAAGAAATTCACTTTTCTATTCATCAAATGATTTTGAACAGGGTTTATTTCGTAGCAGTAACAATAAAACTGTTGTACTCCGTGGCGTATGATTTACGTGAAATATTACTTATGATAATCATAAGCCACCATATAACCATATAACAATATAACAATATAACAATATAACAAACACGGGAGTAGATCCATGCACGACAGTACATTATTGAAAATATAATTTGTTTGTACCAACAAGTTGTTTATTGTACCTAATAGTATAATTTATCGTGCCAAAAGTACTTTTATAGTACCAAAAAGTATTTTTATTGTACCAAGCAATACACTTTTTCGTACTAGAAAGTACTTTTTTGTACTAAAAATTACAATTTATTGCACCAAATAATACAATCTATTTTACCAAAAAAGTACTTTTATTTTACCTAAAAGTAAACTTATTTTAACAGCAAGTGGAATTTATTATACCAAAAAGTACATTTATGTACCAAAAAGTACTTTTTATTGTACAAATTAAATAAAATAAGACATTAGCGAAGAAAAGCTATATTCAACCGTCTCATGATGACATTTTTTGAAAAACGAAAATTAACCTAACACCTTAATTTTCGTAGTTCTGAGTTTATTCGTCTCGTGTAATCAATCAGGTATTAAGTTACATGGATGGAGATATTAGAGTTCACCTTTAAATTATCCATAAACAAAGTTGATAAGTAACAAAATCTACTCAACTTTAAAGCAATAACTTGAATCGATATTTATTCCCAAAAAAAGTCTATATATCCGACATTTTATCTTATATTTAAAATCGTCCTCCTCCTCCCTACCTTAAATGTCTTAACATGTTTTCTTGATGCCACAGCATGACACAAAAACTATTCGCCTATAGACTTATCCCTAAAGATGAAATATATAACATTTTCAGTTCTGCCCCCTTTTTTTTGTATTTTATATGGTTTGAACTTTAAATGAACTGCTATCAAAAACGCCCAACTTATTGACTTTTCACCTCTCTCTAGCATCCGGCCACTTGGCACTATTATCACACTCGTTACCATTATATGTATATTTTTCTAATAGTCATTATCAACAAAAAGCCATAAAAATAGCTCTAAACACAATATAGTAAACACTAAGAAGCAACGAAGAAAACGAAACAACTTTCAAATTTACCAATACCCATCCTGACATGAAGATGAAGTCCTTAGAGTCATTAATCATTTTCTGTGTGCACTCTCTCTCTCTCTCGCGCTTTTGTTGAACTTTATGTGATTTTTCATTCCTCATTGTTGTGTAAAAGAAACTGTAAGTATAGCGTATTACATTTTCATAGCATTTTGGGTTGTAAAATAATGATGATTAAGCGAAAATTTGCCATCGAATACAAGTGAGCTGCTGGTGGTTGAGCATAGCATAGCATAGTTCTTTTGTTTTTAAGACACATTTACTATTTTTAGATACGTTAAAGACCAAAGCCAGAGTCGCTTCATACCTCGCGCGCCGCTATAGAAACTTTCAATTTAGTTGAAAGCCTAAGGTTTAGTTG
Organism: Muscina levida; assembly: GCA_964034835.1. Lineage (NCBI taxonomy): Eukaryota > Metazoa > Arthropoda > Insecta > Diptera > Muscidae > Muscina > Muscina levida. The sequence continues at coordinate 12,106,648 of OZ035884.1, forward strand.
GGTGCAACGGAAATATTACACACGGTTTTACGGAAATTGTCCACTGGCGGAATATTTTGTGCTATGTAAGGCCAACAAAAAAAAAAAGAGATTGTAATAGATGGCTGCTCGTAACGACGGTGCGTTACCTTTCACATTTTAAGAGCGTCTTAGGGTTTGGGCTAAATGAATTTATAATTATTTTTAATAGGAATTAAATCTGAGGGGATGGGTATTTGATTTTGAGTATCAGTTTACAATGAATGTATTTAATTATTGCCCCTGGGGGTGATGACAAATCAAATACTACGAAAACATTATTTTACAGGTTAGCTTAACCGGCCGTGGCATAGTGGTTAGAACACGCGACTACCATGCGGGAGATCGCAGGTTCAAACCTGGCTCCAGTCATCTTAAAAGAAAAAAAAGAAAAATAAAATTTTCTTTCATTGTCGGCTCCTCTCGAATGTTGTTTGACAGCAACTTCGCAGTATTAAGCGTCGATTCAATCGTCGTGTCTAGTAAGAGCTTCTCAAAACAGTGACGTTCGCATTCGTCGATAAATAAGTAGGTGCCATTAGTTGTGAATCTAAAAATAGAAAGCGTGTTAATTCACAACAACGCGAGATGCTATCCCATACCTCATTCATGGGGTGCGAAGGGAAATTATGTTTTTAAGTTTAACATTTTATAGAAATATACTCTAAAGAATTGATTGAGAAGAGACTTAAAAGGAAATTTACATAACAAAAAATAGGTAAAATCTTGAAGAGTGTATGGGTTTAATTGGAGGGGCTATTATATGGATTTGTAACAAAGAGAAGGTTTTGAAATGTAGAAAGCATATTGGAAATTTGGAATGGTTGGAGGTATATGTTAATGTAATTCAAATAATGAAAACTAATATTCTTTAATATATCAGTCTTTAAACAATCAAAAAATATTTTTTAATATAAAGATACTTTTCATATCCCTCCGTATTGCTGTTTTGCGCACATGTAAGAATACACTTATTTTACACCATGATACACCACGCTCGCTTCTGACGTCCGATCGCATAACAGTAAATCAAGAATAACAGATCAAAGCATGCTTTGATGAAATCAAAAAAAAAACTAATTGTTGACATTTATTTTTGTTTATTTTATTTATTTTTGTTTATTTTTGTTTATTTTATTTATTTTTATATCTTACACTGTCAACGTTACCATATGGTAACAGTCGTCACTATTGGGTTAAGACGAATAGTATATAGTATTTTTAGTACCGTAGTATTTTTTCAAACACTTTTGGCTTAAAAAACAAAAAATCGAAAACAAATGTTTAAAAATACTACTATTTTTATTAAAAAGCACTTTTGTTGTTCAAAAAAAGAACATTTCTTGTATTAAAATGTACTTTTATTGTACCAGCAAGTATATTAGTTGTGCCAAAAAGTTTTCTTATTGTACCAAAATAACTTATTTTACTAAAAAGTACTTTTATAGTACTAAAAAGTTCTTTTATGGTACCAAAAAAGTACTCTTATTGTATTTAAAATAACTTTTTTTTTACTAAAAAGTACGTTTGCTGTACCAGCAATTACCTATTGTACCAAAAAGTACTTTAATTGTACCGAACAAAACTTTTGTTCGTCAAAAAGTACTTCTATTGTAGAGAAAAGTGCTTTTATTGTAAAAAAAATATTTCTGTGTTAAAAATTACGTTTGTTATATAAAAAATCTACTTTTATTGTGGAAAAAGAAGTTTGAGTATTGAGAAAATATACTTTTATTGTGAAAGAAAGTATTTTTGTAGTGGGAAAAGTACTTTTATTACGGAAAATAATTATCAAAAAGTACTCTTATTGTACCAAAAATTTCCTTTTTTTTTTACTAAAAAGTACATTTGTAGTACCAGCAATTACCTATTGTACCAAAAAGTATAACACTTTTGTTCGGCCACAAAAATACTTTTATTGTGGAAAAAAGTACTTTTATTGTGAAAAAATGACTTATTTTGCAAAAATTATATTTGTTGAGCAAAAAGGAATTTTATTGTGGGAACGTACTTTTATTTTGGAAAAGTACCTTTATTATGTTAAAAAATTACTTTTATTGTAAAGAAATTGTTTTTGTTGAGAAAAAAGTACGGTTATTGTGAAAGAAAGTACTTTTATTGTAAAAGAAAGAATTCTTGTTGAGCAAAAAAGTACTATTATTATTAAAAATAACTACTTTTATTATGGAAAAAAGTACTTTTATTGTTGAAGAAAGATTTTCTACTGTGGGAAAAAACACTTTTATTGTGGGAAAAAGTACTTTAAGAGTACCAAGAAGAAATTTTATAAATTAATTTTTTGTGTAAGAAAGTACTTTTATTGTGGAAGAAAGTATTTTTGTTGAGCAAAAACGTACTTTTATTGTGAAAAATAACTACTTTTATTGGGGAAAAAAGTATTTTTGTTGAGAAAAAAGTACGTTTATTATGGAAAAAAATCTACTTTTATTGTGGAAAAAAGTATTTTTGTTGAAGGAAAAAGTACTTTTATTGTGTTAAATGTACTTTTATTGTGGATAAAACACTTAGTTCGGAAAAAAGTAAATTTATTGTGGGAAAAGTACTTTTATTATTGAAAAAAGTACTTTCAGTGTGGCAAAAAGTACGTTTATTATGAAAAAAGTACTTTAATTGGGGAAAAAACACTATTATGAAAAAAACACTTATAATGGAAAAAATAAAGTTATTGTGAAAAAAGTACTTTTTATTGTAAAAACACTTTAATTATAGAAAAAGTACTTAAGAGTGATGTGTAAAGTGAGGTACTCGCGTTTTTATTATTAACACTCTTCCTATTAGTAGTAAACGGCACCTACTTGTTTATAGACGTTGGAGAACGTCAGCTGTTTAAGTAGCTTTTACTACACTATTACTGCGTAGTTGCTGACGTAGTCGATAAACTCTATTTTACCAAAAAGTATTTCTCTTATAAATGTTTTTTTTTGTTAATCATAATACAAACTGCGACTTCTTGTTTAAATATAATGGTCAAAAACATGTTTTTATATCTACTTAAAGAAAAACTAGAAGAAAAACAAATACTAAATGTTTTTAAAAATTAATTTATTTTACTAATATAAATTTGTATCTTATGTAACATCTTTATATATATTACACAGTACAACACATGATTTTGGGACTCAATTCTGAGATCTGCATGTGAAAGTAGCCCCAAAAAGATGAAGTTCTGCATCATTCGTTTTGTCAAGTTACATGCCATAATAATTGAATGTCGATTTGAATTTAGTAAGTATAGTATAGGGGAATTTGTCAAGTTTTAGGCTCTTTTGTTATATTGTTATATGGTGGCGTATGCTTATCATAAGTAATATTCCATGTAAACCATACGCCACGGAGTACAACAGTTTTATTGTAACTGCTTCAAAATAAACCCAGTTCAAAATCATTTGATGAATGGAAAAGTGAAACGGTTGCTTATGCAGGGAAACGTTATATGAACAGATTAAAGAAAATGTAATTCTTAATATTTTCAATTTGTTTCAGCTAAATTGGACTAGTGGTACCGAGTTATTATGTCAAACAAATGAGCTTAAAACGTGACAAAATTCCCCTATACGATACTTACTAACTTCAAATCGATATTAAATTATTATGGCACGTAACTTGACAATACGACAAAACATAACTTCTTCCTTTTGGGGCTACTTTCACGTGCAGTTCTCAGAAATGAGTCCCAAATCAATGAGCTAAAAAATTTTGTACTGCGTTATTTCACCAATTTAGAGCAATAAATTTTTATGGTTTTGTAGCATCTTTATATATAATTTGAGCACTACTTCAAATTTAGTTGAAAGGTTTCCAAAAATGATCAACTTCCAATCTGTGACAAGCCAGTGTTAAAGTCATTGGTGATACACCCAAATCGAAAGTATTAATGGAACAGCAATTCTGCTCTTATTACTTATTCTAGAAAATACCTGCTTTTTTGAATTTATGTTTTAAGTAACATTAAAATCTTTCCCATACATTTTGTCTTTATTTCATAATGAGATTCCTATAAATTCCTAAGGATGTCTTTACACGCCTTATGTATTAACATTTTTGCAAATTTTTCTGTATATAAATTTTAAACTTAATTTCAAATAAATTTCCCTCAACACCTTAATTTGTTTTAGTGCAGTTATCTTTATGTTTTATCTCTGCTCCAAAAAAGACAACGGAGCACTGATCCCTCATCGTTGTTCACCAAATGACTGTCGCCTGGTGTGATTATACCCAATAACTTTGCATCAAAAGTAAGCATCATTGTCATCATCGTCTTGGGTTGTGTCAAATTTGTTACAGCACCCCAATCTAAGCCATCGAATCCCTTTTCGAGGCTATTGAAAGAAGACAAATAACAGCAGCAACAACAACAAAATAAACTGAAGCTAAATAGCAAACATTATAAAAAAGATAACAAAGTAATGACATACGAAATGGGAAAACTGCCTGCCGCCCCAGAACACAGCTAAGAAGAAGACGAAAAAAAGAACATTAAATGTAATCCCCTGCAATAAATAATCAGATGTTGTTATAATAGAAAATTCTTACACTGATATAAGAAAAAAAAAACGTACACAACCTACACCAACACAAAAACATCACATCACACCGCACAATCCGCTTCTACCTATAATATCACACACACACACAGAGACCCTGTTGTGTTACCCATCACATCCGCTTCCATTGCGTTTGTGTTTATCCTCTCAACTATACGGGTGGAACATAGTGTTTTTTTTATACATAGTGCGATTGTGTTTTGTTGTTGTGTTGTGCTCTCCGTTGAGTGCTTTGCAAAAGGGGGCGACAGGCTATTGTCCAAATACGGCGGAAGGAAGAAGAATGGGGTGAGGGGAAACAATGCGCGCGAACGGGTCAATATGGTGATAACAAATATGGGGAGATGGAGAGCGATCAAAGCGACTTGACTGTGTAGTATAATGTATTTTTATAATATTTATAGTGAAAGTGTCATTAAATGATTGCTGGTTTTGTAGTGTTAAAATATTAATCGATAGCAGGCAATTTATTTTGTAATTTATACACTTCTCGTCTTCTCTCGCTCTCTATCATTCTGTGGTAAACTCTCTTGCCTCTGTGTGTTGGTTGTAGGATATATATTTACATAAATATTGGTTATGCGTATGCAGAGCGGTGTGTATTTATGCCATCATCATCATATATTTAAACGTATCTATGGCAGTGTTAATAAATAAAATGTAGACACACACATAAAATTTATATGTTTGTATGCATATAGATATACAAATCACGTTCGATTAACGAGTCAACATTTTTTGTAAATTAAACGCTCTTAATACAGTGTGTAACAGATGTATTCAATTTATGGCCACACCAGCAGCATTCAGTGGTTAAGATCTCTGATTCTTGAGCCGACATTGATTGGTGGCAATAAATAGCCTTGTGCAGTCGATTAATATACTAAGGATATTTATTACTTTAATGCTATATAATTTATGTACTCTTGCGAATGTTTGTCAAATTGCGATAAGGGTGTAAATTGATATGTGATCGAAGTTGTATTGTAATGTATCAATAGAGTAATTTAGTGCTAAACTATGATAGAATATTTAAACGATGCTTGAGGTTTTTTTAAGTTTAAACTTTCAAGTCTAGCGTTGCAAAAATCGCAGTGCATTTTTTTTTAGCATGTTACCTGTGATAGGCGAAATCTAAAACCCAGGCTCGTCGGCACTGAATGAGGGTACCCTGGTCAGCGTCTGACCCAGAATGAGCGGCTGTAATAAAATCCTGGTAGGAAGAGAAAACTGCGACGTGGCTTGCAACCCTCCACCGACGTTTGAACTTTTGCAAAGAAGAGAAGTAAGGAAAAAATAAAGCGGACCGCAAAATGTTGACGACCACCGCAACCGAATTAAGGACAATGATTTGAGGATATGCACCTGGAATGTTAGAACATTGTATAGACCAGGTGCCACCATCCAACTGGCCGAAGTCCTCGAAGAATACAAGGCTGACATAACCGCCTTACAGGAAATACGGTAGAAAGGAAACGGGTTCTTGCGCATGAAAACCGAGTGGCATCTACTATAGTGACCATGCGGACAAGACACAGTTTGGATGTGGATTTGTGGTTGGCAAGAGACTGCGACACCTAGTTTTACGGTTCAACCTGCCAGCATAAGAGTCAAAACAAAGTTTTTCCACTTAACACTTATATGTGCCCATGCTCCGACAGAAGATAAAAGCAATGAGGACAAAGACGAGTTCTACGAGAGCCTAGTAATTGTATATGACCGTATCCCTGGTCATGACATCAAAATTGTACTAGGCGATTTTAATGCTAAAATCGGCAGGGAGACCGCATTTGAGGCTACCATCGAAAAATGCAGTCTGCACACCGAAACGTCGAACAATGGCATCAGACTGTTTGATTTCATTGCGGCAAGAAATATGGTAGTTAGCAGCACTAGATGTGAACATGAAAGTATTCGCGCGGCAACATGGATGAATCAGATAGATCAGGTGGTAGTCAATGGAAGGCACGCATCGAGTGTTCTGGACGTACGAGTGATCGGGGGTGCGAACATTGACTCTGATCACTTCCTTACCGCAGTTAAGGTACACACAAGGCTAAGCTTGGCGAAATACGAACGTAACCAGGCATAACGAAAGCTGGACATCGGTAAACTGCGGACCACAGAGGTAGCAGACGCCTACTTCAACCATCTAACTCAACTGCTGCGGATAATATTACCTCGCAGTGGCAATTTATAGCCGACTCCATAGAACGGACTGCGAGTAGAGTACTTGGCAATGCCACGAAAGAGACGGATGCCGCATACAGGGCGAAACTGTAGCCAATGGCAACGCGAGCTGTTCGTGGACGGCACAGAGAGAGAGACGTGAGGCAACTCGTCTTTTTAGACGGTAAAAGAAGGAGCTGAAAAAGAGACAGGATGAGTGTATTGAGTTGCAGACGGGAAGCCCTAAATTTGTACCAGAGAGTTAAGGCGAGAATGCGTAGAACAAGGTTGCCCTCCTGCAAGAACAGCGATGGCTAGCTAGTGACTGACCCGCATAACGTTCTAAAGACATGAAGAAAACATTTCAGCAATCTACAGGATACGGACACCACTCCAGAAGTTACACCCGCGATAGCGCTTTTTAATATGAAACATTATATGCGTCTGAATGTTGCACCCGGAATAGTGGAATCGCCCATCGCCGCAATATAAAGAAAGTACAGGATTACCATTAACCTTTTTAGGTATCCTTACTATTCGTTAAGTTTATATGACCGTAATCGTTTCCCATTACGTATGATTGATATGAAATATTTTTGAATTTTATTTATTCCCCTAGGCGTATGATTACTATTAATACACGTTTGTGACTACGAATATCGATCATACGACTGACCTAAGTATAAAATGTAATAAAAACAAAACAAAATGCTTACAAGTGACAAGATTAAAAACAACAAAACAAAATGCTCACAAGTGACAAGATTAAAAACAACAAATTGCTAGGTATGCCTGACCTGTCCGATTAACACAATATCCATAACACCATTTTACAAACCCATCTCTATACTAAAACATAGATAAAACAAATTGTCCTTTCATCGTGATGAAATTTAACTTAATGGACTTTGATACGGGCTTCAGATGAAATAATCTAAAAGGGTCAATGGGTCAAAACGTGTCTCACAGCTAAAAATTTCCGACATTGTTACGTTTGTGTACAACATAAAAGGTTATCATGTCGCCTTTTTAGTTATTAACATATTAAATACTTTATCCCTTTCTATGGGCTTGACATGTTTACCCCACAATGTTTTTGTTATTTCATCATATTTATGGTTGATTGTTGTTGTATATGTCCAAATTGTAATAGTAACAACATCGTGTCCTTTTCTTTGCAATTCTGGCCATGTGACAAGGCATACCACGAAATCCATGGGTTTTTTTTGGTTTTGTTTTATTTTTTTTTGCTATTTTCCTCTTTGTTGTTGCTGTTCTGTGTGCTTAACTCTTAACATTTGCCACTCACCTCTTCATATATGAAATGATCAATTTCCTCCAGTGGCCGACCATACATATTCTCCGGAAATGGCTCGAATTTCCTTGGCAAAACGTCCCCATCTTCCACGGTCGCTTTGTTGCGCGGATGGAATCCATATTCCCGGACCAATTGTATATGACGATTTTCATGTTTGATTTGTGATTTTTGTGTGTAGGCAACAACCTGCTGTTTGGCAACTGCAAAGAAACGAAGAGCAAAACAACGGACAACGTTATTAAAATGAAACACAATTGAGAGTATGAAGGTATAATGGTAGGGGTCCAGGGAAGAATGTCAAAAATACATAAAATGTAAGGATACAAAAGAAAACAAGAAAATTGTTTCTTGCCAAAGACTAATTTATGTTGTGCGCGGCGCTATGTGCTCTTGTAACCCTTGTTTCCGGTTTCCGTTTGCTTATGTTTTACGGCAAATTTCTCGAGGGCGCAAAGACGACTCCCTGTTATTTAAACTGCCCCAAACCCAGTCCCACCTTCAACAACTTCACAATTTAAGGACCTTTTGTAAAATTGGCCATTGTTGCAATTTAAATGTAATCAAATTTCAATTTCTGAAAATGATTTATGATTCATTGTGTGCGATTGTGTGTGCAATGTGTGCGTTTGAAGATTTGAACATCAATTAATTATTTATAAAGATAAATTTACATTTCTAATAATACTAGCAAATACTCCCTGCCTGCTTTCAGCTCGTTATTATATAAATGTGTAATTCAATTTAAATGTTCATAAATGTTGAATCTGCAGGATTTCTGATTTCTATGTAGGAGATTTATTTGAAATGTACAGTAGAAGGCAAATAAAGAAATGGAAAAGCATTTGAGTGTTTGTTTTTGGTTCAAAAGAAGAAAAATGTCAACACAGATGTAAATGTTCTTCAAACTTGCCTAGGGGAAATTGTTCTATTTAAAAATTACGGACGATTTTAGGGGGAGGAAATAGACGTTGACGAATCCGAGTTGTCTGATATTTTGTTGAAGAGATGCTGCTGAAGTGTTTTTTGTAAATAAGACGACTTTCAACTTTGTCGAACTCGTGAAAATAGTACCTAGACACTAGGTAAATGAATGAAATGATTTTTGTAGGCCCCTTTTTAAAGACGTTTTGATTTATTCAAAGTTTTCATTAACTTCCATGTTCAGTAACCCTTTCAATTTTGTCCACTACTGTACACATATAACATATATTAAGTAGCTCGTTTGTTCATTAGTTCATATATGTATGTACTTTGCAAGTAAATATGAACATGTGTGAGCACACACACATGCTCATGCTCATACTCATACTCAATTGTACTTGCAATAAAGTTTAACCCAACATACTAACCTCAAATGTTTATTTATATGGAAATGAATTGAAATTGAGTTGAATCTTCTCTTCACTTGACTACATACGAGTCAAGAGAGAATTCACAGAACATGTGAAACATATTTCCTTTATTTCAGTTCCGTAGTTTAGTCAACACTATAACCACCATATGAGGCGAGCAAACCTACAAATGTATATCACTGTGTCCGTATGTGTATATCTCTCTCATTCTTCCAACTATCGCTTATATGTGCATGTATATTTGTAGTAGTGTCTCTGTTTGTGCCCTCTGTGAGAGTGACTCAATGTCCTAGTGCTGAGAAAGGAAGAACATTTATACGAAATGAACAGAAATAACAAATTATGAAAATAATATGAATAGAAAATTACAATTGGCAGAAGGACAGACGGATGGACGGACGGACGGATTCACTGAACTGCATATATTAAGACTGGGGTGGGGGTAAGGGAGAGAGATATAAAATCGTTATGGCATTTGGCAGTGTTATAAATATTATAGAATGGAGAGAGTATCAAAGTGTTACATCCGGCAGGCGGACACATTCGTTTCCCAGGTTAAACGGGTCGAAAATTAAATGAAGTGAATTTAATAACAAATGGGGAAAAAACATGTATTATTATGAATAATTTGTATTGATTATATAGAACTTTTTAAAGATTTTCGGTCCAATTCTAAATATTTTTAGGGAAATGAGTTTAATGGAAATTATCTATTCCCGGGAATAGAATCTTCTTATTCTTATCGTTCGGAAAAGGGAATAACAAGAAAAGAAAAAGAGAGATGCCTTGCTGTTTCTTACAGTAAAAGTACATTTTGACACAAAAAAGGACTTTTTGATGAAAATAAATTTACTTTTTTGTACAATTAAAGTACTTTTTGGTACTACAAAAGTATCTTTTGGTACAATAAAAGTACTTTTTGGTACAATAAAATTATTTTTTGTTACATTAAAAGTACTATTTAGCAAAACAAAAGTACTATTCGCAAAAAAAAAATAACTTTTTACGGTTATCGGTCGGAAAAGGGAATAACACGAAAGAATAAGTGAGAGCCCATGCTGTTTGGTATAGTAAAAGTAAATTTGGCACAAAAAAGTACTATTTGATTAAAATGTACTTCTTTGTACAATTACAGTACTTTTTGGTACTATAAAAATACTTTTTGGTACAACGAAAGTACTTTTGATACAATAAAAGTACGTTTTGGTACAACAAAAGTACTTTTTGTTACAACAAAAGTACGTTTTATTACAAAAAAAGAGCTTTGCAGTAAAATAAAAGTACTTTTTAACTTTTTTGGTTATCGGTCGGGAAAGGAAATAACACGAAAGAATAAGAAAGAGTCCTTGCTGTTTGGTATAGTAAAAGTAATTTTTGACACAAAAAAGTACTTTTTGATTAAAATACATTTACTTTTTTTGTACAATTACAGTAATTTTTGGTATTTATACTTTTTATTATTATAATAAGTACTTTTGAGTACACTAAATGTACTTTTTGTACAAAAAAAAAATATTTTCTGGTTCAATAAAAGTACGTTTGTATACAACAAAAGGACTTCAAAGTAGGTTTCGGCACAATAAAAGTACTTTTTGATACAATAAATGTACTTTTTTGTACAAGTACTTTTTGGTCCAATAAAATAACTTTTTTTTACATTAGAAGCACTTCTTGGTACAACAAAAGTTCCTAATTGTACAAAAAAAAATAGTTTGCGGTACTATAAAGGTACATAAAAGTAAATAAATTAAAGTACTTTTTGGTATAACATAAATATCTTTCGATAAAATAAATATACTTTTTGTTACAAAAAAAGTACTTTGCGGTATAGCAAAAGTACATTTTGGTACAATAAATGTACTTTTGTGTACAATAAAATAACGTTTTTTTTTACTAAGAAAGTACTTTTTGGCTCAAAAGAATACTTTTTATACAAAAAATTTACTTTTTAGTACAATAGAAGTTTTTTTTTAGTACAATAAAATTACTGAAAGGCATTTTGTAATACAATAAATTTACTTTTTGGTACCTTTTTTGTACAATACGAAAACTTTTTGGTACAACGAATAAACTTTTCCATAAAAGTATTTTTTGGTACTTTTTGGTGTAATTAAAGTACTATTTAGTGCCATAAAAGTTATTTTTGGTACAACAAAAGTACTTATGAACATACAATGAATATAGTTATTGGTACAAGAAAAGTACTTTTCGCCACAATAAATGTGTTTATCGGTAATATAATAAGCAAAAGTGTTTATTGGAACATTTTCGTGCCATAAAAGTTCTTTTTGGTACAACTGAAGTACTTTGTGATGCAGGAAAAGTACTTTTTGGTATAATGAAAAGTCTTTTTGGTACAATAAAAGTACTTTTCGGTTCAATAAATATACTGTTATGTGCAATAAATTTTCTTTTAGGTACAATAAAAACTTTTTGGTGGTACTAAAGTACATAGTACGATAGTACTTTTTCATGTATTTATAGTATGTTGTAAATGTCATTAAAAACATCTCTTCGTCAACTTTTAAAGTTGTCTTACCATACCTGAATTTTCTAGATACCAAGAAGATACATTTAATCACTTAAATACTTTAAAACTAATCTCGTGTTTTCCTCTCATCTCATTCTCTCTTCCAGATAAATACTTACAACATCCTTAACATCCCAAACGAATCTCAGGTTAAATAAGACGACAAAGGTGCCCAAATAGCTCCATTATAAGACGGCGACGAAAAAGACAAAAGAAACACAAATGGAACCCAGCAAAACGACCATCGAAAGCCATTCGGTGCTGACCCAATTGAAACAGGCCTCGGCCGGTGCAGCCTCAGGATTTTTTACGCGAACCATAACGCAACCATTCGATGTCCTTAAGATACGCTTTCAACTACAATTAGAGCCAGTGCAGGAGGGACACCCCTCCAAATACACGTCGCTGTGGCAGGCCACCAAATTGATTTACAAGGAGGAGGGCGCTTTTGCATTTTGGAAGGGTCACAATGCGGGTCAGATGTTGACCATACTGTATACGGTCTTCCAATTTTGGTCCTATGAACAGATTGACTTAAAACTAAGCAAGTACGAGTACCTGTACACTAGTAAGAACGTACGACACTTCTTTAGTGGTGGCTTGGCTGGCTGTGTGGGCACCACCATCTCCATGCCGTTCGATGTGGTGAGGACCCGTGTAGTGGGACAGGATCCCAATCGCAGGAGTAGCGTAGTTCACATCCTGCCCAACATTGTGAGGAATGAGGGTGTCTATGGTCTGTTCCGGGGATTGGGTACAACTCTCATACAAATTGGTCCCTTAATTGGCTTTAATTTTATGTTTTATCACAAAACCAACGATTTGTTTATTAGTCTCATGGAACCGCCACATCATCATCTGCCTATTATGGTCCACCTGCTGACCGGCGGCGTGGCCGGAGTTGTTTCCAAGGCCATAGTGTACCCGTTGGACTTTATCAAGAAACGTTTGCAATTGCAGGGATTTCAAAATGCGCGACGTACTTTTGGACGTAATCAGGTCTGTTTCGGCATCGGTGATTGTATACGCTTGACATACAGGGAGGAAGGCATTTCCGGTTTTTACAAGGGCATGAATCCGACATTGATCAAGTCGGGTCTAACAACAGCATTATACTTTAGTTTATATGATATCTTCAAGTCGGTGCTCGTACCCGAAGTGGAAAGGAAGAACGATTAGTTCCGAGCGTGTGAAGAAGAATGACTGAATATTTGCGAACGTGGAGCAAAAAACAAAAAAAAGCTTATTTATTGCATAAAGTATATGAGAACAAAACAGAGAAGATAAAATTAAGAGCGCAATTTAATAATGACAAAATAAAAATGCTTAAAACAAAAGAAAACTAATACAAAGAGTTAATAATATTATTACATAATACAATGACCTTAAATTGTAGCTTAAAGAAAATTTTCTACAAATTATGTTTATACGCTATTGAAACGAGATTGAGTTGAAGGCAAATTAAATGATCATTAAAAAGAGAGATAGTAGGAATCCGTAGTTGTTTTTTATTGAACTTTTATATCTATACTAATATTATAAAGTGAAGGTGTTTGTATGTAGAGTTTAATCTTCTAAACTACTCATCTGATTTAAAAATTTTTACCAGCGGATTGCTATGTTATCACTGAGTGCCACAGGCTAATTAAAATTCTTACTATTATGGGTAAAACGGCCGAAAAGGGGTTAAAACTAGTTGCATTACCCGGACCAAACATCTTAATGAGAAAATTATGGATCATATTTATTATAAGAGTAGTTGTGTGATACTAAGAAATTTTTCAAAATTCGTACTTTTAGGGCTAAGAAGGCCGGTACCATCACCCGGACCAAAAGTCTAAAAGTAGAATGGCGATAATGTTGTTGAATATCTATTTTATGGAGAATTTGAGCGCTATTAAGGAATTTTATCAATTCCGTACTTTTAGGAAGAAAAAGCCGAATAAGGAATAATAAATTAATTCACCTTTTGAACCTTTGTTTTAAGAAAATTCCTGTTTTTAACACCTTATTCATTCCTTAAATTTGACTACCTAATTTTTTTTTTTTTACAAATAACAAAGAATCTTCTCTGAAAATTATCCAATTTTTTAAACTCTTAAAGTTGTTTTTTTTTAATCGAAGCAATTTCTGTTCTGCCGTTCTTTATGTTATCAAGACAATAACAAGAATCCTTTAAATTATCTAAATAAAAAACATAGAATTATCTAAATAATTTAAAATATTTTTAATTTTTTTTCTAAAGTATTTTTGCTATAAATTTATGTTACCAACCCTTCATTTACAATTACAAGATTCCTTTAAATTACTCAAATTACAAAAAATATTCTGATTTACCCTAAAAATTACATATTTTTCAAAACAAAAGAATTTAAAAAAAATTTAGTTCGCATTTTAATCCTTTTTTTTAACGCCTTGTATATTACACAGTGCAACATTTCTAAGGTCATCGTCTGATGCCGCCTTCGTACCCAGATATTTTTGAAGTATATACCGAGACTAAAAAAATGCCCAAAGGATTTGGCCCCATTACATCGAAACATTTTTTTATGGATACTCCAATATTTTCACCCCAACACGATTTTTTTTATCATTTTTACGGAGTCCATATTTCATTAACCGTCAGAAAAAAAAAGTTGTAGATCTAAACCAGAGCAAAAAATGTCAAATAGACCGACCCAAAAAAATTGCATCCAGTGCATGAAAATTGCAAAAATATGGGAAAAAAGAATATTTTTTCATTATGTTTTCCACACAAAATTAATTTTGTTGTACTCCGTGGCGTTTGAATTATGTGGAATATTACTTATTATAATCATAATTTTATGGTGAAAATATCATTAAAAAATAGCCTTTTTTCCCATATTTTTACAATTTTCTGGCACTAGATGCAATTTTTTTGGGTCGGCCTATTTCACATTTTTTTTGCTCTGGTTTAGATCTACAACTTTGCCGAAGACGAAATGAAAATATTCCGAACAGTTTATGAAATATGGACTCCCTAAAAATGGTCAAAAAATCGTATTGGGGTGAAAATATTGGAAAATCCATAAAAAAATGTTTCGATGTAATGGAGCCAAATCTTTTGGGGATTTTTTTAGTCTCGGTATATACTTCAAAAATAGCTGGGTACGAAGGCGGCACCAATTTATGTGTTGCACTGTGTTATTTAATATCAAAACTATCGCTTTAATAAAGAAAAATCTTACTGATCCAGAATAGAGACCTAAAACTATCATGAAATCATTTTTACAATAACTTTAGTTGAAGTATCCACACATAGGGGGGTGTAATACAACCTAAACCTAAAAGACCCCTATTTCGGAATACTTAGGACAACGCCGCCACGCTTGGTTTTTCAAATTTAAAGGATTACTGTTAGTAAGTATGTAATTAATGGGTTATTGTTGTCATCCTTAATAATATTATAATTTTTCCTAACAAAAGCTTTTCTTAATATAATGCACTTTTGCCTCTAACATTGAATTATTATCGCATAAAAACATTGACATACATAATTCCTAATACAATGACATAATTTAAATATTTTTTTGTGTTCAATTTTCTCATTTCTCAGATATAATTATTTACGGAACTTTTCCAATGTAAGTGATTTACCAGGAGAGATCCGAAGCCAAATTTTTCTTTAATTATAAATTATATTAAAGTATATATTTCGTATAACGTACATTGATTGTATTTTAAATTTTTTTATGTTATATAAAAAATATAACAGCTATAAATTATAAAGATAATAAAAAAGAACATAAGAAATATTTTTAAGTTTCTTTTTATTTAAAAAAGGTATGTTAAAAAGTAAGTAAGGAGTCAGTCAGAATGAAGAATTTGTTGAATTTGTTTCCTTTGGCACTTTCTTTTTTTTCACCATTACTATTTCGAGGTTTCATTGAAATAACAGGAACCCAGAATAGTAAAGTAGCATCGTCAATTTAATACTTGCGCCTAAAAGTATGCAAATTTTCTTACGCATATATAAAAACAACACAGGGTGATCCGAATAAACAATACAATTGCAATTAATAGTATACTTTTAGGCGCTACATAACAGGGCGATTCAATCAAGCAAAAAATTATTATCTGCTTGTTTCTGTTCGCCTGGTATTTAGCCAAATGTTGAAAAAATTTTTATCTGTTGCGGAACCTTTCCATTCTCTTTAAATAAAACGGCAAGATTCTTAATATTTTTTTTTATTTATTTATTTATCTTACAAAATATATATAATTTTAAAACTTATTTTAATATAAAAAAGCAAATAATACCCTCAAGGACAATTTATTTCTTAACAAATTAATTCCTAAAGTTTATTGAATTACAAGTATTTCCAAACACAATACATTTCAATTTTTTTAATTTTTGTATAAGACGCATTTCATCAAAGTCTTTTAATATATATGATGTTTTCAATAAATTCTTTAGATTTGATAAAGTTTGCCGAATTTTTTTAATTTTCTTATTTAAGACATGTTTTGGATATTTTGAGTGAAATACATAATTTTACTCCTATATTTACTCCAAAACTAAAAAAAATAATGTTAGGCAGACATTGAAGCCATTCAAATTCCAAAAAAAAGTACATTAATTGTACCAAAAAATTTACTTCAAATTAATTAAAAAGTACTTTTATTGTACACAAAAGTACATTTTGTGCCTAAAAGTTTATTTTGTTGTACCAAAAGGTATTTTTATTGTATATATAAATACTTTTTGTGTACCCAGAAACTTATTTTACCAAAAAGTACTTTTTTGGACAAAAAAAGCATATTTTGTGTACTTGAAGGTACATTTATTGTACCAACAGGTGTTTATTTTGTACCCAGAATGTACTATTATTGTACCCAGAAAGTAAATTTATTGTACCATGAAGTACTTTTATTGTACCAAAAAGTACATTCATTATTTTGGTACAATGTACAAAGTCCTTTAATTTTACTAAAATGTACTTTTATTGTACCCAAAAGTACTTTTTTGTGCCTAAAAGCTTATTTTGTTGTATCAAAAAGTAATTTTATTGTACACATGTACTTTTTGTGTACCCAGAAACTTATTTTACATAAAGGTATTTTTTTTTACCAAAAAAGCATATTTTTTGTACTTGAAGGTGCTTTTATTTAACCAACCGGTGCTGATTTTGTTCCCAGAAAGTACTATTATTGTACCCAGAAAGTACATTTATTTTACCACAAAGTACTTTTATTGCACCAAAAAGTACTTTTATTGTACCAAAAATTACTTTTTTGTGCTAAAAGTTTATTTTACTGTACCAAAAGGTGCTTTTATTGTACACATAAGTACTTTTTGTGTACCCAGAAACTTAGTTTACCAAAAAGTACTTTTATTGTACGAAAAAATACTATTGTTGCAACAAAAGAGCACGTACTTTTATTATGCATACAAGTACTTTTATTGTACCAACAAGTATTGATGTTGTACCATAAAGTAATTTTATAGTACAATAAAAGTACTTTTAGGTACAATAAAAGTACTTTTAGGTACCATAAAAGTACTTTTATTGTACTAAAAAGTACTTTTTTGCATCAAAAGGTAATTTTACTACACCAATTAGCACGTTGATTATTACAACAACAAAAATTTGTATGTAAATCATTAGTTTCTGAGAAAAATGTCAGAAAAATTTCTTGAATTTTTTTTTAGATATTGCATGTTTTGCACTTCAATAAAAAAGAAATGCTGTTTTAAGACACAGTGATGCCTAGATTTCACAATGTAAATGTAAAATTACGATATGAAAAGATTTTGGCAAGTGTGCAGTGGATAACTTTTCATATAAATTAAATTTATATACATAATTAATAAATAACGATCGAAATTATCTCATTAACCATAGTACATTTCTGTTAATTTCGGTATAGTAGAATCTGTAAGTATTTTTTTCACTAAAACATACACACATTAATTTCCCATACATATATTCATAGCGATCGCTATCAATTGTTAGACCTTATAACTAAACTTTTTCCCTTTCATTTGCATTCTATTTTAGATACGCAATTAAGCCTTCGAAACATTCTTATCAAAAAGCGCGTTAAATAGGTCAAAGGAGGTCCTTTAAATAACCCCCTGATCTGATTTCGCACTAAAAGACGACAAACGCATATGGAAACTCCCCCTTACAAAACAAGCAACGAAAGCCATTCGGCGGGCACTCAATTAAAACAGGCCTCGGCCGGTGCCGCCTCAGGATTATTTACACGAACCATAACGCAACCCTTTGATGTCCTCAAGATACGTTTTCAACTGCAATTGGAGCCATTGCAAGAGGGACACCCCTCCAAATATACCTCGTTGGGGCAGGCTACTAAATTGATTTACAAAGAAGAAGGCGCATTGGCATTTTGGAAGGGTCACAATGCGGGTCAGTTTATGACAATACTGCACACCGTTTTCCAGTTTTGGTCTTATGAACAAATTGATCTGAAACTAAGCAATTACGAGTACCTGGACACCAGTAAAAATGTACGTCATTTCCTAAGTGGTGGTATGGCCGGCTGTGTGGGCACCACAGTCTCCATGCCCTTCGATGTGGTGAGGACCCGTGTAGTGGGACAGGATCCCAATCGCCAGAGCAGCATAGTTCACATCATACGCTGTATTGTCCGAAATGAAGGTGTCTTTGGTTTGTTTCGAGGACTGAACGCAAGTCTCATAGAAATAGGTCCTTTGGTTGGTTTTAATTTTATGTTTTATCACCAAACGAATGATCTTTTCATTAGTCTTATGGAACCACCACATCATCATTTGCCCGTCATGGTCCATATGCTGACCGGTGGAGTTGGAGGTGTTATTTCCAAGGCCATAGTGTATCCATTGGATTTCATCAAGAAACGTTTGCAACTGCAGGGATTTCAAAATGAACGACTTACATTCGGCCGCAATCAGGTTTGCTTCAGCATTGGTGAATGTATGCGTTTGACATACAGGGAAGAAGGCATTTCCGGTTTCTACAAAGGCTTTAATCCGACTTTAATCAAATCGGGTCTAACGACAGCGTTGTACTTTAGTTTATATGATATCTTTAAATCAGTGCTGGTACCCGAAGTGGACAGTAAGGATTAGCGGCATATTTGTATAAAAAAAAAATTTAATAAAAATTATATAAAAAACAGCTTCTTTAAACTTTGAGCCTTTCTTCACTGTATCACTTATGTAAATGTAAGATTTTATGGCCTTCAGCCCAGCCACTCAGCTAAATTAGCTTTGACAGGAAATAATTTAAAAGCTTTGCAAAGTGCAATATTTAATCATTTCATAAATTGTTACTGTATCCTTCTCAAATGTAGCAATGTAAAATTTTATATTCATGTTTTTGCAAATTTCTGAAATTTTACGGTTCAATTATTTTTTCTCTCTAAAACAAAAAAAACCCGGCAAATTTTATGATAAACGATAAAGTGGCGCATCACTTCACTTTTAACGCTCCGTTTACCCCTTTGCCAGTAGTGGACAAGCAAACAGACAGAAATTCACAAACACACACACACACACAGATAGACTTATGATTGTCTCAATATGTATTCTCAAAGAGATCTTAACATCGCTGCTGCTGCTGCTCATCTCAACTTGAGTTTGCCATCATTGATGTGGCAAAAATATAAGAGTTTCACTGGAAAAGGAAACTGTAAGAAACCAACCGGCGGCGGCGACAGGCAACATCAGAGGCAGGAAAATATAGAAATATAAAAATTGAAGTGCGCATATTAAATTGGCCCAACCTTTGAGTATGTGCGTTCGTTCGTCTTCTTGGTTGCGTTTACCGGTCGCTTCTCAGCGCTGTTATATTTTTCATCATTCAATTACGACGGTGTTTTTCCTTTTCAATATGAAAAATGAAATTCCCACACATAAGGACGTTTCAGGCATACGCAGCGCGCTATAAACCCGCAAACACTACACGCCAATACACATCTCCGTCCCGCCCGGTCGTCCTCTCACTCTTAAACATAACATCACTACCACCGCGACCACCATTGTTCTGGCGCATTACAAGTACCAAGAGCGGTGCAGTGGGAGCACCATGACTGTTTGGGGTTTACATTTCAACGTCGTGTTTTTTTTGTTCATTTGTCTTTGTTTGCCAATTCCTTTCAACGCTTTTAACAAAAATATCATATTTAGTTAGTTGTGGGAGGTGTCAGTGCTGCCGCCACATACCTTTGTAGAGCGGCGAAGAGGTGGGTGCACCGGCAGTCATTCAGTCAGAGAGAATATTGCAGGTCTTATGTCGTCGTCCTTCGGTGTCGTTCAAATGCAAAACTATATTTAACGTGACACTTTTCATTCGACAACAACCATAACGTTGGAAAGTTTTCATTGAGTATTATGGCGAAATGATATGAAATGATGGGAGCAATGACGAAAACGCTGAATACGACGATGGCGACGACAACGATGGCAACAGACAATGGCTGACAGTGAGGTAGAGAGGTGTCACACTGCAGATGTTGTTGTGGGTGTCAGGCGAGTGCCATCGAAAGGAGCGAGAGAGCGAACACATAAAGTGTCACAATCGTTTTCAATTTGGCCACCACTGCATACGTTGCATTTAAGAGGGTTGTATGGTCCTGTTAAGCATTGAAAATAAAGAAAATTTTTAATTAAAAAAAAAATGTTGAAAACATCGATTTTCTGAAAAATACATTTAAAAATTTCTCAAAAAAAAAAAGTAAAAATAATGTTATGTAACAATAATGTAAAGTAATTATAATAATAGTACAAAAAAATGTTTTTTTTTACGAACAGTGAAAGTACTTTTCCGGACAATTGAAGTACTTTTTGATACAATAAAAATACTTTTCGGTATAATAAAAAGACTTTTTCATACAAAAATGTATTTCTTAGAACAATCAATGTACTCTTTGGTAACACAACAAAATATTTTTAGATATAATAAAAGTAATTTTTGATACAAAAAAATAACTTTTTGGGTACAATAGCCAAACTTGTCGATACAATAAGTAAGTTTTGGTACAACAAAATAACTGGAACAATAAAAATATGGGTGGGGACAAAAAAAATACTTTTTTATACAATAAAAGTACTTTATGGTATGCTATATGTACTCTCTTGTAGAATAAAAGCTCTCTTTGCTCCCAAGAAACGTTGTTTTTGGACCACTAAAAGTTACAATACTTTTTGATACAATAAAAGTACACTTCGGTACAATAAAAGTGCTTCTACGTACACTCACAGCACTTTTTGTTACAAATATAGAACATATTTGTACACTATAGGTACTTTTTTATATAATAACAGTATTTTTAGTTTAATAAATGCATTGTCATTTAGTATGAATACTTTTCTTTTTCATACAATTAAAGTACTTATTGGTACGCTAAAAGTAGTTTTTGAAACAACAAAAGCGCTTTTGGTACAATAGAAGTAATTTTTGGTGCAGTGAAAGTACTTTAATATACAAATAAATTTTTGGAACAATAAAAGATCTGTACTTTTTGTCATACTAAAGGTATTTGATACAATTTAAGTACTTGTGCTTATAATAAAAATATTTTTTTTAACCAAAAGAAAATTTTTTTATGACAAAAATTATATAAAAAATTTTTTTTATGGCAAAAAATTATTATTTTTTATCAAAAAAATTTTTTTTTTATTTTTTATAAAAAAAAAATATTCTTTGTTTTAATCCAAAAAAAATTTTAAATAAAAAATTATTTATTATTGTCATACTAAAGGTATTTGGTACAATTTAAGTACTTGTGCTTATAATAAAAATATTTTTTTTATCACAAAAAAATATTTTTTTTTATCAAAAAAAGTATGTTTTTATTTTTTTTAAAAAAAGAAAAAAAAGCTTTTTTATCTTTGGATGACATGAATATGGTATGAGAGAACTTCTCTATGTTTAGTCGAACCAAAACATTAGTGGCTCGACGACACGAAATTTGGTGTCTATATCATCCAAGAGCTGCCAATGTAATTTTTTTTTGGATATTTTTAAAATATATTTTACTTCGAACCTTTACAGAAAAAACGATAATTCTGAGCCCCAAAAAGAAGAAGTTCTGCATCATTCTCTTTGTCATAGTGGTTAGAACACGCGACTACCATGCGGGAGATCACAGGTTCAACTTCTGGCTCCAGTCATCTTAAATGAAAAAAATAAATAAATTTGTCTTTCATTGTCGGCTCCCCTCGAATGTTGTCGACAGCAACATTCGACAGTAAGAGCTTCTCAAACAGTGACGTTTGCATTCGTCAATAAACAAGTAGATGCCGTTACTTGTGAATCTAAAAATAGAAGCGTGTTAATTCACAACAACGCGAGAAGCTATCCCATACCTAATTCATGGGGTGTAAAGGGAAATTAATTTTTTTAGTACGTGAAAGTAATCACGAAAAGATGAAGTTCTGCATCATTCATTTTGTCAAGTTACATGCCATAATAATTTAATGTCGATTTGAAGTAAGTAAGTATCGTATAGGGTAATTTGTCACGTTTTCGGTTCTTTTGTTTGACATAACTCGAGAACCACTAGTCCGATTTAGCTGAAAGAAATTAAAAAAAAAATTAAGAATTACAATTCTTTTAATCGTTCATGTAACGTTTCCCTACATAAGCAACAGTTTTACTTTTCCATTCATCATGAACTGGGTTTATTTTGTCCAGTTACAATAAAACTATTGTACTCCGTGGCGTGTAATTTACGAGGAATATTACTTATGATAATCATACGCCACTATATAGTATTCATGTTATGTCAAACAAAAGAGCATAACACGTGAAAAATTCCCCTAACCGATACTTACTAACTTTAAATCGGTATAAAATTATAATGGCATGTAACTTGACAAAAAAAATGATGTAGAACTTCTTCTTTATGGGGCTAATTTCACGTGCACTTCTCAGAATTGAGTCCCAAAGTCATGTGTTGTACTGTGTTATATTATTTAAAAATTCACGAAGTCGTAGCAATAAACAATTTAAAATTTCCATGTAAAACTTAACTAAAGTGCATTCTCTGATGAAAAAACATTCCATTTTGTACATTTCCATCCTGGTTATTATTTTCCTATCCCCTATCGTTATTTACTGGTTCGATTACATTAATTTGATTGCGGTTCTATTATGCTCTTTTGTTTGTTGTTGTTGTCGCGTTGTTGCTGTTACTACTTGAGCGTTCATTCGTAATGCACGTACATATCCTTTCCACTCTCAGCGCGTTCATGCATGTCCTGTAAGGTATTGTTGTACGACGAGTGAGGTATACCTTACCTTATCGCTCATCGTTGTTGTCAGATTCCAATTTTAAATGCGAAACGACAAGTGTGACTTGACTTGGGTGCTGAGTAGGGTGCTCAGACATGCGTTTTTCATAAGCTGTCAATTACTGTTGAGTTCGCTGAAAAGAGTTTGACTTTATTTGATGTTGTCAGCTCAACAGCAGGTAATGCCAAAGTTAAGGTGACACGACGACGACGACAACGACATCATTCCGGTGAATTGTCAATGAAATATGAGACAATATAATAAAAAAGGAACGATGCGGTGTCAGCTTCAATGGGCAGGTATCAATAGTAGAGATAATGTGATTAAATAGTTTTTGTTATTAAGGGATTAAATATAATAAGAGGTTGTTTTAGGTAAATGTTAACACCAAAATATAATTCGATAATTGGGCTGAAGAAGATTTGTGTTTAAGTGAGACTTATGCATAGCTATAAGACAACAATTCGACTTTTCAGGGTTTTTTTGCATATAAAAAAACTCACAAAAAAATGATCACGAAAGTGTGGTTTTGTAAAAATTTCTGATAACGTCTTAACTGTTTGTGATGGTATGACATGGAACTACTCTAAAGTTGTTCAGCTTAATCTACTACAGACGGTATATAAAATTCCAGAGTATAACCCAACCGTACTCTGTCAACTGTAGGTGTACTAAATGTCATATCCCAAATTTGCAACTTGCTTACAACCATTTTGCAGTATGAACCAGGTTCTATTACGCGTTTTTTTCCATTAGCCTAAAACTCTCGCCAGTTAACCAGTTTGTTGCGACACTTTAGCTCTGCTATACAATCCATTACGTTGTTGTTGAAATATTAGCTTAAGTTATTACAACAGTATTTCGCCGTCGTTGTTATTGCTATTGTCACTGTTATCGTGCATTAGTTTACTTTGTAGCCGTTTGTGCTACTCATGCTATTCCCTACAACGAGTGCTGGCTGGCAGATTGCGAGTTTTCACCTCAGACCATACCGCGTTTCATTCTTTAGCGTTAATAATAAATTTCCCAAGTGACATGATACTACCACTACTACTACTACTACGGCTAGGTACTTTCCTTTAAGAGCGTATGAGTGCGGCATGAGTGAATGTGATTGTTTGTGTCCTTTTGCGTGCACATACGTTCAAGAGAGCGAAATTGTATGTGAACATATGTATGTGTGTGTGCTTTGACTTAAAGAACGTAGCACTATTTTTCCCATTCGTTTACTATTTATCACGAGTAGTATTATTTTCTATTCCCAAACATGCTATGATTTCAAGTCAACTTATGTGGGGTGAGGGCGACCCGTTGTACCTCATGTGATGCCCTTTCGCTTTTATGCAGCTTAAAATCTAAACTGGTAGTGGCGATATAGGGTGTATAGGGGACAAATGGCGATAATGAGAGTTATCATCATCATCATCTGTATCACTATATAAATTTTGTTGTAAAGGACAACTAAGCAAGTCTTGACATAAACGTTATATAGGGGATAGTTCTACAGGAGGGGTATGGTTAGATAGTGTATGGCTTGAAAGTTGAAATGTGATTTGTGGGTGGTAGTGGTTGGCTAGGGAGTAAGCAGTATGTTGGCAATGTTATAAAATACTCAAAAGAAAACATAGTTATTAAGCGTATTAAATATGCTCAAAAGTGATTTGTAGTAACGTGACACTAACAGCAATTCAATTGGATAAGTATGATAGATGTGGTAATTCTTAGGATTCCTATAGGATCCTAAGGATAATAGTCACGGGACATTGAATATAAGCTGATGTGGATTACAGTGTTGTGATAAAGATAAACTTTATATATTAATGACAAATTGTTAATGAAAAAAAACTCGTAACAAATACAAATTTAAAGAAATTATCTATTTTATTAATTAAATAAAACAAATATTTTAAATAAATTTAATAAATTAAAAAAAAATTAAACGAAATATTAATAAGTATAGTAAATAATTAATTAACTAAATTTTATTTTAAGTTTTTTACATTAAATTAAAAAATTTAATTAAAATTTTAAATTTATTAATAAATTTGAATTCAATTAATTTAATTTCATAAAAATTTTGATTTAACTAAATTATTATTATAATTAATAACATTTCATTTACCAATTTTTTTTAATTTTAATAAATTAACGAGAAATTTTAACTTAAAAAAATTAAAGATAAATTTTAATATTAATAAGTTAAAAAAAAATTAAGTAAAATTTTTTAAATTTATAAAATTATTTATAATTATAGTAATTTTATAAATATAAATAAATATATATAATTGTAATTACAATTATTAATTAATTATTTAACAAATATCGATATAATACTTCAGTTAGATAATAAATTATTATTTAATTTTAATTAATTCAATTTATTGTATTAATTTTATAATAATTAATTAATTATTTAAAAAATATCGATATAATATTTCAGTTAGATAATAAATTATTATTTAATTTTATTTATCAATTAAATGAATTTAATTATTTCAATTAATTGTATTAATTTAGTTAATAAATTTAATTAATTCAATTAATTGTATTAATTTTATTAATTATACTAATTTTATTAATAAATATAATTAAATAATAATTAATTATCTAACTGAAGTATTATATCGATATTTTTTAAATAATTATTTATTTATTGTTATTCAATTAATCGTATTAATTTTATTAACAAATAAAATTAAATAATAATTTACTATCTAACTGAAATTTTATTATTTTAAATAATTAATTTATTATTGTAATTATAATTATATTTATTTATTTATATTTATAAAATTATTATAATTTATATATAATTTAATATAATTACAAAATAATAAAATAAAAAAATAATTAAATAGATTTTAATAACTTAGTTTAATAAATTAGTTAATTATTATAACTATATATATTTCATTTAGTTTTTAATTATATTAATGTAATTGATAAATAAAATAATCATTTATTATCTAATTGAATGTTTTTTATTTTAAATAATTATTTAATTATAGTAATTATTTATAATTATATTTATTTATTTATATTTATAAAATTATTATAATTATAAATATTATATACTTTATATAATTACAAAATACATTTTTTTTATTTTAATAATTTAATTTAATAAATTAGTTAACTATTATAACAATATTTATTTCATTAAGTTAATTTAAATATATTTTATTAATGAAGTTTTTTTTTACTTTAATTAAGTAAATAAAATACAAATAGTTGTAAAAACTAAATAATTTAGTTAATTATTTGAATCATAAAATATTTTATTTATAATAAAACTTAAATTAATAAGGATAATTAATTATTATAATTACAGATATTTCATTTAAATAATTTCTTTAAATTTATTATATTTTTTTAAATATTTGATTTATTTCTTTTATTTTATTTTTAATTAATTATTTAATTATAATTAATTTATTTCATTTTTAATTAATTTATATAATTTTGAAATGTATTTTAATTTTTCAATCAATTATTTTTGTGTTATTTATTTAAATGAATTATTTCATTTAGTTTTTAAATTTATAAGATTCTTTTTGTTAATTGTTTCTTATTAAATTTTATTTATTTCTTAAACTGTTTAGGTAATTCAATGTATTTGTTTAGTTTTTTATTTTTTACAGTTAATGTAATTTATTTAACATTTATATTTTTTTGTTGAATTTATGTATTTAATATAATTTATTAATTAATTATTTTTTAATTTTTTTTATTTTTTTTTATTTATTTTGTACCTAATTTGATTTAAATAGATAAACTATTTAATTCCAGTTCCTGACCCAATTCAACATCGGCCCTAAGTATTAAAAATCCAATTTGTTTTTTTTTCTTTTCAAAAAATTATATTTCATAAATATTTACAATACAGTATTTATATGTTAAAAAAATAAACATAAAAATTAAATAAAATAAAATTATATAAATTAACAATGATAGTACATGAAGCATACAAATGTAAATTTGTGTTATGGTCATTTGTGTTGGTTTTGTTCAATGAAACATGTGGATGATCATGAATGCAAATTTGTTTGATGTGTACAGAGAATGGACTAGACTATAATTAGTGGTGTGCAGTCGATGATTTTTACCAACCGCCACCGCCGCCGCCGGAGGCAGACCAGCCTGCAGAGTAAGAACTACCCGAGCCAGATGATTGCCAGCCACCGCCGGAAGGACCAGAGCCATAACCGCCACCGGAACCGCCATGAGAACTGCCACCAGCAGTAGCAGCAGCAATAGCAGCAATCTTAGCATCATCATGACCAGAACCGCTGCCGCCATAACCGCCACCGCCTGAGCTGTAGCCACCTCCATAACCACCGGAACCGCCATGAGAACTGCCACCAGCTGTGGCCGCAGCAATAGCTGCAATCTTAGCATCATCATGACCGGAACCGCTGCCGCCATACCCGCCGCCGCCTGAGCTGTAACCACCGCTGCTGTAGCCACCACCGCCGTAACCACCGGAGCTACCATGTGATGAGCTGGAAGCAGCAGCGATAGCGGCAATCTTGGCATCGTCGTGGGAGGAACCTCCACCATAACCGCCTCCATAACCACCGCCGTAACCACCAGAGCTACCGTGAGAAGAGGATGAGGATGAAGCAGCTGCAATAGCAGCAATCTTGGCACTGTCATCATGGCCGCCGGAACTGTAACCACCAGAGCTATAACCACCTGAACTGTAACCACCGCTGCCATGACTATGACCGCCAGCATCACCACCTGCAGTAGCAGCGATAGCAGCAATATGAGCAACACCGCTACCGGAACTACCACCATAAGAGTGACCGCCACCGGAGCTATATCCACCATGATCGCCGCCGCCAGAATAACCGCCATGACCACTACCGCCGCCGCCGCCGGAATAGCCACCGTGACCGCCAGCACTTTCTTGAATAACAGCATAGGTGTTGACTTGGGCACCTGAGGAAGAACCGCCATGACCACCGCCATAACCACCGCCGTAACCGCCAGCGTCACCGTGGCCACCATGACCGCCTCCATGACCACCACCATGTCCTCCATCAGCAATGATAACAGTTTCTTCAGCGCCACCATGTCCACCGCCACCAGCGCTATAGCCATGACCGAAAGAGGCACCGCCACCAAAGGAACCACCGAAGGAGCCACCATGACCACCTCCATGACCGCCACCATGACCACCGCCATCAGCGACAATTACAGTTTGAACATCAGCACCGCCATGACCGCCACCAAAGGAACCACCATGACCGCCACCATGTCCACCACCATGGCCGCCACCATGGCCGCCACCATGACCGCCTCCATCAGCAACAATCACAGTGTGCACATCAGCACCACCATGACCGCCACCATGACCACCTCCATGACCGCCTCCATGACCACCGCCATGACCGCCATCACTGATAAGGCCACCGCCCAAAAGTCCACCTGTCAAAGGACCAATAATATCTCCGTGACCTCCTCCATGACCGCCTCCAAAATCATGGCCACCGAATCCACCGCCGCCGCCATGACCGCCATGGCCACCATGGTCGCCACCAGATTCGGGCAAGTGAATGCGAATGTGTACGTGTTCACGGCCGAAGGTAGGCTTTCCACAGCTGAGACCACTGGCCACCAGCAAAACGCTCAACTGGAAACAGAAAAAATTAAGTTAGAAAGAAATTCCATTAGTCAACGAGTGGGGGTAGAACAATTTAGTCAGAGCGATCGAGTAAAAGTCGAAGAATCTAAGAATTTTAAAATTTTAAAATTTTTGGAATACTATACAAAATTTTACAAAACTTAATGAAATAAAAATATTAAATATATGAAAGAATATAAAAAATGTTGCAACCATTAAAAATATTATAAATATTTAAAATATAAACAATATTAAAAACATTAAAAATATTAAAAACATTAAAAATATAAAAAGTATTTCAAATATTTATATGTTGAAAATATTAAAAATATAAAACATAATCAAAAAAATTAAAAATATTAAACATATTTTATACATAAAAACATTAAAAATATTAAAACAATTTTGAAAACTATTAAAAATGTAAGAAGTATAAAAAAATAAAAGAAAAGTTTAAAATAGTAAAATATTTGAACTTTTGGAAAAAATGTCAAATAGTGAATATTTCGATACAAATGATGTAGGAGTTTTTGGTACTATTTTTTGTATGCCAAATATACTGAAATTATAAAATTATTGGATGTTTTCAATAATTTAATACTTTATTCAGAAACAGTTATTAAAAAAAAATTTTGAATATCAAAAAAACTAAAAAAATTCGATATGATTTAACAAATTTCAAATATTTTCAATAACGCAATTTTTTTCTATGTATTCGATTGTACAAGTTATTTTTACAAATTTACTATATTAATTTTTAAATATTCAAATGTTTACAAAACTTTCCAGATTTGTTACATTTTCAAAATATTTAGTACACTTTATTTTGTATATTTAAAAAAACGCATATTGTATTCTATATTTAAAATTTACTACACCAAATAACAAATTTAACATATTTTTCAAATACACATAATATTAGCAAAATTCACATAATGTTTATAAAAATTTAAAACATATTTGTTTCAAAATTGCGTTTTTTCTGTTATTTTATTATATCCTTGATTTCCAGTAATTAAAAACATTTCAAATTTTCCAAAAATTTCCAATTTTTTTTTGTTTTTCGAACACTCAAACTCTTTTAGGTTTGCAAATTTTTAATTCCAGCAGGATTATTAATAATCTCTGTTATTTACTTGTCACTCTTCTGCAATTGTTCACTCTCCACCTTCTTCACTCATGTTATCCATAGTACTCACAATAAGCCACTTTGCCATTTTGATCCGTTAAATCTGTATTTTATTTTTGTATGCGAAAACCAATCACCGAATTGGTTTTTTTATAGTTTTTACTTTTTAACTTTTTCTCCTACTTCTTTTTTTTTTGTCGGGAACCGTTTGAGCGAGTCGGTCCCTGTTACAATGTCAAACCACAAATGATGCGTTAGCTGTCATAGTGCAGCACATTTATACCACCGCCAAACTCTTTGACTCTGAGGGGTGTTATGTAAGCAACAAGTCAAAACCCACCATCTTACAGCGGCGGCCCGAACTAAAGCCGGAGCTGCAGCAGTCAGTCGACCGACCGACCAAACGACCGTTCGAGCGACCTAGCAGCCAACCAACCAAACAACCGGGCAATCCAGCAGCCGCCACACTCATCATCAACATCATTTCAATATGAATACAGAGAGTCAACGCCGCCAGCAGAGTTACACGATCGCCTGAGCTTCAGTGCCTTAGTTCAGAAGCAAAACGGAAAGAAAAACATAGTCAGGAAACGATCTTAGCATAAACACAAAAAACAACCACTGGCAACAATAACATCTGAGAGTGTCTTTCTTTCTTTTCTCGAAACTATAAAGTTTTCGGAAGACTCTACCACATGTGCGCATGCCCAAATGCCCCCAAAATCTTTTCCCCCAAAAACAAAACAAAAAACAACAGCACACACAAAAGTCATTCCATGTTGCGGTAGGTTGTGGTGATGGCATAATAACCAACTCATTGTATTGTTGTTTTTGCTACTGTCGTGGCTGCTGTAACAGACTGCGCATGCTTAACCCGCTCATATGTTTACTAGGCGATAAACTTGTTTGTAGCTTCATTCACAAACATTGTGATGACCTTTAACTCTCTTTCACGATTTGGCCGACACAATCGACACAAATTGTCAAGAGAGTGTGAGAGTGTATGAAAGCTACAAATTGATGGGATGAGAAAGAGACTTGCAGTGAGAGTAAAAGTGTTGCCAGACTATTAATTACGCTTGAGTTCAATAGCATAGCGAACATGCTCGCGTAACAGCATCTTGGGTTGCGATCTACACAAATAATAACAAGAGACATTGACCTACATTTCGCCCGTGAAAGAATGATGAAAAATCAGGTGCATTTGCAAAGCGTTACAGGTTGTGAAGAGGCATCTGTTGCAGAAATCCATCTTTGATGGGTAACATCATGTATGCATGTGTAATAAAAGTCATTCTTGGGGATGGTTACACAAAAAATTAGGAAAACTCCTGTGTTTCGAATGAATAAAATCAAGAGTTTAAGCGACACTATGAACCTAATAACCAATGACATAAAGGATGGAAATAAATTACGATTTTTCAACAACTCGTTGAAGATTGAATGATTTTATTAGAGCTTATGTTATTAAATTGGAGTTCCTGGTAAATTAAAATGATTAAAATTTTATAGTACAAGAGTGTTTGTACACAACAGTTGTGCCTGATATCAATAATGTTTTTGTTGGTAAAATTTGTGAGCGTTTTTTTTTGTACATAAGTATGGATATATGTATATTTTGATATTTTTAATATTTTTTATATGTTTAAAATTTTTAATATTATTGATATTTTTGATATTTTAGTTTTTTTTTGATATTTTTGTTATTTTTGATATTTTTGATATTTGTGATATTTTTGATATTTTTGATATTTCTGATATTTTTGATATTTTTGATATTTTTGATATTTTTGATATTTTTGATATTTTTGATATTTTTGATATTTTTGATATTTTTGATATTTTTGATATTTTTGATATTTTTGATATTTTTGATATTTTTGATATTTTTGATATTTTTGATATTTTTGATATTTTTGATATTTTTGATATTTTTGATATTTTTGATATTTTTGATATTTTTGATATTTTTTGATATTTTTGATATTTTTGATATTTTTGATATTTTTGATATTTTTGATATTTTTTGATATTTTTGATATTTTTGATATTGATATTGTCATAGTTCGGTTTGAGATCAGTTCTATTGGCAATTATTTATATTGCCAATAGGTTTTTAATCAAGAGTTTGTGAAATGTATTATGTTGACAGCAGGTTTGGCGTATGACGTCATTTCGACATTAACCACAATGTCTTGTCAGCGCCCTTTGCTGTGCCTTCTCCTCTATCATCACAAACCTTAAGGGAAGAAAGCATCTCAAAGTTAATGAGAACTTTTCCCTCCGGTGCGAAGAAAGCATCCTCGAAGCGCACAACATGCCAACATTATACACACACAAGCACTTGCCTATGCATGTGTCCATCGGACACAATTGCAAAGGAGTTTTGTTGTTGACAAAGTGCCAACCCCGTTCTGTGTACCTTCAGTGTATTCATCGTTCTTGATTTTATTTATTGTTGATCTGTAAAGAATTATGATATTGTCATAGTTCGGTTTGAGATCAGTTCTATTGGCAATTATTTGTTTTTGCCAATAGGTTTTTAATCAAGAGTTTGTGAAATGTATTATGTTGACAGCAGGTTAGGCGTATAACGTCATTTCGACATTAACCACAATGTCTCGTCAGCGCCCTTTGCTGTGCCTTCTCCTCTATCATCACAAACCTTAAGGGAAGAAAGCATCTCAAAGTTAATGAGAACTTTTCCCAACGGTGCGAAGAAAGCATCCTCGAAGCGCACAACATGCCAACATAATACACACACAAGCACTTGCCTATGCATGTGTCCATCGGACACAATTGCACAGGATATTTTTGATATTTTTTGATATTATTTATATATTTGATATTTTTTTTATAGTTTTGATATATTTTATATATTTGATATTTTTTTATATTTTTGATAGCTTTGATATTTTTGATATTTTTTTATATTTTTTGATATTTTTTATATATTTGATATTTTTTTTATATTTTTTGATATTTTTTTAAATATTTTGGATATTTTTGATACTGTTGATATTTTTGATATTTTTTATTTATTTGATATTTTTTATGAGTTGATTTAAAGATGTCTGTCTGTCTGTCTGTTGCCACGATTAAAGCCATAGTTTAGGAGCCATCGAGCTGAAATTTGGTATGCATCCTGTTAGTTGAGATTAATTTTTAAGATGAGCAAGAATGGGAAAATATTACTCCCACCTATCATACAAATATCTTTTTTATTTGGTGTAAAAATATTTATAAAACAAGAATTTAAAGAATATTGGGTATTATTCACGATCTGAAGTGTCTGGAGTAGTAAATATTTTTAAAAATATGTTTTTTTTGTAATTTGGTAAGTGTATGCATGTATTGTAATTATTTGAAATTTAGTTCAAATACTATATTTATGAAAATTTTGAATGTTTTACTATTTACTATTTAGTTGATTTAATATTCTTGTTATTTTTCTGCTAATATCTAAATACATGTAAGATAAGCATACAACAATAAATTTCTTAATCTTATATGACAAACTTGCTACTTAGTTTGTGCAATTAAAATACTTCCATCGCGCTCACTCTCACACACACACACATATACATTAACCTAAGCCACAAGATAACGCAGTATACCACACTCGATTACACCTTTTTAATAAAATTTTAACAAATTTGGTAAAAAACCACCAAATTCCTTTAATCGAATCTACCAATCAACAAAATTCCAGTGCTAAGCGTTGAGCTATAAACATTTAATGTCACAAGCTCCCATTGTTAATCGCAGCCACCACGAGTTTGTTTGCTGCTGTTGCTACAAATGTAATTATGTAGCACTTATGTGTGCGAGTGTGTGTGTATGGATTTACAGGTGAGATTATTTCAACTCGGTCGAGTGTATATCTCTGGGATAAAGTGTTATTGTTTCGTAAAAGAGCACAGAGCTTAAAACAAGATTAAACCGTTAATTTAATTCACTGGCATTCAGCTACCGCTGCTGCTCGCTCTGCTACCGCATTGGTGGCTGATACAAATCTCATGTGTTTTTTTTTTCATCTTTTCTATTTTCTTTGGGTTGAGTTGAGTTAATCATTCAGCGTTTCATCGTTGTTGTTGCGACGGCTGTCAAGTGAATTTGTATCTGTAATGGAATTTGCGGCTTTTGTGCTCTAGGTCGTCGCATTTGTAACGATGTCGTTGTTGCTATTATTGTTGCTGGTTGTCATACGGTGTAACCCGGTTCACTGTATGACCCCACCAGCACCACCCCTGTCGTTTTTTGTTTCTAAGCCGCCGTTGTAAATATTGGATTATTCGTTTCGACTGTCATTCTGTTTGTTTTGTCTATCTCTCCGCCCTGTCTGTTTGTCTGTTTATCTAATTTCTTTTGTGTAGTAATAGCTATGAAATGTACTAGCATAGTGTCCTGGGAAGAAGGGGGGAGAGGAGCATGGTTAGGCTCCTGAAGTACAGTGGATAACATCACTAAGCCGCAGATCGGCAAACCGCCTAGAAGAAAAAAATTAATTTTCATTATTCAAATTGCCCCTTTTTTGGGAATTGTTCCTGTGAACACAGCCGTTATTTAAGAACTATCGAGCTTAAAAATATGGAATTTTCTATCCTCTGAACGGAGGTTAAGTTCTAAGATGAGCAAGATCGGATAAAAACTACTCCCACCTCTCTTACCAACACCTCCTTTTTTGGGATGTACGCCTATCTGTCCCCGCGATTACAGCAGTAGTTTAAGAGCTATCGAAATTTGGTATACAAGCTTCTATACTCAAAGCGAAGATTGAGTTATAAGAGGAGCAAAATCGGATAAAAATAGTCCCACATCTCATTTTGGGGGTGAGCGTATATAATAAATTCAAGCTCAGTATTTGACACGTCAGTGAAAACTTATGGACAAAAAATGAATGTGTAAAGGGTATCTGGAGATAATGACATTTCTAGTTAAGATACATATTTGAGATTAGAATTTCCAAAAATCGCTATTAAAGTTTAAAATTTTCATTAAATGTCTCCATTAAATCCCTACAGCATCCAGTTCTTACTTTTTTTTATATATTTCCCCCACTGTACATAACATCTCCTAGGTAAGAGTTGGTAAGTTAATTTGCTCCCCACTCCCCCCTTTATTGAGTTAGCTTATTCCATTTGAGCCCATAAACACCATCATTGCCACCCACATCGTCATCCCATAAAGGGGCAGCAGCGGCATCAGCTGCACCACTTAGACCCACTCTGACTCCCGGTCATGGTCGCTGTGGTTGTCGTTGCCGCAACAACGAGTCGCAGTTGTATCTGGTTTTGTATCTCGAGCTCTCTTTTGTTAATTAAGTTACTTTTAGGTTTTGGTTTTACTGTATGGCCGGATTGTTTAGATTTCAACTAGCCGAGCTCGACGACGCCGTTGAGCATTGTACAGTTGTAACCATTTTTAAAAGATGACTGCAAAATCCTGCCTGTCAAACCCTTCGCCAGCCATCACATTATTGGCAAAGGGAGACTGGGCCACAGTTGTGAATGGCGGGAGGAGAAGGAGCATTTTACAGTGTGCCACTTGTTTCTATTGCTGCCAACCCAACCCGTCGTCGTTGCCATTTGAGATATTCTTAGTTTCTTTTTCAATTGTTGGCCATAAAAGTACTTTGGTAATTATTTTCGTTTAATTGCTCCAGGATTTTATTGTACTTCTTTTTCGTTTTTTCGCTGTATTATTTCTGTACTCATTTGTTTTTTTGGTTTCTTCTCAACTATTTATTTCATTTTGAATTTGTGTTCTGAGGCGCAGGGGTGGTTGGGATCTAGTTAGGAGTAGAAAGAAATTTAAATGTTGTTCTTACTTTGTTTTAATTAGAGAAACGTTTATGAGGTCGCTATGGCTATGGCGATGATCATACCGACAACAGCACCAGCAAGTGCTCTCCGGCCATGTTAAGTACCTCGTTTGGATGGTGGCATAGTGTCGCTGCATAGCTCAATGTTGTTGTGTTGTTGTTGTTACATCAATTCATAGCATCGAGTGTTGGCATTAAAGGTAAAGTTTCAATTGTTATTTTCGTAAATTGAAAATTTTCCACTTGCTTGTGGTGCAATTGTGGTTAAGTGAAAATGTAATAAAAATGAAATGAAGCAAGTACTTGTAAGTTATCGTGAAGGCACACTTTGGTGTAATGTACATTCTTGGCAAGTTTTTTAAAGTGTAAATGGAATTTTTGTAATGTTTCAGTTAGAAATTTAAATTGAAAGTTTTGAAATGTACACGAAATTTTAACTAAATTAAATAAGATAACACAGTACAACATTTTTCAGCTCATTGATTTGGGACTCAATTCTGAGAACTGCACGTGAAAGTAGCGCCAAAAAGAAGAAGTTCTGCTTCATTCGTTTTGTCAAGTTACAAGCCATAATAATTTAATATCGATTTGAAGTTAATAAGTAATTTGATGTTAAACTAATTTATTTAAAATTTAAGTTGTACATATGTTATATATTATAGATTTATATTAGAATTGAAGTTTTAATTTCTTTTCATGTTGATAACTAGTTATAAGAAAATCACTTTACCTTATCTCTTTTTAAAGCTTGAGAATGCTGCAGTAACATATCGTATATTTGAGTTCAGTTTGTCAATATAGTTAATATGGAAATATGTACGTAAAATTGTCCTTTTTATTCCGAATGTATGTGTTATGGGAAAGCTTTTCAAATATAAGTAAGTTAACCCGCATCTATTTTTTAAACTGAAACTAAGAATAAGTAAGTAGCTTACGGCGTTGGGTGCCGGTTCGAATTCCGACTCGGCCAATTGTTTTTCAAATCTCTAATTTAAATGTATTTCTGATTTATTCAGCGCATTCCGGCTCTTAAACCCAGTTTTGAGGTATATAAAAAAATAAAATACTTATTGTGAAAATTAATGACTTAATATAAAACCGGTTTTTAAATAGTTTTCGGAAAACCGTTAACCAAAAAAATTTTAAATTTGTATAAAATGTTATTATTTCATTACATTAAAAATTACTATTAGACAATTTTTTAAATACGTTTTTGAAAACCGGTTTTCAAAAAATATAAAATAGCACACTTATAAACCCGGTTTTAGAGTCCGGTTTCTCAAATAATTAAAAACAGTTATGAAATAATTTTGTTCCATCTGATTTTTGAAAATTACTAAAGATTACAAATCTTAAAATCTAATTAATTACCGGTTCCCAAAGGAGAGTTTTGGATCCGTTGAAAAATTAAAAATTGTTATGAAGTAATAATTTTTTATTTCCATTGAAAAATTACTCACCTAAAAACTATACATAAAACCGGGTCTTAAAAACGGTTTTGAAACCTGTTGTCCTTAAAAAATAAATTCCCAATTGTTTAAAATACAAATACTGTAAAAATTGCTTATATATTTGAACTCAGAACAAAATTTTTATGCAAATCTATTGAACCGGTTATTAAATACGGGTCTTGGAATCGGTTGCTATAATTTTAAAATTTATTGTGAAAATTTATTTTAAAATATTCATTGGAAAATTACTGATATTCAAACTAATAACAAAAACTGTTTCTTGACTACGGTTTTGAAAACCGGTTACCAAAATATTAAAATTTAGTAAGAAAATATATTTTAAAATTGTTTTACAAAATTTGCCAAAATATTTAAATTTATTATAAAAATATAATTTTCAATTTTCATTGGAAAATTACTAATATCAAAACTAATAACAAAAACCGGTTCTTAAATCCGGGCCTAAGAACCGGTTGCCACAATATTAAAAATTATTATGAAAATTTATATTTAAATTTTCATTTGAAAATTACTGATATCCAAACTAATAACAAAAACCGATTCTTAACTACAGTTATTATAATACTGCTACAGTATAGAACTGGTTCCTAAATCCGGTTTTTGGAAGAATAAATCTAGCTATCAAATTATGGGTTTTTATTGAGAAACTGTAAACTTACAAAAAATTTTACTGAATTTCATGTGACATTAGAACATAATTTGTATGCAAAACTATAAAACCGGTTTTAAAATCCGTGTTTAGGAACCTGTTGCAAAAATATTAAATTTTATTACAAAAAAAACTAATATTCAGTATTCATTCGTAAATAAATGAGTTTACAAGAGATATATATATCCGGTTCTTTAAACCGGTTTTAAGATCCGGTTTTCAAAAATATGAATGATTGAAGTAAATATTTTCAACGTTCGTTGGAAATTTAATGTAGTAATTAAAAACTAGAAAAATTTCCTAAGCGGTTGTTTCTAGAACCAGGAACCAGTTTCAAGAAATCAAATAAGGCGTCAGTTAATGCATAACCTGAATTTTCTTAGCTCATTTTTGCAAACTATACATATTTTGAGATATGAAGAATTTCTGAAAAACCGGTTATGAAAATCATGGTTTAGCTTCAATCCCAATCTAGCAACAAACAAATTTCAAATTTCCGGATTTATGTTACTGACATTAATATCGAATCCTAATAAACCGGTTTATGCTAAAAATCATGTTTATATTCATTATTAATAATTTAAATTTGAAAAAGTCAGCCGGTTATGATAATATTCCGCCAATTCTGATGGTTAAATGCAAAGACATAATTGCTCCCATTTTGTGTAATGTTTTCAATAAAATAGTTGGTATGTCAAAATTTCCGAATTGTTTAAAAATTAGTAAAATTGTGCCTATTCCAAAAGTAGTAAATGCTTTTGAAGCAAAAGATTTTCGACCAGTTGCGTTGCTATCAATTATTGATAAGATTTTTGAAAAAATTATTCATGGGAGACTTACATCATATTTTGATGATAGTAATTATTTTTATAAATACCAATTTGGTTTTAAAAAAGGCTGTGGCACTGAAGAAGCGGTTGTGAATGTTGTTAATTTCATATGCAATGGTTTGGATAATGGTTCGGCAGGAGTTGCAGGTCTCTTTCTTGATTTTACGAAGGCTTTTGATTTAGTGGATCATGAAATCATGATGCAGAAGTTAAAATGTTATGGAATTATGGGAAAAGAGTTGAAATTATTTGAGGATTACTTGCTAAATAGGAAGCAGTTTGTGCAAGTCTCTAGTTGCAGGAGTGAAATGTTAAATGTTGAATGTGGTGTACCGCAGGGTAGCTGTTTGGGACCACTATTATTTTCAATTTTTATGAATGATATACATAAATTAAATCTTACCGGTCGTTTATATATGTTTGCAGATGATGTTTGCCTATTCTATCCCTACAAATATGATTTGGCTTTAAAGACTAATATGGAACGGGATGTTTCCCTAATAGTTGAGTATTCCAGGCTGAATAATTTAGTCCTTAATGCGAATAAAACTAAATTGATAAGATTTAGGCCACATGCTTGTGCTTTAAACAATAATTTTAGTATTTTCGTTGATGGTAATATAATTACTGAAATCCATAAAGTAAAGTACCTTGGTATTACTTTGCAAAGTAACCTTGCATGGGATTCTCATATATGCGAAGTCAAATCAAAGATTGCCCCGGCTATTAGTATTTTATACAAATTGAAGCATAAATTGAATGTGGA
The DNA here is from genome assembly GCA_964034835.1 of Muscina levida. Classification (NCBI taxonomy): domain Eukaryota; kingdom Metazoa; phylum Arthropoda; class Insecta; order Diptera; family Muscidae; genus Muscina; species Muscina levida. The sequence continues at coordinate 12,146,163 of OZ035884.1, forward strand.
AAACAAATTGCTGATATATCAAGCCCTAGTCCAAAGTCACTTAAACTATATACGTAATATATGGATATAGAAAGACAAATATATTGAAATCGCTACAAGTCATGCAGAATAACGCATTGAAAACGATATACCATTTACCAATATATTATTCAACTTTGTCTTTATACGGTGATATCTGCAAATCGATATTTCCTATTCATGCACTATATAAATATCAATTAGTTATATATGTTTTTAAGAGTTTGAATAGTCTAGGTCATCGTACCGTAAATTTTACACAAAATCAATCAGCTTTTAATACGAGGCACCAGCAAAACCTGCGAACTCCTAGGTGCAGACTTGAAACTACAAAACAACGCATTGAATACATGGGTAGTCTTGAGTATAACAATTTAACTGGTAATTTGAAAAATATACGCAGAATATCTCTTTTCAAAACCGAGCTAAAAGCACAACTTTCACAAAATCTTGAAACGCTTCTTGTATAAGTCACATAATCTTGAACTAAACAGTTGTTACTTAAACTTATATACGTATTATTATTATTTTTTTTTGTTATATAATATAATGATACTTATATAATCTATAATGTATATATATTTTGTACATGTTTTTTGCCAACTTGCCTCAAAAATGCCTGTAAAGCGCTGAGGCCAATTAAATTCTGAAATGTATTTATAAAAACAATAAAAAAAAAGTCATTTTTGGCAGTGTTTTTGAATCAACATCATAAAAGGACACACTGGATGTTACATAATTTGAGCAACAGCTCTCCTAATTATTATTTTATAGAATTGGCAGAACTGTAGAGATTTTTATAAATTCCAAAAATTATCAATTTAATTCCAGCTCTATGTTTAAAGTTTCGATCTTCTTGAACTTTTTTTTTATTAAGAGACCAAATTTCAACAACTTTACAATTTACTTAAAAAATTAATATGTGAGTAACTCCATGGGAAGTGATCTCACAGATTTTGGGTCTTGGTACATGGCCCTTAAAGTGCACAGAAAAAGAATAGGTACATTTTTGTACAAAAAATTGAGATTTGGTCGCATGTATAATATATGACGCTATCAGTGCAGAAGTGGGGTAGCTGAAAACTGAATAATTGGGAGAGAGTGGGGATTTCCCTCAATTTAGACGTTTATAACCTGGGAAAAAACGATTTTTTCAGCTCCATTTGCTTTTGAATACCAAAACGTGGCTGATTCCACTTTTACATTGATAGTTTATAATGTAAAATGTATAAGTATTTAACACCAGAACAGCTATCAACAGAAATTGTGGGTAACACCACTTCTGCGCAATTGGTCTTATATGTACGTATTATATAAAACTAGCTGACCCGGGCAAACACAAAAAAACTAAATATAGCGCCCTCTGTCGGACGAACTTCAAACTACACAGAAACACTACTCACGGCCCATAGAGCATGCATATAAAATTTGGTCAAAATCGGTCCATTAGTTTTTAAGTTTAGCGATCACGAACATACACGTAATTTTTATACATGTAGAGATTGCCTAGAATGCAGTAACCGCAATGTCATACAAATCATACTAGAGTTTTTCGAGTATTTGATTGAACCTCTTGATATAAGTCCCGTTTTTATTTTATTTTCCAAACAGCACATTACACTAAATTCCCTGTACATCAAATGACCTCTCTGTCTAAATCTATCTCTCTCTCTCTTTCTCTCCCTCTCTTGACCCATTTGTTTTAAGATGTTAACGGAAATTGTTTTGGTGTTTAGGCTAACTTGCTGTGTATTAATTACATATCACCTTGAAAATAAGCCCATTAAGCAACTAATATCAGTTACAGCACCTGGATAAGGTGCAACCTTTCACATCATAGGCTCTAACTAGCTACGAATGTAAAAACAAAACAACAATGTTAAAAAGCATCATCGCTGTCTGCAGCTTCGACACCCATCACGTAGTCTACAACCTAAAGACGTTGTTTCACTTGTGTGAAATTCCCCCGCCCCTCCAACAAGCAATGAAATGTTTAATAATGAGCCACTAAAATCCAACTTACTTTTTATCTTTCTTTTGTGGTTGTATTACTTCACAACAATTTGTTACGTTATCGAAATATAATTAAGTCGTGTTTTGTTGTTATCATTGTTATTATTATTATTAAATATATGGGAGATGGGATTCAAGGTCAACCAGCTCATGTTGCTATTATCATAATTTATGATTGTCGAATCATTCAACGCCCCGACCCCATCCCCCTCTATTACAAACAATATAATTTTATTACAAGAGAGTTATATCAAAGCGAACATTTTACATGCAGTAATTTTTATGGGCGCCGCTTACAAATCAATCAGTTAATTGCGGCAGAAGATCTTTGGTAAATCTGTAAGTAAGGATTTCCTGCTATCTCATGGTGTAATAGAGGCTGTAATTGTTTGCCAGTGTGGTGTTGTGGAGGGGGGCAGATGAAAGAGAAGACTTATAACAAAGTTATTTACTACTTAGTTGTTTTGCAACAACAACAAGAAATCAAACAAAGTTTAACTTTCAATCTTCCTAAAAATATTATAAATTGCTTCCTCATCTGTCGAGCGGTATGAGCAGCAGTACGAGTATAGTACTGTTTGTTGTAGGGGCTGTGTTTAGCCCCCGTCAAATGGACTTACAGTTATGGCCAATAAATTGAACAATTCGAAACGGAAAATTGAGACGGAAAGAAATGCCATAAAACAAAACATACGTTATATATATCCCTGATTATGATACACTGAAAAAAAGTAGCTGCGTAATAGGATAATAATCTAAACGACTTTTGCCAACATATTGATGGTTTTAATTTGGAAAAAAGTATGGTTTTTACTATGATTATAATAATTTTATTACCAGATATGAGTTATAGTGGCAAACGTATAGAAATATAGCAAGAATTGAAAAAAAAGTTTAGTATTTGAGGATTAAAACTTAATGTATGATAAATTTGTAACTTTAACGACTAATGCAATAACAGTAAATTAGTGTTAGAAGTACCATTCAAACTGGTACTTTTTAATAGTATAGTGTACCTAAAAATACTTTTATTTAAACAAAAAGTACTTTTATTGTAATAAAATGTATTTCTATTGTAAAAAAAGTAAATGTATTTACAAAAAATTACTTTTTTGTACGAAAAGAACTTTTAAAATACCAAATTGTACGTTTACTGTACGAAAATGCACTTTTATTGTACCAAATAGTTCATTTATTGTTCCAAAAAGTAAATATCTTGTACCAAAAAGTATCATTCTTCCACCAAAAAGTACCTTTATTTTATACAATAATAGTTTCAGCTTACAAAATGTACTTTCATTGTATCAACTTATCATTTAAATGCATCAAAAAGTACTTTTATTGTACTAAAAATGTATTTTATTGCATTCAAATGTACTTTGATAATGACAAAAAGTACTTTTATTTTGCCATAAAGTACCGCATTTGTAACACAAACCATTATTGTTGTAATAAATATTACTTTTAGTACCTTTATTAGACCAACATGTACTATTGTAATCCCACAAAGTACTTTAATTATGCCAAAAAGTACTTTTATCTAATAGAAGGTATTTAAATTTTCCCAAAACATGCGTTCATAGCACTTAAAAGTACAATTACTATACTAACAAATTATTTCAATGTACTAAAAAGTACATTTATTGTACTAAAAAGTGTTTTTATTGTAATAAAAAATGTTTTTATCGCACCAACCGGCACTTTAATTTTCCAAAAAGTACTTTTATTATACTAAAAAGTACTTTTATTGCATCAAAAATAAATTTCATCGAACTAAATATTACTTTCATTGCATCACAAAGTACCTTGAGTTTGTCAAAAGTATTTTCCTGCCATAAAAAGGTACACACATAGTACTAAAAAGTATATTGAGTGGTTGAATCATTAATTTGTGTTTGCAAAAAGTACTTTTATTTTATTGCACCAAAAATAACTTTTGTTGAGCCAAAAAGTATTTGTAATGTCCAAATTGTACTTTTTGATTAAAAATTTTATATATTAAATTTACGTTAAGTGTATCAAATGATACAGCAAATTCGGCTTACGATCAGAAAAGTGTTTTTTTATTTTATTGTTTAAATATTTTGGTCAAATTCAGTGTGTCACGCACTAGGATGACGCGTTTCGAACTCCGTGACGAGTTCATCTTTAGACCCCTTTGTGACCAACTGATGCACAATGGTACATCATCAGCTGTATATATATATCTACAATTATGTCAAACATGTACATGCGAAGTAGATATCAGCCGAAAATGTTCAGCACCAGTGTTGTATTTTTTTTTTCGAATTTGACCGTTAATATTCAATATTTAAACAAAAAATTAAAAAAAAACACTTTTCTGATCGTAAGCCGAATTTGATGTATCATTTGATACACTTAACGTAAATTTAATATATAAAAAACACGATCGACTAAAATTAACAATCAAACAGATTAAAAATTTTACTTTTATTGTAACAAGGCGTACCTTGATACTTCTAAAAGTACTTTGATTTTGCCAAAAACTATTTTGTTGCGCTAAAAAAAAAATTTCGTTAATTTTCCTAGAAAGTACTTCAGTTAATTACTTTTACACTAAAATGTATTTTTATTGCATGAAAAAGTGATCTTCTTGTACTGAACACCAGTTTTATTGCACCAAAAAGTACTTTCTATTTTACCAAAAATTACTTTAATTGTACTTTGCAGTACTTTTATTGTACTAAAAAGTACATTAATTGCACCAAAAAGTACATGTATTGTATCAAAAAGTACTACTATTACTAAAATATTAAAAAAAAATTAAAAATGTTTTATACATTTAATATAATTAAAATATAAAAAATATTAAAAATATTATAAATTTTAAATATATTAAAAATACTTAAAAATACTAAAAATATTAAAAATATTAAAAATATTAAAAATATTAAAAATATTAAAAATATTAAAAATTTTAAAAATATTAAAAATATTAAAAATATTAAAAATATTAAAAATATTAAAAATATTAAAAATATTAAAAATATTAAAAATATTAAAAATATTAAAAATATTTAAAAATATTAAAAATATTAAAAAAATTAAAAATATTAAAAATATTAAAAATATTTAAAAATATTAAAAATATTAAAAATATTAAAAATATTAAAAATTTTAAAAATATTAAAAATATTAAAAATATTAAAAATATTAAAAATATTAAAAATATTAAAAATATTACAAATATTAAAAATATTAAAAATATTAAAAATATTAAAAATATTAAAAATATTAAAAATATTAAAAATATTAAAAATATTAAAAATATTAAAAATATTAAAAATATTAAAAATATTAAAAATATTAAAAATATTAAAAATATTAAAAATATTAAAAATATTAAAAATATTAAAAATATTAAAAATATTAAAAATATTAAAAATATTAAAAATATTAAAAATATTAAAAATATTAAAAATATTAGAAATATTAAAAATATTAAAAATATTGAAAATATTAAAAATATTAAAAACATTTAAAATATTAGATATATTGAAAATATTAAAAATACTAAAAATATTAATTATATTAAAAACAGTAAAAATAAAATAATAAGAAGTATTAAAAATGTTCAAAAATTTACTTCCTCTTACAACAAATCCATTTCGTAGTAACAAAAAATCTCCTTTTTTTTTCCAAGTGCATCCAGGTAATAATACAAATTGCTGTGTATGCCTAAGTCATATTTTTTCGTTTTTGTAAAGCCCTATAAGCAGCGGAAATAAATAGTCACATTATTTGCCGTTATTTGTTGCAGACAACATTAACTTGGCTTAAAACATTGAGTACTTTCACTTTAACTTCAAATTGGCTGCACTAAACTCGCGCATAGCAAATAGTCTAACAAATATGGCAATTTTGGTTAAATTGAAAAAGAGACAATGAACAAAACGCCCTCCCCAAAACAATAAACAAATACTTGCCGTACTCAGTCAAACAAAAAAAAATCCTTTAAGCCATTTTGAAAACAAACTTAAAATCGCGTTGGCATTGAAGTGTAACAGATCTGCATAACAGCTACTCCCCTCCCATAACCAAAACAAAAAACAAAGTGAAAACAAAACATTACCAACAACAACGAATCTAAAAGAAACCCAAGAAATGCATATCAAAACAGAAAAGGCTGACAAACAACACAAATTTGCTGTTACTAACTTAATTTTAAGCGAGATGAGGTAATAACGAGATTGATGTTGCCCGATTGGCAACAGGTTCATGGTAACAACATCACCATTGGCAACAAAGACTTCCAATAGCAAAAAATATAGCAACAACGCGCGCCGACCAACATCAAAAGTGGCTAAAGCATCAGTCAGTCAGTCAGTAGAGTCGATTTGGCCAACACTTCCAAAGAAATGAACCCGCACCAGCAAAACAATAGACTGTAGCTAAGGACTTGAAAACGTGAACCCTCCAACAGTCGCATTCGCACTCGTGCAGAAGATTTTTTGTTTTCTGTGGTTGTCTTTGTTGGAGTTTCTTTCATTTAGGCCAAATATAATTGCATTTAGCCTTCAAGACACCTGAATGCATTGCTAGTGGGTATTTTCCCAAAAAGTTGGTAATTCACAGAGCAGCAGCACAGACAACGAAGTGGCACGGCTAGTCAGGAAGTGAACGCCTCCCGAAAAAAAAGAAACGTAACGATATGAAACCCGAAATAATGCAATGAATTTTGGTTTGGTGGCCACAGGAATAAGACAATGAAGGCAGAGTGGTAGTACAGGAGGGAAGGAGAGCGTTTGGTATTTCCAACTATGTTGATGATTTACTGCAGATAGATAGATTGCAAACGGAATTATAACTACTATTTGTTACAATGGAAGTACTTTTAGATACATTGAAAGTACTTTTTTTGTATAAAAATGTACTTTGTGGTGCAATAAAAGTACCTTTTGGTACAAAAAAAGGTCTTTGTGGTAAAATAAAAGTACTTTTTGGTGTAAAAAAACTACTTTTCGGCGCAAAAAAGTACTTTTTAGTATTACAAAAGTAGTTTTTGGTACAAAAAATGACCTGTTTGCAGATTAAAGGTATTTTTTGTTCCAAATTAATTACTTTTAGCAAAAAAGTGTACTTTGTGGTACAATTAAAGTACTTTTTGGTATAACAAAAGTCCCTTTAGCGACAATAGATGTACTTTTTAGTATAACAAAAGTACTTTTTGGTACTCTAAAATGACTTTTTACTTCAATAAAAGTACTTTTTTATGCAAAAAAATACTTTGTTGTACAAGAAAAGTTTATTATGGAGCTATAAAAGAACTTTTTGGTACAGCAAAAGTACTTTTGGTACTCTAAAATTACTTTTTACTTCAATAAAAGTACTTTTTTATGCAAAAACATACTTTGTTGTACAAGAAAAGTTTATTATGGTGCTATAAAAGAACTTTTTAGTACAGCAAAAGTACTTTCTATTACAATGAAATTACTTATTTTTACAGTAAAAGTACTTTTTGGTACAATAGAGGTACTTTTAGGTACAAGAGAAGTACTTTTTGGTACAACAAAGTACTGTCTGGTTCAATAAATTTATTTTCTTGTGTAACAAAAGTACTTTGTGGTACAAATTATTTACTTTTAGTGAAGTAAGTGTACTTTATGACACAATAAGTGTACCTTGTGGTGGAATAAAAGTACTTTTTGGCATAAAAAGTCCCTTTTGGCACAATAAAAGTACTTTTAGTATAACAAAAGTGAGTTTTTGGTACACTAAAACGACTTTTTGGTACAACAAAAATACTTTGTGGTTCAGTTCTTTTCGGTACAATAAAAAGTACTTTTTGATTCAATAAAAGTACTTTTTGGCACAAATTAATTACTTTTCGCACCAAAAGTGAGCTTGTGGCGTACAATACAATAACTTTTTGGTACAATGAATGTACTGTCCATAATAAAAGTACTTTCTCATATAATAAAAGACTTCTTAGTACAATTAAACTTCTTGCTGGCACAAAATATGTACTTGTTGAACCATAAAAATACTATTTGTTACAATAAATGTTATTTTTTGTCACAATAAAAGTACTTGGTACAATTACTTTTGGTGATATAAAAGTAATATTTGGTACTAAAATTTACTTTTGGGTGTAAAAAAATACTTTCAGGCAAAATAAAAATACTTTGTCGCATAATCAAAGTATTTTTTGGTGCAAAAAATTTTTAGTACAGGTATAAAAGTAATTTAAGGTGCAATAAAAATACTTTTTAGTACAAAAGGTAGTACTTTTTAGTACAAAGGTGGTATTTTTTAGTACAATAAAATAAGTTTTTTTTGTCAAAATCAAAGTATTTTTTGCAGGAACGAAAATAGTTTTAGTACAATAAAAATACCTTGTGTCACCTCAAAAGTACTTTTTGGCAGATAATAAAGTACTTTTAGGTACAATTAAAGTAATATTTGTATATCTAGTGTTTTTTGGTACATTAAAAATACTTTTTAGCAAACTCAAAGTACTTTTTGATGATATAAAAGTAATTTTTAGTACAATTTAGGTCCCGTAAAGTAAAAGTAATTTTTTCTATGACTTAAACTCTCACCTAGATTTTCCCATATTTATGAGAGATATAATTTTTTTGTAACTCATTTTAGGGAAAGGTAAATTATGTTGGTATTTTATTTTAAAATAAATTTAAAAAAAAAGTTTTAAAACTGAAATAGTGTTAACTCACTAAGCGAGGAGATGATCCACCGTTTCCATTCATGCGAAGCAAAGGAATTTTTGTTGTATTATTTCCATTGTAAAATTGTTAACAAATTATGTCAATTAAGTCAATCTCGATCCCTATCGCCCATTCCTTAAGTTTACCACTCCTGTTGATCCCCATGGCAGCTTACGCCTGTGCTACCGCCTGATGTCGGTCGTCGATTGCCAATGTTAAAATGTGTTACGATATATAAACTTTATTACAACTCCTTTTTGATGTTGCTGTTGTTGTTGCTATAGCCAAACAACTAAAATGTTGCATCATCGTTGATTGCCTGGAGTGGATATGAAAGACGGGGCAAAAGTGCCAAAATAACAGTGAAGAAGAAGTGCAATGAAATTGAAAGTCATGGCTTAAATACAACTTGCTGCTGCTGCTATCCATGTATGTACGCGGTGCTTCATAAACATTCATAGTCCCAGCCTTGAAGCGAGAGTGTTTTGGAGTGGTTCAAATGGTTCGAACTAACAATAAACTTCAATGGCTCTGGCTGGCTGGCTGGCTTGGTTGGTTCAGTTCAGTTGATTGTGGAATAATCTGAGCGCCAGTCGCGCAAAGTCAAAGCTAAACACAAGACAAACAGGTTTTGTGGATCTCCCACCCGGGGCAGGCGGTAGGAGGAGATGGAAGTATTACATGCATAATCGTTTGAATTGCAATGCCACAACTAACAACAACAGCAGCAACGGCAATAACATTGGCATCTAGAGGCTGGCATGTGAAGATGATTAAAACGAGCATGATGACATGCAGTCGCATCTTCCTGTGTCTACCAGCCATGAACATAGAAATGCAGGCAGGCACCGAGAGCCAGACAAACCAGCGACAAACACCACTAGCTACACACATGAATGTGTGTGTGTGTGCATGTGTTTAATCGCACAAGCAACATTTCCAGATTCCCACATAGATACAAATATATTCCAACAGGGATAGGAAGTGGAGTTAGGTTAGGGTTGCATGGTAATGTCAAGTGACAAACACACTTCCGCATAATGTTACCGCCGCCACAGCTGCTGCTGCTGCTATTGCTGCCTATGTCGCGGTTGTCATCTTCACATCTCTTAGTTGGGTCGCATCGCTGTTAATGATTTTTCTGTATATTTTTTTTTCCAAAAAAAAGCAACTAAAAAAACTCCATGTTACATAACATTGGGGAAGATGAGGCTGATAATAAGATGAAGATTATTCGGACGAGTTTTTTGTGTCATCTTTCTCAACACTAACACCATCGTCATCGTCATATAAATCGAATACCAATGCAGCTGCTTTAATGAGCCGCTTTGCGAGTGGGACTCTTGCGGGTTGATGGGCTCATATGGGTAGTGCGTCTTGATGTGTTGGGATTTCTGCGTTAACTCGGAAATGTATGCAGACAAGATGACAACATTTCCTAATAGTTTTTTAAATCGATTTTAAAATCGTATTTGTTGTTAGTTACTTACGATAATTTTGTAAGCTTGGTGTTTGAGTTGGTCTTACATTTGCATACAAACGAAGAGTTGAAGTGTCAATCAATTGCAGTGTTAATTTCGGATTGTTGCAAGTGTAGGTAATTGACAGTATTACTTTACAACGTTGAAGATAAAATAAGGAATTTAAATGTGAGTGCGGCACCCATATTGGTTTTAGCAATAGAGATATTGTTCAAAGCAATATGGATGCCATGGATATGACAATTGGATACCTCGAAGAACATGAATTACTTAACAATTTGTTAACCGATTTTACAAACAAATATGCGTTTTTTCTCGTGAAAATGAGAGAAAAACGTTAGGGTGGCCTTATTAAAGAGTGGCTAAAAACTTCTTCAAACTTGAAATATTGTGAAAAAATCCATAAAGTTTGCGATTTTAAGACAAAAACAGACAAGTTATATAATATGACAAGTTATATAATATAACTATAAATATCGTTGAAAAGTCTCAGATTCTTCTTTCAAAATCCGCTGAAAAACTTAAAATCGGTTCATATTCAACCACCTTACTGGCTTATAATTGCGTAATGTTACGAAAACCCGTACCTCTAAATTTTGGTGGGGTTTTGGAAATTTCAAAAATAGATTCTTGTTGTATTCACTAGCAACTACAAAATAGTTAAATTTCCAAGATATTTTTTGTAGCACTGTGTTTTGTTACAACGCAAAACATATTACTCAAATTTTTATGCGAATACAGAAAAACAGAATTAAAGGCTACATAAAACTAGAAGACGGAACACATATGAAAGAGAAAACCGCAATATTGTGTAATATTTTGATATAAAAACTAGAAACAATTAATGAAAGAAATTAATTCAGATATGCTTTTATTGCACCAAAAAGTACATTTACTGTGCAAAAAAAGTTCTTTTTATTGTACCAAAGAAACACATTTGCTGTACCAAAAATACAATTTATTGTACCAAAAGGTACATTTATTGCAACAAAAACTATATTTACTGTAGCAAAGTTAAAATTTTATTGGAGCAAAACATTACTTTTATCGTACCAAAAAGTATAATTTGTTGTACCGAAAAGTTCTTACATTGTACCAAAAATTACTTTTATTTAACCATTTATTGCACCAAAAAAAATTATTTGTTGTGCCAAAAAGTACATTAATTGTACCAAAAAGTAAAAATTTGTTGTACCAAGGTTTTCTTTAGTTGTACCAGATATTACTTGTATTTTACCAAAAAGTACATTTACTTAGCCAAAAGGTACATTTTATTGTAACATAAAGTACACTTATTGTATCAAAAAGTACATTTATTGTACTTTAAAGTACATTTTATTGTAACGAAAAATACATTTACTGTACAAAAATTTAAAATGTATTGTACTAAAAAAGTACTTTTATTGTACAAAAAGTACGTTTAATATATCAATTTCAACATTATATGTATCAATTACAACAATTTATTGTACCAAAAAGTACGTTTATTGTAACAAAAAGTACATTAACTCAACCAAAATTTAAATTTTGGTGTACCAAAAAGTTGGGACCAGCCGTGGCATAGTGGTTAGAACACGCGACTACCATGCGGGAGATCACAGGTTCAACTCCTGGCTCCAGTCATCTTAAAAGAAAAATAAAAATTTTTTCTTTCATTGTCGGCTCCCTTCGAATGTTGTCGACAGCAACTTCGAAGTATTAGTGTCGAGTCAAACAGTGACTTTTGCATTCGTCGATAAACAAGTAAATTAAGTTTTTTTTTATATTTATTTATTGTATCAAAAAACATAACTGTTGTACTAAAACGTACTTCAAAAAGTACTTTTATTGTACCGAAAATTACATTTATTGTACCAAAAAGTATTTGTAGTGTACTAAAAGTACAATTATTGTACCAAAACGCACATTTGCTATTCGAAAAGGTACAAATTATGCACCAAAAATAACTTTTAGTGTACCAAAAAGTACATTTATTGTAACAAAAAGCAAATTTTAGTACAAGATGCACAAGTAATTAAAAGTACATTTACTGTAACAAAATTAAAAATTTGTTGTACCAAAAAGTACTATTATTGTACCAAAAAGTACATTTATTGTATCACGAAGCATAATTGTTGTAAAAAAACGTACTTTAAAAAGTACTTTTATTGTGGTGAAAATTACATTTATTGTACCAAAAAGTACAATTTGTTTTTGTTGTAGTGTACCCAAAAGTACAATTACTGTACCAAAGCGTACAATTACTACACCAAAAAGTACATTTATTATAACAAACAGAAAGAAGGTTTTTTTGTACCAAAATAACACTTATTGTACCTAAAAGTACAATTTAGTGTACCAAAAAAAAATTTTGTGTACCAAAAAGTACATTTATTGTATCAAAAAGTAAAATTTTTGTAAAAAACGTACTTCAAAAAGTACTTTTATTGTACCAAGAAGTATTTTTATTGTACGAAAAAGTTTATTTGGTGTGCACAATAAGTACATTTATTGTACCAAAACGTACATTTATTATACACAAAAAGTGCTAATATTGTACCAAAAATTACTTTTGTTGTACCAAAAATAACACTATGACACAATTTGAGGGTCATTGTCTCGGGGGTGAACCAAACCAATGTCAAACGATAGCATTTGACCTCAGTAATAAAACCCTAAACTCTATTTTGCTCCACTACGTCACAATTTTTGTTTACAGTGGGTTAAAGTCGGATTTTTTTAGTCAAAAATCAAATAAAAGAAAATGAAAAATCATGTGTAAAAATAGGTTTGGGATAGTTCATGTTTGCAGAGATATACATTAAAATTTTCAGAGGAACAATTCATCAGAACATTTGAACCTTAGGATAAATTTTGAAAAACAGCTTAAAAGCCAAATTTCTCAAAATTTTCAAAATGTGTTACAGATAGAGGGTTAAAATGTTCCGAGGAAATATTCCCCAGAAAATTTTAATGTAGGTCTCCGAAGACATGAACTATCCCAAATCTATTTTTACACATGATTTTTCATTTTTATTTATTTGACATTTGAACAAAAAAATCTAACTTTAAACCACTGTAAACAAAAATTGTGACGTAGTGGAGCAAAATGTAGTTTAGGTGCTATCGTTTGATATTGGTTTGGTTCACCCCCGAAAAAGTGTTTTGCACTGTGTAATTTATTGTACCAAAAAGTACAATTTATTGTACAAAAAAGTACATTTATTGTAACAAAAAGTCATGTATTGTACCAACAAGTACAATTTATTGTACCAAAAAATACATTTAATGCAACAAAAAGTACTTTTATTGTCCCAAAAAGTAATTTGTGCTTGTTTTTTCATGTTACATAATACACACTTTTCTTGAAATGCAATATAAAAATTCCACTCCCTATCAAATAAAAATTCGTGGCGACTCCACTCAGAGTGGATTTTTTATATCGAAGAAGATTTTAACTTTTTTAACTCCCAAGCGGAATTTGTACTTGCTCTTTTTCACAGTTTTTTGCTACCCTACGGGAAAACATACCAACACATTACTAGTGCTGTAACTGTTTCCTGCTTGGGAAAGGTCATAGTATTAATTCTTATATATGAAAAGGACACGTCACTTTAACGTGGCTTTGTCATTAGAGTTATGTCTCAACATCATACGCCAAAACTTTGATGTGTCTGTTCTATAGTACCTGTCTTGGAATAAATGTTGAGGACCAAAATACAGCAAAAAAAATTCAAAGATTTTGAACGAAATGACCGTTAACTTGTGTCATTAGAGGTATACGTATCTTCAAGTTGCAGATCAAAACAAAGCGTCATGGTGGAATTTAAAATATAAGAAGCAACGTATTGTTCAAATTTAAAAATAACATCGAAAATTCATTCCCTAAACTCGCTTAATAATGTACGAATTTGCTACACCTTCACACAAGTCTTTAGCCACTTGCATATACCACTTATCTGTCATATTTTTGACTACATCCACGAAATGACCTAAATAGTTATGTTAATATGACTCTTAAGTGATGCCAATAAAACAAATTTTGCATGTGGACATACAATTCAGCTATTAGATAATATTTAAATTGAAAGACTATTAACAATTTCTTGTTACTTAAATAATTTATCACCATCGACCGGCGAAAAGGAATCCGTTAACAAGACGGCAAACTGCAAAAGGTGTTACCAAATGTTATTCCCCCCCCCCAATGACGCCGCAGAAATGCAAAGTAATCATAACGCACCAGTTGAAATTTAAATTTAAATGATTTACTTATGAATGGTCATTAAGTTGTGGATTTAATTTGTTGGTTTTTGGTATGGGTTTATTTTTATTTTATATTTTAATTTCTATACGTTCAGTTTCTTTTTGTTTTGATTTTCATTTTCGTTAATTTCATTGTTTTTGATATTACAACACAATGAAGAGCAGCATTTCGCGTTAGGAAAGAAAAAAATCAAAACCATTTGCAATCATTGATATCGAGTGTTGAGAAATGCTATACAACGAGCCATACTGCTATGTAGTAAAAATATACTCGTAAATGTTTAAAGATACCGGCTTGAAAGACGGTCTTATATATGAGTAAGATGCTGTTGCTGTTACTGTTGTTTTGTATATTTGGTTAAACTCACAAATCTACAACCTGATATAATTTAACATAATCACAACGGTATTTCGGTGATTCAAATTCAAATCATATCATTACATCACCAGGCATCTTAAGAGATACAAAAAAAACTGCTTAGCTTTGTCATGATTTCTTAGCATACATTGAATTTATTAGACATGTTGACCATTGATAATGTTACACGGGTTTGCAGAGAAATCGCATCTTTGTGTAAGTGAAATTTCCATGAGACAAGCTAGCGAATTCAGTATTCAGCGCTATGTCCGGAATCAGGAATGTTACTTAGATGGCTTCGTAGTCGATACCCCGTCGAGCTTTTGTTAGGTTACAAAATTGCTTCTCTAATCAGTGATACGGATGGTCATCATATTAGTATACAATACAAATTTGTATACAACAAAACAAAACCCAAATATCTGTAGATTAGTGTAGATTAACAAACTAGCAGATGCACTTAAAATCGTATAAGTTTTGAGTACCATGTAAATTGTAAGTACTTTGCATACATTCACACACACACACTTCCATATAAATTGAAAGCACTTAATGCATAGCACTACTTGTTTGTACTGCCAGATGCCGTACACGCTCTATCAATCAGTCAAACTGTTACACATACACTACATACATTACTAACGACACTCAAAAGCGTTGAGATTATTGCAAAAGTATGTTGCAACAATCGCAGCCAGTGAATGAAGAAGAAAGAAAACATAATAGAAATGATAATTTTATTTTTGCATTAATTAAGATTTCTTTGTAAACAAAACAAACGAATAAGTAGGAATTAACAACAGCAACAACAAACGATAATGACAACAAGTTCATAAACATTAACAAATAATAATCATATACTGCGACGAATGCTGCACACCACACAAATGAACATATGGTAATATATAATTATGTGAAGCACACACACACAGATAGCTAAATTAATTCCTAAGAAATCTAAAAGAGTCAACTACACTTGAACATCTCTTTTACTAATGTTTATATGTATCAGTAGCGTATATGTATGTACGTCTTTTTCCCATATTTTGTTAAGACTACTAAAGTTATTAGTTCATAACACAACAGATGTTGCACGATGATGACACTATGACACTTTTGATTAAATTCCAAACACCTGTCAACTCAACATCAAAGTGATAGAGGCACAGTGGCTGAAAGTTGATATATTTTAGGGGAAAAATTTAGAGGAAAAGAAATGAAGCAATACAGTAAAGAAAAGTTGATTTACTTGGGAAAATTATGTAGTACCAAAATATATTTTTTTGGGACAACAACAAAAACGAATACTTTTTGGTACAATAAAAGTACTTATTAGAATAAAAAAGTACTTTTTAGTATAACAATTGTCTTTTTTGGACTTATTTAAAAAAAACTTAATTTCCCCTTACACCCCATGAATGAGGTATGGAATATCTTCCTGCGTTGTTGTGAATTAACACGCCTTCTATTTTTAGTTTCACAACTAACGGCACCTACTTGTTTATCGACAAATGCGAACGTCACTATTTAAAAAGCTTTACTAGACATGCCGATTGATTCGACACTTTACTGCAAAGTTGCCGTCGACAACATCGAGGGGACCGGCAATGAAAGAAAAATGTAGATGACTGGAGACAGGAATCCAACCTTTAATATCCCGCATAGCAGTCGCGTGTTCTAACATTCGCGTGAAACATTAATAGTAATTTTTGGTACAATAATAGTACTTTTTGATACAATACTTGTACTTTTTGGATACAAAAAAGGACTTTTGGGACAATTATAGTACTTTTAGGTACAATAACAACACTTTTTAGTAAAAGATAAGTTCTTTTTGGCACAACAAATGTATTTTTGGTAGAATAGCAGCAAATGTACTTAAAGTACATTTTAGTATTAAGAAAAAATTTCAGTAGTATTATTGGTAAAAAAGTACTTTTTTAGCACAATAAATGTTCATTAACAGGCCACACAGCTGATCTAGATAATGTACGAATAATAGACAGAGAAAAGAGAGAAAACAAAAGATATACGTTGGAAAGTTTACATATACAACAAAAAGCGATGAGTACAATAAACAGAAAAGAAGATAAAGACAACACCAATGCAAGCTACATCTTAGCATTAAGTTAGTTATATTCCAACTGTGATACTTAGCGTTAAGGAACAATTTTACTGTGATATTTTTTAATTATTTTTGCAATTATTTGAAGTTTTGTGTTTTATGTTGTGCTGTAATGGTGTCGTATAACTACAAAAACTTGACAAATATGTAAAGAAAATTGACAAAGATTATATGTAAGTTATTTGTGAACGTTAAATTACAAAGTTGATTGTAACTTGTTGTCCATTTCTGTTTTTTAAATTATGGTTGCCAGATCTAATAAAAAAATCATCCCTGAAGATGCTGGAAAGAATCCCAGCGAAACGTCGGATGCATAAATGATGAAAATAATCTTTTAATTTAACATCAACATGACCTTGAAAGCCCGATTGAAATTAAATATTTAAATAAAACTAAAAAGGTCGATACAAAATATTAAATATAAAATTCTCGGAGGGCCCGCCGAATATATGATAAATAGATCCACTAAGAAACCATGAGTAATTTCTTTGCACAAATCAAAAATAAGTACGGCATTGACACCAGCCTACTGTTGAAAAAATACTGTAGAGACAACAAAAAATTAGGAAAGATGACGGAGAGACTTAAATACCTATTAAGGTGTCGACAAACTGGATTACTACCCAACCATCTAACAAACACAACGAAATTCGCAAAACAAATCTTTCTGACGACAAAAATATCAACAGACTTCAAGAAAATTGAGGAAAATTTTCACATAAAACTGCTTAATTTGGAAATAAAAGAATCCAATGACCAAATTCGCACAATTTAAAAAGATATTGACCACACCAACAAAAAAGTTTTGTCAATATTAGATGACGAGGAATATAACAAATTTATTACAGGCCAAAACGAAAGATATAATAATATTATATCATCCATAAATATGACACACTCCAAAAAGATACAAAATCTAAAAAGGAAGAAACTTGAAGAATATAACATGATAATAAATAAATCCTGGTTCGTTAATAAAACATCTTTACAATTTACGGATGAGAATATGTGGCTACTTTCTCTTGGGTCAAAATTTGCCATACCTGTTAATAATAACAACTTGACCACAATAAAATTGATAGCTGATTTGGAACAGTGGGTCCAATCAATAACGGATGACAAAGAAAAAGACATAGCCAGAACCAAAATTGCCAACAGAATACTGACTTTTAAGAGAACCCATAAGAATAATATGAAAGAAAAATATATACTAAGTATATACAAAGAGACGAAAAGTTTCCTACAGAGGTATAAAAATGAGATAATAGTCACTAAATCAGACAAGGGAAATAAAACAGTAATAATGTACAGGAAAGACTATGAGGAAGGAATGAATAAACTACTAGAAGATAAAACCACATACAAAAAGATAAGAATTGACCCATCACAAAAACTTCAAAAGGAAAATAACAAAATAGTGATGGACCTATACAAACAAAATATCATCACACAATACGACAAATTTAAAATGACTGCTAACTCCGCCACGGCCCCCAGATTATATGGATTGCCTAAAATTCATAAACCCAACATGCCTCTCCGTCCAATTGCTTCTTCGTGTGAAGTTCCATGTTACAACTTATCCCAACATATTGGAACCTTACTAAAAACACTTATATTGGAAAAATATAATATTAAAAACTCCATAGAACTCAGGACAAAATTACAAAATGTATCTCTGGACGACGACGAAATTCTTATATCCCTAGACGTGGTATCGTTATTTACCAACATACCGATTCATTTAGCAATCAAAAATATAATGACACAATGGAACCAATTGGAAAAATCCACAAAAATTCCAAAATCCCAGTTCCTGAAAATTCTGCAGTTTTGTCTTAAAGACAACAATTACTTCATGTATGGTAACGATGTGTATAACCAAACATACGGAATGCCTATGGGGAATCCACTTTCCCCCACCATTGCAGATATTGTTTTGGATAAACTACTAGAAGAATGCATTCTAGAATTGAAAAACAACAACATCCATATAAAATTTATAACTAAATATGTTGATGACCTTTTTGCGATTATAAAAAGAGACGATGAAGAGACGATCCTCAAAACATTTAATGTATACCACAACAAATTAAAATTTACTATGGAAAAAGAAGTAAATGGTATGCTTCCCTACCTAGATATACAAATTCACAGGGTAAACGGAAACATCTTAACAGATTGGTATACAAAAACGATAGCATCTGGACGTCTTATAAATTTTCACTCTACACAGCCACTCAAACAGAAAATTAATACGGCAAACAACCTTATTAATAAAGTATTATCACTGTCTGATAATAAATTTATTACTAAAAACGTAACCACGATAGAGGACATTTTAATAAAAAATAGCTTTCCTCCACATTTAGTACAGAATCTAATAAGAAAAATAATAAATGAACGGGGAAATCATCCAAACCAAACCAGAACATCTGGCAACACCAAATACTTTAGCATCCCATACGTACCTAAATTAACGGAGAATAAATCAATACAAGAGATAATAAACGACCAACAAATATCTCTCGCACACAAACCTAACCAAACCATAGCTACACTATTTACACAAACAAAAACCAAAATAGACAAAAAACAACAAAGTAACGTTGTTTACGAAATAACATGTAATGGAAAAGAAGAAGAAGCTTGCGGAAAACTATACATAGGGACAACAAAGAGAAGCTTATCTACAAGAATTAGTGAGCATGAGATGGACATAAGGAGACAAAAACAAACAACAGCGCTTGCACAGCACTGTTTTGAAACAGGCCACACAGCTGATCTAGATAATGTACGAATAATAGACAGAGAAAAGAGAGAAAACAAAAGATATACGTTGGAAAGTTTACATATACAACAAAAAGCGATGAGTACAATAAACAGAAAAGAAGATAAAGACAACACCAATGCAAGATACATCTTAGCATTAAGTTAGTTATATTCCAACTGTGATACTTAAAGGAACAATTTTACTGTGATATTTTTTAATTATTTTTGCAATTATTTGAAGTTTTGTGTTTTATGTTGTGCTGTAATGGTGTCGTATAACTACAAAAACTTGACAAATATGTAAAGAAAATTGACAAAGATTATATGTAAGTTATTTGTGAACGTTAAATTACAAAGTTGATTGTAACTTGTTGTCCATTTCTGTTTTTTAAATTATGGTTGCCAGATCTAATAAAAAAATCATCCCTGAAGATGCTGGAAAGAATCCCAGCGAAACGTCGGATGCATAAATGATGAAAATAATCTTTTAATTTAACATCAACATGACCTTGAAAGCCCGATTGAAATTAAATATTTAAATAAAACTAAAAAGGTCGATACAAAATATTAAATAGAAAATAAAAGTATTTTTTGAATTATAAAAAAATTTTCTTTTTGGGACATTTAAAGTACCTTTAGATTACAGTAAAAGTACGTTCTAGCACAAAAAAAAATTAATTATGAGTATAAAAAATTTACCTTTTGGCCCAACAAGAGAATTTTGTGGTACAAAAGTAAAACTTTTTGACACAATATAACAAAATTTTGGTACAAAAATCTTTAATTTAATTTAATTGTATCTAAAAGTACTTTTTGTACCAAACTTTTTGACACAATAAAACAAATTTTTATACAGTAATCTTTAATTGTACGAAAAAGTACTTTTTTTCTGCCAAATAATTATTTTGTTGTACCAAAAAGTACTTTTTTGTACCAAAAAAATAAGTTTGTTGTAACAAAAAGTACTTTTCCTGTATGTAGCTAATATTACTTAACTTTATAATAAAGTACCGTTGTACTTTTATTGAATCAAAAAGTACTTTTACTGTACGGAAAAGTACGTTTTTTGTACCAAATGTACATTTGCTATGACAAAATGTACTTTTGTTATACCTAAAAAGTACTTTTGTTGTACCACGAATTGCTTTTTTTTAACCAGAATGTACTTTTACTGTTCTCAAAAAGTATTTGTATTTTACCAAAAAGTACCATTACGATGGTTTAATTGCTTTTACTTATTTCTACCATTGTACTGAAAAGTACTTTATTGTACCAAATAATAATACATTGATTTTTGAAAAAAGTACTTTTACTGTACCAAAAAGTAAATTTATTGGATCGAAAAGTACCTTTTATTGTACCAAAAAAGTACTTTAAATGTTCCAAAAAGAATTTTTACTGTTTTTACCAAGAAAATAATTTGATTGTATCGAAAAGTACCAAAAGTACTTCTACTAATTATAATGTTTATTGAGCTTGAAAGTACCTTAATGGGACCAAAAAGTAGTTTTGTTGTACACAAAGTACTTTTACTGTACCGAGATGTACATTTGTTATATCAAAAAGTGCTTTTATTGTATCAAAAAGTTGTATCGAAAAGTAATTTTGTTGTACCAGAAAGTACTTTTATTGTACTTTCATACAGTATTTTAACTATATCGAAGAGAAAAACGTTGACTATATCAAAGTACTATAATGTTATTTCCAAGTATTTTTATTGAACCGCAGGGTACTTTAATGGTATCAAAAAGTAGTTTAGTTGTACTTAATGTACTTTTATTATGCCACAGAGTACCTTTGTTATATCAAAATGTTAGTTATACCTAAAAGTGATTTTATTGTATCAAAAAGTAAATTTATTGTCCGAAAAGTATTTTTGTTGTACCAAAAAATATTTTTATTGTTCCAAAACTTATTTTTAATTTGATATACCAAAAAGTATTTTACATGTACTAACATGTGTATTTACTATACCAGAAAGTACTTTAATGGTATCAAAAAGTATTTTTTTTATACTCAGAGTACGTTTATTATACCACAAACGAGATTTGTTTTATCAAAGTGTACTTTTATTGTATCAAAAGGTACATTTGTTATACGAAAAAGTGATTTTATTGTATTAAAGAGTAAATTTATTTTTGTATCAAAAATAATTGTTACTGTACGAAAAAAAATATAACAAAAATAATAAAAATATTGTACCAAAAAGTATTACTACTGTACCCAAAAAATACTTCGATTGAACTAAAAATGTACTTTTGTTGTACCAACGAGAATGTTCATTGAACCAGAAAGTACTTTAGTGGTACCAAAAAGAAGTATTGCTATACTTAAAGTACTTTTATTTTATCAAAATGTACATTTATTGTATTGAAAAGTTCTTCAGATTGGTAAGGATCAGTCTGAACCATTCAACACGGAAAGAAGTCTCAGGCAGGGCGATAGCCTGTCCTGTACACTATTTAATATAGTTATGGAGAAGGCGATGAGAAAGGCTGGTTTCAACATGTCTGGCACCATATTCCACAAGAGCCACATGCTACTAGCCTATGTCGATGATATAGACATCATTGGCCGAAATCTGCGGGATGTTACTGCAGTTTTCTCATCACTAGAAAAGGAGTCAGCAAAAATGGGTTTAGCGGTCGAAAGCGCTCGATAGCGGTCGGTAGTCGACGAATTTACCTACCTCGGATCTTCCGTCAACAAGAAAAATAATGTCAGCCAAGAAATTAAACGGAGAATAGTGCCAGCCAATAGATGTTTCTACGGACTTCGGCAGCACTTTAGTAACACCACCTTCTCTCGGAATACTAAGAAACAGCTATACCAGGTGCTTATCTTACCTGTTCTGTTGTATGCTGCCGAATCATGGGTGCTTACTACAACGGACATACAAAACCTGGGAGTATTCGAGAGAAAAGTACTCCGAAAAATATATGGACCTCTATCTGTGTCGAAGGCGAGTTTCGCCATCGGATGAACCATGAGCTGTATGAGCTTTACCACGACATCGACGTAGCTAAAAGAGTCAGAATCCAACGACTTCGATGGCTGGGACTGGATGTAAATGCTCCAGCGAGAAAGGTGTTTGAAGGCGAACCTGAAGGACGGCGCAGAGCAGGGAGACCCAAACTCCGTTGGAAGGACCAAGTGGTAGGCGATTTGCCATTATCTGGTAGGACTAACTGGAGAACACACGCAGAAGACCGAAGCGTGTGGAATTCTTTATTACTTCAGGCCTCAAATTTATGAACTACGTTTCGTAAATTGTAATTGGCCACTTAAAAAAAAAAGAAAAAAAAATAGGTACATTTGGTATACCAAAAAGTATTTTTTTTGTACTTTTATTGTACCAAAAATTATTTTTACTGTACCCAAAAAAATACTTTAATTTAAATTTTATGATACTAAAGGTACATTTGTTGTAAGCTTAAAGTACTTTTTATACATAAAAGTGATTTTATTGTCCCAAAAAGTACCTTTAATGTACCAAGTAATTTTTTGTAGCAAAAATAATTTTGTTGTGCTAACAAGTACGTTTATTGTACCAAAAAAATTTTGTTGTATCAAAAAGTACTTATATTGTGGCTAAAAAGGACTTTTTTGTACCAAAAAGTATTTATATACAAAATGTATTTTAATTGTACAAAAGTTTAATTTTGTTGTACTAAAAAGTATTTTATTACACCTCAAAGAACTTCCATTGTATCAAATAGTAGTATTCCTTTATCCAAACCACTGTGCAGAGCGCCCATATACCATTGACCGACAGACAAAAACCAAATAGAGCTTAACCAAAATGCACAATTCAAATTTTTTTTAAAAAAACCTCGCAACAGCGGGATTCCACAAGATAACCGACACTTACACACATACAAAATTGCAAACAACTATAAACGAGAGTTCATCTGTGTATGCGTTGGTTGGTGTTTCAATTGTATTTGTTAATGATTTGTTGCACCAGTAGTTTCGGTGGCAATAATTGTAACAATAGCGACACAAACGAACATACCAACAAGCAGATATTCAAAATTTTCCAAGCAAATTAACCGGTTGTTGTTTAGTCTAATTACGAATGGGATAATAAACTAAAAACCGAGTAATGAAATTGCGGCGCGGGGGATGCTTATTAAAATATATGTACTATTGTATGTATGGTAGGTAATGCGTAAATGTTACACCGTGCAGATAAACCGAGCGACCAAGTGACCATATATTATTATATTTTTTGTTATTTGCTATTGTGGTGCATACAACTGTAACAATTGGCCACCCCTAGTGTGAGCACTTTAGAAATTAGTGATACAATAAATACTTCACAGTTGGATGGTTATTGCGGAATTTTAATAAAATACATAATTTTACAGACAAAGTGCTAACTAATTTCTAAAATTATTATCATACTGACCAACTTAAATCGAGAAAAATTATAAACAAAATTTAATAAATAGATTTTCGACAAATAAAGCTTTAAATTAAGTTTACATATTATGCTAGATTAGGTCGCGATTTGTGTTGAAATAAAACTAAGCTAATCATACTACATTTTTTTGTATAAAAGTCTCCTATATACTTGTTAATATTTAAAAATCGATAACAAAAATAGAAAATCTCTTCCATTCGCACACAATCAAATTTTAAACTAAATTCGAACTTCCTTATATGTATATTGTAAATTTCCAGCTTTGATTATTAGCCAAAAACTTTGATAACATGCCCACAATCAAGTCATTAATCGAAAAACTGCGTAAAATGAGATTTCTAATAAAACTTCATAACCAACAGTTCGTGGTATTGCAAATGACTTTGGTTTAGCTGATGACCCAAAAATGTTAAGGCGTATAATTTGCACAGCTATTGCTGCCTCTTCAATTGGTAGGAGAGCAATGAGTAACCAAAAACATGTGTATTATGTCAAAGCCAACGAACGCATGACATAAATCAAATGTTGCAAAGGTAATTACGCAAAATGGTTAAGAGGAACGCCAAAACACCTTGCGGTGGGCTGGTACATAGACATGTAACGATGTTAACAATTCGATTTACACAACAATTCAATGTAATACTTCACCCTCAAAGGGAGGCTAGAGTATAAATCCCAAAGGCTTGACAACTGTTACGACACACGCACGCACCTACATATGGGCCTTTTCAATCTGCTACCTTCGTTGTAGCTTTAAGCTTTACAAAGCCTTAGTACCTTTGTGTGCGTGTCTGTTTTATTCCGCGCAACGCATTTTCCGGGTGTTAGATAGATATAAAGTAATTTGAAAAACGTTTATTAAATATTTATGTTTAACGCGAAAATCAAAATCACACATCATGCTTACATGCTTGCTTCGCTATAAGCTTAAGCAAATACCTCAACTCTAATCTCTCTCTGTCTTCTACAGACAGGCAGTATTTTCACATATACAGAAGTTAATAAAATTAAAAGCATATTATGACAGCATTTCCCCTGTTGTACGCCCCTTAAATCTCTCCACCGCCCCAAAAAAATCCATAAAAATTCCCCTAAAACGAATTTAACATAAAATTTCTAATGAATCACACACACACACATAAAACTGGCAGTTATCCTAAGTTCGGTAGGCTTTTAAAGGAGTTTATAACTTTTTTATGGGTATTTTTTCTTAAAATTTACATAAATTTTATGGGATTTTCAAGGGACACGTCGCAGCTTTTCAATGTCGTCTTAATGTTTGTTTGTTTTGTTTTCTACATCATCGACATCATCATCAACATCGTTGTCTAAGGTTTGTCTTGGCAACTTGTGTACTTGAGTATTAAATTGCGATACTTAGTCACTTATCGATCTGAAGTGACAACAAAATTGGCCTTGTTGTTGGTCATTAACGACGTCATAGTGACGTTCTCTCTTACATATTATCGCTGCCATCGCCGCCATTGTCAATAGTCAACATACAATGGATTGTGCCAGGACAATAGATCAGGGCTCTTAAGTAAGAGTAGGGTTTGTTAGACGAAGGGACTTAGGCTTAGTCACAGGGCAGCACATGTTTATTAAAGCGGCCATAAATGTGGGGGGAAAATTTTAATAATCTGTAAGGAAATTTTGTGTGTGGCGTTACTTAAATATGTATTGCTTGAGAAACACATTCAATTCGATAGTAAATTGTGAGAAAAAGTGAAAAACCTTAAGCGGTCTAAGCCTAATAAGAAAAAATATGAACATCAGGAAAAAATTAACAAAAATTTCTGCTGATACATTCTAAGGACTTAAGTTTATATACAAAAAAAAAACTTTCACATGCAGTAACATCCCGTATATTTCGGCCAATGATGTCTATATCATCGGCATAGGCTAGTGGCATGTGGCTCTTATGGAATAAGGTGCCAGACATGTTGACACCAGCCTTTCTTATCACCTTCTCCTTACCTTTATTACATAGTGTTCAGGACAGGCTATCACCCTGCCTGAGACCCCTTTCTGTGTTGAATGGTTCATACTGATTACTGATCTTAACCGAGGATTTGGTGTTTTCCAAGGTACATCTGCAAAGTCGAATTAGCTTGCAGAAACACTCAGACATGGTCTCATATAGTCTATTCATTATCGGAGAGTCGAAAGCAGCTTTGTAGTCAACAAAGAGGTGGTAGGTGTCGATCTGCTTTTCATGAGTTTTTTCCAGGATTTGTCGTAGAGTGAATATTCGATCCGTCGTGGATTTACAAGGTCTAAAGCCGCACTGATATGGTCCAGTTAATTTTTCTACAATTGGCTTTAGACGTTCACACAATATGCTTGAAAGGATAATGTACGCAATTGCGAATAGGCTTATACCACGGTAGTTCTTACGTTCACTACGATCTCTAAGTAGTAGTCAAATACATTCAAAAGCCTTGGTATTCGTTTACATTTAATGACGAATCGATGGAATTTTTGAAACTAATAGCATATTATATCGATATTGTTTCAATTTCCATCGTGCTAGCTACAATTTTTGTTAATTCAAAAATGTTTTTCATAATTTTAACCAGTGTAAGGCCTTCCATAGCCTCGCGAGGCCGACAGTAATCACATTTACGCGAAGCTGTGTTTAATTCAAAGCAGCCATTATACGATCCCTATGGTACAGTATTAAGCCACCCACAGCATCGCGAGGCCGACTATAAGGGTTTTTTTTTCACACTGACACAAGAAATTTATATTTGGTACAATGAAAGTATATTTGGTACAATAAAGGTACTTTTTGTTACAATAAAAGTACGTTTTGGTACAATGATAGTAATGTTTAACAAAAAAGTACTTTTCGGTTGAATAAAAGTACTTTTTGGTGCAAAAAGGTAGTTGTTGGTAAAACAAACGTACTTTTTGAAGGAATGAAAATATTACTGATACAATAAAAGTACTAATGGTTGTAACAAAACTACCAAAAAATAATAATATTACTGATAAAACAAAAGAACTTATAGACAAAATAGAAATACTTTTTGGTACAATAAAATTAATTTTATGTAAATAAAAGTACTTTTTGACCCAATAACAATAATTTATTGTACTGCAAAAGTACTTTTTGACACAATAAAAGTATTTTTTGGCACAATGAAGTACTCACTGGTAAATTAAGACTACTTTTTACCATCTAAAAGTACTTTTTATAAAAAAGTACTTTTTTGCACAATTACATTTCGTGGTAAAATAAAAGTACTATTTGCACAATAAAAGTAATCTCTGGTAAATAAAATTAAAGTACTTTTTGGTAAATAAAAGAATTTAATGATACAATAAAAATACTTAAGTGAACGACAGAAGTACTTCTTAGTATACCAAAAGTACTTTTGGGTAGATGAAAGTACCTTTTAGTCCAAAAAATACCTTTTGGCACATCAAAAGTACTTTTTGACAGAACTAAAGTACTTTTTGGTACAAAAATAGTATTTTGTGGCAAAACAATTGCAATAAAAGTTCATATTTGTGAAATAAAAGCACGTTTTGGTAAATAAAAGAACTTCGTTGCACAATAAAAGTACTTTTTTGGTATAATAAAATTACGTTGTGACGTTTATTGTACCAAGTATACCAAGTGTTTTAATTCTACTTTTTGGTACATTAAAATACTTTGTGGTACAAAAAATAAACTTTGCGTTTGGTTAAAATAAAAGTACATTTTGTACAATAACACAGTACAACACAGGATTTTGGGATTCAATTCTGAAAACTGCACGTGAAAGTTGCCCCAAAAAGAAGAAGTTCAGCATCACTCGTTTTATCAAGTTGCATGCCATAATAATTTAATATCGATTTGAAGTTAGTAAGTATCGTATAAGGAATTGGTCACGTTTTAGGCTCTTTTGTTATATCGTTATATGGTGGCGTATGATTATCATTCCACGTAAATCATACGCCACGGAGTACCACAGTTTTATTGTAACTGCTACAAAATAAACCCTTAGTTTACAACTGACGAGTTATAAGGTCATAAGTTATGAAAGACCCGAAAACCCGGTTTTTGATCTGTAAGACATGATTTTGAGGGTGTTAGGAAACATTGGTTTACAGATTCCTATTTTACTCGAACAGACTTTATTATCACGTCTCCTACCAATCTGCTTATACTTTAAAAGTGATACTTTAAAAACGACTTCTCTTTTTCTGTTTGGCTGGATAAAATCCAATTATGTTTCTGTTTGAATTTCTTGAGGCGATTCGAATGGATGTGTTGTCTCATTCAAATTTCACGCTAACTTTAGCCTGTCAATAAAAATTTCACAATACCTTAATAGTAAAAAAAAAAACTTAATTGACCTTTGCACCCCATGAATGAGGTATGGGATAGCTTCTCGCGTTGCTGTGAATTAACACGCTTTCTATTTTTAGATTCACAACTAACGGCACCTACTTGTTTATCGACGAATGCGAACGTCACTGTTGGAGAAGCTCTTACTAGACACGACGATTGAATCAACGCTTAATACTGCGAAGTTGCTGTCAACAACATTCGAGGGAAGCCGACAATGAAAGAAAATTTTATTTATTTTTTTTCTTTGACTGGAGCCAGGTTTGAACCTGCGATCTCCCGCATGGTAGTCGCGTGTTCTAACCACTATGCCACGGCCGGCATAGTGTTGTATTAATAGTATTTTTGAATATTGGTAACTTTAAAATTTGTTTAGCGATTATATAACTATTCTTCCTTTAACATTTGTTCTGGTGACAACAATTTAAAAATTTTCCTTACAAAAGTTATATGGCAGGCAGCATAATTTATAGGTACAGATTTTTGATCCTAAACTATTAGTCCTATGTTCGGCTTAAAAGTATCAATGTACAGAAACAAAAACCAACCTCACTACGGCTCAACCCATTCTTTTCCACTTTGTAAATTTCATCCATACTACATTAGAATTCCCTTAAGTTTTAGCAGCGAACTTTTCCTATTGGTGCTAACTTTGATGTGTCACCCAATGTAGCACTCAAACTATTGAAAGAACTATTTTCGGTTGGCATTTTGAATTAAAAGTTTTCTTTCAGCTACGGGCGGGGAAACTTTCCAATTGTCTTCATAGACGCACGAACACACACACACACGCACACCTATAAATGTGTTCTTCAACCTGAAGACAATAGAGCAAAACTTTAGCTCACATGTGTTAGGAATTTTAAAAGATTACAACATAATAGCATTAGCATTAGTAGGGCTATGCAAATATCGACATGGACATGGACCAAAAAGGACGATTACTGACATTAAGTTGTCTTCTTCATTAGACGGATAGACAGACAGCTACAAATGATACATTTTAATTTTAAACAAAACCAAATGAGATATACATGTCCTATATTATACATTTAAATATCCTGTCACATCCTTGCTAGGCCGGGTGGGTGGTGGTAGTGGCAGTGGTTTCAATAAACAGTTTTGTGTAAAATGAGAAAAGTTATGGGGCAAAATACTAAAACAAAAAAAAATAATCACATTTCAATCGTATGCTACGTGACCTTTATGGATGATTATTAAATGAAACTTGTGGCCAAATAATCCTCATAAGAATTCACCGCATATACACAGGGGAGCACGAACGTGAGTGTGTGTGCGGTGTGTGTGTTTATGTGTGTCAGAATACGTAAAATGCTTAAAATATATAGAATCCACCCACACTCGACACAGCACACATGCAAATACTCAACAGGACTAAAATAACCAGAAATGCAAACAGACGACGAGATACCAAATGAGCTTAAGGCCTGGGAGGTGCAGGCGGAGTGTATGAAAGGAGGTTGGCTGCTGTTGCCGCCCGTGGGTGGTGGTGCGGTGGCGGTGCCGTTGATGGTGGAAGTGCAAGTAAACAGTGCATTATGATGCCCGAAGCAGGAGGACGAGAGAGAGTAGGCTCGACTTATGCGACGGAAGAGAATGTTGAGTACAGATGTTACAGCTGAAATCGCCGAGGAAAATCTAAACGGATATAGGGGACAGACCGACCACCGACCGAACGACCGACCATAAGCTTGTTGTTATAAAAACAATGTCAGTTGGTTTTTTGTTACATTTCTCGGCTTGGCTTGCTGTTGTTGTTGTTGTTGTTGCTGCTGCTGCTGTTTTTTTCTATAAATATTGTTTTCAGTGCATTTTTTTTTCGCTGCAGTAAAAATTGCAAACGGAAGCGGAAATATTTAAATATATATGCACAGAGCCTAAGAGAGGATAAAGATATAAGAAAAGCGGAGACAGCAGAGAAAGCAACCAAGCGAGCTAGGATGGGAGGGCGAACGTAAAAGGCAGAGAGCGAGCAATACCCAATGTTGTATAGACTGGTATAACTGTGGTTTTAACACAGTCACATAGGTAGATGCACATACATACATATACACATACACATATGCATACACATTTACTGACAACGGCATTCGCCTGAGTGCAAATCCAACATGTCATTGGAACGTGGCATAAATATGTGCATATGTGTGTGTGTGCAAGTGTATAAATATTTGTGTACACATTATTTAAATAGTAACATTATGTTACAGTTGTGACAATAAAACCATGAATGAATGATAAAGCAGCAGTGCATTTCGTATAAGTTACAACATTTGTCGTTATATTTATGCTGTTGTAAAGAAATTAAAATTGTATTCATGTTTTCAAAATTTTTAACGAGGAGTGGAATGTTGACTTTGGTTTAAATTAAAGAAGATACAAAAAGGTACAAAAAAATTAAAATATTTTTTTTTTATTCTTTTCTAGTCATCAATAATTCTGTGTAATAATATTAAAAATATTTTTTACATTTTAATATTCTTCTTAGTGCAGACTAAAAAATTTTCAAAAAATAACAAATGTAATATATTTTTTTCCTTTGATATATTTTGTTAAAATTTGCATAATTTTTGATTTTTTACATTTTACTATTTTTTTTTTAATTTTTTCAGTTTTGTCTAAAAAAATACCAAAAAAAGTGCTAGATTTTTTATTTTTTAATATATTTTCCAAATTACACAGTGCAACATAATAATCTGAAGTCGATATATCTGGTAAATGATAGTATTTTTCTGATAGGTGCTGCTGAGTACAACAAGAATATGGTTTTGAAAATTTCCCACACACCTCTTGTGTTACGGCTAAAAAACCAGGGTTTTCTTATGTTTTCGCGCTTATAAGCCAGTAACTTAGTTGAATATGAACCGATTTTAAGTTTTTTTTTAGCAATTTTGAAAAACAGAGACTGTGTGTGACCTTTCCTTCTTTTGTCATATGTGATGCTTTTTGCCTCTAAATCGCAAACTTTTGGATTTTGTATCTGTTTGATCAAAAATTAAAATTTTTTGTGGAATGGACCTTATGATGCAAAAGTGTTCCAAAAGTCAAAGTCTATACCCTCTAAAAAATTCTATGCCTATTTAAAATAGTTTTGTAGTTATTGTATCAAAGCATAGGTGGTCATAAACTTTATATCATTAATAACCCAAAAAAAATTGTCACAAAAGTCATATTCAATGCATTGTGAAAAAAATCTTACCTCTAATTGAAATAGTGAAGCCATAAACTTTAGATCATCAATTACTCAGAAACCCAAAAAGTGGAGTTGGTCAATTTACGCAGTATACCGACGATATACTTAATTGTCGTTTGTGTCAACTTGTTTCCGAATAGGAGGTTCATATCTCTTAGCTTACTTAACATATGTACTTTGAAATTTTCAGGACGATCGAACCAATATTATGGCTGTCATAACGGTTTCTTTTAAAGGGGGCATGGCACCGCCCACATTCACCATGGTGGTAATCCATACTTTACCAACAACATACATATATACCAAATCTCATCTTCATACCTCTGACAGTTCGTGAGATATAGCCATTTAATATTTCAAGTTGTAAAGGCGGTGACACTCGCCTTTATCGAATCACAACCAACCACAGCCAGGAACTAACTATAGCTATCAGTAGGTCTTTAGTACACATTGTAAAATTTTTATAACAATCGGTGTATTAGAAAAACCGTTAGAGCGATTTTTGAAAAGGGGGTGTGGTACCGCCCACTTCCTCCCTTCAATTCGAACTTGCATACTGTAATTCGAACTGTACGAACAACATAAATTCCATGTATCATCTTTATACCTTTAATAGTTCATGAGATACAGCTTTTTAAAGTGTGCCACGCCCGCTGATCCGATACCGCCCATTTTTTTGGATCACGAATTTTGCTGTCAAACGCTTTCACACAAGGGGATGGGCTAAAAAGCCCTCCACTGCCCCATTTTTACTTCGACCACACAGCTACATTCTGTGAAAGTTTAAAAATGATCGGTCCAGACGTTTTCAAGTCTATACGGTACAAAAAAATGCAAACAAACAAACACAAACTCATTATACCCCCACCCTACGGGTAGGAGGGTAAATATCATTTAATACGACCCAAAAGTGTAACTTATAGAAGGAATCACTTTAGACCCTATGTTTCTTTAAACCAAATTCGATTTATGACTTTTTAAGTCACTTGGGCCATGTTCGTCTGTCTGTCTGTCCGGCTGGTATGCACAATAACTTTCGGAAGACGCAACCAATTGTTCTGAAACTTTGCACGAGTTAGTATTTCCCCAAAACTAATTACGGTAAATGGGCTACATGTCCACGGCTCTTCTGATACCACCCATACAAATTGAATATTCCGCCCACTTTAGAAATTGAGTTTTAATATCAATAATATCAAGAAATAAAGTGAAAGTCTTGCTACGCTCCTTCTGGAACCTCCCATACAAATGTACCACTCCGCCAACTTTTGATTTTCGAGTAATAATATCAATACGCCCAACGCGATCGTGCCCAAATTCTGTATTTTGGTAAGCTGTTGTTGGATAAATATTGAAGAACAAATTGGAAGTCTAGCCACGCTCCTTCGGCTACCTCCCGTACAAAATACGCCCAGCTCAAAATCATTTGATGAATGGAAAAGTGAAACTGTCGCCTACGTAGGGAAACGTTATATGAACAGAATAAAGGAATTGTAATTCTAAATTTTCTTAAATTTGTTTCAGCTAAATCGGAATAGTGGTTCTCGATATACGATACTTTCTAACTTCAAATCGATATTAAATTATTATGGCATGTAACTTGACAAAACGAATGATGTAGAACTTCTTCTTTTTGGGGCTACTTTCACGTGCAGTTCTCAGAATTGAGTCCCAAAATCATGTGTTGTACTGTGTTATTATATTTATTCTCTTGTTTTGTATTGCTGTTCTATATGTGTAAATAATGAATATGTGTTCATCGTTCGGTTCAATATCTATTCTATTATTGTTAATAGAATTTGTTTTACAAGAGTTGTGTGAAATGGATTATGTTGACAGCTGGCAGGGCAAATAGCTATTTCGATGGTTGCCAAACCATCTTCATCAGTACCCGTTTGCTTTGACTTCTCCACTCATTATCACAACCTTAAGTGTTAAAAGCTTCAAGAAATCAATGTAAATTATATTAATTATTTTCATGATTTTCTTTGTATTATATATAATTTTTTTTATATTTAGTTTTATTCTTATTTGTATTTATATTTGTTTTATTTTTATTTCTATTCCAAATGTCATTTTTATTTTAATTTATATTTATTTTATTTTTATTATTTATTTTTTATTTATTTTTTTCTCACTTAGACGAATTAAAATTATGAGCAAAAATTTTAGGACACTGAAAGGTCCTTTAAATAGCAAATGAGCTAAATCTCCAACACAACTGTCGCATATGATTTTTTTTTTCAAGAAGATTGTATTTAATATTAGATTATGTTACAAGAGACAGTATCATAAAATTTTTAAAAACTTTGAAAGTAATTAGAAGATCCCGAGCTCCTTGAGAAGAAAAAAAACCTTAGTCCACCCAGCCTACAAATGTCAAACTTGATATTTTTGTAAATTCTGAGAAAAATTTGGAGACTACCGTAGCATGATGGTTAGGATACGCGACTATAAGCGGCTGACCAAAGGTACGATTCCTGTCTCTGTCATCTACATTTCTTTTATCAGAGGGCTTCACGATGTTGACGAGAGCAACTTCGAAGTAATAAGGTTTTCCATATCATATTCATGGAGTGTAAAGGTAAATTACGATTTTTTAAAGTTTTTTTTTTTCTGTAGAAAAGTTCAAAATTTCACACAGTATCATCGATATTCTTCTCTTCAGGGACTGGCGGTGGCAAAGTGGGTAGAACGCGACTACCATGCAGGAGATCCCTGGTTCCTCGATGTTGTCGGCAGCAACTTCGCAAGATAGTGTCGAGACTCAATCAGCATGTCTAGTAAAAAGCTTCTCAAACAGTGACGTTCGCATTTGTCGATAAGCAAGTAGGTACCTCAATCATAGGTAGAAAAGGGAAATTAAGTAACTAAGTACTTCTCTTCAACATGTGTTCCAAGAAAAAGAGTTTTATGTAGCAAAACAATGACGACACACTTACAATGTGACCTTTTGGCGAAATTTTTTTAATAATATGCCAAACTGTTGTTTTATTTACTTTGCTTTCCGAATATAAACAAAAATGGATACAAAAATGATGGTGGTAAGAAAAATCTGTGATTGCGAATACAGAATCTATATATATGATTTTTACTGTTTCTTCATTACTATTGTATTGTTTGTGCTTCTAGAACAGTGTCAGGCAAAACCGAACACACGCTGACAACAATATCGTGTGCGTGTGTGCGATCGCTTAAGAAGCATCAGCACTGTCGAATTGTTCACGTTGAAACTGTTGTGATCTCCCAAACATAAAAATCTTTAAACATTGTTTCTCAGTCTGTACTTGTGTTTGTTTTGTGTTGAATGCGAAACAAGCATGTGTGGCGTTTCTTTTATAACAGTCAAGCAGAGGTTGGCTTTCGAGTTCATGTGAATTGCTGATCATGTCTTCGTGACAAAAAGAAAACGATTCTTGCCTTCTTCGCGAGGCTATGTAATGTCAGACACTGTTCTAGAATATCGTATGTAAAAAGAGTCATAACAATGTATGCCGGTTAAGCTAAAAAATATGTATAAGTACTTTAATTGCCTTCTAAAAGAATTTGTCATAGCTAAACGGAATTTTTAAATAGAGTTCAGAGTTTACCAAGAGTTTAAATAAGTTCAACAACAATTAGTAAACCAAATTCTGTCCTAACACCACTTAAGAGTAAATTTTTCGTGTGACCACCAACATAAACAAAAAGTAATTTCTAATAGGTTAGTATTAATAATTCATTCAAGTAAATGCTGAAAATTATGAAAAAAATCTAGCCTTAAGGGATTGGGTGCTAACGTTTCTACCCACACCGATTTTTTCTGTTTTTTTTTGGCAGAAATCTTAAATCTAAATTCTCAACTAACACAGCATTTGCAACTTTCGCCTGTGCCCCCCGTCGCCTAACTAAATATGAATTAAGTTCCTGCTGTTTTTTTTCCCATAGAGAAATTCTTTGTCTCTTTTCATATATTTAGGTCATGTTAAATATAAAGAAAGAAAAAAAACCAAGCAAAATATTTATTCATTTACACTTTTTGCTCTTTTAGTTGACGCTGGTTTACATTTTGTACTTCAATAAATTTGTTTCAGCAGCACGTTTTGCTATAAAACTTTGTACAGAGGACGGGGACAACAGCAACAACAACACGAACGGTTGTGATATGGCAACTCAACACACACACACAAACACATGTACGCACATATTTGTATGTTACCTAGAAAAAGAGCGGAGTACAAGCGAGAGTGTACGTGTGTGTGTGTGCGTGTGCATAAAACCAGTAAAAGTGGTAAGTTTTACTCGGGATCATACAGGTGAGCGAGAGGGCTGAAGAAGGAGGTCGGCGGTTAGTGGTTCATATGAAATTTAAATGGACACAAAACCACTGAATTTATTTCGGAACAAACCAGTGCCACACAAAACTTTTGTAGGCGTTTCATCACTATGCCACACATAACTATACACACACACAACCACCCACACACATATCAAACACTTACACAAAGCTTACTTACAACTTGGCAGTTGTTTGTTCCTGTGCCGCTTACATTGTATGATTAAAAATGACCAGACATGAGAAATGTAAATTATAAATAGTTTAGCCTTCCGCTAAGCCGCCCATTTGCCCGTCTTTATAGAGAAAAATGCTTATGATTTTGTTAGCAAGCCTTGTTATGGGCTACTCAACACGGAACCGGTCAACCTAAGTTATGCAATTATAACACTATGACACAAAATCAAACTTTTTGAAAAACACCCGAATGTGACTATATAGGTTCGATAGTACAACCGGAGCTGAGTAAAACCCTAGCTCAGTTTGGCTAGATTGGCTACCAAATTTTTTTTTTGGCCCCCTAAACTTTTTGAAATCCCTTGGACCCCTTGAAAAAAGGTGACATCAATTGTTAGCCAACAGTTTCTACAGTTGTTAATCTATTTCTTTCTCTTCTTCAACAAAGTTTTAGCTAATAGTGCGCTTAAGAAACTGATATAATAAAATTTCCCAAAAAAATTAGACTTCCCTCGTTTATTTTCAAAAAACTTCGATAAAAATTTTAATTTTTTCACTTTTTTAAATATAAGTCGTAGGGAATCCAGATTTTTTGCATACTCTATTCAGTGAATTTGTAGTTTAGGTAACACCGAATAACTTTTCTGAACAAACCTATGCAATCTGAACAAGTCTAGGGATATTAAATAGCTCTCAAAACACACTATCTACTTTAAACAAATCAGTTTTTAGGAGTTTTGGGCCATTGTGCAATGTTTTTACTTGCTATCTTTACCAAAAACGTACTTATTGTAGAACTGAATAACTTCTGTAAACAACCAATATGATCGGAATACTCCACCCCCTTAATTGTTCGCAAAGAGCATTAGGGTGTTCCTTATATGGCATTTTTTCGAATTTCGTTAAAAATATGTATTAATCGCGATGTTGGTCATCTGTTTTCACCTTACGTTTCTTTTTGCTAATATTAGGAATATATTGTTAGAAATTTTGTATCAATAGTTGGACATTAGGGTGTGCCGCAATGAGGTTAAAGTATGAATTTGTTCTCAAATCAGTTTATTGCCGCTGAATATTTTTCTTTCGTATATAGACTAAGTAGTGACAAGCCGTTCAATAGCTGAAATAAAGACCTAAAATAATATGTGTTTGCTTTTACCATATCTCTTATAAACGCCGAGATATTTGATATAGAAGCGGGGGTATTTTTAAAAAAATTATTAAAAATGTTGAAATTGAATTTCGATGTAGATTATTATGGGCAATTATATATTTCAACTTTTAAAGGTTAATCAAGTTAAAATCTATATCTTTAAAAAGTAAATGTGTATATTATCACTATCTCTATCAATTCTCGAGATATCAGGCGTTAAAAACGGAATTTTTGACTGTATGCATAGCAATGTCTAATGAACTTTTGTTCCATCTGAATACCCATTGAATAATTACCAATAACGATTTTTATATGATAAAAATAAAAAATCCCATTGGATATTAATGGTTTTGGTGACATTTGTAAGCATACACAATGGATATACAGGTGAAACAAAAGTTAAGTAGTCATTGCTATGCTTTTTAAGCCCCTGATATCTCGAGAATTCATAGAGATAGTGATAATATACACATATACTTTTTAAACATATAGATTTTAACTTGATTAACCTTTAAAAGTTGAAAAAAATAATTGCCCATAATAATCTACACCGAAATTCAATTTCAACATTTTTAATAATTTTTTTAAAAATACCCCCATTTCTATATCAAATATCTCGGCGTCTATAAGAGATATGGTAAAAGCAAACACATATTATTTTAGGTCTTTATTTCAGCTATTGAACGGCTTGTTACTACTTAGTCTATATACAAAAGTAAAATACTCAGCGGCAATAAACTGATTTGAGAACAAATTCATACTTTAACCTCATTTCGGCACACCCTAATGTCCAACTATCGATACAAAATTTCTCACAATATATTCCTAATATTGGCAAAAAGAAACGTAAGGTGAAAACAGATGACCAACATCGCGATTAATACATATTTTTAACGAAATTCGAAAAAATGCCATATAAGGAACACCATAATGCTCTTTGCGAACAATTAAGGGGGTGGAGTATTCCGATCATATTGGTTGTTTACAGAAGTTATTCAGTTCTACAATAAGTACGTTTTTGGTAAAGATAGCAAGTAAAAACATTGCACAATGGCCCAAAACTCCTAAAAAACTGATTTGTTTAAAGTAGATAGTGTGTTTTGAGAGCTATTTAATATCCCTAGACTTGTTCAGATTGCATAGGTTTGTTCAGAAAAGTTATTCGGTGTTACCTAAACTACAATTTCACTGAATAGAGTATGCAAAAAATCTGGATTCCCTACGACTTATATTAAGAAAGTGAAAAAATTAAAATTTTTATCGAAGTTTTTTGAAAATATTCGAGGGAAGTCTAATTTTTTTGGCAAATTTTATTATATCAGTTTCTTAAGCGGACTATTAGCTAAAACTTTGTTGAAGAAGAGAAGGAGCTAGATTAAAAACTGTAGAAACTGTTAGCCAACAATTGATGTCACCTTTTTTCAAGGGGTCCAAGGATTTAAAAAAGTTTAGGGGGCCAAAAAAAAAATTTGGTAGCCAATCTAGCCAAACTGAGCTAGGGTTTTACTCAGCTCCGGTTGTACTATCGAACCTATATAGTCTCGTTCGGGTGTTTTTTTCACTGTTGCACTGTGTAATTAAATCAATACCACAACCTTAAAATATGCAATACAATTGCATATAATTTAATACTATACACTTGTCAGTTTTGTCACTCACTGGTCCACAACCAAATTAACAGAGAATGACAACATTTTTTTTTGCCCTTATCAAATCAATTTGCTGGCCATGGCAGTCGACAAATAACAGATTTTTTTTGGCCAAATGCTATGCAATTGTCAGGAAAAAAAGAGTTCAGATGCCGTGAAATATGCAATATTTCTCATTTTGTAGGTTTGCTGCTGCTACTGCTATTGTTGTTGTTGCTGTTGGTAGGTCAAATACATCAAAGGCATGAAGAGAAGGAAAAACAAAAGCGTACAGCTGCCAGAGTGTGAAATGACACGAATCTGGCACAGCAGCAGCAGCAGTAGCAGCAACTGATAACATGACATTTGAAAAGTTCATAAGGCTTAGAGGGGCTAGAGGGATCACGGTCTTGACTATTACACTATGCAGAAGTAGAAGTAGTAGGAAAAGGGGATGCAGACATACAAAAAAAAGACACCCTGACTTTATGATGAAAAGTTTTTGCGATGGAGGTTGAAGAGAGCAGAGGCAATATGTATTTGAAAGTCAATGCTATCGATAGTTGGTTAAAAATTAAGGAAAGAGTAGTACAAATAAAGAATATTTAATTCCACTGCAACACTAGGGGAAATAAAGTAAATTCAGGGCGATAATTGGATATTAAATAAACTCCAATAGCGATTCAAGCTGACATCCCAGTGTGATTCATTTAGAGGTTTGTTTATACTTGTTTTTCGTTTTAGAGCTCACGCTTGACTGATGTCTAGTTTTCATCTTACTTTTGTTTAAAATTGTGTGACATTTCATTCACATCATAAATGTTTTCGTTACTTCTCACAATTAAAACAGTTGTTAGGCCATCAACAAAAAAATAAGTAGTCGAAGTATTATTTAAATTCTGTGTCCATTGTTATAATGATTTTTCTAGTACATAATAGTTGGTATTTCAAGTGATTCATTAAGCGGTTTGCTTTCATTCGCTTGTTTTTTTTTACACATAGTGCGTGACTGTTTACAAACTGTCATCATAGTTCTATTCAGTATTGTTTGACATTTTACCACGAAAAGATTTACAGCGCTGCAAAATCTCCTAATTATTAAGCAGCACTAAAAAAAAATTAGCGTCTCAAAATTATGTTTTCTTGCACTTTTCACAATTTAAACTACCTTCGTTAACTTTAGCAAAAGTATAAGTATGTACTTAACAGCCAAAGTATAATACCTTTTTAGTCGTGGCCTTCGATAGCTCAGTAGAAGCGACGTAGATTTGCAATACGAAGGTGCCGGGTTCGATTCCTGGCGGGGAACTAGCATCAACATCGATGAAAAATTACTTTTCAAACACTTTCGAGTTCTCCAGCCAACAAATCTCATCCTAGATGCTTCAACTACCAAAAATCCAGATTTCGCAAGGACCAAGGATAACAGGAAGAGATTTATCAACATCTTTAAAATAAATCAATAAAACAAGCTGACGCCATCTCTTGGAGGAAAATGGTGGTTAAAACTCAAAAACAACAAGAAATCCTTGACACAAACCTTATTATCTACAAAGGAACGAAATAGAGTTGCCAATAATGATCGTATGATAATCTGATTACATGCCCGATTGAGTGCCGACAAATTGAAAATCGGTATAAAGAATTATCACCCCAGCTACTTCTCCCATCTGTTACAACAAAAACAACTTTTCAGTCTCAGTGTACGTTGGAGGATGGTACACTCTCGAAAAGGTCACATCCAACGTAGTGTGCTAAATATTGCGGTAGTAACGAAGAGTGTGGCTTAACACCGTGACCTATCGATTTGACACCGTTTCTAGTATCTTGGTTCCTCGTATGCAGCTACTTGGCGAATTTTATAAAGGATCATGGTTTTAGACTGAAGCCACGCAATAAAAGTTTGGACTTTCTGAGTAGACATCCTGCATTTAAATATAAATGTCGGAGACTGTTATTGAAAAAACTAATAAAAATTCGGACATTCATAGCCTTTTTATTATTTTATTTAGAATTAAAAACAAAGGCTTTAAATGAATCACACATTAACTCAGTATGTTGCCCTCGATTACAATCTGCAGTTTTGGAAAAGCTTTAGATTGGTTTTAACAGCAGCCAAAGTCTATAAAATATCAAAAATATTACCGCCGATCTTTTCTTTAGCCAGTTATAGTCAATGTCCTTAAAGGACCCTATTGAGTATTTCTGTTATAAATATTAATTTCTGTTTTCTTCATGTTTTACGAAAGTTAACACTTTAATATGTAAGTATGTTACCCACATTGGCAAACTATGAGCAACATTCCAAAGATAATACAAGTTCCCAAGGTCCTTAAAACAGCAAAAGAGCCAAATTGCCCAGACAACTGTCTAATATGATTTTTTTTCTAGAATTTGAGATAGATTAACATTTATTTATGCTACAGGAGACATGTTTGAATTATTTTGAAAAACAAAAAATTCAGTGGCTTTGAAAATGATAGAGGTCCTTGAAAGAGCAAAAAAAAATTAACTTAAACTTTTGTGCTATTCATGTTGCATACTTGTTCGTTTTTTGGAAATTTTGTAGAAAAAAGTAAAATTTTTATATTTATGGTCACTAGCGGCACTAATTTGAAAATTTTGGAAAAATTCCCAAAGAAATTTAATTGGGCCAAGATCCTTGACAGAACAAAAGACTCAAAAGCGCTACACTGCAGTCGCATATGATTTTTTGGGGTAAGTTCACAAGCATTTAATTTATATATGTTACTACAAACTGTATTATAAAATTTTGGAAAACATTTTAAGGACTTTGAAAGCAACTGATGTCCTCGAAAGAGCAAACAACATTAGTCCTTCCCAACAAATGACAAATTCGTTAAATTGTTAAAAATTTTAATATTTAGGATTATTACTCGCGACAATTTTCTAAGATTATAAAAAAACTTTCATAGAAATTTATATGGGCCAGGGTCCTTGAAATAGCAAAAGAGCCAAGTGCGCCATACTATAGTCGAATATAATTTGGGTTAATTCTCACCTCTTTTTTTATTTATGTTAGAAGAAACTGTATTATTACATTTTGAAAAAATTGTCAAGGACTTTTAAAGCGGCCAAGGTCCTTAATATTGAAAAATTCTATAGTCAACACTGTAAAATTACAAACATGTTTATTATTTTTTGTAAATTTTGTGAAAAAATTTAAAATTTTTATATTGAAGTAATTTACTCACAATGAAAATCTGAAATTGTGGAAAAATTTACAAATTATATAAAAGAACCAAGGTCCTTAAAATAGCAAAAGACCAAAGTGCGCCATACATCAGTAGAATATGTAGTCACATAATATTTTCGTAAATTTTTTGAAAAAGTTGAAATTTTTGTTTTTATGTAATTTATCCGCAATGATAAATTGAAATTTTAAACAAAATTCCATAGAAATTTAGATTGCACTGTACAACACATGATTATGGGACTCAATTTTGAGAACTGCACGTGAAAGTAGCCCTAAAAAGAAGAAGTTCTGCATCATTCGTTTAGTTAAGTTACATGCCATAATAATTTAATATCGATTTGAAGTTAGTAAGTGAGACTTTGCCACGTTTTAGGCTCTTTTGTTTGACATAGCATAAATACTATAGGGTGGCGTATGATTATCATAAGTAATATTTCACATACAAAATAAACCCAGTTCAAAATCATTTGATGAATGGAAAAGTAAAACTGTTACTTATGTAGGGAAACGTTATATGAACAGATTAAAAGAATTTTAATTTTTTATTTTTAAAAATTTGTTTCAACTAAATCGGACTAGTGGTTCTCGAGTTATGTCAAACAAAAGAGCCTAAAACGTGACAAATTCCCCTTTAAGATACTTACTAACTACAAACCGATATTACATTATTATGTCATGTATC
Organism: Muscina levida; assembly: GCA_964034835.1. Taxonomy (NCBI): domain Eukaryota; kingdom Metazoa; phylum Arthropoda; class Insecta; order Diptera; family Muscidae; genus Muscina; species Muscina levida. Next base: position 12,189,012 of record OZ035884.1, read on the forward strand.
TTGACAAAACGAATAATGCAGAAATTCTTCTTTTTGGAGCTACTTTCACGTGCAGTTCTCAGATTCGATGATCTGAAAAATGTTGTACTGTGTTGTTTAAGGTCCTTGCATCAACAGAAAAGTCGCACACATATACAAATTCAAAATTTTGGTTATAAAAAGTGTAGGAAAAGTTGATAGTTTTCATACTTTCAAATAACTGCTTATGGAGGGACAGATACGATGGGTCCATATACCCTTCAAAAAATTAAATGAAATCTTGTGTAAACGACGTAATAAATAATAAAAAACCCCTTTTGATATTCATTCATCACCATAATACATTCTCTCTGTCCCATTCACTTAATAACATGTCTTTGGCAATTTCTCTTGCAATTTTTTTCCCCAAAAACTCTAAAACATACTAATTAGATTATACCAATTTATTTTCCATTTATGTCTCTGGCATAAATTGACTTATTCATTAGAGATCTATTGTTTTTAGATGTAAATATAGTTTTTTCACTATTTTATTTTTTCGGTTTCAATACCAAAACGAAAGGATACAATTAAATTGTTCTTTGTTTTTGTGAAAATATTACAACGGCTGCAAGGTCATATACACTTATTCGAACATGTGCGCTATAAGGACACAAGCAAACATATACACACACACACTCATACATACTTTAGGAGTAAGCAATATGCAATGCCCGTAGAGGATATGAAACCATTCATGCAAATATTCATACATAACAAACTGTCTATGGGGAAATCAATCTGCGCCATATTGTGACTCATAAAATAACGAACATTTCAATTTAAGGAATTCTCAAAATAGGCTGCATTATAGTCAGCAACATAAGGAGCAGTACCAGTACCAGTACCAGTAGCAGTATGAATTCAAGCAACAGCAGCAGCTTCAACACTAACAATAACTACAACAAAACTGTATGAAATTTGAAAAACAATGGAATGTATAGAACGTCGTCGCAGACTTTGGCCATGTAATTGTGCTTGTTATGCTGTGTATGTAATAAAATTAAGGCCAGTGAAGAGTAGTTGGAAGTGAGAGTATTGGTAGTGTTTGTAACTAGCAAGTGAAAATATTAGAATCTACCAAATTAGATTAGTGTCTATAATATTTGTATTTATTAAATAAAGATTTATTAAATATTAAATATAGATAAAGATTATAAAACTCATTATGAGCTATTGGGGTTTTATTAATATATTAAATGACATTATAAACAGGTATGGTTTTTGATAAAGGAACAGTTCTCTCATACTTTTTAAATAATACATTTAAAAAAAGTTTATAAAATTTTGAAAAAGTTTTCTTAAAAGCACAAAGATAACCTATTATTTTGAAACATTTTATGCGAATAAAAAGAAGACAATATTTCAAGAAAGCCCCATTCAATTCACATGACATTTGTGAAAATGTTCTAAAATATTCAAAAATATATTCAAAGTGGTCATTTGAATAGTCATTAGTCATTTGTATGAACCAGGAGCTTTTTTGAAAATTTAAGAAAATTCTTTTCTCATTTTGTCATTCTCTGCTGTAGAGTAAGATAGATGGAATCAGTGTCCGGTACAGTTGGATTTTCGTCGAGATTTGCCAATTAATCGCTTGCTCAGGGCATAATAGCGGCGGTTTAAAATCAATACTCGTTTCTTAATTTCCAGGCTGATATTATTATTTTTGTTCATGACGGAGCCAAGGTAGACAAAATCATCTACTACTTCAAAATTATAGTTCTCAGCGTTCATGGAGCATCTCAAACGAGTAGACTCTTTGTTCGTTGAAACAAAGTCGTTGGAAAAAAAAACAAAACTCATTTATCACCAGACCAATTTCCTTCGACTGCTTTTCAATGCTCGATAAGGCCGCAGTAACATACCGCAATCCGCGGCCAATGATATCTATGCAGCATGTGGTTTTGTTAAAGATGGTGCCAGTCAATTTTACTGCAGCCTTCCGCATGACAATCTCCATTACGATGTTAAAGAGACCGCAAGACAGACCACAGACTAGATCACCTTGTCTAAAACCTCGCTTGGTAGATAATGGCTCAGTCAGATTTTTACCAATTTTTACTTAAGATTTAGTATCGGTCAGTGTGATCAAACTCAGCCATACATCTACTATCTTCTGTTGTATCGAACTGTCCAATGCTGCTTTGTAATCAATAAAAAGATAATAGGTGTCTATCTGCATTCCTTGGGTCTTCTTCAGGATTTGTCGTAGTGTGAATATCTGGTCGGTCATGGATTTGCTATGTCTAAAGCCACACTGATAAGATCCGATCAGGTTCGCTCGGATGGACTTTAGTCTTTCACGAGTACATTAGACATAAACTTGTATGCGATGGTTAAAAACTGATCCCGCGATAGTTGGTACACACAATTTGATCGCCTTTCTTAAGCACAGGATATAGTACACTCAAATACCAATCATCGGCCATGCATTCCTGTAGCCAAATCTTGTTTATGAGCTTGTGCATGCAGCTCTGCCGGCAGTCCATAAGCGCTGATCTGGTTTTGGCTCGGTGGTGGGCAATCTACTCCGTCGTCGATGATTGGCGTGATTTCGGCACTTATGCTGCCTTTGGAAACGAGCAGAGTATGAAAGTGTTCCCTCCATATTTGCAGCATACTCTTCGTGCCGTGCCTAAATTTCATCTCCGTCCTTACAGTTGGGGATCCCTGTTCCAAAACCTTCCAAAACTGTTTGAACTTCAACTCTATTCTTGTAATTTTCCATATCCTGGTTCCCTGTTTTTTTTCATATACGCTTTCACCGCATGAAGAGGCGTTTCAACTCCCTCATCTTCTCATTATAACGCACCATCACAGCACGTGTAGCCATTGGCTAAAGTTTTGCCTTGTATGCAACCTTCTTTTCCTCCGACTTTGCGCGATATTCATTATCGTACCAGGGCTTGGTTTTTCATAACCCAGTATTGTTGTTGCGGCAGTGGTCATAGAATTCGCAATATGTTGCCACTGTGTGTCGAGAACATTAGAACTAAGAACTAAGGGTTTGTTTGTAGTAATTGATCGAGTTGGTTGGAGTAGGCATCGTCTATATCGGTGGTATGCAGCTTTGTCTAGCTTATTTTGCGTTTGGTTATGAGCGTTTCTAGCATTTATTAAACGCGTGCTTACCTTGACTGCAATTAGCTACTGATAGGAGTCAACATTTGAACAGCGCATCACACACACGTCTATTAAGCTTGAGATTACCATCGATTATCACGTGTTCAATCTGGTTTATTGTCTTTTGATCAGGGAATATCCAGGTTGTCTAGTGGATATCTATATGCGGTAGTCTGGTTTCACTCACTATCAAGTTTCTTGTTGTTGTTGTGTAGACTGAATTTTCCAATTGCCAAACAAAGAGCAGCTTCCCTTCCTATTTTGGCAGTAAAATCTGTCAGAACAATTTTAATTTCATGGGCAGGGCAGCAGCCATAAATTTCCTCTAGAATGCTTCTTTAATCAAAGAACATAGATATCAGAAGAAGTCTATTCGTTCTTTGTTTTCATCATTAAATAACACGCCATTTGATTCTTTTTAAGTTTTTTTTACTTTGACTTTTGTTTAAAGGTTTAAATAGATTTTCGACAAGCTTAAATTGGATTTTCGGATAAGCTTGACTTATTTAAAACAACTTTGTCGAAGACGGCATATCCGAAAACCCAACTATAGTCTGCGAAAATCGGTTTGAGCTCTTACAGGGGATAAACCGAGATACCAGATGCCTATATCTTTTGCCGACTGTGACTACTCATCTAAATTCGTGTCTGGCAGCTGCAAAAAATGTCACAGTTCTTTCGTCGTGTGCATCGATGCCCCATCGCATTATTGAGGCAGGTAATGATAATGACAGAAATTTTCAATCACGGAAGGAAATATCTTAGAATTTGTATTACACAGTACAACACATGATTTTGGGACTCTATTCTGAGAACTGCAGGTGAAAGTAGCCCCAAAAAAGAAAAAGTTCTGCATCATTCGTTTTGCCAAGTTACATGCCATAATAATTTAATACCGATTTGAAGTTAGTAAGTATCGTATAGGGGAATTTGTCACGTTTTGTGCTCTTTTGTTTGACATAACTCGAGAACCACTAGTCGAATTAGTTGAAACAAATTTAAAAAAATTAAGAATTACAATTCTTTTAATCGTTTATGTAACGTTTCCCTATTTAAGCAACAGTTTCACTTTTCCTTTTATCAAATGATTTTGAACTGGGTTTATTTTGTAGTAGTTACAATGGAACGGCAGTGGCATAGTGGTTAGAATACGCGACTACCATGCGTGAGACCCCGTGTTTGATTCCCGCTTCCAGTCATCTACATTTTTCTTTTATTGCCGGCCCCCTCAATGTTGTCGACAGTAACGTCGCAGTATAAGTGTCTAGTCAATCGGCATGTCTAGTAAAAGCTTCTCAAACAGTGACGTTCGCATTCGTCGACAAAAAGTAGGTGCCGTAGTTGTGAATCCAAAATAGAAAGCGTGTTAATTCACAACAACGCGAGAAGCTATGCCATACCTCATTCATGGGGTTTAAAGGGAAATTCAGTTTTTTTTAAGTTACAATAAAACTGCTTTACTCCGTGGCGTATGATTTGCGTGGAATATGATTTTTGATAATCATATGCTACCATATAGTATTTATGTTGTGTCGAAGAAAAGATCCTAAAACGTGACAAATTCCCCTATACGATACTTACTAACTTCAAATCGATATAAAATTATTATGGCATGTAACTTGACAAAACGAATGAAGAACTTCTTCGTTTTGGGTCTACTTTCACGTGCATTTCTCAGAATTGAGTTCCAAAATCATGTGTTGTGCTGTGTAATACAAATTCTTAGATATTTCCTACCGTGATCAAAAATTTCTGTCAGCATATCATTATCTACCTCAATAATGTCTGCCCTGGCACTCCACATTTCATTCAGCAGTAAATGGTCTTACTAGTAAAAATCGAGTCAATATCATTACAATGCTGGCACACGGAATCCTGCCTTTAACCACCATACATGCAATGGCCCAAAACCACCATAAACTGCATGTTAACATGTTGCTCCTGCACACATCTCCTTCGTTGCTTCGGCATAACCTTCAATCCCTGGCTCGTTTTCCTACTGTTTTCATTTCTCGCTATTTCTCCACTGCTGATGTACATTGTTTTTTTAATATTAACTAAAGTTTATTGCAATTTAAATAAGATCAAAGGCAAAAAGAGCAAAAACAAACTCAAAACCAAATGGAATTGCACGTGTTATTGTACAAAAACAATGAAAAACAACAGGGGGCGAAAAGGCAAAAAGGATATGTACGTGGTGCAAGTGTGTGTGCCAGAGTATTGGTGTTGAACATTTTGCTGCTGTTTTTGATGAGGTCAGCTTTTTTTTATGCAACAGCTGTAAAGTGAATGTTATTAAACCAACAACAGCAGCAGCGGCAGCAACAACGAACACACTATGTAAAGAATAATATTTGCAGTTTTTAGCCTTTTTGTGTGTGAGAATTTTCTGGTGAATGGGATTGCATTGCATTGCATTGGCATTGCTAGTTTTTGTAAGGACACTTAAATGACTGCATGCCCCCTTCTCCTCCTCTCTCTCTCTCTCTCCGTTGGTTGTTAGTTTAATGCAGAATATATCAAGCGGAAAATAAGCTAAATTAAATATAAATTTTTTAGCAACATACTTAGGCTATGTGAGACGGATATAATTCTAAGACAATGAATATTAACAAAAAAGCTAAAGATATTATAAAAGGGAACTGCTCGTTTGCAGCAGTTCCTTAGAAGGAATTTAATAAAAACAAAAATAATATTTTTTTTTGTATTCACAATTTTTATTTATACAGGCGGATGGCTATTGAAATAAGTTGAAATGCTGCTTGAGCACAATGTCACAGATATTGCATTCTTAGGGAGAGTTGCTGCATTTGGAAATATTGTACGCTGCTACAAGATGTTACAGTGCAAGATTTTTGATTAGTACTAATATAAATTCTATGGATTTTTTTTAAAGGTTATATCTGGCATAATGCAGATATTTGATGCCATAGTACAACTTATGACCGATAGGGGGTGTGAGAGTAGTTCGAATTAATTAACGCCAGTTTCTTCATATATATAACTCAGTTCAAGTTCCTCTTCATCTCTAGTATGTGGGGTAATTGAAATCAACTTCTTTTTATACTATTTAAGGCACACTGCTACAAGATGTTACAGTGCAAGATTTTAGCTTATTGCTAATATAATTTCTAAGGATTTTTTTATACCAGGCATAGTACAGATGTATGCTGCATTAGTGCATTTAATGTCCGATAGGGGGAGTGAAATGAGTTCGAATGATTTTACTTTAGTTCCTTTGCATATGTAATTAAGTTTACGTTCCTCTTCATCTCTTATATTTGCGGCAATTGATATGAAATTCTTCTAATGCTCTTTAGGAATTATTGATTAAATTGCCAACGCCTAAACTCATATAATTGCAGAGCAATTGAAAATGTTCATGGCTTAATCATAACATATAGCTTAGTCTAACCACTAATCAAACCGCAAACAAACGCTGTTACCCTGAGGTTTTCCCAAGCAATTGAGGCAGGCAGTGAAATCGTTAGGGATATGGAGCCGATGTGTGTGTGTGTGTATTGACATTATAAGACTAATTAACTATGGACCACATTTGCTATTACAACTACAGCTAATTTGTGCACGAAGAGCACCGCAAATATACGAAGAGTAATAATAATAATAATAGCTTCCAATCACTTACGGTTCTGTTGACTTTCAAATGACACAGTTGCCAAGTGAAGTGTGAAGAAGGTAGATTGCCAGAGAAGTAATTTACTCGATGTCATTAATTCATTCAAAGGAATTGGAAAAACATATCGTAAAGGGTAGTGTAGGGGAGTAAAACAACGAAAAAAAAAAATTATAATGAATTGGTTTTATGTATGGGATAGGGATATAGAGGGATATTTAAGTGTGATTCATTAGGAGGCTTTATTACTGTGGATATTTTATTGCAGATTAAGAGAGGCTGATGTCAAGCTGTTAACTATTTTTTATTCAGTATTGTTAGACAATTCGTAGTGAAAAGAATCACGCCACAATGACATCCCTAAATTACCATTAATGAACTCTGTCCCAACACCATAGACATCCGCATTTTTCACGCAGAAATTTTCTGATTCAATCCCCAAATGAATTAAAAAAATTGCTGCATTTGGGCTAATAAGCCATCCAAAAAGATTCTTGAATCTAATGGTGTTGCTATCAATTGCTTTCAACTTGACTGCGCTAAGGTCAAGAAATCAATTTATTAAGAAAATATATTGGTAGGAGCTTAATTGCCAACTGACCGCCTAGATCGTATGGTATAAGATCTCTGTTTTTTTCCCTTGCAGTTATGTGAAGTTGAAAGAGTTTGTCTTAAAGCCATCTAGAATTCAAGGACTCTTTACTTTCGAATAGATCACGTACGACACAGTCACTACCAACATTTGAGAGATATTTTTGAAAAGTAAATGTCGGAAAGTGCTCATTCGAGTCGTAATACAGATTTCGAGTTACAATGCTATTCTAAATGTTTTTTTGAAATTAAAAACAAAAGTTTTAAATAAATCAGCTCTTAGTAACATACAGCGGTGGGGCTTAGTTTAAACCCAATCGATGTCATGAGTCAGTAGCTAAACATGGTCTCCGTATAGTCTAAAAGCCATCTAGGATTCAAGGACTCATTACTATTATAATTTGCGTGATACCGGCGAAAATGCTAAAAAAGTGATCAAAAGTTTGACCTTTTAAATAGATCACGTACGACATAGTCGCTACCAACATTTGGAAGAAGTTATATTTGAAAAATAAATGTCACTAATTGCTCTTTCGTGCCGTAATACAGATTTCGAGCCACAATTCCATTTTAAGTGTTTTATTTGAAATTAAAAACATGAAATAAATGAATCAGCTATTAGTAACGTACGGCTGTGCGGCTTAGTTTAAACTCGATCGAGGTCAAGAGTCAGTAGCTAAACATAGTCTCTGTGTAGCTTAAAGTCTTCGTTGATAAGATAACTATGATTCCAGACTTGAAAGCCAACATTTCTTCCGTGACTAGCGAAACACCAGAGGCAATGCTGATAAAAGTAATCGAACGTTCGATCTTTTGCCTACGGCGTAGATGCTGGCAACATTTAGAGGAAATTTTATTTAAAAAATAAATGTCGACTATTGCTCTTTTGGGTTATAAAAGAGATTCCGACATTCAATAGTATTTTTGTGTTTTATAATAAATTTAAAACAAAACTTCCTAATGAATCAGTCGTTAGTAACACACAGCAATGTAGTTTGGTTTAAACGCGATGGAGCTGAACATGGTTTCTGTGTAGTTCTAACTTCTGGGTCTTCGTCGATAAGATACATGACGTGGAAGCTAACATCACTCGCGAAGCACCGATGACAATGCTATTAAAAGTGATCGAACATTTGTCCTAACGCATGGACCGTGCAGTTCAGTTTTAAACCGATGGCGATTGTGAGTCAGTAGGTGAACATGGTTATTTTGAAGTCAAAATTCTTCGTCGATAAGCCAGCTACGATTCAAGACTGTGAAGCCAACATTACTTACCGCGTAACTCGCGAAGCACCGGTGACAATTGCTGATAACAGTGATCGAAAGTTCGACCTACCAAATAGATCACCTACGACGTCTTTGCTGCCAACATTTGGTAGAAGTTATATTAAAAAAATAAATGTCACATATTGCTCTTTCGGACCTTCATACAGATTCCTAGTTACAATCCTATTTCACGTGTTTTATTTGAAATTAAAATAAACATTTGTAAATAAATCACCCGTTAGTAACACACATCAGTGTTATATAGTTTATATCCGATTGAGGCAGAATGTTAGGAGCTGAACATGGGCACAGAAGTACAGTCAAAGTCTTCGATAATAAGGCAGCTACTATTCAAGGTATGCAAGCCAATATTACTCGTAAAACAACAGTGACAATGCTGAGAAAAGTAATCGAAAGTCCGATCTTACGCATAAACCACCTACGGCCAACATTTGTGAGAAATTGTATTTAAAAATTAAATGCCGGATATTGTTATTTGGGGTCTTAATGCAGATTTCAATATTCAATAATATTTTAAGTATTTTGTTAAAAATTTAAAATAAAACTTCTTAATGAATCGTATGGCGAAATGGCAACACATGTTTTTGGGACTCAATTCTGAGAACTGCACGTGAAAGTAGCCCCGAAAAGAAGAAGTTCTGCATCATTCGTTTTGTCAAGTTACATGCCATAATAAAATAATAACGATTTGAAGTTAGAAAGCATCGTATAGGGGAATTTGTCACGTTTTAGACTCTTCTGTTTAAAGAAATTTGTTTCAACTAAATCGTACTAGTGGTTCCCGAGTTAAGTCAAACAGATGAGCATGAAATGTGACAAATTCCCATATACGATACATGCTTACTTCAAATCGATATTAAATTATTATGGCATGTAACTTTACAAAACGAATGATGCAGAACTTCTTTTTTGTGGGGCTACTTTCACGTGTTATCCTCAAAATTGAGTCCCACATCAATGAGCTCACAAATTCTATACTGTGTAACGGAAATAATTTTGTTATTAAGAAATTTGTTGTGTTCACAATTACATAATAGTCTAAAATGGCTTTAATAATAGCAAAATTCCTTGGCATTTTTGTGAAATAAATCTATTGTATTAGCTGATGTTATTATTGCAATATTTATCTACATTTAGAGTCTAGTCTTAGTGTTTTAATTGTTTTTACGATTTACTCATGACTCCCCCCACCATCCTTCAAAGCATCAACCCTAAAATTCCAAATGCGTACAAAATCCATTATCGAACTTTGTATATTCCCCTAGCGTACTATTTGCGATCTGTCTGCTTGCCCGTCCGTCCATCCGCCCGCCATTTCCTTCGAGTGTCTGCACACACACAGTGTCTTCGACTAGAGGACCGACTCATTACACAGAGAGGAGTCCTCACTCACACACGCATTACGACACTACGTGTGTTTGTTGTTAAATTGTTATTATTATTATTGTCCTTGTGTGTATCAGTGTGAGTATGGGTGCGTGTACAAATGTCTATGTCATGTGTATAAGTGTGTGCATGTGTCTGTGCCTGGGCATATGAATTATTAAACATTCATTTGTGATTATGTGTGCTCAAAGTACTTTTTCCCTCATTTTCAGCGTCTTAGTCGGAGAGGGCAAAACACATAAAGAGAACGTAGTTAGTATTTCTGTTCGTGTTTAGTTCAAATCTCAACTTTCTTTTGATTTCCAAGGGGAGCTATGTTGTACAGAGAGGGCGTGGGGGGTCGTTTCCAGATTTCCATTTCTTACTTCGCCGTTGATTTTTGTGTGCTTATCGCCGCGCGAGTATTGTGTGGGCACGGTGGTGGGGTAGCATTTGATGTTGTTTTAAAAGTTAGTTGAGATTAACATGGATGTAAGCAGTTTATATGTATGTGTGGTATTATTACTTTAGAGATTTATTAAGATTAGCGTTGAGTAACATTAAAAACAAAACAAAAAAACAGAACAAAACAAATGAGAAAAGAACTGTAATATCGTCAAGTGTAATAAAAGAAAAATAAACGGGATGTGTTACCTTGAAATGAAGTACAGAAGAGAAATACAATTTAAAATTGTTGAGGAGGAAGTGAAGAGGTTTTGCTTGCCAGAAATTGTAAATACATCTGTGGGAAAGGAATGTAATTATAGTCTAGCTTATTTATGCTATTGATGTTAAGCAATCAGAAATGCATCAGAAAATAAGAACAGAAAAAGTAAAAAATCGGAATTGACCAGCACAACTCTTTTATGTGTAACAAATTATAAAGCAACTTTTATCCAAAAACATGTATTGTAAAATTTTTTAAGATATGTGCATACTTATGCAAAAAAAAAAAAAAATCCCCACAACAAGTCCCGCAACTGCCCCAAAGTAGACCCTAGAGGGATGTAATGTATGACAGACCCCCACTAATTTTTCCCTCCTAACATATTTCCCAAACATATCTAACCCATATATTGACCCCCTAAAGGTGCACCAAATTTTTTTAAATTTGCTCCCACTTAAGGTGGTCTCCATACAATTTTTGTTTTTAACAATTTTTTTTTTGCAAATATATGTATGTATGTGCCAATATATGCCAATAAATATATGTTAATATGTCAATATATGTTAATATATATCGAAAGACGGTGATTTGAAACCGAAAAAAGCACAACTATAGATAAGGGGTCAAATCTTAAAAACCCACATTTTTAGTCTTTCGCCAAAAATTCATAATTCTTAAAATTGATTATGGATTTTTACGGTTGGGTTGTTGCTTTATTTGTAAAAAAAATCAAAATTAGGGTTTGCATTGCCTTTTCTATTGTTCATATAAATTCGTAATACATTCACATAATCAATGAAGACCATGAGCAATACATGTCACATGCGTCACTTTCGGATAAAATGACACTATAGTTTTTGCAGCCTTTACCATGTTTGAAGCTGCATCCATCACAAAAAGCAAAACATTATTCTAATTAAAGTTGGCGTCCATATTTTTCATGGCTTCGTCAACAGTCGAGCAATTTTCGAGTAATTAGCTCTTTCCAAGGCTGCTGTTTGTAATTAATTTCTCACTTGCAATTTTCTTGTCAGAACTTAATATGCCTGCTATAACGTTTGTCACAGTTATGCCTGTTGCATCTATATTTTCATGTATTAAGATCCATATAAATTGATTTTTTAGTTTTGCTCGTATAATGTCCCTGAAGTGGATGTATTCAATTTTACAATGTTTAGTTCGAAGAACTGTTTCAGATGACACTTGGTAGTCCGTGTATTTCTCAAGAAGTGTTCTTATATTTTGGTTTCTCATTTTGTAAAGCGGGATGTCAGCAGACACAAAAGCTCTTCACAGTTTTCCCTGAAAATCATGTTCTTTTAAGAGTCCACCGGAACATTGTGGCAAAAACAATTGGTTTGACTGCATATTTTCACTTCTATAATCTAGTTGAATATGTTTGCCGAATTCCAAATACTGCTTCACTTGAAATCTGCAATCTGCTGTAACAACTTTACAGATTTGGCTGTTACATTTGAAAAAACAAAGTTGCAAAGAACTTAATTTTTTACTAACGGAAAATTATTGTGAAAAACATAAAATCGATATTTTTTAAAATATATGCCCTAAAAAACATAAAATATGCTTCAAAAGGATGTTCTTTTTAAATGCTCTTAAAACCAAAATATGCCGAAATATGACTTTTTGGGTAAAATATGCTCTAACAATTAGGTCTCAAAACACTATTATGGACTATGAAACATGTAAATACCTTAAACATTTGTTAATATCTCGTTCTAGAAAAATCATGCATTTGCATTTTTCATATGCATACATATTTGTTTTGTTAAAGTACAACAAATTCATTATATGATTACAAAAACAAAAAGTTAAAAATATATAAATTTTTTCGAAATCGTCCTTCCTTCCGCTGGAAATACCCATGTATAAAACCTAGTATTTGTTTTGTTATATTTCAGTTTGAAACCTAAATTTTTTTTTAAAAATAATAGCATCCGAAAATTAATGACTTTGTAACATAGTATTACTAGATAGAACATATAGTACTGAATAGCAGTCCAATTGTAAATATTTCCCTCCTATGACAACTCTTTATCATTGGGTTTTCATTAGTGTTTTAGTCAATGTGAAACAAATACTTGTTGAGTAGTTGTGGTGGAAATTGCGGAATTTGGTAACTTAGTTGTAAAGTGCAGTTATACTATATTGTATTATTATACCTAAAGCAGTAATAGGCATTCCATAGCGTCGCGAGACCGGCTATAATAGTTTTATCATACAGACACGATCGGTGTAATTCTTACGTAATTCATACGTACACAAAAGTATTATTTGGCTCAAAACTGTCAGTCTCTGGTTCAGTGTTATGCTAGCAATATCAGACACACACACACATACACACCCTTGATTTGCATTCAACACAAAAGCAGACACAAGTGCAGCTAAACAATGTTCAACGACTGTTGGGAAATCGAACATTTTTACCGTGTTTGGACAGTTTGGACAGACGAAACATCTTTTTTTTTTGGGGGTTTTCATCTACGATATTTCACTACAGTTATTGGGTAATGTGACAGCTTAAGATATTTAAAAAGGATTTCCTACGTTATAGGCTAGATAACTGAAAAAATTAATACAAAAGTATTGCACCCATTGATGTTGTCAATGCCAAAGTATTGTCAAAGTTGTAGTTACACATTTAGCTACCACTTGTTAGCATTTCTCTATAATAGTTTTGCATTTTAGCATTTTATTCTCTCTTTCAAGCTCCTAGGGGCATAAATAAAGCATATGCACAAAATCTCATAATTAATTAAATTTCCGAAAGCAAAAAAACCCAAACCAACCATCAATGCATTTCCGTTTTTTTGTGCCACAAAAGTCTTTGCTCTCATAAACTATTCACCAAAAACTAAATTAAATAAATTCTACAAAACAAAGAAATCAACATAAAAACAACAATTTATACAACAAAACTGTCGTTTAAAGTTTGGTGAAAAGAAATCAACGAAATGTGCAAGTGAAAGTCCTTTTGTATTTAGTTGTCATGCTTCTTTTTTCACTTGTTATTATTTGATATTATTATTTTGGAAACCTTCCAAAAAAAAAAACCAACCAAACGGGCTAATGCAAACATTTGTTCACAACTAAATGGCTGGGGATAATTGAAAGTATTGTTCTTTTTGTTTGTTTGCTATGTGTTGTTGTTGTTGTTGGTGAATTTGTATTAAGAGTTTATTATCCATGGTGGGTTGTCTGTCTGTCTGTCTGCCTGTCGGTCTGTTTGTTTGTTTGTTCCGTTTGTATAATGCCATCCACATCATCATCATCATCATCGTGTGCCACAGCCAAAGAGTAGACAACAAATCACAAAAGATTATCTAAAGTTTACATGATCCGGTGATATTATATGTCAGCAATTGCAATTTAATCGTCATCACTTTGAATTTCAATGAGTAGAAAGTAAAATATAGTTGGCAATAGAAAGTGATATAAAAAAGGAACCGAAGTACCAGATGTAAGCGTTTGTTGTTAACTTAAGAGCACGAAGGTATATAAATCAAAATATATTAGTGAAATTTTCGAAAAAAATCACTAGTTTTCCGCATTGATGTTTAGGAGATGCGACAATAGGCGAGCACTAAGAAGGGTTTTTTTTTTGGAATTTAGATTGCAAGGAGGTAAAAAAGGCGTGGCACATCCCCATACAACTCGAAATTTGCAGTGGTTGTGTCTCAAAAACCATTATATGTCCGAAGTTGAGATTTGGTATATATGTTGGTCGTACAAGAACAAATATTTTTTTTTTGAAAAAAGGGCGATGCCGCGCCCCTTTTTAAAAAATCTTTATATTGGCCAAATAAAGGAACCGTTTGAAATTTTCACTGTGTGGTAATGTCCGTAGGGCCTCTATCATATTCTTCATGAAATCGTAGTCGGAAAATGGGGCGTGGCACTGTCCATACAAAACGAAATATCAATCGGTCAATTCTCACGAACCATTAGTGGTATGAACATGAGATTTGCTACATATGTAACTGGTACATAGAGGTGAAAATTCCTCAAAAGGGACAAAACTGGCACCATCACCCATACCAATCGGCTAAAGCGTTAATAGAGAACATTTATGTGCACATGTACGTTATGAAATTAAATTGGAGGTTTATTCGAAATCCAACTTTTCTGGGACAAACAAAAAAAAAATCGATCAAGGGAAATGTTACTATCGCCGGGAGCAAACGGTTAAGGCTATTATCGCGAAAATTTATATGGGCGTGCTGCCTATATATTACCCCTTCTGGGGGTAAAAAAGGCCGAAAAGGGATAGAACTGGTACAATCGCCCAGACCAAACGCTTAAAGGTAGAGCCACGAAATTCTATATAGAATTGCTCCCTATAGAATTAAATAGTCGATAAATGGGTTTATGAGAATTACGTACTTTTAGGAGGTAAAAAGGCCGAGAAGGGATAAAACTGGTACCATAACCCGGGCAAAACCGGGTTGTGCAATACCTAAAACAAACTAAATTAATAATTTTTGCATTTTAACTGTATTGCTTACTCTGTAAAAAAGATACATTGTCAGAAAGGGTGGAGAGAAGTGAGCCGGGTAAGCTTGTAGATATATATATATATAAATGATCAGCGTAGAATTCTAAATCAATTTAAAGATGTCCGTGTGTCCCCGCGATTACAGCCGTAGTTATACAGATATCCTGCTGAGGTTAAATTTTAAGATGTGGCCGATTGCTCAAAAACCACGCCGATAATAGTTGTAGTTAAATAGCTTTCAAGCTGAAATTAGCCATGCAAGGTCGGCCAAAAAGTAGTTCCACATCCCATACAAATTGCCCCTTTTAAGGAGTCTATCCCCGCGATTATAACAGTAGTTAAGGTGCTATCGAGGTAAAATTTGGTATGCAAGCTTCAATTCTCTAAGCGGGGCTTAACATTTTAAGATGAACAAGATCTGACAAAACTACTCCCACCTAATATACAAACTCCCATTTTAGGGTATATCCCTTCAGGATATATGGGAAGTGGGCGTGTCCTTCGATATAATTTTGCGTGTCCTTCGAGATAATATAATTTAACACAGTTGTCAGTAATACATCAGAGAAAAATTGAAGCAAATTTGGTGCTATACCAACAACAATTTTTTTCAATTTCAGGATATATGAGAGGTGGGCGCGCCCTTTGAGATAATTTGATATAATTCAACACAGTTGTCCGTAATATATCAGTAACAAATCGAGCTATATTTGGTTCAATACCAACAACAATTTTGGAAAATATAAGTTCTTTCAATTTCAAGATATATGGGAGGTGGGCGTGTCCTTTGAGGTAATTTCATATAATTCTACGGAGTTGGCAGTAATATATCACAGACAAATCGGGCCAAATTTGGTTCAATTGTAATTCCTTAATTGCGGATTCTTGTTTCATTAAGCCCCTTTTAGGGAGTCTGTCTCCGCGATTTTAGCAGTAGTTAAGGAGCTATCGAGGTAAAATTTGGTATGCAAATTTCAATTCTCTAAGTGGAGCTCAAAATTTTAAGATGAACAAGATCAGCCAAAACTACTCTCACCTCATATACAAACTCCCGATTTTAGGGAAAATCCCTTCAGGATATATGGGAAGTTCGAGATAATTTGATATAATTCAACACAGTTGTCAGTAACACATCAGAGACAAATTGAGGCAAGTTTGGTTCAATACCAACAAAAATTTTGGAAAAAAAAAGTTTTTTCAATTTCAGGATCTATGGGAGGTGGGCGTGTCCTCTGAGATAAATTCCTATAATTTTACGAAGTTGTCAGAAATATATCAAAGACAAATCGAGCTATATTTGGTCAATACCAACAACAATTTTGGAAAATATAAGTTTTTTCAATTTCAGAACATATAGGAGGCGAGCGTGTCCTTTGGCATAATTTCATATAATTCTACCGAGTTATCAGTAATATATCACAGACAAATGAAGCCATATTTAGTTCAATTTATTTCCTTAATTTCGGATTTTTGTTTCATCAAATTTGGACTAGTCGTTCTTGAGTTATGCGTCTCAAACTTGGCTGTGGTAGCTTAAAAACTTTAAGCCCAAAGCGGCACAGGTTAACCCACTCCAATCGTTCTCATACTTTGGCTATCCTAAAATCTGTAGACTTATCATTTTTGGGGTGTGGCACCGACAAAAATCCAACATCGATTTTCACGGCAAGCCTAATGTTTACTATATAGCGGTAGAAACGTCCGCTATATAGTAAACAAACTGGAACTATTTAGTAAAAATCTATTCTAAAATCAACACAGTAATACAAGTAATTACTTGAATGAGGTACGGGAAAGCTTCTCGCGTTGTTTCGAATAAAAACTTTTTATACTTAGATTCACAACAAACGGCACCTACCTGTTAATCGACAAATGCGAACGTCACTGTTAGAGAAGCTTTTTACTAGACATGCCGATTGACTCGACACTTATACTGCGAAGTTGCTGTCGACAACATCGAGGGGACTGGCAATGAAAGAAAAATTGAGATGAGTGGAGCCAGGAGTCGAACCTGGGATCTTCCGCATGGCAGTCGCGTGTTCTAACCACTATGCCACGGCAGTGATATAAGTACAGTCAGCAAAACATTAGCAGAACTTGGGTTCTATGTAGATTCAAGACTTGGAAGCCAATATTTCTCAGATAATTCACGACATATCGATGACAATGCTAAAAAAGTGATAAAAAGTTCGACCTTATGCATATGCCATCTCTGGCGTAGTCACAGCCAAAATTTGAATAAAATTATATTTTAAAACTAAATGTCAGTGATTGCTGTGTCTGTTCATAATATAAATTACGCCGTACAATTCTATTTTAAATACTTTATTTAAAATTAATAACAAAACTTCTAAATGTCCTTTAGTAAGGACACAGCATTGTCGTTTAGTTTATACTCGATGAAGGTTTGTGAGTCAGCAGTGGCTAAACATGCTAGCTACTCAGTGCATTGCCATCTCACTCCTCTAATGAGCATATTAAAGTATATTTTTGCACTAGTAACTTGGCACTATGGTCATTTACATGTTAGCACTTATACAACCAGTCACTGTCTCTTTGTCTCAGTTTTCTTCCTCTCTCCCTCTCTCTCTCTAAAGGACAATAAAATGTTTTGTATAATTGGTATGTTAAAGTCAACTTTAACATAGATGACCTTCAAACAAACAAAAAGACAAACCAAATAAAAACCTACAAGCCCAAACTGGAGACACGAGGCAAAGTATCATCATCAAATCATACACAAGAAAGCAACAAAATCTAAAAAAAACAACCTAAAAATGTTAAATGCGACTTTTAAGTCCTTTAATGTGCCCTGAGTGATAAAAACTGTTGAAATGCAAAAGCCCAAAAAAGACATCTTCTCAACAGGCTGGTGCTGCTGCTGCTTTTGCCTGTGTAGGATCAGCTTTGAATGATAACAAACAACAAAATAAACGTCAGTCAAAATTGTGCTGAAAAAACACACACTTTCAACAGCCTTTCACCCAACCACCAACGACGCTTTTCTTTCATGTGGCAAATATTCAAACGTTATTGCCGCCCACAGAAGGAAGTACAGACGGACGCGGACGCATATTTTTTTGGGCCTTCCTCTGTGGGCATAAAATATTTACGAAATTTTAATTTCTCAAGGATTTTCTTTAATAAGATTTAATCTGCGAAAAATACAACACAAAAACGATAACAGAAAAAACATCTAAATTGAAATATAGTAGCAACAGCAACATTTGTACTAAGGAGCATAAGAAACAAACAAACAAACAACAAGATGCTTGGCAAATGTTAAGAGCTTGTTTTAATAGAAATTAAAAGATATTCCATTAAGATGCTGCGCTTAAAACACTTGTCATTCAAGTGAACGCTGCGCTCTGCCCTAACCTGCCCGCCTCTCTCTCTCTCTCTCTTTTAGGCCCATTCCCTTGCCCGTTCAATAACAACACTACATCGAAACCAAAACAACATTTGAAAATCATCATCGTGCATCGTGAAGGTCCTTGTGATATCCGTTGTAAGAAGGCTAAGTGCGGGTGGTATAAAAAGTGTGTAAATGTAAGTGAGTAAGTGTAAGTATAAGTATCAAAGTATGCCTGTATGTGTTTGTATGCCAGAGACTTTTAATCTGCCCTGATATTATTGATAGTGCTTTAGTGCATACTTAATTGGTGTGGGTGGCAGCAGGAGGCAAGGGACCATACATAGATGTTATAGGGAAGTCTTACATTGCCTCCTCCCCTCTGCTCCTATTCCTCCTCCTCCTTTGTACTCTTAACAACGAAATGGGTGTTAAGTGGTTGGGTGTTAGCTTACATTCAAATGGTGTTTTAGCCTGGGATATTTTTCTGCTTCTGTTGCGTTGTTTTGTTTGAATTTCTTGTTGTACTTATGACCTTAATGTCATATGGTTCGGTTTGGTTGTGTATAAATTAGGAGAATTAACATAAATGTTTATATTATGTAAACTAAGTAACACAAATTGAGCATTTGTTTTGTTGTTCAATACGCTGGCTATAAAGAGGATATTTATATTTATTTGCTTAGTTTAAATTAGAGGGAGGATTATAATTTCGTTTGGCGGGAGGCAATTGATGTGGGTGGCAGGCCACATTGGATAGCTGTCAGTTGAATATTTAGTTTGGAAACTGTAAGAATATTTATGTGCTTTGGGGGGATGAAATTTGTACTTTTATTTGGATTCAATTTAAATTTTTGAATTGTTGTTGTTATTTTATAACATTTAAGACAACGGTAGGATAACAAATTTGATTCAAAAATTTGGGGAAAATTTTGTACTTTTTACTGGACACAACGATAACAACACGCTAGTAGCTATTGGCAACAGCCATAATACAATAATCATATAAAAAAGACAGACTTATACCAGATTGGGCAAAAAGAATCAGCATCATTGTCCCAAAATATATAATTAAATTAAGAAACTTTTTGTTTTCAGCATAAGCCAATAAAATGTCAACGTCCTAACATTGCTTATGTTTAAAATCAATAGTAGACAAAACAATTTTCAGCGAAAGATGATTATATTTATTAGTTTTGCCTTAATTAACCCCATTCGAAAGCATCGTCAAACCCGTTGCCTTGATTTTCTGTAAACTCTTGTGACCTGAGCATACTGTCATAAAAGACAACAACATATATATATTTTCTGCAATCCAAATATATTCATATTTTTTTACTATTTTCCAAGTAAAGCAATTTGGTACAATTTAGATTGTTGGTCAATACGAGCGAATAGTTATATATACAATCTGTAGCAATTGATGTATCAGGCCTTTGGACTTACTATTAAAGGTTTAGGATAGATTCGTTAAGCACTTACCTAGAAATGAGAACAAGAGAAGACAATGTTTTTGTTAGAAATTTTATTTTATACTAAAATGCTAATAGAATATAATACATTTATCAATTCAATATAATACGAATGTGTGTGTAGTTAGAATGATTGCCCAATATATAAAATATTAAAGTCATATTTGAGCACTAGAGTGATGTGAACAAGAATTGCTATACCAACAAACTCAACACAATTGTGGATATACATACACAGTGAATGCAAATCGAAGGAAAAATTGTTAATAACATTTCTTGATGTGAGATAAATTATGAAAAATAATATATACTTCTTTAATAACGCTTTGACCAAAGCATTTAAGCTAATGAACCGAAATAAAACCAATATTGGAAATAATTATTCAAAATTCAATATGATTTTATTCAAGAACTATGTAGGCGTGTAAATATCCTACAGTTTTCCATTTGGAAGTTAAGGGATAAATGAAACTTTTTTAAAAAAAGAGTAATTTTGTATAGGAGGTTTAAGATGGGATAGGTTTTTATGGTCCGAATACATTCCTGGGTCAGGCTGTTATAAACGTTATGCCTATAATACAAAATGTGACTGAATTCGGTGGACTTACGTACAAGATATGCATGTAAATGTTAATGGGTGAATTCGGTCATTTGTATGAGAGCTACCCGAAGGAGTGTTTTCTGAGATTCTGGCAACAATAAAACTGCCCACATTCAAATATCCTCCGTTTGGAATTTGTAAGGGAAATAAAACTTTCCCCAAAAGGGGACACGATTCAATCGTTTTAAAAAGGTGTCCAAATTAAAAAAAATATTTTCCCCTAATTTCCCCATGAATGAGGTATGGGAAGTTGCTATCGACAACATCGACGGGGACGGCAATGAAAGAAAATGTAGATGACTGAGACAGGTATTATACGCGACTATCATGCGGGATATCCATTATAGTCGCGTTTTCTAAACATCACGCCACAGCCGATCCAACTAGTCTCCATCTTCCGTCAAATTATATATACCCTCAGCCCTATAGGTGAGGGTCAAAAAGTAATAGTGCCCGCTAAATAACACTAAATAATCTAAGGCAGTTTTTGTTGTTATCAGGTGTTTGCAGACTTTCTATGTAGCCTTCCTTCTGCAGGTCTGCAATATGGCCTGCGGGTGTGCGTCGTCTACCATGCCTTTCCTAAAAGGCCTTGTAAAGGGTCCGCCAAATAACTTTTTTTTAAATGCTATAAAAAAAATACTGAATATTTTATCGATTGTGTGCAGCTGTATTTCACCAATGGCTTCACGAGTATTGTCCTTTAAATTGTCTCTGGCTTGTCGGCGTAACTCTTATCTTTGAGGGCACCCCACAAATAATAGTCCAACGGTGTCAAATCGCAGCTCCAAGGTGGCCAAACGACATCAGCTCTGCAGCTGATAATGCGATCTTCAAAAAACGAATGTAGCTTCGGCTGTGTGGCACGTAGCGGCGTCCGGTTGAAACCAAATGTTGTCAATATCCTCCACTTCAATTTTTGTGAAAAAAAATTCGTTCAACATGGCCCGATAACTGACTGTAACGGCCATTCCTTGCTCATTTTTGAAGAAAAATGGCCCAATTATGACTCTGGACCAAAATCCGCACCAAACAGTGACTTGTTTTTTGGGTGCATCGGCTTTTCAATGTATGCGTGCGGGGTTTCTGTGCCCCAAATGCGACAATTTTGCTTGTTTACATACCCACCAAGATCAAAATGAGCTTCATCGCACAATTTGTGCAACATTATTATGATTTTCAAAGTAATGTCGCAATATTTCCCAGCGTTGTTCAAGCGTATACACAACCATATTCGTTCAGCGGAAGGATAAAACTAATTATCTGTCAAATCAGACATGAGCTATGTGTTACTATTCACGAAATAAGCACTAGTTGAAAAAAAAGTTAGATGGCGGACCCGTTATTAAGCCATCGTTCGTAGATCTGATATAAGGCCTTGATGCGCAGGACTGCTATTACCGGTCTTCTATAAGGCTTGCTACAGAAAGGGAGCATGGAAGGTCTTGCGCCCCAATGCCAGCCTGTAAAGGAAGCGGCAATTAACTTGACATCTTTTAAGACCTGTCGGCACAGCTAATGAATTTTCTCGATGGGGCTGATTGAATCGACGACTGTCTATAACATCTACGAAACCAGCGATGAAAAACCTGTGCCAAGGCTTGAACTTAGACCATCTGAGGTTTAGGTTTAGGTTTAGGTTTAGGTTTAGGTTTAGGTTTAGGTTTAGGTTTAGGTTTAGGTTTAGGTTTAGGTTTAGGTTTAGGTTTAGGTTTAGGTTTAGGTTTAGGTTTAGGTTTAGGTTTAGGTTTAGGTTTAGGTTTAGGTTTAGGTTTAGGTTTAGGTTTAGGTTTAGGTTTAGGTTTAGGTTTAGGTTTAGGTTTAGGTTTAGGTTTAGGTTTAGGTTTAGGTTTAGGTTTAGGTTTAGGTTTAGGTTTAGGTTTAGGTTTAGGTTTAGGTTTAGGTTTAGGTTTAGGTTTAGGTTTAGGTTTAGGTTTAGGTTTAGGTTTAGGTTTAGGTTTAGGTTTAGGTTTAGGTTTAGGTTTAGGTTTAGGTTTAGGTTTAGGTTTAGGTTTAGGTTTAGGTTTAGGTTTAGGTTTAGGTTTAGGTTTAGGTTTAGGTTTAGGTTTAGGTTTAGGTTTAGGTTTAGGTTTAGGTTTAGGTTTAGGTTTAGGTTTAGGTTTAGGTTTAGGTTTAGGTTTAGGTTTAGGTTTAGGTTTAGGTTTAGGTTTAGGTTTAGGTTTAGGTTTAGGTTTAGGTTTAGGTTTAGGTTTAGGTTTAGGTTTAGGTTTAGGTTTAGGTTTAGGTTTAGGTTTAGGTTTAGGTTTAGGTTTAGGTTTAGGTTTAGGTTTAGGTTTAGGTTTAGGTTTAGGTTTAGGTTTAGGTTTAGGTTTAGATTTAGGTTTAGGTTTAGGTTTAGGTTTAGGTTTAGGTTTTGTTACTTTATTAACGAAGCTGCCACTACATCCAGTTAAAGTATGGGTTTTCTGGTTGGCTGGTGAAATCATCGCTCCATATTTCTCTACTAAAGAAGGCCGCCGGAAAGTGGGTTGCAAGAATATTTCATTTATTTAGTAATAAATTATATCCGATAATATTTTTTATTCATTTTCTATTTTTAAATTCGTCGTAATGTATATTATTTTAATTATTTTTCTTGTTTTGTTTTGTTGATCTGATGAACTATAACTATTGTTTCATAGTTCGGTTGAAAATCGTTTACTATTGGCAATTAATGCCAATACAGTTTGGGTTTACAAGATTTGAGTGAAATGTATTACGTTGACAGCTGGCAGGGCCCTTTGCTGTGACTACTCCGCTTTGATCACAAACTTTATGTTTTAATAGCTCAACGATAGAAGAAGCTTAACACACAGGTGCGAAGAAAGCAGCAACGAAGACCACATGTCAACACAATACACACAAGTTCTATTATTTTAATTATTTTAACTATTTTAGTTATTTCAATAAATTTAGTTATTTAAATTATTTTATTTATTTATTAGTTTTAAATATTTTAATTATTTTATGTATTTAAATGTTTTTTAATTAAATTAATTATTTATGTTATTATAGCTATTTTAATTTTTTTAATTATTTCTATTATTTAAATTGTTTAATTTTTGTAACAATTTTATTTATTTTAATTACTTTATTTATTTAAAATATATTAATTATCTTAATTATATGAATTTTTTAAAATATTTTTATTCTTTTAATTATTTTAATTAGTTTAATTATTTAAATTGTTTTTTTTAGTTAATTAAGTTATTTTTATTATTTTAGATGTTGTAATTATTTAAGGTGATTTAATTTTTTTTAATTATTTTAAATGTTTTATTTATTTTATTTTTTAATTATTTTATGTATTTTAACTATTTTAATAATATTATAAATTTTAACTATTTTAATAATTTTAATTATTTCAATCATTTTAATTTTTTTATATTATTTTATTATTTAAATTATTTTAATGGTTTTAATTATTTGAATTAAATTAATTATTTTAATTATTTTAGTTATTTTAATAATTTTAATATTTTTAATTTTTCAATTATTTGAATTATCTTAATTATTTAAATAATTTAAATTATCTTATTTTTTTAATAATTTAATTACTTTAATTTATTTATTTATTTTAATTATATTAATTATTTTAATAATTTCAATTATTTTAATTATTTCAAATATTTTTATTATTTTAATTATTTTAATTGTTTTATTTATTTCAACAATTTAAATTATTTTAATAATTTTAATTATTTTAAATATTTTAATTATTTCAAATATTTTTATTATTTTAATTATTTTAATTGTTTTTTTTATTTCAACAATTTAAATTATTTTAATAATTTTAATTATTTTAAATATTTTAATTATTTCAAATATTTTAATTATTTTAATAATTTAAATTATTTTAATTATTTTAAATATGTAATATTTAAAATATTTGATTTAAAATATTTTAATTATTTCAAGTATTTTAATTATATTAATTATTTTAAATATTTTAATTAATTAAATTATGTATATATTTTAAATATTTAAATAATGTAAATATTTGAATAATTTTAGTTATCCTCATTATAGAAATTATTTGAATTGCTTAAATTATTTTAGTTATTTTAATATTTTAATTAATTTAATTATTGCTATTACTTTAATTATTTTATTTTTAATATTTAGTTAATTTCACTTATTTTAATTATTTTAATTTTTGCAACTATTTTCAATATTTTAGTTGTCTTAATTATAGAAATTATTTTAATTATTCAAATTGTTATTTTAGAATAAAAATTAATTTATTTGAATATAATTTATTTCCAAACAATTGTTTTTTAAATTTTTTTTTTTCGTTTTCGTACTACGCCTATTTGTTTTGGAATGGTTTCTTCTTGATATAATGCCCTATTTTTATGGATATACATTTTCAATTTTCCTTATCACATCAGCTATATTCTATTTACGATTGTGTAACTAAATATTGGACCTTAGCAAAATATATCTCCATTCAAATAATTTCTAAATTTTAAATATTTAATATCACTTGCAGTGGCTTATGACGCTTCAGCATTCTTAGTTTCCATAATTTATGCATTCAAAGCAGAAATCCATTATATATCCATTAAAATTTCCATCAAAACAAATCTAATTTACGTAACGCAGTTTATTGAAACTAATCATGATTGTGAACAAATCAGCATAAATGATATAATATCAAATTGATATCACGTATACGCTATGATATGCAAATGGAATTTTAAGTTTTTTTTTTTCTCTTTTAATGCTAAATCACGTTCACGCCATTAATGACATCTATACAACGACGAGAAATAGTTACTCATGTATTAGTTGCTATATAAAAAGTGTAAGCTTTATACAGCTTTAATAGCTTAATAACGAGAAACTTCACACTTCGTTTTAATAATATAAAAATCATTAAAAATTTATTTCAACTTATGCTAAACAACCACAGGCTATAATTAAATAGTGACTTGCTAAGGCATAACACATGTCACCGATTTGATGTTAATTAATTTTACATTTAACCATTTTCGTTAGTAGCTTTTAAGAATTTAATTGTAACACAATTTAGTAATTAATTTTTTCCACCATCTGTAGTCTAACCCAAATACCATTTAATTTCATTTCAATTACACAACTACTACACCGGCATCTCTGCCTGCCTGCCTGCCAGCCAGTGTTCTTTACATGACGGCCTGAGTGCCTGAACCCGTTAACATGACCACTTTTTATTTGGATTTGTTACAAATCCAATCTGTGACAGAGTGAACAAAGTTCGCCACACGTCTTGTTTTGGTTTAAGGGTTTCAGTTCAGTTTTTATTTTGTTGTTCGCGCTGGTGGTCGATTAGCATGTTGCGTGTAACCACATATACACACACAGACCAACTCAGAGGATAATACCCCAGTTTTGAAAAAGGATTCATGTGTAGTGGTGCTAACTTCATAACCCATATAGGCTAAACAAACATAGAGAGAGAGAGAGAGAGAACGATAGACAGGGAGAAGCATAGCGCTTGCTATAGCGGTGCGGAGATATTGGCCTTCTGTAAACAAGGAACTATAGTTGAAACTTCAGAACACGATACACTGCGACAGGAAACAAATGTTAAACTATGCCAGCAACAGCAACACCAACTTATGGCTAAACAAAAACAACAACAAAAAATAATGTCAACTGGGACCAAAATATCAAAGCTGAACATGTCAACATCAACAAAACGGGGGCTGGCGAACTTCTAACATATGACTCTTACACGGTTGTGCGGGCAGTAGTGAGCGACGACGGTGACACATTTTTCAGTTATATTTATATAGGATACATCGTACACCGCTGCTTGTAGTTGTAATGACAGATGTCTCATGAATCATTGGTACACACACACACACACACACACACACACAGAGATGCACTTCAGGTGAATTTAAAGTAGAAGTGCGGTATTAAATCCATTCAAACTCCTTTTGTGGTGGTTAAGAAGAGTCTGGCTGAGTGGAAAATAATATGAGAAATATATGTAAATCTAAACGAAATTCCTCAATTCGTCAATTAAGTAGCTACGGTGTGATACATTAAAACTACTGGCAAAATTAAGGCTTTGGTCAATATACCAACTGAGGGCTTATGGTTATTTTTATGGATGATACTAGAAGTGGAGGGACAAACTGACTCATTATCTCAGGATATATCGCGGGGCGGAAAGTTCGTTTACATTTGAGTCGGTAGCTGCGTCGGGCAGCCACGACAGTTTGGAGCGAGATCATCACGAAATGCAAGACCAGCAATTGGAATTCAGTACTATGGCGTCCTGTAGCATCAAATGACATGCATTCTGCGTACGGGAGTATTATCGAAACAACAATTCTTTGACTATAAAGTAACGAAATTTGCGCTCGATTCAATTTCCCTTATAAGAAAATTAATGCAGAAGTTCGAGCAGATAGGTTCAAAAATTAATTAGCAATGACGCGGCAGACATTGAAGAGCATTGAAGAGATTCGGATACCGTAGACCGTGTAAGAGCATTGGTTAGTGAACAACCCTAAAGTCTTAAATGTGCCTAGAATATTTTTATTTACATTTTGGTAATAAAAGTACTTTTTGGTATATTAAAAGTACTCTGTAGTACAATAATAAATAATGTACTGATTTTTACAATAAAGTACTTTTTAGTATAACAAATTAATTTTTGATACATCAAAAGTAATTGCATACCATTAATAACATTGTGATACAATAAAAATTACTTTTTGATACAAAATAAGCACTTTTTAGGAAACATAAGTACTTTTTGGTATATTAAAAGTACAATTTGGTACAATAAATAGTAGTAGTATAGTTTGGTACTGTAGAAGTACTTTTTGGTACACAAAACATATTTTTCGTAAAAAATAGTAACTTTTGATAGAACAAAAGTTACAAGAGCACTTTTTGGTACAACAAAGATACTTTCTGGTACATAAAATATACTATTCGGTACAACAAAAGTACATGATGGCACTATAGAGGCACTCTTTGGCATAATGAATATGATGTTTTATACAACAAAATTACTTTTTTGGAACAATAAAAGTACATTTTGGTACTATAAAAGTACTTAATAAATGGACTTTTTGACACAACAAAAGTACTTTTTGGTACTATTTAAGTATTTTTGATACAATAAACGTACTTTTTAGTACAGGTACTTTTTGGTACTCTAAATGTATTTTTTGGTACAATAGAAGATCATTTCAGTAAAATTAAAGTAATTTTTCTACAATAAAATTTCTTTCTGGTGCCAAAAAGTACTTTTTGTAAAATAAATGTACTTTTTGGTACAATAAAATTACTTTCTAGAAAACATAAGTACTTTTTGGTACTAGGTCTGAACTTTTTACAATAAATAAATCAAAATTAATTTCTGTTATAACAAAAGTACTTTTCGTACAATAAACGTACTTTTTGGTAAAATAAATTAACTTTTTCCAACAAAAGATGTACTTATTGGCACATTAAAGTACTTTTTGGTACCCTAAAAGTACTATTTGGTACAAAAAATAGTAGTAGTATAGTTTGGTACTGCAAAAGTAATATTTAGTACATTAAGCATTTTTCTGGAAAAAATAGTACCTTTTGATATCAAAAAATACTTTTTGGTACAATAAACAAACATTTTTATACAACAAAGGTACTTTTTAGTATAATTAAATAATTTTTTGACATTATAAACGTACTTTTTGGTACAACAAAAGTATTTGCTGGCACAATAAAAGTACTATTGGGCATTATGAAAATTATTTTCGATACCACACCATTATTTCTTTAAACAAAAAAAGTACTTGTGGAATAAAAATGTACTTGTTGGTACCATAAAAGCACTTATAGATGCAATAAAAGTAAATTTTGGTAAAATAAAAGTACTTTTTGATCAAATTAGTGTACTTTTTTGTAAAATAAAAGTAGGTTTTGGTACAATAAAAGTAGTTTTTAGTACAAAAAATTTACTTTTAGTACAATAAAGGTACTTTTTGGTACACTAAATTTGTTTCTTGGTACAATTAAAGATCATTTCTGTAAAATAAGAGTACCTTTTGGTACAATAAATGTACTTTCTGGTATAACAACGGACTTTTTGTTACAATAAAAGTATTTAACAAAAAAAAAAATTAGTTGTTCAGATGTTTACGGTACAATAAAAGTACTAGGTGGTACAACAAAAAGTACTTTGCGTTACAATAAATCAGGGGGTCGGTAACAAAGGGGTGCAAATGATAAATAAAAAAAAATTATATAAGTGTGTAATTGTGTTCATTGACACCAGATCTGTCTACTAGCATGATATCTACTAGTGGTCATATCTAGCGGAATAACAGTTCAAGTAATACCTGCATACTTGCAGTATAAAATTAAATAACTTTTTCGTACAATACAATAAATGTACTGTTTGGCATAATAGAAGCACTTTTTGGTACAATAAAGGACTGTTTTGGTACAATAAAATTGCCTTTTAGTACAATATAGGTGGCAAAATATTATTTGGTACAATAGAAGATCCTTATTGTACAATCAAAGTACTTTTTGGTACTATAAAGGTAATTTTTGGTAAAACAAATGTATTTTTGATACAATGAAAATAATTTTTGTTGCTATAAAAGTAATTGTACATACAATAAAAGTACTTTTTGGTTTAATAAAAGTAATTTTAAGTACAATTAGTGTACTTTTTGGTATAATAAAAGTACTTGTTGATTCATTCAAAGTACTTTTTTGTAGAATAAAAATACATTTCGATAAAAAATAAATAAAATAAATTTTTAGTACTATTAGTGTACTTTTTGTTATATAAAAAGTACTAAATAATACAATCAAAGTACTATTGGTACAATAAATTTAAATTTCAGTATACTGAATGTACTTTTTGCTTAAATAAAAATACTTCTTGATACAATAATTGTACTTTTAGGTATATGGATCATTTTTTAATTCAAGTTCATGCTGAACTATATGAATTTTATCTGTCCATTGGACTCTCTTGAATTTGGATTTACTGCCATATTTTTTTTTTAGTTTTCTTGCCGTTGGTTCGTCGTTTATTATCAACTCAAGCGTATTCACGTGTTAAACGTAATTATGAAAAATATCAAATTTGCATACAAATACTTTAATACACATCCGTCAAAATACACGCACACTCATATATATATATATGTGTGAGCACTTCCTCCCCAGTTTACTTTGTGTTAAAGGACATCTGTGTTTGTATGTATGCCTGCCTGTGTCAGTATAGGTGTTAGCGTGTTTGTTTGTGATTTTATTGGTGTAAATATTTGTATGGCTGTGTGTGTGTATGTTGCGGTGTTGCAGGTTCTTTTTCTGCCCTCCTTGCGGCTCTTGTTAAATATTGTTGCTGGCTTTGTGGTGATGTTGGTGATTTGCATGTCTGAACTTTAAGCTTACAGATTTTTTTTCTGTGTGTGTGTGTGTGTCGTGTTATATAGTTAACGCTACTGTTGCTGCCATTTGGCATATTTAAGTTCGTTTTTTTTCATTTATGTCCTGCTTTTTTGCTTGTTGCTGCTGTTGTACTGTGTTGCGGTCTCCTTTTCGCAACGCATGGGAATGTTTTGTAATTGGGGCGCTATATTTATGCATCAAGAGTCTAAGTATTACCTTGGCCGACTCTTTGTGTATACTTGTACATAGAAGCTGTTAAGATTTAGTTATATTTCATATGGGAGGGGGAGATTAAATGTGCCATGAATTATTATAAATTTTTTTTAAATTATTTTTTGGTGAAAGTGACTTAAAGTGAAAGTGGCTAAAAGTGATAGTGTCAGAAAATGAAAGAATTGAAATAACATAGCCCTGGAAAGTTGTATTTATAGTTGTGATATCGGGTAAATTAACTTCTTTTAAATTATCAGAGCCCATCAAAAGGATGTCATTGGATTGTCTTGTAGCCGGCTACAAGGAACTACATGACAATCAACAAAATCTACGAAAATTGTGTGGAGGATTTTGAAATCGGCCATAATCTTTGAAATAGTAAAGAATATCCTGTTCTTCACAAAAGTTACATATTTTAAATATATTAAAAATTTTAAATTCAAATTTAAATTCAATGGTCAACTTTCTGTACTTCTCATTTCAATAACATTTCTTTTTAAAATCTTATTTTGAGATCTCACGATTTATTCATATAAAATACAGCTGTTACTAACATGTTGCTTCCGTGCCCTATATCGTTCCATTCCTGCAATGTAGGGTATCCTTCCATCCTTCCATAATAGCCAGAGATTAAAGTTTACAAACGTAAAAAAACAACTGCCAGGAAAAAACCAACTATATATATAAACATTTTACCTGATATTTTATATTTTTTCACGCTTAAGTTAATGGGAAAAACAAAAAACAACAAAGTTATACTAGCACTATATTAACTCACACACATACACACTTATTTGTAGTAGTAGTATAGAAATCTGCAAGCGAGCAAAAAGGACTGCATTACAAATACTCGAACTCATCATATGTCGCAACTCTGTATGTTTAGCTACCAGAGCACGTATGGTGATGAATACTGCCTATACATAGACCAGGAAATACCTATACTCACACAACTACACAGTCAGAGAGTGTGTACATGTGTGTGTGTGTGTTTGAGTAAATAAGTTGTACAAATATTTCTAGGGGAATTATAAATATTACTAGGGTCATCCGCACGCTATCGTGTTTGCCTTTAACAATTATAAGTCACAGTTATAGGTTAGTATAAATTCTTGTATATATGTACAAAGTAAACATGTATATATAAGTACATGTTGTGTTATTTTTCTTTAATGCTATCATGTTTGTAAAGTCCTAGAAACCATACATGTCATATGGCGGAAAATTTGGTTAAACTTAAGCAGTTTCATTAAAATTTCTTCCAAAAAAAATAACACCTTAGTGTCGGTTGTCGAGACATCTGACAACCGCCAACCAGTCAGCCACTCTGCAATCATCAACAATGACAGCCATAATTGAAATGCCATTCATTTCGATTTTGACAGTTGTGCTGAAGAAAAAGAAAGGTGAGTGAGAGTGTGTTTGTTGTGACTCCCCTCCCTCCCTCTTCCCAAGCCATGGGGAATAAGGGGGGCACAGATGTCTAGCATCTGCATGTTCAGTTTAGTGGAAAATTGAATCAAAATTAAAGCGAAAAAGTAGAGAAGGTATAACGAAAATGGAAATGCATTTCGTTAGAAAAAGAAATGGAAAATATTGCTAATGGAGTTGAGTGTTATTACTTAATGGAATTCGAAGCAAATAAAATTTTTCATAATTGTTACTGTGAAACTGAAGGATAGTTTTAACTGATATTTAGTATGACAGAATTAGGTAAATTGTATGTAATTCCAAATGGCTTCGAAAGCACTTATATGTATATCATGAATCACAATAATTGGTAATAAGAAAGACGTTCCGTTTTTTATTGTCTCAAGAAAATTGCAACACACAACAAAAAAAATAATTTTGTCAGAAAAACTTAAAAATATAAAATATAAAAATATAAAAATATAAAAATATAAAAATATAAAAATATAAAAATATAAAAATATAAAAATATAAAAATATAAAAATATAAAAATATAAAAATATAAAAATATAAAAATATAAAAATATAAAAATATAAATGTATAAAAATATAAAATTATACAAATAAAAAAATATAAAAATATAAAAACATAAAAATATAAAAACATAAAAATATAAAAATATAAAAATATAAAAATATAAAAATATAAAAATATAAAAATATAAAAATATAAAAATATAAAAATATAAAAATATAAAAATATAAAAATATAAAAATATAAAAATATAAAAATATAAAAATATAAAAATATAAAAATATAAAAATATAAAAATATAAAAATATAAAAATATAAAAATATAAAAATATAAAAATATAAAAATATAAAAATATAAAAATATAAAAATATAAAAATATAAAAATATAAAAATATAAAAATATAAAAATATAAAAATATAAAAATATAAAAATATAAAAATATAAAAATATAAAAATATAAAAATATAAAAATATAAAAATATAAAAATATAAAAATATAAAAATATAAAAATATAAAAATATAAAAATATAAAAATATAAAAATATAAAAATATAAAAATATAAAAATATAAAAATATAAAAATATAAAAATATAAAAATATAAAAATATAAAAATATAAAAATATAAAAATATCAAAAAATAAAAATGTAAAAATATAAAAATATAAAAATATAAAATTATACAAATAAAAAAATATAAAAACATAAAAATAAAAACATTAAAATATAAAAACATAAAAATATAAAAATATAATAATATAAAAATATAAAAACATAAAAATATAAATATATAAAAATATAAAAATATAAAAATATAAAAATATAAAAATATAAAAATATAAAAATATAAAAATATAAAAATATAAAAATATAAAAATATAAAAATATAAAAATATAAAAATATAAAAATATAAAAATATAAAAATATAAAAATATAAAAATATAAAAATATAAAAATATAAAAATATAAAAATATAAAAATATAAAAATATAAAAATATAAAAATATAAAAATATAAAAATATAAAAATATAAAAATATAAAAATATAAAAATATAAAAATATAAAAATATAAAAATATAAAAATATAAAAATATAAAAATATAAAAATATAAAAATATAAAAATATAAAAATATAAAAATATAAAAATATAAAAATATAAAAATATAAAAATATAAAAATATAAAGATATAAAAATATAAAAATATAAAAATATAAAAATATGAAAATATAAAAATATAAAAATATAAAAATATAAAAATATAAAAATATAAAAATATAAAAATATAAAAATATAAAAATATAAAAATATAAAAATATAAAAATATAAAAATATAAAAATATAAAAATATAAAAATATAAAAATATAAAAATCACAAAAATTTACTTTTGGCTTACTCATCAAAGACACCATATACAGGTGGTAGTAGTGACCAATTTTAATATAAAACTGCTTGCTCACTTTTGCAACTGTTGGTTTTACTTCCTTTTTGAATGACTTTTAGTTGTAAAAGATATATAAGTTAAATAAAAATTTGTCGGTTTTTCTCCTAAACTATATTCTCTATCGAAAAATAATAGATTGGGCCTTCTGAAGCAACACCACTGTTACCATTTCAATCTTATAACATAACAATTTAAAAAAAAAAATTCGGGAATCCATTTTTCTTTATGTTTCCAAGAAAAAGTTTGCTCTCCAAGGCACTGGCAGTTGTATGGACACATCGATATATTTTCAATATTTAACATTCAACAACATACTAAGTTTGCCATAACAGTTACCCGCATAGCAAAAATATTGTGTTATTGCCATATTTTATTGAGAGGTTACGTGTTTGTGTCTGTGGGATTAAGTTATATCGTTTTGCTTTGAACCTTAGCGTGAAATAACAGTTTGCGACATTTTGATCTGATAACCATTATAATATTATTATGCGTGCGTTGGTTGGTGGCAGTCGCCACCAGCACTTGGTGACCATAATAAATACTGGCCTGCTCATATCTTGGTGGAAACATCAAATTCCTGCACATATCCAGTAGTGTTGTTGTATTTTGGATACACAGCGCAATGTTGGTGGCTATTGGCTATAATTTATAAATCATAACATTAAGATTCATCTAGACACACACACACGGGTGTGATCACGTACTTTTACACACGTTCGGGCGCACATTTACACATACTTGTGCACTAAGTGAATAAAAACGCTATACAATACAAACAGGCGCATTCACTTACCACACGCATACCACACACGACAATTTTGAAAAATTCACTATAAATTGCACTAAAGCATGACATGAAAGTTCTCGCAAACAATTCGTAAATGTATAAGAGAGTGTTAGCATGTGTTTGTGAGCGAATTAGATGACGAGTTAGCCGTAGTACAATCAGTTTCGCTTAAAGGACCCCCGTACGCCTCAGAAAGCCACCACAGGGTATTACAATAATATTAAACATGTGAATGTGTAGGATAGACAGTGGTTGGGATGGAAGGAACTGAAGTAACTGCTAGTAATTACGAAAATAGCATGATGATGAAGGAAAATGTAAAAAATGCCAAAACAATAAGTAGTAAAATATTTCCTAAATCTTGTTTTGAGAAATATCCTAAATTTTTATTAAATTACTTCAAAACCCAATAGAATTTGCAGCTAACTGCACGTGAAAGTAGCCCAAAAAAAGAAGTTCTGCATCAATCGTTTCGTCAAGTTACATGCCATAATAGTTTAATATCGATTTGAAGTTAGTAAGTATTGTATTAGGTATGTCGGTAATCATATGATAATCATACGCCACCATATCGTATTTATGTCATATCAAACAAACCAGCCTAAAACGTGACAAATTACTCTCTCAATACTTACTAACTTCGAATCGGTATAGAATTATTATAGCATGTAACTTGACACAAAACGAATGATGCTCAGAACTGAGTCCCAAAATCAAGTGTTGTATTGTGGTAATAA
Source organism: Muscina levida (assembly GCA_964034835.1). NCBI lineage: Eukaryota > Metazoa > Arthropoda > Insecta > Diptera > Muscidae > Muscina > Muscina levida. Next base: position 12,224,168 of record OZ035884.1, read on the forward strand.
AAGGGAAATCTGGAAACCATTTGTTTGCCAAGGTCGTCTTCATGATTTTGTGATTACGATTTGATATCTTAAGAGCAGTTATGATATATAAAGGAATAATTATATCATTTTAAATCATTGACAAACTTTGGATCAGATAAGATCTTATTATTTACAACTAGATAAGCACTGATATAATCTGATCCACTGATATGACTAGATCCAATTATGTCCGGATGTCTATCTCCCTTTTTACTCGTACATATGAACAAATTCTATTGCTGCCACATTGTTTTCTCCCATACCACTGTGCATGCATAAAGCTTTATGTGACCATTGGACACAAAGTCCGTTATTTTGTATGACACACGGCGAATAGAGGCTAATTCAAAACTCTTTTATGGCAACGATTTCCCGGCCAGAAAATATTCACGTTTTTGGCCAGCAGAGAAAATGTTGATGGCGGCCAGTCAAAAAAAAAAAAAATTAAAACAGAAACAAAACAAAAAAATCACTCATCATGATGCACGATGCATGATCCACAGACATGTTGGTTGGTTGTTTGCTTGATATTCGTGCAAATGTTCTAGCCCACAACAGTCACACACGCAAACACACACACACAGAGAACATACACAAAATATAGAGCAATAACAATGAACGTTAATGGTGTCGTAGCTGTGTGTTTTCATTTGGTTTCGTTGATTTCCGCGAAGTTTGTAACGTCCACAGCAGAACTCTAAATAGCGAAATGCTGTAAAATCATGCAGCGGACACGTATAATGCTTGAATTTGTAGCAGGCAGCAGGTAAACAATGGATGGACATGCCTCAAACGCCTGCAGATATTATAAAATATCCTTGAATGCATAAAAACATACATACATAGTACATATGTATGTGTAACTTTGTGTACCTTTACGTTCATAAGTGTATGTGGCAATTTTTAGCTAATATCACAACACTGACTGAAAATAACTGTTTCCCATAACCCCTCCGTCACACACTTTCAACAATATGTATGTCTATATGTAAAAACTACAACAATATTTTAATCTTCCGTGGGGATTTTTATCGAAAGTATTGAAATCCCCTATCATCATGATTAGTTGCGATTTGTTGTGTTTTCTCTAGTTTACATATATATACGCACACATATATATGTGGCTATGAATGTATGCGGTTTTTTTTGCTAATTAAAATCATAAACAGAACAAAATAGAAAAATTTTAATTTCACCTCCCTGATCAATAACCATTGGCCTACATTCACTTGATTGCATTTGTGAGTATAGGAAAGTTCAAAGTTTAAGTTTCGAGGTTTCGTTCAATGCAACCATCGTACAGAGATGTGTACAGATTATAATATCGATAAATAGCAGGAGATTATAAGTTTGTATTATTGTTAGTGGCTAACATATTGGAATCTATATATATAAAACAGGATGTGTGTATATATGTAACGTATGGACTCGAAAACGGCTGGACCGATTTTGATGAAATTTTCAGGGAATCTTCCGAATAACCCCGCGAGTAACATAGGCTACACATTGTTTGGATTTTTCTACATTTAGGGGGTGAAAATGGCAATATTCGATAACATAAGGTATTCCGCGCTTACAAGAAGTTAAATATAATATATTATCAATCGATGATAAACAACTTTGTGTACTCTTTTAAGATACCTGCGTACGTCCATGGAAAAACCTTTAAAAAAATTCTTTAAATAACTCTCTGTATTCCAATATAACGGGACATCCAATATAACGGGATATGCAATAGCGAAGCATTGCCGGGCCCACTAGTATTTTATAAAAATCGACTGGGCAACGGATTTCTCGAAACGTCTTGGACTAGCAATTACAATTTGAAGCGAATGGTTAATATTTATTGTTAACTTATAATCAATCCCCATAGCAAATATTGCCTTTTGCAATTTCCTGTTAATGGGAGTCATGAGAATGCTACAATTTATATATAATAGCGTCCAAAAGGACAGTGTTTTTGTCACATAAGTTATTGGAGAAACTGATAGGGGAGGACCACACACACGAGCTTTAAATCTAAAATTTTAGCTTTAAGTCGTCGGGTCAGTTATTGTCACCTCTTTTGGCGCTGTTATTTAGTAACATGAGAATATAACTCTCAATACTGCAATGTTACAGCATGTCCTCCATGATCTACTTTATTGTACAGATAGTTCAATTAAATATTTTCATTACATAAAAAACTAAATTTATTGTAACAAAAAATAATTTAATTGTACTTTTATTGTATTTCAAAGTACTTTTATTGTATTAAGAAATAATTTTATTGCCTTAACAGTACCTATTTGTATCACAGAGTTTTTTTTTTTGTATCAAAACATATTTGGTTTATCTTTATTGTAGTAAAAAGTACTTCAATTAAACAAAAAGCATATTCTATTGTATCAAACAAGATATTTATTGTACCAAAAGGCACATTTATTGTACTAAATAGAACTTTTATTGTACCAAAAAAGTTCATTAATTGTACCACAAAGTAATTTTATTATACCAATATACTTATTGTATCAAAAACTACTATTACTGTACGAAAAAGGCCTTTTATTTTAACAGTAAGTACATTTATTAGTACTTTATTGTAGCATAATCAATTTTGTTTTACAAGAAAGTCTCTTCATTATAGCAGAAAGAACTTTTATTGTACCAACAGGGTTCTACTATTGTACCAAACAATGCATTTAGTATACCAAAAAGTACCTTTATAGTACTTTTTGTCCCAAAAAGTACATTTATTATGTCAAAAAGTACACTTATTGTATCAAAAAGTACTTTTATTGTATCACAAAGCACTTTAATTGAACCTACAAGTACTTTTATTGTCTCCAATTTCCTTCATTGTACTAGAAAATATATTTTATAGTATCAACAAGATTTTTTGTTGTATCAAAAATAAGTTTTATTATGCCAAAGAGTAGTTTTATTGTACCAGGAAGTACATTTGTTGTACCAAAACGTACATTTATAACTTTCATTATGCCATGCAGTGACTTTATTGTACCATTAGGTACTTTTGTTGTATCAAAGTGTTTTTGTACTGTAGCAAAAAGTACTTTTAGTGTATTAATAAGTATTAGTTTTAGAAAATAGTACAATTAACTACTTTTCTACCCAAAAAAAGTAAATTCTTGTACCAAAATTACTTTTATGTCAATAAAAAGTACTTTGATTTTGGTTTACTGTACCACGTTTTTTATATTGTGCTAAAAAGTACTTTTATTTTATACATTTATTGTAACAATATGTACTTTTTTTCAACCAGAAAGTACTTTTGTTGTAAAGAAAGGATCTCCTATTGCACCACAAAAAAAAAAAATAATATACCAAAAATTACCTTCATTATACTAAAAAGTAATTTTATTGTACCATACAGTACTTTAACTGTACTAAAAAGTACTCTTATTATACAAAAAAATTACTTTTACTAAACCAAAAACTATATGGGTGCCGTTGGGGATGTTAAGTGAATCTTGCATCGCAAGCCGACTGACAACCACCTTCGTGTTGGCACCTAGGCAACGTTGTTCGGTCTCTCTATAAAGAAGGTGCCACTACCCGACTGACGGATGCCCTCAAAAAAATATAAGGTTGACATCACCGCCATCCAGGAGATGAGATGGACAGGGCAAGGATGCTCGTGACATAAAAATTGCGACTTCTATTGTAGCTTCCATGCCGAAAAGCCTAAATATGGATGTGGATTTGTAGTTGGCGAGAGACTCAGACATCTTGTCTCGCGGTTTAATCCTATTAGTGATCAAAAGCCACAATCCGCATCAAAGCGAAAATATTTCTACATCACGCTTATTTGTGCTCATGACCCAACGGAAGATAAAGACGATAAGATTAAAGATGCATTTTACGAGCGCCTAGAGAAAACATACGACCACTGCCCTGGCCACGACATTAAAATTTAATGCAAAAATAGGATGGGAAGATGTTCATGGTCCATCGATCGGTAAATTCAGTCTGCATACCGACACGTCAGATAACGTGTTTAGGCTGGTTAGCTGCGCAGCGGGAAAGAACATGGTAGTGAGTGGAACCAGATTCCAGCACAAAGATATCCGCACTGCAATAGATTTTTCCAATTTTTTTGTAGTATATTTCTAAATTTTTTTTATTTCAAATTTTCTAGGATATGCAAGAATACAAATTCGTAAGGACATTTTTTGCATTTATTTCTCCTAAAAAGTCAAAACAAAATAATATAAAATGCTGAGATTGTCTTCTTTTTCTTTTATCCATATCCTCATTAGAATACTTAGGGAAATGCATAATAAAACGTAAATTCAATAAAAAAAATCCAAAGTGTTAGTAAAAAAAGTTGTATGAAATCATCATTGTAACTCATAAAACAAATGATGCAGTTCGAATCCTCGTACTCGAATTAGGATGAATTTTTGAGTTTTTGCCAAAAACAATCACAGTATTATCGTTTCAGATGTAAAATTAAGTTTTCATATAAGAAATCACTTAGTGAAACTGTTGCTTAAGTAAGGAAACGTTATATGAATAGATTAAAGGAATTGTAATTCTTAATTTTTTTAAATTTGTTTCAGCTAAATCGGACTAGTGGTTCTCGTTTATGTCAAGCAAAAGAGCCTAAGCGTGAAAAATTCCCCTATACGATATTTACTAACTCATATAAGAAATCATTTAATTATTATATATTTGTCACGTTTAAGGCTCTTTTGTTTGACATAACATAAATAGTATATGGTGGCATATGATTATCATAAGTAATATTCCACGTAAATCATACGCCACGGAGTACAACAGTTTTATAGTAACTGCTACAGAATAAACCCAGTTCAAAATCATTTGATGAATGGAAAAGTGAAACTGTTGCTTATGTAGGGAAACGTTATATGAACAGATTAAAGGAATTGTAATTCGTAATATTTTTTAATTTGTTTCAGCTTACTCGGACATATTTTTCAAGAGAGAGATGTTAGCATTCAATTATTTGAATTATCAAACATTTGTTTGGTATCGGTCAAAGTGTATTAAATAAAGTGAGTCAGATGCTGACATTTCTCTATTCCGGCAACCTTGCAATGTCGTTCGTTTGTCAGTTCTTTAACCCTTAAATCAACAAAAATATCGTAAATAAGTTTGTTTTTGAAAAAAATAAATAAAAAAGTTTTGTGTGGGAATCAAGATGCCTGGTACTTCCGCCGTTTGCAAGACTGCCCATGGGAACAAAGTTCTTATGTACTCAGTTCCCAGTGAAGAACGGAAAAGAAAACGATGGTCGCAGGCGTGCCGCACAAGCTTCAGCGCCACGGCAAAAGTGTGCTCTAAACATTTTGAGGCAAGCGATTTTATGGACAATGAAGGCAAGCGGAGATGGTTACTGCCAGGTGCAATACCAACGCAGCACATACCTTTCGCTGCAACAACTGTTGACAAACATCTTGAACAAACGCAACCAAATTCAACTTGTGCACTGGTCAAAGTGGCCGGCAACCGTTCAGTATACACACTGTGTTGCTCCTATTGTGGAGAAGAATTTTTGCTGTGGAGTTGGGCAAAATTCTTAACCCATATGTCGAAGTACACGCGAGTGCGGGAAGTAAAAGCTATGCTGACGCAGGAGTGCAAACAGAGTATGTTTTCGCATTAGAGGACGTCCATATTTTACGCAATAAATAAATATCTTATTACGGACCTAATATATAACAATGATTAACGATCTTCGATATATATATATATATAGATCTTCATATATATAGAATTTCATAATCTAGCTTTTACTATTTTTCTCATTTTATATGAGATAATTTATTTATGGGGCTTTTTGGGTACAATGTTCAGAACAGGTTAATAGAACATAGTAAAAGATAACTTCAGAATATTAAGGGTGCTGTCAGTATCTGGCTCACTTTATTTAATACACTTTGGTATCGGTGACTTAATAGTTAAAAATTTCATTTTATTTCTTATATCAAATATTGAGATGCTAGATTTACGAGGGTAAATTACTAGTGTCACCAAACGAATTTTACCTAAAATAACCGCCTTTAAGGCAATATATAGGCATAAATACATTTATTAAAAAAATACGTCACAGTTTGCGACAGACTATCTCTGATCATTGTGTCCTACTAATCTGTGTGATTAAAAGTGATTCTTTAAAAATGACTATTATAATTTATTTACATTCAGTCGATTGTTTTAGATAGTCATTATTTGTTTTTATTCATTTTATTTTTCTACGGGCAATAACAACTTCCGGCATTATATTATCCTTTTCTCTATCTAAATACTAAATGTATTTCGTACAAACACTAGGGCTATAGTTTTGCGTCATAAATTTAATCCCCCTTACTTAAGTTTTTAAATTTATTGACACCTCTGTGTCGTACACATTTAGTGTAACTAATACTTTAAATTGTTTATTGCAAATATTATGACACTGGGCTATATGCATTTGTTGTTCTGTGGCTGCTGCCGATGCTGTCGGTTTCCTCTCATTAAATAACTGCTATAAATACTTGGCTAAGAGCAGAGACATCTTCATACTATGGCATACAATACCGTTAGACTATCTATGAAATTTTTATTGCCACTTTTACTGTGATAAATCATTTTGTTATTGTTGTTTAACATTTCTCGGCACATTTAGCCCCTTGCACGGAGGCCAACTCGAACAGTTTCAACGACAGTTCAAACAATATGGTTTTTTTTTCTGACCTAAAAAAAGACTTGACGTCTCGAAACGAGGAAGAATGATAATAATAACAACAATAATATTAGTAGGGACAACAACAACAACAAAACTACTGTTGGCCATTGTGGAAAACGGTGGGTTAGGGAGGTTCGTTGTCGCTTGTATATTAAATGAAATTTATAAATAACGGGTTTCTGAAATAACACTGTTACGGCGGGGAAGAATAATAGTTATCCTACGTTGCAACGTAGGGAAAAATTAAAAACACAAGTAAATTTTGAGTTTTAATATAATATTCGGGTTTTATTTGGGGTATCACCTTCGGGTGGTTCGCTGGTATAAATCGTATTGTTAATCTCAAGTTTGACGTTTCGTTTTTCATACTTCGTTACAAAATATAGAGTTGATTTTTTAAGTAGTTAAGTAAACTTACAAACTACTAAGCTGCCCAGCTAGACAAACACAGTACAACACATGATTTTGGGACTCAATTCTGAGAACTGTACGTGATAGTAGCCCTAATACGAAGAAGTTCTGTATCATTTGTTTTGTCAAGCTACATGCCATAATAATTTAATATCGGTTTAAAGTTAGTGTGTATCGTATAGGGAAATTTGTCACGTTTTGGGCTCTCTAGTTTGACATAACATAAAAACCATGTGGTGGCGTATGATTATCATAAGTAATATTCCACGTAAATCATAAGCCACGGAGTACAACTGTAACGGCTACAAAATAAACCCAGTTCAAAATCATTTGATGAATAGAAAAGTGAAACTGTTGCTTAAGTAAGGAAACGTTATATGAATAGATTAAAGGAATTGTATATCTTAAATTTTTTAAATTTGTTTCAGCTAAATCGGTCTAGTGGTTCTAGTTTATGTCAAACAAAAGAGCCTAAGCGCGAAAAATTCCCCTATACGATATTTACTAACTTCAAATCGATATTAATTAATTATGGCATGTAACTTGACAAAACGAATGATGCAGAACTTCTTCCTTTTGGGGCTACTTTTACGTGCAGTTCTCAGAATTCAGTCCCAAATCAATTAGCATAATAATGTTGTGCTTTTTAAAATAGTACATAATCGGTTCCTAGAGTAGGAAATCGAAAAAGGTTGGTTAATTTAGTTTTATGAAAAAAAAAATTGCTTTTCTTTTTTTACTATGCAGAAAAAATCATTTCAAGTTTTTAAGTGCTCTGTGTGGCAGCCAAATCGGTGGGAGTTCTGATTACCAGGAAAAGTTATATCAGTTAAAATAAAGTTATGGGTGTCCCGACGTTTCGCTGGGTCATTTCAACGAATCAATATTCAGATATCGGTTTAAAGTTAGTAAGTGTCATATAGGGCGACTAAAGTGCAGAACATGGGGAGGGAGACCAAAAACAAAAAAAAATATACCATTCGTCTTGGTTTACAAACATTAGAACGATAGTTCAAAGTTGGAGCCGGAGACCAAGGGCTCCTGGGGGAGTCAAAAAAGGGTCTTCGTGGGTACTTTGCGGGTACTCATATGTATGTGAAATCGGGGGTGGGGGGGGGTGGGTTCTGACTTTGGGGGAAAATTATATCGGTCAAAATAAGGTTGTGTCCCAGCGTTTCGCTGGGTGACGTCTAGGATTCTAGATATATCAATTTAAAGTTGCTAAGTATCATAAAGAGGGGGTTGAAGTGCAGAATATGGGCCGTCGTCTTGGTCCCTAAACATCGGAATGGTAGTTTTGTTTTTGTTTTTAGGCTCCCGCCCAACATTGTGCGCTCCAGACCCCCTATATGATACTGACTAACTTTAGACCGATATATCTCGATTACTAGACGTGCTCAGGGAAACTCCTGGACACGTATAACCCTTTTTTGACCGACATAATTTTTCTTGGAAGTCAGAACCCCCGCCGATTACTGACTCCTACCATTTGTGGGACAGTGTAGTTGTTTGTAAATATCGATGATTTTGATTACTTTTGTATCAGAGGTACCCGAAAGATATTCTGATTTATCTTAAAAAGAATAAGTTTCTGTGAAGTTTGGTCGGAAGTATGATTAAATTTCGAGACTGTTAATAAATCCATTTAGTCTAATTGGCATTAAATTTTTACCATTTTTTCTTAACTGCGATATATTTCAATTATCATCTAAGATTAAGTTGGGGCCATGTCCGTATAATTGTGTCCAATCGTTGTGGTAAGGACGCATCACCTGTTAAGTATCATTCTATCACTATAATTAAAACCACAAACCAAACCATCCTACGGTTTTTGCAATACCATCTTCCTATCAACCACTCACACTCCCCCTCTCTCTTCCCACTCTCTATCTCTCAATCGCCCTCCCCCTGCATTCTTTTAAAGCTACAAAAGCCGCTGAAAACAACACAGCCTGTGAAGAAGTAGCATATAAAACAACAACATAAATATTGTTTCCACAAAAGACTTGAGAACAGTGATAAAGAGAGCGGCATAAAAATGCCCTCATATCTTCAAGTTTTGCAGGATGGCTTGACAGGCAGGCAAGCAGGCAGGCAAGACAGTAAAGTAGAACAAAATTGTAGGTGACAATAAAGGTATAAAAACGAAGAAACGATACTGGCAGAGACGTGCCGCCGCAAACAAAAACGAGAACAAGTCATTTCACCAATGTGGTCCAAATAGGTTCATGATGTTAAGCATCCCATGATTGACTTTATACATAAACAAACAAACGTAGGGGGGTTTATTTTCAAAGATAAACTGCATTTCTTTGCGGAAAAGATATTGAGTACATCAATAGTACAGAGTTGGCTGTGACCCCCATTCCCTAACATTGCATTGTACACCTGTGACTTTGTGTGCGTGTGTGTGTGCACGGGAATGTCCTCAATGTCCTTATGACCTCGCCATAATGTGTTGGCGACAACAACAGCTAAATGATGACCCAACAACAGCGACTACGACAATGACAACAACACATTGAGAAAAAGGTTTTAACTATTGTTGTGCACGGTGGAGATGTTGTTGATGTTGATGGGGCGCTGTCATAAAACATTAGGATCTTAAGTTACGTGCTACTTTACTTATAAGATGGATGGATGCAAGGATGGTTGGTTGGCTGGGGAGACCGTTGTTGTCATTGTTTTTGTGTCTTATTATATTAATGTTTTTATATTTGTCATTGTGTCTGTGTGTGAGAGAAAGTCGTTATATCAGGTGGGTTAATATCCCTATAACAATTGCAGATATTTTTTGAGGTGACAAAACAATAGAGGGTTATTTGTTTTTATAAAAAAAAACTTTTGAGTTTTAATTTCAAAGCGTCGCATTGTCTCAATGAGAAAAAAGCTGGGGGAGTACTCAACGACCATTAGTGGAAATTTGCTGGCATAATTTTTTGTTGAAGGGGATATATACGAGGGGTACGAGACCAACTCGGCGTTGTAGTTTCGAATTAATGAAGAGACATATATTACAAAATGTTCGTCTTTAAGGCAGTACAATTGGGGAAACAACGTCACAAACCAAACTTTCTAAATTTCCCTTTACACCCTATGAAAGAGGTATGGGATAGGTTCTTGCAATGTTGTGAATTAACATGCTTTCTATTTTAGATTCACAACAAATGGCGCCTACTGTTTATCGACGAATGCGAACGTCACTATTTGAGAATCATTTAACTAGACATGCCGATTGACTCGAGACTTATACTGCGAAGTTGCTGTCGACAACATCGAGGGGGCCGGCAATGAAAGAAGAGGGTAGATGACTGGAGCCGGGAATCGAACCACGGATCTCCCACATGGTAGTCGCGTGTTCTAACCTCTATGTCAAACCAGTCGGCCAGTCAAACCAAAGTTTACAAAAAAAAAAAAAAACTGTGAACTTAATACCCCTAAGTTCAGTTAAACATAGATATTCCAGCAAAAAAAAAGAATTATTTATATTTCTCAAAGAATAATTTTTGAACCAGTAAAAAGTACATTTATTGTACCAAAGAGTACTTGTAGAGTATCAATAAGTTGTTTTATTACAAAAAAAGAATTAAAAAGTACATTTATTGCACAAAAAGTACTTAACATGTTACAAAAAGTACTTTTAAATTGCTAAAAATTAATTTTACTGTGCTAAAATGTACTTTTATTACACCAAAATTTACATTTCAATTTACATTTAGGTTCAAAGCAAGTACTTTTGTTGTGTCAGAAAGTACTTTAAGGTGTACTTTATTGTATAAAATGTTACTTTAGTGTACCAAAAAGTACTTTTGTTGTATCAGTAAGTTCTTTCAGAGTTACAACATGTACTTTTATTGTACCACAAAGTAATTTTATTGTACCAACGAGTACTTTTATCAATAAGTATTTTTAAAAAAAGTACTTTTGTTGAACCAAAAAGTGCATTTATTTTATCAAAATGTACTTTTATCGTACTAACAAGTTCTTTTGTCGTATCAGAAAGTACTTTACAGTTTTCAGCAAGTAATATTTTTGTACCAAAGTGTGCTCTTATGATATAAAAAGTACTTTGAGTGTACCAATAAGTACCTTTTTTTTATAACGAAATAATTTTAGTGTACGATAACCTTCTTTTAGAGTTACAACTGGTACTTTATTGTATAAAAATTACTTGAGGTATACCATAAATTACTTTTATTGTTCCAAAAATTTCTTTGGGAGTTACAGGAATTGTTTTTTTTTTGGTCCAAAAATTACTATTATTGTACCAAAGGGTACTTTCATTGTATTAACAACTATATACATTAAACAAAAAAGGAATTTTATTACGTTAAAAAGTACATTTATTGTACCAAAAAGTACTTTTAGAGTTACAACAAGCACTTTTTTGTATAAAAGCACTTTTTATTACAACAAATAGTACTTTTAGAGTTACAAAAAGTACTTTTTTGTATAAAAAGAACTCTTGTTGCAAATGACATTGATTGTGGTGTATAAAAAGTACTTTTGGTATGTCATAATTATCATTTACATACAAATTGGCATTTTTCTGAGTTTTGTTTTACAAATATTTTTAAATTGAGAAATTATATCAAAATTTTGACCTGAGTGGTAATAAATGAAACACACCTTCTATATTTGCTGTTATCCCAATTTAAGCAAATAGTAGAGTAACCTAGTTTTCAAAATGGCCAAAGAAATACTTCAAACACTTAAGTTAGTGAATACCCCAATTCCTTTGAATTCTTGTGCCTTAACCCCCAATATGGGGTGTTTGCATTGGACTTAGAGGATAGAATCCACCATATCAAATTTCAGCTCAATTGCTGTGCACAGCTGTAATCTGGAATCTTCAGGAAATATACATTGCTTTTGTCAATAAGAGAACCGTTATGAAAAAAAAACAAAACTGGTTATTTTTTCATTATACCATCACCCTACGGGTATGGTCATATTTGATGCGACCCAAAAGTGTAACACATAGAAGGAATCACTTAAGACCCTAGATTTCTTTGAACCAAATTCTATTCATGACTTTTTAAGTCGTTTGAGCCATGTCCATCTGTCAGTCTGGCTGTCCGGCTGGTGCGCACGATAACTTTCGAAAGACGCAAAACTACTTACGGTATTGCAAATGGGCTACATGGCCCCGCCCCTTCTAGTACCTCCCATACAAATACATCATCCGCCCCCTTTAGAAATCGAGTAATAATATCAATACACCCACCGGCATCGTTCCCAAATTCTGTACTTAGTAAAGCTATAACAGAATAAATTTATGAAAAAAAATTGGAAGTCCGCCCACTATAGAGATGAAGTAATAATATCAATACACCCAACGGTATCGTACCCAAATTCTTTATTTAGTAAAGCTATAACAGGATTAAGTTTTGGAGAAAAAAATTGGAAGTCTAGCCACGCCCTATCTGGTACCTCCCATACCCATCTGGTACCGCCGACTTAAGAAATCGATTAATATTATTAATAGACCTAACGCAATCGTGCTCAAATTCTGTATGTAATAAAGCTATAACAGGGTCAGGTTTTGAAGAAAAAATCCGGAACAAACAAACAAAATTCCATACAAAAGTACCATTCCGCCCACTTTGGAGATTGATTAATAATATCAATACACTCGACATGATCGTGCTCAAATTCTGTATTTTGTGAAGCTATAACGGGACAAAGTTTTGGAAAAAAAAACTGGAAGCCCCTTCTTGTACCTCCCATACAAATGTACCACTCCGCCCTCTTTAGAAATCGAGTAATCTATATATATAAAAGGCTTGGGTGACTGACTGATCACTCCCCAGTCCAAACGGCTGAAGATAGAACCGTAAAATTTAGAATGTAGGTTTCTTTAATGACGTGAGCACGCACTAAGAAGGGATTTTTGGAAATTCGGACTGAAAGGGGGTAAAATGGGTGTGGCTCCGCTCCATACAACTGGAATTTTAAAATGACTGTATTTTTTGAACCATTATTGGTACGAAGTCGAGATTTGGTACCTATATCGGTCATATAAGAAAAAAATACTTTGTTTGTAGAAAGTGGGCGGTGCCACACCCCTTTTTTAAAAATAGTAATATTGGCCTAATAAATCGACCGATTGCAATTGATATGTGTGATACTGTCCATAGGGCCTCTATCATAGGCTATAGGAAAACATAATTAGATAATGGGGCGTGGCACCGCCCACACAAACCGAAATTTCAATCGGTATTATCTCAAGAGCCATTAGAGGTATGAAGATGAGTTTTGCTACATATGTTACTGATATAAATAGGATTATGTCTCGCTGGAAAATGGGCGCTGACACGCCCCTTTTGAAAAAATCGTTATCTGGGCCAAATAAATGAACCGATTGCAATGAAATGTTCACTGTGTAGTACTATCCGTAGGGTCTCTATCATAGGCTGCATGAAAACATACTTAGACAAAGGGGCGTGGCACCGCCCACACAAACCAACATTTTATATATTTCGCGATCCATTAAAGGTATGAAGATGAGATTTGCTACATATATAAATGGTACATGGGGGATTACGTTTTGTTGGAAAATGGGCAGTGCCACGCCCGTTTTGAAACAATTGTTATGTCGGTCATATTAATTGCTAACAACGGATTTTTGGTATAATCGCGAAAATTGATATGGAAATGCTCACTATCAAATTGGATTGAAGTATTTTTTTTAACTCCGATGTTTCTGGGTAAAAAAATCGAAAAAGGGGTAAAAATTTACTACCGCACAGACCAAACGGCTAATGATGTAACCATGATAAGTTATATAGGCTTGCTCCCTATGGAATAAGAAACTATCTTACTGGTTTTTTTTCTTTTGTTCAAAGAAATGTTTTTTGTTTGTAGAAATAAACAACAGTAAAATGCATACACTGTGCTACAACTTTTGAGTCGATTTAAAGACAATGTGGTGCTGAATCATACATATAGTTGTCTTCATGGTAAATTTCTATTTCAAAATATAGCCAACATGCTAGGCACCCTATAGTCTCGCGGGGCCGGCAATAATCTCCTTTTGACACAGATACAATCGGCAATTCGCGTGTTTGATTCAAAGCAGTCTATGGTCAATCTCTGTTTGAGCATTGTTGAAGCAACATCACGTAACAAACACATTTCCCTAGCACTGCCATAAACATATAAAAATGTATTAGAGTATAACCAACCAACCTTCTGCTCATGGTATGTATTGTTAAGAACTATAAATCCCTAGGCCAAAATTGCAAGTGATATATACACCCATGTTCTGGAAAACAATTCGGTTTGAAAACAGATCGAAATCGGAACTTTTTTACCGATATCGGTCTGTTTTCAAACCGAATTGTTTTCCAGAACATGGGTGGTAGAAACATTTTTAACAGGCCTTTTTTGTTTGCATACTATGGTCTCGGTCATGACAGACTACAATTTCATGTTAACTTCAAAAACCCTTTCCCTTACCACCTCATGAATGAGACATGAAATTTAACTCCTATCCAACTATCAACAATAACCAACTAACCCAACAATACCATACAATTTAGATTTACACATGTAATGCAGCACAGTTGTTACTCTTGTTGCTACTAAAACCAAACTAGTCACAACATAACACATGTGTGTTGATGACAAACCTCTTTTTTGCCAGAGTAATACTCTTCTTTTAAATCCCCAATGTAGAGTGACAATAATCATTATTTTTATTATGATTATCATGAGTTTCGTCGGTCCCTTTTGTGTGTTTGGCTATTGTCTAAAACGAAATTGTTCAACAATACCAAATGTGGGATTTTGTGTAAAAGAAACAACATTTTGTACACAAAACAAAATTGAAAACAATAGAATACAAGAAGTTGTTAAAAAATGTGTGTGTTTTTTTATAGCGTGTGTGTGTGTGAGTGTGTGTTTTGTAGTTTTATTGTCATCTTTTATTGTTTTATGCACAAAAATAAATTGTTTGTGAAATATCACAAAAGCCCAACATATCAAAGATAAAAATATGTAATTTGTGACCCATATTTTGCACGTCATAGCAATACAAGCAAACAAACAAACAGTAACGGACATAAAGTTTCCTTATTTATCTTATCCAAGATAAGTACATATAAGGATACAAAGAGAGGAGGAGAGGAGGATTGGCAGATCCCAGCAACAGGGCAAAACAAAAACATCGTTATACTGCAAAATCCTTCAAGAATCAATGAAGACTACTTAACGAAATCTTTAACGCCAACAATTTTGTCCATTTAACACCCGACAAAGGTGCTGACTACAGACAAAACATTGAAAGGACCTTTCCTCCTGCCGTCCATCCGTCATTCGATGCGCAAACTTAATGGCTATGCTTTTGTGTTGTTTGTCTTCGTGTCTTGCCTTGTCTTGCTATGGTATTGGTATTACTATGGTTCAGTTTCTATTTGATTTATTTACATACGTATTTTCTACTTCATTGAACTTTTTTTTTGTGTGCTGTCATCTTCTACCTTCCGGATAAAGTTTTAGTTGCAAGCAAAACAATACACAAAACAGAAGAAGACAAAAAAAGCTTAAGGAAACCGCCTACATAAAAATCTCGTTTGCGGTCGTACGTACGACATAATATGTGCTTCAGCTATGCATAGCCGTAGGACATGATCCCTATCTTACTCTGCTCCCCCGTTTTTACTTTATTACTTTGGTCCACTATGGTAGTAGATGATGTCCTTGTGTTTTTTTTTGTGTTATGTTTCTATAGGATGTCGATATGTTTTTGTGGTTTTTTTCCCATCATGTCATCTCTCCCATTCACTCCCTTTCATTCGCCTTTTGTTAGTTTTTCTATCATAAATGTTTATGGGATACTTTGTTGTTGGATTTTGCTTAGTGAAAGGAAACGGATATGTTAGAAGAATTTTAGGTATGAGAGCAAGTGTTTTCGTCCACATTCACTCATGTCACAGCTCACATTCCCTGCATTCACATGTATGTAAGTAATACTTATGAGCATCATATATGTGTGATTCTCTCTGTGAGTATCTAGATATGAGAGTAGTTGTTGGCATGTTTTTCCAGCTCATATTACGCTTACAGAGAATTCTTAATATACTTTTCCGGGCAAGATTCAATTTTTCCGGATTTCTATTTCAGTGTTTAATCTATAAATTGTTGAATAACAAAATTAATGAAAAGTAAATTATGAAATTGTTATAAAACTTTATACAAATGCTTTTAAGCTTTTTTAAAATATTCGGGGAATTTATTATAGTATCAATAACATTTACGCTAATTTGAAATGCAGTTGCGACGAATAACTATAAAGGAGTTTTGAAGGAAACAAAGATAAATTGGCAGACAAGAAAAATTTAATTTTGATAGGAAAGTAATATACATATTTAAATATTAAAATCATAAAAATATAAAAATATAATAATATAAAAATATAAAAATATAAAAATACTAGCTGGCCCGGCAGACTTCGTCCTGCCTCCAAATTTTTGTAAAATATGTTGAGTGTAGTTGAAATCTAATAACGATTGGTTTTAGAGGTCAAAGAAAGAAACCAATCGTTATTAGATTTCAACTACACTCAACATATTTTACAAAAATTTGGAGGCAGGACGAAGTCTGCCGGGTAGTCGTTCGGATTTGTGCGCGTACACACGTTTTGGAGATTCACACTTGACTATTAAACTATATTATAATCGAAAAGTTTTAATAAAAATATTCACTAAATTCACATCACCGTGTCCATTCCTTACAATTTTCATTATAATTCCACCCCAGCGTCACCTACCGGGTCCATTTATACATAAATTTTTGTAAAATATGTTGAGTGTAGTTGAAATCTAATACCGATTGGTTTATTTCTTTGACCTCTAAAATATTTCAATTTAAAGGGCGAGGTTTCCCGGACAAATTCTGTTCTTCATATATCTTAAAGATTATTATAAGAATTGCTAAAACGGATCAGCAGTGTCGTCCATGATGTGATGAAAACTTACTTATTGATAGGCATATATTCTAAATCCAAATTTTTAAGCCGATTGACTGACATATAACTTTCTGCGTTGGTGTACTGGGTGATTGTACCTTTTTATCCTAAGGAGTACGAATTTCCAAAAATGCATTCAGTAGGCTCAGCAACCTCATTTACCGTATGGTCTGGGTGTTATCAATAGTTATTCCTATTTTCTCTATTGTCCCCGAAAATTTTGAAATGGGAAAAACCACTTTGTGAAGCTCTCTAATTCAGTAGGAAGTCCGCCATTATAAAAGTTAGTCATTCTTCTTTAAGCCTTTTTGCGGTCTGGATGACCATCTACAGCCAATCCCCAACTTTCACTGAAATTTTGGGATAAATGGGGTCAACCGTTTTCATAAATAGTGGTGACATCAAAATGTACATCTTTTTTATATATTAAGACTTCTAAATAACTATGATGTTAATAAAAGTAGCTCAATGACATTCCAGAAATTAAGTGTATCATAAAAACCGGCAACTGGTTCCAAACATTCATTCAAAATTTTCTCATGCCAAAAAAATCATATATTTTAAGTTTAAGTAAAATCGGACAATCATTATTCAAAATTTTCTCATGCCAAAAAAGTCATATATTTTAAGTTTAAGTAAAATCGGACAATCGATATAAATTTTCGAAATAATTCAACCGCAGTCAAATCAACTGCGGGTCCGTATATACAAAAAAAATTCTCGTAATAAAACAAATATAAATTCTAAATTTCAGTCAAATTGTTTAATTCGTTAAAATTTTCATTATAATTCCACCATAGCGACACCTTCCGGGTCAATTTATACAAAAAATTTTTTCTCAAGGTTCCACAAACATAAATACTAAATTTCAGTTAAATTGGTACATGCATTCAAATTTTCGATATAAGTTCACCCTGGCGCCATCTACCGGGTCCATTTGTATACAAATTTTTTCTGATGATCAAACAAACATGGATTCTGAATTTCAGTTAAATTGGCCCATTCGTTTAAGTTTTGATTGTAAACCGACCCCAGCGCCATCTACCGGGTCCATTTGTCCGTATAATGTTTTCTCATGATCAAACGAATATCCATTCTAAATTTCAGTTGAATTGGTACATGCATTCAAATTTTCGATATAAATCCACCCTAGGCCACATGGATTTGATTTTTTTCAACACAAACAATCTACGGAAAATTTCGAATTCAATAAAAGAAAAATCAGGCAAATCGCTCCAGCCGTTCTCAAGTGATGGTATGACATACGTGGACCATTTCATTTTTATATATATAGATATTAAAAATATAAAAAATATTAAAAATATTAAAAATTTGTTTTTTGTTGATCTTTAATGAATTATGATATTGTCATAGTTCGGTTTGAGATCATTTCTATATATATATATATATATGTGATCATTTCTATTGGCAATTATTTATTATTGCCAATAGTTTTTTACTCAAGAGTGTGAAATGTATTCTGTTGACAGCAGGTTAGGCGTATAACGTTATTTCGGCATTCACCACAATGCCTCGTCAGCGCCCTTTGCTGTGCCTTCTCCTCTATCATCACAAACCTTAAGGGAAGAAAGCATCTCAAACTTAATGGGAAACTTTTCCCAACGGTGCGAAGAAAGCATCCTCGAAGCGCACAACATGCCAGCATAATACCACACAAGCTCTTGCCTATGCATGTGTCCATCGGACACAATTGCACAGGAGTTTTGTTGTTGACAAAGTGCCAACCCCGTTCTGCGTAACGTCAGTGTTTCGTTGTTCTTGATTTTGTTTTTTGTTAATCTTTAATGAATTATGATATTGTCATAGTTCGGTTTGAGATCATTTCTATTGGCAATTATTTATTATTGCCAATAGTTTTTTACTCAAAAAATAAGAAGAATATGTTTTTCATTGCTCGGTTTGAGATCTGTTTTCTATTATCGCTAATAGAATTTGTTTTACAAGAGTTGTGTGAAATGTATTATGTTGCCAGCTAGCAGGGCAGATAGCTATTTCGATGGTTGCGAAAATTAGCTATAATAGAAAATAGATCTCAAACCGAACAATGAAAAACATATTGATATTTCTGCACAGATCGACAATAACAAACAAGAGAATATTTAAAATATTAAAAATATTAAAATTATTAAAAGTATTAAAGATATTAAAAACATTAAAAAAATAAAATAAAAATTTTAAAATATGAAAATGTTTCGCTTTTAGCTGTACCGTAGTATCTTCCCTAAAGTACCTCTAATTTTCTGTACGAATTTGAAGCCAAACTTATTTGGCCCCCTTCAATACCTCAAATCTGATCAAACTCACGAAAACCACTAAGCCTCTAGGATAATAAAATGATTACAATAACAGGTTTCCATATAGAATGCAACAAAGCAATTTCCATAGACAGCCATAGTTGTGCATTGGTTGCAATCACAAAAGTTACAAATCCTTTATAAACTGTAGTTAAAGTACAATATTCTTAAGTTACAACTACAGGAACTTGCACAAAAAGACATTATCCTTAAAATCCCTATTTTGTATGTGTGGGAGGGAGTGTGCCTCCTTGATTATGTACAGGAAACTTTTTGTGGCAGCATAAACGTTTTTGTTGTTTGTTAAACCTTACAAGGAATTTAATGGGCGAAAAGGATATTCTAACGAAACACACATAAAATATGTTATATATATATGTACGAGTATGTGGTTGTTTAGTCATAAAAAAATTTGCTGTGGGTACATTACCTTTGTCATCAGTCGATGTTGGTGTTTTTTCATTATTACTCATCTTGATGGATTTGCGTGTGTGTACGTTGCGTTCGTCCTTTCGTTCCTAAGGATCCGTAGTTTAATTCGTGATTCGTTGTGGCGCGTTTTATCTATATGGCTAGATCTCCTAGTTGTAGTTTCTGTTGGTGTCCTTGTGGGGGCCGCGTTAGTTTTGGTTTTATTTTTTTGTTGGTTTCTATGTATCCTTACAATTGCTGTAGTACTATCAGATTGTTTTCAGTTGTTTTGTGACTGCTACACTGTAATTTGCATGGCAAGTTGTATTGGTCGTCAGCAAATTTCGTGCTAAGCTACAGAAAGGAAGAGAGGTCCTTGTGAGGAGGTGAGAGTTAATTTGAACTGCGTGGCGTTGAGGATGAGTGGGTGGTGAATGGTTGAATTTTTTGTTTTTATTTAATTTCCTTTCACTCAATTAAATTTCCAAAGTTTTGGATAGTTTTCGTTCGTATTGTTTAAACTAAGTTTAGTTTTCATATTCATTGCTGGTATTGTTGTTGTTGCTTTGTTTACATATTTATTAGATTTCTGTTATTTTTTTTGCTGCGAATCCTTAAAATGTTGTTACGGGCTACACGTTCTCTCTGGCGTAATACTGCACTATTGCTGCTGCCTTCGCTAGAGAAGTGTTTTTTTGCCAGGCTATCCTCCAATTCAGGTAATGTTGCCACTGCTGCTGCCGTTCTTGTTTTATTTACTCTTTTCCCCTGGGTTTTCGGTTTTTTTGTTCTTCACTATTTGTTTTCGTTTAGTTTCCCGTATATTCGCGTTTAGTTTATTTTTTCAATTTGTTATATTTTCGCTGGTATTTTATTCTCTCGCTTGTACATTTAGTGAGTAGACGTCCACTTAGCTGTAATAGTTTTTCATCTGGATGTTGTTGATGGCAATGTTGTTGTTGTTGTTGACGCAGGCATTGCTGATAATATTTGTTCAACATTTTGTTGCTCAATTTGCGTTCTACTTCAGCGGCTATTTCATTTCCATTTTATTCTATTATTTGTTTGTACTCTTCGCTCAGAATGAACAATAAACGCCAGCAAAAAATTTGCAAATTTGATTTTTGTGGTTGCAAGTGCATTTTGTGGTTTTACAACGCTCACTAACTTGGCGAGTTATTATCTGGTGTGTTAACATTTTGTGAAGTCTAGAAAAGAGAAGGAGTTAGAAAAAAATTAAATGATTTTGTATAAAATATAAATAAAGATGAATACAAATTTAAGAAAAGGGTGGAAATTAACAGAGTCTGATAAAAACTTTGCAATATTGATAATATTTTAAATATTTTTATAATTTTATGTTTTCATATTTATATATTTTTTAAATTTTATATTTTTATATATCTATATTTTTTTTTTAAATTTTAAAATGTTTATATTTTTATATTTCTATATTTTAATATTTTTTATATTTTTATATTTTTATATTTTTTTATTTTTATATTTTTATATTTTTATATTTTTATATTTTTATATTTTTATATTTTTATATTTTTATATTTTTATATTTTTATATTTTTATATTTTTATATTTTTATATTTTTATATTTTTATATTTTTATATTTTTATATTTTTATATTTTTATATTTTTATATTTTTATATTTTTATATTTTTATATTTTTATATTTTTATATTTTTATATTTTTATATTTTTATATTTTTATATTTTTATATTTTTATATTTTTATATTTTTATATTTTTATATTTTTATATTTTTATATTTTTATATTTTTATATTTTTATATTTTTATATTTTTATATTTTTATATTTTTATATTTTTATATTTTTATAGTTGTATATTTGTATATTTGTATATTTGTATATTTGTATATTTTTATATTTTTATATTTTTATATTTTTATATTTTTATATTTTTATATTTTTATATTTTTATATTTTTATATTTTTATATTTTTATATTTTTATATTTTTATATTTTTATATTTTTATATTTTTATATTTTTATATTTTTATATTTTTATATTTTTATATTTTTATATTTTTATATTTTAATATTTTTATATGTTTATATTTTTATCTATATATATAAAATGGAAATGGTCCACGTATGTAAACCCATCACTGGAGCGATTTGTCTGATTTTTTTTTCATTCGACTAGAAATTTTCCGTAGATTGTTCGTAAAGAAAAAAATCCACTCCAGGCGGCGCAAGGGTGGATTTAAATCGAAAATTTGATAGCATGTAGCAATTTAACTGAAATTTATAGTGGATATTTGTTTGATTATGAGAAAACATTTTATGTACAAATGGACCCGGTAGGTGGCGCTGGGGTGGCTTTATAACCAAAATTTAAACGAATGGACCAATTTGACTGAATTTCAGAATCTATGTTTGTTTGATCATCTGAAAAATGTGTATGAACAAATGGACCCGGTAGATGGCGCTGGGGTGCATTTATAATCAAAATTTTAACGAATGGACCAATTTAACTGAAATTCGGAATGTATTTTTGTTTGAGCGTGAAAAACAATTGTATATACAAATGGACGCGATAAATGGTGCTGGTGTGTATTTATATTGGAAATTCTAATGGATGGACCAATTTTACTGAAATTCAGAATAGATATTCGTGTAATCATGGGAAAACATTTTATGTACAAACGGACCCGGTAGGTGGCGTTTGGGTGCATTTTTAATCGAAATTTGAACGAATGGACCAATTTTACTGAAATTTAGTATGTATATTTGTGCGATCATGAGAAAAAAGCTTTTTGTATAAATGAACCGGGTAGGTGCCGCTAGGGTGGAATTATAATGAAAAGTTTAACGAAACAACAATTTGTCTAAAATTAAAGGAAATAATATAATGAGAATTTTTTTTGTATAAATGAGTTGGCTGGAGGTGAATTATTTCGAAAATTTATATCGATTGTCCGATTTTACTCAAACTTAAAATGAATGCATTTTTTGACATGAGAAAATTTTGGAAATATGTTTGAATCAAGTTGCTGGTGTTTAGCTTAGGACACACTTAATTTTTTGAAAGTCATTTAGTCACCATTGATTACATTACATATAACCATTTTTTAACATCAAAATTATTGAAAACTCTTTATATATAAAATTAGATGTCCATTTTGATGACTAATTGCGAAAACGGTTAAACCAAATTTTGACCAAAATTGCATTGAAAGTTGGGGATGGGCTGTAGATGGTCACCCAGACCGCAAACAGGGCACTTCCTATAGAATTAGAGAGCTTCACAAATTTGTTTTTCACATTGCGAACTTTTAGGGGACAAACACGTAAAATGGGAAAAGCTGTTGCTATCACCCAGACCAAACGGTTAATAGGGTTGTTGAGCCAAATGAAGGGATTTTAGAAAATTCGTACACCTTGCGATAAAAAGGTGCAAAGTGCTGTCATGGCTCAGACCAAACACCTAAAGGTCCAATCACCATTAAAATGTGGTTTAAGAATATATGCCTATCAATAAGTAAGTTTTCATCAAATCATGGACGACACTGCTGAGCCATTTTAGCAATTCTTACAATAATATATAATTCTTACAATAATATATAATCATCTTTTCGATGGGTAATTTGTCCAGAAAAACCTCGCCCTTTAACTTCAACTGCACTCAACATCGTTTACAAAATTTGGAGGAAGGACGAAGTCTGACGGGCCAGCTAGTATTTTTATATTTTTATATTTTTATATTTTTATATTTTTACATTTTTATATTTTTATATTTTTATATTTTTATATTTTTATATTTTTATATTTTTATATTTTTATATTTTTATATTTTTATATTTTTATATTTTTATATTTTTATATTTTTATATTTTTATATTTTTATATTTTTATATTTTTATATTTTTATATTTTTATATTTTTATATTTTTATATTTTTATATTTTTATATTTTAATATTTTTATATTTTTATATTTTTATATTTTTATATTTTTATATTTTTATATTTTTATATTTTTATATTTTTATATTTTTATATTTTTATATTTTTATATTTTTATATTTTTATATTTTTATATTTTTATATTTTTATATTTTTATATTTTTATATTTTTATATTTTTATATTTTTATATTTTTATATTTTTATATTTTTATATTTTTATATTTTTATATTTTTATATTTTTATATTTTTATATTTTTATATTTTTATATTTTTATATTTTTATATTTTTATATTTTTATATCTTTATATTTTTATATTTTTATATTTTTATATTTTTATATTTTTATATTTTTATATTTTTATATTTTTATATTTTTATATTTTTATATTTTTATATTTTTATATTTTTATATTTTTATATTTTTATATTTTTATATTTTTATATTTTTATGTTTTTAAATGTTTAACAAAACATAAACTTTCTTAACATGTTTCAGTATTTTCTTCCTGCAATGCTTATCTTTTTATCATTTCATGTTTTGAAATCACGTTCTAACTACCATTACACTATTGTGTTGCCCTCCCTAATGTGTTTCTTCACCGAGACTGAGATAGTCAAGAATTTTACAAGGATTTCTGTGGCATTTAAGTTCTCTCTAATGAGCACTTTTCTTCCTCGCTCTTAGTACGTGATGAACACATGTCTTTTACGACTTTTGCCACTCTGCTCGGAAGATCATAAAAATTCACATTTTAAAATGTCATAGTTACAATGAAGTTTCTCTACCACATCCACCTCCTCATGGAACAAAAGACTCCCCGCATCATACCGCTCCCTCTATGAAAAACACCTTCGCACCTAATGCTGTAACTAGATGGGGTGTTAGGTACTTTACTGTGCAGGTTTAATAACATTTTAATGATAAACTTATCAAAAGCTATAAGAAATTTAAAATTTCTTGCCTTCATCTATTTGAGAGCTCATTAAGCCATCATAATCAACTAATGATAAGAAACAACAACAGCAGAAGCAGAAAAAATGCGTAATCGACGTCTTTGGAGTATAAGGAGTCAAAACGATGATTATAAAACAGCATATGATTTCCATTAAAAGGAATGCTCGTAATTAAACGTGCAACAACAGCTATTCGTCCTTTTTTTGGAGATTCCTCTTAAGGATAATGCCAGATACGATAAAGTACTTGTATTTGTTGTAATGCTGGTTATTACCAGAAAAAAAGGGAGTGAATGGCATAGCAAGAACGTTACTTTCTTTTGATGGCATCTTCTGCTGCTGCTACTGCAGGGGACGACCCTTCATGGTTGGTAATTAAGCAATCTCTTTAGTCAAACTTTTAATTAGTTTTTATGCTGAGAATTATTACGAGCAAATGGCAAAACAAAAAAAAAGAAACTTAGTGAATAAGATTTATATAAATTTTACACGCTTTTCTTAAAAAAAATATGACTTAATCGGAGCGACAGTGGTTAGCAAGGCCATATATTAAAACATGGCACATAATTGTGTCATTTAATCTCAGATCACTTGAGAGAAAAAAAAGTTAAATTATTTTGTTATTGCTGTTTATTTTTATAATTAGTTGCTAAACCGAAACTTATTTAAGAATTTCCTTTAAACCCTCTCAGACCATATGCAACTGCCCTAAATGTCATGTTATCTCGCCCCTGCCAAATGAGGTCATAGCAGCTGCCAATAGTGTTTATGCTGCCGGAGCAGGATTATGCTATAGTTGGCATTTATGTTAATTTTTTCCAAACTCTAAGTGTCTGCTAATGTAATGTTATCTATTTATGATGCCCTGACTCATGTGCGACCAGAGTATGTGTGTGTATTGCCATTTTAGCACCGGGATTTGCTGACATTTTCATGTACACACGTAAGTATGTGACCGGGGCAGGCCCTAGCCCTGCAACCAGCAGCGTCTCTACAACGACGTGCCCGGTTCTTAGCTGGATGTGATTATGACTGTATGTTGGTTGTGCCACTCACTACTACCTACTGATGATGTCGATGAGGCTGATAACGAGTAGACATTAGATGAATGTTTTGTGCTCAAGTGTAAGGAGCCCCGGCTGATATCTGGTACAGTGAACAGAGGATGGGGCGAATTGAAGGAGAAAATCTCTGCATCTTTTATATTCATTTAAAAACTCAAATGTCATTTGCACCCTAATGTGCTCACTTAATACGTGCTATTGCTGTATAATTACTTACACATAAGTAGATGTATATATATATATTCAGTGTATGTATGTGTACACATTAACAACCAACCAGCAGCACAACATGAACACGTAAATCAGATTGTGAGTTAGTATTTATCATTGTGTGCGTATCTGTGCGATTTATGAGTCTGTTGCTCTTAAAGTCATTACAGTTATATAAGCTTCTGGTGAGATAGCTTGGAAATTATTTTGTACGATATATATATTATCAATTGTGGTAGTATATAGTTTGATTTATGTAGTTGGCACGAGGTTAGAGGTTCCATGACGTATGTAGAGAAAGACAAGATATTTTGGAAGGAATAAAGTGAAAGTTCTATAATATAACCCAGCCATAAAACAAATTGGAAACACTTTTTAGGAAATCAATATTTAATTTTTTTTTGTTTTGTATTAGTTTTGTATTAGTAGTCATTCACTATAGTCTTCCTATGAAAGCATCATGTTGAATTCATAACACAGTACAGTACGACACATTATTTTGGGACTCAATTCTGAGAACTTCAGATGAAAGTAGCCCAAAAAAGAAGAATTTTTGCATCATTCGTTTTGTCAAGTTACATGCTATAATTATTTAATATCGATTTGAAGTTAGTTAGTATCGTATAGGAAAATTTTTCACGTTATAGGCTCTTTTGTTTGACATAAGAAGGCGTGGTTGCTATGGCAATGCATATAAGTATATATAAATGATCAGAATAGAATTCTGAACCGATTTTAAGGTGACCGCCTGTCCGTCTGTCTGTCTGTTTGTCCCCGCTATTAAAGCCGTAGTTTAAGATATATCGAGCTGAAATTTGGAATGCAAGCAACTATCCTATAAGTTCTGAGATGACCAAGATCCGTCAAAAACTACTCCCACTTCCCATACAAATGTCCTTTTTTTTGGAGGGTCTGTCCCCACGACTACCACTGAAGCTTATGAAGTATCTACCTAAAATTTGATATATACGCGTATGCCCTTTAAGCTGTGGTTACTTTGTAAGATGAGCAAGATCGGACAAAACAACATCAACCTACCATACAAAGTCCCCCTTTTTTGGGGTGTCCGTATGTCCCCGCGATTACAGCCTTTTATTAAAAGCTATTGAGCTAAAATTTGGTGTACAAACTTCTATCCTCTAAGAAGAGGATAAGTTTTAACATGAGCATGATCAGGCAAAAACTCTCTAAGGGAAGGTTAATTTCTAAGATGAGCAAGATCAAACAAAACCACTCCCACCTTCCATACCAACTCCATTTTTTGGGGGTGTCCAACTGTCTCTGCCCCCGATTACAGCCGTAGTTTAAGAGCCATCGATATATACACTTTTATCCCCCAAGGGGAGATTAAGTTTTAAGCTTAGGAAAAAAAATTACTTCAAAAACTACTTCCACCTCCCATACAAACATCCCCTTTTTGGG
This sequence comes from Muscina levida, assembly GCA_964034835.1. NCBI lineage: Eukaryota > Metazoa > Arthropoda > Insecta > Diptera > Muscidae > Muscina > Muscina levida. The sequence goes on from OZ035884.1 coordinate 12,251,587, forward strand.
GGTGTCCGTCTGTTTGTCTCCATTATCACACCCGTAGTTTAGGAGCCAACCTTCTGAAATTTAGTACACAAGCTTGATTCTCTAAGCGAAGGTTAATTTCTAAGATGAGCAAGATCAAACAAAACCACTCCCACCTCCCATACCAACTCCCTCTTTTTGGGTGGTGTCCGTCTGCTATCACGCTGAAATTTGGTATACAGACTTCTATCCTCTAAGCGGTGGTTAAGTTGTAAGATGAGCAATATAAGACAAAAATCACTCCCACCATCAGGACAGACTCCCTTTTTTTTTGGGTTGTCCGTCTATCTCTACCCCCGATTACAGCTGTAGTTTAAAAAATATCGATCTGGAATTTTATATGCACGTTTATATCCTCTAAGGGGAGGTTAAGTGCTAAGATGAGCAAGATCAGGCAAAAACTACTCCCACCTCCTAGAAAACTGCCCCCCTTTTTGGGGGTATCCGTCTGTCTCTTCCTTCGATTACAGCCGTAGTTTAAGAGCCATCGATCTGAAATTTGGTATGCAAGCTTCTATCTCTCAAGTGGAGATTATGTTCTAAACTAAGGAAGATGGGACAATAACTATTCGCACCTCCCATACCAACTCCCTCTTTTTGGGGAGTCTGTCCGTCTGTCCCGGCGATTACAGTCTTACATTAAGAGCTATATAGCTGAAATTTTGTATAATCCGCTCTAAGCGGATGTTTAGTTCCAAGATGAGCAGAATGGGATGAAAATTACCCACACATCCTATACCATGTGAGAGGCTAAAATTTCATACAAATTCCCTACTTTTGCAGTACAAAGTTGAATTAAATATAAATAGATGTAGTACCAATAACCAATAGCGGAAGATAATTAACTTACTACACATTTCCAATTACAATTCAAAGAAAATCAATTGAAATTTAAACATTTTATTTGATTTTCAAACAATCCATTTGAAATTCAAAAAATATACATTAAAATTTACCATTTGTTTTGAAAGAGTTTTTGAATTTCAATTGCTGAATTTTGAAAATCAATTGATGTGTTGTGAATTCCAATTGATGAGTTTTGAATTTTAATTGATTTTTTTTTAAATTTAAATGGAAAATTTGAATTAATATTTTTTTAATTACAAATGGATTTTTTGATTATCAATTGGAGAGATTTAAATTTCAAATGGAATATTTGAATTTGAATTGATTTTCTTTGAATTTCAATAGGTAATGGTGTAGTTATTTCCAACATTGTGGTTGAATTCAATATGTTCCTATCTTACCCTACAAGCTTCTATGCACTGCCACCCCTTGTTTCCTTCCCTCCGCAGAATTGCAAAATCACAAAAATTTGATTTGAATTTCCTAATACAAAAATCTAGTTTTTTTTCTGAATACAAAAACGTGTTAATGAATGTCAAGAAGTCAAACACTTATAAGAATATCAAAGTGTAAGAATCTTTTCCTACTCCCTTACTGAATACTATTCAGTGAATATGCTTTAAATATAATACAAATAAATTGAGATAATCCCTAAAAAATCCACACAGAGAACTGTAAATAAAGCTATGACTAAAGCATGACAAGTATCTGTGATACAATTGAAATTTCCTCGATCTTAAGTAGACCCCAACGTCTTATTTCCCTATGTATATATATAGTAAACAGTGCTCTATTAATATGCCATAGGAATCACATACGAATTTTTACTTCTATTATAAGAAAACATAAAAAATAACAACAGAAATTCTTTTTAAAATCCTCTTTTTTTCTGTATTGTGTTGACTTTTATCCGATCCTAGCTGGCGTAAAATATTCCCATTCACTTTTTTCATCTTCTGCTCATACTTGTGAGAAAATATTTGCACAGAAATTGCTGATGGAACACAATGACGATGATGATGGTGATGGTATGACATATTTACATTCTACTCATACGGACAGACTGGCGAACGAACAAATCTCTTCAGGAGATGAACACAAACAAAATGCATACAAAGGACACCAAGGATGCGTGTTTAAAACATACACGTGTACAGGGTGTATGACTATGCCGTCGCCGCCATTGAACTAAAGAAACGATTTCATGACAAAAGCTGATGCGGGTGGAAAAAAAAATCCAACATTTGTTTGTTGTTGCTGTTGTTGTTTTCAACGACGGAAATGATGATGTTTCTTGGTTGGTGTCTCCCGTTGCTTTCTCACTTTGCTGGCGGTCGTCGCATTCTCTAGCGGTTTATATATTTTCCATTAATTTGCATAATTTTGTCATCTTTGCTATGATTGAGTGGATTTTCTTTCGTCATCAATGGATTAAGATGTATCACAATACATACAACGCCATTGCGTCATCATCATCTGGGGAGCTCATAAATCGATTCCATTTGGATACAGGAAGGCAGGGTCTTAACTTAAGACTAGGGAGGGTTTGTACGCCGTGTATTGGCAACATTTGATAGTAGCAAATGACTTGAAGTATTATCGACACAGCCAAATGGTTTATAGGCAAACAACAACAGTGTATCAGGGTTACAACAAAACGAATTCGATTTTTTTATACACCAAGGAGACCGAAATAAAAATTATTTACAATTACAGTTAAGATTTAGTAAATCAAATCAAAATTAAATTTAAATTTCTGAACTAATTGCTGTGCTTTGTGAGCTTGACATTGCAAATCTTGTTTAACTTTAAGAGCAAAATTAAAAGGATATCTATGGATAATTGGACAAGTTTATTAAGCGAGTGGAAAATAATCAACTTTTTGACCTCGACAATATATAATTTTTGTTCTGTTAATCACAAATGACCAACAAGTGACAATTACTGCTGCAATTTTCAATAAATTTGAAATCTTGTTTAAAAAATTACTTTATGTCACAGAGAAAAATAACTTTGTAGTTTTAGGTTTTGGCATAACAGTGGAACTTTTAGGTGCAATAAAAATTCCTTTTTTTATACAATAACATTTGGGCTGTAAAGTCCCGGGTCAGCAATGAATCTGTAACACAATCTGTATCAACAGCAACACAATCATTATGACACGGTGCGTTGTCTTGGTAAAACACAAACGCGGCAGCCACTCAGTTACCTCATACAACTGAACTTTTCTCTCACTCAAAACAATTTTGTGGATTTTTTTCAGCAGTGTCTCGATTTATTGTTGTTGCTGGTATTTTCATGAAATGTCCTAACATTTTGGGACCGGCAGTGGAAGGTTCGATTCCTGGTTACAGTCATCATACATTTTTCTTTCATTGCCGGCCCCCTCGCTGTTGTCGGCAAAAACATCGCAGTATAGTGTCGGCATGTCTAGTTAAAAGCTTCTCAAACAGTGACGTTCGCATTCTTCGATAACAAGTAGGCGCCGTTAGTTGTAAATCTAAAATGAGAACGCGTGTTAATTCAAAACAACGCGAGAAGGTTAGCTCTAAAACAACAAGAGGTGAATTAACAAAAAAAAAAAAAAAAACTAGCCTTATACTTGTTAAGCCTTTGACTTTTTAGGCCATGTGTTAATTTTTGATATAATAAAAGAGTTGGCGTTACTTTTAGCCTCTCACGCCCATTTATTGTCAACAATTTTTTATTGAAATGTCAAATACTGAGCTTGAATTTTGTATAGACCTTAAAATATTTTTGTGCAATTGTTGACCCCCAAAAAGGGGGTGTTTTGTGAAGGAGGTGGGAGTAGTTTTTGGCTAATTTAGATCATTTTAGAACTTAACATCCTCTTTAAGGATAAAAGTTTGTACATAAAATTTCAACTCAATAGCTCTTACAATACGGCTTTAATCGGGGGTAGAGACAGACGGACACCCCCAAAAAGGAATAGTTTGTATATGAGGTGGTAGTAGTTTTGATTCAATCTTGCTTATCTTAGAACTAAATCTCTGCTTAAGAAATTAAAGGTTGTATACCAAATTACCGATCGATGGCTCTTAAACTACGGGTGTGATAGTGTGAACAGACAGACGGACACCCCCAAAAAGGGTTGTTTGTATGGGAGGTGGAAGTGGTTTCTGTATGATCTGGTTGTTCTTAGAACTTAACCTCCGCTTAGAAGATGGAAGTTTGTGTACCAAGTATCAGCTCGCTAGCTCTTAAACCACCGCTGTAATCGGGGGGTGGGAATGATTTCTGTCTGATCTTGTTCATCTTAGAACTTAACCTCCGCGTAGAGAATTGAAGTAGAGAAATAAAGCTTTGAGCTCGGTTGCTAAGGTTGTAATGAGGAGTAGAAACAGTCGGACACCCCCATGGAAATTGTAACTAGTTTTATTCTGATTTCGATCATCTTCGAAATGAACCTCCCCAGCTCGATATTTTCTAAACTAAGCGTGTAATCGCAGGGGCCTATATACGGACACCCCCTAAAAAGAAATAGTTTGCATAGGAGGTGTATGCGGTTTTTCCTCGATCTTGCTCATCTTGGTACTTAACTCCTAGATAGAGAATAGAAGCTGGCATACCAAATTTCAGATCTATGGGTCTAAAACTGCGGCTGTGGTAGTGTGGACAGACACCTCCAAAAAGAGGTATTTGTATGCGAGGTGGGAATGATTTCTGTCTGATCTTGCTCATCTAAGAACATGACCTCCGCTTGGAGGATGAAAGCTTGCATAACAAAACTCAGCTCGATAGCTCTTTAACTACGTAATCGGGGGTAGAGACAGTCGGACACCCCAATAGGAGTTGTAAGTAGTGTTATTCCTATTTCGCCCATCTTGGAAATTGACCTTCCCTTAGAGGATATAAACTTGAATATCAAATTTCCGCTCGACATTTTCTAAACAACGGTTGTAATCGGGGGTAGATACAGACTGACACTCCCAAGAAAGGGTTTTTTTTTTGTATGAGAGTTGTATGCAGTTTTTGCCCTATCATACTCATAGTTTGTATACAAACTTTCAGCTCGATAGGTCTTAAATTAATTAGATACAGACGTACACCCCCCCATGGGAGTTGTAAGTAGTTTTATTCCGATTACGCTCATCTTAGAATTTAATCTCCGCTTAGAGGATGAAAGCTTTATTATTAAATTCCAGCTCGATATTTTCTAAACTACGGTTGTAGTCGCGGGGGCATATAGACCGACACCCCAAAAAAGGGGGAATTGTATGAGGGGTGAGGGGTTTTTGTCCGATCTTGCAAATTTGAGGAAGTTACCTCTGCTTAGAGAAGAAAAGCTTGCATATTAAATTTCAGCACTAAAGCTCTTTAACTACGATTGTAATTGCGGGCTAGATCCGCAATCCCCAAAAAGACGTAATTTGTATGATAGGTGGGAGTAGTTTTTGACCGATATTCGGCTTGAGGATAAAAGCTTGCGTACAAAAAAAAGCTGAATATTCCCTTCACTCCGTTAGGGCACGTGGGGAAGGGTGTAAGAAAATTACTACTGCCATTGGTTAAGTTAGGTCAAACAGGTTGAAAGTCAGTATACTATCCACGTTTTCCAACAGGACAATGTCCGGTAAGTATTTCTATAACCGTACCTACTGTCAAGTTAAGCAGTTGCTAAGTCCTGTTTTACAAGTTAGAGTGAGTCTCCTTTTATCACTGAATATTAGGGTGGCAGCGAAAATTAAACTTTGAAATTTTCGGTAGTCCCATAGCAGAATATTGTCTAGCTTGTTATAAAATAGCTAAGCTCAAAATTTGAGTAAAATCGGACAACTTTAAGTCGTGCCGCAAAGAGTTCAAAGTTCAAATCTATATATATGAAAATGAGTTTGTGTCTGTTTATTTGTATTTAGAATGTAACTGTAAGGTCGGTGGTGAAAATAGGGTAGTTCCATTTTTGATACATCAAGTGAGCGCGGCCCCGACCTTTGAACCCTATTTTTGGAACTGCAATATCTAGAGAACTGTTTCTTCAAACGCCTTGAAAATTTGTGTGGATGCACAGTTCGTGGTCCAAAATGGGCGAAAGCACATTAGTGAGCGTGTTATAAAACTTAAAACTTTAAAAGGGTATATCTCTTGAACTAAAAGAGCTATAAAGCTGATATTTGGTATGTGTTGTTGGTACAGTATAAATTACACCCAGGGTGAAAGTGAGCCCTATTTAAAAGAAACCGTTGTAACAGCCTTAATAATCGTTTAATCGTCCTGAAAATTTCACAGTATAGTAGAGATATAACCAGGTTATTTGGAGCCAATGTAGCAAAAAGGTCCAATATATTTATATTACATATTTTCGCGATAAAAAAATACAATTCCTTAATCGAACATCGTAAAAACATATTGAATTTACTTAGAACATTACCTTTGACCTCTTTGGGGCGAGGGAAATCTTACTCAAATCTCCGATCTTATTCAAATTTATTATGTACTAGTGGACCCGGCAATGCTTCGCTATTGCATAATTGACTAATATTACAAAATTAATTTAGTATAATACACAAATATCAATTAAAATTGGCTCACAGTTATAAAAGCTGTGCATATGCCACTTCAAAACATACTTTGGCAAAGTTTCCTTAACTTTAATAATATGTTTGGCTTGCTTTCTTAATAGGATAATTGTAAGCGTTGATATTATGCCCTCGGTAAACAATTCGTTACCCCAAGTAACTCCCAAACCAGTTCAATCAACAACGTTCTACTGTGCCAAATGTAATATCTCACTATGACCATCTGCCCACTGATTCAACTTTTGTAATTGTTGCGCATAGTATTATCTATTTAATGTATTGCATCTCTCGAGGACTAAAATATAAATAAAATTTCCGCTGCAAATTTCCAAATACTATATGTGCATCAAATATTATCTTTTTAGAGCTAAAATACAGTTTTGCCACGCCCTGCACCCACTGATTAAAAATACTGAAAATGTCCATCTAGGGTTATAATACAAATTGGCTACGTTAAATCCGCCCATTCATCGAAAATTAGAATTTTGTTTGCATATTCTTATTTGTGTTGTCATAACATATCATATTGTATGTATGTATCATATTGTATATATCATGAAGTTTTGCCATAACCAATGTGCCTATATTTATGTTGTCGAGTACTATCTGGGTAACAAAATGTATCACTTTAGCTCTAAAAGTTTTGCCACGGCCACTCCGCCCATTGGGACAACAATTAAAATTTCGGCTGCATATTAATATTCGTGTTGTCTAGTACTATCTGGGTATCAAATTGTATCTCTCTAGCCCTAAAAAAGTTTTATCACGCTCAATACGCCAATTGGGTCAAAAATTAAAAATATTGCTACGCCTACTCCGCCCACTGGAAAAAAATTAAAAATTCGTCTGCATATTCATATTTGTGTTGTCGAGTACTATCTGGGTATCAAATTGTATCTCTCTAGGTCTAAAAAAATTTTGCTACGCCCACTGCGCCCATTGGGTCAAAAACTAAAATTTCGTCTGCACATTCATATTCGTGTTGTCGAGTACTGTTTGGGTATCAAATTGTATCTCTCTAGCTATAAAAAAAGTTTTGCCACGCCCACTCCGCCCATTAGGTCAAAAATGCAAATTTCTTCTGCATATTCATATTCGTATTGTCAGTACTATTTGGGTATCAAATTTATCTCTATAGCTCTAAAAAACAGTTTTGCCACGCCCACTCCGCCTATTGGGTCAAAAATTAAAATTTCGTCTGCTAATTCATATTCGTGTTGTCGAGTACTATTTGGGTATCAAATTGTATCTCCCCAGCTCGAAAAATGTTTTGCCACGCCCATGCGCCCTTTGGGTCAAAAACTAAAATTTCGTCTGCATATTCATATACGTGTAGTCGACTACTATTTGGGTATCAAATTTTATCTCTCTAGCTCTAAACATAAGGTTTTGCCACGCCCACTCCGAATATTGGGTCAAAAATTTAAATTTTGTCTAAATATTCATATTCGTGTTGTCGAGTACTATTTGGGTATCAAATTTTATCTCTATAGCTCTAAAAAAAAGTTTTGCCACGCCCACTTCCGCCCCTTTGTCTAAAATTAAAATTTCGTCAGCATATTCATATTCGTGTTGTCGAGTACTATCTGGGTATCAAATTTTATATCTCTAGCTCTAAAAAATGTTTTGCCACGCCCATTTCGCCCATTGGGTCCAAAATTTAAATTTCGTCTGCAGATTCATATTCGTGTTGTCGAGTACTATCTGGGTATCAAATTTTATATCTCTAGCTCTAAAAAAAGTTTTGCCACGCCCACTCCGCCCATAGGGTAAAAATTTACAAAATATATAGCCTATAGTAATTTCCATATGGTACACTAACTGTCTTCCAAATTTCATTGAAATCGGTTCAGCCGTTTAGGCGTGATTGAGCAACAAACATACAAACAAACAAACAAACAAACAAACAGACAGACATTCACATTTATAATATTAATAGGAAATTTTTAACATCAAGCGGCTTAATATTCCGGTCGAGCATTTTTAAATTTCCGCGTTAAAAAGTGTCCCTACATTTCGGCGTCGCTCTACTGAATATATTATCGGCATACCAACACTCAATCAACCTTAACATATAATTTTTCAGGAAATTTACCAATTTACAAAACTCTGTAATTGTTTAAGTAAACAACTGTATAAATTTACATTTCCGCCCACAAAACCATTTCCTCACAGCGCCCCTCTATCATACGTCTAAGTTAATTTTACATTCATTCACCTAATTCTAATGCTGAAACTATAATGTTAACTTGTGATGAGCTATTTACATGCAGTTTCCTAGTCTTGTTGCATGCCACTCATGAAGACAATCAACTTGCTCAACAAGATGCAGCAGATTTGGTGTACATCGTTTGTCGTTCGTTACGTTTTTTTTTTGTTGCTGCCTCTCATTTTTGCTGTTTTACTTTTAATCTCCATATAAATAGCTTAAAAATAAACTGCATTTTATGCAAAAAGCAACAACAACAAAAAAGTTAACTCACACACACAAACATACACCCATACTGTGCCAAGCTAAAAGGCAAAAGGTAACAAATGCCAGTAATCATGGCCATGTTTCTGTCAGGCTATGGTTACAGGCATTAGCAATCTATGATTATGTGTGTGTGCTACGGGTGTATGTGTGTAGCAGCGCATACTAATGCATACAGAATTATGCAAATTATAGCATAGACACTAATCCACAGACACACTGACACACCGCACATCTCACACACTCACGCAAAATGTCCTATTGAGCAGTAGTAGGTTGGGAAGGGGGCACAGGTGATGATTTCACAGTAATGCGCAGTTAAAAGGACGCAAATGTTGTAATGTTTACCTCAACATTCTCACATGCACCTGCACCTGCAAACATGTAGGCGTGCTTATGTGTGTGTAAAAGCATACCATGGCAAATATACTATGTAAAGTTAAATAAATATTATGAACATGTGGCTGTGTGTGTGAATCTATTGCAGATTTTTGAGGCATAGAAAAAAATGCCATCACTACAATCAGACAGTGGTTTGTTATTGTTGTTGCCAATGATGCTTATCAATTGTTTATGTTGCCGGCTAATTCCCATGATACGGCAATGAGGTCATTTGGGTAATTATTAACATTATATCAATACAACGATTATTGTGAAGCGATTTACAAATGTTACAATAAATTTCTTTCCCCAAATACCCTCATGCCACACCACTGTGCCGACTGTGCTCATGCATGAGGAAATCACTCGAACGTTCCAGTAACCCAAACACATTCCGACAGTCGGTCATGCACTCAGTCTATTTATCACGCTGCGTGTGACACGATGACGACCGATGTTGCTGGTGATACTGCTGCTGGTGATGGTAGAGATGTTTGCCGTATACCAAACAAAAAAGGACTAAACAAACAAATACCCATACTGCAGGTCTGAGAGAAATATATACGACTGACTGGTTACGACTATGAGTAATAAAGTAATGTGCTTGTGATGTTATCAACTTTTGATGCGACTTAGAATGTAAGTTTCGAACAAGAAAGAAAGTAAGAAAACTTGCAATAAAAACACAAGATACAAAAAACAATACCAATTGAAGGGGAGGGGAAAAAAGATACAACCAAATAGAAATAGTTACTGAAGCATAGACACCTTCACCCACTCGTACAAAGTCAGACACAGGTACGTGTATACACGTTCCACAAGTCTATGCAAGTTAGTGGCAATTTGCTCTTCTTCTCTGTTTGTCTCTGTCACAACTACAAGTACAATTGGGTATGAAAATATTTCTGCAAGTTTTTGCATCATTTTTTATCTTATCAAACCTAACTAACGTTTGCACACACACACAAGCAATCGCACTCGCACTCGTACTGCCACTTAGGTAAACGGGTGAGTAACTCTCAGTATTGCTGTTAGTTTATCAAAAACAAAAAGAAAAGGGAAAACTTTGAGTAATATAAATGTATAAACACGCACACAGAAAGACGTAGTACTTACATACATAGTACGAGTATACTAGTAATCATGATAAAATGTTGTTGTAATGCAGCTCCTTTTGCTGTTAAATTGCTTTTGTAGGCTATATATAAATTAGTATTAATTGCACAACTAGTTTTTCCACAAAAACACACACACCCATACGCCTGTATGAAAACTAAGAAAGTACAAATGTTTGTGAGGTTTGTGATTTTTTTGTTTGTGCTCTCTTCTTATTAATTAGTTGGGTTTCATTGAAGGACAGAACTTGAGTATGTTTCGTTTTTCTTAGAAATGTTTGTGAAACCAAAAAACAAACAACAAAACTTAGTTTTATTTGTCATATCCATTCGTTTTCTTACACATTAAATGTTTCGGGCAAATATACTGCAATTTACCGGGTAATGATGTTAGTTGTGCAATTGAATCCACTGGGTAAGGATAGGATCAACTATCGAACAAACTATGCAATTACTGTAGGAACATTAAGTTGAGGCTGAGGTTGGATCATGCAAACAATGATGTTGGCCTAGAAAAATATTGTATTTTACGAGAGGTCGAACCTTTTTGTAAATTAAACAGAAAATTAACATCTAAGAGTCTTTATATCCAACTGATATTGAGCAGGTATAAAATCTGTAAGAATTTGGATTGAAATTCCTTACAAATAAATTAAAATTATGAAAAAATTTAAATTCAAATTGATTCATATTCAGAAAAAAGCGACTAGAACTAAAAATTAAAAAAAAAAAAAAAAAAATATAAATTAAATTAAATTTGGTATGCAAGTTTATATCCTCCAAGCGGAGGTTAAGACGTATGGTGACCAAGATCAGACAAAACCTTCATCCACCTTCTATACAAACACCTACTTTTTGGGAGATCCGTGTGTCTATCCTCGCGATTACAGCAGTAGTTTAAAAGCTATCAGGCTGAAATATCTTAAAAAGGTTCTCTAAGCGGAGGTTTGTTCCCAATTGAGCAATATCGGACAAAAACTACTCCCACCTCCCACACAAAGTACACATTTTTGGGGATTTCCGCCTGTCTCTAAACCCGATTACAGCCGTAGTTTAAGACATATCGAGCTGAAATTTGTTTTGCAAGCTTTAATCCTCTATGTTGAGTGAAATCAGACGGAAACCACGTCCACCATCCATACAAACACCCAATTTTTGGAGATGTCCGCCTGTCTGTCTCCAATATCACAGCCGCAGTTTTAGAGCCGTCGATCTGAAATTTGGTATGCATGCTTTTATTCCTCAAGCGAATATTAAGTTTTAAGATGAGCAAGATCGGACAAAAACTACTGTTACCTCCCACACAAACTCCCCCCTTTTTGGGGGTGACCGTCTGTCCTCGCTATTACAGACATAATTTAAGAGCTATCGGGCTGAAATTTGGTGCAATCGGAGGAAGTGGGATTGGGGATAAATGGGGAGAAAACGAAGTAATTTGTTTCAACGAACAAAGAGTCTACTTGGTCTACTTTGGGACGTTGTGTGATCGTTGAGAACTATAACTTTAAAGTGGTGGTTGATTTTGTCTTTCTATAGACCAAATACGCGTTATACGAATGGTTGAAAATGCTCTAGCTTCAAAAATCTTCGACAATAACGTCGATGGGCGGGGCAGGAGGTAGCGACCAAAGCTTGGTGTGAAGAACTATCTACGGAGCGCAAAATACCGAAGTGCTTGGATTTCTTTTTTACTAGCGGCTACAGATGGATAAATTTCTGTTGTTTCTGCCATATAAGAAAAAGAATTCAATGTTCATACCATCACCCTTAGGAATGATGGTATATATCATTTGATACGAGAAAAAGTGCAAAGCATTAAAGGAAGCGAGTTAGATCCCAAGCATCTTAAGACCAAATTCATTTTAAGACGATTGAGCTATGTCCGTCTGTCTGGCTGGCTGTTTCCAAAATAAAGTAATGGGAAGATAAGCCGCACCACTTCTGGTACCTCCCATACAAAATTACCTACTGTGGATAATAAATTTCTTTCTTTCATAACTTCCAAACGGACAAGTGGAGGATATTTTAATTTGGTAAGCTTAATTATCTTGTAATAGAAGACAAATCCTCAAAAAAACGAAACCTTTGACACGCCCCTTCTGGAGCCTCCCATACAAATGACCGAATTCAACCTCCAATCACCAATATTCTGCAATAGATGTACACTAATGAAAATTTTACTCGGAAATAAATATGGTCTATATAGTCTGACCCGTTCTGGTACCTCCCATACAAAATGACCAATTTTTGGAAAACTAATATTTCTTTCATAACTTTCAAAGGGACAAGAGGAGGCTATTTCAATTTGGTAAGCTTAATTATAAGTGACGGTATCGCACCAATCATCGACGATGGAGTAGATTGTCCACCACCGAGCCAAAACGAGATCAGCACAGCAATTGCCCGGCTTAAAAATAATAAAGCTGCGGGAGCCGATGGACTGCCGGCAGAGCTTTTTAAAGCCGGCGGCGATGACCTGGTAACATGCATGCACCAGCTCATAAACACGATTTGGCTCAGGGAATGCATGCCCGATGATTGGAATCTGTGTGTCCTATGTCCCGTGCTTAAGAAAGGCGATCCTAGTGTGTGTACCAACTATCGCGGGATTAGCCTTTTACCCATCGCATACAAGGTCCTGTCTAGTGTGTTATGTGAAAGACTAAAGCCCCTCCTGGCGAACCTGATTGGACCTTATCAGTGTGGCTTTAGACCTGGTAAATCCACCACCGACCAGATATTCACGCTACGACAAATCCTGGAGAAGACCCAAGAAATGCAGATCGATACCTACCATCTGTTCATCGATTACAAAGCTGCATTTGACAGTCCGATACGACAGAAATTGTTGGATGCTATGGCTGAGTTTGGTATCCCCGCAAAACTAATTCGACTCTGCGGGATGACACTGACTGACACGAAGTCTTCAGTGAAAATTGGCAAAAATCTGTCAGAGCCATTTTCTACCAAGCGAGGCTTTAGACAAGGCGATAGTCTGTCCTGCGATCTCTTTAACATCGTAATGGAGATGATCATGCGGAAAGCAGCAGTAAACAGGAATGGCACCATATTTAACAAAAGCCACATGTTGCTCGCGTATGCTGATGATATCGATATTATTGGACGTGGATTGCGAGATGTTACTGCGGCTTTTTCGAGCATTGAAAAGCAGTCGGCTGAAGTGGGTCTGGTGATAAACGAGGACAAAACCAAGTTATTTGTTTCAACGAACAAAGAGTCCACTCGTCTGGGACGCTTCGTGAACGTTGACAACTATAATTTTGAAGTGGTAGATGATTTTGTCTACCTTGGCTCCGCCATAAACAAAAATAATAATGTCAGCCTCGAAATCAAAAGACGAGTATTGATCACAAACCGCTGCTACTATGCGCTAAGCAAGCGATTTAACGACAAAGCGCTCTCTCGAAAAACAAAGATCCAGCTCTACCAGACTCTGATCCTACCTGTCTTGCTCTACAGCGCAGAATCGTGGGTAATGACACAATCGGATCAATCTATTCTGGGAGTCTTCGAGAGAAAAATACTCCGCAAAATATTTGGACCCATCAACGTGAACGGCGAGTACCGTCGTCGAATGAATCATGAGCTGTATGAGCTGTACAACGACATCGACGTGGTCAAGCACGTTCAAATAGACCGAATGCGCTGGCTTGGACACGTTGTACGAATGGACGATAACGCTCCGGCTCGAAAAGTCTTCGGCAATAAACTCGATGGGCGGCGCAGGAGGGGGCGACCAAAACTCCGATGGATAGACCAGGTGACGGAAATGTTAAGTAAGCTTGGTATGACGAACTATCTACGGAGCGCAAAAGACCGAAGCGCTTGGAATGGTTTTCTACGTGCGGCTACTGATAGATTAATTTCTGTTGTTGCTGCCAGTAAAGAAGAAGAAGAGAAGCTTAATTATTTTGTAATAGAAGACAAATCATCAAAAAACTAAAACCTTTGCCCAGCCCTTTCTGATACTTTCCATACAAATGAACGAACTCAACCCCATAGTTTTACATAAGTATCTCTTTTCTAAGTACACTGAATTCAGTCATATTTTGAGCAAAATATAAGCTTATTAAATTTGAATCAGGAATGAATATGGACTGTTTCGGTCAACACCTTCTCGTACCTCCCATACAAAATAACCAATTTTGGAAAGTTATTAATTACCCCCAAAACATTCGAATTGCAAGATATTTGAATATCAAATTAAATTTTCTTGTAACTAAAAATTGTAAAATTGTGTAGAAGGTCAACGTTTTTTGAAAGTTAATTTCACAGTACCACATTTTTCACCTCATTGAAAACTGCACGTGAAAGTAGCCCCAAAAAGAAGAAGTTCTGCATCATTCGTTTTGCCAAGTTACATGCCATAATAATTTAATATCGGTTTGAAGTTAGTAAGTATCGTATAGGGGAATTTTTAAATTTTAAGGCTCTTTTGTTTGACATAACTCGAGAACCACATTTAGCTGAAACAAATTGCAATTCCTCTGTTCATATAACGTTTCCCTACATATGCAACAGTTTCACTTTTCCATTCATCAAATGATTTTGAACTGGATTTATTTTGTAGCAGTTACAATAAAACTGTTGTACTCCGTGGCGTATGATTTACGTGGAATGTTACTTATGACAATCATACGCCACCATATAGTATTTATGTTATGTCAAACAAAAGAGCATAAAATCGTATAGGAACTTACTAACTTAACAAAACGAATGATGCTAAATCTTCTTTTGTTTGGGGCTACTTTCACTGGCAGTTCTCAGAATTGAGTCCCAAAATCATGTGTTGTACTGTGTAATATTTGAATTTGTTGTTCAAATCCAAGAATTCTTCCTTAAATATCCCTATAATATCTCATATATGGCAAAGCTTCTCGTATGTCAGTATTTAACATTTTTCTATTATTAGATTGTTCTGTTGTCGACATTAAATAATAATATGTAAATAACTGTATCAGGAATCGCAACCTGGTCCCCTTATGATAGTCGCGTATTCTTTAATTAAAATAAGGCAGAGAAGTTTTTTGATTATTAATTCACACATATATATATTTATTTACAATTTATTAATGTAGCGGTAAAAACAAGAATGATGGATATCGAGGCAATCAGTTATCTTAATATGTAAAAAAAAATTTATAATAATATAAAAATAGGCTCATAAATTGAGCTTCGATTTATGTATATATAAAAAAAATTATATGACATAGTTTTTGCATTACCCTACTTTCTTTGTCCTTGCCTTTATAAATTAATTTGTATGTTGTTAATTCCTACAACAAAAAAAACTCTCTATTCTTTTCACATTGTACACTATACACAAATACTGTTCAATTTATTTAAATTAACATGTTTTTCGCTGATAACCTTGATTGGCACATGATTACACCCAAAAATATGACAGGCCACAAAAAAAGACGAGCTGTACCAAAATGTATTTATGTACATAATAATGAAAAATGTGTATGTTTACTTATCATCTATCATCATAATGATTTTCAATTCATGGAATATATAGTTTTTCATGTAAATCAGTCACACACACACACTGAACTAAATTGTATATGTAAATTTATAGTTTGTTGTTGTTGTGCATAGACATCAATAGTGTGGAAATAGACAAAAACAGTGAGTAATGGAAATTTTGTGTTACATGCACTACAAAATTAAATTACAGATTGGCTGCTAAAGGCCTTGAGAGCTAAAAGCTATAAGTTCATGGTGTAGCTTGTGCAGTCGCCCTTGGGTGATGTAGTCGCCGATCTTTAAGTACACAATCAAAATTAATTTTAATTGGAAGCTTATTTTAGTACTAATAATAATTGGCCATCGAACAGTGTGTAGAGTCAATCATGTTGTGTATTTATAATTTTGCTATTGGCTAATAACGTGAAATTTGTTTATTGTCGGTAATTGAATTTCATAAGAAATTTATGATGAAATCAAAATTAACTTATATTAAGGATAGCAAAGAGTGACGAAGTTTAATGTATAAAAAATTGATAAATTTGATAAAATGAATTGAAGTTTGTTTTCATACAATAAGACATGTAATCAAACTTCTGGAAGGGTTAAGTAACATGAACCCCCACAATTGTTATATAAGCCAATATTTGCATCAAATTCCATTTAATTTTGAAAAGTAAAGGTCAAGTTTTGTACAATAAAATGAAATGTGTTCCGAATATAGTCTCATATAACTTTACGGTTCGTCCTTTTATCAAAACTACTGGTCACAAATAAATTATCCTCTCACTAATGTTTCATGTAGCAACCCAGCTGTCTCCTATGCCAGAATCTTAAGATAAATTGAATCCTTTTAACATCCAAACTGTCTATCGTTTGCCACTCACAGATGTTGGCGAGTGAAAAATTAAATAGAATAGCAAAAGGGATCGTATTAAGGCGAACACCAAGTTATCCATAATAAAAAAATTAGTTGTAAAAAAGAACGTCCACATAAAAAAAAACATCCAACACCAGAAATAATCTGCAGATATTAACCAGGCACAATACAAACACAAGTAGCAACATCTAACAAGCACCCTCCATTGCTAAATGTATCAGTGTACGAGCAGACCGCTCCTCATTATGTCTCACCGACCAAAAGCATCATGAAGACATTATCTATCTATATAAGATGCCAGCTTATTTCTTTAGCACCCGGGCTACAACTTAACATGATGTTTGGGGATTTTTCTTTCTATTAAACACTAGTTTTTTTTTGTGCTTTTCTATCTTAAGCCAATTTTTGTTATTTTCAATTTCGAGACAAATGATGAACATAAAAAGAAAATGCATAAAGCGAATGAAACCCACAAAAAAAAGCTAGGAAAAAGATTAATATTCCTTCTAGCATAAAAGCTAATTTTTGATGACTTTTTTTCTTTTCCCTTTTTTCGTAGTTGGTGTCTTGTTATTCTTCTTCTGGTTGCCCTGGGTGGCCCTTTGGTATTACTAAGTTTTAGGCGATACCACCATGATTGTATGGCAGACATTTTCTTCAACGAGTTTTTTGTAGGAGTTTTCCGAGGATTTAAAGATACATCGTTGTACGTTATGTGTAAATCGCTTAAAAGTCCTTGAAAGGCTTACACGGGGGGATTAGAGTTCGTACGTGAAGTGAGGCTAAAATGTTATGAGGGCGAGGTAGCAAAGGGTCACAGTGGGAGAGACAAAGATAATGAGATGTGAATGACAAATTGCAGCAGTAGAGATATAAATGACAAATTGATGTGAGACAATTGGATGCACTTATGATATAACGGTTATTTTGTAAAGAGGATGAGAGAAGGGATTTTTGGAGTGTCACTTTTATATTGTAATGTTAAAATTTTTAATTTTTTTAATATTTTTAATATTTTTAATATTTTTAATATTTTTAATATTTTTAATATTTTTAATATTTTTAATATTTTTAATATTTTTAGTATTTTTAATATTTTTAATATTTTTAATATTTTTAATATTTTTAATAAACAGCTGTACTGGCCGCCTAGCTTTATGAGAATATCATTTAGCTATAAACTGCTTTCTAAAACACTGATCTTAAGCTTGAAATAAATTCCAAATCAATGTTTTTTAATATTTTTTTTATTTTTACTATTTTTAATATTAGGATTTTTAAATTTAGTTAATCAAATAGAAATATTTTTTTTTAATATTTTTAATATCATTTAAAGTGTTTTTATTTATTTTAATAATTTTTCAATAATTTCGATACTTTAAACAATTTTAATTTGTGGAGTTTATTTATTATTTTTTATATTATATTGAATAATTTTGTAAAATATTAAATATTTGTTAACCTTAAAAAAATTATTAATATTATTGTATTTAATATTATTTATACTTTTAAATTATTTTTAGGATACGCGACTGTCATTTTTTCCCACCATCGACCCTCTTGCTGCTTTCGACAGCATACCTCGTAAAAGCTACTTAAACAGCTGACGTTTGCATTCGTCATTAAACCGTAAGTTGTCTGAATCGAAAAATAGAAAAAAACATACGAACCGCTTCCATATCGCATTCATGGTATGTGAAAGGAAAATAAGTATTTTAATTTTATATTTTTATATTTTTATATTTTTATATTTTTATATTTTTATATTTTTATATTTTTATATTTTTATATTTTTATATTTTTATATTTTTATATTTTTATATTTTTATATTTTTATATTTTTATATTTTTATATTTTTATATTTTTATATTTTTATATTTTTATATTTTTATATTTTTATATTTTTATATTTTTATATTTTTATATTTTTATATTTTTATATTTTTATATTTTTATATTTTTATATTTTTATATTTTTATATTTTTATATTTTTATATTTTTATATTTTTATATTTTTATATTTTTATATTTTTATATTTTTATATTTTTATATTTTTATATTTTTATATTTTTATATTTTTATATTTTTATATTTTTATATTTTTATATTTTTATATTTTTATATTTTTATATTTTTATATTATAATATATTTTTATATTTTTATATTTTTACCCACGCCTCTTTCCCCCCCAGATACCGCGCGAGCTGGGGTCCATTTAAGCTGAACATGACGGTGGTCTCGGCCACAAGTCACTTCAGCACTTTAATATTAAAGTGTTTTTTTTTCTCTGTATTATTTGAATTGTTTGTTTTATTTGAATATTGAATATATATGTTATAATAGATCATTTCTGTAAATTACTGTTCGACGACGTGGGGCATAACATTACCCTAAAAACATCCGCATAATCCGGCATGTTTCCAATGCAATGGCTTTCGACATTTCATGTAAATGCGATGAAAGCCCCAATTCGTCGAGATGTTGCGAAACAGAGTTTACCACAATTCCAGTACTCGATATCACAATTGGGATAGTTTGCACAGTTGTCAGATGTTCCCTTTGCTTTACTTCAAACGCTAAGTCTGCATTATATTTTTATATTTTTATTTTTTATATTTTTATATTATATTTTTATATTTTTTGAATTTATTATAATTTGAATATTGTTGATATATTTAATTAACTTAATGTACTACTAAGTATCACCATAGGTTCTCCCACTGTGTCTTTATGTTAGGTGTACCCGTGGGTGAGTAATACCTATGGATATGTGTTGTCAGAATAGGTAAAACATGTAAGCCTGTGTACAAGTATAATTCTGGAAAATAAAACACCCAAACAGCCATAGATGGTTTGTTATAATAAAGTGGAATTACACAAATGCAAGTACAACACTACGCTTTGCCATTGTGTGTGTGGAAGTACTACAATATGTGTGGGTGGAAGTTATAAAATTAACGTTCTTCATTGCCAGTGAATCCGAGTATGTGTGTGTTTGCGTGTGTGTAATATTTAATTGTTTTCAATGTAGCACATAAGACAAAGACTATGTATGAACGCCGTTCCCTGTTTGCGTATGGGTGTCTGCGCGTGTATTCTCTGAGTAAGTGAAATTAACAACCATCTCAGGCAATTTGTTAAAGAAGGAAAAAGTTATTTTAATTAAATACAATGAGCCTGAAATCTGTTGTGCAAGACTTCTTTTAACGGCTCAAGAAGTGTTTTTTATTGCTGCCAATAATTTTTACTGATAACGAAATTTGTTATCTCACTTTGTGCTGTAATATATTTGTTGTTGTTAGTGGAGTTTACTAATAAGCTGCTTTATTAATTGCTATAAAATTCAATGAAAGCCTTGCAAAGCCTCTAATAAATGTGTGCAAAGTTTTATGGCAAAGTAACAGAGTTCAGGAAGATTAGTGTCAAAAGTTAGTGCGTCTTAAAATTAAAGATGATCGGGTAATACTGTACTTAACGTTTATATGGTTTTAAGAGAAGTTTTTGTAAATTATAAAGAAAAAAGTCAGATTTTCCGGGAATATTCTATAGTTGCTTTAAGTAAATGTTGGTTAGTATTTACTAATTAATTGTTAATGAGTCATTTTGCTCGTTGTATACTATACAAGTGGTATGGAGCGTATGATTGATATTTCGTCAATAATTAACATTGCGCATACGTTAGTTTACAGCATGAATTTTTTAAGAATTTTTGTATTAACTACATGTGAGATAAATTGAAATTGATTTTTTGTATATATACATATATTTTTTTAGTAAGCCTTTATATAAGTGTGATGTAACACATCTACATACGCTTACTTTAAAACATTACACATATTTGCGACTGACCATGAAAATGTAACAAGACACCACTACGAGTAAAGGGAAAATTTCTTCTTCGTATAAAAACGCTGTGTCATAAATTTCCTAAGAAATTATTTCATGTTACACAATGCTTGACATACAGCCATCATACATACAACATTGATATGTGTAATGCAAACACATCGATATTATTTTGATTGATTGACATTAAACAGCAATATAGAAATTTAGCAGAGAATGTGACTTAGGCTCATCGCATAATAAATTGTATTCATACGATGTCTTTGAGTATATGTAACTAAGATGGGTGTGTGTTTGTTTGTATATACGTCAGCATTAATAATGAATATCTTACATAGTGACAGGAACGAAGGCATTATTTAAAATGAAACATTCGAATTTTACACAAAGCAACAATAACAATAAAAAACATAAAGCAAAATTTTTAGGCAGATATAAGGTATAGTATGATATCCCCACATGATGACTTGGTGTTGTGGTTGTAGTCAAAGTGTGTAATTATTGCAGAAAAGTGTAAAGACTATCTTGGCAAGGATAGCCGAATTGAAAACAATCTAGTAAGACAATTAATTTGAATGTCTCTCTCAATTGATGTCGCCTCGAAGCTGTAGATGTGAATACAAATATTTAACTAATTCGTATTTTTATTTAAGTGCATCTAAAAAGTACCTGACTCTCCTTTGATATACAAATTAGAAGAACTTTGTTCAACCGGATAATATTGATGGGTTAAATAGAAATGACAGGGCGACAAGCGGCAGCTGTAGTAATTGAAAAGTATTCAATTTTTTTTTGGATTGAAGTGACAGTAATAATTTTTGTTTCGCATCATCAATCACATTTCAATACCACACATCGCATCAAGTGTTTTCAACATCATACATATACTCGTAATCATTGATTTTAAAGTATTTCTGGTAGACCACTCCGCCATCATTCATTATGTAAACATTTATAACATTCAGAAACAATGGTTTCATGGCTCAAGTAGCTTAACCGAAAGAAGTTATGAAAAATTTAAATTGTTTTAAAAACCGATTCTTTAAAAAATCTTATTTGAAACGATGCAAAATTAACCTTAACGGTAGTAAGAACCACATAAAAAAATTATAAGTACTCTGCAGGAAAAATTTTCTCAAATATTTTAGATTGATATTGGGAATGCAGGTAGCATTTTAGAGCTATTTCATTGAACAAACTCCTATAGTTGAAAAAGATTCCCTTCAATTATTCTATATTATGTTAACAACGAATTTATTTTTTCATTTCTCAAATTAGATGTCTCATCCCAGAAAACTGTTTGGTAATTTGATATAAATCAGGAACTTTTCTAGGAAAGTGCATTTTTTTCTCTAGAAAATACGTTATGACTTTTGTAATTTGATATATTAAATTTATTACCAATTTGTGTGGTGTCCTTAAAACCATTGCTATGATATAGAATAATCATCAGCAAAGTCAAAAATATGTTTACCTGCAAGAAAAAGAAGAAAAATTGTTTTAATTGGTTAGCTTAAAATTACAAAGATCTTAAATTAAAAGCTTAGAAACTATATAAAATGAATTTTAAATGTTGGTCTTATGTTTCACTTTTTTTCTCCAAACAGAGAAGCTTTAAAAATTACCATTCGGAATGGTGCATGTGTATGGGAGGTACCGGAAGGGGAGTGGCTAGACTACCAGTTTTTTTCCCGAAACTGTATCCTGGTATAGATTTACTAATGTGCAGAATGATATATTTGTATGGGAAGTAGCAAAAGGGGCGTGGCCATGTAGCCCATTTGCAATACCGCAAGTAGTTTTGGAGAAATGTTAACTCATGCAAAGTTTAAAAAAATTTTTAGCTTCTTTCGAAAGTTATCGTGCATACCAGCCAGATAGCCAGTCGGACATGGCTCAAACGACTTAAAAATTCATGAATTGAATTTGATTAAGAAAACCTACGGTCTAAAGTCACCCTCACCCTGGTATAAATATTTTGTTGTACCGAAAGCAAAATGTAATTCTGCTGTACTAAACAGTACTTTTATTCTATCTAAATTTTTTTTATATACGAACAATAATATTAATTTGTCTAAAAAGTAATTTAGTTGCATTAAAATTTTTTTTCAGGGTACTTAAAAGTATTTTCGTTACGTCGGAAAGTACTTTTGTTGTACCAAGAATAAAATTTATAGCGAAGAGTACTTTTATTATACCAAAACGTACTTTAATTGTACCAAAACGTACTTAAATTTGACCAAAATGTATTATTATTGTGCCAAAAAGTAATTTCATGTTCCCAAAAAGTACCAACAAGTATACTTTTGTTTACTAAAAATTACCCTTTTTACCAACGTTTGTATCAAAAAGGCACCGGCCGTGGCATAGTTGTTAGAACACTCGACTACCATGAGGAAGATCAAAGGTTCAACTCCTGGCTTCAGTCATCTTAAAAAAAAGAGAAAAACAATTTTCTTTCATTGTCAGCTCCCCTCGAATTTTGTAGACAGCAACTTCGCAGTATTAGAGTCAATCGGCATGTCTAGTAAGAGCTTCTCAAACAGTGACGTTCGCATTCGTCGATAAACAAGTAGGTGGCGTTAGTTGTGAATCTAAAAATAGAAAGCGTGTTAATGCACAACAACGCGAGAAGCTATCCCATACCTCATTCATGGGGTGTAAATGGAAACTAAGGTTAAGTAAGTATCAAAAAGTATTTACATTACACTAAAATTTATTTTACCAAAATTTACTTTTATCATACCAATATGAACTTTAGTTGTACCAACAATTATGTTGTACCAAAAAGTACTTTAATTGTACCAAACAGTAATTTTATCGTACCGAAATGTGCTGAATGTACTTTATTATACCAAGAAGTTCTTTAATATACTAAGATGTACCTTTTGTGCAACCAAAATTATTTATATTACTAAATAACATAAATCTGTCGTTTTCACAAGCAATCCCTTTTTTTAGGAGAGAAAATAATTATGAAAACTGAGTCCATCGTAAAACTTTAATAACTTAATCATTAACTAACGATTTTTATAAACACATATGAGTTTTACTCAGTGATGGTATACAAAATAGGACAAAAATCGTAATTTTTGGGTTTTGAAATCGTCAAAAAATCTTTACACAAAAATTTACTCATTTTATCCTGTATGTAACAAACTAAAGCAAAAAAAATAAAATACATTTTTTATTTAAAATACATTAAAAATTAATTTAAATAAAATAATTCATTAAATAAAATAACTTAAAAAACATAACAATAATAAAAAGAAGTGAGAAAAGAAGAATTTGTATTTCATTATTCTTGTTTTCTTAGTCTTAAAAAATTATTAATAAAAATAATTTTACATTTTAAGCAAATGTACTGTTATTTAAATACATGTCACTATTAAACTATTTAAGTACATCTGGCTTTACCTAAGACAAAAGCAATAGACAAAATCCGTTGTCTTCAAACAGTATATAGTGAATTCAGCATTTTTTGGCATCTTTTGCACTTACATTGTGTGCTGATTAAGTTAGGGTTACCAAACGCAAACTTGGAAAAGAAAGTTGTAATTTGTAAAAATCGTCATTTAAGGGGAAATCGTCATTTCTGCTTTTTTTGGACAAAAATTCGTCAAAATGACGATAAATTGTCAAATATACCATCAATTGTTTTACTCATGATTGCGTGAACATGAAAAAAAAATATATAGATATAGTAGAAAAATTCGCAAAGATTGCGATTTTGAGGTCAAGTATGTCAAGTTTTCTATATAAATACATATATCGTGTGATATATATCTCATATAATCATGGTTGTCAATAGATCTAGACCTACACTTGAATTTATTAAAAGATGGGCTAAGAATTTCTCTGATTCTCACATCACTAAAAATTTATACATTAATCCAGTTAGACCTTTGCTGGAATATGCCGGGTACCGTGTAAGTATGAATTCCATTGAATCAGTGCAAAAGCAATTTTTGTTATTTTGGCTCCGTGGATTTGGTTGGAGATGTGCCAATAATTTGCCGTCGTATGAGAGTAGATTAAAACTCATTAGACTACCTACTATTGGAAGTAGAAGGACTATGCTTGGGGTTTCGTTTGTGTGCAGACTGTTGGATGGTGATGTTAATTCGTCGTTTCTGCTTTCGAATGTCAATCTCAATGCCCCCTGTAGATTTCTCTAGACTCAATATCTTAAAATTTTTTTAGGACTAATTATGGGAATTCGTACCCTTTTCTTAGAATTTGTAATAATTACAACCAACTTCGTGATTTAGTATATTATAATAATGACATCTGAATATTAAAGCTTTGTATAAAGAGACATTTGAACTGATTACCACAGATGTCGTCTTATCGTTATATTATATATATATTAACTACTGGTTATTCAGCAGATGATTTTCAGTAGCTGATACTAAATTTATTTTTTTCGTTGTTGCCAACTACTCTAAATTAATCCGCCAAAGTCCGGACCTTGGTGTGTAAGTTGTATCACGTTAAGGAACAGTGTCCACTAGTCGGTAGGGACGGGTCAGTGTGAGGGGTGGAAGGATAAAAAAAAAACCGCTTAAGAAATTAAAACTCGGTTAAGAATTGACTGAGTCAAAAGGCTTCCGCAGAGGAAAGTAACGAAAAACCGAGTTTTTAACCATAACTTAAGATTTTGAGGGTGTTAGTTAAATTTGGTAAACAGATTCATGTTGTTCTCGACCAGACCTACAACATGCCATTAAGTTCCCAAGTTCCATTTTGTAGCAGAGAGTTATAAAAACATTTCTATAAAACGTTAAAGTTATGTTGTTTTCAGCATAAAAAAATTCGAAACGATACATTATTTTGGGAAAATACTTAGACACTTAGAAAGACTATTAAAAATTATGAAATTAGAAAGTGTGAAAACCACAGAACTTTCAGCTGAGTTACAATTGTCAGCTAATGTAGCGTTCTTTTAGTTCACAATTCAGGACTGATTGTTTAGAAGCTATTTTATGAATTCATACAATATAAACCGGATAACACGAAAGCTGATGATTGAGGATACTTAACACATAAGTGTCAAATAATCGAAACTGTTGCTTTTACTCAATACGCAAATCATTTTTTTTATTTTTCATTTCTCGTAACAAATTTCTTTGACTGATGTTATCCCACTACTCTACCTTGGTCTCTTTTCAATACATTTTGCAGTTGTTGTTACAACATGTATTTCATTTTCCATTCCAGCCAACAACAAAAGATTTATTATTATACAAAATAATGTACGCTCGTGGTATAAAATATCGCGCATGTACTCCACGAATGCATTACCATTTCAGTCATTCTATATCTTTGAGAATTTTGCTGTTGATTGTTTGAATTTTCACCTACAACAACTACGCTGTGTAGTGTAAGGTTTTTAAACAAACAAAAATTATAAGATTTGTTTTTCTTTTATGTTGAGCTTGCAGCTCAATAGAAAACAGAGAAAATTACATCAACAGCTGAATATCTCACTTTGCCTTAAAGTTCATCACACGAAACTTTGAAGCAAAGTCCTTCCGCTGTACGCAGCGAGCTATGGCTCGTCTTCCCCCGCTAGTCCTGCGTTGCTTTAATAAGAACATAAACTTTTGTAATGTGAATACAAAAAATAATAACTAAAATCAACAATTCCAACAACACCAACAACAACAATGTGTGTTTATTCTTATTATTTTCGTTGATTTAATGCCAAGGGGTGTTTTGTTTTCATTTTTTCTTCTGTTGTTGTTGTTGTTATTGTGCTTCACCTGCTCTTGGTGCGTGCAAGTGTGAAAAGGATGAAATTTTAAATTGCACTGAACCGGAGGGGGTTGGGGGTAGCAAATTATTCAACAACACTGAAGAGCCTCTAGTGTACAAGCTCAAATACCAGCAAAATGTATACGCAGCGCCTAAAAGTTTACACGGAATATGTTAAAAAAAGAAGACAACAATGTTAAAAGAACTTATCAAGGAGAAAAAAAAGGTGAAATCAAAAGTTTTTTTTGAAAGGTTGTCCAGTAGAGCACATAATTTACTTAATAACTTTAAAAGGTATTTAGTTGGAGAAAGAGCTCTGGCTGATGTCTTTCGACCTCCAAATTACTGTAAAGCATAATGTAACACAGCACAACTAGTTTTTCATCGGAAATTTTTGAGCGTGTTTCTTATCATTCGACTAAAACAATAGTTTTTGGTCATATAAAAATGTGGCGAATCAATATTATAAACCCAGAATTTCACATCTAAAACTATCTTATCATGTCTCTAGCAACGGTCACAAGGCACTGATCGTATCTATTAATTTTATTATTTTGTTTACACACGTTATGTAATTGTTTAGTATCTCATTATTTAATAAAGCAGACACATTAAACTTAGAGCGAATTAACAAAAGCCAACATGCCGAATTAGTTATTTTAAACTGTTGTTATTTTCTTCCAGCTAAACCATGTACCACAAAGTCAACTTAACCTCCCCAACTTTTCTAACAACTACTTGATAACTTTTTGTCGCTTAGTGGTCCATCCAACCCTTTTTGGTTTTGTAACTCCCCACAATTTAAACAATATGTATATGACTGTGTACGGGTATATGTAAAAATGCTGTTATTTCTCGTAACTAGTGTGAGTGTATATGTGCTGAGTGTGTGAAGAATATAATGTTAGCATATGTTCAAATTAAAAATACATACATGTTTAACATTCTGCTTCTGTTTACATTTGAGTTTTAGTTCATAACTATTATTATTATTATTATATACTTTAGTCATGGGAATATTTGCGGCAGTTGTATTTTGTACAAAAAGATACCACCGCCTACCTAAAGGTTATATAAGAGATTAAGTTCATATGAAGTAAAGTAATTTTTATGGTTTTATAAAACTTTTTAAGGTTGTGGCACCAGCGAATGTGAGTGACACCAAACACAGGAGCATATAGAGCAGTGTTAGTGGTAGGTTTAACATGTTGTTCATCAGCTAATAATAATAACAGGATGGAGATTCATATTCTCGGAACAATCGACCGGCCCCCAGTTATTTTCCCCTATTAATAATTTCTCCCAATCATACCTACCCCGTATCATCACCCCTTAGGGGTTACAACCATACAAAAATCAAATATTTTATAAAATTTTCTCCCACCACTCTAACTGTCCCATAGGTGCGCCTAGAGGAGTCGAATGTATGACCGACCCCTACGTACTATTCCTTTATAATATTTTTCCCAAACATAGCTACGCCCTATCTTTATCCCCTAATGTGGCTGCCATATAAAAATCAATATAAAATTAGCTTCCCACCGCTCTAACTACCCAAAGGTAACCTCAACAGTTACTCGGAACATATGCCTTCTATCTTAAACTGTTAAGATTTTTTATAATTTTTTTTAGTTGTTTTCACGCACACGCTTAATACTGTAGTAGAGCTGCATCAAGTGCAATATAACGAAGCCAATCATTTGAATGCTTGTTATACTAAACATAACATCCCTACACACCTAAAACATACCAACAAATATGTATGTGGTTTTATTGCGCTGGTAATATTGTGGCACATATATTAGAATGTTTTGCTAGGTATAAATTCAAGCCAGCTTGTTCTGGCCTATACTATTCAGGAAAACCCTGCACAAATGCTCTTGAAACGGTTCCAAACCAATTTGTTTTATTTAACACATGTTACCGGCCGTGGCATAGTGGTTAGAACACACGACTACCATGCGGGAGATCACAGGTTCAACTCCTGGCTCCAGTCATCTTAAAAAATTTTTTTTCAGTCATTGTCGGCTCCCCTCGAATGTTGTCGACAGCAACTTCGCAGTATTAGTGTCGAGTTAATCGGGATGTCTAGTAAGAGCTTCTCAAACAGTGACGTTCGCATTTGTCGATAAACAAGTAGGTGCCGTTAGTTGTGAATCTAAGAATAAAAAGCGTGTTAATTCACAACAACGCGAGAAGCTATCCCATACCTCATTCATGGGTGTAAATGTAAATTAAGTTTTTTTTTTAAGATTGTTTAATTCTGCAAGCAAGACATGTTCAAGATAATGATGCAGTTTTGGTAAACAAAAAAAAAACAAGAGCGTTTAAGTTTTGATTAAAACAATGTTGTGTTACAAACAATGTTTTGTTACAAACACACTTAAAAAAGTTATGACGACAATAAATGATTGTTTGTACCAAATTATCAAATATATCATCAAATATCAAATAGTATCAAATAGTACAATTTATTGTACTTTATAGCAATTATTTGTTTTGGGCCAAAAAATACATTTAACAGTGGAAAAAAAACTTTATTATAGAAAAAAAAATTTGTACAAAAAAGTAAAATTTATTGTACAAAATATTGTTTCTACTGGTACCAAAACGTTATATAAGTTGTACTTTTATTTCCCCAAAATGTAATTGTTTTATACCAGAAAGTCTTTTATTGTACCAAAAAGTTTTTTATTTTACCAAAAAACGTCCTTTTATTACATTTAAAAATTCCTTAATTGTACCAAAAAGTACAATTTATTGGACAAAAAAGTAATTTAACTGTACGAAATAGTACAATTTACTGTAACAAAAGTCCTTTATTTGTACCGAATAGTACAATTTATAGTACCAAAAAGTACAATTTATTGTACCAAAACTTATTTTCTATGGGCTAAAAAGTAAATTTTCAAGCACAAAAAGTACTTTTATTATAATCAAATGTTTATTTGTTCTAAATAATATAATTTATTGTACAAAAAAGTTGTTTTATTGTACCGAATAGTACAATTTACTGTAGCAAAATGTTCTTTTATTGCACCAAACAGTACAATTTATTGTACCAAAAAGTAAGTTTATTGTACCAAATAGTACAATGTATGCATTTTTATTGTACTAAAAAGTACAATTTACTGTACAGACAAGTACAATTAATTTTACCAAAATTAACTTTTATTGTAACAAATAGTACAATTTATGGTACCAAAAAGTAAAATTTATCGTACATAAAGGACAATTTATTGTACCAAAACTTAATTTCTATGTGCTAAAAAGTACATTTACAAGCGCAAATAGTACAATGTAGGCATTTTTATTGTACTAAAAAGTACTATTAACTGTAAAAATAAGTATAATTAATTGTATCAAAAAGAACTTTTATTGTACCAGAAAGAACTGTTATTACACCAAAAATTTACTTAATAATTTTATTATACCAAATAGTACAATTTAATGTACCAAAAAGTATAATTTACTATACCAACAAGCACAATTTATGGTTTTTGTACTAAAAAGTACAATTAATTGTATTAAAAAGGAGTTTACTGTACCAATACGTAAAATTAATTATACTTGTTTAAAGTAAATAGTACAATTTATTGTACAGTTTACTGTATCAACAAGTTATTTTATTGTACAAAAAATACTTTTATTGTACCACATAGTACAATTTATTTCACCAAATGTTATAATTTACTGTATCACATAGCACAATTATTGTACCAGAAACTTCAATTTGTGGTACCAAACAGTACAATTTATTGCACAAAAATGTTTCAATTGTACCAAAATATTTTTTTGCGGTCCGAAAAAAATCCTTTTATTGTACTAAACAATTTTCTTATTGTATCAAAAAGTACAATTTACAGTACCAATCAGTACAATTGATTGTACCAAATAGTACTTTAATTACACCAAAAAGTACAATTTAATGTACCATAAAGTACATTTATTGTACCGAAAAGTACAATTTCTTGTAACAAAAAGTTATTTATATTTACAAAAAAGTATTTGAATTGCAACACAAAGTAATAAATTTGTTATACTATAGTTGTATCAAAAGTATTTTTACTGTACTAAAATTTCTTTTTATTGTTCTTTATTTGTTTTGTCTATTGAAACAATACACCAATCGGCCAATTCACAATCACAGACAAAGATGACGCGTTTCGAACTCCGTGAACGAGTTCATCATCAGATCACTTTGTGACAATTTGGTGCCCGTTAGTATATCATCAGCTGTATAAATATCTACCATGTATGTATGTCGAACGTGAACGTGTGAAGTAGATATCAGCCGAAAACGTCCAAGCACTAATTCATTTATTGTCCAAAAAATTCTGCTGTTGTACTAAAATTCAAGAACTACATTTTGCTTCTCCGACATGTGTAAAAACTACATCACTGATTGTCACTCTATTCTAGCAAAAAAAAACCGAGGTCACACAATGAGCGACAGCAAGTTAAAACATATAAAATTGAGTTTCTGAGTTGCTCAGAAATGCCGCTCAAAGTGTGGCTATTTCAACAATATTCTATATGTTTTAATTTGATGTCGCTCACTGCACATTGCGTGACTTCGGCCTAAGAGATGGAAGAATTAAAGCAATCAAATGATTTACTGAATTCATTAACGCAGCAGGTAGGTATTATTGTTTTGGTTTTGAAAGACTAGAGCTTAAGAAGAGAGTGTTCTTAGGTTTGTTCGACAAAAACAAAATATAAAGAATGCACGTTTTTATACCTTCACCGTATGGGTAGGAGGGTATATATCATTTGATACGACCCAAAAGTGTAACATATAGATGAAGTCACGTTAGACCTTAGGTTTCTTGAACCAAATTTGATTAGTGACTTTTTAATTCGCTTGAGCCGTGTCCGTCTGTCTGTCCGACTGGTACACACTATAACTTTCCAAAGACGGAACCAATTTTTTGACACTTTGCATGCTAATAGTATTGCAAATGCGCTACATGTTTCTGTTTTTTGTTAAGCTATAACAGGATAAAGTTTCTGAGAAACTTTACCACGCCCCTTCTGGTACCGCCCATTTTAGAAATTGATTAGCAGGCCACGCCCCTTTGAGACCTCCCCGACAACTATACCACTCGACCACTTTAGAAAGCGAGTGGTAATATCAAAACACTCGACACGATCGCGAACAAATTCTGTATTTTGTTAAGCTATAACAAGATAAAGTTTTGGAGAAAAACTCTAGAAGTCTAGCCACGCCCCTTTTGGTACCTCCCATATAAATGTACCACCCCGACCACTTTAAATATCGAGTAATAATATCAATATACTAGAAAATTTTTTGTTTTACTGAGGATGAGGGAATATGTAAGTCGGGTTTCCCGACTATCAATTTTTACTAAATTTCTCCTCACTTTAATAAATAACTGTTATGTTATTCGCAAATCTCGTGCAAGCATTCAGTTAAAAATAAAAACTTAATTTCCCTTTGCACCCCATGAATGATGTATGGGATAGCTTCTCGCTTTGTTGTGAATTAACACGCTTTCTATTTTCAGATTCACAACTAACGGCACCTACTTATTTATCGACGAATGCGAACGTCACTGTTTGAGAAGCTCTTACTAGACACGCCGATTGACTCCACACTTATACTGCGAAGTTGCTGTCAACAACATTCGAGGGGAGCCGACAATGAAGGACATTTTTTTTTAAGATGACTGGAGCCAGTTTTGAACCTGCGATCTCCCGTATGGTAGTCGCGTGTTCTAACCACTATGCCACGGCCGGTCCCATTCAGTTAGTCATTTGATATCACTGAGTCTGATACCGCAATTTTCTCCCCTTTCTTGTAACGTATACTTCATTTTATTTCTAATACAAAAAGTATACAACATAGAATTGTAATTTTCCAAACTTTACGCATTTATATAATGTAATTTCAACAATTAAACTATTAGCATTCATTTAATTGTAGAACATTGCATATGAAACGTTAAAGTTTTCCCGCAAAATGTAAACTTTGAGTCAACACCCTTCAGCAGCGAAAGATAAACCAAACATTTTGATGTGTACGCAAAAGTGGTAAATTCATCAAGGAAGGGGGAAATGTAATACTAGCAACAACTAAATTAAACAACTACAAATAAAAATCCAACATATATACAAAAATACATAAACATTAGGGTGGGTGCAAAATTCAAGAAAACAGATATTTTATGGAAATGTTAAGTTTATATGGCGAACTTGATGTTCTTTACTATTGTGCTATTGATAGGCCAACTTTTGTGATATTGATAGCAAATTGAAGTCTATAGAACCCCCACTGTGCACTTACGAATAGTTTAGCATAAACATCTGATAACTTCCAGTTTCGCAACTGTATCAGCGATATTACTCAGTATATAAACAAACAAATGTGTTTGGTACATTTATGGTTAAGCTACAAAACCGCAATCGATATACAAAATAACACTTAGGCAAAAAGATATATAAGCACACACACTAACACACATGAAAGAATATTTAATGTTTGCTGTGTGTGGTGTGACTTGATAAAGTATGTGTTATATGAGCACTGGAGTCTGTATATTCTCAGCGATTGGACAGACAAATAACAAAAATCAACTAAAACTTTAATCAGTGCTAAAATGATATAAAAGAAATATACAAATAAATAAATAACATGTTTAACAGTTTGTGTAGAAACGTATGATAAAGTAGAAGTGCACCCTAACAAACAAAGGCACACACATAACCTTTTCACATCTCCTGTAATAAATAATGACAAGATTACGCCTAAAGTCACAACAGAATTACAACATGAAGATTACACTTTTGTGTTGTGTTGCGTTTCGCATGAAGACAATTTTATAATATCTTTCTTATTAAAATCCTCAAACACAAAAACGAAAAAGGGTAGAACGCACACATAATATTTTATCTTTTTTTTTTGGGTGATTGCAAGGAACTTTGAATGCCTTCTTAAGATTGTGTATAATCGTCATCATTATTAACATTTACCCTAAGCGACACGACTTTTCAGACTCAGACAACGCCAAAGGAAGATATTAAAGGAAGATATTAAGTTTACAATCCCATCCATTTTTTTGTTATTTACATATTTACTTAAGCCCAGAAATAAATATTACAAATTTGTTATCACATAAAGGGGAGCATTTTAATGGAGTGAATAACAGCATTTTCTTTAACTAATCTAGGAGCGAGAAGAAGAGCATAGAACGTGTTGATAATTGAAAAGTTGGTCATGGTGTGGAAAACCACAGAAAATTAAAAATGTTGGTAAATAATTTGTGTTTAAAGTGATGACGGTGTTTGTTGTTGGTATTTTAGATGGCATATTTAGGTAGCACAGTACAATATTTTTCAGCTCATTCATTTGGGACTCAATTCTGAGAACTTCACGTAAAAGTAGCCCCAGATAGAAGAAGTTCTACATCATTCGTTTTGTCAAGTTGCATGACATAGTAAATTAATATCGATTTGAAGGTAGGTTTGACATATCTCAAGAACCACTAGTCCGATTTAGCTGAAACAAAATTAAGAATTACAATTCCTTTAATCTGTTCAATTGGTAGAAAAATTGAAGCTGTTAGGAAAAGTTAGTAATGTGAAGAAAAAAACCCGTGCACGTCGCTCAAGAGCAACTGAGAATATTGCGGCTGTAGCCTAAAGTGTTGTCCATTCCACGCCGTTGTTTGGAATTGGGCATTCCACAAACGTCATTACACCGTATTTTGCATAAAGCCTTGGATCTTATGGCTTATAAATTTCAGTTAACACAAGATAAGGTCTACGCCAACAACCCAGCGTCGATTCAGGACCTCAAAGGTACAATTCGTGAGGCTATCGAGGACATAGGGCAGCTACTAGGCGATTTGGTTATGGAAAGTTTCATGAAAAGGATATGGTCATGTAATCGTGATCGTGGTGCCCATTTGGCTGATGTTGTTTTTCATTATTAACGGCATACCTTACTCTTTATTATGAAATAAACATTCGATCATTTATCTCAAAAAATTAAATTTTTCATTGAATATCAAAATAACACCTCTTATTGGAAAACCCTTTAGTAGTTACAGTAAGACTGGTGTACTCCGTGGCGTATGATTTACGTGGAATAATACTTATGATAATCATACGCCACCATATAGTATTTAAGTTATGTCATATAAAAGAGCCTAAAACGTTAAAACGATACTTACTAACTTCAAATCGATATTAAATTATTATGGCATGTAACTTGACAAAACGAATGATGCAGAACTTCTTCTTTTTGGGGCTACTTTCACATGCAGTTCTTATAATAGAGTCCCACTGTCATGTGTTGTACTGTGTAGTATGAAATGAATAGCGATTATGATATGATATGATTACTTCTTATGTCCTTATTTAAAATTTCCTAATTCGTGGAATGTTTAAATCTTTAAACTCACTCACATAATGGGCTTTTACCGAATTTTTGTTTAACGTCTCTGAACACCTATAAATACTGCTGCAATCTCTCACTTAAAATCTTGTATCACTTTCATATTTCAGCAATGTCATAGTATAAATATATATAGTTTGAAATTCTTACTCAATGAAAAGCACAATTTGCAAACACTACCAGCATATGTTATATAGTTAGTTACACTTTTAACAAACACTTACACATGGCTCAACATACATTACATATATATATTTATGTGTGTATAAATAAATGTATACGATGATGGAAACACTTTCATAAGTTTGAAATTTTTAACTTTTACATCAATTATATGGATATAATGACATTTAACTTGGAAACCAGAGCAGCCAACTTCAACAAAAATATATATGAGGATAGTCAACCTTTGCTCCCTTTGGTAGGAAATATAACACACTCATGCACACACACACTCGCACACACCCAAACAAGGACATATTTATATTCACACACTCTGTCGCTTACACACACAACCGCACACACACACTCGAGGCAACTTCTTTAAACCTCAAAGGCATTTCTAATTTATCTTGAGAACTTGAGAACAAACTCAAAGCAAGTCACGAAGTGGTATGAAAAAATATTATATATCAACAGAGTATCCCACAGACCCTGCGAGGACAGTAAAGGACATCAAGCAGGAAGGACTACATATAATTTTTGTCTCCCCCCCTCCCCTAGCAAAATGTTAAAGGTCATCTCACCGAGTGTTTAAAATTACTACAATGAATTGATATTTTCTAAACCTTCTTCCGCTCTCTCGATATGTAGCTGTGACACAATACCCGTCTTGATTATATAAATATTTATGGCGAAAACCAGAGGCAACCAATTGGAAACAAAAACCAATTTTGAATTTCAATGAGTTAAATTAAACATTCAAGTGAATGTGTGTGTGCGGGTGTGTCAGTGTGCTGTTGGGGTCAACAGTAATAGCGTTAACTGTTTACCAATTTAGTTGTTGACTTTTGTTTCTTTTTCGTTTGGTTGTTTTTGTGTGACAGCACACACACACACAGCAACAGGAATATGGTGGTGACATTAGTAAGGCGTTAGCGAAACAGCACAGCACAGTTGGCTTAAAAGATCCAAAGATCCTTTTGATGTCCTTACAAAATTTGCCATAAATTTAATTTATAATACAGTTACAAACTGAAATATAAAGTTTTAATAGGCCACCCAACTTTAACCAATAATGTCCTTATACTCATTTGTGTGGGTGAGAGGACTTTTTAGCTATTTCAAGGATATCTGTCCTTTTAATTTTTTCTTTTAAATTTCTTAACAGTCAAACCTTTATGAAAATTTTTTATGGCTATGTCAAGGACCAACGATCCTTTTGATGTGCATACAAAATTTTCCATTAGATTAATAATACCGTTACATACTTATATATAAAGGTGTCACCAAACTTTAACAAAAAATGTCCTTATAGTCATTAGTGTGGGTGATAGGACTTTTTCGCCATTTCATTAAAATTTCATAATTTCATACACATTTTCATCGCATTTAATACTTTATTATAAAAGTTTTACATAACAAATTAGGCAATTGTATTGGCAATTGTACAAATTAGGCAATTTAAGGACCTTAACCCATTTCGATGTTCTTGGTATTTTTTTCATAATATCAAAATATTACTTCTGGTAAATATTATTTAAATATTTAATTTAGTAATTCGTGTGGCGGTGTGTAAATTTTTGCTCTATCAAGGACATTGGCTACGTTGATGTTTGTGAAATGCTTTCCTTAACTTCGGACTGTAAGATATTAAAGTGCAATAAGTCATCAATTTTTTAAGCAAAAAGTGCCACATTAGTATATTTTAAAGTTTCGTTTTTTAAGGACTATTTTTTTTTATTTTAATGATATCAGCCCTATTCAATGTTTTTCATAAAAAATTCCACAAATTCAGATTGTTATAGCGCAGAAAAATGTTAACTATTAGTAAACTTTTAAAATAATTAAACTTTTTTGTATATCGAATAAAACTTTTGTCCTTCTTCAAGGACCTAGTTATCTTTCAATGTCCTTGCCAATTTTTCCATAATTTTAGAGTATTATTGTCGGTAGCAAAACAAAATACGAGTAAAAAGGTTTAAACTTTTACCACAATTTCCACAAAAGTTTGTACAAGGAATGATAATCTTTCTATTTCAAGGATACAGGCCGATTGCAACGTTTAACAAATATTAGTAATTCCAGATTTTCATTACGCATAACATATTTAAATAAAAAAGACTCAACTTTCCTCATAGTTTATAAAACCACTTTGACTTTAGTCACTTTTATGGTGGTGGGCTATTTTGCCATTACAGAAAACGTTGTTACATTCAATGTCCTTGGGAATATTTTGGATAATTTCGTATTATTATTGCGGCTGAAAAAACTGTGAAATTTCACAAAAATTTTTCAAAGAAATTTTTAATTTTTGAATTATTTAAATGTTAGGACATTTTGGTTATCTAAAGGACATTTGCCATATCCGACATCCTTAAAAAGTTTTCCAAAATTTCGGAGAGCATACCTTAATATAATATTTTGAACTTCAGCCAAATTTTTAAAAAATTTTAGAATTTGTCAATTTTGTTACTCTTTTTTTTTGATATTTGCAGGACATTGGCACCTTTAAATTTTTTTTTGAAAGATTTGCGTAATTTTAAATTCTCATCGCAGGTAACGTACCTAAACATAAAATTCAAACAATTTTTTTGTTCTAAATATTTATTTAGAACTTCGAACTTTTTTTTAGAACTTTTTGGTTGCCACTTCAAGGACCTTGTTCCTTTAATTTTCTTGATTTTTTTACAATATATTAGATTAACATTGCCGGTAACATAATTAAGTACAAAGCTATTGACATATTCTTAATTGTACAAAACAAGTTTATATTATTATATGATATGCGAAGGACCTTTCGATGTCCTTACACATTTTTCCACAAATTCAAGATAGCACTGCGTTTATACCTTAATTTAAAAGTGTGGGTTTTACCATAGCATATAAAAATAATTCATATTCTTATGTTTAAGGGGGATGGAATTTTTTTATTATTTCCAGGACGGCAATTTAATGTTGTTTTTTTTCTCGAAATATTTCTATAATGTCAAATTTTTATCGTGAGTAACATATTTCAAAAGAAACTGTTAAATTTCATAAAAATTAATAAAATATTTATTAAAAATTTTGGAACGGATGGAACGGATTTTCATCACATCAAGGACCTTCAAAATTTTAGATTATTGTAGTTGGTTACAAAATTCATTATGAATGTGTCAACTTTCCTCAAAATGTTACCCACAATTTTTATGTATGCATAATGGCGGTGGATTTTATAATATTTCAAGGTCCTTTGAACCTTTTGATGTCCTTAATAATTTTTTGAAAATTAATATTAGCATTGCGAATTATGTATTTCAATTAAAAAAGACGAACTAAATGAGAAATATCAACGGCACATTTTTGTTTTTTCTTTCAAGGACTTGGGCCATTCACTCAGTGTCCTTAGTAATTTTTTCATAACATCTGATTTTTTTTCAGGGCTCATTTACTTAAAATAAGTAAAAATTTTACAAAAGATATTGTAAATTTGTTATTATATGATATATTTTTTTAATCGTCCTCATTCATTACATACTATAGATTAGGGTTTATATTGTTTCATCTTATACAGTACAACACATGGTTTTGGGACTCAATTCTGAGAACTGCAAGTGGAAGTAGACCCAAAAAGAAGGAGTTCTGTATCATTCATTTTGTCAAGTTACATGCCATGTCACGTTTTAGGCTCGTTTGTTATAATGTTATATATAGTGGCGTATGATTATCATAAGTGATATTCCACGTAAATCATACGCCACGGAGTACAACAGTTTTATTGTAACTGCTATAATATAAATCCAGTTCAAAATCATTTGATGAATGGAAAAGTGAAACTGTTGCTTATGTGGGGAAACGTTATAAGAACAGATTAAAGGAATTGTAATTCTTAATTTTTTTAAATTTGTCTCAGATTAATCGGTGGTTCTCGAGTTATGTCAAACAAAAAAGCCTAAAGCGTGACAAATTCCCCTATACGATACTTACTAATTTCAAACCGATATTAAAATATTATGGCATGTTGTCAAGTTACAACACGAATGATGCAGAACTTCTTCTTTTGGGGAATACTTTCACGTGCAGTTCTCAGAATTGAGTCCCAAATAAAAGGGCTGAAAAATGTTGTACTGTGTAATACAACATCTATTTACACCCCCTTCATCCATAATATTTATGTTTAAATCCATTAAAATATTCAATTAAATTACGCACATAATGGTCTAACTTAAATTGGCCACAAATGTTACTAATAACCCCCCACCACTACCAGCAGTACTAACCCCACCCCTACAGCAAATACTAAACTTGTATTTGTACTATTTTAGCTACAGCATACATCTACACTTTGCAAATTAAATTTCACAAAATTCATAGCAAATGAATTATAAGCCAGCAACCACCGCATCGAGTTTAAAAGCGGTTACCCACTGAAAAATATTTCGCCAGCAGAGCAGGAGTAGCACAAATTATCCTAATGGCCATTAGAAGCTATAAAAACCTAATCGGTCAATGTTATGCTAATAATAAATTTCCCTTTAAACCAGGAAACACAAAATTTATTCTGAAAAATTTAGTTGTTTTCCTTGGTGGCATAGCCCCAAACCTGTTTACGCATTTGTCGGCTGATTAATTTCTATTAATTAACAAAGCTTCTTGTCGCTTTTTTGTGGCTTCGCAAACCGAGCAGTCAAGACAACAATCAGGGGGGAGGGGGGGGGGGGGGGTCTATGCACGGCTAAAGGACTAATCTAACACCTAAAACAATAATATTTAGATAATGGCAACCAAGACCCAGCCGACCCGGCCCCTTTCACTAACATTCTTTCTCTTCAATTAAGACTGTAACGCAAAGACAAACACAAAGAGCCTGACGACGACGACAACAACAACAACGCTGGTGATAAGTGGTGCTCTGGTGGGGGAAATATAGAGACACAAGAGCAGAGTTGTAACAAGAAAAAAAAACACAAATTTTGTGAAAAGAAAATAGACAATGAAATATAAGGAATATTAATGGCGACTCTTGATGAACCTTTTCTTTTCGATGCTATAGAGTTTATTGTTTGAACAAAATATTGTAGAGAATCAATGATGAGCAGCAAAGCATTACCAGCACACCCTTGGGGAAGCGCCGTTGAGTTGTGTGTGAAAAATGACCAACAGCAAAAGGATATTTCATTTTAGCTTTTCCCAGCTCAACACTCTGTGAATTGTCCCGAGTGTCGATATTGGAAATTAACACATTTTCTTAAGGAAGTGCTATTTGCTAAGTGAAAGGAAATATGAAATACGAGTGTCTTTGCAGAAGGTGTGAGTTGAAATAGGGCTTAATGTTGGCACATGGTGGGAAATTAGGGAATGGAAGATAATTAGAAGACGTTTTTGGTATAAGTTTAAAAGTATGTGAAATTTGTTTTAATTTCCTAGTAAATTGTGGTATTGAAGCCCAGCAAAAAATCTTATCTCGAAGAAGTACAAAAAGTATTTGGGGGCACCGCAAATGGTATTAAAATTTTGATGTCATTGAAAGGAAATGGTTCATGTTAAGCTTAACTCTCATTTATCATTTAAAAATGAATTCTTTATTTGTACAGTTTGGTACAACAAAAGTACTTTTTGGTAAAATTAATGTAGTTTTTGAC
The DNA here is from genome assembly GCA_964034835.1 of Muscina levida. NCBI lineage: Eukaryota > Metazoa > Arthropoda > Insecta > Diptera > Muscidae > Muscina > Muscina levida. Next base: position 12,292,136 of record OZ035884.1, read on the forward strand.
ACAGTACTATCTGGTACAAATGTAATTTTTGATACAATAAATATACTTTATATACAATACAAGTACTTTTTGGTACAATAAATGTCTGTTGCTATTTTATACAATCAAACTACCACAAAAGTACTTACTTACTTACTTACTTAGCTGGTACTTCTATGCAATCGCAGTGGATTATATACCGCACGTAGAAAAATATTATAAGCGCCTCGATCTTCTGCGCTTCCAGTTAGTCACACCGAGTTCTGTAAGGTTCTCAGTAACCTGGTCTTTCCACAAAAGCACTAGTTGGTGCAATAATCCATGTTGTATACTAAAAGTACTTCTTTATACAATCAAAGTACCATTCGAATACTATAAGTGAATATTTTAGATAAAATAATATAACATTTTGACACAACAAAAGTACATTTGAGTACAAATAAAATACATTTTCACACAATAAAAGTAACTTTTGGTACAACAGAAGTATCCTTGTGGTACGACAGGATACAATGAAAGTACAGTATGATGGTAGTGGTAGTCCTATATGGGTCATACATTTTAATTTTTAATTTTTAATTTTTAATTTTAATTTTTAATTTTGAATTTTTAATTTTTAATTTTTATATTTTAATTTTTAATTTTTTATTTGTAATTTGTAATTTTTTATTTTAATTAATTTTTTTTTAATTTTTAATACTTTGTGGTACAATAAATGTACTTTTGTACCAACAACTATTTTCTAAGATAAAAGTAATTTTTGCCACAATAAAAGTACGTGTGTTATAACTGCAGTACAATAAAAGTACTTTTTCGTAAAATCAAAGTGCTAATAGTTCTAAAAATATTATTTTTGGAACAATAAAAGTACTTTTTGGTACAATTTTAGCACTTTGGTGCAATAAATGTACTTTTTGTGTTCAATAAAAGTACTAAAAGGTACAAGAAAATTTCGTTTTGGGACAAAAAAAAGTACTTTCTGTCACGATAAAAGTACATTTAGGTACAATAAAAGTAGTTTTTGATACAATAATATAATCTATTGGTACAATAAAAAAACTTTTGGTGTAAAATAAAAGTATATTTAAGTACAACATAAGTTTTTTTTGGTACTGTAAAAGTACTTTCTTATACAATTATAGAACTTTCTGGTGGAACAAAAATAAATTTTGGTAAAATAAAGTACTAATAGGTACAAGAAAATTACTTTTTGGCACAAATTAAGTACAATAAAAGTACTTTTTGGTAGAATAAAAGCAATTTCTAGTGCATTAAAAGTACTTTTTGGTACAATAAAAGTACTAGAGGTACAGGAAAATATCTCTTTGGCATAAAAAGTACTTTCTGATGCGATAAAAGTACTTCCCAGTACAATTATAGAACTTTCTGGTGCAATGAATGCACTTTTTTTGTACAATAAAAGTACTAATAGGTACGATAGGTACTTTTTGGCACAAAAAAGTACTTCCTGGTACTTTTTGGTGCAATGAATGTACTTTTTGGTACAATAAAAGTATTAAAAGTATTACACAACACTTGTAAAACAAATTCTATTAGCAATAATAAAATAGATCTTGAACCGAATAAAGGAACTTTCTACAGAGTTGTTCATGAGAGTAAAGACTGTTAAGACAAAATTAAATAATGGTACAATAAAAGTACTGTTTGGTGCAATAATATAACTTTTTGGTACAATAAAATAACTATTTATCCACAATAAAAGTACATTTGAGTACAGTATAAGAACTTTTTGGTACAATGAGTGATTTTAAGTACAATAAAAGTACTTTTATGTACAATTATGGTACTTTCTGGTACAGATTGGTACAAGAAAATTAATTTTTGTCACAAATAAAGTACCTCCTGGTACAATAATAGTTCTTTCCAGTACAATAAAAAAATGTTTGGTCCAAAATAAAAGTATATTTAAGTACAAAATAAGTATTTTGCTGGTATAATAAAAGTACTTTTTAGTAAAATTCTAGCACTTTCTGGTGCAATAAATGTACTTTTGGAACAAAAAAAGTACTTATAGGTACAATAAACTTACTTTTTGGCTCAAATTAAGTACTTTCTGGTGCAATAATAGTACTAATAGGTACAAGATAATAGCTTTTCGGCACAAATAAAGTACTTCCTGGTACAAGAAAAGTACTTTTTGGTAAAATAAACGAATATTTCTAATACTAACTATTAATGTACTTTCCAAAACTATTAACGCACTTTCTATGCTCCAGAAAATAAAGTTTGTTTTTGGTACATTAAAAGTAATTTTGATAACACAGCAGCACTATCAAAATACTTTATTACTTAAAAAAAATACTTTTTAGGTACAATAAAATTATTTTTTGGCCATATTAAAAGTACAATCTTCTTCTAAGATATAAAAATCTCGTGTCACAGCAATCCTCCGAAACGGCTTAACCAATCTTAACCAAGAACAGGTACCATTGTTTTGTCATCCCGGTAGGTGGCGCTGGGGTGGACTTATATTGAAAATTTGAATGGATGGAAAAATTGAACTGAAATTCAGAATGAATGTTTATTTGATTATGATCATCAATTTTATGTACAAATGGACCCGGTAGGTGGCGCTAAGGTGGATTTATATCGAAAATTTGAATGCATGTACCAATTCAACTGAAATTTTGGATGGATATTCATTTAATCATGAGAAAACATTTTATGTACAAATGGACCCGGTAGATGGCGCTGGGGTCGGTTTACAATCAAAATTTTAACGAATGGGCCAATTTAACTGAAATTCAGCATCTATGTTTGTTTGATCATCAGAAAAAATCGTATGTACAAATGGACCCGGTAGATGGCGCTAGGGTGGATTTATATTGAAAATTTGAATGCATGTATCAATTTAACTGAAATTTAGTATTTATTTTTGTGGAACCTTGAGAAAATTTTTTTTTGTATAAATTGACCCGGTAGGTGTCGCTATGATGGAATTATTGAATTATTTGAATTATTTCGAAAATGTATATCAATTGTCCGATTTTACTTACACTTAAAATATATGATTTTTTTGGCATGAGAAGATTTTGAATATCGATTGTCCGATTTTACTTAAACTTAAAATATATGATTTTTTTGGCATGCGAAAAATTTGAATGTATGTTTTGAACCAGTCGCCGGTGTTTAGCTTATGATACACTTAATTTTTGGAATGTCATTTAATCACTTTTTTTAACATCATAGTTATTCAGAAGTCTATATATATAAAAAAGATGTACATTTTATGTCACCACTAATTGTGAAAACGGTTGACCCCATTTGTCCCAAAAATTTCAGTGAAAGTTAAGGATTGGCTGTAGATGGTCACCCAGACTGCAAAAAGGCTTAAAGAAGAATGACTAACTTTTATAATGGCGCACTTCCTGCAGAATTATAGAGCTTCACAAAATGGTTTTCCCCATTTCGAAATTTTAGGGGACAATAACGAAAATAGGCATAACTGTTGATATCACCTAGACCATACGGTTAATGGGGTTGTTGAGCTTAATGAATGCATTTTCTGAAATTTGTACTCTTTAGGATAAAAAGGTGCAATCACCCAGTACACCAATGCAGAAAGTTATATGTCAGTCAATCGGCTTAAAAATGTGGTTTTAGAGTATATGTATGCCTATCAATAAGTAAGTTTTGATCATATCATGGACGACACTGCTGATCCGTTTTAGCAATTCTTATAATAATATATAATAATCTTTAAGATATATGAATAACAGAATTTGTCCGGGAAAACCTCGCCCTTTAAATTGAAATATTTTAGAGGTCAAAAAAATAAACCAATCGTTTTTAGATTTCAACTACACTCAAAATATTTTACAAAAATTTGGAGGCAGGACGAAGTCTGCCGGGCCAGCTAGTTTATTATATTTTGAGAACTACATGGGAAGTAGTGAAAAGCCATTAGAAATCCTATGTTAACATCATAACTTATGCAATAAAGTGCATTTTTTGTTGCATGGTTGTGGCATACTGCAAAAATTTGATGTTGTGATAAATGCTATAATTTGTACTACTATACTATCACATAGTACAGTCTACATGTGTCGCCAATTTTTTTGTCGCAACTATTTCAAATAACTGTATGCAGATATGCCGCAACTACAACGCGGTTTGCAAATAACACTAAGCTGATTGACAACAACTCTATGCAAACCAAGCGCGGCCTTCACAAACCGCTACAGTAGTCAACAGATGTTGCAACAGCTTCCATATTTCTCACGCTCAAACACACACCCACAACAACGCCAGATATGCAATTAAACCAATATACTATATGCAATTTAAAAAAAAAATTCTAGTGTATAACATCATTCAAAATATTCAATTCAAATATTTTGATACAATTTTGTTTGTTTTCCAACAAAAAAAGAAAATATTCATGTTTGAATATGAAATAACTACTACAATGCAAAGCAGCCAGTATCGGTTTCTGATTGAATATTTTCGCGTCAATGTTTTATATTTATTCACATAAATAATATACCGAATAAAGCAAATACAAATACACACAAGTGACAAAAGAGAAAAGCAAATAAAGAAGAAAATGTTTATGTATTTAATAAAACTAAACTAGAAAAAAAACAAAATCGCATATACACATATGAAAATTATTGATAACACACCAAACCACCCATACTACTGAGAGAGAGGGAGTGGGAGAGGGAGTAAGAGAGAAAGCCGTGGCAATACCACACACGGGTAAATATTGAATTAACAAGTAGGTAAAATTTAATATCAGATTTCAGTTGAACAATATTCAAAGGAAAATTGAGTAGAAATTTAATATCACCGAATGCCGGAAACGTTCAATATATCTATATATTTTCTGCATGAGGGGAAACCAACGACGACACAGGACGGCTTAATGATGCTGCCATCGTATGATGCCTTGGTGAATATATTAAATTTCCCTCGCGCAATAAAGCTATCTTAATGTGGCTTCCTGTGTTCTGTTTGGCATACTTATGGGTTTAAGATGTGTAATTTACTTGAAAGACTTCCATAGAGTATTGGCAAAGTTTATGATTTCTTTGGAATTGCTAAACATTTATTTGGTATTCACCTTGTGAGAGAGAGAGAGAGAGAGAGAGAGAGAGAGAGAGAGAGAGAGAGAGAGAGAGAGAGGGGCTGAATACATTGAAATTCTAACTGCGTTTGTTTTTATTTCGGGTTTTTTTTTGTGTTGATAGCAGTGATAGTTACATTTTCGTTTGCCAATAATGACGGAGGTGGGGGGCAATGCGGTCCTTTGGTGTTACGAATTTGCCAAACAAACAGGAGGCATTAATAATATTGCGGCATTACGCTGTACATACGATATGACACCGGGTTTTGTGGCATTAGGCGTAAAACACAGTGGGAGACAGGGCAATATAAACGTGAAAATGATTCTGCATATTTTTTTATTAGTTTAGTTTCAAAAGCCCAGACGAAGGAGTTAGAGTTAAGGAAACTAATAACGAATTTAGTTCGAACTTAAACGGCTTCAACGCTTAAAATATAAAGGGAAATTAAATTCAAAGTGGAAACTCTTGATAAAATTAAAGAAAACCAGTATAGAAATTTCAGCTAAGTGAACTGACTAATAAATACCCTTACCCTATGTATGATATTGCCTAACTCTTGAATTACTTATGTATTAGTATTTGCCTTTTGGTGGAGAGTAAGCGATAGGAGATAGAACATTCAGTTTTTAGGTGCGTGGAAGGGTACATTTGTATGGAAGGTAGCGGAAGGGGCGTGAGTGGACTTCGAATATTTTCTCCAAAACTTTATCCTGATATTACTTAACAAAATATAAAATTTGGTCACGTTGGGTGCATTGACTCGATTTCTAAAGTGGGCGGAATAAAACCTTTGTGTGAGAGGTACCAGAAGGGGCGTGCCTAGCCTTCCAATATTTTCTCCAAAACTTTTTTCTGTTATGCCTTAACAATATATATAATTTGGGAGTTAGTTGTATTGATGTTATTACTCGAGTTTTAAAGTGGGTGGAGTAAAATGTTTGTAGGGAAGGTACCAGAAGGGGCATGGCTAGCTTTATAGCTTTATAATAGCTTTATAAAGCTTTATAGCTTTATAAAACATATAGAATTGGGGTACGATTGCGTTGGTTGTATTGCTATTATTACTCGATTTATAAAATGGGTGGAATGGTACATTTGTATAGAAGGTACCAGAAGGGGCGTGGCTGGACTTCCCATTTTATATCCAAAACATTATCCCTTTATAGCTTTACTAAATATAGAATTTGGGTACGATCCTGTTGTGTGTATTGATATTATTACTCGATTTTAAAAGTGGGCGTGGTGAAACGTTTATATGGAAGGTAGCAAGTAGCCATGCCTCTTGGCTGGACTTCCAGTTTTTTTAAAACATTATCGATTTCAAAGTGGGAGGAATGGTACATTTGGTACCTCTGGTACCTCCTATACAAATGTATCATTCCCCCCACTATTTTCTTCCAATTTTTTCTCCAAACTAAATGCAGTTATAGCTTTACAAAATACAAAATTTGGCCACGATCGCGTCGGGTGTATTAATATTATTACTCGATTTCAAAAGTGGGCGGAATGATAGATTTGTATAGGAAGCACTAGAAGAGGCGTGGCCATGTATACTATATGCAATCCCGTAAGTAGTTTTGAGAAAAAATTAACCCATTTAAAGTTTAAAAATATTTGGTTACGTGTTTTGAAAGTTATCGTACGTAGTATCTAGACAATCAGACATCCAGACAGACGGACATGGTACAAACGTCTTTAAAAGTCTTGATCAAATTTGGTTCAAAGAAACCTAGCGTCTGAAGTGCCTCCTTCTATGTGTTAGACTTTTGGGTCGTATCAAATTATATATATTCTTCTACCAGCGGCCTGAAATCGAGTATTTTAATATTCGCAAAATTTTATGTTTTTACAGAGGGTGAGACTATATGTGAGTCGGTTTACCCTACTGAAACTTTGTTACCAGTTTACGTATCTCCTTAAAATCACTTTGCAAATAATACCCCTCACTGCCACTGTCTCGCGTGTATGTAATAACTGACACATCAGTCACACACTCTCCTACCTTTGCTGCATCATCATGTCTTCTTCATTTTCATCTTATCAAATGGAAACCAACAAAAAAAAGAGACAGAAAACTCAATCACAGCATTAACGATTTACAGTTTGTTACTCAATCATTTAGACACGTTCCCCAATAATGTTCATTATGCATACATGTATATATGAATAAGCATACTCACACACACGCACATATATCGCGCTACGGAAGTTACTACACATGGCATATATCATTGTCGGTAACTACACATAAACATAAGCTTTATTTACATGTGTTGCCTATACTGTACTGTATGTGTACAACATGTGTCTGCACAGGATGTACACATACGTACATACATACATACCGGTGCATGTTGTTTCACATGAAATATAACACACATTTATCTTTGGTAAACCATTTATTTTATTTATTAATTACACCCAGACCATGACTACCATATGCACACACATGCTTATACACATACATACATACATATATAGAACTAAACGACATCAGCATGACAACATGGCTTACAGCCACGATAATCCTTGATAATTCTAAGCGCTGGCAACATATTGGCTACTTCTTCGCTCATTTCCTTGATTAAGGAAGCGCTAATGTGACCCGACCCGCAAATGAAGAGAAACGAAAGCTGTCAAAACTTATGCTTAATTATAAACAGAGTAAAATAACAAGTCTGGCAAAGGGGCACAAACTGTATATAAAACAATCACAACAAGTGACAAGTTGCCATAAGACACCATTTGCAATGGCTGTCAAAAATCAAAGTTACTTTTACTTTTACGTTGCGGTAAACTAGACTGTGTTGGTAGAATGGGAGCAAACAGGATAATAAGAAAAATAAACCTGTTTCCATCTATAAAAACAAATTTGAGCTACGGGGTAGGCATTGATGAAGCTACTTGTTGGAGTGGTTGACAATAAAATCGCATCAGAGTAAAGTTATTTAATGAAACTGATATCCTTGGAATATACTCTTCAGCACAGTCGAGGATGTAGCCAGCGTGACAGTCAAGAAGGCAAAACATTCTATAAAGCAAAGTAAAACTATTACACATATAGCGTCCTGGCCACTGTTAGAAGTCTGATCTATTTCAGTCCCTAAAGATATACAACCCAAGAGGAAAAAACAAAAAGATCTCTATATGAATGGACTCAAATTTTCGTAATTTTATAAAAATTTGAGAATTAGTACAAACTTCATCATATCAGTGAATGATAGCCCATACAAATGACAACTATAAAAAATTTTTGAGATTTGGAAAAAGTTTTAAATTGTTTATTTAAGTATAATATCCACATTAACAATTTGAAATTGCGGGGAAAAAATTAACAAGGACATTGAACTAAACTAGGATCTTTGAAATAGCTTAAAAAGTATATTATAAAACATGATAAATTTTAAGTGTATTACTCCCTGTAACACACAATTATTGGGCGTCGGGAGTGTGATGCAAGGTAAAGCTTCTGATCGGTTTAACTTGGCAAACCCAGAGTGATCCTTGCCAATTGCACTTCAAGTCTACTCACAGAGCTCCGTATTCGTAGTACTACTGCGGACGGAGTACCTCCACGTGGTGACGCCTGGAAGCGTGCCTCTGACACCCGTCAGAGCACGACTAACTGTGAGGGGCGAAACCTAAAACCCAGGCACGTCTGCTCAGAGTGAGCGGTACCCTGGTCAGCGTCTGACCCAGAATGGGCGGCTGTAATAAAATCCTGGCAGGAGGAGAAAACTGCGACGTGGTGCGCTGGGCTTGCAACCCGCCACCGACGTATAAACTATTGCAATGAAAAGAAGTAAGAAAAGAATAAAATGGACCCCCCAAAATGTTGACGACCACCGCAAACGAATTAAGGACCATGATTTAAGGATATGCACCTGGAATGTTAGAACACTGTATAGACCAGGTGCCTCTATCCAACTGGCGGAAGTCCTCGAAGAATACAAGGCTGACATAACCGCTTTACAGGAAATCCGGTGGACGGGACACGGGTGCTCGCGCATGAAGACGTGCGACATCTACTATAGTGGCCATGCGGACAAGCACGAGTTTGGATGTGGATTTGTGGTTGGCAAGAGACTGCGACACCTAGTCTCAAGGTTCAACCCGGTGTGTGAACGTATTGCCACCATAAGAGTCAAAACAAAGTTTTTCCACATAACACTTATATGTGCCCATGCTCCGACAGAAGAGAAAAGCGATGAGGACAAAGACGAGTTCTACGAGAGCCTAGAAAATGTATATGACCGTAGCCCGAGCCATGACATTAAAATTGTACTAGGCGATTTTAATGCTAAAATAGGCAGGGAAACCGCATTTGAGCCTACCATCGGAAAATTCAGTCTGCACACCGAAACGTCGAACAATGGCATCAGACTGATTGATTTCTCTGCGGCAAGAAATATGGTAGTTTGCAGCACTAGATTTGACCATAAAAATATTCATAAGGCAACATGGTTATCTCCAGATCAATTGACAAGGAATCAGATTGATCATGTGGTAGTCGATGGAAGGCACGCATCGAGTGTTCTGGACGTACGAGTGATTAGGGGTGCGAACATTGACTCCGATCACTTCCTTACCGCAGTTAAGGTACGCACAAGGCTAAGCATGGCGAAAAACGTACGTAACCAGGCACAACGAAAGCTGGACATCGGTAAACTGCGGACCACAGAGGTAGCAAACGCCTACTCCAACCACCTAACTCAACTGCTGCGGAATGCTCCAACCCCTGACAATATAACCTCGCAGTGGCAAAATATAGCCGACTCCTTAGAACGGGCTGCGAGAAGCGTACTTGGGTACTCAAAGCCGTCTCAAGAAGATGCCTGGTACGATGATGAATGTCGCAATGCCACGAGAGAGACGGTTGCTGCATACAGGGCGAAACTGCAGCCAATGGCAACGCGAGCTGTTCGTGAACGGCACAGGGAGAAGAGACGACAGGCAACGCGTCTTTTTAGAAGAAAAAAGAAGGAGCTGAAGAAGAGGCAGGACGAGTGCACTGAGTTGCTCCGAAGTAGAGGGGAAGCCCGAAAATTCTACAAGAGAGTGAAAGCGAGAATGCGTGGAACAGGGTTGCCCTCCTGCAAGGACAGCGATGGTCAGCTAGTGACGGACCCGTATAACGTTCTGAAGATATGGAGAGATCACTTTAGAAATTTACTGGATACTGACACCACTCCAGAAGACCCCGCTCCAATCCATGACGATGGTATTAACTGTCCACCTCCGAGCCAGAGCGAGATACGTATGGCCATCTCCCGCCTTAAAAACAACAAAGCTGCTGGAGCCGATGGTCTCCCTGCTGAATTGTTTAAGGCTGGCGGGGAGGAGCTGATTAGGAGCATGCATCAGCTCATGGAGAACATCTGGCAAGAGGAGAGCATGCCCGGGGATTGGAGTCTCAGTCTGTTATGTCCCATATACAAGAAAGGAGATCGTAGTGAATGTAAGAACTACCGTGGAATAAGCCTATTACCAATTGCGTACAAGGTCCTTTCAAGCATATTGTGTGAACGTCTAAAGCCAATTGTAGAAAAACTAATTGGACCATATCAGTGCGGCTTTAGACCTGGCAAATCTACGACGGATCAAATATTCACCTTACGACAAATCCTGGAAAAAACCCATGAAAAGCAGATCGACACCTACCACCTCTTTGTCGACTACAAAGCTGCCTTCGACTCTCCGATAAGGAATAGGCTTTATGAGGCCATGTCTGAGTTTGGTATTCCTGCAAAGCTGATTCGACTTTGCAAATGTACCTTAGACAACACCAAATCCTCGGTTAAGATTGGTAAGGATCAGTCTGAACCATTCAACACGGAAAGAGGTCTCAGGCAGGGCGATAGCCTGTCCTGTACACTATTTAACATAGTTATGGAGAAGGTGATGAGAAAGGCTGGCATCAACATGTCTGGCACCATATTTCACAAAAGCCACATGCCACTAGCCTACGCCGATGATATAGATATCATTGGCCGAAATCTGCGGGATGTTACTGCAGTTTTCTCATCGCTAGAAAAGGAGTCAGCAAAAATGGGTTTAGCGGTCAACGAGGACAAAACAAAAATAATGATTTCGACGAACAAAGAGTCCTCTCGATGGGGACGCACCGTGAACGTTGACAATTATTGTTTTGAGGTAGTCGACGAATTTACCTACCTCGGATCTTCCGTCAACAAGATGAATAATGTCAGCCAAGAAATTAAACGGAGAATAGTGCTAGCCAATAGATGTTTCTACGGACTTCGGCAGCACTTTAGTAACACCACCTTCTCTCGGAATACTAAGAAACAGCTATACCAGGTGCTTATCTTACCTGTTCTGTTGTATGGTGCCGAATCATGGGTGCTTACTACAACGGACATACAAAACCTGGGAGTATTCGAGAGAAAAGTACTCCGAAAAATATATGGACCTATCTGTGTCGAAGGCCAGTTTCGCCATCGGATGAACCATGAGCTGTATGAGCTTTACCACGACATCGACGTAGCTAAAAGAGTCAGAATCCAACGACTTCGATGGCTGGGACATGTTGCCAGGATGGATGTAAATGCTCCAGCGAGAAAGGTGTTTGAAGGCGAACCTGAGGGACGGCGCAGAGCAGGGAGACCCAAACTCCGTTGGAAGGACCAAGTGGTAGGCGATGTGCCATCATCTGGTAGGACTAACTGGAGAACACACGCAGAAGACCGAAGCGTGTGGAATTCTTTATTACTTCAGGCCTCAAATTTATGAACTACGTTTCGTAAATTGTAATTGGCCACTTAAGTAAGTAAGTAAGTAACACACAATTATTAATTAATTTAAAATTAATTAAAAATTTTTCCGTCCTTGAAATATCAAAAAAGTCCCTACCGCTATGCAAATGACAGGGTAATAAAATAATAAATAATACACAGAAATTATGCAAAAAAATTTAAGGATAATAAAAAGGACCAAGGTCCTTGGAATAGTCAAAAATTCCAGACCGGTATACAAGTGACAGTTTAAAAAGGTTTCTTTTATAACAAAGTTTACGCTTTTATAATTATTAAGATAAAATGTAAAGGGCATTGAAACGATGCTCAGATCCTTGTAATAGCAATTAAAATGCTGTCCACTATAGAAAAAAAATTTAGTAATTTTTGTCTAAAACTTAGGGCAAAGTTCATTGAAAGATCCCAGAACTACAAGGAATACGCTCTTGCTGCCTTCCTGGACATTGAAGGAGCTTTTAATAATGTCAAACCTGAATCTGAATAATTGACTCAATGGAACAACTGGAGATTAACCCAGTGGTCATCGCCTTAGTTGATAAACTACTAAAATTTAGGCGCATTGGATCCAGTCTGGGCGTGTCAAATATTTCCAAGGTGGCGGTTCGCGGTACTCCACAAGGAGGAGTACTCTCTCCACTACTATGGAATCTTAACATCAACACTCTCCTGAGGAAGATGGAAAAAACGTGCTGCACAACCGTCGCATATGCGGCCGACGTGGCACTAATAGTTACAGGCAAGGATCCAAAACTACTCTCTGAGCTACTGGAATCTGCACTGAAACTTCTTCTGAAATGGTGTCATGACTGTGGACTGGGTGTAAATCCGAGTAAAACAGATCTGGTGCTATTCACACGGATATACAAAATCCCTCAATTTGCCAAACCAAGAGTAAATGGAGTCGCACTTACACTCTCTGATAGTGCCAAATACCTCGGGCTAACATTGGACAGTAAACTGAATCGGAATCTGAACACTCAGACCAGGATTAGCTAAGCGGCAACGGTTCTATACTGCTGCAAAAGGGCAATCGGCCTCAATTGGGGAATTAGCCCCAAGAACTTAAACTGGTTATACGAATTAGTTATTAAACCCATCTTATTTTACGGATCGGCAGTCTGGCGGCCGGCGCTAGATAAAGCGTCACAAAGGCTGAAATTCGAACGCATTATGGGATTGGTGGCAATCATGATAACAGGGGCACTTAGAACTACTCCGACTAAGGCACTGTTCACGATCCTAAACTGGTTATCACCGGACATTGAGGCGAGGAAGATAGCAGCGAATACCGCAATGCGTTTAGACGCCACCAAAGCATGGAAGCACAGGAACTATGGCCATGCCAAAATTCTAGACCTAATCAATTTGAGCTGTCACACGAATAATACCAAAACCTGTCTTCGATCCGGATTTTATAAGGATGTTCCCGGATAGGCCCTACTATGATGATAATGGTAATGCCCTCAACTTTGGGGAGGATGTCATCCTAATTTGCACGGATGGTTCAAAATCAAAGGAAAGAGCGGGCTGTGGAATCTTTTCGGAAGAGTTGAATTAAAGTCTATCAATCACTGTAACATAGTTCAGGCCGAAATAGCGGCCATTAGAATAGCCGTAGAGAAAATTCAGTATCTTGGCATATTGGACGGCAATATTCATATTCTTACTGATAGTGAAGCGGCTATCAGATCCCTAGAGAACGTGTTCACCTCTTCGAGAAATGTTCGAAAATGCCGGTCGTCTCTGGAGGAGATAGCGAGACATTCGACGGTTACCCTAACATGGCTTCCAGGACATGGGGACATATATGGAATCCAAAGGGCCGATACGCTGGCAAGGGCCGCCACAACCGTGAACTCGGGCAAAGTTTATGGTCTCATTGAGATCCCTCTTACAAGGGGGAAACAGCTCATTGCGGGGAAACTGGATCTCATTGCTGAAGGGAGATGGGAAGAGAACCCACCTGCACGGCTACTAAAACAATTTGGCCTACAATGGATATACAGAGGACACGATTTGTGCTGAACTTATCCAGAGTCCACTTGACCACGGAGCATCTTCTATGTCATTGCCCTGGTTTTGGTGACCTGAGATACGAAAAACTTGGTCATCGGACACTTTTAGATAATACCTGTCTATCAGTAGGCGATTTGCGGAACATCCATGCCTTCATCAGAGCAACGAAATGGCTTGACAGCGACGTTGACCGAATAGAATAGGAACATTTTGTGCGGAAATCATAAAATGGTATCACAACGGGACTCATAATAGGACCCAAGTGAGCTGTGTTCAACGTGGCTGCCGAATTAACCTAACCTAACCTATACACATATAGATCAACAATATAAACAAAAGCAAAACAAACACGGCAGGTACACTGGGTTGTGACTTTTGTGCCAAAAATAAGTTTTTGCAATTTTGTCCGATGGAGAAGGTACAGCAAAGGGTGCTTATGATGATAGTTTACTATCGAAATTTTGAAATTTCTCAACACCCAGACAATGACCTCGAAAATGTTCCACATTGTAATTGAAATAATTTTGAATCCATTTAATATTTTAAAATTTTGAAAAAATTGTTTTTTTTTTTTTAATTTAATTAAGATTTGTTGTACTTATTTCATATGAGAGCATATGAGAACCGTGTTCATTATTATGAGCAGTTTCCAATCTATCGTAAAAACAAATTTGTTTTTTTTGTCCAGTTAAATATCTTTTTCATAATGTTATTTTGGGAATTTTCTTAATTTTTTTTGTATAAAAAAATAATTTAGTACATGATTCAGTTTTTATAATTTATTACCAATTTTTGTGAAATCCATAAAATACTTTACCATAATATAGTTCTATTTTAGACAAGACCAACAATGTTTACCTGCAAGAAAGAGAAGAAAGAAGAGATTAGAAATAAATTGCATAAAATTTTAAAAAAATTTAGTAAAATTTTATTACATTGACTATATAATTTGAAAAAAAAAACCATAAATCACTCAAGGTTTTATAACATAGTACAAATTTTTTTAGCTCATTGATTTGGGACTCAATTCTGAGAACTCCATCTAAAAGTAGTTTCAACAAGAAAAAGTAAGTATCGTATAGGGGAATTTGTCCATTAGTCCGATTAGCTGAAACAAATTTACAAAATGAAGAATTACAATTCCTTTAATCTGTTCGTATAACGTTTCCCCATATAAGCAACAGTTCCACTTTTCCATTCATCAAATGATTTTGAACTGGGTTTATTTTGCAGCAGTTACAATAAAACTGTTGTTCTCCGTGGCGTATGATTTACGTAGAATGTTATTTATGATAATCATACGCCACCATATAACAATATAACAAAAGAGCCTAAAACGCGACAAATTCCCCTATACGATACTTACTAACTTCAAATCGATATTAAATTATTATGGCGTGTATCTTGACAAAACGAAGATGCAGAAGTTCTTCCTTTTGGGGCTACTTTTACGTGCAGTTCTCAGAAATGAGTCCCAAAATCATGTGTTGTACTGTGTAATGATTATATAAGAAAAAATAAAAAAATAATGTTATGCTGAGGTCAACAGAACTACCTATCTAAGCGTTTTTAAGACAAATACCTATTGACTCGACTACTCAGAAGTTGTAGATGGTTGTCATAAAGCTCGAACCCAGGTTAACCCCACGATAGTTGCGTGTTTCAACCATCCAGCCACGGTTAGTCCCAAGTAAAACACACAATAAAAATTTTCCAAAATTTTCAATATTTAACAATTTAAAATAATTTCCTTTCGATTCACAACCTCCCAGTTATTGAATTTTCAAAATACCTTACAAATTCGTCACGCACTATATAAATAGAAAATTGCAGCATATTTACAACCAACATAGTCTTACATACATACATGTGTGTGGTGTTGCTTTGTATATCCCCATGTCAATGTTCCATGCTCTCTCTCTCCCTCATCAATGTGTAAAAATAAAGATGTCTATAAAAGAAAACCCAGCGCATATGAATAAATAAACAACACCATCGCTGCATCGTACTACTGACAAACGAATTCCAATAACCCCATGCACAATAAAAACATAGCCAGAAGAATAAAGGATGTTCTGTAAGTATCAGCCAAGGTGGTACATACATCAGCGGTGTACTATAATGGCCAGCAAGCGACACAGTACCTAGTACAAACAAACTCTGGTACCCTGGTTAACTAAAAATAGCAATTTGTGTTGCCTTTGTTGTGTAGGGTTTTGCGTTCTTAACACAGAAACGAGTACAAGTACCATTTTTGGGGGGAGGTGGTTTTGAACCTATACATACAGAGTTGTTTATAGCATCCGCACTAGCGGTACAACATGGACAATGTCTGCTTTACAACTACGAGTACCAACAACTGCAGCGATTGTCAGTGCAATAACTCTAACCATTTTTACTCGCTACCTCCGTCTCTTCTCTCACTCTCCTTTTCTTTCTTTACCTACATTTTACCAGTTTAGGGTTCACTGGGGTATGGAGCTGCAACAATTTCCCGTAGTATTCGTTGTCATATTTGCTCATAAATTAACACTAACACAATCACTCGCTCTATAGCACACACACACAGAGCCAGGGACCAGCATCCTTTACGAAAATTGTACAAGATGCCAGAGCTTACAAGGCACACACTGGCATGCAGCATTGGCAGCAGCAACAACCGTAACCGGTATACTAGATGCTGTAACAACGATCGCCTTGCTTGTCTACTAAAAGTACAATATGAATTTTTTGTGGGTCATTTGTTAGCTGGTCATGTTGCAGCATAGAGTGTAGCTACAATTTACATCAGTTTTACTTTTAGTATTCTTTTCATTTCTATTCCTTTTGGTTCTGTTCTTCCTTTTCCTGTTTAACTGCTATAGCAACAAGCTGCATAACCATTTTGACTTGGCCCACAAGAAGTTTAGTTACAACCAATAACCCGGCACCATAAATATAATCTACTCGACTAAGTTGCAATGCTGCGGCCACCAACGACCATTGCTGCTGACTCTATGGCTGATTTAAATTTAGGTTGTAATGACACAAAATTGACTGAAGTGTAATGGAAAGCACTGCAAGCACTATCCATCCATCCAGTCATCTATTCTTCCATCCACTCCATCCGTCTAGTTTTCGTGTCATATTCATAAATCATTGCACTCTAAGTTTTCCATAAACGAGTATACGAGTATTTTGTACTTTTTTGTGTATGCATATGTGTGTGTGATTTTTTTCATGCACTTTAATTAAAAAAACACACAAAGTTATATGAATTGAAGATTAAAATATGATTTATTATCAATTCATATATTCATGGCATACAACCAACCATGGGACCACTGCACCACTCACTGTAATGATGAATTTGTGTGCGGAAGTTGGCAGCAGTGGGCGAAAGAGCGGAAGTGAAGCAGAGAGTGGCAGGAAATGAATTTGTTTTAAGTAAATAAATAATAGCCAATAACACTAGGCGACAGTTTGGATTTGGTGTGCAACTTAATTTGTGTTATAAAAATATTGTTAATTAAAGAAAATCAAATACAAATAAGAAATAAAATTTAAATAAGTTTTTATATAAAGGAGGCACCAATAGTCATTTTACTTCTCAAGCGATGATAACAAAAACTAGATAAGTAAAATAAAAAAAAAACTGTTTATTTATTGTGAGAGTAAGCAATTAGGAATTTTAATTCTTAAAAATTTCATTTGTCATTTCCTGACCCTTAATTATTTTGATACTGCTGCAACATGAAGCGGAATGCTTTAATGACGGCTTGACAGTAGTAAGAGTTAAAATGTCCTTAATTTTCTCCCGTATTTTAAAAGAGAGTGTGCTGTTGAGTACGTGTCTTTTGAGAAAAAGTGGGAAACAAGTCCATTGGGAATAATTCTGCGTTATGTGGTGGCCCAAAAATGTCAGCTCTTTTGTATATCACTTTTTGTCTACAAATTTACATGCGAACTGTATCCAATGACCCATTTGTGGTGTGATATGTCGCTTCAACTTGTTGAAAATATGGTCATCGATTGAAATAATGTAGGGCTGGAGCAAAAAAGTTCTGTAGCATAACAATTCACAGCTCTGAATTCACTGTAACAGCATGCCCTCTTTGATCTTCATAAGAGCACGCAGCAAATATTAAGAGAAGTTATTCTCAATGTGTTACTTTTTATATACATACGTAGGAGCACTAACTTACATGTACTTTTTAAGAACTTTAAACAAGCCTTTATAAAATAAGTACTGTCAAAAATTACTTTCTAAATAAAATAAAAAGTTCATCTCCCTTTACTCCCCATAAATGATGTTTGGGATAGCTTTTGGCTTTATTATGAATTAACACGATTTCTATTTTTAGACTTACATTACTGCAGCTACTTGTTTATGGATGAATGCGAAGTCAGATGTTAGAGAAGGTTTTACTTGACTTTTACTGCGAAATTGCTGTCAGCAGCATAGAACGGGCCGCCGATGAAAGAAATGTAGATGACTGAGCCAGGAATTAAATCATTAAAGAACACGCGACTATCATGCGTGTTCTAGCCATGATGACATGCCTGGGTCCAAATTACTTTGGGACCGGCCGTGGCATAGTGGTTAGAACACGCGACTACCATGCGGGAGATCGCAGGTTCAAACCTGGCTCCAGTCATCTTAAAAAAGAAAAAAATAAATAAAATTTTCTTTCATTGTCGGCTCCCCTCGAATGTTGTTTGACAGCAACTTCGCAGTATTAAGCGTCGATTCAATCGTCGTGTCTAGTAAGAGCTTCTCAAAACAGTGACGTTCGCATTCGTCGATAAATAAGTAGGTGCCGTTAGTTGTGAATCTAAAAATAGAAAGCGTGTTAATTCACAATAACGCGAGAAGCTATCCCATACCTCATTCATGGGGTGCAAAGGGAAATTAAGTTTAAGTAAGTTTAAGTTTTGAGAGATTGAAAATATCAAAAACCGCCAAGGGTCTTCGGGGACCCCTACGATGGGGTCTCTTTCAACTGATCTTCTTGAGATTTTTATTGATGATGCAAGTGCACTCTTATCATAAAATATTTGTTACAATAGTAAATAACTCCAATAATAGTAAAAGTTGATCAATTTTCCTAAATTGACTTATTTTGCAAATAAAAAATCACGGAATTGCCCATATATGTATATGGATATAGTCATGAAAAAAAATTCTAGAAAACAACCGGTGTCCATACATAAAAATTACCAATAGAAAGCCACACCCCTCTTTCGTAGTTTTATAAATTGTAGTTAAAAATAAATGTTCCACTACGCTGCACAGCATTGCATGCATTTAAAAAAACTTCGTTTTTTTGTCGCGTTCGCCAACGGATTTATTTTTTAATATTTTAAATACACCAAATTTACAAAAGCTAAATTTTGCACTAAGCCTTGTGCCACTGAAATGATATCGGAAAATGTAATCAGCTTAACAAATTCAAAGATTTTGTTATTAAATTTTCACTTTAAAGGTGTACGAATGTCGCGTTCGCTATTCTGGCAATGCCCATATGTAAAAAAACTTAATTTCTCTTTACACCTCATGAATAAGATATGGAATGAAAGATAAATGAAGATTACTGGGGCCGGGAATCGAACCACGGATCTTCCGCACGGTAGTCGCGTGTTCTAACAACTATGCCACGGCCTAACCACTATGCAATGTTTGGTCCCAAAACAGTCATTAATTTTAATTTTATAGAAACAAATTTATGTAACAACACTTATGTCACTACTAAGTACTTAAATTGTGTCAAAAAGGACCTATTTTGTACCAAAAAGTATAAAAAAGTATATTTATGGTATCCAAAGTACTTTAGCTGTACCAAACCGTACTATTATTGTACCAAGAAGTAACTTAATTATACCATAAATTACTTCAATTGTACAAGAAGGTCCTTTTATTATTTTATTACGTCATTATTTTTATACAAAACAGTACTTTAAATATACCAAAACGTACTTTGTTTTTATTTGCACCAAAAGGTACTTTTATTGTAACAAAAAGTGATATTATTGCGCCACAAAGTATAGCCGTTGTACCAAAAAGTACTTGTAGTGTACCAATAAGTTTTTTTAATTTTACCAAAATAGTACTTTTATTGTACCAAAAAGTACTTTTATTGCTTAAAAAAATTACTTTAATTGCACCAAAAAGCATTTTTGATGAACAACAATTATTTTGGTTGTAGAAAACATTACTTTTGTGATACGAAAAAATATTTTTACTTTTAATAAAATACTTTTATTGTACCAAACAGTATTTTCATTGCAACAAAAATAACTTTAATTTTACCTTTACTATTATTTACGAAATTTTTTTTTGTACCAAAAAGTATATCTTGTGACCAAAGGTACTTTTATTGTACTAAAAAGTATTAGTATTGTACCAAACATTAACTTTATTGTACAAAAAAGTACTTTTTTTGTACCATAATACTTATATTGTACCAAAAAATGTTTTTTACACCAAAAGGTTTTCGCTTATGCCAAAATGTACATTAATTGTTAAATTGTTATTAAAATTGTATCAAAAAATTCTTTTGTACCACAAAGTAAGAAGTACTTTTGTTGTACCAAGAACTACTTTTGTTGTAACAAATAGTACTTTTATGGCATCAAAAAGTATATTTGTTAACCAAAAATTACATCAATTGCACCAGAAAGTACTTTTATTGTACGAAAAAGTATTTTATTGTACCACGAATAACCTTCGATTTACCACATATTAATTGAATTGTACCAAGTACAAGTACTTTATTTGTACCAAAAATAAATTTTTTGCACTAAAAGGTTTTTTATTTTACCAAAAAGTACCTTTATTGTACCAAAAAGTACTTTTATTGTACCAACAATTATTTTTGGTGTACCAAAAAATTCTTAAGTTTTACCATAAAGTACTTTATTGCACAAACAAAGTATTTTAATTGTACCAACAAGTACTATTATTGTACCAAAAAGTTCATATGTTTTATCCGAAAGTTTATTTATTGTATCAAAAAGATTCTTCATTGTAGGAAGAAGTACCTTTATGGAAACAGAAAGTACTAACAAGTACTTTTGTTGTACCAAAAAGAGTTTGTTGTAACGAAAAACGCATTCATTGCATCAACAAGTACTTTTGCTGCAGCAAAAAGTAATTTTGTTATAGAAAAAGTACTTTTATTGTTTTAACAAATCCTTTTTTGTTTTTATTGTACCAAAAGGTACATTTATGATTACCGAAAGTACTTTAATATACTAAAAATTACTTTTTGCCCCTAAAATTAATTTTATTGTAGCAAAAAGTAATTTAATTGTACAAAAAGTACTTTTATTGTATCAAAAAATACATTAATTGTACCAGAAATAATTTAGTTGTACCAAAAGTACTTTTTTGTAAAAAAAAGTTATTTTATTGTACCAAAATGTAATTTTATTACCAGAAAAATAACTTTCTTTGCACAAAACAGTATTTTGATATTATCAACAACTGATTTTATAATATAAATTTAGACTTCTAACTTAACAGGTGAGTGAAATGTATGCAAACATTAACTACTATGTCCCAATCGATGACAAGCCAATATTAAAATCATTGATTTTGTTCCCAAATTCAAATTTCTTCTAGATCAGTAATACGGCAATTTTTTACCAATAATCTTGCTGACAAAGCTGCCCATACAGTAACCTTGATTGATTGTCCTTATTAAAAATATGTGGCACTCCAATACCCGTTTGCACTAATTCATTTGGAAGTGAGCCTAGTATGTTAGCGAATTGGTGGTTGTGGGTAAAATCTTAGGGCTTTTATTCATGTACCATTTGAATTGTGTAAAAATGAAAATGTAAATCTATATGAAGAATGCCATCTGCGCACATTGAGGACGATATACATTTTTCGTGTAAAGTTCTACGTTGGACCGATAGTGCTTAAGTTATTGCTTTATCTAATTAAACTTCTTCTTCTAATAAATTACGTTGTTGAAGGGAGCTTCGTTTCTATACCGTATATTTTAATATAAATTTCGTTGCGCCGAAGAATCATTGTTGCGATTAACGCCATAGCACGGAATTTACATTGGCTCCTCCTGCATACTCGGCTTGACTACCAAATGAAATGGTAACGATATTTTAGTCCACTCTAATATTATCGCTATTATTCTCATTAAGACAATTTCTCAAAATTTATTGAATTTTGGTATCTGCAAATCGATTGTAAACCACTGGACGCCATTTATGAAAAATAGAGGGTCGTTTTGGGCTTTTAACCCTTAAACAGCGATGAACAATGTGTCTCCACTATAAAACATTTCCAAAACATACCATTACACAGTACAACACATGATTTTGGGACTCAATTCTGAGAACTGCACGTGAAAGTAGCCCCAACTGGAAGAAGTCCCGCATCATTCGTTTTGTCAAGCTACAAGCCATAATTATTTAATATCAGTTTGAAGTTAGTATGTATAGGGGAATTTGTCACGTTTTAGGCTCTTTAGTTATATTGTGGCGTATGATTATCATAAGTAATATTCCACGTTAATCATACGCCACGGAGTACAACCGTTTTATTGTAACTTCTACAAAATAAACCCAGTTCAAAATCATTTAATGAATGGAAAAATGAAAATGTTGCTGATGTAGGGAAACGTTATATGAACAGATTAAAGTAATTGTATTTCTTATTTTTTTTTTTAAATTTGATTCACCTAAATCTGACTAGTGGTTCTCGAGTTATGTCAAACATAAGAGCCTAAAACGTGACAAATTCCCCTAAACGATACTTACCAACTTCAAATCGATATTAAATTATTATGGCATGTAACCTGACAAAACGAATGATGTAGAACTTCTTCTTTTTGGAGCAACTTTCAAGCACAGATCTCAGAATTAAGTCCCAAATCTAAGAGTTGAAAAATGTTGTACTGTGTTATCCTTGGAATGATACTACGGCGATGATCAATGAAATATCTTTTAACAATTGAAATGTATGTTAATAAAAGAAAGCTTCGCCAAAAATTGAAAATCGTAGAACTAAACATATTCAATATTCAATTCTTTTAACGCTGAGGTAATTGCTATTAGCAGAAAACTAGTCTGAAAGCTTATTTTAATATTTTTTATAATTTGGATCCCGAATTCCTGACTGATATATTTTATCTACGTTTCAATTTTATATATGTTGAGTCCAGGTAAGAAGGCCTTAGAAATTTACTTTGAGTAGAAGAAATTTGGTTTTTTTTTTTGATTATTTTTTTCTATTTTTGCAAATTAGTGTAATGTACAATATTTTTGTGTAGGGATTTGCAATAAATCATATTGCATCATTTGGCAAACAATATTTAAAGTGAATCAATTTGTAGTGTAATGAATTTGCATAGCTGACTTGTGAAGGATTAACTGCAGTAGAGGCTTAAGTGGGCTCAATAAAGCTATATGCGGTAATAAATTCAAATGTTACAGCACGCAATAAATATGGCTCTCTGTACATATTGTCACAGTTTTGTTTAAAATGCAATGACAAATTATTTAATTATATAAAAGTACAAATAACTTAAGCTATGTATGAGTATCTATGTATCTTAAATATGGAAATTTGTCTAAAAGTTAAATAGTTTGTGTGAAAATTTACATTACTTGGCTTACATCAAAGTGAACTTAAAATAAATAAAAAAATGTTTGCTGCAAATTTTGTTGAGCTGTTTTATTGGTAAACCTACGAGTGCGTTTAAGAAAGGGAGAGTAAATAATTACGATATTGTCCAGCATATTCAGACCCAATTGTTGAGTTATAGTTCATTACATTGGAACTATATGATACTAGTGGGCCCGGCAATGCTTCGCTATTGCATATTAACTTGTAATATATTTCACATTTAGGTCTACAAAGTACTTTGAAAACGGTACAGCTCGACAATAATATGTTGAGTTTATTAACTTATATAACTAATTTGAAGTAACTCCCTAACATGGAATTTAACCAATTACATTTTATTATTGTAAATGCTAATAAAAAGTTCATCAGCAAAGTCATATCTATAGTGCCGAGATGTAGATTAAGTTTTTTCTGTATGTAGGGCGAAAACCCACTTCTTCCACAAATCGGAAACAGATATTCCGCTAAGGATCAGAAGCAGATACTAACTATCTCTTTGGGCATAAAAAACACTTTTGTTATGCCTTCTCCGCCTATTGACCGCAAATGATAATTCAGTTTGAAGCTTCATGCCTTTAGCCAGAAAAACTTCTTTTGTCATGTCTTCTTCTCACACGGATGAAGAATATTCCGGAATACTATTATTGTATTGAACTCATATTACCATTTTTTGAGATAATTCGGTCACCAACGTTTGGCTTAACAAAGTGATGGTCTCACGCGCTGTATGGCATATTACACCGTCGTGTTGGAACCATTTCTCCTTCAAATAATATGCAATGACATGATAAATAAAAAAAATCAATTGATCGTCCACTGGCTCAAATTCTTCCACCAGTTAGATCTTATATAGATGTAGGCCAAGATCTTTCTTTAGCATTTGCAGAGACCGAGTTGCTGAGAATAATTCGATAAATTCGAGTCCCCTGTCACACTTCCGTCTACAGCGTCGATGGCTTCTATAAGCTGCTCAGATGGATCATTATATGCACCCTCAACTTCACAAAGGGGTACATAAGTATAGCGAACAGAACGTGCATTTTGAAAATAAATTTGCAAGATTTGTAAACGTTGTTCTTGTGTAGTTTTTACATGGTGATTTTTCAAAGTATTCTAAAAGAAAGTCTATCACACTTCATTAGTATGACAGCTAGATTTAAACTTATAACTATCAGAAGTTCTATACATCAAAAAAAAAATTACCCCATACATAGGTTATTTACAAATGTTTGCTAATGTTACATCTGACATACTATAAAAATTTTAATTGTGCCCCAATAAAACAAAAGGTGTTTTCCAGTATAACTACAATGAATATTGCTTTATTTTTCTATATGTATTATTTATTACCGATTCGCTCTCCTGAAAAGTAAATGAAAAGTAACTGGTGTACGGACCATTATTTGATACAGTTTATAAATTCAACTATTGAAGTGCGTGGGCAGCGCCTCGGCACTTTTTACTTATTAAGTTCCAATTAGCCTGTTCATTAGGGCGGAACAATTTGTTCGCGTCTAAAAAAATGTGGTAATCGTATACCAGTATCGAAATGTAAGATAAATTCTTAGAATATTCACTTAGAAACTATACGTCTACAATCAATTCCTAGTTCGCGCTGAGAAGCAAGAAGATTTCAGGTTGAGATATATTTCTAGCAATTTTTCAGTTACGTCAGACCTACCATTCCGATGTTTGGAGACCAAGACGATGAGAATAGCATATTTTTGACATTGTTTTGGATCCCGATTGATTTGATTTATTATTTTTAAAAACTAAATTTCCGTATACCAACTCTCAGATGCCATAACTTTTTAACCAATACATAGATTTGGTTCTGTAATATCTCATTTAGTTTGCTGGGAAGTTAGTTTTACGCAGAAGGTCTCGAATAAATATCTACAGTTTTCGGATTGTCCTCATTTAAAAACAAAAAAAAAGTCTCTAACAGAAATCTTTATGCTTTCCAGAGCGAGCTAGGAATTGATTTTAGACACAAAGTTTTTTGGTGAAATTTTCTTACAATTCGTCGTAGATTCCAATTTTGGTTACGATTTTTGCGAATAAAAAAATTGGCCCACCTTACTGTTCATATCTCTAGGCGAACAGCAATGTTCTGTGGAATTTTTACAGTTATTACTGTTTGTTTTAAAAGGGGTGTGGAACAGCCCACTTCCACCATTACTCTAATTCATACAACATATTTAACAAATCACATCTTCATACCACTGATAGTTCATGAGATATAGTCTTTTTTACTTTAAAGTTTTATGGGCGGTGCCACGCTCCTTTATCCAATCACAACTAAGTACAGCCTGTGACTTACAACAGGTCATTAGTACCACTTTTTAAAATTTTCTTATAAATCAGTCAATTAGAAAAGCCGTCAGAGCGATTTTTAAAAAAGTGGTGTGGCACCGCCTTCTTCCTCCCTGGCAGTAATTAATACTGCTCCAATAACATATATACCAAATCTCATCTTCATACCCCTGAAGCCGTTTTAATTTTCAAGTTGTATGGGCGGTGCCACGCCCCTTTATCCAATCACAACCAAATATAGCCAGGGACTATCAATAGGTCAACAGTACCACTTGGTAACATTTTCGTATCAATCGGTCTATTAGAAAAGCAGTTCGAGTGATTCTTTAAAAGAGGGCGTGGCACCGCCCACTTGCACCTCGTCTGTAATTCTAACAGTACGAACAACATATATACAAAATCTAATCTTCATACCTCTGATTGTTCATGAGATATAGCCCTTTTGATTTTCAAGTTGTATGGGCGGTGCCACGCCCATTTATCCAATCACAACCAAATATAGCCAGGGACTATCAACAGGTCAACAGTACCACTTGGTAAAATGTTCGTATCAATCGGTCTATTAGAAAAGCCGTTAGAGCGATTTTTGAAAAGAGGGCGTGGCACCGCCCACTTCCACCCTGGCTGTAATTCTAACTGTACGAACAACATATATACCAAATCTCATCTTAATACCTCTGATAGTTCATGAAATATAGCCTTTTTAATTTTCAAGTTGTATGGGCGGTGCCACGCCCCTTTATCCAATTACAACCAAATGTAGTCAGGAACTATCTACAGGTTAACAGTACTTCATGGTAAAATTTTTGTATCAATCGGTCTATTAGAAAAGCCGTCTGAGCGATATTTGAAAAAAGGGGCGTGGCGCCGCCCACTTTTTGAAAAAATAAAACCTTTTAAACCATCCGGAAGCTATAGCGAACAAAACAAAAAAATTTTGAAAATCGGTCCAGCCGTTTTTGAGTTTTAGCGAGACAACTGCACATCGATTCATTTTTATATATAAGATATGTTGAATTCAATATTAAACTGACGACCATCTTCAATTGAGAGCATTTTATTTAGTCATAAGTCTTCGCGTTGTCACATTCCGCTCCACTGTGTACTGTGAGTAAAGCAATATTCTTTATATATTGTTAATGTGCCAACATTTATCACAGATGTTCGTCTTCTTTAACATGTCATCGTTGATGTGATAATTAATTTTGATTTATCTTAATGTTCTCAATTGACATAAAATGATAAATACATGCACACAAATGGAAAAAGTTCAGAATAATCATAGAGAAAACAAAAAAAAAATCACACAGACAACTTCCAAACAGGGTCATAAGTTCCTTTCACATTAACTGCAGACATCTTATGCGGTAATGCCGCATAATTAATACACAATTAATGATGTTACCAACTGTTGTAATCATTTAACTAAATCACTAACTTTGAAAAAAAAAACAGACAAAAGAGTGCCACAAATGCTTAATCAATCAACTTATAAATCAGTGCAAAATAAAATTTAGTTATTCCACATAAACAACCAAACAACCAATAGATCTCAAGCGTTAACATAACTGTGGTGGCATTGGTGGTGACGGAGGTTGAGAAAAGAAAATTTATTGCTTTTAACGCGATTATGCAGACATATTTTTACTACACAACACAATGTGCAATTTATTGTTTGAATGACCTCAAAGTACACAATAGATTTACTGTTTTTTTTTTTGATGCTTGTGTGTTTTGCTGTCAAACATTCATGGCATTTTTTATTTGATTTGATTTTTAGATATTTAGCTATAAAAATTGCGGTGACTTTTCAATGCATTTTATGTGTTTTTTTTTTGCGCATTGTAAATAATCATTAATTTTATGAAATTGCAGATAATGCTAAATTGCAAAAACACCATGTAAACAACAAAAACCAACAAATCAACCGCTATAAATTATTATTGTAACATTTTACAGTAAAGTGTTGAATGTGAACTGCTGCTGCTGAAATTGCTCACCACTGTCCACCAAACAAAATGATAAATGCATGCAGTTTTGCCATAATATCCATGTTTTGCTGTTGGTGGTACAACAACAACTAATGATGGTAATTTTATAGAATGCATTAAATTAAAATACAATTGATTTTTCATTACCTTCGGTTTAAATGAATAAATTGAATTTTATACAAATTATCGTTACACTATACAATGTTTGTATGTGTGGGTGTGAAATTTTAGAGTTATTGGGAGAGAGAGAGGCAGTGAGAAAACGATTGTTAAATTATGGCTTCTAATGTTGATAAACAATCGTATAACCATTAGGGATTATTTCACCTGATTTATTTAAATTCTAATCGATTGTGTAAATATGTTAAGTATGTATGTGTTTGCCTACATTATCATAGCATAAAATGTTATGTAAACTACTTTAGCGCATTAAATGGCAGGCTTTGTATTATGTATTTATGTGCTGGGTATTCAAGAGCGAAGCAGTTTAGACATATTCTATTCATGGGATGCCAAGGAGATTGGGTTGTTTCTATCATGGTGGTATATATATTCTTAGGACCTTATTCCTTTTATTCTTTATGTCTTCTGTTGGCTTTGTAGGTCTAGTGATGTCTGACCTAATATGTGACCTGGACTGTGAAAAGGGTGTTTAGAAGTAAAAAACAAGTTTTTCACTTTTTTGCCAATTCTTATAGATGTTCAAAT
This sequence comes from Muscina levida, assembly GCA_964034835.1. NCBI lineage: Eukaryota > Metazoa > Arthropoda > Insecta > Diptera > Muscidae > Muscina > Muscina levida. The sequence continues at coordinate 12,320,640 of OZ035884.1, forward strand.
GCTCTTTCACGTGGTGTAAACCAAAATGTCATAACTTGTCAAAAAGCTTATTAAAACTTAAGCTAAAGAAGAAAAAAATGTGTTTTTTAAAATCTAACACAGTACAACATTTTCCAGCTCATTGATTTGGAACTCAATTCTGAGAACTGCACGTGAAAGTGAGAACTGCACGTGAAAGTTCTGCTTCATTCGTTTTGTCAAGTTACAAGCCATAATAATTTTATATCGATTTAAAGTTAGTTAGTATCGTAAAGGGAAATTTGCCACGTTCTAGGCTCTTTTGTTTGACATAACTCGAGAAGCACCAGTCCGATTTAGCTAAAAATTAAAAAAAAATAAGAATTACAATTCCTTTAATTTGTTCATATAACGTATCCCTACATACGCAACAGTTTCACTTTTCCATTCTTCAAGAGATTTTGCACTGGGTTTATTTTGTAGCAGTTACAATAAAACTGTTGAACTCCGTGGCGTATGATTTACGAGGTATATTACTGATGATAATCATACGCCACCATATAGTATTTATGTTATGTCAAACTTACTTACTTACTCACTTCAAATCGATGTTAAATTATTATTATGGCATGTAACTTGACAAATCGAATGATGCAGAACTTCTTCTTTCTGGGGCTACTTTCAGGTGCAGTCCTCAGAATTGAGTCACAAAATCATGTGTTGTATTGTATAAATTATTGAAATTAAAAACACCCGAGTAGCCAGTTTTAAGCAAATCCATAAAGTTTTTAATTTTATTGTTAGTAATAATAGGAACTTTTTGTACCGAAAATAATTTTTATTCCACAAAATGTACTTTTATTGTAGAAAACACTACTGTAATTGTGCCAAATATATCTTTGTTGTACAAAAAAATACTTTTACTGTGCCAAAAAGTACTTCTTTTCACATATAAGTACTTTTTTATACCAGAAAGTACATATATTGTACTTTTTGTTTTAAAAAGTACTTTAATTGTAACCGAAAGCACTTTTATTGTTCCCGAAGATATTTTTTTGTATAACTGATGGTACTGTTATAGTGGCTGAAGGATTTCGTGTTGATCCAATAGTACTTTTATTGTACTAAAAAGTACTTTTATTTGTAACACGATGTAATTTTATGGTACAAGAAAGTACTTTCAGTATACCAGAAAGTACTTTTATAGTGCCTGAAGGATTTTGTGTTGAACCTCTAGTACTTGTATTGTACTAAAAAGTACTTTTATAGCAACAGGAAGTAATTTCATAGTAACAGAAAGTACTTTCATTATACCAGAAAGTACTTTTATGGTACCAAAAAGTATGACTATTAAAGAAATGTACTTTATTGACCCACAACGTACTTTAATTGTATATCTTGTTATGCCAGAATGTACTTTTATTGTAAGTAAAAGAGCTTTTATTGAAAGTACTTCTATTATCCAAAACGAACTTTTTAAAAGTACTTGTATTATTCCAAAAGTTACTTTTAATATAAAAATAAGTCCTTTTAATGTATATCACAATGTACTTTGATTTTACCAAAAAGTATTATTTATACGCAAAAAGTACTTACAAAGTGGCCACGAATAGTATTTATTGCCCCAAAAGGTACTTTTATTGTACCATAAGGTACTTTTATTGTACCAAAAGTTACTTTTATTGTACCAAAAGGTACGATTATTGTATCTACTACTATTTTATTGTATCAAAAAGTACTTTTTTTTTTTGCTAGAATTTACTTTTATTGTACCAAAAAAAAAAACACATTTATTGTACCAAGAAGTACTTTCGTTTCACTAAAAAGTACTTTTGTTGTACTAGAAGGTACCTCATTATAACAGACAATATTTTTATTGTACCAAAAGTAATTTTATTGCACTAATAGGTAATTTTGTAATACCACAAACACTTTTATTATATCAAAAAGTACTTTTGTTGTAACTGAAATAACAGAAATTACGTTTTTGTAACAGAAAGTACTTAAATTGTGCCAGAAATCACTTTTATTGTACGGCAAAGTACTTTTATTGTAACAATTAGTACTTTTTATACCAAAAAGTACATTTAGTGTAACGGAAAGTACTTTTATTGTACCCGAAAGTACTTTTGTAGTACCAGAAAGATTTCTTATTCAACTTATTAGCACTTTTTTTTTAACAGGAAGTACTTTTATGGTACCAAAATATAAAATTATTGTAGCACAAAGTAATTTTATTGTCCCAAACGTTTTATACCAGAAAGTACTTTTATTGTACCAAAAATTACTATTATTGTAGCAAAACGTACTTTATTGTCCTAAAACGTACTTTAATTGTATATTTTGTTGAGTCAGAAAGTACTTTTATTGTACAAAAGAGTACATTTGGTGAACCAGAATACCTTCATTGTAACCATAAGTACTTTTATGATACCAGAATGTACTTTTATGGTACCAAAATCTTGACTTTATTGTGCCAAGAAGTATTATTATTGTAACAAAAAGTATTTATATTGAACCAAAACGTACTTTCATTGTATAATTTTTTTATACCAGAAAGTACTTTTATTATATTAAAAAGTACTTTTAGTGTACTTTAGTGTCTAAAGTGCTTTTTATATACCTCAAAATACGAAAGCACTTTTATTGTACCAAAAATTACTTTTACTATAAAAATATGTACTTTTATTGTATTACAAATTGTACAAAAAAGTACCTTTGTTGGACCATAATGTTCAAAAATGTATTGTATCAAAAAGTACTTATATTGTACCAAAGAGTATTTTTATTGCAACAATAAGTACTGACTTTGTACCAAAATGTACTTTTATTGCACTAAAAAGTACTTTTATTTTATTAAAAAGTACGTTCAATGTACCACAAAGAACTTCTAATGTACCAAAAAGAACATCCATTGTACGAAAAAGTACTGTTATTGTGAATATAAGTAAGTTTATTATAACAAAAAGTACATTTATTGTACCAAAACCTACTTCTATTTTACAAAAAAAGTACTTTTGAGTAGAAAAATATTTTTCAGTACTATAGTTTTTCTTGTGTCATCGTTTTCAGAAATCCAATGTGACCAATGCACTCAAGACCAGCATAACCCAGGCCATCGCTCTCTCTCAACCGGATCTATGCGACAGAGTCATTGAAAATTGGACCACATGGTTCCGTAGGACCGGTAGTATTAATGGCGGAGATTTTAACGGTGTTATATTTCAAACAAATTTGACATAAATGTGCATTTAAAATAAAGAAAGAATTTCAACTTTTTTTTATGGCTCAGCGAATTATTGCCCACCGAAAAATTACCCAAAAATAAAAATGAAAAATTGCTCAAAAAATAGTTGGCAATAAAAAAATTAAAGAACACCCAAAAAAAAAAAAAATAAATATTGCCCAAAAATTTAATAAGTTAATTTTCGTTTTAAAAACATCGTTTGAGTATCTTTTATAAAATATCGCCTACTTTTGAAAATTGATTTTTCAAACTATTATGAAAATAGTCCAAAAAATTGAGATAGTTTTCATTTGAAATATTGCCTACTTTTGTATTGAGTTTTTTGGTGATGTGTCAATTTTATTTAGGGCGATACTACGGCATCCGTTTTTTATACCATTGCAACATCGACCCATCCTTATTGAATTATAAATACCATGTAAATTTTGCGTACAACATTTAGATGCCGTTAAAACAAAGTCGTACTAAATATTCACATTTTCTTTCTATTAACGAGTTTTTCTCACGAAGAATAAGTGGTGGCCATCTGCATTTCCTCATCTATTCACAACTCATTTGTTACTAATTAAGCAAATAAATGTTGGTGAAAGTTAAAACTTTGCAGTTAATACTAGACTTGTTAGTTGGCTTACACTTACGTTGCACAACTCAATATCGTGATGGGATTCTTTTTAAAACATTGTTTCCATTTTGCCTTCATGAACAACTTTCACCCATTAATCATGCTGCTGTTGCTACTTGGTGCAACTATACACCATAAAGAATTTAACCCAGTTAATGTTAAATAATAATTTATATTATCCTTTCGGTTACTTTTATCGACTTTATCAACACACACATGCGGCAATATGGCAATAAATTTAATGGATTTACATTATAAAGCATATTTTTGCGCGAGTTGATATTAAAATTCTTTATAGCGCTTTAATTTATGCAATTCATAGCCCAACAATGTTTTCAATGGAAATTGTCCTCCAAGCCACAAAAAAAGTAAACAATAAAAATACCCGGTATATAAGGCAAACGCGCATTTCCCATAATGTCACAGGCAGAAACACACACACACACGCAAGAATACATGCTCAGTCAACGCAACTCACACACACTCTCTTGTGCATTACCCTATGTCCCTATGCTCTTTTCATGCCTGTCATCATAATTCCACATGCACAAATTTGGAATTCATTATGGTCTTATTAAGATTATAAATTGAAATCGAATATATTCTATATTGAAATATTCATGACTGCCAATTTTTATGCAAACACTTGTCGTCGACTGGCGTGCAAGCAGGCAGGCAGGCAGGCAGTCAAGCAAGCGGGCAGGCGATGATGACATTGTTTATGCATAAACCATGACAGAATAACAACACAGCCACCGCCACAGCAATAAACGTTGACAGAAGCGATGACAAAGAGCGATGGCAATGACAATCCTCAGTACTCGTAGTATCAGCATCGTCCATCAGCGACACAGGAAGTTCCGCATGACATATGAGTGATGTGGGGATTAATTAAAACCTCCCACACAAAAAAAAAACACTGCGGTTATTAATGTCCTCCATATTTGATGCTCTGAGTCAAATGCATTTATCTTTTAAGGATTTATGTATGCAAGAGAGTTGGGAGGCAAATTGTATAAGTCTTTCTGTAGCCATTACAGTTATTTTTGGAGTTAAAATTTGGGTAGGGGATTGCAAATAATCGCCCCCATGTGATTTATCGCAGTTTAAATGCCAATTAATTTATATGGTATGAGAAAAAATTACACAAAACACTTAAGGCTATTAGCAGATAATATACAAAACTAATATTCCTTGCATTTTAAAAATTTAGAAAGAAAAACGATTAAACTACATTGTAATGCAGTTCAAACAGCCTTCAACAATAAAATCGGTGAGCGACGCAGGAGGGGGCGACTAAAACTTCATTAAACGGACCATGTTAATGAGTTGTTACACTAGTTATTTAACAAATAGAGGGCCAATGTCTCGGGGGCGAATGAAACCAATATCAAACGATAGTATTTGACCTCAGTAACAAAACCTCTACGTCACTATTTTTACAGTGGTTCGAAATTCGATATTTTTGTTCAAAAGCCGAATCAAAAAATATGAAAAAATTATGTGCAAAAATACATTTGGAATAGGTCATGTCTTCGGAGACCTATATTAAAATTTTCCGAGGAATATTTCTTCAGAACATTTTAACGCTCTAGCTCGCACCCGTATGGGACATTTTATGCCCAATTATGAAAAACAGCTTTAAATACAACTTTGGAGGAAGTCAAGGAATAAAAACTTCGATAGAAATATTCTCTGGAAAATTTCCGGGAATAACATCTACGACTCTAATGTTACAAAAAAAAATTTAAATTAAATGTTAACAAGTCTATTTTTGAGCAAACAGTGCCACACACTTTACCGGGAGTGAACCAAATCAATACCTCAGTAACAGAACCTTAAACTCCAATTTGCTCCAATACGACATAATTTTAACTTAGTTTGATTTGTTTGGTCAATTTTTTTTTTAATCACTGTAAAAAAAATTGTGACGTAGTGGAGAAAAATGTAGTTTAAGGTTTTGTTACTGAGGTCAAAGCCATCATTTGATATTGGTTTGCTTCACCTTCGAAAAAGTGTGTTGCAATGTGTTATCCAATCTTTGTTTGACAAACTATGCAATGAAAGTACTATTTGACACAATAATAGTACGTTTTAGCATAATAACAGTATTTTTAAAGTACTTTTGAGTACTATAATAGCAGGATTCGTATTGACTTTCTCGCGAGCCGCACAAAGAGCCAAGAACAAATGAGCTCTCGGCTCGGGATCCAAGAGCCAGTACATGTTGCACATAGTACTTTTTTGTACCAGAGTACATTTTTATACCAAAAAGTACTTCTAATGTACATTTCGGCACAAAGTACTTTTTTTGGACCAGAGTACATTTTGGTAAAAAAGTGCACGAGTGCAAAAAAAGTACTTTTTGTAACAAAAAGTGTTTTTGGGCCAATAAAATTTCTTTTTGGCATAAAAAAAGTACTCTAGTATAAAAAAGTACTTTGTGCAACAGAAAAGTGCCTTTGGACCAATAAAAAAACTTTTTGGCATAAAAAGTACTTTGGTACAAAAAAAATTACTTTGTACCAAAAAGTACAATAAAAGTACTTTTTAGCATAACAAAGTACTTTGGTACACGATTTTGGTACTTAGCTCGCGAGCCAAGAGCCACAAATTACTTTATAGTACAATAAAATTAGTTTTTGGAACAGTATTAGTACTTTTTGGTACTTTCTGTTACAACTAAGCCAATTTTTGGTACAACAGAAGTACTTACTTACTTACTTAGCTGGTACTTCGATGCAATCCCAGTGGATTATATACCGCACGTAGAAAAATATTAAAAGCGTCTCGATCTTCTACGCTTCTTCTCCAGTTAGTCACACCGAGTTCTTGAGGTTCTCAGTAACCTGGTCTTTCCAACGGAGTTTTGGTCGCAACAGAAGTACAGAAGTACTATTGGACGGAAAAAGTACTGTTCGGAAAAATAACACTATTTTTTGGGGCAATAAAAGTACCGTTTGGTACAATATAAGTATTGGTTGGTACAATAAAAATACTTTTTTATACAAAGTACTTTTAGACACAATACTTTAATACAACAAAAGTACTTTATAGTACAATAATATAACTTTATGGTACAATAAAAGTACTTTTTGGTACGAAAGAAGTTCTTTTTGTAGAAACGATTTTTTGGTGGAATAACAGTAATTTTTGGTACACCAATTGTACTTTTTTGGTACAATAACACAGTACAACACATGATTTTAGGACTCAATTATGAGAACTGCACGTGAAAGTAGCTCCAAAATGTTTTCTTTAACTATTTGATTTGATATGAGATTGGAAAATTGCGTTTCTTGGGAAATGTAAATAACTTAACCATTTGTTTACCTATTTTGAACAACAAATATGAGTTTTACACATTATCAAATGCACTTTCTGAATAATATAATAAAATTAGAGTACCTGATAATAAAATTTCGAGGCAAAACAGACAGATGTGACAAGTTATTTCTATAAATGTATATATCGTTGAAAAGATCTTTTTTCCAAACCTGTACAGTATTCAAAACTCAGTAAAGAATTGGCTGAGTTATAAGCTAATAAGTGAACTGTAAGTCAAGATTTTGAGGGTACATGCTGTACTTGATCACACCTGCAACATGCTCTAGGTCACTCAGCAAGTTGCTTAAATTTTTTCCATTTTGTCACAGTGTACAAAAAAAACCTATATGCAACTATCGATCAAAACTCAGTGGTGTCATCAAACCTATAGGGATCGCTTAATTGTTCTATGACAATTTCTGACATATAATTACCAAATTAGCGGCAGTACCAATCTATACTCTTCCCCCAATACTTCAACAACCACTGTATCTCGCCCTACCTGCACAACCATTAGCATGATATTTATACGAAGTACTACAGTGCGTATACTTTATGCTCAACATCTCCATTATGAACACACAACACCGACGAACGCGCATAGCCTGACAACAACAAAACATCGCACATCCCCAAGGTATGCTGCTTGAAGACACCACAAGCATCAACGGAAAGCACACAAAAAATGCGTTTCTCTTTTTTACTCTTTAACAACGAGGAAAAAAACATTTATTCAGCTACTAGCGGTATTTAACATCAATTGCCGTTTTTTTTTGTGGTGATTGTGCGTTTCCTTTGATTTTCAATAAAGCAATTGGCGTCGTTGATGTCGTCGTTGTCGTTGTTAATGTCGATGCCATCGTCCTCGTCGTTGGTGCCGCTGTCGTTGTCGCTCTTATCGCTGCTCTTTTGTTTATGTTATTGTTTTATAAAATGTTTCCGATTGAAAGACGAAAGCAAAATGAAAAGCAATTTAATAAGTTCAATTAAGCAAAATAACGTGAAAACGTTACCACAGTCGATGCGGAAGAGAGTATCATATAAAGGTTCAGGCAGAGCAAGGCAGAACAAGAGAAAACCAAATTTTATTAAAAACAGAAAACAGCACCTATGGCCTCATCCTTTATTACCATATGTAAGAGTGTGTGTGAGCGTGTGTTTAATAGTGACGTGGCTTGGCAATTGTAGTGACAGCTTGTATGCGCCACTCATACTCACATGCTGTCTCTCTCACTCACAAAAACACACACACACACTAAAACAATCAATAAAAATTACGACATTTAACATTTAATATAACATCGTCCTTGAATTTGTAAAAAGACAGCAAGTGGCACTGGCAACAACACCAACAACAACAGCAACACATTTCAACACAATACGATAAAAAACACACACACACTCAATCTCACAATGCCATGAAAGGTTGGATTCTTGTTGTTTTCTATAAATGAACGAACACACAACACAGCGGCAGACACGGAAGCTCATACGTTGATATATATTTGTATGTTGAGTGTATTAGTGTAAGTGAGTATATAAATATTTTGCATGTCAACAAAAAACAATATTGTGACATATTCTGTTTTGATTATGAACGAGCAGAGCAGAAAAAAAACACTATTGTAGACAAAACTGTTGATTTGCTAAGTAATGAAAATTGAAAGAAGATATGTAATGACGAGGACAGTTATGGACAGATTTGACCACGGACACTTTGGTACTCTGCTTGTTCCTGGAGGCAGCATAAGTGACGAAATCACGCCAATTATCGACAACGTAGTAAATTGTCCAACAAGGAGCCAAAACGAGGCATGTTTGCGGGAGCCGAAGTACTAATGGCATAGATTTTTAAGGCATGTGGCGATAAGCCGGTAACGTGCATACACCAGCTCATAACCAAGATTTGGCTAAGTGAATGCATGTTCGTTGATAGGAATATGAGTGTTCAATGTTCCGCGCATAAGACAGTCGATCAAAGTCTGTGTACCAACTATCGCGGAATAAGCCTTCTACCCATTGCATTTAAGGTCCTATCAAGTTTGCTATGTGAATGACAAAAACCAATGTTATCCAACCTGATTGGGCCTTATCGGTGTGGCTTTATACCTGTTAAATCAACAACTGTACAGATATTCATACAGCGGCAAATCCTGGAAAGACCCAAGGGAAAACAGAACTACACGCGCCTGCTTTTAGTCGACCATAAAGCTGCCTTCGATAGTTCGGTACGATGTAAACTATTGTATGCTATGGCTGAGTTTGGTTTCCGCGCGAAACTGATACGATTTTGCGGGATGACACTGACTGACACGTAGTCCAGTGAAAATTGGTAAAAATACGGATGGCTGCAGTGAAGCAGTCGGAGGAAATGGGTCTGGTAATAAATGTGGACAAAACCATCATATTGGATTCAACGATTAGGGAGTCTACTAGTTTGGGACCCTCCGTAAACGTTTGAAACGATACAAATGCTATAAACAGAATATACTCATACTTTACTTAAACTTTAACAAAGCTTATAAGCAACTGTCGTTACTCTTGGTATAAGCACTCAGTGTGTGCAATTCATAGTATGCTCAGTGGAATTCTCATTCACTTAAGGCACTAAATTTTATAAATATAAAGGCTTGACTAGCAGTAGTCGTCAATCACTAACTAAACTTCAACCAGTGCAAACCATAAGCTATAAGTTTTTTTCCGAAATTGTGACTTCCTTTTTTACAACTCCTGTTCCTTCTGATCGGGTGATTATAAATACTCACAGCGACTTCGGTTGTCTGTTTTCCCACAGTGACTTCGGATGTCTGTTCCCCCACAGCGACTTCGGTTGTCTGTTCCCCCACCGCGGCTTCGACTGTCTGTTACTCCCACAGCGACTTCGGTTGTCTGTTCCCCCACCTCGGCTTCGGTAGTCTGTTTCCTCACAGTGATTTCGGTCGTCTGTTTCCCCACAGTGACTTCGGTTGTCTGTTCCCCCACAGCGATTTCGACTATCCGTTTCCCCCACAGCGGCTTCGGTTGTCAGTTTCCCCACAGTGACTTTGGTTGTCTGCTTCCCCACAGTGACTTCGGTTGTTTGTTCCTCCACTGCCGCTTCGACTGTCTTTTCCCCCCAGCGGCTTCGGTTGTTTGTTTCCTTACAGTGACATCACTTGACTGTTCCCCCACAGCGACTTCAGTTGTCTGTTCCCCTACAGCTGCTTCCGTTGTCTGTTCCTCCATAACGGCTTTGGTTGTCTGTTCCCCCACCGCGGCTTCGACTGTCTGTTACCCCCACAGTGACTTTGGTTGTCTGTTCCCTACAGCGGCTTCGGCTGTCTGTTCGTAAGGTAGTTTATTAGTATATTATTAGAACAATTGTATGTATAACAATAACTGGTAGACCGAAGCCGAGGTTATGCTGCAACATTGATCGCAAGCCGTTGTTACTATGCGCTAAGCAAGTGATTTAATGACAACGCGCTTTCTCGATGAAAAAAGATCCAACTCTACCAGATACTGATCCTACCTGTCTTACTCTACAGCGCAGGTAACCTGGGAATGACACAAGCGGATCAACCTATTCTGGGAGTCTTCGAGAGAAAAATACTTTGCAAAATATTTGAAACCATCATCGTTAACGGCGGCGAGTACCATTGTCGAATGTGCAGTATAAGCTGTACAACGACATCGACGTAGTTAAGCGCGTTAAAATAGACCGAACGCACTGGCTTGAATACGTTGTACGAATGGATGAAAATGCTCAAACTTGAAAAGACTTCGGCAATAAACTCGATGGATGGCGCAGGTGGGGCGACCAAAACTTCATTGAATGGACCAGGTGAAAAATCTATTATTTAAATTAGGAGTGACGAACTATCTACGGAGCGCAAAAGACCGAACCGCTTGAAATTCTTTTCTACACTCGTCTACTGATCAATGAAATTCTGTTATTGCTACCATATAAGAGAAAGAAGGAGATACCTCAAAAGTATATGTGAAACATCCTTGAATCTAATTAATTTTTTTATGACTCTTACAAATTTAATTCCTGCAAATGACTCTCTTTAATATTTGAAATCACTTCTCATTATTATTTACAATACTGATTGCAACATAACTTCCTGTAATTTAACCAATGTTTTCTAACATCGACCGACATCGAACCATTTCTCTCATATCCAATGCATATTTTATCATTGCCTTGCTCCTTCAACCACTTTGTTTTCCATTAACATTTTTCTTTTCTATCTCGTTGCAAGTCAATGTGTGCATAATTTAGACATTTTCGACAAATTCATCTTTTATTGTCCTTGTCCAATTCGAAAGTTCTTTTGTGTGTGTGTGTGTGGCAATTGTCCTGTGCTTCCTTCCCAAAACGAAGATAACATCGACCACAAGTTCAGTTTGTGGAACTAAACGACACGATTTTACACAATATTACATTTATTAGACTTCCTTAGTCGGGGAGTAAAGCAAACAAGTTTAAATCACTAAATTTTATATGTATGACTTGAAAGGATGGCAGGCATGGCATGGCAGAGATGTAGTAGTGCATGGTTGTGTTATTGTTACTAGCTGGCTTGTACCCAGGTGTTCGTTTTATTAGTTCGTTCATTCAATTGAAGTTTGTGCCAGAGTCATTGAAAGTTTAATGTAGAATACAACAAACATTTCACTTGAGGAAATTCTATGATGTTCATCAGCAGTGCAATAATTTCATTTCATTCATAGTTTTTCAATTTAAAAACTTTTAGCGTTTTGGTTTCCGTTCTATTCGCTTTGGGTTTCAATGCGCGGTTTGTACAGAGCGGCAGCAGCCACAGCAACATACATATATAGAATTGAACGCGAATGTTTATGTATGTGACATATATAGGTATGTAAGTATGTCTGTAGTTAGAAGCTATGTATGTTTGCACACATGTGTATGTACAAAGTTACAGTGGCACACTCAATTTAAGGCCTTTGCTAAGTAAGCCATATATTTGGCAATCTACTGCAATATAATACTGTAGACAATTTTAGAACATATTTGGTTTTTGCAGACCTTAAACAGGGATTCTGTTAGTAAGCCTAAAGGAGAAGCTTTGCTTCTTAATATTATGCCATGCTAAGTTGATATGAACACTAAATGCATCCTGCAGGCCTACTGAATCCTTTTGAAGAAATCATAAAAAGCTATTCAATCGTCTGCCCTCCGCCACTAGGTTGTATTCTATTTGTCTTTGTGAATATGTACAACAAAAGGTATTTTTTGCCACAGTGTGGTCAGAAACAGGTAAAAATATTACATTTCCTTTAGAGTTGGTAATATTTCCTATATTAATATTATGAAATGTTTTCCAGGACTTTGAATATATCACAATAGTCCTTGCCAAAGTCTACTCCAACATACAAATGATTAATTCAAAATTGTTTCAACCAGCTCTAGTACTCCCACTGTGCCGCATTACAACATGTGCTGTGCTACCACACATACATACCTAGTCGTATACGCGACATGAAGCTATGTTTGTGCGTTCTCTGTGCGTTTCCACGTACGTTTGCACAAATACAACACATACATACATACATATCTTCTGTCATACATATTGACGTTACAAATGTTTCACTAAAGAGCTCTTCTTTGTGGTTTCAATCACAATCGTAATTCATTTCTGTTGCTGCTACTCTCTCGTCGCCGTTGTAACTAGTAGTAGCTGTTGCAGCTGACGTTGTTGCTATCGTTGTTGTTGTTGGCAAACGAAATGAAAGAAAACAATTGTAAACGAACAATTCAATATAATCGATTGTGCCTGTCGAGCTGTCACATTTGTTATCGTTGTTGTAGCGTGGTTGGCGGTTGGTCGGTCGGTTGTGTTGCCACTGTTGTCGCTAACGTATATGTCGATGTTGTTCGTTAAATTCATTCATTTCGTTGCTTGTTGGTTTTGTGTATCGCCAAGGATCGAAGGAGCTTTTGCTCGCGCCAATATTTACCAACACATACAAATGGAACGAAAACAAACGTAGGCAGAGGCACCTTTGCAGCACACACTCACACGCTATTATCACGTGTCTACGTGTCTCACAGACTGGGGTGCAGTTGTTTATGTGTTTTTTTGGGGGGGATACATATGTGTTTGTTTGTAGGGCCTTCTGCTCAACGTTACAAATAAACATCGTTAAGTTGAGATCTTGTTTTCATTGACGTTCGCTGTCTTGTTTGTAATATCTCACTGTGACCGAGGTGTCAGCAAACAATATTGGGGGACATTATGGGCAATATCCTTAAAGGTTTTGTTGGCAGTGCCATTTAATGGGAAATATGTCTAAGAAATAACTACAATATATATAGATATAACTTGCAAAGGCGACTTTATAGCCAAGACTTTGGTGTCAATGTATTAATTATCAAAAATACTTAAACAAATTTCGAGGACCTTGAAAGGAGCCAATATCCTTGAAATAGCAAAAAAATTTAGTACGCAAATGACAACGTTTTGGGAAAATTTCCCACATGTTTAAAAATGGAAGCTACAATAACAAATTAAGATATTTGTAAAATTTTTAAGGATCCTGAGAAACATCGGTTTATTTGAAATACATAAAAGGTCTAGTCCACCATACACCTGACAAATTTGAATATTTTCTTAAAGCTTGGGAAAATATCACACGTAAATGTTTAAACACGTTATCTGGCATGACAAAGAGAAATTATGGAAAAACTTCCAAAGACTTTCACAGGAGCGAGAGTCATTGAAACATCAAAAAGAGAGAGAGAGAGAGAAAGTCCACATTAAAAATACAAAAAATTTAATTTTTTCAGATAAAATTCGAACTAAGAAGTTTACACTTTTATATTTAAACGTGTTACCAGCAATAATCTGCAATTACAGAAAAATAACTTTAAGGACATTAGGAAGGGGTCAAGGTACTTAAAATAGTTATCAAATAGTTCAGACTGTCATCTAAATGACAAATTTTATATTGTTTCTATAGTTTTGGAAAAGTTTAACACTAACATATTTGATCATGTCACATGGCATGATAAACTCAAATTATGGAAATATTTCTTAAGGAAATTGAAAGGGATGAAAGTCCTTGAAACTGTTAAAAAAATTTAATCTGACAAATTTTTTTTTCTTTATAATAGTTTAGAAAAAGTTCACATATTTCCATTTAAGTATTCCACATGACAACCACCTGAGTTCATAAAAATTTTTTAAAGGACCTTAGAGTCTGTACAGTTTTTGGAAATAGTTAGGAAAATTCCAGGTTGCATTTATTGGGCATTTTTTTCCAAATGTTCAACAGAGGCTAAATTTTTTATATTAAGCTGTCAACTTTTTTAATATAATAACTATGGAAAAATTTTCAAAATCATTGAAAGGAGTTAAGGTCCTTACAAAAATTATAACAAAGTTCAGCCCACCATTAATATGATAAATTTAAAAAATTTTCCTTAAATACGAGGAGTTCAGATTATCATATGTTACCACTGTACACTAACTACTTTACAAACTGGAATTATTAAAAATTAAAAGAGCGCAGGTCCTTGAAATAACAAACAAGTCAAGTCCACCATACAGATTACAAATTGGAAATTTTTAAAGACATTGAAAGGGAGAAATGTTTCTGAAATAGCTTGAAAAGTGCAGTCCTCAATAAAAACTATAAAAATACGAAACTTCTTGTAAACGAAATTTCTTGTAAAGTTCACAATTTTATATTTCAGTACATTACAGACAAAAATTTAATAACATTATGTAAAACTTTCCAATGAAAATGATAAAGTTCTTGAAATATCAAAAAAGTGCACTTCTCCATATTAAGAAATAACACAATAACATTTTTTATATTTAAGTATTTACTAAACTTTACAAATTTTAAGGATGGAAAAATTTCCAAAGATTTAAACAGAAGGATGGATAAATCAGCTCTACAATAGCATTTCACCGGTAAAAATAGGAAATATCTCGTAAATTTTCGGAAAAAAATTACATATTTTAAATTAAGGCATACAACATGTTACGATAAATAAATATTATGAAAAAATTTGTACATATATATTTTTTAATATTTTATTTTCATATTTTTTAACATTTTATTTTCATATTTTTAAATTTTTTATATTTTTAAATTTTTTTAATTTTCTATTTTTATATTTTTAAATTTTTATAGTTTTTTAATTTTCTATTTTTATATTTTTATATTTTTATATTTTTATATTTTTATATTTTTATATTTTTATATTTTTATATTTTTATATTTTTATATTTTTATATTTTTATATTTTTATATTTTTATATTTTTATATTTTTATATTTTTATATTTTTATATTTTTATATTTTTATATTTTTATATTTTTATATTTTTATATTTTTATATTTTTATATTTTTATATTTTTATATTTTTATATTTTTATATTTTTATATTTTTATATTTTTATATTTTTATATTTTTATATTTTTATATTTTTATATTTTTATATTTTTATATTTTTATATTTTTATATTTTTATATTTTTATATTTTTATATTTTTATATTTTTATATTTTTATATTTTTATATTTTTATATTTTTATATTTTTATATTTTTATATTTTTATATTTTTATATTTTTATATTTTTATATTTTTATATTTTTATATTTTTATATTTTTATATTTTTATATTTTTATATTTTTATATTTTTATATTTTTATATTTTTATATTTTTATATTTTTATATTTTTATATTTTTATATTTTTATATTTTTATATTTTTATATTTTTATATTTTTATATTTTTATATTTTTATATTTTTATATTTTTATATTTTTATATTTTTATATTTTTATATTTTTATATTTTTATATATATATTTTTATATTTTTATATTTTTATATTTTTATATTTTTATATTTTTATAATTTTATATTTTTATATTTTTATATTTTAATATTTTTATATTTTTATGGTTTTATGTTTTTATATTTTTATATTTTTATATTTTTATATTTTTATATTTTTATATTTTTATATTTTTATATTTTTATATTTTTATATTTTTATATTTTTATATTTTTATATTTTTATATTTTAATATTTTTATATTTTTATATTTTTATATTTTTATATTTTTATATTTTTATATTTTTATATTTTTATATTTTTATATCTTTATATTTATATTTTTTATATTATTATATTTTTATATTTTTATATTTTAAATTTTTATAATTTAATATTTTTATATTTTTACATTTTTATATTTTTATATTTTTATATTTTTATATTTTTATATATTTATATTTTTATATTTTTAAATTTTTTATTTTTATATTTTTATATTTTTATGCTTTTATGTTTTTATATTTTTAAAATTTTTATATTTCTATATTTTTATATTTTTATTTTTTTAATATTTTTATATTTTTATATTAAATGTTTATATTTTTTTGTATTTCTTTGTATTTATAATGTCATTCCAGTTTCATTGCTGGGTTATTCCATACACTATGCTTTTGTGGCAAGTGCGTGTCGCGCTATAGATTGTTTTTTAAGTATCGCACACAAGAACCTTTTTGTTTTTTCATTATTGGCACTCAAATGTGTTGTATGTATATATTGAAACAACTCAACTATATTGTACTTTGTATTATATGATCGTAGTACTATATGAAAGTATACATGTCGGAATAGAAAATATTTTCCGACATTACTCTGAAAATCGTTCTGAAATAAACAACCTAATTTTTCTATTAAATTCGAATATCGGAATTTTCATTTGTTTGCTACAAAGGTTATGGGCCCAGATCCCTAAATTGAATTAACTAAAGGAATATCAAGAAATATATAATGGCGAACCAATTTGCAAATATTGAGAAACTCAATGGAGACAATTACGGTACGTGGTCGGTGCATATGCGAAGCTTTTTAATAACCCAAGATCTGTGGATGGTTATTAAGGACCAATGTCCTGCAGATGCTGCGGCGAATGTCAAGGCAACGTGGGAGACAAGCGATCAAAAGGCTTTAGCTACAATAACTCTATGCGTGAAACCGTCGGAGCTTATACATATCAAAAATTGCGAGTCAGCAAGAGCTGCATGGGATATACTAAGTGGTTTGTACAAGAGGGATGCACCAGGACGTAAGGTTAATTTATTTAAGAGGCTGGTAAAATACAAATTTTCCAAAAAGGAAAAGTTCGCTGCACAAATTAATGAATTCTGCACGATAGTGGATGAATTGAAGGGAATCAATATAAAAATGCCGGAAGATTTCTTATGTGTCTTACTTCTTTGTAGTCTACCCGAGGAAATGGAAAACTTTGTCGTAGCTGTGGAAAGCAGGGACAAGTTACCTACTATGGATAATCTGATTTCAAAGATTTTGGAGACTGAGCATCGTCAAAGTGAGAAAAGCGAGAACGTGCATGGGGAAAGTGTTTTTACACTGAAATCTGGAACCAAGGATGGAGCGGGAAAATTCAATAATGCCAGATTCAGGGCTCCACAAGTCAACGGTCAACAAAGACGGAACAAGATTTTAACTTGCTACAAATGCGGTAAGAATGGTCATATTCGATCTCAATGTAGATCAAATGGAAATAATAGGGCTGAGACCCTTAGTGGCTTGGACATATCAATGAATAAAGAAAACAATATATGGATTTTGGACAGTGGCGCGAGTTCACACATGTGCCGCGATTCATCGTATTTTACAAGCATTGAACCGAAGGATCAAGACATATTTTTAGCTTCAGGAGAAATCATTAAAGCTGAAGGAATCGGAACAGTGAAAGCAAAATCTTTTCATTGCGATAATATAATCATCAACAACGTATGGTATGTACCAAAACTACACTCTAATTTTCTTTCCGTCAGCAAAATAGTTGAGACTGGACACATAGTACAATTCAACATGGAAAATACGGTGGTGAAAACAAAAGCAAACAAATTGTTTTTTACTGCAAATCAGAGTAACGGTATCTACAGTGTGAATTTAGATAGAATCACACAAATTGAGGCTGTAAATGGAGTACGAGAGGAAAAGGAAATAACCATGTGGCATGAGCGGTTTGGACACCTTAACCTCAATGATTTGATAAAACTCTCAAGGATGAATATGGTGCGCGGACTTAATGTTGGTATGCCAAAAGATTTTAAGTGTACAACATGCGCAATGTGCAAAATAACCAGTAAACCATATGGTAACTATTCATATATTCATTCAAAAGGTCCATTGGATCTTGTACACACTGATATATGTGGTCCAATGCGAGTGAAATCGCAGGGGGGTGCCGTATACTTCATATCGTTTATAGATGATTTTTCACGGTATTCAGAACTGTATTTTGTGAAACACAAATCTGATGCATTTGACGCATTCAAACATTTTGTGGCACAGGCAGAAAATCAGACAGGACGCAAACTAAAAGCTATACGAAGTGATAATGGGTCGGAGTATATAAATAAACGTTTTGAACAGTTTATGGCTGAAAATGGAATTATCCATCAGACAACAGTGCCATATTCACCTCAGCAGAATGGCGTAGCGGAGAGAGCCAACCGAACTCTCGTGGAAATGGCCCGCTGCATGCTAGAGAAAGCGAATTTACCTCAGTATTTATGGGCTGAAGCTGTGATGACAGCGGTATATATACGTAATCGTTCACCAACAAAAGTTTTGGGTAATGTAACTCCGTATGAGGCGTGGAACGGTCGTAAGCCTTCCGTCGGACACTTTAAAACATTTGGTTGTGAAGCAGTTGCTTTACAGAAAGGACCAAGAAAAGGTAAATTTGAGCCTAAAGGTATGAAATTGATTTTTATTGGGTACGAGAAATACACAAAAGGATACAGGTTATATAATCCTGCTACTAAATCTCTAGTTAAAGCCAGGGATGTAATATTTTTCGAAGATAGTTTTTGTGGAAATGGTGATTCGGAAAATATGGAAAAAGAAACTGACCTTATCTGGTTTGATATAAGGGGCAATAATGATAAAACAGTTGGTTTCATAGCAGATAACGAAAATGCTGAAGATGATAGTAGTGAACCCCAAATAGATACATCGGAGGAGCAATCTCCAATTTCGTCAAATCAGCTACAGCCAAGCTCGTCGCATAATCAAGAAACTGAAGTAATTGGAACTGCAGAAGCCCAGACTGCACAAGTGACACAAAGACGTAAACGAGGAAGACCTCAAATTTTGAGAACTGGAAATCCTGGAAGACCTAAAAAGATATATGTCACAGAAACCGGACCAGAATTGTTAAATTGTATAATTGAAAACCCTGATACTGTCACAGAAGCATTAAATTCTGAAGATTCTGAACAGTGGAAAGCTGCAATGTTAGTGGAATATAACTCATTAGTTAAAAACAAGACTTGGGAATTGGTTGACAAACCAAAAGGTAAAAATGTTATTGGATGCAAATGGATTTTTGTAATTAAACGCAATGCGGATGGTTCTATTGAAAAATATAAGGCAAGGTTAGTTGCTCGTGGATGTTCACAAAAATATAACGTTGATTATACAGAATCATATGCTCCAGTGGTTCGACATTCCACAATAAGATTTGTATTGGCATTAGCAGCGCAACATCAGTTACTGGTAAATCACGTGGATATAGTGGCAGCATATCTAAACGGTGATTTAGATACAGAGGTGTATATGAGACAACCACCTTCTTTTAAAGATGAACAATATCCCGAAAAAGTATGTAAGTTAAAACGATCGTTATATGGACTTAAACAGGCTGGACGGGAATGGAATATAAAAATAACAGAGATATTGATATTGATGGGATTTATAAGATGTAAATCAGATAACTGCGTTTATATAATGAATGATGGAAATAAAATAATGATAATTGCTCTTTATGTAGATGATTTGTTAATTGCATGTTCATCGGAAGCAGATATGAAAAATATAATAAAGAACCTGAACGAATACGTAGAAGCGGTTGATCGAGGACCAATATCGTACTATCTTGGAATGGAAATTGAGCGGGAAGGTGATAGAGGACCAATATCCATTCATCAAGAAAAATACGTGGAACATTTACTTTTGCAGTGGAATATGGAAGACTGCAAACCTGCTTTTATACCTATTGCTTGCGGAACAATTTTGGAAAAATGTGAAGACAAGTGTGAGAATTTGGATATTAAGAGATATCAATCACTTATTGGAGGATTGATGTACTTGGCAGTTATAAGTAGGCCTGATATCTCACATGTTGTGTCAAGATTATCACAATTTAATTCACACCCACATCAAGAACACTTTATAGCAGCTAAACATATACTAAGATATTTGAAATATACTTCTAAAGCATCATTAACATATTCCAAAGTTGATGATAAATTGATATGTTTTACAGATTCGGATTGGGCTACTGATAATTTTGATCGTAAATCATACAGTGGATTTGTTTTGTTTTTGGCAGATGGACCTATAGCATGGGAGTCCAAAAAGCAACATTCTGTATCTCTTAGCTCGATGGAAGCCGAATATATAGCGCTGTGTCAGGGAGCCAAAGAAGTTTCATTTCACAGAAGTCTATTGAAAGAAATTGGATTACAAGATCTTGAGGAAAAAGCTACAATCATATACTGCGATAACCAAGGAGCTCAATTTCTCGTTAAAAATCCAGTTGTACAAAAGCGCAGCAAACACATTGACATACGGTTTCATTACATCAGAGACAAATATCAAGCGAATGAGATAAATGTGAAGTATGTAGCAACATCGGAAAATGCAGCAGACATTTTGACCAAAATACTTACTAAAGGCAAACATACAGCTGCATGTAAACTTTTGAAATTGCATTTTTGAATATTGTTGAAATTTTGTTTTACCTTATTTGAGTTGAGTCGGAGTTTGTTGTATGTATATATTGAAACAACTCAACTATATTGTACTTTGTATTATATGATCGTAGTACTATATGAAAGTATACATGTCGGAATAGAAAATATTTTCCGACATTACTCTGAAAATCGTTCTGAAATAAACAACCTAATTTTTCTATTAAATTCGAATATCGGAATTTTCATTTGTTTGCTACAAAATGCAGTTTTATTTTAAGCCATTGTTGTTGGCCCTCCAAACGACTTGGTTGTTGTCGTCATTATTATTGCTCTACAGTTTGTAGTAGTTGTTGTTGTAGATGTCGAACTATATCACAAAACAAAAAAAAAACGGGTGGAACTAAAACAATCCATAATTCAACAATGTCATCTCTTTTTTATCGTCGTCGTTGTTGTTGTTGTGGTTGTTGCCTTCTCTTCATAACTGATTGCAAACTTAAAACGCTAGACAACAAAATTATCAACAACAACAAAACATAAAATCAACGTTGATGATTAATTTTGTGAAAAGCTTTTCCAAGAATTGTGTTAATGGCAACCTGGGACAATGCTAATGGCAACAATTTTCATAATATCTACCAACAAAGAGGAAAAACAACGACGACGTCGACGAAATGCAAAGCAGAAATAAATGATAAACGTAAAAAAATTAAATATTTTTAATTGAGGTTCCATTTTATCTGGTCCCTTCCCATCTCTTCCACCTCTGCCGCTGCTAACAGGAAAAAAACAAATCTGCTAAATGATGATAACTTTTTTGATTTCACTCTTTACATTGCTTTACATCCGTCCCCACCCCCATCATTCTCATTTGGCAAACTTTTATTTACCTTTATCAACGTCAAATTATGCACATTTAAAATTTACATGCCACAAGGTGTCGCAACATCATTCATTTCATTTGTCTCATCGAATCCATGGATGGGGTTGGGACGAAGGACAATAGAAGGATGGAGAAATTGTTGGCCAGAGCGTCGAACTGATTATAATATGGAGCAACCAACATTGTATGTGTTGGTATCACAGGTGGTGTGTATGTATATATATGTGGTGTGAATAATTTGTCATGCTAAGTATTATGTGTAACTATGTTAAATGCGTCTGTCTCCGACGAATTAGAACACAATCAAATTTACATTTATTGTAAGAGTTACGAAACGGTTCCATTTGTAAATGATACTTTTGTGGCTGTTTTGTTGATGACAACTACGAAATATCATATCAGTGAAAATTCTAGAATTGACATACTTTTAGAAATATTGTTAAGTTTATTCCAAACTGGGTGTTGTCTTTGCTAAATAGTGCTAAATTTGAATATGAAGTTTTTTCTTAAAAAGGGGCATTAGTACCACGTTGTTTTAGACAACAATCACAGGAGCTCAATATTGAGGTTTAGGACAATTTTTCACAGAGATTTTGGGTTACTTGTATACAAAAGACAATTATCCTTAATGAAACAAACCCTTAATTAAAGGCAATAATACAAAAAGATTATGTCTATTGGTACACCCTTCAATACGCGCAGGAACGGGGTGATGGGTATATTCATTATGTTCTTCCATTTGTACAACCATATGCAGTTGTGAAAGATTTAACAATATATATATATGGGGGATTTCATGTTAAGTGACACAATTTTTGAGACCGATGTCTTCCGATCGGTATGAAATTTGCACCAAGGTTAGTCCAATTAGATAGTAGTTTAGATAGATTTTTGAACAGATCGGTCAAAAACTCTCTTAGTTTTAGGCACTTGACCAATCTTGTTAAAAAATCGTGTCTAAACTACTTTCCAATTGGACTAACCTTGGTGCAAATTTCATCACGATCGGAAGACATCGGTTTCAAAAGTTGGGTCAGTTGACATGAAATCCCCCATATATAAATGATCCGCGTCGAATTCTGAGGCGATTTCAAGATGTCCTTATGTCTGTCCCTGTAATTACAGCCGTAGTTTAAGAGATATCGAGCTGAAAAGATATAAGCTAACGAACTGAATCTTCTATCCTGTAAGCGGAGATGGAGTTCTAAGATGTGCAAGATCGGCCAAAAACTACTCCCACCTCTCATACAAACTTCCCCTTTTTGGGGTCTGACCCCGCGTTTACAGCCGTAACTAAGGAGCTGTTCGACTGAAATTTTGTACGCAATCTTCTATGATCTAAGTGGAGGTCACATTCTAAAATGAACAAGATCGGTCAAAAACTACTCTACCACCTCTCATATAAAATACCCCTTTTGGGGGGTGTCCCTGTATTAATCCGTATTTTAAGAGCTAACGGGCTGGAATTTGGTATGCAAGGTTCTATTCTGTAAGCCAAGGCTATGTTTTAAGATGAGCAAAATCGGTCAACAACTACTCTCATACAAACACCCCTTTTTGGAGGGTGTCCGTCTATCTGTCCCCCCGAGTGTAGCCGTTGTTTAAGAAATAGGGCGTTACAATTTGGTATGTAAGCTTTTATTCTCTAAGCAGAGGTTAAGTTCTGAGATGAATTGGACAAATACTACTCCCATCTCCCATACACACTCTCCGTTTTTGGGGTATCCATCTATCTGTCTCCTCGATTACAGCCGTAGATTAAGAAATATCGAGCTAAAATTTGATATACAAGAGACTTATATCCTCGAAGGGGATGTAAAGTTTCAAGGTGACAAACATCGGATAAAAACTACTCCCACCTCCCATATACACTTTACTTTTATAGGGTGTCCGTCTGTCTGTTTAACAAATATGGAACTGAAATTTGTTATGCAATCTTATATGCCCTAAAAGGAGGTAAAGGTTCAAGATGTTTGACATCGGACAAAAATAACTTCCACCACCCATACAAACTGCCCTTTTTTGGGGGGTTAAAAAATGCATGAAAATTTTCTCATATACACAATTCAAGTTTAGTATTTCACATTTCAGTAATAATTTTTGACAATAAGTAAGAAAGTTTCAGTCGGGTAAACCGACTTACACATAGCCTCACTATCAGTAAAAACATACAATTTGCTTAACTATATATAGAATTTGAGCACTATCGTGATTTCTAAAGTGGGCAGAATGGTGCATATATATGAGAGACATCATATGGGGCGTGGTTAGACTTTCAGTTCTTTCTCCAAAACTTTATCCTGTTATAGCTTTACTAAATACAGAAGCTGAGTGTATTGATATTATAACTCGATTTATTAAGGGGGTGGCACATTTGTTTGGGAGGGACCAGAAGGGGCGTGGCTAGACTTCCAGTTCTTTATCCAAAACTTTATCCTGCTATAGCTTTACTAACTACAGAATTTGGGCAATATCGCGTTGGGCGCATTGATATTACAACTTGATTTCTAAAGTGGGCGGAACAGCAGACATGTATGAGAGGTACCAGAAGGGGCGTGGCTAGACTTCCAGTTTCGTATTAAATGCTATATTCCCTTCTACAAGTAGTGTATAAAAAATAGATGTGAAAGAAGTTACGACTACCTATCCTACAATCCCCCTTTTTTGCGGTACAAACTTTAATAACATATAATTGTAGTGCAAATAATCAGATTTATCATCATTTTCACAATGTTGAAGGGTATCTGGGTCCGGCCGTGACATAGTGGTTAGAACACGCGACTACCATGCAGGAGATCCGTGGTTCGAATCCCGGCTCCAGTCAACCGGCTTCCTCGATGTTGTCGAAAGCAACATCGTAGTATGTGTCGAGTCAATCGGCATGTCTAGTAAAAAACTTCTCAAACAGTGACGTTCGGATTCGTCGATAAACAAGTAGGTGCCGTTTGTTGTGAATCTAAAAAGAAAGTATGTTAATTCACAACAACGCGAGAAGCATCCCATACCTCATTCAAAAGCTTCTGAGCTTCTTCCGATTGTGTGATATCACAACTTTATATTTTTTCTCTGGGGTTAAATGAAGTAATCTTCCATTTAAGAAGGCAACATTACTACCATAATTTGCAAAATACCAGAGGCAATGCAGTGAAGAATGATGGAAAGTTGTATCTTCTAAATAAAACACCAGCGGGGTAGTAGCTGCCAACATGATTTTGAAATTATGATATAAAAGGTAATGTCAGAGATTCTGCTATCGGCTCGTGATACAGATTCTGTCATCCAATTCGATTTAAAGTATTTTATTTAAAATTAAAAAAATTGATTTTAAATGAATCACTATTTAGGGTAAAGTCTGGACATCTTTTCCAACTACGACATAGTTGTGGCCAACTTTAAAATGCAATTTTACTTAAAAACTTAATGTCAGAGATTGTTCTGTCGGTTCAAAATAAAGATTCTAAGTATCGATTCTTCGTTAAGGATTTTATCAACAAATAGAAAAAATATGACTGGCAGCATCTAATAATAACAGCCATTAATTGAAATCTTCAATTGAATCAATTGATTGAATTGCCTCAATCTTCAAAATCCATGCTATTATTGTAATCATCAATAAGAGTGCTCTCTCCCTTACATCCTTCGATGACAAATAAGACCCATTAACATTATGTCGACTAGTGTATGTGTGAGCTTACGCAGAGAATAAAAGATTAAAACGGATCTCACAATAAAGTTTGCTTGTAGAAAACCAACTTAAATTATTTGTGTTGCCTTATCTTGCCTGAGATAAGTTGCACAGCAAAAGTTATTATGTATAAGAAAATCAACAATTGAAAACTTTTCTTGAATGTAGTTAATAACACTGTGACACAAAATAGAACTTTTGGAATCGGAATGGGATGAAACCAAAAGGAAATGAAAGTTGACATTATGTATAACAAACCCCTCAAGGGATTTCTTAAGTTTAGTGCGAGATTTTTTTTACACGCATTTGAAGTTGTTGATTTTTGAACGCTGGCTAACAATAAAAATTCATTAAAAAAGTCATAAAATAATGCTATTTGTCTCGGAAAGTTGTGGTATCTTACTGTTTTTGGGGTCGAGGAATCCATTTTTGGGAGGTGGGAGAAGTTTTTGTTCGATCATGCCCATTTTAGAACTTAATCTCCCCTTAGGGGATAGAAGCTTGCATACCAAATTTCAGCTCGATAGCTCTTAATCTACGACTGTGATCGCAGGGACAGACATCAAAAAAGGTACAATTTGTATGGGAGGTGGAAGTAGGTTATGTCCGATTATGCCCATCTAAGAACCCAATCTCCGCTTGGTGGATAGAAGCTCGCATACCAAATTTCAGCTCGTTAGCTCGTAATCTACGGCTGTAATTGTGTGGAAACACAAAAAATTCGATCTAAACCAAAAAAATGTACGAAAACGCCCTCTAGCGGCGCTTAAAAATAAAAATAAATGTCAAAAATGGATTCCTCGACCCCAAAAACAGTAAAATACCACAACTTTCCGGGATAAATAGCATTACTTTATGAATTTTTTAATAAATTTTTCTTGTTAGCCAGCGTTCAAAAATCACCAACCAAAAAAAAATCTCGCACTAAACTTAAGAAATCCCTTGAGGGTTTTGTTATACATAATGTCAAGTTTCATTTGCATTTGGTTTCATCCCATTCCGATTTTGGTTGTTGCACAGTGTAATTAATATTATCTCAGCAAATGCAATGTAAATCTCAAGCAGCAGCAAACACAGAATATTTTTAAGAAAATGTAAGATAAGACAATTTCAAGGTAAAGTTAAAACAGGTAAAATAAGAAGGGATATCAGCTTCATATACCCTTATTTTAATTTTATTATTTGCTCCCAATTAACTCGACACAAGTAAGTAATGATTTTTGGTGATTTTCAAAACGAACATAGTACTATTTGTTTATTACCTTCCTATAAATGTGTTAGCTTTTGCAAACACTTTCACTTTTATGGTACATAAGTTATTTCACTCCTGCTCTACTCCTTTTCAATTTAACCAATTTATCAGCATATGTACACCAATTGTACAAATGTCGTATTTCTTTTGCTTTCTTGCTGTGTTGTAGCACCATCATACACCTACTTTACGCAATTCCTTGCCATCCCATTGCTATCTTCATAGATATTAATCATTTCCCCCCTCTTTCCAGTTGTTCTCATTGCGCGAGAGTTGCTATATATCTCTCTCACATTACACAATGCATATGCTTTGATTGACTTCTCCCAGCTCCGACAGCTTGGGCAGAAAAGCAAAACCTTGTGCTCTTTTCTGTTTTGGTGTAAATTTATTCACATTTGTTTCAAAGTTTGCCCCCAAGTTATTTGGTTGTGGTTGTGTTCCAATGATTCCGATGCCTGTCTAATGCTTCTGGCATCCTCATTCAATCATTCTCCCATCTCCCATTGTAACCGGTCGTCATCGTCGTTGGTTGTTGTTGGCGTTTGGTATTTTTGCCTGATTTGGTGTTAATCAATGAAATACATTTCTAGGCAATTTTGCAATTTTGCCATCCAAGGCTGGATGTGATGTGATGGATTTCTGGCCATGTCCTAATTTATTCATACTGTTGAAGTTGAGAGGCTAAATTATCAAAGATGGGAATAATTAATGAGTACATTTGTGAGGAGGAGAGTAAAGCAATTTTCGTATACAAATTTTAATGTTGGCAATAAATTTTGCAAAGGCCGAATATCATAGGAGGAGAGACAGAGAGAAAGGATAGTGATGACTTTTCTAGGCAGTGAAGGGATAATGACCATTTGTCTAGGTTTTGAGGAAAAATATACATATGTATGTGTGTGTGTGTCTATATGAAATAAGCAATTAAGCTAATTTTGATAAAATCCTTTTATGTTTACTTAATTTTTAATTTTTATTGTAAAAAAATTTAAAAATATATCACACCTCACCTGAATGAAAATGAGGTTGACCTAAAATGTTGACAAAATGGTTGGGTGTCAGTTGTACATTAAAAAACTCACTTGAATCAAAATCCCATCTGATCCTTTTTTTAAAAATAAAAGGATTTTTTGTTTTTTATTTCCGTTTTGTGCTTTTTTTAAGAAGTAACTTTCTTTGTCCCGTGATTCCACCATCAAATCGTAGAGATATTATATCGCCTTATATCTAATTAAGGTAAGGAAGTAAGGACCTCAGCTTTAAGACACTTCTGTCCAAATGGATCCTTTTTGCACAACAGTAAGTTTTACGGAAAAAACATAAAATCTCTTTTTTTTACTTTTCCCAAAAATGTTACATTTTTCTGTTTAACTTTTTTATCTAAATATAACAAGTGAATATGTGAAAAATATATTATATATATATAAAATATATATATATAATATAGAATTTCTGGCTTGATAAGACATTGCTAAAGTATGATTCATTAGGAGGTTGCTTTTCTTTTCCCATTTTTTGCAAGATATCACGCGTGACTAGTATCAAGCAGTCATCTTAGTTTTTTTAGTATCATATTCAAATTTGCCATGCAAAGTCTCACATCGCTACAACTACTCCAAATTATTCAGCTGTTTAAAAAAGAACTGAAAAATTATTTGCGTACATTTCGCTCAACATATACAATCAAATTTTATTTATCTTTGCTTTTGCTTGTGGTTAACATTGCATAGCCAGAGATAATATTAATTATTAACTGCATTCAAGAAAACTTTTCAATTGTTGGTTTTCTTACACATAATAACTTTTGCTGTGCAACTTATCTGAGTCAAGATAAGACAACAGACATAATTTAAGTTGGTTTTCACCGAGCAAACTTTGTTTGTTAGATCCTTTTTAATCTTTCATTCTGGTTTATACTTTACATAAGCACATACACACACTAGTCTACTTACTATTAATGGGTCTTCATTGTCACTAACAGATAAGACTGTGTGTAAAGCTCTCTTTGATAGCAACAAAAACACGGATTATTTTGATGATTGAGTTAATTGAGAATTTAAATTGTTGAACGTACCAAAAAAAGGGCTGCTAAAATGTTAAATTTTAAAGTTGTATCTTCCTCTGAACATGTAAGACAACAGATGACGGCAACAATTTGTATCGTTCAAATATGACGCTGCTACTAGTACAATACTATCACATTAAACTCTGTCATACATTTGACTATTAACTGATTTAGAATAAAATAACAAAAATGTTTTTGCCAAAAACATTATAATCTAACACATTACACATTATCTGTGGACACCTATAACTTACTTAAGACTTAATAATGGACAAAAAATTGTTAAGAATGCGATAATCGACTGTATATATATCCAAAATCATTTAAAAAAAAATTAAATCATGAAAAATTTACAGAATCATGTTATATTCTAAATTTATATTCATTTATTTTTTAATAAAAAAATATGATGTCATCAGATAGAGGGAACAAATGTTGCGTAGACTTATTCCCCGGAAAATGTAGGTCTCCGAAGACAAGAACTATCTCAAATCTAGTTTTACAAATGATTCTTCATTTTCTTTTATTTGACTTTTGACCAAAAAATATCAAACTACAAACCACTGTAAAAGAAATTGTGACATAGTGAAGCAAATTGGAGTTTAAGGTTTTGTTTTTGACCCCAAACTAACAGAGAGCAGGTCACTACTCAAGACGATGAGAGATGACAAAGCGGCATTGATTTACAGAAGATTTTAAAGTTCGACTGCGACAAATCTTCTGTGGAAAAGAGTGAGATTTAAAATTTTTAATAAATTTTTGTCAGGGGTGATGAAATTCATATAGAAAGCCCAGAGAACAAAATATTATGTAGAAAAAGTGGACCTGCCTGTGTTGAAATGGAGGAAAAAACAACTTGATCCAAAAGACGCCACGTGAATGGCGTCTGTGGAAAACGTGGACACGATGAAGAAGCCTATTCAAATATCAAATTTTAAGCTGTACTTTGAAAAATGGATTAGTTCATTATGTCTTCTCATGTACTCGCAGGGGGGTCTCTTCGGTGACTTTTGGGTAGTATCGTCCCCACGGACCCAGTGGACCTCTTTCTGGCTCTGCAATCAAAAAGAGGTAGTAAAGGTGGTATTATCTTTACGAGCTCCGACCAAGGAGTCTAAAGATGGCGGTCGGAAGCCCAAGGTGGCGTAGCAACCACCTTGCCGGCCGGTTGGGTAAGGAACAGTAGTTCTGTGCCTCGTGGTGGCTGTGGTTAAAACAAAAGGCACGCTGGTAGGCTAAAAGTTTGATGCTCGGGAGAAATGGAGCTGGGTGACCCTTGATACCATTCAAGACTTGCATTTCTCATTGTGCATCTTCCATATTCTTGGTCGAGTGTTGCGTTGCACTCTCAGCGTATTTGGTAAATGGGTAGCACCAAGCCTCTAACAATGGTGTAACAGCGATTGCAGGAACACTGTTACGTTGTTACGGGCTAATTTCATTCTAAAGCGAAGGAACATACTTGTTTCAGACTCTAAGGTCTTCCTATTATGTTAATGGGCAATAACCATTCAGTTTTTGTTTCTGTATTGTCCAACGAGTGCGTGGCCTTGAGCAACAAAAATTGTGATGCTGGCCGGATGGGGTACTAAGGTGCCTATCAGATGGCAGTTTTGTTGCGGTCTGCCGGATGGGGAGCTATATGCTCCTAGCTGATGGAGACGAAGTGTTTGCCGACAGATTACTTCGGTAGTCTGGTGGTCAAAGCAGCTTTACATGCTACGTCTTCGGTCGTAAGTTCCGTTCGAATGAAAAGAGGACGCCCTACGCTGCTATACAGATAAGAATTGATTTTTATCACTCGTAAGATAATAATGTCTCGGCTTTTTCTGTGTCATTTTGATGTACTTACAGTGTTATTAACATCTGTTTGTGTATTTATGTACTCCAAACATACTTCCTTAACGGTCCAAAGTTGCAAGCAACTTTCTATATCTAGTGATCGGATCAACGTAGAAAGCTAAAACCTTCCAAAATAGTTGATATAGAGCTATTAAGCCGGAAAATGAGATTACAAAATTTTTGTGCCAGCGGGCCTACGTGCAGGGTCGAGAACTGAATAAAATAGTTTTGCGATACAAACGTATTATTCGAATTGCATACTTTTAGGGGTAGAAAAAACGAAAAAGGAAAGGAATACAATACCATGCCGCTAATGCTGCAATCGAAAAAAATTTGTAATGGCATACTTCCTAAAGAATTTAAAAGCTGCATGAAGTGATTTTTTGAAAGTCGTAGTTTTAAGAGTCAAAAACCGAAAATGGGACTAAACTGGTCCTATCGACCAGACCAAACAGCTATTGCTACAGTCAAGAAACTTGAGGCAAATATTTGTCTTGCAGACTAAACTGGTCCTATCGACCAGACCAAACAGCTATTGCTACAGTCAAGAAACTTGAGGCAAATATTTGTCTTGCAGAGAAATTGAACGACCCAAAGAGATTTTCCAAAATTCGTATTTTTAGGGATAAAAGTTAAAAGAATGGTACCATCGCTTCGGCCAAGCGCCTAAAGGTGCAATCACAAAAGTTGGATATGAATATTTTTCTTACAGAGTAAGAATAATATAATAATATAAATCGTTGAAAAGGTCTAAGATTATTTTTTCCCAAAACTGTAATTCAAAATTGGTTCAGAACTGACTGAGTTATAAGCTCATAAGTGAAGAAATTGCCGAAGTCCCGGTTTTTAAACAGTAAGTCAAGATTTTGAGGATGTTAGGAAACTTTGATTTACAAATTCATATTGTACCTTACTAGACCTACACCATGCACTAGGTCATTCCTCTAGTTCCTTAAATTGTTTTCATTTTGTAACAGTGTGTGTGTTTTTTGCACTCCTCATAAAGTATTTTAAGACAAGGACTTTAAGAGCGGAGTCGTTTTCGGTACTGGAACGAAATATTCTTCTATGGGGTTAAGTTACACTTTATGCAAATATCGTACGAAATTTTCATTAACTATTTCTTTCTATCCTTTTCTCCCGTATAAGCTCACGTAACCAAACGAACTGCTACCACTGTACTTTTTGACTTAGTTAGCCCCAGAGGTGGCAAAATCTTTGTAGTGCTGTCGTGTCGTAATCTTATTAATTTTTAATTTAACTTGAGTAATACGAAAACTTAGATAAAGCGATGGAAAAGTTAGATAGTCATGCTTACCTTGTAACATTGTTGTAGCTGTTGTATTATTTCGAGTCTCGTAACTATTCCCAGGATTCTGGTGATTTCGTTGAATTGCACACACACACATACACAATATTCACACTATTTGAGTGGAAACAACATTGCTATTAGTATACAGTAGTTTTAAAGGTAATAATCAGTTGTTGTTTTTAATTTTAGTTATTAAGATGATGATAAATAAATTGGTAATATTTTCTGAATTTTTCCTTTAAACTTTAAGTTAATGTATTTTTTTATATAACTTATGGAATCTTTTTATTATTTCATATTTTTTTCCGTAATTTTTTTTTTTATTTTGAATTTTTTTTCGTTTTATTTTGTCATATGTTTTTAAATTTTCGTTTTGAGTTGTTTTACATTTGTTTTTTTATATAACTTTGGTTTGATACAGCTATTTTTGTTTTATTTTTAGATTTTTTTTAATTGTGTGTTAATTACTAATTAGTTGTTTCTATGTTTTCCATCGTTTTATTTTACATTTTTATTTCTATTTTTGTTTAGCTGCTATCAGGAAGGATCTGAAAATGTTGCTGGGTGCATTACTTGCTTGCTGTTCACTGTTCACATTTGTATCTTGTTGCCATTGACATTTCAACTCATTTCCTTTTCCCGGAAATGTTAATTTCATTACCATTTGTTAAGCGATGGGAGGTGGTATGAGGGGTTTTATTGTGTAATTGTTATGATTTTTTCTTTTGTTTTATTAATAACAACAAATTAATTTAATAAATTTATGTGATTTTAATTTTTAAAATTTTTTAGCTGCTGATGTTTCAATATTGTTTAGTTTGTCAGGACTTTGTCAATCAGTGTCGTTTTCATCACCATTATCATAGCATTAGCATTAACGCTATCATATGTTACCGTTAGGTTTTAGTAGATTTTTTCTCGTTGTATTTCTCTTTTTTTTTTGGTTTCCAGTTTTCCTTTTGTGATTATATTTTGTTTCTAAAATATTTATTTTTATGATTATGATTTTTTATTATTATTATTTTTCTTGAAGAAAATTTTCGTATATTCGCTCGCATATGCATGGGTTTGTGTTGTTGTTGTTGTTGGTATATTACATGTATGTCAGATTGTTGCTGCTATTTTCACTTTTCACATTGTTGTGAACTATATTTCGCACACTCATGCATATGCATAAATTTACACGACACGCACGCACACACACTCACACACGCGTGAGAGAATTTCACTTACCACCGAGCCTCGTTCTCTTTTGGCAGGACTTTATAGCCGTTGCCGTTGTTACTGTTGCTGTTGCGTTGTGTTAAGTTGAAATTTACATATACTTAGGCATTATAAGAATGAAAGGATTTCTGCATGGAAGGAGAAGAATAGCAGTAAAATGAAAGTGTCACTTGTATAAGGAAGAAGCCAGCCAGTCGTTCGTTCGTTAACTTTATAACATTTGTGTTGCGTTAATTTTCATTATTTGTTGTCTGTTTCTCTATTTTTTTTTGTTTTGCAATTTCTTTTTCGTTATAAAATTTCACAGGTCTCCCGTTTGTTTAGCTCTGAAAGCGAGAAAGGAAACTAAAGTTAATGTTGGGACCACACAGCGTGTATACGCCAAGATTTGCAGCTGCCACTGGCAAATGTTGCTGATAAATCTCTCGCAAATGGCACTGCAAATGTTGCCGATACTGATAATGCTGCTGGCAAAGGATTTTGCTGCCGCCGTCAACGATGCTGATAACGCCTGTGTAACAATGCGGGTAAAACATATAGATGTTAACGCCAATGTTGCTGCCCATTGTTGGTGCAGAGTTTGATGTTGCTGCTAACAACTCTACTGTTGCTGCCTTTGCGCTCTGTAGGGAAATGACACAGAGACACCATGACACAGTGACTGATTAAACACACACAGCTGTAATACTAAAAACAACTCTCACTTGTGGCTCTCTAACACACACTCTTGCACTCTTTAGCTCTCTGGCATTCCTAGCCTAACTAAAATCCTTTGCATATCCTTTGTTAAGACATGCAACATTTTTCCACAGCACTGTGGTCTTCTATGGCCTAAAGTCTGTAAGGGAAAGTTTTCCACATATAGCACGAGAGAGAGCACAGAGTTTGGGTGTGTTTGCCTTAAGATTTAAGAGAGACACAAGGCGAGCGGGTGAGAGAATGTTCGACTCAGCTCCTTTAGTTGTTGCTGTAACGAGAACCTACGATTCACCGCCGTCGCTACAACGAATGCAAATAAACTCACATTTTGTTCTGTTTTATTTTTTTTTTTTTTGTACACTCGCTGTGTGTGTTTTGTCCTACAGAGCTAAGAGCTGGCGCGTCGTTGTTCATACGTTCAAATGTAGGTTAGTTAACACACGCACACCAACGCAAAGTGTACAACAACACCAGTGGTAAGGCAAACGAACAAATAATTGTAGTGGTGGGGCAAGGAAACCCCCTCTCCCCCTCTCTTTAGCACACTCAATTTCTTACAATATTATTATTTTTATCAGCCATTAAGTAAAAGTAGAACTATGAAAGAAAAAAAACTCTGTTTCTATTATTAACACTTATGTACGTTTTCACATTTTATTTACACTTTTGTTAATACATTTTTTTTTTTGGTATTTTCTCAATTTTCTCTACAATTTAAGCAATTATTTTCTGCCACTTTTTCTTTGCTCCTTTATATATTTTGTTTTAATATTTTATCACTATGTAAAATTTTGTTCTGATTTTTTGTTTTGTGAATTTTATATCTTGTTTAGTTTTAAGCACACAACATTTCCTTTGTATGGTTCGTCGGCGACTGAACGGTTTTTCCGATTGACGTAATCCTTATGCTTAGGCTTGTGGGGAAAAATTCCCAATATTTTTCTGCACTTTCACTCTCGTGAGAGAGAGACTTTTCTAGGAGTTTTACCTTGCCCATGTTTGTGTTTGGGGAGTCCTGTTTGCAAACATTGCAGGTATTCTCTTTAATGTGGGGGCAAATAAAGAGTATTTGCTAGTTCTCCTGAATTTGTGGGTATATTTTTGTGTTGTGATATAGCGTTTTTTTAACTTAAACAGCGGTTTTCAAATTTGACGATGGCAACGAACTTAAGTCGGAAAATTATTTGTCTTTGGGAAAGATGTGTTATAAAGGGTCTTAAAAAAAATTTAACTCTTTCCAAAAAACGTGACAAATTCCCCTATACGATACTTACTAACTTCAAATCGATATTTAATTATTATGGCATGTAACTTGACAAAACTAATGATGCACAACTTCTTCTTTTTGGGGCTACTTTCACGCGCAGTTCTCAGAATAAAGTCCCAAATCAATGAGCTAGAAAATGTTGTACTGTGTAAGATTCTCGAAAATTGCGGTGTCTTATTAAGTATGTGATTTTTCTAAAATTTCCGAAAATGGATTTAACTGGTACGATCACCCAATCGAAAAGGATCAAGGTAGAATCGCGAAAATCTATATGGAATTGCTTTCTATAGAAAATTTCGAAATTTGTAAGGGATACACCTAATACCAATACTCAGACTAAACGGCTGAAGCTACAATGCCAAAAAACCAATATGGCCATGCTTCTTATAGAATTAGAGAGCTGCGCGAAGTAGTTTTTTGAAATTCGCACTTTAAAGGCTAAAAAAAGGCACAAAAGGGTAGAATAAGAACAAAGAACAAAGGTAGAATCGCGTAAATCTATATGGGCATTAGAGTGGGTCAATTTGTTTGTAGTAAAAAAAAAGCACCAAGCGGTTATCAAAATCGTAATCTACGATGAATTCTAAGAAAAATTGCCCAAGAAACCATGGTCCAAAAACCAAAATTGAGCCCCCGTTTTTTTACCGAGAAACTTTTCGTATTGGTGAAAAATCCACAACAAGGCCCACAACTGACCTAGAATCGCACCTAGGGCATTCAAATTAATGACCGACCCCCAGTCATTTTTTCTTCCCAACATTTTTCCCAAATATACCTACTCCCCATTTTTACCCTCCTAAGGGGATGCTCCCACCGCTTTAACTGCCCCGAAGTCCTAGAGCAGTCCCTAGAGCAGTCAAAAGTATGACCAGCCCCCAATATTTTTTCAACCCCAAAAGTTTCTCAGATCTTAGAATTCATCATAGATTATGACATCGATAACCGCTAGGTCGACAAAAAAATTTACCGACTCTAATGATGATGTATACGATAGTACAGATAACGAATAAATATATGTCTTATTATTTTCTTATATGTTTACCTTTATCTTAGTTATATAAGTTTCTGCCCTCTATCTTCAAAACTTTTTATTTTTATAATTTATTTTTATGAAATCAGCTCCTGCCGCTCCAATGGTGACTCCAGAGGGGTAACATGTACGACCGACCCCACTAGTATTTCCCTGCTAACATCTTTCCCAGACATACCTACCCCCCCTCCTCAGCCCTTAATGGGGCTCCCGTACAAAATGTACTTAAAACTATCAAAACACAAATTCTCCACAAAATAATATTTCTGTTATAATTTTTCGTTTTTTATTGAGGGTAATTAATAGCTTTTCCCGTTTTCCCGGAACCTATCCCGGGAAACCGGCATTGATATATTTCCCCGGGAATACCGGGGATCTCGGGAAATAAAAAAATATTTTCTTAGGTTTGTTAAGCATAAATGCAAAGAATAGCTTGAAATGTTGCAAAGACCATAAACAGATACTTCAATATATTGTCCCAAAAATATTATTTAAAAAAAATTCTGTATTGGAGACCCCTTAGGTATGGTTGTTACTAATTTTTCCCCAATACGAAAAGTTTCTCGTTAATAACCGGGGGCTAGATTTTGATATTAGACCCATGGTTTCTTGGGCAAATTTTCTTAGAATTCATCATAGATTATGATATCGATAACCGCTAGGTCGACAAAAAAATTTACCGACTCTAATGATGATGTATACGATAGTACAGATAACGAATAAATATATGTCTTATTATTTTCTTATATGTTTACCTTTATCTTAGTTATATAATATAATTATATAAAAACTTTAATTTCTTCATACTTTTGGAGTTTTTTTTACTAGGTTACACCCGTAGTAAAATGGGGTCACA
Source organism: Muscina levida (assembly GCA_964034835.1). NCBI lineage: Eukaryota > Metazoa > Arthropoda > Insecta > Diptera > Muscidae > Muscina > Muscina levida. Next base: position 12,357,684 of record OZ035884.1, read on the forward strand.
TCCGTCTTTTTTCGAAAAAAGTTTTTATTAAGAAAAAGTAGTTTTTTTGCTAACAATAAGTACTTTGCACAACATCACAATAATTGTGGAATTTCTACGGAAAAATTTACTGAATTTAACCTGATAGTCAAAATTTTGTAAAGCTCAAATTCCTAAGGTCACACCCGTCGCACAGTGGTTGCCGTTTCATACAAAGAGCGGCCAAAAATAGAAGGAGTTGTCATAGGTGAATAATATTTGGCACATCTCAAAATCTCTTTTAATGACACCAATTTCAAAAAATTTGGTTATAATCTGTGAAAGGATTGAAGGACCTCTCTTAGATCCTGAAAATTTAAATTTCATAGTAGGCACACCAAAGTCGTCATATCCATTGATTCCATCAACCTATGACTAAACCTAAAATTTGGTCAATGTAGGACAAAAGATTGGGACCGGCCGTGGCATAGTGGTTAGAACACGCGACTACCATGCGGGAGATCGCAGGTTCAAACCTGGCTCCAGTCATCTTAAAAGATAAAAAATAAATAAAAATTTTCTTTCATTGTCGGCTCCCCTCGAATGTTGTTGACAGCAACTTCGCAGTATTAAGCGTCGATTCAATCGTCGTGTCTAGTAAGAGCTTCTCAAACAGTGACGTTCGCATTCGTCGATAAACAAGTAGGTGCCGTTAGTTGTGAATCTAAAAATAGAAAGCGTGTTAATTCACAACAACGCGAGAAGCTATCCCATACCTCAGTTATGGGGTGCAAAGGGAAATTAAGTTTTAAGTAGGACAAAAGATTCAATGACCTTTTTTAGATCCTGAAAAATTACATTCCATAGTAGGCATACCAAAATTGGCATATCCTTTGATTCCATCAATATATGACTAAATCTAAAATTTGGTCAATGTCGAACAAAGGATTCAAGGACCTCTCTTAGATCCTGAAAATTTAAATGTCATGGTAGGCATACCAAAGTTGGTATATCCATTGATTTCATCAATCTTTGACTAAATCTACAGTTTGGTCAATGTCGGACAAAGGATTCAAGGACCTCTCTTAGAGTACACAATCAAAAAAAATGACACCGACAACGGTGAGGCCGCTTTATTCAATTGAAGATAACTCAACAATCCGCAAAATTTCCGTAGCTGAAGTTTACATCATACAATCTGCACGCGACTACCATGCGGGAGATCGCAGGTTCAAACTTGGCTCCAGTCATCTTAAAAAAAAAATTGTTCTTCCCCTCGAATGTTGTTGACCGCAACTTCACAGTATTAAGTGTCGAGTCAATCGGCGTGTCTAGTAAGAGCTTCCCAAACAGTGACGTTCGCATTCGTCGATAAACAAGTAGGTGCCGTTAGTTGTGAATTAAAAATAGAAAGCGTGTTAATTCACAACAACGCGAGAAGCTATCCCATACCTCATTCATGGGATGCAAAGGGAAATTAAGTTTAAGTTAAGTAAGAGAGGTACATTTGTATGGGAGGTACCATAAGGGGCGTCGCTAGACTTCCAATTTTTTTCTCCAAAACTTTATCCTGCTTGAACTTTACTAAATACTGAATTTGGGCACAATCGCGTTAGGTCTATTAATAATATCAATCGATTTCTAAAGTGGGCGGTACCAGATGTGTATGGGAGGTACCAGATGGGGCGTGGCTAGACTTCCATTTTTTTTCTCAAGAACTGTATCCTGATATAGCCTTACTAAATAAAGAATTTGGGTATTGAATTTATTGATTTTATTACTTTCTTAACTTAACTTCCCTTTACACTCCATGAATGAGATATGGGATAGCTTCTCGCGTTGTTGTGAATTAACACGCTTTCTATTTTTAGATTCACAACTAACGGCACCTACTTGTTTATCGACGAATGCGAACGTCACTGTTTGAGAAGCTCTTCCAAGACATGTCGATTGACTCGATACTTATACTGCGAAGTTGCTGTCAACAACATTCGAGGGGAGCCGACAATGAAAGAAAATTTTTCTGGAGCCAGGAGTTGAACCTGTGATCTTCCGCATGGTAGTCGCGTAATCTAGTCACTATGCCACGTCCGGTCCCTAATTGATATTATTACTCCATCTCTAAAGTGGGCGGAAAGGTACATTTGTATGGGAGGTACCAGAAGGGGCGTGGCTAGACTTCTAATTTTAATTCTAAAACTTTATCCTGTTCTAGCTTTACTAAGTACAGAATTTGGGTACGATCCCGTTAGGAGTATTGATATTGTTACTCGATTTCTAAAGTGGTCGGAATGATGTATTTGTATGGGAGGTACCAGAAGGGGCGGGGCCATGTAACCCATTTGCATTACCGTAACTAGTTTTGGAGAAATATTAACTCGTGCAAAATTTCAAAACATTTGACAGCCAGACAGACAGACGGACATGGCTCAAACGACTTAAAAAGTAATGAATTGAATTTGATTCAAAGAAACATAGAGTCTAAAGTGACACCCTCTGGGTCGTATCAAATGATATATACCCTCCTTCCCGTAGGGTGAGGGTATAATTATATTCCAGTAGAACACATTAACACTTTCACCTCAGAACATTTCAGGCAAATTTTACTGACTCCTGTGTTGCAACTATATCCCATTAAAAACTGCTTCTAGATATGTTGTCGTAGAGTTAGCGGTCTGTCTACGCGCTTACGCACCAATACGAATACAACCTCACCACGCTGAGTCCCTCCTAAACGTGTTAACAAACATTGATTTGTTTGTTGTTGCTATAGCTGTAAGCCATACACATATTATCCTGGTTGTTGTTATTTTTTCTTCTGTTTTTGTTTTTTTTTTTTTTGTTCGCTGCTACAATTTTGTTGATGTCGTATTTTGTGGGTGTATGAGGGCGGTGTTTATGCTACTGCTGCTGCTGCTGCGGGCGTTGGTGTTGGTTGGTTGGTTGTTCCTAACCTAACCTAAAAGGAAATGCTGTGCGGTTTTTGGTTGTGCATAGTGAAAAGCGCCAAATTGATTTACATTTCAGGTGGAATTGATAAAGACCAATGCATCCTGCAGCAGCATCGTAGCAATATGAATACCACAACCGTTGGTTTGCAACGGATATATGAATACTTGTACACTAATGCTAGGGCAAACATTTAAAAGGCACTACTAGCATTAGTTTAGGCGCTCTTTTTTCCCACCTTGTCCTAAGGGGACAACGAAAGTGAAAATTTTTCCCAGTAATGTTGATAGTTGTTGTTGGGTGTTTTTGCCTTACTTTTTTGCGAACAATGTAAAGAACCGGCAACTATGTGTAGTTCTTTACACACACTAACACAGACTTGGACAAACTGAGTAGTACAACACCAAGAAATCTTTAACACCAACTTGTGAAAAACACAAAAATATCCCCCTATAATGCTCCTGCAATGCAATCCTGGGAATAAGGGCAACCCAACCAGAATACAAGAAAAACACTGGCAACAACAAAAAACAAAACGAAAAGAAAAGGACGAACAAAAAAAAACGCACACGACAACACGATAAAAGATGACGATTGAAAACTTACAGTTTTATTCCGAAAAACATGTGATGTGTTGTTAAAGCAAAACTCTAACTATGATGCTATCACGCAATGTTAAGGAGCAAATGTTAGGAGGGCTGAGAGAAAGCAGCGACGGTGTGATGACCGAGTGGGGGGACATAACATAAACGTCACTAATCAACCCCCCCGTGCTAGCCACAGAGTAGGTGAAAACGAAAACATTAGCAAGGGAAGCTCGAAGAGAGTACACGTTGCAGAAACCCCGACAACAACAACGACAACTCGAAAGTTCACAAATAAATGGATTAAGCATATAGTAAAACAAACACATAAACATAAAAATGTACGTGTGTATTTGTATAAATTCGTATGCTATGTATACATGTGTGTGTGCCAGAGTGTGTAAATACAGCATTGTTGTGATTTTGATTAATTAAATTATGATTTTAGAAAATTTCCATTTCATGAAAATATATGAAGCCACTGAATGTTTTGTTTTTATCGTTGGCACCCATAACACCAGCATTTTAAATATGAAGCAAGTTTGTATTAAAATTGTTTATTCAATTAAGGTTAACGCGTCACGCTTTTGCCTATTAGCAGTTCTGTTGGGTTACTTACTCTACACAACAGTTTAAAAGGAATTACGAAATTTGAAAGGATTTCTGGTGGTCCTTAAATCGTCAAAGGTTTCCATAGATGTTTCTAGCTAAATGTAAACTTTGTTTAGTGGAAGAGAGAAAATATCGTGGTTTTCTTTTTTCTAAACCTCTATGGCACCGAAAAGTACCAAGTTGTATGGGAAGTTGATTTATGAATTTCAAAATCCACAATCATATAAATTTGATTTAATATTTGATGTAGAATAATATTGTGTTGAGAAAAAGATCTTAAGAAAATTTGAAAATGGTTCCTACTTCTACGTTTATAATACAATGTACTCAATTTCGCACTGAAATTAAATTTCTAGAACCAAATGAAATGTCATATTAGATGGACCATGATAAAACAAAAACTGAATAAGTAAATGAGATAAAAACTGTTTATATTCATCAAATTAAAAATGGGATTTATTTTTTAAAAATTAGATTTATTCCATAGGTGATCTTGATTTTTTAACAAACCCTCTAAATGAATCACACTTAATAATAAAACATGGTAAACCAAAAGTATTTTTTCTTTTAAAACACCCCATAAATAAGGTATGGGATAGCTTCTCGCGTTGTTGAGAATTAACACGCTTTCTATTTTTAGATTCACAACTAACGGCATCTACTTGTTTATCGACGAATGCAAACGTCACTGTTTGAGAAGCTCTTACTAGACACGCCGATTGACTCGACACTAATACTGCGAAGTTGCTGTCGACAAACATTCGAGGGGAGCCGACAATGAAAGAAAATTTCATTATGGTAGTTGCGTGTTCTAACCACTATGCCACGGCCGGTACATAATTAGGGATTTTTGTTTTTTGTCGCAACTAAAAACCCTTGAAATTACAAGGTTCTGCAATAAAGTTTTGTAGCATGGCTATATACCGCTCAGTACAGCTGTATTACTGCAAGTCCTGTTCTTAAAAGTAATCAGCCAAAAAAAAAAAGAGAAGTCATTTGATACGACACAAATGTGTAACACTTTAGACCCTTGGTGCCAAAGCTATGTATTTTGTAAAGCTATAACTGGATACAGTTTTAGGGAAAAAATCAAAGTCTAGCCACTTCTTGTACCTCCCATACGAAATCGACTTAGAAATCGACTTTTAATACCAATACAACCAACGCAATAGTGTCACATTCAATGCACTGTAAAAAAATCTCATTTATTTTTAAAGTAGCATTGTAGTATTTGTATAAAATCACAAGCGGCCATAAACTGTAATCATTAATAACTCCGAAATACAAAAAGTGAACTTGAGTTATTTTTGCAGGATACCGACGATGTAGTTAATGTCGTTTTATCAAAAATTACTCGCAATGGTCCAATATGAACTTCTGTTGTGACGACAATGACTGTTATTGTAGCAAAAATGTAGTGTGTACCATAAAGTACACCAAAAAGTACTTTTATTGTACATTTATTGTATCAATATGTACTTTCATTATGCGTCAAAGTACTTTTATTGTGTCAACAAGTATTTATGTTGTACCAACAAGTACTTTTGTTTTACCAAAAAGTACATTTATTGTAACAGAAAGTAAATTTGTCATACTACAAAGTACTTCTATTACACAAAAGTACTTTTGTAGAACCCAAAAGTACTTTAGTATACCAAAAAGTACTTTAATTGTATCAACAAGTGCGTTTATTGTACCAAAAAGTACTTTTGTTGTCACAAAAAAAATTATTATTGTACCAAAACGTATATTTAAAGTATCACAAAGTACTTTTTTTGTACATAATGTATGGTTATAGTACCAAAGAGTACTTTTCTTGTATCAAAAAGTACCTTTATTGTACCAAAAACACTTTTATTTTACCTATAATACTTTTGTTGTATGAAAAACTAATGTTATTATATGAAAAATTATGTTTATAGTACTAACAGTAGTACATTTATTGCATTAAAGAGTACTTTTATTGTACCAAAAAGTACTTTTATTGTATCACAAATTACTTTATTAATACCAAAAAGTACTTTTATTGTACCAAAAAGTACTGTAACGTGACGCCAGTCGTCCGGATATACATTCACCTACATACACAATTCATTCTCTAAACAACCTTTAATTGACCTTCAACATCGCCAACAAACTCAACCTGCATACATACTTCCAATTACTTCAGGCACAACAGAGGCCGAATGGCAGCAACTCCAACTACGCGAGCGGCCACCTACAACCTTAATTTGCCCTTCAATACTCATAATTCTTCAACTGCTTGAAAGACAAACGTCAATTCCACCGATCGCACGACCGCCGCTAACGACGCTTTCGACAATGCACGCAACTGCCAACAACGACACATTCGGCAATCGCCACGAACGGCGAAAGAGCGCGACGACGAACATCCAACTAAACACATTAGGGAGACGACATCACAAGGGATAATGTTACTCAATGCTGTGTGATGTCAAGAAATTCTCATTACATCGAGAGCTCCACTTACTTAAATCGGTTGCACAGATTTCGGTCTGGTACACGTAGATACTCCTCGTTCCTGTTGCATCGTAGCATTTTGATACTAAGACTCCGTCGGGTACGATTATTAGTTCGGTCGCGAATTCGGAATCGGTTTAACAAGTGTTGCTACGAGTTGATTTACGACGAAAGTAATCATCGAAGAACAAGAATCATCAACACGGTCCTGAGTTGCGAATATCAAACTGATTTACGACGAAAGCCGAAACTTTCTTTTTTGTACCCGAATTGCTGAAGTTAAACTGAATACCCGACAAACCCCGAATCACCAATACCCTTCTGAATAGTTGACATTAACCCGAACCTCCGACGAACCCGAGTCATCAATCATCACTTGCTGAATCCGAATCTGAATTGTTTTCGTACCTAAATATTTTATCCAGTAGATTATAAGTTTATCAAAAAACAATATTGTTATTTTTCCCTAGTCAGGGAAAATCTACTGAGTTCTTATTCCGTAAGGTTTTATGACTACCCTACGAAAAGGTACTTTTGATGTACCAAAATGTTCTTTTATAGTACTTTTAATTTTAATATATCAGAAAAGACTTTTGTTGCCAAAAATAAATTTTTTTGTACTACAAAGTACAAAAATGTACCACAAAGTACATTTTATTGTAAAAAGTACCATAAAATTCTTTTATTGTGTCAAAGAAGCAATCTCTAGACCCAATCGCAATCAATGTAATTTATCTCCTGGTTTGGCTTGAAGAAGGGCAATAAATTAATTTTTAGTCTGTCTCTCCGTAGTTTATACACTACACATGGAAAGGCCAGCTCCAAAGTTAATTTTTCAGAGAATCCACCCCAAACCAAACGGCCTCAAACCGTACGGGTATGAACCAATAATGCCTCATGGTAACACAGCAGCCCATACTGTAATCCTGGGTGAATGCAGGGGGATTATCTCCTTCTATTTTAGATTAGAGTCATTTTATTGAATTGAGCCCCGTCTGAGAAAAAAATGTTGCTAAGCTGGTGCACCACATCCCTCTCATTGCGATAGCAAAGTAAAGTATGCTGTGAGAATGAGGCGCTCTTGGGGAAGACGCTCTTGGGGATCTCTTAAACTGCTACAGCAGCTGGATCTTGGTTAACTCATTATTAAACCTATCTCCTTGAATTTCCGTATCTACTGTTTGATAAATGAAGTCGATGGAGCTGAATTTCTATGCCGTATGTTGTAATGAACGGAAAAATGTTCGTAGCGCTATAGCGGAAGAATCCTTGTTTCGTTAGTACTCGCATACGCAAAACGCACTTAGTGCTCCACTGAATGACGCCATGGGACTGAATCTCCATAGGCTGCTCTAGCATTTCGTAATACACCGTCCCTCTCCATCCGCCCCTCTCCGGTCCTTAACACAGCTACAGATTCAAATGTAAATGGACTTTCAGTCCGGGTTTTGTACTCGGAATTCCACTGTGAGTAGTGCCACTGTGCGTCTTAACAAAAATATCACTATCTAGTGTTGTTTTTGCAACGCGCTAAGCAGATAGCTATTTTAGTATTATATTTCTAATCTGAGTTTTATTTAAAAAATAAATATAATTTAAGTTACAAAAATCTGCATATGATGTTTTTTTTTTCATATACATATTAAGAACATTTCCGCATATTTCGAAAGAGATAACAAGATTTGTTTTATTGTTTTGTAAAATCCCTATCATTTCTACTTAAAAAGTGTAGTTACAACCAAAATAATGACACATACGACCCAATTGATAAGACAAAAATTTGACAAATGTTTATGTTGCTCGGCATATTTGCTTCAAAAACACGCCCAAAATCGCATATTTTATACTATAACAGATATCGTTTGATTGATAAGACCCACTGGCAAAGGTTAGTTTTCGTTCTATATTAAAATCTCAGTCTTTGAAAATGTTGATTAGAATTAGAATAGCAAGCTTAAAACTTAGTTAGTTTAAATTTGTTATCGGTAACGAGAAGACGTTCGATCAGCTGCAACATGGCAAAGGGGCTTTATTTGATGGTAAATTGTGCAAGGATTATATAAATATATAAAATGGAAACCACATAAAAATATTAATATAAAAGTAACACAACCTATTTTGTCAGATAGTGATATGTTGTCCTTTTAAAAGGACCCTTCAAAGAATGTTCAGTTTTTAAAGTTTTTTTTTTTTAAATTAAAAACACAAAAAGTCAGTCGTCACTGATTTGTTATATCTTTTTTTATTTTTAGTTAAAAATACCTTTCAAAGCAATGTAAATAATATAAAAATATTAAAAATAAGACAACATTTTTTTGGCGATGTTTATAAATTGTCTTAGTGATGAAAAAAAATGTTTACTCTTAAAAATATATGTTCATGTATCAAAACCGTTCATTACCTTACCACTCTTCCCCCTATTTTAGCTTCTTGCTATTGGCCTACTGTCTTTGGCTTTGGCACAACAACGATTCTATGATCACACCAAAACGGTCTCTCTAACTGAAGCCGGTGCGCAGGAGGTAATGGATGAAATCAATAAAGTTTTCTGGGAAAGTGTCAGAGATCCGACGACAGATGAAGATGAAATGTTTAGTCCTGAGATTAGAATGCGTGAAAAATTACGACCCTATTATGAGACTTTGCAAAAATTCGATTGGAAACATTTCAACAATGCTAAGTTGAAGCGGCAATTTGAAGTTATCCTAAGAGGTGCCAAATATCCTGCACTCGATGTAGATGACCAAGACTATACAAGAAATATGCTCGAAATGTTCAAGTCAAAAGTTCCCTGTGGTCCACCATCTCCACCTAGATGTCGCGTAGGCTATCTCAGTTACATTAAGCAAATCATGAGATCAAGCGATTACACCGAAGATGAGCTCAAGGAATCCTGGAAAGAATGGCGTAATCTCATGACCCACAGTGCTACAGACGGTGTGTTTTATTACGCCTGGTATTATATGAATATGACTGCTACGTCCGAAGGACCTGCCTCCGCGGCCTGGTATGATCAATATGAAGATCCAAACTTTATTGATGAGTTGGAGGAGTTGATGGATACAATTCGTCCACTGTATCGCGATTTACACGCTCACTTGCAATACTCGTTGCGCCAGAAATACGGCAATGCTGTCATACCTCCATCGGGCATTATACCGCATCATCTGCTGGAGCAGTCACTGTATCAGGCATGGAAAAAGGATTCCGTTTTAGAGAATCCCTTCCCGAACAGGAAATTACCTAACTTGCAGCAGGAGTTGAATGCATTTGACATCTCAGCCTTTGAATTGGTCAACATAAGTGCTCAGTACTTTGCGTCGATGGGTTTAAATGATTTGACAGGGTAAGTGAAGGGAAGGGGAACTGTTCATAAAATTTATAAAAATCGTTAAATTTATAAAATTACAAAAAATAAAAATATGTATAAAATTCAAAAAAAAAACAAAATCACAAAATAAATAATATTTATCAAAACCAAAATTCAAAAAATTTATAACATTTATAAAAATCATAAAATTGAATCCACAAAATCTATAAAGTTTATAAAATTTACGAAATTTATAAAAACAAATTTCATAAAATTCTCAAAGTCCATAAACTTTTAAAATTCATAAAAATTAAAAAAAAATTGTATAATTTAAAAAATTCACAATTCATCAAATATAAAATTCATAAAATTCATGAAATTCATAAAATTCATAATATTCATAATATTCATAAAATTCATAAAATTCATAAAAGTCATAAAATTCATAAAATTCACAAAAATTATGAAATGGAAAAAAATTCGTAAAATACATAAAATGCACAAAATTTATGAAATGGATAAAATTCATAAAATTTATAAAATTCATTTAATTTATAAAATGCAAGAATTCATAAAATTTATAAAATTGATAAAATTGATGAAATTGATAAAATTCACAAAATTCATAAAATTTATAAAATTCATAAAATTTATAAGATTCATTAAATTCACGAAATTCACAAAAGTCATTAAATTAATGAAATTCATAAAATTTATAACATTAATAAAATACAGAAAATTAACATCATTAAAAATATTATAACATATATCAAAACCATAAAATTTATAACATTTATAAAAATCTTAAATTTAATAAAATTCACGAAATTAATAATTAATAAAATAAAATAACTTTTAAAATTAATAAAAATTATAAATTTTATAAATTTCATAAAATCCATAAAATTTATAAAATTCTTAAATTTATAAAATTTTTAAAAAATTTTGAAACTGCCAATTTTTATAAAATTCACAAAATTCATATAATTCATAAAATACATAAAAGCCACAAAATTCATAAAATTAATAAAATTCATAAAATTTAAAAAATACATAAAATTCATAAAATTAACAAAATTCAAAATATTTGTAAAATTTATAAAACAATGTTAAAAAAAATAATAAATTTGATAATATTTATCAAAATTTTTAAAAAAAACTCCCAATATTTATAAAATTCATAAAATACATAAAATTCACAGAATTAATAAAATTAATATAATTCAAAAAATTCATAAAATTTAAAAAATACAGAATATTCATAAAATTATTAAAATTAACAAAATTCAAAATATTTGTAAAATTTATAAAACAATGTTAAAAACAAAATAATAAATTTGATAACATTTATCAAAACCATAAAATTCATAAAATTAATATCATTTATAAAATCATTAAATTAATAAATTTAATAAATTTTACAAAATTCATAAAATTTATAAAGTTTTAAAATTAAAAAAAAAAATAAAAAATCAGTAAAATTTAAAAAATTCATAACATTATAAAATTCATAAAGTTTATAAATTCATTATTTTTATTAAATTCAATACATTCAGTCAATTAATTTTACAAAAATTCCTAAAATTAATACAATACAATACAATTTTATAATTTTCTATTACTAATTTTTTTCTTCCAGAGATTTAATGAAATATCATTTCAAACCCCTGCAAGAGGGAGAGGGTGGTGCCGACTGCAAATCTCGCATTTCCACATACGGTCAAATTGAAATGGACTATTGTCCCAAGGTCTCTTACAAGAAACTGCTGCAAACGCATGGCGATGTAGCCCAAATCGAATATGGTATACTTAAGAATAGACTGCCAGTGGGTTTGAATCAGGAAGCTTGCCCAGGCTTCAGTAACGCTGTGAGTGAGGCAACCATTTTGTCTGTGTCAACACCGAAACATTTACAAAATCGTCTGGGATTCTTTAGAAATTACGACTATGATGAAACTTTGGATTTAAATCATTTATATAGAATGGTAAGTGTTATACTTTATGATTATGTTTTTTTTTTTATTTCTATGTATTTTATGTAGCTATGAGTTTGATGAGATCATTGAATATAATGAATAACATGAATTTTATCAATGCAATGACTTTAATGACGTGATTGATTTTAATGATTTTAATGAATTTAATGATTTTAATGAATTTAATGAATTTAATGATTTTAATGATTTTAATGATTTTAATGAATTTAATGAATTTAATGAATTTAATGAATTTAATGAATTTACTGAATTTAATGAATTTAAAAAATTTAATGAATTTAATGAATTTAATGAATTTAATGAATAAAATGAATTTAATGAATTTTATGAATGCAATGAATTTTATGACGTGATTGATTTTAATGAATTTAATAAATTTAATGATTTTAATGAATTTAATGAATTTAATGAATTTAATGAATTTAATAAATTTAATGAATTTAATGAATTAGATAAATTTAATGAATTTAAAGAATTTAACGAATTTAATGAATTTATTGAATTGAATGAATTTAATGCATTTAATTAATTTAATGAATTTAATAAATTTAATGAATTTTATGAATTTAATGAATTCAATGAATTTAATGTATTTAGTAAATTTAATGAAGTTAATGAATTTAATTAATTCAATGAATTTAATGAGTTTAATGAATTTAATGAATTTTATAAATTTAATGAATTTAATGAATTAAATAAATTTTATGAATTTAGTGAATTTAATGAATTTAATGAATTTAATGAATTCAATGAATTTAATGAATTTAATGAATTTAATGAATTTAATGATTTTAATGAATTTAATAAATTTTTGAATTAAATGAATGTAATAAATTTAATGAATTTAATGGATTTAATAAATTTAATGAATTTAATAAATTTAATGAATTTATTGAATTTAATTCTTATTATTTTGTGATTGTAATGAATTTTAATGAATAATATTTAACTTAAATTGTTTTTTATTTTACTGTTTATACCTCTTTTTTTATTTGTTTTTTTTTTTTCAAGGCCGTCCATACAGTTTTATCGATACCCACCTATTTTGTCCATGAAAAGCTCTGGACTGATATCATCAATATGAAAATATACCCTAAGGATTACAAATGTCACTATTGGACATTAATGGAAAAATACATGGGTGTTGGAGCCCCTGCACAAACCAAGGATGATGTGTTTGATATGTCCTATAAATTCTATGAGGGTATCCTGGACCGAACCAGTAGTACGAAGTGAGTAAAGTTTGATGTAATAGTGCAATAGTGACGTCTATTCTATAGCATATATAAAAGTTTAATCATCTCGCCAAGTTATCATCTGCTATCAAAAACCGTTTTTATTGTGTCTTTTTCTATGTGAAGATTTTACCAATTCCTTTTTATTTACCTCCTGTCTTTCTTATTGCAGAAAATTATTTGGTGAATTTTTGGGTTACCAAATCTATGAATCTATATGCAGCATCATTGGAGAATATCAGAAGGGAAATCCAAACAGACGGCTACATAACTGCGATTTTACAGACAGTAAACAAGCTGGCAATATTTTGCGGTAAGAAAATTAACCAAAACCTTATAATTTTGTACTTAATCACCTTCCCATCTCGACAGCGATATGATGGCTGCCGGCTCCTCTAAACCATGGCGCGAAATTATCCGAAATTTCTCGAAAGACAATTCGACTAAGCTTTCGGCTGATGGCTTTATGGAATACTATAAACCCATTCACGATTGGATCAGGGCTGATAATGCCAATAAAAAAATCAATGTAGGCTGGACGCCAATCAATAGTAAGTATCGTATTTAAGGCTTAAATTGTGTTGCTCTACACCAAATTAAAAAAAATCTAATATCACGTTTTTGTTTTATCTGTTCCAGATTGCGCTAATGTAAAACAAAGCAGGGACACCCGTTTCGATTTGTTTGCCAACGTTAAATATTATTCTAAACAAATAAAAGAGCTGATAGCGAAAAAAAGAGGCCAATAAATGAATTTCACATAGTATCAGAAATTTTTTTTTCGCTTATAAATTTTTGACTTTGAAATAAAAATACAGTAGAGATGTTATCTCAAATCAAAATCAAAGTTTTTTAATCGTTTATTGTTAAGAATCTAGGTTTGACGCTGACCGATTTCCAATGTGTGAAAAGACTGTAGTTACATTGGCATTAAAAAGTGAAAATATTACTGGACACAAATGGTTGAAATTAAGAGGGAAAGAGAGGGAGGGATGGAGTAAAAGTGCATGAGATCATTGTTATTGCATGTAAGTTCAAAGTGTTATTCTTTTTTGTGCAAGGAGTAGTCTCAGAAGGTATTCTCAAAAGTATCAGTATAACAGCAATCGATAACCTTAACTTTGTAATGGTTAAGTATTAGTTTTGCAGCATATTTCCGCTCTGTGAAATGTATTCCAAATAAAGTTATACCTAACAAAGCAGAAAAGTGGAATAAAATCCCTTGAAAAACTAACACAGCTTGAAAATTGTTTCTACTCAAAAATATTTGAATGTTATTTTACCATTTTTATAAATTTGATTTAAAAATTTTATGAAGTTCATAATTTTATAAATTTGTTGTTTTATATAAATTTTTAAATTTGTATAGTTATTATAAATTTTTCGAGTTTTATGAATTTTATGAAATTTTAGAATTTAAAGAATTTTATAAATTTTATTAATTTAAAAATTTTTTTTAATGAATTTTATTAATTTTATGCATTTTATAAATATAATTAATTTTATGCATTTTATAAATTTTATGAATTTGATCAATTTTATGAATTTTATAAATTTTATGAATTTTATGAATTTTATGAATTTTATGAATTTTATGAATTTTATGAATTTTATGAATTTTATGCATTTTATAAATTTTATGAATTTGATAAATTTTATGAATTTTATGAATTTTATGAATTTTAGGAATTTTATGAATATTATGCATATTATGAATTTTATGAATTTTAAAAATTTTATAAATTTTATGAATTTTATGAATTTTTATGAATTTTATGAATTTTATGAATTTTATGAATTTTATGAATTTTATGAATGTTATGAATTTTATGAATTTTATGAATTTTATGAATTTTATGAATTTTATGAATTTTATGAATTTTATGAATTTTATGAATTTTATAAATTTTATGAATTTTATGAGTTTTATGAATTTTATAAATATTATGAATTTTATGAACTGTATGAACTGTTGCGCCTTGCCCACCCACCTCCACCTGTGAACGAATCTCTTTACAAAGGCGCTTGCTTCTATATCAAATCTTTTCCATTAAGCTAAACTGATAAGCGTTTTTTTTTTCTTTCTGAGAGCTAACATTTGTTTGTAGAACCAAAACAAACTTCATGCGTCGCAAGAAACGCTGATAGTTAGGTGTTGGTGCTCGATGCTCGATGATGTCATTGTCAAAGGTTATCACGCATCATCAATCATCAATTCTAAGACCAACACTACTACAGAGAATCTGGATAGAGATTCTCGTTCAAAAAACGAAATGAAAATTTAGTTTTAAATTGCAGACGCTATAGTAAAGACGTTGAACACCAACATGGCCCAGAGGCTGTATATTCGGGTAACATCATAGTACTTAACATCGTAGTGTCAAGAAGCATTTATTTTATATTTTGATGTTTGCAGCTTTTTGCTTTGTGCCTTTTACCTTTGTGTTGGGCTCAAAGTTTCTATGATCACACCAAACCGTTGACATTGGACCAACCATGTGCCCAGGAGTTAATGGCTGAGATTAATGATGTCTACAAGGCCAGCGCCACTGCTTATCGCAAATTCGCCGATGATGTCTTGAGCCCTGAGATACTTATGCGTGAGAAGTTGAGACCCTATTTTGATAGCTTGCAAAAATTCGATGTTAAAAGTTTCAATAGCTCATTGCTACAAAGACAATTTGAGGTATTGTTGCGTGGTGCCAAATATCCTCCAATGAATTTCAAGTTCAAGAAAGCCACGCACGTGTTAAAATCTATGTCCAAAAAGAAATTCGTGTGTGATCGTACACGTACCCAGAACTCGTTCCGTAAATGCAATATGGCTTTCATCCACCAAATCAAATCGATCATAACGAACAGCGATGATTTGGAGGAAATCAAATGGTATTGGCAGGAATGGCGTAATCGTATGCCCGCCGAAGTCAAGGATGCTTTGCATTACTACATACAATACTATCAGAATATTTCTACGCCGATGATGCCCGCTTTGGCTATATGGTATGATCAGTATGAAGACGCTAATTTCATTGAAGAATTGGAACAGATAATGGAAGCGATTGGACCATTCTATCGCGAGCTGCATGCTCATGTAAAACACGCTTTGCGTGTTATATATGGCGATAACATAATTCCCCCCTCGGGTCTCATACCCCATCATCTGATGGAGCAATCACTGTATCAGGCATGGAAGAAGGAATCGGTTTTGCGTAATCCATTTCCCCAAAGGAGGCTGCCTAATATGCAGCAAGAGCTGGATGAATATTTTCCCTTCGATTTGGTGAACATAAGTGCTCAGTACTTTACTTCGCTGGGATTTGCCAATTTGACAGAGTAAGTGAATAAAAGAAATTGAATGGGAACGCAGCTAATTGGATAAGAAAGATCAACCAATGTCTTTATGCAATGCCAGTAATTTAAGGATAATAATGACCAAGAATAGATGCAAATTAACTAATTTATGTCATTTTTTCTTCTAAAATCGTATATCAATCGTTTTTTTTTAGCGACTTCATGCGTGATAATTTCATTGAAATGGAACAAGGCGAAGGTGGTCCCGACTGTAAATCTCGCATTTTTACTTACGGCGAAATTGAATTGAATTATTGTCCCAAGGTTTACTACAAGAAAATGCTACAAACACACGGTGATATAGCTCAAATACAATATGCGATATTGAAGAACACTAAGCGCGTGGGTTTAGATCAAGAAGCTTGTCCTGGCTTTAGTAATGCTTTGGGTGAGGCTACGATATTGTCCGTATCTAATCCAAAACATTTGCAAGAGAATCTAGGATTGCTGCAGAATTTCGAGTACGATGACATATTGAATTTAAATCGTTTGTATAGAATGGTAAGTTTACTATAGAGAAATTTATAAAATTCACAAAATTCGTAACATTCATAAAATTCATAAAATTCATAAAATTCACAAAATTCATAAAATTCATAAAATTCATAAAATTCATAAAATTCATAAAATTTAGAAAATTCATAAAATTTATAAAACTTATAAAACTCGTAAAATTTATTAAATTCACAAATTTCATAAAATTTATAAAATTTATAAAATTTATAAAATTCATAAAATTCATAAAATTGATAAAATTTATAAAAATTTATAAAACTCGTAAAATTCATTAAATTCACAAATTTCATAAAATTTATAAAATTCTTAAAATTCAAAAAAATCCATAAAATTCATAAAATTCATAAAATTCATAAAATTTATAAAATTTATAAAATTTATAAAATTCATAAAATTCGTAAAATTCATAAAATTTATAAAATTCACAAAATTCATAACATTTATAAAATTTATAAAATTTATAAAATAAAATTTATAAAATTTATAAAATTTATAAAATTTATAAAATTTATAAAATTTATAAAATTTATAAAATTTATAAAATTCATAAAATTTATTAAATTCATAAAATTTATAAAATTTATAAAATTCATAAAATTCATAAAATTTATAAAATTTATAAAATTCATAAAATTTATTAAATTCATAAAATTTAGAAAATTCTTAAAATTCATAAAATTCATAAAATTCATAAAATTCATAAGATTCATAAAATTTATAAAATTCATAAAATTCGTAAAATTCATAAAATTCAAAAAATTCATAAAATTCATAAAACTCATAAAACTCATAAAACTCATAAAATTCATAAAATTCAAAAAATTCATAATATTCATAAAATTTATAAAATTTATAAAATTCATAAAATTCATAAAATTCATAAAATTCTTAAAATTTATAAAGTTCGTAAAATTCATATAATTAATAAAAATTTAAGATTTATAAAATTTATAAATTCATATAATTAATAAAAATTTACAAAATTCTTTAATTCCATAACATTCCAAAAAAATCTTAAAATTTTAAAAATTCCTAGAAAATATAAAATTCTTAGAATACAAAAAATTCATAGAATTTTTAAAATTCATGAAAATCATAAAATAAAATGACCTAAAATTCATTAAATTTTAAAAATTCTTAAAATTGAAATTATCATAAAATTAAAACAAATTTAATGAATTTACTGAATTTAACGAAATTAATGAAATAAATGAATTATATGAATTTAATGGATTAACTGAATTTTATTAATTTAATGAATTTTGTAAATTTTTATAATTTAATGAATAACATTTTAAATTAAAATAAATTTTATAAATTTTGTTTATTTTATCCTTTCTATGACTTTTACGTATTTTTTTAAATTGAAAAATTGAATGATAAATATTACCCCCCTCTCTCTTTCTTAACTTTCTTGTACTCTTTTCAAGGCCGTTCATACCGTTTTGTCCATACCCACTTATTTCGTCCATGAGAAACTTTGGCTTGATATGATCGATGGTAAGGTTAAGCCCGAGCAGTACAATTGTCACTATTGGAACCTGATGGAAAAGTATATGGGTGTTGGACCCTCAGTGGAAACCAACCCAGGAGCCTATGATATGCCGTACAAATTCTATGAAGGCATTGTGGATCAGACCAGAAGTACCAGGTGAGATGACGCACACATATTTAAAATATCTGGAATTTTGTTGCGTTAACCATCACATGAGGCTTAGAACACGACTCTAATATGGGAATAACATGGGCGTATTTATAACAACTTTTTTTCATTATTCCTAACAAATTATGACATTGTAGTTTTTTTTAAATTTTGTTTTGTTTATTCTATTTTTTTAGAAAATTATTTGGTGAATTCTTGGGTTACCAAATCTACAGAGCTGTATGTTTGAAAACGGGAGAATTCCAGAGAGGCAATGCCTATAAAAATCTACATAATTGTGATTTTAGTGGCAGCACAGAAGCGGGCAACCTTTTACGGTAGAAAAGCTTACATCTTGAATATTGAAACTTTTTTTAATTTGTCCCTTATCTATTTGTGTACTTTATCCCCTACAGAGACATGATGTCTGCTGGCTCCAGCAAATCCTGGCGTGAAATCATTAAGCCTTTAACCATCCGCAATATAACTAAACTTACTGGTACTGCCTTTTTGGAATACTTTCAACCTCTGCACACTTGGATTGCCGATGATAATGAGGATAAACAACTTGATGTGGGCTGGACACCCAATGATGGTAAGTAGATTAGTTTAGCGTTTAGCGCCCGAGGGGGAGATAAGAATAATTCACAAAAAAAACGATGATTTTGACCCTGTCAATGGTTTTTGTTTTGTTTTCTTCCGTTTCCCTCCGTCGCTCCCTACTCACAACTTATGGCTGTATTGTTTTCGCTCTCCCCTTTTTAGAATGTTTACGCTCAAATTGAATGGAAATCTAAGTACTCGATGATTATAAGAATGCTGTGAATAGTAGACAACAACATGGAGGAGATGGAGGAAACTAAAAGTTTCACATTTGTTGGTGACATCTTTAGAAATTGATTTGGAAAAATAAAATTAAAATGTTTTTTTAATAGAAATTTGTTTTCTCGTGTTGTCTTTAGTTTACATCTTAGAGTTGTTTATAGGGAAATAAAACAAAAAGTTTATGATACAAGGACACATGGTGAGATACATTTTTTTGGGGAAATATAGTCGATACTTTGACTTAACGTAACCTTATGTATTAATATATACAAGTTCGAAATGTTACCTATATTTTGTGGTTCATATAGGTAAAACAATTTTTGAAAATTTGAGAATTTATTAACATTTTGAGTATAAATACTATCCAGTACAACTTCGTGTAAAGGTAAAATAATATAATAAATATTCTCCCGAAAATGTGAACTGCTTAACGTATCTGTGTTTCGAACTAGGTCCAGATGTAGATTCATAAATTGTTTTCAACAATTCCAAGACACAAGTTAAAAGTTCATCAAATACATATAATTGTTTATATTTCACATATGTGTTTATGTGTTTGTCTTTGATAATATGTACCAATGACGTCACATCTACTAACATGCCGAAACTTGTGCTAATCTCTGAGTAAAGCTAAACCCTTCTGTGTTTATCATTAAGTCAAACTAAATAATTATGTTTTCATATGCGAAATTTTGAAACAAACTACACTCTTGAGTTTATTTTCGAGAGAACTAACTTTAAGAGATAAGAATTAGTTAATGTAGTAGTTGCTTGTATTAAAATTTAATATCGAATTAAACTTAAATTAAAAACTATACATTACTAAGCTGCTCAGTCTCTCGCGAAACATTGCTTAAGCATCAACGCTCGGCACTCAGTATTTTAAATGTATTAATACAAAAGTGTTGCTGTAAAAATACAAACCAATATCAAAACAGAAACGGTTATCTTAAAAAAGTCAAGTAGTATTAAAAAATTAAAAAAAAAAATAAACTTTTTTTCATGTCATCAAATATTGTTGAGTTTTACAGTTGATCGAACTTTCTATAAGTTTCGTTTCGTTTGTGATAAAAGTTTGTTGTAATCAAAGAAAAAAAGTGAAAAATTCTTAGTGAACGACGCAAATATAAAGGAAGACGAAAAAAAAACAGAAAATTCATTTATCAATCAAAATCAATTTAATTCGAAATACAAACGGACACGTGCACTCTTACACCCACACACACACACACAAACACACTTATGTATATGCATTTAGCATGTTGCAAGCAAATGATTTACATACATACATACAGTTGTATTCATTAAAATACCATTTGAATAGGAAATCAAGGTTATTTGGTATTTAAATTCTAAAATTGCTGCATATGTTGTTGATGCAAACTGGCAATTGTAGATGGTTGCAATAAAAATATTAGAGTATTTCTTTCGTATAATTTCTTTACTCATCAATGGAGTATTCTAATGTAATTGATAGAATATTTGCCAAAAACTAAAGTCTTAGGAAACGG
This sequence comes from Muscina levida, assembly GCA_964034835.1. Classification (NCBI taxonomy): domain Eukaryota; kingdom Metazoa; phylum Arthropoda; class Insecta; order Diptera; family Muscidae; genus Muscina; species Muscina levida. Next base: position 12,378,655 of record OZ035884.1, read on the forward strand.
CAACCGGAAGTAAATGTGCTTTTGAATAAATATGATATAAGATTGACCGGATATAATGTTTAAAACAGTTTCGCTGTAGGCGGCGCAAAATTTTATTCGAACAATCAGTCTTAAATGTGGTATTAAAACCTACACAACTGAAAATTACGATTTAATATCAAAGACGATAGGGTTGAAATAAAAAAAAGAAAATTCAGAAATGTCGATAAATTACAACAATTAAATGGAAAAAGCTGTGAAATCAAAACAGATAAAATTATTCTTGCACCGCTGTCTAAATTAATTCTCTAAGCAATCTAACAATCTCTATGTTTGTAGCAATTTATTAAAGTCGATAGTTGTTGTGACAAAAGAAATGACACTCTATGTACAGTAGACCGTACCAGGAAAAATAGTTAGTATTTAACCATAAGAGCGCAGTTCCACCCTAGTGTATGTACAACAATGTTTTGTCATTGCCAACTTTCTAGCAACTTGTGTCAATCAGTAACTTTCATCTCGTCTTTGAAATGCATGTTTATTTGTGTGTGTCCTCTTGCGGTGCCTTTAAGGACCAATCTCTAAGTTTGTAAAGTGTTTTGAACAATATTGTAAGAAATTGTTTTTTTTTGTCACCATTAGAAAATCAAAAATATCAGAACAATAAATAAATAGTCGCAACTAAACTAAATAACTAAAAACAAACAATTGCTTAACTTGTTGGGAAAAAAATCTATACAAAGTACAAGTAAATGCAAAAGGATTAAAATTGTGGACCTGACTAGGCGAACTCGGGATCAACAGCAAAATCAATGAAGATTTTGGGAATAATAGTAAGTAATATATAAAACCCCTACCACTATTATTATTGTTTATGTGAATTTTTGTCTAAATATTTGTTTGTGTGTTTGTTTGTTTGTTTGTTTGTTTGTTTGTCGCTCAATCACGGCTAAACGGGTGAACCGATTTCAATGAAATTTGGAGACAGTTAGAGTATTATAGAGAAATTACCGTAGGCTATAAATTTTTTTAATTTTTGACCCCATGGGCGGAGTGAGCGTGGCAAAACTTTTATTTGAGCTAGGGAGATAAAATTTGATACACAGATAGTACTCGTTAACACGAATATGAATATGCGGACGAAATTTAAATTTTGAGCCAGTGGGCAATACATATTTTTAGAGGTAGGGAGATAAAATTTGATACACAGATAGTGCTCGGCAACATTAATATGCAGACGGAGTTTTAATGTTGGGACAGTGGGCGAAGGGGTTGTGGCAAAACTGTATTTTAGCCCTAGAGAAATAAAATTTGGTGCGTAGATTGTTCTCGGCTACACGGATATGAATATGCAGACGAAATTTAAATTTTGTATCAGTGGGCGGAGTGGGCGTGGCAAACCTGTATTTTAGTCCTAGAGAGATAAAATTGAATACACAGATTGCACACGGCAACACTTTGTTTTGGGATCAGTGGGGGAAGGGTGCGTGGCAAAACTGTATTTTAGTCCTAGATAGATTAAATGTGATATGCACATAGTATTCGACAACATGAATATTAATATGAAAACGAAACTTAAATTTCGGAAAAACTTTATTTTAGCCGCAGAGAGAGAAAATTTAGCTCACAGATAGTACACTAAAATACGAAAATGCTGAATATATATAGTTAACTAGCGGACCCGGCAAACTTCGTCTCGCCCCAAGTTAATGTCAGATAAACTCTGTTGAGGGTGGTATGAATTGAAATAATCGGAATTTGTAAGATAAGGACATCCTCGTCCGTTAAATCACATTGTTTTTCAGTTTATTGACGGACAACCGCGTACCGTTGCACAATTTCGGTTGATTCAGATACCGCAATATGATTATGATCGATCCCATCTTTATTATTTATTATGCGGCACAAAGCGAGTTGGAAAATTCGGTCTGATTGTTGGTCGCTTCATCCTCGTCGGTCACGGTGTAAATAGATTTGTGCGAATGCAGTTCTCTAGCGATTTGAGATTCTAAATGAAATTCATGCTATCGATGTCCTTATTATTCGCTGCTAGTACTGCCAGTTGATTAACCCAATCGAGAATTTTATAATTTTGGGCAATGCCAGGGAACACTTTAGTGATGAGTTGCTTTTTCGACGATGTGAACTCGCAAAAATTTGCAGGGAACGATATCAATTCTGTCGAAACATCAACACAAATTTGGTCATTGGCAAGCGCCAGCAGTTGTCTCGAGAATTCAGCAGACGATGGGAAGTTCTCCAAAGTGACCTTCATGTTCGTGGTCAATTTTAAATTCCTCCGGTAGTGTTCAACGGATAACATGTGACTCCGAGGTACGCAAACAAAGTACAAATTTGAATCGCTGACGTAGAATCGGTCGCATGGGCGAGCACTGAGGTCAAGCAAATTTAAATTTTGGCAAGCCTCTCAAAATGTTTGCACATCATACACACTGGCGTGGATGAACTGTGTACTAATTAATTGTACGACGTTTGCGTCATCTAAGGTTTGATCCTCTAATAGGAGGCATTAGTCAAGTAAAGTAAGTCATTACAGAATGAATGCCCGCAATTGAATTGGATAACCTCATTTTTCATACGTAAACCTATTTTCTGAAAAAAATATATAATATTGGTAAATATTGCATAGGATATTAATATATATTTTTATCTAAATCAACCAAAATCAAAATCATCAAATCATGCGAGAACTGCAAAATTCCATTGATAAAAAAAAATCAAATTTTTTCCATTTTTCAGGAATTTTCCGAGTTTTTCGCTAATAATTTTCTATTTTTCCACTCGAAAAGCCATTTCGTAACAATTGTACTAAAATTACTGACTTTTCCGAAGGATTTTCCCAAAATTTTGTTGCTAAAAAAACTAATGGCAATTACGAACAATTGAGATAAAAATTGGGAAACTGGGCCAGCGTTCTCACTTGATAAATTACTATACATTTTTCACACAATATTTATTTATATAGATTTCACAATAATCCGAAATACAATTTTTCATCTTTATGTTATCCGAAATCATCAAATCAAGCGCAACAACAGAAGATTTCGTCGAAAACATCCAAATCTTTAGATTTTTTTCTGGAATTTTCCAAATTTTCCACCAAGAATTTTTCTATTTTTCCATTCGAAAAGTTATTTTGAATAATTATTCGAAATTTTTTACATTTACATCGTCCAAAATTATCAAAACACTATAAAATGCAAAATTTTTTCGAAAAAAAAGTAAAATTTGTGGCATTTTTTCATAATTTTCCAACCAAAATTTTCTATTTTTCCATTCGAAAAGCTACAAAAATTTAGTTTGCGATTTTCGTCAAAGCGATGGAAAGTCATTTCGAAATAATTATCCGAATATTTTCGCAGTTACATCGTCCAAAACTATCAAATTATACAAAAAAGAGCAAAATTTTTCTAATTTTTCCGGAATTCCGGCGTCAGGTTGTTTTAACAAAAATTTTGGCAATAAGTCGTGAGGAAAAAAGTATGTCGGTAAATTTAGACAAAACAACCTCTGACACATTTTAAAGGAAAATACTGACAATGATGTCGGTAGTGTTAATGAGCCTTTCTGGTACTCGGCAATGCAGACATGAATATACCGACAAAATATTTATTTTCGGCCGGCGGGAATATGAAGTTCAACAATTTATTTCCGATCAGTGGGCAGAAGGATATGTGGGAGAAATATTTTTAGGGTTATATATGTATACAGATAGTACTTGGCGCTAAAGATATGAATTAGCAGACAAATGTTTTTATATCGGTTAGTGAGATGGGATTAGTTTAACCAGGTTAAGGAGTATCTTGGGGTAACGAATCGTTTACAGAGCGTACTAGAACGACGCTTAAACTTAGCCCTTTAAATATGCGTGCCAAATATATTATAAGTATTCGTCATGTTAGCAATAGCGAAGTCTGTCTGTTTGTGGCTCAATCATGTATACAAAGGTTCAAATGTATGACCTACCCCAGTCAATTTCCCTCCCCCCATCTTAACAACCTAAGGAGGCTCCCAAAAATAAAAAAATTTAAGAAACTGTTGGGGTTTCAAAAATATTGGGGGTCGGTCATACGGGTGGTCGTGACACAACTGTATTTTAGTCCTAGAGAGATAAAATTTGACACTCGAAAAGTAATTAGCAGAACGAATATGAATATGTAGACAACATTTTAATTTTGGATCAGTGGGCGGAGAAGGCGTGGCCAAACTGTATTTTAGTCCTAGAGAAATAAAAATTTAGATAGTACTTGGTAACACGTATACAAATACACAGACGAAATTTCAGAGAAATAAAAATTTTTATTTTAGCCCCAGATTGAATAAAATTTGGTATATATAAAGTAATCGGCAATACTAAATGTTTGTTTTTCGGTCAGTAGGCAATGGAGTCGTGACAAAAGTGTTTTCTGTCGATATGCAAAGAACTTTTATTGTACCAAAAACTACAATTTATTGTACCGAAAAGTAAATTTATTATACCAAAAAGTACGATTTACTGAACACAATATCAATTTTATTGTACCATGAAAAGTGAAATTTATTGTACCATAATGCACATTCATTGTATCAAAAAGTAGTCGTAAACTTCACTGTCCTTAGTGGAGGTTAAGTTTTTAGAAGAAAAAGTCTGGTCAACAACTACTCCCACCTCCCATACAAAATTTCCCTTTTTGGGGTCAATAAACTCACAAAACATGAATTTTGAAAAGAATTTGGATTACTCACGACGGAGTATTTGTTATAAACATTAAAAAAATGGTTTTTGCAAATTTCTAATGTTTTGCTCTTGAAGGCTCTATGAAAAATGGAGTAGTTTTTAATAATTTATGCATATTGTAATTTATATAAAATTGGCCAAGAGGCTTTAATTACAAGATTGTAAAAATAAAATGAAAATGAAAATAATGCCCAAACAAAAACGAAAAATGACCCAAAAAAATTGGGCGAAATTCATCAAAATTACTGCAATACTTGACCAAATACTAATGACTGTGGAACATTTTCGGGGTCAAAGGATTTGGCGTTCCCACCAATTCTGCTGAAGAATGAACTGAGGAATCATCTATGGTTCTTGAGTTATAGATGAAAAACTAAGCATCAAGATAAGGAAAAAATATAAAATGTCTTAACAGTTTGGCCTGAGAACGCCAAAGCCTTTGGATGTTTTACTATACTAATCTAGTACCTTCACCATTTTTAACTATATTCAACGATTAATTGAGTTGATACCACATTTAAGCCTCCCCCCCTTTGACACCCATTCTAATCTTGGATATATTTTTAATAGCATCCGAAGTTTTTTTAGAGTTAAGGATTATTGTTCGTTGAAAATGCATTTTGTATTGTATTTTGGGTAGCATTCAACAATATTGGTCATCGAAATTCCCATTCGGTATATTTAACCGCATAGAAAATCCAATTTCCACTTACGTCGTCTGCAATCAATTTTTGCGTGCTGTGTATGTATGTATTGCGTACTCGATGGCGACGATTGCGTGAATGCATGGTGGTCGGCTTCCCCCCATTCCCCTTCCCCACCCTTTCAATGTCATGTAACGTGTCAGCATTTTGTGAAGGAATTGACTTATTGGTGTGGAAATGATTTGTGTGAAAGAGAAATGCCATCGATTGTGTAATTTCCAGGTTGTTTGTGTAGACTCAATGTCGACGGCAGGGCGATGGAGAGCCAATGAAGACGATAGTTAGACATAAAATTGTAATTGGCTAATGAGAGGGTCGTGGCGGGGAGGAAAGGAAGGAAATCCAGGGAAAATGCTTAAAATGGTATTGCAATACTTCACATATTGACCAATATAATTTACAAATGTCAATCTATGTTGTAGTCAGGGAACAGACTGTGAACACAAATTTTGCGTATGATTAAGATATTAATCATACGAAACTAATCTTTACTTATGATTTAGATATTAATAAAGAAATTAATACTTTATAAATATTAATCAATAATCATATGAAAGAAAAAACTTACGTATGATTAACTATATATTAATCATACGTAAATTGTTGTTCACAATTTTGTAATTTTGATGTTGTTTTTGTTCTTTGTTTGTCTAAAGGTGAAGCCATTTCTTATTATTGATATATGATTTCAACAGTTTTTTATTCGTACCCTATTCAACTTCAATAAATTGTAACTTAGACAAATAATCTATTGCGTCTCATTCCTGCAAATTTGGATGAACTACTGGTGCTTCTAATTACCTTCTTAATTTTTTTCGAAACAAAGTTCTGCATCTTATGTTTACTATAACATTCAAACATCACATCTACAAATTCAAATATTTAACTGCATTTATGCCTACTTTTGCCACCTAGTCGCATTTGCATTTGAATTTGCTATTTTCCTTTAAACAAAAAATCATTACCACCACTAAATGACCGCTAAAGATACCATTAACTTCCACTTACATTCAAACACCAACAACCTACAAGCCATAACCCAAAATTGGCCCAACACTAATGTTGACCCTAACTTAAAAACGGCAGACAAAATATATACACATTATATTTTTTTCTCCTTTTCCTTTTTTTTTCTTTTTGTTTTGACAATAATGACCCTGAACCAGACACAGACACAGCGTCTAACCAACACCAACTCTCTGGAATTCACAATAAAAATCTATGCGAAATGAGAGGGAAATCATATCTGTGCTATCCTTTTTTATTTATGAACAATAGCCAAAGAACGACCTACTCTAACGTTGCTTCCCTTTTACAGCTCCTATTATATTTGGCTCTATGCCATGGCCAACCCGCTGCCGCAGCAACGACTCTACAATCCTCAAATGAAACATCAATGCCGGACGACCCCAACAATCAGGCATCATCTGCAGCATCATCATCATCAGAGGCAGCAGCAGCTTCGTTTTCGCCCATTTATGAGGCACATGCCAACGAATTCATAGAGATCGGCACGCAACGCATGAAGAACATTTATAATCTAAAACGTGAACTATTCAATGACCTGACCAAGACCGTTAAATACAACTCAAATACTCAGGAAATTGGCAAACAGGAAATAGACCGAGAATATCATAATCTAGTTCATGAACTAGCCACCAACCTCAGTGTCATACCGGTGAAATATTTAAAGGATCCTATATTACGCCGTCAGGTGCAGCGTTTATCCAAACTGCAGTTGCATGGCCTGAAGCGTAAGGAGTATGATCAAGCCAAACAGCTGTTGAGTACCCTACAATCGTTTGTCACGCAGCCAATGCCTTGTGATCCTTTGGAGAACTCTGAAGTGTTTTGTCGCAAAGGTATGGTGCCCTCCATCATTGGCAATGTGACGACAACGCACAATGAAGATAAGCTGGAATATTTCTGGCATAGATGGCGCCAGTTGCTGAATGAAAACGATAAGGCTAAGTCGACTTTCATCGATTATGTACGATTGTTCAGGAAAGCGGCCGAGTATAATGGTAAGTTGAATTTTAAATTTTGAATTTTGAATTTTGAATTTTGAATTTTTATTGGTACAATAAATGTACTTTTTGCTACAATTAATGATTTTTTGGTACAATAAATTGAAATTTTTCGTACAATTAAAGTACTTTTTGTTAAATGTACCAAGAAGTTATTTAATGTACTTGTTGGTACCATTAATGGTTTTTTTTGGTGCATTAAATGATTTTTTCCGTACTTTTTGAAACAACTAAATTACTTTTTGGTAAAAAAAGTACTTTCTCTTACACTAAAAGTTTTTTTTTGGAACAATAAAAATACTTTCTGGTCCTGAAATAAAAGTACTTTATAAAATTGATATAAAAGTACAGTATAGATGTACTATTCAAAACAATAAAAGTTTATTTTGAAAAAAGTACTTTTTGGCACAACAAAAGGACTTCCTGGTAAAATAAAAATACTTTTCGGTTAATAAAAAAGTTAAGTTATTTTTGGTACAGTAGTTGAACATTTTGGCACAATTAAGTACTTTCCCTTACAGTAAAAGTACTTTTTGTTACACAAAGAAATTTCACTGTACCAGAAAGTACTTTTATTGTACTAAAAAATCTTTTAGTGTAAGAAAAAGTACTTTTATTGTACGTCTCATAATAAAAGTTCATTTCGGTACAATAAACTGTACTTTTCGATACAACAAATGTAATTTTTGGTATGGTAAAAGTACTTTTTGATACGATAACAACACTTTTTGTGAAAATAAAAGTACTTTCTGGTACAATAAATGTAATTGTTGGTACATTAAAAATGTTTGATGGTAAAATAGAAGTACCAGTTTGTACAATAAATTGTACTTTGTGTTACAAAAATTATCTTATTCGTACAATAAAAATACTTTTTGTTACAATAAAAGTATGTACATTTTGGTACAACGAAAGTACTTTATGCGTACAATAAATTAATTTTTTGTACAAAAAAGTACTATTTGATACAATGACAGTTCTTTTAAAATTTAAGTTATATTTGGTACAATTGCCAAAATTACTTTCGTTTACAATAAAAGTACTTTTTGTTACACAAAAAAAAATCCTACCTTTTGGTGTAATAAATGTACTTGTTAGTACAATAAACTGTACTTTTCGATACTTTAAATGTACTTTTTGATACAGTTTAAGTACTTTTTGATCCAATAACTATACTTTTTGGGAAAATAAAGGTGTGTTTTAGTACATTAAAAATATGTACATTTTGGTACAACAAAAGTACTTTTTGCCACTATAAAAGTACTATTTAATAATTTTATTTTTAGTACAATAACCACTGTTTGGCACAAAAAAAGTACCTTCTTTTACAATAAAAGTACTTTTTGATACAAAAATTTACTTTTTGTTTTACTCTTGTTAGGACAATAAAAGTACTTGTTCCTACAAAAAATTGTACTTTTCGATACTACAAATGTACTTTTTGGTACAGTTTAAGTACTTTTTGATACAATAACTATACTTTTTGGGAAAATAAAGGTGTGTTTTAGTACAATAAAAATATGTACATTTTGGTACAACAAAAGTACTTTTTGCCACTTTAAAAGTACTATTTAATAAAATGACAGTTCTTTTGCATAAAATAAAAGTTATTTTTAGTACAATAGCTTTACTATTTGGCACAAAAAAGTACCTTCTTTTACAATAAAAGTACTTTTTGATACAAAAAAGTACTTTTTGGAAAATTAATTTTGGTACAATAAATCTACTTGTTAGGACAATAAAAGTACTTGTTTCTACAAAAAATTTTACTTTTTGATACTACAAATGTACTTTTTGGTACAGTTTAAGTACTTTTAGATACAATAAGAATACTTTTTGAGATAATAAAAGTACCCTTTGGTACGATAAAAGTATGTACATTTTGGTACAACAAAAGTACTTTTTGGATTATAAAAGTACTTTCTGGTACAATAAAATCCTTTTCTGCGTACAATAAAAATACTATTTTTTACAATAAAAGTAATGTTTGATACAATGATTAAAATTTTTTTAAATACAAAAAAAATTTACTTTTTTGTTGCAATAGTTGTACTATTCGGACAAAAAATACTTTCTTTTACAATAAAAGTACTTTTTGGAGAATACCTTTTGGTACAATAAAAGTACTTGTTAGTACAACAAAAGTATTTGTTCGTTCAATAACTTGTACTTTTCAATTCTACAAATGTACTTTTTGGTACAGTTAAAGTACTTTTTGATACAATAACAATATTTTTGAGAAAATAAAAGTACTTTTTTGTACAATAAAATGAAATTTCAGATACAATAAAAGTAATACAATAAATAGTTGGTACAATAAATTGTACTTTTTGGTACAATAACTTTTTTTTGGAACAATAAAAATACTTTTTAGTATAATAAATGTACTTTTTGGTACAGTAAGTTGTAATTTTTGGTACAATAAGAGAATTTTTTTGTGTTAGAAAATTTGAATGAGCTTCAAATCATTGTATCACCTCTGCCAAACACCGGATGTCCTTCTTATTGGAACAATTACGCACATCAAGGACTTTATAGTCGACATTAGATTCAGTTTGTAACATCAGTGGCATTGCAATTCAATTCGATATTCTATCACATTTTACTGTGTGACTTGCAATCAGTCTCAAAACTTATATCCCTGTCTGACTGTCAATTTTGCAATTACTTTATTATGCAATTAATCAAGTCTCATAGCTAATCTTAACTATTTTTTTTAATTCCTTGCTCTACTGATTGCAATTAATTATCTCCAAAGGACACTTTAAAACAGAGACAAACAACAATGTTCATCTCATATGAATTATCAAAAGAAAATGGCACTGGCATTACATTTCTTTCTTGGTCAAACTGTAAAAGAAAACCATTTAAAAAACTACAATAATATCAATGTTTTGCAATAGTTACTTTCCAATTTAAATGGGAGAATGTCCTTCTCCGCATGCATTAGACCATGAGATGATTGTATGATGACCATTATAAGCCAATCGGGACAATTACTTCATAAAGTAGTACAGTTAGTAAGTAAAACACAGTCGTCATACATATGTCCAACGAGGACGACAGCGACGTCAATGACAACGAAGACTTAAATGCACACTCATGTTTTTGCAATCACACACACACTCACACAACGACTTTCCCATTTAAACATGTGTTTCATATAGACACGCACACATGTGCTATAAAACGAGATATACACAAAAGTTCATTTAATTACTGTTACATATAACATTATACAAACATGTGAGTGGCTGATTGTATGTCAATGTGTTCTGTGTTAGATGCATTTGACCTTATGACACTAGCACTAGCACTATAAGCTTCCTCTTATGGCTGAAATGGTTATGGGATGATCTTCTTGTTATCTTAATAACCTTAACTGCGTAACCTGGTAATTGTGGCGTTGCATCACAGGCATTACACTAGCTAACCTCTAACAACGTTTGATGTTTGCAACGTTTTCACATTTTGATTTGATCAAATTAACGATTGGTTGGCAGTGTGATAAATTGACATTTGAACTGAGCTACATATAACAATTTGTTAGATAGAATTACATTTAGTTAAAGGGAAGATTTGCGTATCAAACGTATTAGATGATAGAATAAAGATGTGCATAACATAAATCGATAAAAAAATTGATGAGTCTGTAGTTTATATTGCTATTGAGGTAGGTGTACCTGGCACAGATATTGTTTGTCTGTCTGTTTCCTCAATTTTTTGTTTCCACCTTTTTTTATAAATCTGAACATCTTATCCTACTTCAATTTTCCTTTTCCAGGTCATGTTACCCCATCACGCACTTGGTATTTATATTATGAAACGGAAAATTTCCAAAAGGAACTTGAGGACGTAGTGTGGGAAATTATGCCACTATATCAGGAGTTGCATGCCTATTTGCGCCACTGTGCCCGTTTACGCTATGGACCCAGCCTTACAGATGAGACCGATGGTGCCATACCCGCTCATGTCATGGAACAAATGATTTTGCAGGACTGGTACAAGTCACCGGTCTTTAGAATGCCTATACCTAATCATACCCTACCCACGGTGACAGATCGCATAGGGGAGGTAATTGTGTCACCGGTCAAGGTTATCGACAAAGCGGATGATTTCTTTGTGTCACTGGGTTTGGATCCTCTGCCAAAGTGAGTTGATAGCAATAACGAAACCCACTATCTTACTTTTATCCAAAATTTCTAGAAATATCTCACGGCGCATTGCTGAAACTGGTGGTGCGGGAGAGCGCGAATGTCGCTCGGAGGTGTACTATTTCCCTCCCTCGGTCGCTCTGCGCTACTGCACCAAACTGGACCACAAGGTCCTAATGCAAATGCATGGACATACCTCTGATTTGCAATACAACATTTACAAAAAGGAATTGCCTTTGGGTTTGGATAATGAACCCTGTCCGGGTTTTGGCAGTGCTATAGCTGAAGCTGCTGTGGTGTCTGCGGGTACACCACGCCATATGCGTCGCTTAAATATTTTAGGCGATGAAACTTTGCCATTTAATACTTCCTACAATCGCTTGTTCCGTATGGTAAGAGAAAATACGCCGATGTTAGTAAATATCATATAATCAAGTCTTATGTATTTTTTTCAGGGAATTCATACTTTGCTGGCTATACCTCAGTACTTTATAAATGACCGTTATCTAGTGGACGTGATGGACGGCCGAGTGGCTCCTAATGAGTTCAATTGCGCCTATTGGAAATTGCAATATAAATATGCGGGCGTCAGGCCACCCAATCGTCGTAGCGAAAGAAATTTCGATCCAGACTATAGGTTCTATCGCGGTCTAAATCCCGAAAAGTCCAGTACAATGTAAGTTGGTTTGAAATAATAAGAGATTTTTAAAAAAAATTTAGCAATGATAAAAAAAGTTGGACTCGTTCATAGTTCTGTCCAAGATATTTGAAGGTGTCCCCACAAAATCAGTTAGCCCAATTCTAAATTCCAGGAAATATCTTTCCTGGGACTCATTTTTCCGGGAATAAAATACTATTATTCTAATCTGTCGGGAAGGTTAATAAAAAGGGCACGATATTTCAAGTACTCAAAGTCAGCTGTATTGTTTCGGAAGTTTTGTTTTTACTAAAAATTTCAAATATATCAAGAAGTTACGAAAAACCCATAGATGTTCTTGCTGTTTGGTACAACAACAATACATTTTAGTACAATAAAAGTACTTTTAGATACCAAAAAAATTGTTGACACTATTGAAGTACTTTTAAGTACAAAAAAAGTATTTATTAGTACAATAAATGTACTTTTTGGTACAACAAAAGTACTTCCTGGCACATTTGGCACTATAAAATTACCTTTTGGTACAATAAAAGTACTTTTGGTATATTGAAAATACTTTTTTGCATAATTACAGCAAGTGCTGCTATGATAAAAGTAGTAAAAACACTCCTTGGTATAATGAAAGTACTTTTTGGTGTAATAAAAGTACTTCTTAGTGCAATAAAAGTACTTTTTGGAACAATTTGCTAGAACAAAAGTACTTTTTGGTATGATGAGTGTAATATTTGCTACAATAAATGTAATTTTCTGTACTATTTAAGTACAATTTGGCCCAAAAAGAGTACTTCTAGGCCACACAAAAATGTTTAATGTTACAATAAAAGTACTTTTCGAACATTGAAAGAAACACTAAAAGTACCTTTTAGTACAATAAAAGAAGTTTCTGATACAAAAGTACTTTTGGTATATAAAAAATACTTTTTCCAATAATTAAAGCACGTGCTGGTATTATAAAAGAAGGTTTTGCTACAATAAAAACACTACTTGGTACATTTAAAGTACTTTTTGGTGTAATAAAAGTACTTCTTGGTGCAATAAAAGTACTTTATGGCACAATTTGGTATACTAAGTGTAGTTTTTGGTATAATAAATGCACTTTTGTGTACAATTATAGTACTATTCGTTACAATCAATAAGAGTACTTCTAGGCCAAACAAAAGAGCTTTTTGGTACAGTAAAAGTACATTTGGTACTTTGAAAGACACACTAAAAGTACCTTTTAGTACAATAAAAGAACTTTCTGATATTTTGTCGCACAATTATTACGTTTAGTACTATGAAAGCAGCTTCTGACATAACAAAAGTACTTGTTGGCACAATAAATGGTACTGTATTTCTCTTTTCTGGTACAATAATAGTACTTTCTTGTACAATAAATGTACTTTTTGCTACAATAAAAGTATTTCTTAGTACACAAACTATACTTGTTGATACAGTATTTTATTTTTAGGTACATTTAAAAGTACTTTTTGATGCAATGAAAGTACTTTTAGGTACAATAAATGTACTTTTTGATACAATAAATGCCCGCTTGGTACAATAAATTTTCTTTCTGGTACAATAATAATACTTTCTGATACAATAAATTTACTTCTCGCTACAATAAAAGTATTTTTTGGTACACTAAAAGTAATTTTTCACACAGTAAAATAATACTTTTAGGTACAATAAATTCACATTATGGTACAATAAAAGTTTTTTTTTGGTGCAATAATTGTACTTTTAGATACAATAAATTTACTGTTTACAAAAATACTTTTTACAAAAATAGATACAAAAATTTACTTTTTAGTACAATAAAATTACTTTTGGGACATTTTTCATAATAAAAGTACTTTTTGACATAATATAAGTACTTTGTGTACATTGAACGTACTTTATGGTACATTTAAAGTACTTTTTTGTACAATTAAAGTTTTTTTTTAAGTACAATAGGAGTACTTTTTAGCGTAAAAAAAGTACTGATTGGTACAAAAAGAATACTTTTTGGTATAATAAAAGTACTTATTGGTACAATTAAAGAACTTATTGGTATATTAAATGCATCCTTTTGTACAATAATAGTACCTTTTGGTGCAATTAAAGTCCTTTATAGTACAATTAAATTACTTTTGGTTCATTGAATGTATTATTGGTACAATTAAAGTACTTTACGCTACATTTAAAGTACTTTTCGGAAAAATAAAAGTACTTTTTGATGCAATAAACAATTTTTCTGGTGCACAAAGTTTTTTTTTGTACCAGAGAGTACTTTACCAAAAAGTACTTTTAATGTACTTTTCGGTACCAAGAACTTGTTTTGTACCAAAGTAGTTTTTTTGTACCAACAAGTACTTTTGTTGGCCCAAAATCACTTTTCTGTTGCACAAAGTACTTTTTTTGCACCAGAGAACTTTTAATGTATTTTTCGGTATGAAGTACTTTTTTGTATCAAAAAATACTTTTATTGGCCAAAAAGTACTTTTCTGTTCCACAAAGTACTTTTTCTTGTACCAGAGTACTTTTTTGTACAAACTGCCATGCGGGAGATCCGTTGTTCGATTCCTGTCTCCAGTCATCTACATTTTTTTTTTCATTGCCGGAGCCCTCGATGTTGTCGACAGCAACGTCGCAGCATAAGTGTCGAGATAATCGGTATTTCTAGTAAAAGCTTCTAAAACAGCGACGTTCGATGTCGTCAATAAAATAGTAGGTGCCGTTTCCTGTGAATTTAAATATAAAACGCGTGATATATCACAACAATCCCATACCTCATTCATTGGGATTAAAGGGAAATTAATTGTACCATAAATCAATTTTAATGTTCTTTTCGGTACAAAGAACTTTTTTTGTACCAAAGTGGTTGTTTGTACCAAAAAGTACTTTTTTTGGATCAAAAGCACTTTTCTGTTACTCAAAGTACTTTTTTGTAGTAGAGTATCATTAATGTACTTCTCGGTACAATGTACTTTCTCTTGTGCAAAAGTACTTTTTTTGTACCAAAAAGTACTTTTATTGTACTTTTGGGACAACAAAAGTATTTTTGGGTCAATAAAAGTACTTTTTGGTACCAAAAAGTACTTAGGTCAAAAAAAAGGTCTTTGTACCTGAAAGTACATTAAAAGTACTTTTTGGTACAAAATAGGTCTTTGGTACAAACGAACTTTGTGGAACAGATAAGTACTTTTTGGTACAGAAAAGTACTTTGGTACAAAAAAAGTACTTTGTATCGAAAAGTACATTAAAAGTACATTTTGGTACAAAAGAGAACTTTGTGATTTTAGGCCAATAAAAATACTTTTTGGTACAAAAAAGTATTTTAGTGCAAAAAGAGTACTTTGTACCAAAAATTACAATAAAAGTACTTTTTGGTATTTTCCTGCATTTTGATTTTATTTATTGACTTGGCTCACGAGCTGCTCTTTTTTCATAAAAGTTGGCAGTTAGTTCGCGAGCCAGGAGCCACAAAATTTTGAATGAGCTCTCGGCTTCCGAGCCAAGAGCCAGCTCGAGACGAGAGCTCATTTGGAATTTTGTGGCTCTTGACTCTCATTTCAAACTTTGTGGCTCTTGGCTAGCGAGATAAGAATCAATTTTCCGGAAAAGCGCAGCTCGCAAGCGAGCTAATACGAATCCTGCTTATTGGTACAAAAAAAGTACTTTTTGGTTTCAACAATTTCGTTTGTTTACACAAAATTCTCCACTTTCGATTTGTTTTCAGAAAATTCATCTCAGAGGTAATGGGCTTTCAATTCTTACGCTCCTTCTGCTTGGCCAGTGGTGAATACAAACCGGGAAATAAACAATTTCCCCTGTACAGCTGTGATTTCTATGGCAGCAAAAAAGCGGGCGATATGATCAAGTAAGTCCACTCAACTTATACATAAGACAATATTTTAAAAAAAATAATACTACTTTTAATTCTATAGAAAAATGATGAAACTGGGTGCCACCAAACACTGGCGTGATGTCTTGGAAGTGGCCACCGATGAGAGACGTTTAAGCGGCAAAGGCGTCGTCGAATACTTTGGTCCCTTGTACATGTGGCTTAAAGAGAAGAACAAGGAGTTGGGTCTTATTAAGGGCTGGGACGATGATATACGTGAGTTGTTTAAAATGTGCGAAAGTAAGGGGGAAATTTAAAATTCGTTTTTGTTTTACTTTCATTACAGAATGTACAAATTCTTAAGGACACTTTTTACGGAAAGTGTTTTCTTTATAAATTTATTTACCTATGTCTATGTTAACATAAAAATAATCAATAAATATAGCAGCATTTAAAAAATCGAGATTTTTTATGTATATCGATTGCACATGCCACGCTGCACAGTGGTTTTTATGAAATAAATTTAAAAAAAATAAAATCTATAAAAATTGAAGATATTAAGCTGTACGAAAATATATTTTTTTCGATATACTTTCAATAAACAGAAAAAATTTTGAAGTTTTTGTTACAACCTTTTTCGATGACTTGATTGTTTAACACTTAGTTAAGAATCCTTGCAGGTTTATAAAAAACATTCTTGAAAATGTATCTTTGACGACATTGCAGTATTTGTTGGCCTAATATTGTTCCCCTTATCAGTTTTTTTTCTTCTTTGCAAGCAATAAAGTAAAAGTAAAGATGGATGCAAATTTTTGTAATTGGTTAATGGTCTATGTTAGAAAAAGCCATTCAGCTTTTAGTACCACACAATCCACAACATTGTTTCGAAACAAAAAAAAAAAACTTTTTGATGCTATAAATCAATTAATATTGTGCACTTCAAAATTTGTTCTAATCTATTAACCCCCTTTTGTTGTATGTATTTTGTTGAACTTTCTGCATGGTCTGGTCGATTTTATTTTTTATAGTCGTATATATTGTTATTGCTGCTGAACGATATCTTTTCTCAACAGCATTTAGAAACACAACACAATCAACTACAAAAAACCAACTGGAAAATGCAAAGTAAACACGGTTTCTATTTCTATCAAAATACCCACACTGATGCCCCGCACACACACACACTCACACACACTTAAAATGGCACAAGTATCCTTTTTTTGGATCCTGCTGTTTTTTGGCTACTGTTGCTGTTGTTTTAAAGCTTTAGGGGATTTTGTTGATTCCTTGTTGTTTTTGTAGTAATGTTGAAGCAGGAAGAGGGGGAGCCGGTGTTGGTGGATCTGTGCCAGTCTTTGTGTTAGACATAACAGCTACAATAAAAACTGTATGTTTTGGATTTGGTTTTTTTGTATACAGTCATTTACATTTTTCCACATCATTTCACATTTCGTTCATAGAGAGAGAGGAAGAGGGTCTATTTGTACATACGTTGACGATGTTTGCATATTTTCGGGGGTTTTTCTAGCAAAATTTCTTAGAAATTTATAGTAATACTGCAGTTGCATGAGCATCTGAAAGAAGTCACATCCCAAAGGAAGTTCATAAGTACTTCAATAATGATATAGGTACATATATGACATTTGAGAGATTTTAAAAAGTAAAAAATTTTAAATTTTAAATTCAATCGAGACTTGACTTAAAATTAACTTAAGTAACTTTAAAGTTTTCTATAATTTACCATTATTTAATGTTTTTTGTATTTTTGACCTCTCTTTCCTTAATTAGTCTTTTTCCCCCTGCCTATATCCTGTCTACATTGTGTTCTATAGTTTGTAGTAATGAATTTAATCAACATCGTAAAGGATTTTACTTTGAGTAGGATACACAAAATTGTCATCCTGTTTGCAAACAATTTAATTTTGTCAAAAAAAAACATAAAGATGCCCAGACCCCTTAGAGTTTTGGCATTTGTCCAACGAAATCACTCACAACACAAGACCAATTGAAGACGAACTTCTGTTTTAAGGAGAGTTGGAAACGGAAACTATGTAAGTAACTAAGTATGCCCCAGTGCTTTGGTGTGGGCAGTGGCAGTGCAAGTAGAAGCAAAGAGACCATTGAAAGCTGCAAAACTAACAAGTGGTTGTACAGACAGGAATGCCAAGGCAAATGTATGGCTGATTTAATAGGCCAACGAAACAACAAAACATGACAGAACGGTTCGGAAGAAGGATTTAACATGTAAATAAATTTATTGTTTGTTGGTCAGAGATGTAAGGTGGGATGTTTTTTTGGAAATTTATATGATGGGGAAATAAATACCGGTGATTTTTTTCTAATCATTACAAAATATTTTTAAAATATTAAATTGTCAAGAGCAAAATATTTATGTTAATACTGAGAAAGAATTAAATAAAAAAAATTCTTAGTTAATGCCTTTCAAAACATTCAGAAAAAAATAATTAATTAACTTTAACATAATTAACAAACAGAACGTAAAAAATTTAAAAAAAAAATATTTTTTTTTCAAACTAACTATTTTATTAACTTTCGTCTACATTTTTCAATTTTTTTTATTTTTATATTTATGAATTTACGTTAGTGTATCAAATGATACATCAAATTCGGCTAACGATCAGAAAAGTGTTTTTATTGTTTGTTATTTTGGGTCAAATTCAGTGTGTCACGCACTAGGATGACGCGTTTCGAACTCCATGACGAGTTCATCTTTAGACCCCTTTGTGACGAACTTATGCACAATGGTACATCATCAGCTGTATATATATCTACAATTATGTCAAACATGTGCATGTGTTTTTATATTTATATATTTTTATAATTTTATATTTTTATATTTTTATATTTTTATATTTTTATATTTTTATATTTTTATATTTTTATATTTTTATATTTTTATATTTTTATATTTTTATATTTTTATATTTTTATATTTTTATATTTTTATATTTTTATATTTTTATATTTTTATATTTTTATATTTTTATATTTTTATATTTTTATATTTTTATATTTTTATATTTTTATATTTTTATATTTTTATATTTTTATATTTATATTTATATTTATTGACGAGTTCATCTTTAGACCCCTTTGTGACGAACTTATGCACAATGGTACATCATCAGCTGTATATATATCTACAATTATGTCAAACATGTGCATGTGTTTTTATATTTATATAATTTTATAATTTTATATATTTATATTTTTATATTTTTATATTTTTATATTTTTATATTTTTATATTTTTATATTTTTATATTTTTATATTTTTATATTTTTATATTTTTATATTTATATATTTTTATATTTTTATATTTTTATATTTTTATATTTTTATATTTTTATATTTTTATATTTTTATATTTTTATATTTTTATTATTTTATTATTTTTATTTATTTTTATTTTTATATTTTTATATTTTTAAATTTTTAAATTTTTATATTTTTATATTTTTATATTTTTATATTTTATTATTTTTATATTTTTATATTTTTATATTTTTATATTTTTATATTTTTATATTTTTATATTTTTCTATTTTTATGTTTTTATATTTTTATATTTTTACATTTTTTATTATTTCTGATACAACCAGATCGCACACTATCACATGCAGATGGCTGTGTGCGTAAGTGTGATTACATCCATTAGGTTGTTATCTAGGGTGTCGCTAAATTGGGACACAATCCATTTAGTTGGAGTCTATACAATAGCATAATATGAATTAAAATAGCAAATGACAACAATGACCTGATAATTTGTTTTTGAAATTTCTCAACTACAGTTGTGGTCAAATATAGTAAAGTAAATTACATATTGCACCTGTTCGACATAAGAGTAACAATTCAAAACTAAAAAAAAAAAACTAAAAGTGTAACTTTTGTTGAATCTAAAGAAGTTATTATTTGAAAACGCAGAGAATGTCATAATGGTTTTTTAAGGAAGAGGATACTTATTGCAGGATATTTATTGCAGAAAGTAAACATTTAGAAATTTTAGTTGTCTCCCTTCAAAACAGGTGCGATATGTATATAAATTGAAATGCTTTGATCATTGGATAAAAGAAAGTCGAGCTTATATTGTAACTCCTTCAATTAAATTATTTCAAAATCATTAAATTTAAAGAGGATTTATCAAGAGAAGAGAGCTCAGCAACATGTTGGAAAAAAAATTACATTGTTTCAGTTACTGATAATTTAAAATCGTAACCACTGTACTCACTTTAGCTTTTATTGCTTATTTTCGTTTAGTTTTACGGGTTTAATATTGTGCCATTAGTTGAAGATGTAAAAAAAGAATAAAATTTTCTGGTTACAGATTCGACCAGTTTTGAGTAATCTGAGTAACTCTATAAAGTAAAAGAAATGAGAGGACTCCCTTCGGTTTCCCTTGCATGTCGTCGCTTCTTTAAAGTTAACGCTTTGTCGTTTATATATTTGTACTATTTAATTTTAAATTAATTTTTGTTTAATCTGTATCGATGACTTGGGACAGACATATCAGAAAATATACCATTTAAATTTGAAATGAAAAACTGCGATAGAACAAAGACACAACTCTAAGCGTTATTAACGTTATTCTCCTTGTATTGTAAAATATATCTACAAACTGCTTATACGTATGTTAGGTTACTCTACTGTGTAGAGTTTTTAATAGTAAAGTCATCAACCTTACGGATACACAGGGTGTACTCATAATGTGACAGTGTTTGTCAGAGATGAGTAAGTTGTATAGAGCTGTGAGTATTGAAGCAAATACCCAGCGGCGGAATATAAAGTGTTGAACAGATAGGTGAAAGTTAGAATGACAATACTTAGCTTTGACTAGTTCTGGGATTCACGAATCAGTGTTTTTAATATTTGTACCATACATATGAATTCTTCGTTTCATGCACAACAGAATTGTCTTTATTGCTTGTATGACAGTGGTATAAGTGGTCAACCTTTAAAAATAATATATGGGCATTTCCAGGATGCCAAACGCGACATTCGTACATTAGTAGGACTATGCTCAGTTCAAAATTCAACATTTGTAAATTTGTTGTTTGCAAAATATTAGGAAAAAATATGCGATGGCGAAAGCGACAAAAAATATAATTTTTTTTAAATGTATGTAGAAAAATGCTAAATTCAGCGAATTGGAACATTTATTTTTAACTCAAATTAGTTTAAACTACAATAAAGGAATGTGGCTTTCTAAAATTACAATACTAAGAAGTGAGAAAAATTATTTAATACAACTTTTGAATGATTACCAGGTTTGGGTGGATTTTGATTTCAAATGTTCCTCAATAGTGCACTTGAGAATAGCTTTAGCAACATTTAGATTTGATTGTGCAATTTGCAATATCATCTTTTCAACTTCTTTATCGAATTATTTGTTTACCCTTTAGAAGATCTCTATTAATTCCCGATTTGATTTTCAATATTTCGATACATTTTCACGGATCTTCTTTGCACTTTAGAGAATCTCTTTTAATTTTTTTAAGAACTGCATTGTTACTTCCCTTCTTTTTTGTTTCGATTTAACCATAGTCACAAATAATATTTGTTTTTTAAAAAATCGATAGCGAACGATCAAAATCACATGCTAAGAGTGAATTTTTTGATCTGAAAGTTTTGTTTTAGACAAAACAACAAAAGTTTAATTTGGAAAACAATTTTCAGCTACGTAATTGTAAAGATTACTGATAAAAAACGATGTTTTAGGTACAAAAACGCTACATTACAACATATACAAAATCAAATGACAAATTTTGCGTTAATAGAACTTAGTTCGTTATTATTTTACCTTTTTCCACTAATTTGTGGTTCATTTAAAGGTTTTATAAGATGTGTGCTCTTATAATACGAATATGTTTTCTCAGAAAAATAAAAAAAATAATTTTCACTTTGCCGGTCCATTTCTTCATTATTTCAACTGAGATAAGCTAAATATACATATTACTTAAAAAAAACTTAAATTCTCTTTACACCCCATTAATGAGATATGGGATAGCTTCTCGCGATGTTGCGAATTAACACACTTTTTATTTTTAGATTCACAACTAACGGCACCTACTTTTTTATCTTTAACTAGACTTGCCGATTGACTCGACACTAATACTGCGAAGTTGCTGTCGACAACATTCGAGGGGAGCCAACAATGAAAGAATTTTTTTCTTTTAAGATGACTAGAGCTGACGCTTGGTAGTCGCGTGTTCTAACCACATTGCCATTTCCGGTCCCAAAAAAAAAAAAATTATACATATTATAAAAATTCAGACTTTTTTCAACATAATGTTAGAAAAAATTATTTGATTATTCTTTGATCGCGATGGACGTTTTTCTGGAAATGCCCATATGTAATTCGTTCACTTTCACGTCTTGAACATATCACCAAGTAAAAAACAAAAAAATGATTAGTTAGCTGTAAAATTTTGATTTTATTTTATTGACGTTCTAATGTAACTTTCGTGATTAACAATTTTTGGTATATAAACTTCATAATATTTTCTTATTTTGTAAATACAAAATTGAAAATAATTTTGTCATAAATAACCAAAAAGGAAATTTATGACACATCACGTCACGTTTCATAAAATAGGTTATACAAAGAAATTAAAAGAAGTTTTGAAGTTCAGAAAATGTTAAAACAAATTTATAATAGTCCACATAGTATTAAAAATGGTTTCATCAAAAAAGTCCGACGCAATTCGCACTAGTTTGTGTTTTTGTAAAACAAGAAAAAAATTACTTCTATTTTTGTCACGTAACGTCACCCTCTTTATTTGCAAATATTTAAGGACCATCAGGTTAGAGGATTTCGTCTTTCTTACTAAATGTAGAGCTTCTTAAGAATTACATAAAAAGATAAAGATGTTATAAGAAAATCTAGTTTTTCATTGTTTCTCATCTTATTGAAACGTACGACCTACCACGTATGTGACTATGGTATTGCCCATATGTATGTTTAGTTTGATTGCTCATGAGTTTTGCACTTTATATTTAATTCAAAAAGTTCTTACCTTTTAAATTTCCGGTGATTTATGATTCTGCCAACATATTTGTATGTAACATTTAAGCAAAGCTTCCATCGATCGTACGTTATTATTTTAGCCGAGTAAACCGATCCGGCGCACACAAACGAAACGAAACAAAACAACAAATGCAAAAACAAAGCGGACAGTACGCAATCAGGCACTTGCAGGCGCTACACAGCCCATGGATGGCAAAAGGTTAATTACACACAAAATTCAATAAAATGGACAATTTATCACTGGCAAATTAATTTATTGTTACACAAAGGGACGATTTCATATTTTTAACAATTTTAAACACATTTCCAACAGGAATTACAATAGAACCAGCACATGAACGCTATGACGTCCTCGTCCACTTTGCAATCAAACTTTTTACCCAAATAAGACTAGCGGCTTATGATAAACTCATTAGATGTTATGGTTGCTTTGTTATTACACTATTTTAACTCGATTGTTGTTAGTTTTCATGTTTTTGTTTGCAAATTAGTTATATATTTTCCGCGAAATTACTTCTGACACAATCACTTGGCACCGAACAACAAAGAAGACTAACGAACAACTAACGAGAAATGTAAACAAACACAGAGATGCATTGCAACGAAAACAACAATACATCCCTCGACTATAGGCAATAGTTTTGATCGCGCCACTATCGCATGTAGATGGCTGTGTGCGTCAGTGTGATTACAACCATTAGGTTGTTATCTAGGGTGTCGCTAAATTGGGACAAAAACCATATAGTTGCAGTGGCCGGCTTTACTATGAAGTGTTTCAATAGTAGAGACATCAACATATTGGAAACACAAGGGTCCTCTGACAAAATGTCTAAATGTAACTAGACGCCCTATCTGTGTTGTTTATTGAAGCAAACTGTGCACTAGGGTAATAACTTTTTTTGGACAACATTCTCCCCAGGGCTTTTCTAATGGCAAATATTGTATTAATGATAAAAAAAACTATTTCAGTTCAATTTGCTAAAAAAAACCTTACGCACCGACAGCGATTTCTAAAATGCCTTTTATATATGTTTTTTTTAATTTTTTTTAATACATTTTTTTTAAATATGGATTATACATATGTAAGTATGTAAATAAATAATAACAATAAATGATTAAAAGTAGGTATTGTAAGATATAAACTTTAGGCTCAAAATACGCGATGTTTTACATAGCGGATATATATCTTTATTTCAATAAAAAAAATTTTTAAACTTTGTTTGATTCAAAACTTTAACGAGTTTGGTGCGTAACCTTTTTTAACGATAGCCAAAAACTAAAAACGCAGTTCTTAATATTTTTCCATGCCCTACACGATTTTGTCTGGGGAGATTTGATATTTGCAAAAAATGCAAAAAGTTATTACCCTATTGTGCACCATTATCGTCGCCAGAGTTGAGTAAATTTTATAAAGCTGCGTATTTTAAAGCAAATAAAACGTTAATGAATGTGTTCAGTTAAAGCCATTCGGAAGGGACCAAGTTATTTTAATTTATTTACAAATTATTCAAAACTTTGTCCATTGGATTGTTTCGAATTTATTATCCATAAATGGTTCAAAAATTGTGGATTTTTCTTTTATTTTTTAATCAAAACTTTATCTCTTGCATTACAGAAGACATTATAAAATGTCGTCAGTACTATGTGGGTATTAGATCCCTATATCTTTGGTTTGTTGTTTGTCTGATGTACGAAAAGTGCGTGTTTTGTCGTCCCGGTCTCTCCGCATGACCATTATTCCATTACCAAAAAATAATTTTTTTTAGGTACCAAAAAGTACAATTAGTGTACCAAAAAGTACTTTTGGTGTACCATAAAGTACAATTGGTGTACCAAAAAGTACTTTTGGTGTACCATAAAGTACTTTTAGTGTACCAAAAAGAACTTTTATTGAAAAATGGTAACAAAAAGTACTTTTATTTTGCCTAAAAAGTATATTTATTGTACCAAGAAGTACTTTAGTTGTATTTAAAATTACTTGTATGGTCCTAAAAAGTACTTTCATTGTACGAAAAAGTTCTTTAATTTTACCTAAGGAGTAATTTTCTGGTACCAAACAGTACTTTTATTGTACTCAAATAGTGTTTGTGTTTTTTGTATTAGAAATTAGGGCCGGCAGTGGCATAGTGGTTAGAACACGCGACTACCATGCGGGAAATCCCAGGTTCGACTCCTGGCTCCAGTCATCTACATTTTTCTTTCCTTGTCGGCCCTCTCGATGTTGTCGTAACAAGTAGGTGCCGTTAGTTGTGAATATAAAAATAGAAAGCGTGTTAATTCACAACAACGCGAGAAGCTATCCCATGCCTCATTCATGGGGTGGAAAGGGAAGTTAAGTTTAAGTACCATATAGACTCGAAAGCAGCTTGACCAATCTTTTTGAAATTTTCAAATGTCGCGAATGGTCGGAGATAATAATACGGTACTTTCATTTTTATTGTATCAAGTGGCCCATTTGACCCTATTTTTGAAACCGCATAATCTGCAGGACTGTTTTCAATCGCCTTAAAAATTTGTGAGGATACATTTGACAGCCAAGTTTGTAATCCAACAAAAAAATGGGCGGGATCGGATAAGTGGGGGTGGTATAAAACTTGAAATATTATACGGATGATATGTTGATCGTAGAGTATGAATTACAGCCAAGGTGAAAGTGGGCTGTGCCATGTTCTACTTAAAAGAAACCGTACTAACAACCATACCAATAGTTTGATCATCCTGGAAATTTCATAGTATAGCAGAGACATAACTAGACCAATTGGAACCAAGTTGGCAAAAAGGGCCATGGCCCCGCCCACACACGGTAATATATGTCTATTACATTTATGGGTTATTCCATAGTCACATACGTGACAGGTCGTATGTTTCAATGAGATGTGAAACAATGAAAACCTTGGATTTTTTAGAACTTCTTTTTCTTTTTGTGTTATACTTGGGAAGCTCTTTATTTAGTAAGAGAGACGAAATCTTCCGATCTGATGGTCCTAAAATATTAGCAAATAAAAACGGGTGACGTTACGTGAAAAATATAAAAATAATTTTATTCTTTTTACACAAAAACACAAACTAGTGCGAATTGAGTCGGACTTTTTTGACAAAATCCGATCCGATAAAATATGATTTGGATTATATAAATTTGTTTTAAAATTTGCTGAACTTCAAAAACTTTTTTTAATTTCGTTGCGTGATGGGACATAAATTTCCTTTTTGATAAATTACACAGTGCAACATTTTTCAGCTCATTGATTTGAGACTCAATTCTGAGAACTGCACATAAAAGTAGGCCCAAAAGGAAGAAGTTCTGCATCATTCGTTCTGTCAAGTTACATGCCATATGTTTATGCGCGCCTCAGGTTGGACCGCACAGCATTGCCAAAAAGCGCAAACATGTACACACACACATGCATGCGCTAGCGGTCCACCTGCAGTTTTGTAGTTTTTGTTTTGTTGTTGTCTCCATCTTCTTTGATTTCCAATCAAAGTTGACAAGCAACAATCGCATCTCCCTTTTTTGTTAGTTACCATTGTAATTTGAACAAGTGCGTTTCCCCCCCGTGATCGTGTGTGAAACAAAAAACAAAAGAAAAGACAATACAAGTGAACAAAAAGTTAAAACTTAAATCTAAAGAATTGTTATAATTAAAATCAAAAAACATTACACGAAACAAACAAAAAGACACATAACATGAATTGTAAAAACACATTAAAATCAGTTTGAATTATATTAAAACTTAAACCTAGTTAAAATTACAAACAAACATTCACACCTACATATTGTATAACAAAACAAAATTGTTACAAACAACACTGAACTTAAACACTAAAATAAAACACTGAATTAAAAACATTTAAACAAAAAAAGTGTTATAAATTATTGAAAGGCAAAAGCCCTTCAAAAAACATTTGGTCCTTCGAGCCGGATAGTGAAAAGAAAAAAGTGGAGAAAACAACTATAGCGAAAGACAAACAACAACAAATAACATACTGGTGAGAACGTTAAGGAAGCCGCAAAATTAAAACAGTGGGTGCCAAAAGTGGGTAACAGAACAAAAAAAAAACTAAATAAATAAAAATTGTTCTACCTACGGAAGACTATCATTTTAATAAATAAAAGTGAAACATTCAACAAATACAAATTGTGCTACCTACTTTAAAATAAAATTTTGCTAAAATTAACATAGAAACACTTAAAAAATTCGAAAATTGTGCTACCTACCTAATTAATTTAACTACACTAACCTAGAACACTTAAAATTCAAAAATTTTGTTACCTACCTAAAACTACATTTTGCCTAACTAACCTAGAAAATTTAACAATCTCGAAATTTTAATGCCGAAATAAAATAAAACGTTAACAACTACATTTTGCTACTTAACCTAAAAATTTCACAATTCGAAATTTACTCCTAACTACATAAAACCAAATTTTTTGGAAAACTAACCTAAATGTAATGAAAATTTTGAACATTTTTTAAAGCCCAAAAGCAAAATCAAATTGCAAAAGAGAACAAAAATATTTGCCTACTTAACCTATAACAACGGTAACTAAATATTTACTTCCTATAACAAAACTAACAAACAACAAAAAGGTTTTTGGAAAATAATAATACAAATTGGCTTATTGCACAAAAAGTAACGGTAGCACATTTAGAACATTTTGAAAAAACAACAACGAAAATCACACAAAACGGAACAATTTCCAAAAGAACATTTACATAAAGTGCAACGTAACAAAATTTGGTGCCCAGCAACGAGAGGGACGACATTCAAGACGAGACCACAACATCAACGCCAGACCCGAAGATAACAGTTTCATCGCAACAAAAACAACACAGCAGAGACGATAATAACGGGAGACACCAGACCCAACAACACAGGTACACAGCGACTCAAACAAGGAAAAGCAGTAAGTACGCCAAACAAAAAAAAAAAAAACAAGCAAAAGAACTAACGGGGTGTTTTGCTTCACATAAATATGTACAAACGCTGCATGACCCTATGACTCTTTTTCTTGTCGTTATGTGCTACCTTATATAAATTTTTATGGAATATATGACTCACGACTAACGGACAATATTGAAATATTATTGTCGACCCATGGCAACAAAAAATTTGGAATTTTCGAGAAGACCAAACTTTGAGAAATAATAGTTTTCGACCCATGCCAACGAAAAGTGAGAAAACGAAAAAACAAAAAAAAAAAAAAAAACACCTTTCAACTAAGAAATGGAGAAAATTTTTTCGATCCGTTGCAAATGAAAAATTCTTGGATAATTTATTCGTCTCGCTGAAAACAAAAATACTTGGAAAATTTTTTTCTACTCAATCAAATAAAATTTTCGACCTAGAACTAGAAAATTTTTGGAAAAATTTTTCAATCCGTTGCAAATGAAAAATTCTTTGATAACTTTTTCGTCTCGCTGAAAACAAATATACTTGGAAAAATTTTTTCTACTCAATCAAATAAAATTTTCGACCTAGAACTAGAAAATTTTTGGAAAAATTTTTCAATCCGTTGCAAATGAAAAATTCTTTGATAACTTTTTCGTCTCGCTGAAAACAAATATACTTGGAAAAATTTTTTCTACTCAATCAAATAAAATTTTCGACCTAGAATTAGAAAATTTTTGGAAAAATTTTTCAACGCGCTACAAATAAAAAATTTTTGGATAATTTTTTCGTCGTGCTGAAAGCAAATATACTTGGAAAAAATTTTTCTACTCAATCAAAATAAAATTTTCGACCTAGAATTAGAAAATTTTTGGAAAAATTTTTCGACTCGCTTTGAATAAAAAATTTTTTGGATAATTTTTTCGTCGTGCCGAAGCAAATATACTTGGAAAAATTTTTTCTACTCAATCAAAATAAAATTTTCGTCCTAGAATTAGAAAATTTTTGGAAAAATTTTTCGACTCGCATCAAACAAAAAATTTTTGGATAATTTTTTCGTCGTGCCGAAAACAAATATACTTGGAAAAATTTTTTCTACTCAATCAAAATAAAATTTTCGACCTAGAATTAGAAAGTTTTTGGAAAAATTTTTCGACTCGCTTCAAACAAAAAATTTTTGGATAATTTTCGTCGTGCCGAAGCAAATATACTTGGAAAAAATTTTTCTACTCAATCAAAATAAAATTTTCGACCTAGAATTAGAAAATTTTTTGAAAAATTTTTCAACGCGCTACAAATAAAAAATTTTTGGATAATTTTTTCGTCGTGCTGAATGCAAATATACTTGGAAAAAATTTTTCTACTCAATCAAAATAAAATTTTCGACCTAGAATTAGAAAATTTTTTGGAAAAATTTTTCGACTCGCTTTAAATAAAAAATTTTTGGATAATTTTTTCGTCGTGCTGAAGGCAAATATACTTGGAAAAATTTTTTTCTACTCAATCAAAATAAAATTTTCGACCTAGAATTAGAAAATTTTTGGAAAAATTTTTCGACTCGCTTCAAATAAAAATTTCTGGATAATTTTTTCGTCTCGCTGAAAACAAATATACTTGGAAAAATTTTTTCTACTCCATCAAATAAAATTTTCGACCTAGAACTAGAAAATTTTTGGAAAAATTTTTAGACGCGCTACAAATACAAAATTTTTGGATAATTTTTTCGTCGTGCTGAAGGCAAATAATCTTTGGAAAAATTTTTTCTACTCAATAAAATAAAATTTTCGACCTAGAATTAGAAAATTTTTGGAAAAATTTTTCAACGCGCTACAAATAAAAAATTATTTGGATAATTTTTTCGTCGTGCTGAAGGCAAATATACTTGGAAAAATTTTTTCTACTCAATCAAATAAAATTTTCGACCTAGAATTAGAAAATTTTTGGAAAAATTTTTCAACGCGCTACAAATAAAAAAATTTTTGGATAATTTTTTCGTCGTGCTGAAAGCAAATATACTTGGAAAAAATTTTTTCTACTCAATCAAAATAAAATTTTCGACCTAGAATTAGAAAATTTTTGGAAAAATTTTTCGACTCGCTTCAAATAAAAAATGTTTGGATAAATTTTTCGTCGTGCTGAAGGCAAATATACTTTGAAAAATTTTTTCTACTTAATCAAATAAAATTTTCGACCTAGAATTAGAAAATTTTTGGAAAAATTTTTCGACTCGCTTCAAATAAAAAATTTTTGGATAATTTTTTCGTCGTGCTGAAGGCAAATATACTTGGAAAAATTTTTTCTACTCAATCAAAATAAAATTTTCGACCTAGAATTAGAAAATTTTTGGAAAAATTTTTCGACTCGCTTCAAATAAAAAATTTTTGGATAATTTTTTCGTCGTGCTGAAAGCAAATATACTTGGAAAAAATTTTTTCTACTCAATCAAAATAAAATTTTCGACCTAGAATTAGAAAATTTTTGGAAAAATTTTTCGACTCGCTTCAAATAAAAAATTTTTGGAAAAATTTTTCGTCGTGCTGAAGACAAATATACTTGGAAAAATTTTTTCTACTTAATCAAATAAAATTTTCGACCTAGAATTAGAAAATTTTTGGAAAAATTTTTCGACTCGCTTCAAATAAAAAATTTTTGGATAATTTTTTCGTCGTGCTGAAGGCAAATATACTTGGAAAAATTTTTTTCTACTCAATCAAAATAAAATTTTCGACCTAGAATTAGAAAATTTTTGGAAAAATTTTTCGACTCGCTTCAAATAAAAAATTTTTGGATAATTTTTTCGTCGTGCTGAAAGCAAATATACTTGGAAAAATTTTTTCTACTCAATCAAATAAAATTTTCGACCTAGAATTAGAAAATTTTTGGAAAAATTTTTCGACTCGCTTCAAATAAAAAATTTTTGGATAAATTTTTCGTCGTGCTGAAAGCAAATATACTTGGAAAAATTTTTTCTACTCAATCAAATAAAATTTTCGATCTAGAATTAGAAAATTTTTGGAAAAATTTTTCGACTCGCTTCAAATAAAAAATTTTTGGATAATTTTTTCGTCGTGCTGAAAGCAAATATACTTGGAAAAATTTTTTCTACTCAATCAAATAAAATTTTCGACCTAGAATTAGAAAATTTTTGGAAAAATTTTTCGACTCGCTTCAAATAAAAAATTTTTGGATAATTTTTTCGTCGTGCTGAAAGCAAATATACTTGGAAAATTTTTTTCTACTCAATCAAATAAAAATTTCGACCTAGAATTAGAAAATTTTTGGAAAAATTTTTCGACTCGCTTCAAATAATAAATTTTTCGTCGAGCTGAAAGCAAATATACTTGGAAAAATTTTTTCTACTCAATCAAATAAAATTTTCGACCTAGAATTAGAAAATTTTTGGAAAAATTTTTCGACTCGCTTCAAATAATAAATTTTTCGTCGTGCTGAAGACAAATATACTTGGAAAAATTTTTTCTACTTAATCAAATAAAATTTTCGACCTAGAATTAGAAAATTTTTGGAAAATTTTTTCGACTCGCTTCAAATAAATTTTTTTTGGATAATTTTTGTCTTGCTGAAATCAAAAATTTTTTGGAAATATTTTTTCTCGACTCGATACAAGCATACATTTTTTTGTTGACCCTTATTGGAAAAAATCTTCTTTGAAAATTTTATCAAACTTGGGCATTTAAAAAATGGATAAAATATTGTCTGAAAAATACAAAAATTGCGTCAACGACCTTGAGGATTTCGAAAGTGTTTACAATGTTGGAAATTCCGATGACAACATTCACGCCTTGGAAGCAACTAGAGTGGAGCTGAATTCTTTATGGGACCAACTTAAGAGAAGCTATACTGATTGTCGTGACCGAATTCCCGAAGAAGGAGAAATCAAAATCGACAAAAACAAACTTCGAACCCATTATAAGGAAGCATTAGATACCTACAAACGGGTTCTTAGCTCTCTTAACGAAAAAATACAAAAAATGACGGACCGTCAAATGGAAGAAAAACTAGCCCGCGAATCTGAGATACAAACAAAACGGAATGAAGCAGACACACCAACCATTTTAAGGCTTCCACCGTGTGACACAGACACTTTCCGCGGAGGATACCAAGCCTGGCCGAGCTTCAGAGACCTGTTCACGACTCTATACATCGAAAATAAAAAGTTAAGCAATGTTGAAAAGCTATTTCATCTCACGCAAAAAACTGCCGGCGAACCAAGGGAGATAATAAGCCAAGTCCCTTTGACCCATGATGGATTCGACATAGCATGGAAGAATTTGGTGGACCGGTACGAAAACAAAAGAATGCAAGTGAACGAACAGCTGAAATCCTTATTCAATTTGCCAGTTGTCTCGGTAGACTCGGGTGCCTCTATTCAAAAATTACAGCGAACAATAAAAAGTTGTACTCAAACTTTAGAAGCGCTAAAGGTTGACACAAAGGGGTGGGACCCCATTTTAACTTATCTTTGCTCAACAAAATTGCCCAGACCCTTTCTAGAGGAATTTGAAAATTCTCTTAAAGATTGTACTGTGATTCCAAGTTGGAAAGAGTTTGACACATTCTTAACACACAAGTTCAAGACTCTGGAATCAGTTGGCAATATTAAACCCAGTTCCTCAAAATATAATCAGCCTAGACCCGATTATAATAAAAAGGAAAAAAGGGTGAGCACATTCCAAACAAATGTTTCACAGAAACCTCATCCCACGATGGGACAAAATAACCAAAATACACAAAAGTACAGTGGACCTCGTTCAAAAAAGGAACAAAATTGTCAACTTTGCAGGCAAAATCACCTTTTACGAGTGTGCCCGAAATTTCTCGAAAAATCTGTCAATGATCGAATTCATTTAGTAAAACTTTCACATCTTTGCTATAACTGTCTTTTATCTAACCACGGGGTCAAGGATTGCAAAAGTCGTTACAGTTGTCGAGAATGTAGGCAAAGGCACAATACTTTGCTGCATAAAGGTAATGAAAACCGATCTTCAACTCACGAACCAGTAAGAGATAACTCTCAACCTAGTACTAGCGCAGCGGCGTTAAACACAATAATACAGTCCACATCTCAAATAGAATCCCCTAATATCACGTCCTTGACCCTACAACAAAGAAAACCACCTAAAGTTCAGACACAAGCTACATTGTTATTCACTGCCATCGTCCAAATACAACATGGAGGACAGCGTTACGATGCCAGGGCGATTATTGACTCTGGTTCCCAATCCACTTTCATCACTGAAAAACTAAGAAATATGCTTCGTCTTCCAACAAAGAAAAACCTAGTTCATGTTTCCGGAATAAATCAAAACGTATCGGAAACCAGCACCAAATCTTGTTTCTTTCATCTTTGTTCAAAAGTTGACACTAGCTTTGAGCTAGAAGTGTGGGCACCAATTTTGAGGACACTTCCTTCAAATTTACCACTACGAACACTTGATGAAGCTGAACTTAAATTCGCTGCCGAACTTGAGCTAGCAGACCCTAAATTCTACGCTAGTAGACCCGTTGATCTTCTGATTGGAATGGACATTGGACCCCTGATATACACAATGGGAGTTCCTATGAAGTCTATCGGAACCCTTTTAGCCCAAAAAACGGTTTTCGGGTGGATAGTTGGAGGACCCATTCATCAGGAGACCCGCAACGCTAATAACATCTCGTTACATAATACAACATCGATCGAAAAAGTCATCACACGTTTTTGGGAGGTGGAGGAAACCCCAAAAAAGATTTTGAGGTCTGAGGAAGATACATTTTGTGAGGAAAACTTCAAAGCCACGACAATAAGAGACTCATATGGAAGATATATTGTGACCCTACCATTCAAAAATTGTGAAGGTTTAGGAAGTTCCAGAAATATTGCGTTGGCACAATTTTATAGAATGGAGAGGAAACTTCTAAAGACTCCTGACATTAAGGAACAGTACGACTCTGCCATCTTGGAATATTTGGATTTGGGACATATGAGAAAAATATCAAACATGGAAATAGATACGAGCCCAAATTATTATCTGCCACATCACGCTGTTATTAAGCCAGATAGAGTGACAACAAAGCTTAGAGTTGTCTTTAATGCCTCCAGTCCCACCTCCAATAAAAGGAGCCTCAATGACAATCTATATCCAGGACCCATACTACAACAAGATCTCGTCATACAAATATTGAAATGGAGGTTTTTTAAGTATGTATTTAATGCAGACGTTACCAAAATGTATCGGCAAATCTTCGTAGACCCTACACAAACAAAATTTCAAAGGATTTTGTTTAGAAAGTCGCCAAACGACCCGGTGGAAGATTTTGAACTAATGACCGTAACTTTTGGCATAAATTGCGCACCTTTTTTGGCCATACGAACTCTATTACAACTTGCCGAAGACGTAAAAGTCACATATCCTCTAGCCTCACAAATAATTCAACAAAATTTGTACGTTGATGACGTTTTAGCCGGTGGACATACAGTAGAGCAGGCAATCGCCTCGAGAAAACAACTCGCTACTGCCTTGGCCTCAGCCGGTTTCGAATTGAGAAAATGGTGTTCAAATGACCCTAAAATTATTCATCAGATTCCATCAGACTTACTTTTACCAGTAAATTGGCTAGATTTGTCAGAGGATTCATCAACGAAGACTCTAGGAATCAGATGGAGCATATCAACCGACGCTTTTGGTTTTACTTCGCCACTTATTGAGAAAAACTTATCACCAACGAAAAGAGAAGTTTTGTCAACAATCGCTAAATTTTTTGACCCGTGCGGATGGCTAGCTCCTATCATCATTGTGGCAAAGCTGATAATGCAACAAGTCTGGCTAGATAAGGTAGAATGGGACGAAGTATTGAAGACCCCGACACAAATGAGCTGGCAACATTTTGTCAAAAACTGCCCGTCAATAGACTACATTACAGTCCCAAGATGGGTACAGTTTAATCCATCAAGTACTGTGGAAATTCATGGTTTTTGCGACGCATCTGAAAAAGCTTATGCTGCCGCCTTATATATTCGCATCGAAAACGACCACACAACTGATACTTTTTTGTTAGCTGCCAAAACTCGCGTTGCTCCAATAAAACAAATCTCCTTACCTAGACTTGAGCTGTGTGGAGCTGTGCTTTTATCGACCCTAGCAGCTTCGATTCTTCCAAAATTACAAATTTCCAACTTCTCAACACAATATTGGACCGACTCAACAATTGTTCTAGCCTGGCTAAAAAAGCCACCCTGCTCTTGGAGTACTTTTGTGGGAAATCGGGTTTCAGAGATTTTGGACAATGTTGGAAATGAAAATTGGCGACACATTGACTCTGAATGTAACCCAGCTGACATTGCAAGCCGTGGGTGTTCGCCAGAGGAACTTAAATCTACGCAGCTATGGTGGCACGGCCCTCAATGGTTAAAAATGCCAAAAGATCGGTGGCCAATTCATGAAATTCAAGAAGATACTAACTTAGAAGCTAAAGCGATTAAAGTTTTCGCAACAACCACATTGGAAGACCCTTTGCTTCGATTTTCCTCCTTATCTCGTGCGTATGAGGTGTTAGCTTATTCATTAAGATACTGGAAAAACACGGGTATAAGAAAGTCTCAGTTTAATTTTGACTCTACATCTGTCACCCCTGAGGAAATTCAAGATGTCAAGGCTAGACTTATTATATTTACCCAAAAACAGCACTTTGGTCCTGAATACAAAGCTTTAAAGCTCAAGAATCAACTATCACGTAGCAGCGGCCTTATATCTCTCAATCCTTTTCTAGACACAAAAGGCATTGTACGAGCCAACGGCCGTCTAGCTCAGTCGCCAGCATTAACTTATAATGAGCGACACCCAATTATATTACCATATGAATCACGCTATACTCAATTACTTGTGGAATCGATTCATAAAATTACAGCACATGGAGGTAATCAACTAATGACACAAGTCGTGAGATCAGAATTCTGGATATTTAGACTCAAGCCCTTGGTCAAAAAGGTGATTCGTAATTGTAAAAGATGTTTATTGCAAAAGAAAGAGACCCAAAGTCAAATCATGGCAGCCCTACCCCCAGAACGCACAACATTGACCAGACCATTTACAAATACAGGCGTCGATTTTGCCGGACCCTTTTCAATCAAAAATTTCACCGGCAGAGCTTGTTTAATTACCAAAGGATATGTATGCGTATTTGTTTGTTTCGCAACAAAGGCCATACATTTAGAAGCCACAAGTGACCTGTCAACATTGTCATTTTTAGCAGCATTTAATCGATTTATGGGAAGACGCGGCTGCCCAGCGAAAATATACTCAGACAATGGGACAAACTTTGTCGGCGCAGCCGAATTGATCAAAAAGGATCGCATTCAATTTATGAAGACACTGCAGACTAACACAATCAAAAATTCAATACATCAAGATCTAGAATGGAAATTCATACCTCCTGGAGCTCCTCACATGGGTGGCCTTTGGGAGGCAGGTGTCAAATCTTTCAAAACCCACTTACGCAAATTAATACCTAACATGAATTTTACCTTTGAAGAATTTTCCACAATCCTAGCTCGTATAGAATCTTGTCTTAATTCTCGACCTTTAAGTCCTTCTAGCGACGATCCAAGCGATCTTACACCTTTGACCCCGGGTCATTTTCTTATCGGTACGTCTATGCTAACACCCGCAGAACCAGATATTTCAGAAGAAAACGTGACACTTGCCAACAGATGGAAGCGTCTACGTATAATTTCGCAACATTTTTGCCATAGATGGAAGTCTGAATATCTTAAAGAACTACATCGCAGAAATAAATGGAAATGTAAACAAAAAAACGTCCAAATTAATGACCTCGTTGTAATAAAAGACGAAAAGTTAGCCCCCAATGAGTGGAAAATGGGTCGTATTGTAAAAACATATCCCGGACCCGATCAAAATATTAGAGTAATCGATATCCGGACCTCTAACGGCATACTGACCCGACCTATTACAAAAATTGTTCATCTTCTATCAGACTGACTAGGCCATTATATTTCAAAATTTAAGTTTCCACAAATTCATATATTTCTTTATACTCCTTTAGTCATGGCCGCCTACCTACCACGTCTCAGCAGATCAAGCGAACGAAGAGATCGATCCCCAGGCCGGCGACACGAACGTATTTATGAACGGCCCCATCAACAAATCTCCCGACGCCATCGACCCGGCAGTTGGCAATATTCTTGTGGTTTATGCCAAGAGGACCACGCTCTCAAATCGTGCCATCGCTTTCGGGAAATGACACCAAATCAGCGCTACGTGGCCGTGGAAAGACGGTCATACTGCCGTAACTGTCTCGCTCGCAGTCATTTAGCCCCCGATTGTCCTACGATAGCTGGGTGTCGTGAGTGTGGGTTGCGTCACCATACTATGCTCCATGGCGCGACCCAAATTAATAACAATTTGCCCGGGACCCGAAGTCACGAACCACCATTTAGACGGGTAAATGTGTTTATCCCGACAGCCATGGTACGGGTTTCGGAGGACAATTTTGAGACGTGGGCGATGATGCGAGTGTTAATTTGCCCATCTTCTGTGGTTTCCCGAATTGCCTTGGCAACATTTAGAAGGCTGGGACTACGCTCGTTCCGAGAAAAAGACCATCGCTTTACTCGGTTCAAAATAATGTCGAGGCACGAGCAAACCGATTGTGTGCTACAGGTAACGGCACTGATTACAGAAGACCTGCCACGAAGACCCTATGCCGACCCTATTATAGAAGACCCGACCCAAGATC
Organism: Muscina levida; assembly: GCA_964034835.1. Taxonomy (NCBI): domain Eukaryota; kingdom Metazoa; phylum Arthropoda; class Insecta; order Diptera; family Muscidae; genus Muscina; species Muscina levida. The sequence continues at coordinate 12,416,409 of OZ035884.1, forward strand.
TGACCCAAAATTCCATTGCCGATGTCGACCCGCAATGTAACACGCCAGTTGATATAGAACTGGGTGCTGACGTCTACCCGATGATACGTAGAGATGGTATTACCCGTACCGGGCTTGGGCAAGTTGAAGCCCAAAAAACTTTCTTGGGCTACGTGTTTATGGGGCCGACGCAGTCTCGCTAACATCAGCATCACCACCATCAGAAACATCATCAACACCAACTTTAGCAACGGCATCAGCATCATCACTATCACTATCATCAGCATCATCATTGTCATCATCATCAGTATTATTATAATTATTGTTATTATTATTGTAAATAATGTATTACTAAATTAATTTATTCACCGAGTCACGGGGGGGCGGAATGTTTATGCGCGCCTCAGGTTGGACCGCACAGCATTGCCAAAAAGCGCAAACATGTACACACACACATGCATGCGCTAGCGGTCCACCTGCAGTTTTGTAGTTTTTGTTTTGTTGTTGTCTCCATCTTCTTTGATTTCCAATCAAAGTTGACAAGCAACAATCGCATCTCCCTTTTTTGTTAGTTACCATTGTAATTTGAACAAGTGCGTTTCCCCCCCGTGATCGTGTGTGAAACAAAAAACAAAAGAAAAGACAATACAAGTGAACAAAAAGTTAAAACTTAAATCTAAAGAATTGTTATAATTAAAATCAAAAAACATTACACGAAACAAACAAAAAGACACATAACATGAATTGTAAAAACACATTAAAATCAGTTTGAATTATATTAAAACTTAAACCTAGTTAAAATTACAAACAAACATTCACACCTACATATTGTATAACAAAACAAAATTGTTACAAACAACACTGAACCAAATGTTTTTTGAAGGGCTTTTGCCTTTCAATAATTTATAACACTTTTTTTGTTTAAATGTTTTTAATTCAGTGTTTTATTTTAGTGTTTAAGTTCAGTGTTGTTTGTAACAATTTTGTTTTGTTATACAATATGTAGGTGTGAATGTTTGTTTGTAATTTTAACTAGGTTTAAGTTTTAATATAATTCAAACTGATTTTAATGTGTTTTTACAATTCATGTTATGTGTCTTTTTGTTTGTTTCGTGTAATGTTTTTTGATTTTAATTATAACAATTCTTTAGATTTAAGTTTTAACTTTTTGTTCACTTGTATTGTCTTTTCTTTTGTTTTTTGTTTCACACACGATCACGGGGGGAAACGCACTTGTTCAAATTACAATGGTAACTAACAAAAAAGGGAGATGCGATTGTTGCTTGTCAACTTTGATTGGAAATCAAAGAAGATGGAGACAACAACAAAACAAAAACTACAAAACTGCAGGTGGACCGCTAGCGCATGCATGTGTGTGTGTACATGTTTGCGCTTTTTGGCAATGCTGTGCGGTCCAACCTGAGGCGCGCATAAACATTCCGCCCCCCCGTGACTCGGTGAATAAATTAATTTAGTAATACATTATTTACAATAATAATAACAATAATTATAATAATACTGATGATGATGACAATGATGATGCTGATGATAGTGATAGTGATGATGCTGATGCCGTTGCTAAAGTTGGTGTTGATGATGTTTCTGATGGTGGTGATGCTGATGTTAGCGAGACTGCGTCGGCCCCATAAACACGTAGCCCAAGAAAGTTTTTTGGGCTTCAACTTGCCCAAGCCCGGTACGGGTAATACCATCTCTACGTATCATCGGGTAGACGTCAGCACCCAGTTCTATATCAACTGGCGTGTTACATTGCGGGTCGACATCGGCAATGGAATTTTGGGTCAGATCTTGGGTCGGGTCTTCTATAATAGGGTCGGCATAGGGTCTTCGTGGCAGGTCTTCTGTAATCAGTGCCGTTACCTGTAGCACACAATCGGTTTGCTCGTGCCTCGACATTATTTTGAACCGAGTAAAGCGATGGTCTTTTTCTCGGAACGAGCGTAGTCCCAGCCTTCTAAATGTTGTCAAGGCAATTCGGGAAACCACAGAAGATGGGCAAATTAACACTCGCATCATCGCCCACGTCTCAAAATTGTCCTCCGAAACCCGTACCATGGCTGTCGGGATAAACACATTTACCCGTCTAAATGGTGGTTCGTGACTTCGGGTCCCGGGCAAATTGTTATTAATAATAATAATAATAACATAATAATTTAATATCAATTTGACATAACTCGAGAACCACGAAAAATTAATAATTACAATTCCTTTAATCTGTTGATATAACGTTTTCCTACATTAGCAACAATTTTACTTTTCCATTCATCAAATGATTTTGAATTGAGTTTATTTTGTAGCAGTTACAAAAAAATTGTTGTACTCAGTGGCGTATGATTTACGTGGAATATTACATATGATAAACATACGCCACCATATAGTATTTATGTTATGTCAAAGAAAAGTGCCTAAAACGTGACAAATTCCCCTATACGATACTTACTAACTTCAAATCGGTATTAAATTATTATGGCACGTAACTTGACAAAATGAATGATGCAGAACTTCTTCTTTTTGGGTCTATTTTTACGTGCAGTTCTTGAGTTCAGTTCTTGTGTTATGACAAAAATATTTAAATAAAAATTATTTGCGAAATTAGGGAATATTATAAAGTTTATATATCAAAAATTGTCGATCACGAATGTTACATTAGAAAGTCAATAAAATAGAATCAAAATTTTGCTGCCAACTGATTATTTTTTAGTATTATTGAAGTTATTTACTGTTGTTACAAATAGTTAATGATAAGAATGGACTTGCATCATCAGTTAATATGTTTTTAAAAATTCAATGAGATGCCCAGATCATAAATACAATTTTGCTGTCCATTTAATCATAAACGAAAAAAAGGTAACCTTTGAACATTAAATTTAAATAAAATTTAAGTATTTGTCTTTACTAATACAAGCCAGAATTTTTTTTTTAAAAAACATTTTTTTTGATCACGGTGGACCTGTGGAAATACACATATGAAACATTGGTAAAAAAACATAGGATTTCCTATGAAACTGACCTTCGACAACACTATACGTACTTACCATACATAAAAGAAATTTAAATAAATATTGTTCTGTTTAACTTTTCTTTTATAAATACAATTTTTATTAAATAATTCATTATATTTTAAACAAAATATATTAATACTACTACTTCTTACGAAGTACTTAATTATTTGTGGTATTGTTTTTTTTTTATTATTAAAGCATTTTGACAAATTTCAATATTTTGTTTGGGGTGTGAAATTTTGTTTGTGTTTTTCTTTTTTGTTCAGAGCATATTTTTTATAATATTTACAAAAGTACTTTGGCAGATTTTAGTTTTATTTTATGTAAAATTATGTAAAATTAGTTATATAAATATAAAAAAGTAGAAAATTTCCATAAATATATATTGGTAAATTTTTGTTAATAGTTTTTAGAATTATCTACGATTATAAATAAGGCCACATTTAAGCATTTAGGGACATTTGATATAGAGTCCAAAAATTGATTTATCTGAAAATTAAAAATTTTGAACAAAACTTCCAAAATTTTAATTTTTTGGTACATAATATTTAACATTATTTAAATTTATTTTTTAATTTTCTCTAAGCAAAACTATTTTTTTTTTATTTATTAAAATTTTTCACATTCAAATCAAACGACTCTTAGCTGTCTATATATGGAAGCTCTTACAAAGAAATCTCAGAGATGACAAGGGATCAATTAGATAATTCAAATTTAATTTTAAATTAATTACTTAAGTTTAAATTTTTAATTAAAATAAATTAATGTAGAGTTTATATAACTTCAACTACACTTATAAATAAGTTGTATGATAATAATCTAACAATTAAAGAAATGTAGTGTTTTCTTAATAATATTTTTCTATTTCTAAGGCAATCAAATAAATATTAAGGGGTTGATCGGAGTAGGGGGTAAGGGCAGTAGGGTAAAGCTAATGATAGAATTCAAAATTATACACAATTCGAAATAACGATCAAAAATTAACATTTAAAGTTAACCAAAAAGTTAACTTAAAGCTAAAATTCATATTTAAGGACAACTATCAGTTAACAAAGGATAAAAAAAATATTGCAAACAGATTTGATATAAAGTCAATAATAACCTATTACCTTTGAATACACATTTTAATTTTTTTTAACTCACATATTTTCTACCCTTACGTGTCCCCTCTTCTACCTCCGAGCAACCCCTCTCTATGGACGGCTTAACAATGCGATGTGTTTAGTTTATGCTAAGCTTAAACTTAACTCAATTTTCTAACTTTACTTTCTTACATGGTGGTCTCTGAATCCGGTGGCGTGTGATAGTTTAGATTATAGGCCGGTGGCCCACTGTTCAGGAAAGCCATCGAGCGTATGCTCTCCCTAGATGCGGTACGCTTATGAAACGGTATGGCCTGTGGCTGTGATGAGGTGTATGGCAACTCTGGCACTGGTGGTGGTGGCGGTGGCAAATTATGCGCACTCACCGAGTGCTGAGCATGCACAGGATGTTGCTGGTACAGTGGTGGTGTAGAGGGAGGTTCATGTGCCGGCTGCTGCTGTTGTTGTTGTTGATGATAGGCTGACGTGGACGTTGTATTCATTGGTGCATTGGTGGTCACCAAGGTGGCGAAAACATTTTCCGTCGTAGCAGAGGTTGTCATGTAAGTGGACATGGGTCTAGCACCATGAAAATTGGAATAAGATGATCTTACCGAGGGTGGCCTATTGTTGTACAGTTCATCAACATGTTCGCCATCATTAAGATTGGTGGTCGAATGTTGATAGGTGGGATTGTAATGGCCACCCAGGGAGGGCGTTAATGTTAACGTAGGCGATTGTGGTTCCTCTATGGGTGAGGGAGATGGGACAGACCAGGCTGCCGGTGGTGGGGGGTGTAGGTGTTGTTGATATAAACCTGTTTGGGCATTTGTGTTATAATATATTGGATCAGGTGGTATATTTTTTCTAAATGACTGATAATGATTATTATTTGTCTTAGTTAGGCTGCCCATTGCCGCGACCGAAGGCACTGCATTAATATTGTTGTGTATCTCCTGATTTAAAGACTGCAAATTTGAAGCCGTCAAGGTGGGACTGTCCTTGTGATGAAATGAACCAAACTGTTGGGGTTTCTGGCCATGCATATGCTGATGTTGTTGCTGCTGCTGTTGTTGATCCAACAGTTTCGTCACCGGATTCTGTTGATACTTGCGCCGCGAACTACGTGTACTGCTGCGTGAATGTGTACCAGTACTGCCCATAGTGGATACATTTCTCTGGCTGCCGCCGCCACTACCCCCATCACGATGACTACGACGACTGGTGGTAGAGGTGCGACTATTTGAACCACGATGCATTACCGAACGTCGCTTGACACGACGTGGCGTCATAGGTTTTGGACTCAGCTCGCCATTGTCTCCCTCACGCTCATGCATTTGATCATCGCCATAGTCGAGTATGGTATCGGTGCGACTGCGTATAGTATCCAAACTGGGTCCGAACTCAATGGAATACAAGGATTGGCGATGTTTGGCTTTTTTGCTAGCATGCTTCACTGGAATGGGCGAGAGAGAAAGGGGAAGAGAAAAAAACATGGGGGAAAAGGTACAAATTAGTAAAAAAAAATTGAATGAAAAGAACCGAGACGATATAAGAAGCCGGAGGCACAGTGGTTGAAAGGGTTGCCAAAAATAGAATAATTATAAAATACATGTTTCAAACACTTTTCAAACTTTACACTTAATGGAAAGATTTATTTAAATACTTTCTTTTATATAAAAAGTATGTTTGTAATCATTTTTCTATGTACTGAAAAAATACTTGAACACTGGAAAAAAATTCTTCTTATTCCTCTGCTTTTTAAAAAAAATGGGTTTCTTAGACACTTTCCTTAGATGTTCAAAATACGAAAATTTATTATATGTTAATAAAAAAATTTATAAAAATAGAAAGATATCTTCTTTGTATAAAAGGAATCTTCCACTGCTATACATATATATATATATAAGAATGTAAAGGAATCTCCTACATATGGAAGTAAATTCTATATATGGAAGGAATCTCCTATAAACGAAAGGAAAATCTTCTATATATGGAAGGAATCTTTTATATATGAAAGGAATATTCCATACGAAAGAAATCTTCTTAATATTGAAGGCACCTTTTATGACATCTTCTATACTGGTAAATGTAATAAGCATCAGTCTAAGCGGTCTATGAAAATATAAAAACATAACATAAACATATAAAAGTTTAAAAATATAAAAACATGAAAACATATATATCTAAGAATATAAAAATATAAAAAAATAAAAAAAAAATAAATTTAAAATTTAAAAAAATACCAAAATATTAAATTATTAAAATATAAAAAAAAATATAATATTATTAAAGTATAAAAATATAAAAAAATAAAATAAAAAAAAATAAAAATAAAAAAAGTAAAAATATTTAAATAAAAAAATATAAAAATATGAAAATATTAAAATATAAAACTATGAAAATATAAATATATAAAAATATAAAATATAAACATATAAAAATATAAAATTATTAAAATATAAACATATAAAAATATACAAACATAAAAATATACCAATATAAAAATATAAATATATAAAAATATAAACATATAAAAATATAAAAAAATAAAAATATAAAAACATAAAAAATTAAAAAATATAAAAATATAAAAATTTAAAAATATAGAAACATAAAAAATTAAAAATATAAAAAATACAAAAATGTAAAAGTATAATATTATTAAAGTTTAAAATATAAAAATATAAAACATAAAAAAATAAAATATAAAAATATAAAAATAAAAAAAATATAAAAAAATAAAAATATAAAATTATGAAAATATAAAAATATTAAAATATAAAAAAAAAATAAAAATATAAAAACATAAAAATTTAAAAAAATACCAAAATATAAAATGATTAAAATTTTAATATATGAATATATAAAAATGTATATAAATATAATAATATAAATATATAAAAATATAGAAACATAAAAATACAAAAATATAAAAATATAAAAATTTAATTTAATTTAAATTTAAAATAAATATAAAAGTTTAAAAATATATATATTTATTTATTGAACTTAAAAAAACTTAATTTCCCTTTGCACCCCATGAATGAGGGCACCTACTTGTTTATCGACGAATGCGAACGTCACTGTTTGAGAAGCTCTTACTAGACACGACGATTGAATCGACGCTTAATACTGCGAAGTTGATGTCAACAACATTCGAGGGGAGCCGACAATGAAAGAAAATTTTATTTATTTTTTTCTTTTAAGATAATTGGAGCCAGGTTTGAACCTGCGATCTCCCGCATGGTAGTCGCGTGTTCTAACCACTATGCCACGGCCGGTCCCATTTATTGAACTAATTTTAGAAATTGGAACGCAATTGAACAAGTTCTCTCTTGATAATGGCATTTTAACAACTAACCGCTCAAAAATGACACTAAGCAATAAGTCACTTGCCGCTCGGCCGCACCCTACTTTGACGCTCTGTCCCATTGCGTGGCCTCGGCCTTACATGTCTCCTATAATGCGTTTCACTTGTTTCGCATCAAATGGTATAAACTTACGTGTAAACTTATCCCTAAGGTTCAGGTTATACAAATATTTTTTAAATTTCTCAGAAATTTTTTCAAAAATAAAATGGGACACCTTTAATATTTAATATTTTTATTTTCTTCTTTTCAGACCTGAAAACGGGCTCTTGGGCAACTTTCCTGTTATTGATAGGTCTTCTTAGATACAGAGATGCAAAAAGGTCTAACATCAAAAGATAGAATTTTCTCTATCAAATATTTGTTTTTTTTTTTTTGAAATTTATTGAAAGTATCCATTAAAATCCAAATCATACTATTACGATACAATTTAATATTTCCTTTTTTATATCCATGAAAATTATTCCACAGTTCAACACCACTAGCAAACCACTGTGCACTGTAAATAAGTAAAATATTACCTTTGTTTTATTTGTAAGGTGGGGTTAGAGAGTATGGTAAGAGAGCATGGAAAGTCAGTTGTTTTTTTGTTTTACTACATTCTAGAAAATTAGTTACACTTGACTTTTTTTTTAAATAAAATAAAAATAAAAGTGAAAAAAATCAAAAAAGCAGCAAAATACCAAATAATAAATAAATAGAAGAAATACAAAATAAATAAAAGAAACAAACAATTTTATTAATAACTTAAAATAAAACCAGCAATACACCAGATAAAGTTAAATTTTAGAATAATAACATCAACGCTTGTTTTTTGATATAAAAACAAACCCCTTTAACCATAAATTTTGAAAAAAAGGATTTCGTTAGAATTATGTTTTTATAACTTTAACATTATCTTATAAGAGTATTGGTATTCAAAATTATAAAATATTTTATAGTTTCACTCAAACCTTGTTTCATTAAAATTGCGAAAAATAATTGCCATCAGTTGTTTTTCTTATTATCGTCTTAAAGGTATCGTTTATTTTTCGCTTAAATTTTTAGTTTTCAGTTTTTAAATTTCATTTAGTTTTGTTTTTTTTTTTTACAAATTTATTAATTTGTTTTGGTTTATCAAAAAGAAACACAAAAATGAAAAATACACATATAGCAGATTTGTAAAGTTTTCATCGTTTTTAATCGGTTGTAACAATTGTTGTTTAGTTTTTGTGTACACTTGAAATGGTATCGCCTTAGCGTTTAGACAATTTAGCTTTCAATTTGTAATCTTTTTTTAGTTTCTTTTGTTTGTAATGATTCTGTTTTTCTTTCATATTCAATTATAGCACATTTTGTTAGAGTTTTGATTTTTTTTCGATCTATAGCGATCATGTTGTGATATATATATTTAGGTAATTTGTTTTATTCCCCTTAACGACGGAATTGGCAAGGCAAATTGAAAGGTTTTACGAATATGTTGGTGGAGGCAGGGCGGCATATTCCATATGACTTTATTAGAATTTAATTGTTTTCCTATGTAATAATTTGTTTTAAGTTTTCCATTTCGCATAAGCTGGCATTAAACTTCTTAAAATTTAAGAGACTGTGTTTCTAAAGATATTCTCTTCTCTTAAAGAAGAGTAACGAAGAAATCTTTAGGCCTTCTATGTAAAAGTTTTTAATAACGACAACTTCTTATATATAAATAAGTTTGCATCTTATTCTGGGCTAAAGTGCGGATCACCCACAAAAAAGTGCTATATTTTTTTGTTACGTTACGTTTATAAATAAATATTGATAAATATTATCAAAATTTTTTGAGAAAATTACAAAATAAATAAAACGTGTGTCCGCAACGCTAGGAAATACTCATATTTTATAGATTTTATATGTTTATATATATAAAAATGGTGGCAAAAATTTGTCGTTATTCATCAATTGAGAACGGCTGGGCCGATTTTGCTCAAACTTTTTTTCAGTTGTTCGTTATTGCCAGGAGAAGGTTTATGTGAAAGAAAATTCTTCCGGAAAAGTCGGAAAATAGGGAAAATCGAAAAATGACTTTTTGTATGGAATTTTGTGTGCAATTGTTACAGAATGGCTTTTCGAATAGAAAAATGGAAAATTTTTGATGAAAAATGCGGAAAATTCCGAAAAAATTCAAAAAGTTTGAATTTGTTTTTTCCACGAACTTCTGCATTTTATAGTATGATTTAATAAATTTGGACGATGGAACTGTGAACAATTTCGGATAATAATTCCAAAATGACTTTTCGAATGGAAAATTAGAAAAAATTTTGGTGGAAAACTCGAAAAATTCCGGAAAAACTTGAATTTTTCTACAAAATTTTACATTGTATCGCTTGATTTGATAAAAATCGATAATTAAATTTTTGTGTGCAATTGTTCCGTAGTGGCTTTACGAATGGAAAAATAGAAAATTTTTGTTGAAAAATTACGGAAAAATGCCAACAAATTTTGGAATATTATGTTTAAACACGAAATGATCGAACAATTTCAAAATCTTCTGCATGAGAATAACGCATTGGTCCGATTGTTCAAACCCGCATTGGATACAATGCATTCCGACGACCACAAAATCATCATCAGAGCAGACAAAAGACCCTCTGGTTGCCATGCAGGACAATTCAATGTTCCCACTAAAAATAAAGTCGCAGTGGTGATTGTTGGGAAGAATGTGGAACCACGCGATATTGTTCTCAAGCTTCAGGTTGGTAGACAACTGAGGCATGACTCATCGGTCATATGATGCACTTCAATACCCGTTGATGTTCTGTCGTGGAGATGATGGCTATCACCTCAACTTAAAAATGGTCAATAGAACAAAAGGTTTGTTTACAAGTCATCACTTCTTTTTTATTCTCCATATAAGTTTGAATTTCGATCTTAAAATTAACTTCTGATCGAAGACATGTGCGTGCTCATGTGCGGCAGTCTACTGTCGAAATTGGAATACCAGCGTCAAATCGTTCGATGCACGATGCATTCAATCGCGAATTGCAACGAGATCAAGCATTGATCGAGATGAGCTGACTGAAAGAGTCCGAAAAAATGTACCGCCATTGAATGCCGAGCATAAGAACATGTACGACTCGATGATGGAGATTGTTGACGATGGAACGGGAGGCATTTACTTTCTCGATGTTCCACCAGGCAAGACATTCGTCATTTCTTTGATTCTGGCAACATTTGGTCAAGTTCGCAAATTCCGTTAGCTGTTGCATCCGCTGGTATTTTTGCCACATTGTTGAAACGCGGTCCTGCACTTTCCGCTTTGAAGCTGCTGATGAATTTTCTAACGGTTGACAAGCCAACGTGCAGCGAAATTGTTGCGAGAATGCAAAATCATCATTTGGGATGAATGCACGATGACACATAAACGAGTTTTGGAGGCAGTTGACCGAACGAGATGATTCTAGGTGATCTGGTGTGGCTATGGCATTTTCTTCAAACGCTTACCGTCATCCCAAAATCTACTGCTGCTTATGAAATTAACGCATACCTTAAATCGTAATTTTTGTGTTACTAAATTTGCAAGACAGCTACTGGCACTTGCTAATGGCCAAATTCCTGTTGATGTTACAACTGGATTAATGACGTTCCCGGGAATTTTTTTCGAGTTTACATCGTCAAAGGAGGAACTCATCACCAAAGTTTTCCCCGGCATTGAAAAAAATTATAAAAATCTAGATTGGATAAGTGAACGGGCCATACTAGCAGCGAAGAATAAGGTCGTCGATAGCTTGAATGTTATTTTTCAAAGTCGAATCGATGGAGAACTGCATTCATACAAATCCGTTGAAAGCGTCACCGACGAGAATGAGGCGACCAACTATCCGACAGAATTTTTGAACTCCCTAGATGTGCCAGGAACTCCGCCGCATAATTTACAGCTGAAGCATATTGCGGAATCTGATCATCAATGTGATTAAAGCGACGTTCATTAGGGGCAAATTCCAAGGAGAGGAAATTCTTATTTCACGAATTCCTATTATTCTAACCAATCTTCCCTTCCAAATTCAAACGAATTCAACTCCCCATTCTATTGGCTTTTGCGATGACAATCAATAAATCGCAAAACCCATCGTTGAAAGTCTTTTGATCTTTTCACAAGATCAGCCGTACATTGTCTGTTCGCGTATTGGCAAACCGTCTTCATTGTTTGTTTTTACGCCGGAAATCAAATCGAAAAACATTGTTTATCAGATCGCTCTTCACCGCTCTTTACTAATTTCGATAAAATTCAAATAAATCACATTAAAACTTGAACTAACTGTGTTTTACTATACCCCTGGAGCTTATATAAATTCGTTACCTTAGCAGCGAAACGAAGTTTGCCGGGTCCGAAGTTGTATGGCAGAACAACGTTTGCCGGGTCAGCTAGTTATTGTATATTTTTTTTCTTATTCTGTCTTTGAATTTTGTACTACATAAGTTAATTTAAAATAAAAAAAAAGGTTTTAAACATTTTAAATAAAATAAACAAAAACAATAGAATCATTTGCATTTGATTATAAGTAAAGTTTTTTAGGTTTAATACTACAGATACTAAGGATTAATAAGATTTTCTATTTAAGATTTGTCTACTATTTAAAAAATAGTTATTTGTGGATGTGCATCAAATTTTTTTGTACCACCAAAATACAGCAAAAACTTTCAATTCGTCTTAAACAATTCCCAAATAAAAAAATTAAACTTCACGCCCATCATTGTGTGGTTTGTTAGTGTAAGCAATGATAACCAATGTTTTTTGTTGTATTTTTTCGCATTTAATTTTTATTATTTTTTTATGATAGTTTCTTCATATTTCAAACAACATTTTTTTTAATACAAAGCGTTTTGTTTCTTAATCTTCATCGGGTAAAACTAAATTTTATTTTCTTTGTTGTTTTAATTGTAAATATTTTGTTAATATACTTTACTAGACTAAACTATATATATATATATATGTATGTATAGTAGTTATTAATTAATGTTTGTAGTTGGTTGTGTTTTGTTTTTTTTTTGTTTTTGTTGTGGTTTATGTGTAGTGTGTATATGAATCAATTTCAACAATATTTAGTTTGTTTTAGATTTTAATAAATTTTCTTTTTGTTTTTATTTTTTGTTTTCATTTTTATAACATCTTCGTTTTTAGTAATTGCATTGTTTTGTTTTGTGAGTTGGTTTTGTGTTTTTGTTTTGTTTGTTTTTTCTTTTTTCAGCTGTTTTGTAAATATTTTATTAATAAATTTAAATTTTCAATTAATATATTAATATTTTAATTTTTTTACTTCTTTTTAATTTTCAATTAAGAACATATGTTTTTCAAACATGAAGGCATTTTCATTTCACAAAAAAAGCTTTGTCTTGTTTTTCTCAATTCCTACACTTAAAACATACGAACACGTCTTAAATTTTGGTTTTTGTTTACTTTGTTTTTTTTTTAGCAATATTATTTTTTTTATTTTCTTTCTATCTTGTCTTTAAACATATTTTGATTTTATTTATCATTTCATTTAATATCACAGTTTAAAATAATAAAATAATTATATATTTAATTTTGTAAAAAAAAAAACGTAAAAACAAAAACAATTCCAAAAAATTGGTAAAATTTTGTTGACTACTAATTTGATTTGTATCAATATGAATTTTTTTTTCTCGAGTGTTTTCATCTCCGCAGCAGCTTAGGAGAGAGGCAGCTATGTGCTGGGCAGGGTTAACGGTATATGGAACTGTTAAACTAGCGCAGGGGGGAGTTTAACATAACTATTTTTTTTTAGTAAATTTTGAAATTTGTTTAGATTTTTTTTAAATTTTTTTTAGAGATTTTTTTTAATTTTTCTTCTTCTTCCTTATTTTGTTTGGGATAAAGTCTACGCTCCTGCATGAAACGTTTTTTAACATTTTCCAACATGATATTATAACTCCCTCTGTTAAGCTTTACAGTTCCCTTACCACATGACCACTGTTAATCTTCTGTTATCAATTAACATACAATTTCTTTTCGAAAACACTCAAAATTGTCAATATTAATACAATTTGTGAATTTACTTTAAATTTTTATTAAATTTATCATTTTTCTATTTTAATTTTTTTGTTCTGTTATGATTTAGCTCTAGATTTTTTTTATGTAAGATTTTCTTCTTATACTTTAGTTTTTTAGTTTCTTCAATTTAAGCTGCGTTAATTTTATGATGTTTCTTTGACCATTCATTAAAAAGTTTTAGAACCACTGGTTGCACATAAGTAACTAACTACTTTAAGAGATAGAGTAGATGATAATTGTAGTTAAATTTTAGTTATCACTAAACTATTAAGGATTTTTGTTGTGTAGCAATTTATTCCCTTATCAAATTGATAAAGTTTTGTATTTTCATTAATTTTTCATAACATCAATTTTTTTGTCAAATATTTTCAGTAAAGGAAAATATTCCAAAAAAAAAAACATTTATTAAATATATTAACTATATATTTAAATTGTTTTTTTTTCTCTCTTAAACAAAGAACACATACGACAACAAAATACAGTTATATGTATAGTATATAATCTAGATATATATATATATAAAAATTGTTTAAATATTAATTCAATATATATTAAATATTTATAAACAAACATCAACACACATTTAATTTTTTTTCTATGTTCTCGTTTAGTACACAACATTGAAAAATAGGGGCGATGGCAGCGGTGTAGGAAAACTTATAAACATTATACAAAAATTATAAAATAAAATTTAAAAATAAATAAAAAATAATTTTGAAAAATAATATTACAAAACTTAAAAATTAACAAAGCTTTTACATACAAATTGTATAACAGGGAATGAGGAGGGCACAGGGTCAAAGTTTATCCCACACACAAGAGTTTAGAAACACACAACAATATTAACAGAAAGAGTCAGGGCGAGACAGAGAGAGAGAGAGAGTGGGAGAAAGTGTTGGGAGAGCAGGAAAGTAAGAGTAACAGCGTAACAGCAAATCATGTGAGGTAAGGCAGCACTATTTCTGGTCAGTTTCGTTTTACATTCATATGGACAAACAGACGGAGTGAGAGAGCGGGAGACGGGAGAGTGATATAAACTTTCTGGCAGACATGCATTAGGCGTAAAGGCTATAGTTCATTTCAATAAGCCAAACTGTATTGCTTAGCAACACGCTCAGAGAAACTCTGCTGGAGATCACTGTGTTCACTTAATTATCCTTTTACTTGTGAAACCTTTGTTTTATTTAAAAAAAAACGTGTCATATACCTCTATACGAGTATGTTATATGTTTGTGTGTTTATGCATCAGCAATCGCAGTCTATGAGGCTAAAAGTTGTAGATTTGAATAATACAAATTTTTATATTAAATTTGTGTGTGTTTTTTAAGGTTAATTAAGATTTCATATTAAGAGGTTATGCATGAAGCAGAGAGAGGGAATAATGTTTTTAAGAGTGCTGCATAAGTATCAAATTGATTACCTTATTTCTAAAATATGTGACTTAAATAAAATGATAGCAGATGATTGGCATTTTTGTATTTACAAAGCTGATATTATTATCTCAAACGTCTAAAAGATAATCACAATTCTAATCTAATATCCACCAAACAAATGGCCATTCTCCTGAACATATTGAAAGAGAGTGGTAGAGACAGAGAGCGCGCGATATTTTCCAGAAAATTGGAATTTTTGAATTTTCAAAGCTGATATTATCATCTCAAACGTCCAGAGATAATCACAATTCTAATCTAATCTCCACCAAACAAATGGTCATTTTCCTAAACAAACTGAGAATGAAATAAAGAGAGAGAGAAAGAGATTGGTATTTTTATATTTACAAAGCTCAAACGTCTAGAGATAATCAAAATTCTAATCTAATCTCCAAAAAACAAGCGGCCATTCTCTTGAACATATTGAAAGAGAGTGGTAGAGAGAGATAGCGCGATATTTTGCAGAAGATTGCAATTTTTGTATTTACAAAGCTGATATTATCATCTCAAACGTCTAGAAATAATCACAATTCTAATCTTATCTCCACTAAACAAATGGCCATTCTCCTAACTTAACTGAGAATGAGAGAGAGAGAGAGCGCGCGCTATTTTCCCCGGTGTCCTTGCACATTTCTTATATTTTATCGCAAAATGTTGTCACTTCAGTTCACTCATGATTGCTAATAGTTTTTATTGAAAGCTTTTTAATAAAAATCGTACTATGCCTAAAAAAGTGTAGAGTTTGGGATGGAGCTTTAGGTCAAAATAAAAGCTAACTTATGATATATTCCAAAAAAAAAATATATATATATTTTTGTAGAGCTAAAGTTTATTTAAGTAAAAGCTGTCTACAAAATTCGAACTTATTTCATTCTCTTCTGCATTAATGAAATTTTAAAGTTTGTAATGACCAAAAGATGAATATATATCAAAAGCTTTCCTACTCTTAAATCAGCATATTAATTTTTCTTTTGCAAAAATTTATTGGTCTCACTTAAAAGCTTCATAAAGGCTTGTTGTATAGAATTGTAAGGTAGTAATATATTTATTTTCAAAGCTTTTCACTAAAATATACTAAAAGCTTCCAACTTATATATCAGCAGATTAATATTTTTTAATAAGTTTATTGGATCATTTTTATAAGCATTTTTTATGCAATGAAACTGATAAAAAAAACTTGCAGCTTTATACCATTAAAGATTTGACTGCTCATAATGAACTTTTAAATAAAACCATTACTTAAAATTTTATTTTTCAAAGCATTAAACAATTATACTGTACTGCAGGGTTTTTTGTTGATCACATACATACAAAAGCTCTTCTTAGCAAAGCACATTTACTTTCTTCTGTTGCACATAGAATAAACCTGTGTAAAACTTATCAATATGTATATTTAAAATCTCAGTCTTCAGGGGGGAAAATATGCCTCTCTCAGTTGCCTTTGCCACAAAGACTTTCCTTTTCAACAGAAGTCGAATTTTTATTGGGACATCTAATAACAGCTCTTTTCTGTCGCGACTTTCATTCACAAACACAATTTGTTATACTGCACAAAACTTGCTTAACTTTTCAACGTACCTACAAAATTTCCTCTCATCAGTCTTTAAAAGACGAATAGCCTCTCTCCTCTATCATTTACAACAGACTCTTTCCTTTACAAAATAGGCCAAATTCTTTGACGCGCCTTAATTCACTTCCTAGCTATTGTGACATTCATTTAAAATTAACAATTTCTAATTTCTCATTTTTTTATTCTTTCCCCTTTTCAATGCCTAATTTCCCAATTTTTGCTCTTCACTCTCCCAATCTGCCCTTTACGCTGCATAGCCCATCTTACGATCAGCTGCTATATTCGCTCGAATCACTCCCTCTCCGCCTGACATGGAATTACAATAGGATCTGGGTCGAGCCTTGGGCACTTCGCCTCGTCGACCGCTGCGTCGATTTACATGAGGAGCCATATCTTTTGAAGGCTCTCTCTGGGGTGTAGACCTATCGCGTTCTCTAAAAGAGCCGTTTTGCGATCCCGACAAACGATCGTGCGATTTGGCACGCGCCAAAGGAACTGTGCTGTTTTCCGGAGACACGATAGCAGCACCCACGCCCCTGCCCACTATTGGCCGATAGCCCGGTGGAGTGTCACGTATTTGATCGCAAAAGTTAGCCGAATTGTTTGTGACATGAGATCGATGCTCGTTAGAGGAGGAGTTGTTTTGTTGTTGTGCTTGTTGCTGCCTCTGTCGGCGTGCAATACGCGAAGCTACCGGAGATCGGGGTATATACTGTGTGGGCATGGCATAACGTTCGGTGACGTCAGGCGAGAGATCGGGATAGGGGGCCGTGCCTGTACGAGGCTGAAATATGTGAGGCCTAGGCTGGGGCGGTGGAGGTGGTGTCACCTCGGAGGGGGAAATTATTTCCGAACACTGGTGATTATACGAAGCCGGCACAACGGGCAACGGTATGTTGGTAGGCCGGGGTGGAGGCGCTTGAGCGGTACAAGCCGAATTCTGCCTATAAGGCACAGGCGAATAGGCCGGATGGAAGGGCAAACCATTTTGCTGATATATTATTCTTTGGGCCGGATTCATATCGGGCACATGGGGATGTAGTATGGCCCCCTTTTCGAGCAGAATGCCCGGCGAGTGGGGGTTGACAAAAGATGGATTCTGATTGTTGTTAGGACTGGGTCCCGAATTGTTGTGCGGACCATAGTCTTCACTGTACGATACGTTATTGTTCTCCTTGCTCACAAAATACGAGCCGGGAGTGGGTTTCGTAAAGGGCACATAGGTCACGCCCTCATCGGTTTTAAGGTTTTGCATGGAAAAGTTATCATCTTCAAAGGTCTCATCAAAATTATTGGACAATGGACGATCGTTTAACATTTGGGTGTATTTGACCTCAGGACGTTGACTGGGAGTGGTTACGCCCCCATTGGGGGCATTGGCTGCGGTACTAAAACTCGAGTAACTCGAAGATTTGGGCGGTTTCGGTTTGGAATGTATGCGGGCAAAACGCCCACTATTTGAGCCCCCCAAGCCAGAGGGGGCGGGCGAGGGCGGATGGTTGTTGTTCAAACTATTGGTCAAACTGTAATTGCTGTTGCTCAACGAGGTGGTCATACCCGAACCGGTCTGACGCTTGAGACTGGAGTTCAAATTCTGGTTGGAATTTTGCAAAGAGGCATACGACAAAGAGGGCGTGGTATCTTGTGTGGGCGTGGAAGCCATCATATGGCGACGTGAACCATTCGCATACAACTGATGATCGGCCTTGGCCGTGCTATCGTCGTAGTAGCCCGTCAACTGGGCCGGCGGTTTCTGCACCAGATCAACGGCCGTTGCCGTGCTGGCGGGGAAAATACTATTAGAGGTTAGGGGGCTGATCTTGCGACCCTGCTTAGGACTGTAAAGCAAACTGTTGCTGGCATTACTGTTGTTAGTGGAATAACTACGTGTATTGTAACTAGTGGACATGGGCGACAAGTCCTGACGACGGCGGGCTGAGCCCGAGCCGCCACTTAAAGGATGGTTATTGTACTGATACTGACTACTGTTACTAAGCAGGCTGCCATTGAAGCTGCCTGCACCGCCTAGACCGCTGATTCCTACTGCCACCGCACCGCCTCCCACCAAACCCCTATTCAAGTTATACTGACTGTTGTTGCTGTTGCTCCTGTTACTTTTGTGTGTGTGTATTAAGAATGTGTTGGTGTTTGTAGCCGATGTTGCACCAGCGGCAGCAGCAGCTGCTGAAGCTGAAGCTGACGAATTATGGCGACTAATATTATTATTATTGATATTATTATTGTTAATGCTGTTGCTGTTGCTGTTGTAGTTGTTGTTAGTATTAGTAGTAATAGTAGGAGTAGCACTAGTGGTAGTTGCAGATAAAAACTGCCTATGGAGAGATGGTTGCTGAGAGGAGGATGATGATCTGAATTGCTTTTTCGCTGCAGTTGGAGTTGTGGTAGTGGAGTTTTGGTGTTGGAAGTGGTGGTGGTGGTTGTTGGTTAGAGTAGTATTGGTTGCAATTGCATGAGAACTGTTACTGAGATGATGGTTACTATTACTGAGCGAGTGTTGATGATGATGCTTGTTTGAGAGCATTGTTGCACTGGCAGATGTTGGAATGCTTGTATAGCTCACGTACATTGGATGGACCACCGTGTGTTGGGGACTCTTGGCATCTCCATTCATGAAATCGACTGGCAAAGGTAAATGGTTTGTGCAGGTTCCATAAAAATCAGATCAAATCCAAGTTTAAAACATTCAGTTCGTCATTATCATCGTCGTCGTTGATTTTGTTGTTGTTGTTGTGGTAGAGAGGTTTTCGAGAAAGGAAAACATTAAAACAAACATTAAATGGGTCGAATTTGACAGGATGCATTTAATGTTTTTTTTGTGTTGCGTGTACTTAAATGGGTTTTACTTAACATAGAACAAAAAAAGAAACAATGTTACTATCACATGCCGCCAAGTGTAGCGAAACCGTTGGATATGTAGGTGAGTTTCAATGGAATGCTTGGAGTTATATTACTAGTAATGAGTTATGTGCGAGGGTCACTCTGAAAGTTTTCAGTGGAAAATGTAATAACAGAATAACAATAAGAATAACTTTATCCAAATAAGCTAAAAAAAAACAAAAATTACTGTTGTTTCTTGGTTTTTTCAAGAGTTTACGGATGGCGAGTTGTCATGAATTATAACTTATTTACTATTGTTTTTCCATGAGTTTAAAGTCTTTGAGATAAAAATTCATAAAAAATTTAAAGTGACATTGAAATAGCAAAACATAAAAAAAAAACAGTTGACTTAAAAATCTAGCACTAGGAAGAGAGCGAAACAACATTATCCAACAGTTTACGATTTGATGTTCGAAATTTGTTATCGTCCATGGAAAATTGAATGTGTGGAAATTTTACCATGAATATTGATAAGTAAAAAAATAAGAATGAAGAGCTTAATTAATTTTAAAAAAGAGTCTTTTATGATGGTTTTTTAGCTCTAGTAACAAAAGTAGCAAAGCAAGCTTTCCGTTACTTGTGTTTCTGTTGTCCAGAAAACAATTAAAACGCTCTTTATGAGGAATATTTTAGAATTTATTTTTGATCCTTAAGACTGCTTTTACTCTCAAATAAATATAATTTTACGGAGCGCTCCGAAAATGCTCTTTAGTAGGATTATTTTTGAATCCTCCTTTGGAAAGCTTCTAGAATGCTCTTTAAGAGGATTCTTTTCTGAATCCTTCTTCGAAGCGCTCCTAGAATGCTATTTGTAGGACTCTTTTGTGACTCCTTCTTCGGAGCGCTCCTACAATGGTCGGTTGAGGGAAGAGCAAGCCAAAGAAGATCGAAGTTTGAGTTTTCTTCGTATCGTGTCAGTGGATGTTGGTGTTTTTCTGACAACAAGCTCGAGAGAGACCAATTATTGGGAGCTCTGCTTTGAAATTATAAAGTAAGGGGTTAAAATCACACAATTTTATATTAACGGACGTTTCCCGAGTAAAATATATAAATTCATGGGTAATACCCAAAATTAACGTTTGGTTTACAATTCATAGCCTCGCGAGTCCGGCAATAAACGTATTTTTCACCATTTAGTCTTAATTTTTTGTTATTCGTTACTTTAACCCAAGTCTTCACATACTTTTGCATGTTAATTAGGTCCAAAAAGATGACGTTGGCTCTATTAGATAGTTAAAAATCAGGTGGCCCCCTTTTAAATTATGGAAACGATCTTTAATTACTCTAAGATGCCGAGTTTTGTAGACAAGGCCGGAGAGAACGGGCTTACCCTAATTCGGGATAGAGGAATCGAACTGCATCATTAGTTTTTTGAGTTACAAGTTAGGGTCTCACACAAACATCTTAACTTTTAATTACTCAGTGGAATAACCAGTCTGGGGAGCGAGATATCCCAAGTCATGGTATAGGTACTTGGTCAGATTAGTAAAACCACGAAAGGGCCAAACTTTTTTATCATATTTTATATTTTTGCTTATATTCAAGTTTTTGCTTAGTTTTTTTGCTATACTCACATAATAGGATGACCGCAAAAATCAATGTTGGATTTTTGTCAGTTTGACCCCCAAAAAAGATAAGTCTTTGCAGATGTTGGGATGGCCAAAGTTTGAGCACGATTGGAATATGTTAAGCCAGTTTCGCAGTTTATGAAAAAAAAACTTAAAGTTTGCCTTAAAATTCAAAATTGAGAAAATTGAATTTGTATTTTTTTTTAATTTATTTTTAAATGCGATACTGTTGATTATGCAGAGAAATGATATATGAACGGATTAAAATAATTTTAATTCTTAAATTTCGGATTATTATTTCAGCAAAATTTCAATAGTCGTTTTTGAGTTATGCCACCCCCACATTGCTATAGGAGCTTAAAAAGTTTAAGTCCAAAGAGGCAGGGACTTATATACCCCATGCCTATATTTTGGCTATTCCAAAATATGCAAAGACTTATTATTTTTTGTGGGTAAAACCGGCAAAATTCTAAAAAAAAGTTTTCCCATATATCTTGCGGCCTTCTACTACAGAATTATTGATGATTTTTCATAACATTCTTTAGCAGAATTTTAGCTAAGGCTCAAACAAAAAAGTTCATATTTATATATTCACATAAAAAATCAAGTGAGACTAATTTTATCGAATGAAACTTTCAAAATGTTGCCATTTACCGCCTATTTTTTAAAAATTTTCTCCATTACTCCAAGTTTCTGGCCATATATTATATAAGCTGTCTCATCTGTGATAAGTTGAAAACTGGTCATTGCTGATGATATGAATTGACGACCCGAAGTACTGTATTGGACATATGTAGTGAGTTTGCATATTGTAATCGCTACATAAATATGTATGTGCAACGTATGAGTAATAATAATATTATCTGATTTTATATTAATCATACGCACTTCGGTTCAATATTATGGATTTATGGTTTAATAATAATGACAAATTTAGAAGATTGCATTCAATAAAATTAGTCTATCTTGCTTTTTTACATGGATATATTAATATTATTAATTTAATTAAACCTTACCTACAATTTTATCGAAGAATAATATGAGAAATCCTCAATGGTTCTTGAGTAATAGCTGAAAACTTACCAAATACATCAATATAAGAAAAAATATAAAATAGTATGTGGTCTTAGAACGCCAAACCTTGGGGGAGGTTTACTATACTGACCTAGTAACTTCACCCTGACTTGGAATTTCTCCACACCCACACAATGGACCCTAAAATTTTACACAGTCTTATCGATTCTAACAAGTAACAATGATTTATGCTTTCTTTCACCATCCAATGTTTTGGGGGAGCAACGACTTGTTGAAATCTTTCCTAATGTTAATCTGACCCCGCAGGGATTTGACGAATTGTTTTTAAAAGTTATGGTATCACTTTTTTATAATGTCCTTGTGGTTGGTATACCAAGAATCCAATTACGAAAAATTTCTAGTAAACAGTAATCAAACTTGGTTTCTGGTCCAAAACATGGACATCTAGTTACTTAAAAGCCCAAAGATTTCAAAAATTAATAGAAAAGAAAGCTGGCGGCATCTTTCGGAGGATATATTGGCACTTAAATTTTTACATTATTACCAATCGTGGACGCAAACCCAGTATAAAGTAAAGAACACTATGATTTCTGGGACTTTTTTGCATTGTTGAGTCCATTTCACAATGAGTGAACTTATTTCACAGGTCAATGTGGCAATATATAATTACCGCTATGTCTTAGTCGGAAATTTTCTTTGCAGAGAAATTTAATATCAAAAAAGAATCTGGACAGGTGTACATCCTTTTTTTAAATTTTTATGAAAAGTCGTTGGAAATATTTTAGTTAAGTTTATCAAGAAGATTCTGAACTTTGCATGTAGGTGAGCTTTACTTGTTACTACAGTCTTCTCGGACATCGATAATAATAAAACAACTTTGTCGTCATCTCTTCAAAATAAAGACTGACACAGAATACCTCCATATAGGATATCCTAACATCATAGCTTTCACATATGATGTTGCAAGTAACATTTAAAACAACTTTCAGAGCAACCTTCGTATAACATGATTATTAAAAAAAAAAAATAATTAAATAAAAAAAAAATGAATTAAATAAAAGCATCAAAATATACTCCATGAAAAAAAATCACTAAAATTTACCAAACAGTTCCAAACGGTTTTGGGCTACATCGGCTAAATGCACGTACGATGGATGTTACACTATTAATATGACAAATAACATGTTTGTGGGCATCAGGTGAGGTGAGGAATGTATATTTTGTTATGTTGATGATGTGAGGGCCAAAGGGTCAAGGATAAATGTTTAAAATGTGTCAAATGAGGAAATACGGGTTACATATTAATAAGAAATGAATGTTACAATGTTGAATTTACAATAAGTTTTGTTTTTTTGGTATTTTATAAAATTTCGAATTTTGTTTTGTTTTTAATTTAACAATAATAATGTTTTTTTTTAATTTTTGACATACGGGTATTTAGTTATGATGAGAAAAAGAGTAGTTTTGTATACTATTTATTATATAAATGAATATAAAACAAAAACAATAGACACACACAATACACAATTTTAATTAAATAAAATTAATTCAAGCAAACATATACAATATGACAATAATAACATGATGTGTTTGTTACAATATAGACTAACGAAGATCAAAAAAATAACACGAACGATTTAAATATGTTGCATATAGACACAAAACTGGGCAGTATTTTGTTTTTGTTTATGTATTTTTTGTTGTTGTTTTTTTGCATCAATTTAATCTGTACTAATTGTACATGGATACGATTAAATTGCTGAAATCGACTGATAGATTTCATTTTAAACTTCACAATGGCGTAATTGCTTTATTTAACTTATTTACAATTAAAATTATATGAAAGTAATAGCAGAAAAAAAATCCAACATAGATTTTATTTTATTATACTAACACAAAATTAACAGTTTTTATGAAAACACGAATATTTTGTTGTTGTTAACATTTAACACTTTGTTTTTTATTATTAATTTCAATTGGGTTTGAAACGTCAAGAAAAAATAACATGTTAAATAAAACTCAGGTGTTAATAAGGGTGGGTTAGTTGATAATGAAATGAAATTTAATTGAGGGTTTTAGTAAAAAAAAAGTGTGAAAAAACAGCCTATAACATGCTCGACCACAGAGAAGTGAGATAATTAATGCTAAGATTGATGTTACGAACAAAAAATAAATCAATTGCAGTTTTTTTCTCAAAAAAAAAGTCTCATATTTTTTAAATCGCATATTATTATATTTGTCCTGTTGGATTCAAATTAAAAGCAAAAAAAGTTTTTTATTATAATTTGTTTCTTTTTTTATGATCTATATATTGTTAAGGTGGCATTGAAAGAAATTTTTTAAAAATGAGAAATTTGAATTCATCATGTAAAATTACAGTAATGACATAGAGACGTGAAAATATTAATTTCGCCAATTATCTCATTAACACTTGACACGAACTTACCGAATATTTTGAATTGTTCGAATAAATGGCATATATCACATAAATCGAATAATGTGAATATTTTTTTTAATATCTACAATTATTTGAGTATTTTTTATATATAAAATATTTTATTTAATATTTCGAATTAATTGAATATTTCAAATAATTCAAATATTTCGAATTATCCGAATATTTTTAATAATTCGAATATTTCAAAATTATATATACTACAAAACACTAAAAATATTCAAAACTTTGAATTTGAACATGTATCTGAAATATTTTGAATATTTCAAGTTTTTTAAACAATTCCAAATATTCAAATATTCCACATAATACAAATATTTGATATTCTAAACTTTTCAAACAAATATATTATATATTACAAACAATTTGTATTGCAATTTCTTTTTCAACTTTCTTTGAAATATTTTTGCAACATTTGAATTATTTGCAATAAATAATAATTTAAATATTTAACATATTAATAATTTAAATATGTTCAGATTACAGTATTTTGAATATTGCAAATATTCCAAATAATTCAAATATTTTGCTTTTAAAGATATTACGAAAATATTAAAAATATTTTTTAACTAAAAAATTGGATTCTAATTTCTTGTTGAAATAACAAAATATTCGAAATATTAAAAAAGGCTAAAATTTTTTCAATATTTGAATTATTTGCTATATTCAAAATATTCGCATATATCAAATATTTCGAATATTTTAAATATGGTAAATATTTAAATTATTTCGAAAATGTCGAAAGTATTCGAAACATTCAGAATATTTTTACTATTTTAAATTGTGTAATTTCGAAAATCTCCTATTACTCAAGATATTTAAAAAAATGTAAATTCGATAATTCAAAAAATATTGCAATATTCGAATTATTTGCAATATTCAAAATATTCGTAGCAGAAAATCAATATAGTATAAAACCTGTTTAAGGAAATATATATTATGGAAATTTTCGAAATATTTATTTCAAATAATTCAAATAAGCCGAATATTTTTATTAATTAGAATATTTTAAATAACATAAACTACAAAACCATTCAAGTACTTCACAAATTAAAATTTGGAACATGTATCTGGAATATTTTGAATATTTTAAATATTTTAAATAACTCGAATATTCTGAATAACTCAATTTTTTTTTATTATTTTTAAAATATCTACTTTAAAATACTCAAATAAACAAATATTGCAAATATTTCGAAAAATTACAGTATTTCGAATATTGTAAATATTCAAAATATTTCAAATATTTTGCTTTTATAGATGTTTTGAATATATTAAAATCAATTTTAAACATAAAAATTATATTATAATTTTTGTTGAAATTGTAAAATATTCGAAATATTAAAAAAAATTGACGCATTTTTTTAATATTCAAATAATTTGGAATATTAAAAATATTTGCATATTTAAAATATTTTCAATTTAAAATATTTTCAATATTTTAAATGTCTTGAATATTTACATTATTTAGAAAATGTTGAAAGTATTCGAAACATTTAGAATATTTGCACTATTTTAAACTGTGTAATTTCGAAAATTTCCTAATATTAAAAAAAATATTTTGAATTTTATTTTGGAATATTTCGAACATCTTTTTTGTGTTGTGATTCTTCGACCTTATTTTATAATACTTTTAAATGATTTTTCAAGCTCTAGGCCTGTTTTTGTAAATTTAAATTAAAACATCTTAAAAATTTCGAATAATCAAAAATTTGTTTCTTTCTATTTTAGATATACAACAAACTGCACCTACTTGTTTATTGACGAATGCGAACGTCACTGCTTGAGAAGCTTTTACTAGAAATGCCGATTAACTCGACACTTATACCAGCCAGAAGCCAGGAAGCGAACCACGGATTAAATATTTGAAATATGAGAAAATTCTAACATAAATTTCAAAAATTTTAGAAACTAAAAAATTTTAAAAGTTACATTTATTTTTGACTTTTTCGAAATATTTCAAATATTTAAGACATTTAAAATCTTAGAAATATTTGAAATATGCTAATATTTTGAATAATTCGAATATTGTAAATGATTTATTTATAACTATTTTGAATAATTTTTTTAAATTTTAATATTAGATTTTATTTTTTGGTATAAATTTCGAAGTATTAAAATATTGAAATTTTTTTCGAATTTCATAATTTTCAAAAAAATCGCATATTTTTAATTTTTTTTTTTGTAATTTCGAATGTTTCATAATACTCGAAATATTTAAACGAATATAATTCGAATATGCAAATTAATACTAGAAATTTAATATAGTAAATAATTGTTAAAGGGAATGAATTCTTTGAAATTTACGATATATTTTAAATATTTGTAATATACCATGATCAGAAATATTAAAAATATTTTGAAATATAATTTTTAATTTTAAAATAATTTGAATATTAACCGTTGTCAATATTTTGATTTTTTTTTTTTTTTTATTAAATTTGAATATTACAAATACATCACTTTTTTTGAAATATCGCATACTTAAAATATTTAAAATATTTCGACTTTTTTTAAAGATTTGAATATTCAACATTTTATAAGCATTTTAAACGTTCTGAATATTTCAAATTTTTTGAATGTTTCGCAATATAGAATCTTTTAAATTGTTCGTATTTCCAATAAGTCGAAATTATTCAATAATATTTTGATATTAATCGATATACATACATAATACATAATACATTACCATTTTTTTATTTTACAATATTTCATATACTTAACATATTTCAAATGTTTTTAATATTATATAATATTTTCAATTTCTCTTTATATACATTTCGAATAATTCCAGTATTTCTTATACTTCGAACAATTCCGATTCTTTTGAAATTTTGCACATTTCAAATATGAAAAAAAATATTTACATTTTCGAAATTTTTCAATATATTGCTTATTAGAATAATTTAATTTTTCCAAATATTTCGATAATTCCGAATATTTCGAAAATTTCAATTAATTACAATAGTTCAAATTTATCCAATATTTCAAATCTTTTTTGGGATATTTCATGTAGTTCACATAATTCAAATATTTCGAATATGTTTTTTTTTACATTTTAAATTTTTCGAATATTTAAAATTTTTGAATATTCCAAAGGTTTGAAATTTGCATATTATTTAAATTGTTTTTAGTACCTCGAATACTTTCGAATATACATATATTGTGTTCCTATAATAATATTAAGTCTTAAGATTCGGAGAAAATTTAAACAAAAATCAATGAAAAATATGTAAAAAAAAATAATATAATGGTTAAGTTGAAATAAATTTAATTTTCAAGTTTTATAATTTTTTTCTAATTTAAATTTAATATCAATTTATTTTATTTCTTTATTAAATCTTTTAAAGATCTCTCAACCTTAGCATTTTTTTTCTTAGTACAGCAATGTTTTTAGTTCTACTAAATATTAGTGTTAGTTAATTAGAAATATAAATACGACAAAACTAGCAACACAAACAATGAGGACACAATGAAGGAGTATGGATATTTTTGTGGATAATTTCAATTTGATCATAACTACATACGCGTATTTTTGTTGTTCTAATATTTGTTTTCGTACGAAAAATGAAACCAATGATTAACAAAAAAAAAAATAATAATTTGAAATAATTTATGAAATATCTAGAGAATTAAAGGGCACTTTAATGTTGTTTGGTTTTAATGTAGAGTAGAAATAATAATATCGAAAGAACACTGTTATGAAACCCACAAGCAGTTTTGATTTTTCTTTTTTTTTTTTGTGAAGTGAATACAAATGATGAATAAAAGGATGTCACGTGAATGTAAGAGTATAATAATAAAGTATATAATTTCAAGATGCACTTGTGTGTACGTACATACAAACAAACAAACAAATAACAATCACGAGAACAAGTAAAGTCTTTTGTGTTGCTTTTTCTGCTCCTCCTCCTCCGCCGTAAATAGCATTCGTTTACATTTGTTGTGATAATTTATTTTTGCAATTTATTTGAAGGATGTGTTTTATAAGGAAATCATGTTGTGGTTGAGATTCGAAATCATAATGGCGTGTAGGAGGCGGCTTTTAGGCTCAAACCAAAGCCCAACCACATAGTTGCAATCATGTCAAGGTAGACCCCCGACCCACCCACGGCTAAATAAAAGCCACATTTGATGTCGTTGTCGTCGTGGTTGTCGTCAACAGCGGAAATAACAAATTCATTTCCGTTTTTTTGTTCATCTATTGTTGTCGTAGTCATTGTCATCCTCATCATCGACCTCATCATCGCCATCATCATTATCATGAATCGATGTGCATTATTGCAGTTTTTGTTTTCCGCACTCCTCTGGCACTGTTAATGTCAATATTTACCCAAAAGATAAAATGAAGAACATATGGCAGAGGTTGAGGCATTGCACGACGACGATATCAGTTCATACTACCTTCATTCCGCTCACGGGCGCTTGTTGCCAAACAAAAGTGGGCAAACAAGTCCTTGACTTTTCTATGGCTTGAGCCAAAGCAAAGACGAGAGATTCAAATCGAGGGCGAGGGGGCCGGCTAGTAACGACGACCAAAGATAAACACACCGAATGATGGAATCAACTTAAGGGGTGGCCCGAAATAAAAGGGCCAACACAAAAGTGAATAGTTTGCACAACGCAATCAACATGACAGCTGACACTGAGAGTAACGATGAAACAAAATGACATGCATGCAAACATCGGTTAACGACTACAACAAAAGACTTTACTTGTTTCAAGTGAATGCAAAAGATATTTGATACAGACAAAAATATATAAAATCGAAAAAAAAGCATTAAAAACTTACATCTGTCATCTTCATCTAGGAATATGTAACTTATCAAAATGGCTCCCAGTATTCCAAAGAACTGCAAAGTAAATAATAAAAATATTATTAATAAAATAGTAAACTTATGAAAACACATCATCTAATGTTACCGCTAATATACACTGAACACCCGACTGGACCACCTCGACAATGTCATAGGTCAGCAGGCAATCATCAACTCGCTCTGGACGTATAGGACGAAAGGGATCATCTGAGGTAATATTTGTATTGTACGTGGGTTTACAGCCATAACCGTTCACCTCGAACCAGGAAACGCTGCCGGTGCCCAAATTCAATAGATCACTGTCCTACAAAAGCAAAGAAATAAAAAAACGAAATATATTTAAAAAATCTAAATTATTAAAAAAAATACGTGACACAACAACAAATTGATTTACACGTGCAATTATTAAGTACTACAAAAATATCAATTATTTCGAGAATTTCGGATATTTCGAATATGTAAATTATTAAAAATATATGAAGTCACAAATATTTCAAGTAAAATAAACATTCGAATTATGCGAAATATTCAAAATATCAAAAATATTTCATGTATTTGAAATATTCGAAGAATTCTACATATTAGAATAACCAAAAATGATGCGAAATGATCGATATTCGAATTTTTTAAACTTTTAAACATTTCGAATATGAATTCTTATATATATCTCGAAGAATTTTAAATATTTGAAACATTCGAAATAGTCAAAGAATTCAAATTAATAAAAATATTGGAATTATTCAAAATATTATATAGAATAACCAAAAATGACACGAAATGATCTATATTCGAAATTAATAAAATTGCAAACATTTCGAATATAGAAAATTATTCGAAGAATTTAAAATATTTGAAACATTCGAAATAGTTAAAGAATTCAAATTAATCAAAATATTGGAATCATTCGAAATACTTAAAATACAAAATATTGTGGTATTTTAAATGTCAAAAATTTTGTACATACTCAATTTATTTATAATATTCAAATTAGTTCATATTCTAAATTTTTCGAATGTATTGAATCTTTTAAATAATTGCAACATTTCGGATACTTTGATTATTTCGAATGCATTAAATACTTCGAATAATTCGACATATTTGAAATATTGAAAATATTCAAATAATCGAGTTTGTTAAAATATTCGAATTAATCTATATTCTTATTATTCGAATAATTTTTAACATTCGAAATTATCATATAAAAATTTTCATCGAAATAATCCAATTATTCCTTATTTGGAAATAATCAAAAAAAAAATAATAATAATAAAATTCAAGATATTGAAAATATTTTAAATTTCGAAAAATTCGAAACATATGCAATATTCGCAACATTCGAAATGTATAAAATTTTCATACTAGAAAAACAATAAAATATTAACATTGTTTAAGAATAACATTCGCATTTTGAAAAATTTATTAAAATACGAATGCATGTTTCGAGCTAATCTTATATTTTACTTTTTCCGAATAATTAAATTTTTTAAAATACTAAATTTTTTGGAATGTATTGAATATTTTGAATAATTCCAACATTTCGAATACTTTGATAACTTCGAATGCATTAAATTCCTATACATGAAATAATTCAAATTTTTTCAAAATATTTCAATTATTTAAAAAAAATATTGGAATATTTTAAATATTTCGAATTTATTGAAATATTTGCAATGTTAAAATATTTCGATACTCTTTTACATATACGAAACAATTGAAATATCTGAAAAGTTCTTATATTGAATATTGTTATTTTATATATTTTAAATATATTGTATATTATAAATTTTTCGAATATTACATATATTTGAAACTTTCGAATTATTTAAAATGTTTTAAAAATTTCGTATACTGCGAATATTTCGAAGAAATATAATATTTGGCTATACAGAATTTTTTAAATTTTTCGAATATTTTATTTCAACTATAATAAATATTACAAAATTTTGGAATATTTCGAATTGGAATATTTGGTAATTTTTATGATTACTTAAAAATGTTTTGAATATTTTCAATACGTCAAATATTTCTCATACTTCGAACAATTCGAATATTACAAACATATAGAATATTTAAAATTTTTCAAATTTTCGAATATCATGAATATTTAGAATTTACGAATTATTGTTAATGTTTTGAATACTTCAAATACTTTCGAAGAAACAGAAAATTTAAGTGTTTCAAATATCCCGAATATTTAGAATCTTCTACTTCGAACAAATAGCATATTTATGTATTTTGAATAACGTCACAATTTAAATATCTGAAAATTACTAATATCAAATATTTGAATTTTTCAAATAAACTTACTATTATAAATTTTTATTTGATTTATTTAAAATGTTTTGAATAGTTCGAAAATATTTCGAATATATCGAAGGAACAGCATAATAAAAATTATAAAATTTTGGAATATTTAGAATTTCGATTTCAAATATGTTTTTTAATATTTTTAATACGTCGAATATTTCATATACTTTGAACAAATCGGATATTTATCTATTTGGAATATTTCTAAAACATTATATATGTTAAATATTACAAACTTAAATAAATATTGAAACATAAAATTTTTCAAATTTTCGAGTATTCAGAATATTTAGAATTTTCGGATTACTGTCAATGTTTTGTATATTTCGAATACATGTGTAAAATACTTTTGGAGAAACAAATTTTTCGATTTTTTTTAATTTTTCCAATATTTAAAATTTTTCAAATATACTGATTATAATGAAATTACGAATTTTCAAATATCCCGAATATTTTGAATTGTTTTGATTATTTAAAAATGTCTTGAATATTTTAAATATTTCGAATATTTCTTCTACTTCGAACAATTCAAATATTTCTCTATTTTGAATATTCAGAATTTTTCCAATATTTTAATTTAATACTGTGTTTTAAATAATCGAAAAATTCGAAATATTTAAAATAGATAAACACTGTGTGTTTAAACAGTGTGTAGAAAAAATATTCGAAATATTTGAAATATTCAAAACATTTTAAAATAATAATAACAATTCAAAATATTGGGGAAATTTTAAAATTCGAAATTTTATAATAATCAATATGTTTGAAAAATTTTAAATTTTTTAAAAATTCGATATATATTTAAATATTTTGCTTTTTCAAAAGTATTCTATGTATTCCAAGTATTCAAAGCATTGGAAATAATCAGAAAATTCTAAATATTCAGGATACTCATAAACTCAAAAAAATTTTAATATTCATGTTGGTAATATTAAACGTATATAAAGCAATCGAAATATTCAAAACAGAAAAATATTTGAATTGTTAGAAGTATAAGAAATAATTAAAAACATTTTTTAATAATGATAATAATTCCAATGCGAAATTTTCCAAAATTTTATAATATTTATTATAGTTGAAATATGTATTTAATATGTAGGTTCAAAAATATTAAATACTGTTAATTATTCGAAAATCAATAATTTAATTGTAATGTTTTGAATATTCTGTATTTTCGAACAAATTGAATATATTACTAATTAGAATTTCGACTAAAATTTTTATAAAAATTTCAAAAAGCTCAAATGTTGCGAATATTTCAAACATACAAAGTTCAATTATATTGAAAACTTTACTTATTTAAATAATTTAGAATATTAAATAATATTATATTTTTTACCAACTTTCAATAAATTAACTCATCAAATCATTAACCGGTTTACGTGTAAGTCGAAAAATTTTATTAAATTTTTATAATATTAAAAAAAAAATCATGTTAAATCCTTTAAGATTAAATGTTCAATACTTACTCTATCCAATGTCCCCACATTCAAATAGAAACATATTAAAAATGAATTCCAGCCAATCCATAGAAAATTCCATATTAAATACTATATTAAAAAAGAAACAAAGTAAAAAACAAAAACAAATATTAGATATTATAAATTACGTGATTCATTATTACTTCCAAAAGGAAGCAATTATTCATACTATCAGTGTAAATATTCAAAAAAAAAAATAAACGACGTATATAACGGTGGTCATCAAACAACACTTGAAGATAATCTCTGGCCCTACCATCTCAGCAAATAAAAAACAATCGAAAAACAAACAAAAAAACAACTCAATACAACAATAAATGTTATTATTTATAGAATAACGATTAGATAAGATAGTAAATGAAAAGTTATTGTTATTTTTCCGATATATGTACGTATATTTTCGTAATAGTCCCCCCCCCCCCTCCCTGTTATTTATTGTTTATCCTCTATTACACACAACAACACGTAT
Organism: Muscina levida; assembly: GCA_964034835.1. Taxonomy (NCBI): domain Eukaryota; kingdom Metazoa; phylum Arthropoda; class Insecta; order Diptera; family Muscidae; genus Muscina; species Muscina levida. The sequence goes on from OZ035884.1 coordinate 12,449,925, forward strand.
TAGTTCATATAAAACATTAAAACTTTCGCTTGACTCTATTTAGAGCTTGAATCGAAATATGAATGAAAACACTTTCACGTTTTCTTGTGGTTTTTCTGTCGTTTTTGTTGTTGTTCCTGCACAAACGACTGTTATCAAAGTTTATCGTTTGCATTGGGGTTTATAGTTGTTTATATAGCCGGTGCTATTCTATGGCGTCATTTTATTGGGTGACAAATATGTATTGTGATTAAATGCGGTTTTCCGATAACTTTAGGCAGCTGTTACGACTGGTAACGTGCAACATATGGGGGTGTTCCCAGTAAATTATTGATGTTTTAAGTATAATTATTTTTAGTATGAATTCGTTGGAATTTAGAATATTTGCACGGTGATATTTGGATGTCATGGTGATTAATAACTAAGCACTTATATAGACTAAGTCATATGTAGGTAAATATACACTGTACAACATTTTTCAGCTCATTAATTTGGGACTCAATTCTGAGAACTGCACATGAAAGTAGACCCAAAAAGAAGAAGTTCTGCATTATTCGTTTTGTCAAGTTACATGCCATAATAGTAAAATATCGTTTAGAAGTTAGTAAGTATCGTTTTAGGCTCTTTTGTTTGACATTACTCGAAAACCACTAGTCCGATTTAGCTGAAACATGTTAAAAAAAATTAAGAATTACAATTCCTTTATTCTGTTCATATAACGTTTCCCTACATAAGCAACAGTTTTACTTTGCCAAATATCAAATGATTTTGAACTGGGTTTATATTGTAGCAGTGACAATAAAACTGTTGCGCTCCGTGGCTTATGATTTACGTGAAATATTACTTATGATAATCATACGCCACCATATAGTATTTTTGTTATGTCAAACATAAGAGCCTTAAACGTGACAAATTCATCTATACGATACTTACTTAATTTCAAATCGATATTAAATTATTATGGCATGTAACTTGACAAAACGAATGAAGCAGAACTTCTTCCCGTTGGGGCTACTTTCACGTGTAGTTCTCATAATTGAGTCCCAAATCATGTGTTGTACTGTGTTACACACAAATCAACATATTTCATCTATTTGTTGCCTTAAAATGTTCTTCCACTAAAATCTTTTCTAATTTATAATAACAAATGTTATGCCAATTTGCAGCCCAATAACTTTTTACTATTATTGTTGTTTATTTATTAAACTTCTACCCCTCCTAACAGTATTTCGACCAGTTGCGACCAGTTTTTATTATAAGTATTTGTTTGTTTTGTTTACTTACTGTTATTATATATTTTATTCTAAAATGATATGCTCCATAAAATCCAAATATTATAAATAATATATGAAAGAAATTAACAAGTATAGGCGCCCACATGTATCCAAGAAAATCGAATACTTGGCGTTCGATTATGGTTATCTGCAATGAAAAAGAAAAGAAAACAAAATAAGATATAAATACGGTCATAAAACAGAAAATAGAAAAAAAACTTTTACAATCATCTTCTTAATGTCTATTAACAAAAAATAGCTTTTTGCAGAGGTAATTTCTCTCCTTACTAAATGCTAAAGTTTTCTAAGTGTTTAGATAATAAAGGATACCCCTGCCCCTTGAACTAAACCAAATGACTCGTCATCGTCACCATCTATTTGCCTTAGAGAAGGAAAAACAATACCAAAATTTTTCAAAATATTTCTTATACTATATGCAGCGTATAAATAATAATAAAAACATTTCATTTAGTTTTAATTTCCATAATACTCGCATGTACTCATGTGAGCGAGCGAGTGACTGAGTGAGTGGGTAAATTAATGTGTTTTATTTCGAAGTACCACCGCCACCGCCGCCTGGTAATTGAATCTAATTGATTTAAAGTGGGTGAAATAATCATTTTGTTATGCTCCCGCTCTCTAAGATGTTGCAGTCAGTGGACGGCGATTGAACTAGAATTTAGAACGCTTGTACTTGCGGACCAGGCTGGGTGAGTACTTGAGTACGTGCCTCGGTACGTACGGATGATGAATAGCAGCTTATAGGCTTGGCGACAAGGTCACGCAATAGAATGAAATTATTTTGGGAAATTGTCAATTACAAAACTATTACAACCCGTAATTGTGACGGAATGTAGTAAACAAGGGGACTGCAGTAGGCGTTACTACGATATATCTTAATGTATTTGTAATTTTTATTAATTTCCTTAATTTAATTTTTTAACAATTTAAAGAAAATTGAAGTGAAATTCAAAATTTTATTTGAAATTCAAATAACATCAATTGAAATTCAAATTTTCCATTAGAAATTCAAAAAACATAAATTTTCCATTTTAAATTCAATCAATATCAATTAAAATTCAATGAAAATCAATTGAAATTCAAAAATTTTATTTGATTTTCAAACGATATCAATTGAAATTCAAAACTCGTCAATTGAAATTAAAAACATATCAAACGAAATTCACAACTCACTTATTGAAATTCAAAACTCGACAATTGAAATTCAAAACTCGTCAATTGAAATTCAAAACTCATCAGTTGAAAGAGATTTGATTATTTTTGAATTGCAATTTTCAATTAAAACTCATCAATTGAAATTCAAAACACGTCAATTGAAATTTAAAACTCGTCGATTGAAATTCAAAACTCATCAGTTGAAAGAGTTTTGATGACTTTTGAATTTCAATTGATGAGTTTTGAATTTTAATTGATATTTTTTGAGTTTTAAATGGAATTTTTGAATTTTATTTTAAGTTTTGTATTACAAACTGAATGTTTGAAAATCAAAGAAAATTTTTTAGTTTCAATTGATTTTCTTTCATTGGAAATTTTGTAGTCTTAAAATAATGCAAAAAATCTTTAAATAAATTAAAAAGAGCACAACGATCGTAATGTTTTGGCAAAACTGTATTTTAGTCCTAAAGAGACAAAATGGGATATGTAGCTAGTATTCTGCACTACAATCACAAATTTCCATTATTTGAATATTTGTAATAGTTCGTTCATATCGAATATTTGGCTATTTGGAATATCTCAAATATGTTTCAAATATGTTGAATATTTCGAATATATCGAATATTTCTTATCCCTCGAACAATTCGTATATGTATTTATTTGACTATTTTAAAAATTTTAAATTTTTGGATTATTTTATATACTTCAAATTATTAATCCTTATAAAATTTTCAAACTTTTTTAATTTTCTAATATCCCGAATATTTAGAATATTCCAAATACTTAAAAAAATTTGATACTTTGAACAATTCAAATATTTGACTATTTTAAATACTTTGTATGTTTGAAATACTTAAATAAATTAATTGTTAATAATTTTTCGAATATTTTTAATTTCAAATATCGCGAAAGTATGAAAATTTCAAATTATTTCAAATGTTTTGAATATATCTAATATTTCAAATATTTCGTGTACTTCAAATATTTCGAAGATTTAGAATGAATATTGCGAAATATTGATATACGATACATTGTATAGATTTTCAAATATCCCAAATATTTAGAATTTTTATGACAATTTCAAAATGTTTTGAATATTTCTTCAAATGTTTATTTATATTTATTTTACTTCGAATATTTCCTATACTTCGAGAAATTCAAATAGTTATATTGAATATTTTGGAAAACTTTGAACGTTTTGAATATTTTAAATATATTTAATATTATAATTCTTTCGAATATTTGAAATTTTTGGATTATTTCAAATGTTTTGAATATTTTTAATTCTTCAAATAATTTGTATACTTTGAAAACTTTCGAACAATTTGAATAATTGACTATTTTGAACATTTCGAATAGTTTATATATTTCAAACATTTTGCGAATATCCAGAATGTTTGGAATTTTTAGATTATTTCAGCTGTTTTGAATATGAATTTTTATTTTTGATCGAAATTTTTATTTTTCATCAGTGGGCGGAGAGGGCGTGACCAAACTGTATTTTAGCCATAAACAGATAAAGTTTGCTACACAGATAGTACTCGACAGGACTGGTTCAAATTTTCAGACGAAATTTTTATTTTGGATCCGTGGGGCGAAGGTGGCGTGGCAATATTTTATTTAAGCCCTAGAGAGATAAAATTTGGTACACAGATAATACTTGGCAGGACTAGTTAAAATTCGCAAACAAAATCTCAATGTTTGGACCCAAAGTACCACGCCATCGGGTTCTTCCCATATAAATGGTAGGGTGGGCTTTGAAACTATATCACACTATAACACTCAATTATATTGATAACCTTTGGCCAAATTTTGGAAAACTTAATTTTCTGACTACATATCATTTTTATTGTACATAATTTGAGTAGAATCGGAACAGGTTTTTTAGTACCCCCATAGAAAGTTTCCAGTGGCTCTTGAAATTTTATCAGACTATTCCACCCTAGTTAATGAACCAATGTTGTCCAAAGTTTACAGAACATAATTTATTAAGATTAGATGTTATTGCACAAAGTTTTACTGAAATCATATCACTATATTTGGTCCCTCCAACACAAATGGTTGAATGGGCCTTGAAAATGTATCACCCTATAACACCCTATTGGACTGATACATTTTGATCAAATTATGCAAAACTTAATTTTCTGACTATTATTTTTATTTCACATAATTTGAGTAGAATCGTAGAAGGCTTTTTAGTATCTCCCATACAAAGTGCACAGTGTGTCTTGAAATTTCATCAGCCTATTACAACCAAGTTAATGCACTAATTATGTTTGCAAAAATAATTGGTGCTTATTGTAAGTCCCATACAAAATTACCTATTTTTTTAAATATAATATTATATCTCCAATAACTGCCAAACGGACAGCTGGAGGACATTTAAATCTGACCAGCTTAGTTATCTTGTCGTAACAGACATACCCTCAAAAACCAAAACCTTCTGGTAGTTCCCATGCAAATGACAAAAATGACCCTCATTATTTTATATACATATCTTTTGTATTGTAAGTAGTTTTTTCAAAGTACTTAAATTACAGTCAATACACGATTCAGAAAATTTGACTCTGGAAAAAAATGGACCTTATCGGTGGACCCCTTCTGGTATCTCCCATACAAAATGACCTATAATTAACCTATAATTAATTTTTTAATATTGTTGCAAAGAATTTTAATAATTTTTTTGGACCTTTTAACAACACTTTAAACCTAATTAAAACAAAATAAAAAAAATCGAATTTTGTCGGATTTTTTTTAAGTTCCATCAAGCTTCTATAATTTTTTGAATATTAGAAAAAAAAAAATTTTTGCGAACGATTGAAAATAATTTTAGTTAACATATTCAACACAAGTTTTATTTGTTCCGAATTCTAAACATACTGAAGAACACAAAAATCGAAATTTCAGATTAAACGTAAAAATATATTTAACAATTTCACGATAATATAAAAGTTCCGAGCACATCACTTTAAAAAAATAATTTAGATTTTATGATTATTTAAAATTTTTTATTAAACCTCAGTTTTAAAGAAGCTTTGATAAACCTCTTCTTCATTTTTTATTTTTGACCAATTTAATAGAATTTTTTCCGACATGGGATTTTTTTTTTAAATTTATCTAATTTAATATTTCTTTTACGATGTTACTTTAAATAAAAATGGTTTTATTTAAAATACGCCCGTAAAAGTAAAATTTAATTTTTGACCAGTTAAAATAAATATTTTTAATATTTAAGTTAATGTAGTTTACGTACAGAAGGACAGCTTATATATTTCATTTTATAAAACGTAACAAAAAAAATAAATTTTCGACCAGTTTAAATTGGAAATTTTTTTACATATTTTTAAAGAAGTTTTGATAAATATTGTCTCTTACGACCACTTTCGTAAATTTTTATCTCGACAAGATATTTTACATAAGTTAACAGTTTTTCAAATTTTTGTTTTAAGATTGGACATTTTATAAGCTCGTTTGAAGCGTTAAAAAAATTACAGTTTCGACCAGTTTCTTCAAATTATATTATTTCAGAGAAACGTATGTATCTACGGAATTTCTCTAATCTCAACCCCCTAAACCAGTACCCCATAGTCACAAAAGTTCAAATGCATGTCAACAATCAAACAAAACCAAAATCACAACTTTTCGACCAGTTTATACCCCCTGCCCTTTACACTAACCAGTTACGACTAACAGCAATTACATGTGATGACCTTAGTTATTAGTTTCCGATATAATTGATTTCCTATAGTTTTATTGCTGCTACAAACCGCAAAAACCCATCAACGATTACTTGACACAACGACCAAATGCATTTAAATCCTTTATACAATGGTTTTACGCCTATTACCACCACCACCATAACAGCCGGCGTGGCCTGCAACAATAATAACGTATTGCCACCGTAAGACCAAGAACACAACAATAAAGAAAACCAGATTTAGAAACTAAACCGGAACACCTTTTAACTACTACTATAACTACAACAACTACCATGCTAGTACTATGTATAACAGCGCTACCAACCACGACGGCAGCTACTACTACTACTAACGTCTTCCACCACTACCAGTACAAATTTTGGCGTAGTCCTAAATTGGGTTACAAATAATTACAACATATTTATGTGAACTTGTAAGTATTTTTAGTAATGCGCCGTGCTCCATGCCAGCCAGCAAGAAAGCAACGACAACGACTAAACAATGAAGGAGAATGTGTGTGTGTGTGTGTAGTATGTGCACTAGGAATATCCTTTCACATTTCACTGTTTCACTATTTGGCTGCGCCCTCAAAATTCTCTTGCTGCTCTCTGTATCGCCAAAGGTGCCTTAAATGTTACGATAGATTTTTGGATGGATTTTTTGTTCTTCTCTGGTTATTTTTGCACTTTTTTTGGCCATTTGCCTAAAGCAAAGAGGTGCTAGAGAGCGGTAAGCAGTGGGGAGGTGGGGAGGAGACAAAACAAACAAGACTCAATGAACTAAAATGTAGCTAAATGTGGCAACAACAACTACTGCAACAACTGCGACAGGCATAAGCAAATAAACTCGTCGAAAGGGCCCCAAAACACAGAGCGCATAGCCGACAGACAGTCAGACAGACAATAGGAGTGTGTCACACATGTTTCGCTTGTGAAAGAGAACAAAAACATTCCCAAAACACAGCAGCAGCAGCAACAAATAACATGTTGTGAACTTTTAGCATAGTTTCAACACGGCTACATCAGCAGCAGCAACAACAACAGCAACACCGCCAATAACTGCAAATTGTTTCTATTCTACAGCTAGAACAGCAACAACAAACCATTACTATTGCTACTACTACTGCATCAAATTGCGAGAAACGTTAAGCGTTGACGAGGAATTGTTTTAAATTAAATGATTCTTTAATTGAGCAATAGCATAATAAATGAGAGATTTAATGAAATTTTTACTGATAAATTAATACCACTACCACCACCATTGCATATATGCTATGATGTAAAGTGTTTTCGCTTTAATGGATTTTGGGCAACAGCGAGCGATAAAAGTTGGAAACTGAAGTGAAAATCAGAATTTAAAAAAATAAAAATGTACAAAAGTAATTTATTTTAAATGAGGTTTTTTTTTAATTGAGTATTTGATACTCGTCAAAATCTTTTGTTTTTAAAACTCGTCGAAAAATTATTTTTAATATGCATTGTCAATCACAACGGACTTCTGTAGTAAAATTTGAATATAAGTGAAAAAAGTACACATAATGAACTAATTTTCAAAAACTCGTCGAATTTTTTAATTATCAAAACTCGTCGAAAAATATTTCATTAAATTTTTTATACATTACACAAAAAAAGTAAAATTTAAATCGATTGGTCGAAAAAAAACACATAATGAACATATTTTCAAAAACTTGTCAAAATCATATGCTAAAAACTCGTCGAAAATTATGTTATGAGCATTGTCAATCACACAAGATTGTAGTTCTCAATTTTGAAAATGTTTGAACGTACTAAACAAAATACTAAAAACTCGTCAAAATTTTTAATAATCATAACTCGTCGAAAATTTGTTTTTATTAATTATTTATACATTATACCAAACTCATTATTTTCACGAAAAAAACGAAATTTGAATTTACAACGAAAAGAAACTCGTCCAAATTTTGTGTTTTGAAAACTCGTCGAAAAATTATTTCTTAAATATTCTTTAACACCTTTAAATAAAAAAATGTGCATTTGTTCATCAAATATGCGAATTGGTCGAAAAGGACCCCACAAAACAATATTTATCAAAAACTGGTCGAAATTTTTAATTTTGAAAACTCGTTGAAAATTTTTTTTCAATGTTTTTAATAGTTTCTAATAAAATATATATGGTTAATAAACATATATTTTTTACATAAGATTTTTTAAAGTTTTTTAATTTTGAAAACTCGTCGAAAAATATTTGAAAATCTTTAAACTTTTTCTAAAAAGATATACTTTTTGTACATACGATTTTTAAAGCTTTATAATTTCAAAAACACCTCGAAAAATATTTTTTTTTAATTTTGAAAACTCGTCGAAAAACATAAATTATATATTTAAAAATTACAATTTAATATTTTTTCAAGCGAGATTGTCGATCGTAATGATTATTTATCAATTTGTGTTAGTGCCTCATTCGATACTTTGGCTAAACGATCAGAAAAGATATTTTACTGTTGATATTAGTGCTCAATTCATTGTCACGCACTAGGATGACGCGTTTCGAACTCCATGACGAGTTCATCTTCAGACCTCTTTGTGACGAATTGATGCAATGTGGTTTTTTAATTCTTAATAGAATTTATTTTAATAAAAAGTTTTGTATACATTTTATATGGAAAATATTTCATTTTTAAATTTTTTAACCCAAAAAATGTATTATATTTTTTATATGCGATTTTTAGGAAAATAAAATGAAATAACAAACGAAATGTATTTTTCAAAATTTCAAAAAATATTTTTTAAGAGAATTTTTGAAAAATAAACTTTTTGTTTTTGTGTTTTTATACATTTTGATTTTCCGCTTCAAATTAAATTCAACTCGATTTACACCTCAAAGATCTACAAAGAACTAAATCGAATTTCGACCAGTTTTCATATATTTAAGAAATTTGAAAATTAATGGAATATAAATACAATATAATATAGAATATAAATATATATATATATAATAAATATAAAATTTATCAAATTTCGACGAGTGTAAAAAACTCAGCAACATTTTATAATTTAAAATTTCGTCGAAATTCATTTCTATTTGGGCTATTATGACCCTCCAAAGATCTGCAATGATTGTCTTTGAAAATGAACTACAACAACAAAAATCTAATTAAATTTCGACCAGTTTCCTTATTTTTATAAATTCGACAAGCTGTGAAATTTGTTTTATTTTCGGTGTAATTTAATAAAATTCACATATGTTTATAATCATAAAAATTTTTTATACGTTTATAAAATTTACCAAATTTGGACGAGTGCAAAAACCTGGTCAATTTTTTTTTTATTTTTAAAATTTCCTCGAAGTTTTGTTTCTTATAATATATAAATACATTTTATATAAAAAAAACGACGAGTTGTAAAATTTTATATTTTTAAACTGATCTTAAAACGTAATCAATAAAAATTATATTTTATAAGTTTAGAAAATTTTTCAAATTTCGACGAGTGCGATGTACATTTAAATTAATAAATTAAAAAATTTCGACGTGTTGTAAAAAATTAGTAGAATTTTCTTTAGTTACTTATTATATTGAAAACTTATCGAATAATTATTTTTTTTAAATAAATATAAATTATACTTATAAAATAATATTGAAATCGACCACTTTTCTTTACAATACAAAATTCGACTTAGATTTATATTTTTTATCTGATCTTATAGAATACAATTACGTAATCAATGAATATATGTTTTGAAAGTTTAAAAACAGTATAAGACTCCTTGAACAGAAAAATTTAAGTTTTACAAAATGTTTTTTTTTTTTTGTTTTAATGGAACAGCTATTTTTCATTACCAAAATAATAAGCAAAAGTTTAGCTTTCTTTTTTTAAAAAATCCAACAATTTTGGCTTTTCCTTTAATTTTCCTTAGAGCCTTACTTTTATCGACCACCGTATAAATGCGGCATATGTAGTACGGACACACATAGAATGTGAAATTTAAGTATTATGATATTTAACAAACAATCATTTAATGTCAGCTAAAATGTGACAATGCGAAAATAGGCTAAATGAGTTGTAGACCACCACAGTATCGCAAAACCACACAAAGGAGGTACAAAAAATATAAGAATGAGGGAATGTTTGCCAGAATACCAATTTGTTAACATAAAATATTAAATATTGAATTAATTTGAATGCCAATTTTACTATAACTATTAAGTTATACAAGTTCTTATAAATCTAAAAAGTTATCTACATGAAAACTATATACCAAGCCTGCACCATACTGTCATCCGTCGATTTAACCAAATGTTAACAGCATAATTTTTAGTAAATTCGTATATCCGAGGGGTACCTTTTGTAATTGCATATTATATTAAATTTACGATTTTCGACTAATTCCACAATTTTTCGACTAGTTTTAGTAAACCAAACAATGACTCATGTTAACAAACATATGTCTTACATATAAATACCTAACAATTTGTTTTAATTACAAAACAATTTTCTACAATTTCTCTAATGCCTGCAATGCCATTTAATACTTGACCCCACTGTAGGCGAACATCGTCGCTCTATGACTCGCACAAACTTAATTGAACTCTCTGCTTAGAAAAAAAATAAACACAACTACATATAGCCGCTCGTCGTATAACATCTCATAAATAACATGTCACGTTTGTAAGACAGCAAACAACAAGAACAAAGCAATGAAAAAGTGTTTTCTTTTTCAGTTTTAAACGCAAAAACATGATGTCACATCTCTCTAACGTTTGAGAATCTTTTGTAACCTCCTCAATGTGGAATGACTGAGTGTGACTCCAACAACGATGGGAGGAAGTGAGGCTGATACAGCGTTGTGGCTGGCATAGAATTACAAATAACACACACACAAAACCCACACTCATGAATTCACATTTCTTTGCTGGGGGTTCGTATGGTGAACACTTTTTAAAACGCAATCCCTGCTTGTGGCCAGTATGAGGTAAGAGCAAACACACACACACACACAGGCGGTTTCCATATTGCCACACGACCAATGTGCGCGATATGTAAACGCCAGTTTTGCAAGCGGAATTCCTGCATGACTTCATCTCTATACCGAATTGACCCTCAATGTGAAGAGCGTGAGCAAAAGTGCGCGCTGCCTGTCTGTCCTTCGGTGGCTTTGCTCTAGTTCTCTGGCTTCAATTTCGGTTAATTTCAGTTGTTAGTTTTCCATTTAAAATGATTGGGTTTTTATAATGAGTAATAACAAAGTGATGTTTGTTGCTGTTGTTGTTGTTTTTTTAAAAGAAATTGTTTGCATGTCGTTAATTGACGCGTGCACAAGAAACTCGTCGAATGTTTATTTGGCGTCAAATTTTCCAAAACAATCGATGTTCACACGATATTCAGTGGCGGCGTCGGTAGCACTGCCAAAGGCAGCATAATGCGACACACTCTGCATATCGCTCATATACAGTGGTGGGCAAAAAAAACAATCTTTGAGAGGAATGGAATTAATGCACAAAACAATAACAAAATAAGAAACGAAAATAAATAAAATGATATTCGTTATTAAAAAAAAAAAAAACAAAGGAAAAATACATCAACTTCAGTGGTTTTTCTCAAGTTGTACCAGTGACATCAAGCCTAACCATATGAAACAAATAAAAAAAAAAACAATTTTATATTTCAAAAACTTGTCGAAATTTTCAATTTTAATTATCATAGCAGTGTTTCATTAATACAAGGTACTTCCTTAACTAAAATGTATATACTGGTCAAAAAATCCTTATAAAATAAAAAAACATTTTCGACGAGTTTTTTTTATTTTTTTGTAAAATGACAACCTAAGCACCAGACTTAAGAAAATTTGGGTATTTTGGATTTTATGTTAATATTCATTTTCGACAAGTTTCAACAATTTAACAATAACAACTTATTCATTACATTCAAATTTGCACCTAGAACCTAACCAACTTATTTGACAAACAACATATCTCGACCATTTTTCTTAACAGAAAAGAATTCGGCGAGTTGTAAAATATTATACTACTTGCATAATTATTGTTCTTATCATATGAAAAATATAATCAATAAAAATCAAAGATGAAAAACGTAAATAATTTTTCAACCAGTTTTTTCTTTCGAAGTTTAATAGAAAATAAACTTCGACAACTTATATCAAATTTTTAAGAAATTTGTGTTATTTCATGTCAGTAAGTACATCACAATTCTTATTTATTCAGGTTAACAGCGACATTTTCGAACAGTTTAAAAATTCGAACTAAAAACTAACTTAATACTTTCAAAGTTGAATTTGCGAATCACCATGTAACATCTTATACTTCATGCCAGATTTGTTATCTTATAAAATATAAATGTGAATTATTATTAGTTTTCACTAAGTTTTTAAGAGGTAATAATTTCGACGAGTTTACGAGAAACTAAATTTCGACAAGTTGTACAAAATTTTATGCAATTTGTTATATTTTACGATTATAAGTCCATCTTGTACTTGACTTTAAAAAAAAAATATGTTTTAGAATATATGTTTACATCGCCATTTTCGACCAGTTTCAAAAATCGACAAAGGAAACACGCCTTTTGAAGTCGGATTTAACTATATTATCCTATCGAACAGAGAAAAAATAGTTTTTCGACTATTTTTCTTATCATTTTAAAATTCGACGAGTTGTAAAATGTTTTACTTCCTGCTTGATTTTCGATACAATCTTATAAAATAAAGATTTATGATGAAAAAACTAACGATACAATAAATTAATAATAATTGTTCGACTAGTTTTTCATATTTAAAATTTAAAATTTTCGATGAGAAATTTTTAAGAAATTTTGTTATATTTTATGCCAATATACTGATTTTTGACCAATTTTATTATTATTAAAAATTCGACAAGTTTTAAGAATTTCTAATACTTGAAGAATTTGTTGTTATTTTATGAAATATAGATACATGATCGTAAATATTAAAGTTTCGATTGTAAAAAATTCAACGAGTTTTTAAATTTCATAATAATTTCAAATAATAATAATTTCAAATTATAATAATTTCAATATGATCATTGAAAACTAACTAACAAGTTAACAAATCAAAAACTATTTTTGGACGAATTTTCTTAACACATAAAAATTCGACAAGTTTTGAAATTTGACAATTACTGATTTTTTCGACATAATTTTTTTACTATTCTTAAGATATAAAAATATATGAAAATCAAAATTAGAAAATTGATAAAGAAACAAAAAAAAAATATTTTTTTCGACCAGTTTTTATAACAAGAAAATTCGAAGAAATTATATTTGTTTGTATACTTTTATGAAATACAGAATTGAAATACAAAATTAAATTACATGAAATGCACTGAAAATTGGCGATGCTAGTTATCAAACGAAAAATAATTTTTCGACCAGTTTTCTAACATTTAAAAATTCGACAGATTTTGATGTGTTGTACTACTGGCAGAGAAAAACAAACAACAATTATTGATACGGTCACTTTTCTTAACTTAAAAAATTCGACGAGTTATGAAATGTTATAGTATTCTATTCTATTCTATTCTATTCTATTCTATTCTATTCTATTCTATTCTATTCTATTCTATTCTATTCTATTCTATTCTATTCTATTCTATTCTATTCTATTCTATTCTATTCTATTCTATTCTATTCTATTCTATTCTATTCTATTCTATTCTATTCTATTCTATTCTATTCTATTCTATTCTATTCTATTCTATTCTATTCTATTCTATTCTATTCTATTCTATTCTATTCTATTCTATTCTATTCTATTCTATTCTATTCTATTCTATTCTATTCTATTCTATTCTATTCTATTCTATTCTATTCTATTCTATTCTATTCTATTCTATTCTATTCTATTCTATTCTATTCTATTCTATTCTATTCTATTCTATTCTATTCTATTCTATTCTATTCTATTCTATTCTATTCTATTCTATTCTATTCTATTCTATTCTATTCTATTCTATTCTATTCTATTCTATTCTATTCTATTCTATTCTATTCTATTCTATTCTATTCTATTCTATTCTATTCTATTCTATTCTATTCGTAATAAATATCAATATATAATCAACTAATCAACCCAAAAAGTAATTTTTCAACCAGTTTTCGTAACATTAAAATTTTTAAAATTTCATACCATGCGCATACTTTTGGATTTAATCTTATGGAATATAAATATATGTTTTCATAATATTAAAAATTCGACAAGTTTTGAGATGTTATACTACTCCAGAATTAAGTTCAAATCTTATGAGATATCCATAGATAAATGATCAATAAAAATCAACAAATGTAACAAAAAATAGTTTTTCGGCCAGTATTTTTTACCTCAAAAAGGTAACAAACATAAAACAATTTTTCGACCAATTTTCGAAACATTAAAAAATTTATACTACTTGCTGAAAATAACAAATAAATGATAATTTTTATAACACTTTTTTTCACAGTACAAAATTCGACGAGTTTTGATATGTTTCCTACTTGTAGATTTTTTTTCTACTCTTAATCAATATCAATATATAAAATTCGACGAGTTTTAAAATTTCATACTAAATGTATAATTTTGGATCTAATGTTATGAAATATAATTGTTCGATGAATAAAAATAATTTTCCATAGTTTTTTTTTATTTCGACAAGTTTGCTAACTGGTATAAAATTTAAATCAACAATTGAATATTAAAAATTCCAAAAATCTCTATTCATATGTTTAACTAGAGTCGTTTCTCAAGTGGTTACAGCTTGATTGATCTGCTAAGTTTTTAAAATTTTTAAATTTCGACGAGTTTGCCAACTAGTGGAAAATGTAATTATGCAATTAAAATGTTTTTTTTTTTTGATATTTTAATATTGAAAATACATATTAATTGCATAATTTTGGATGTAATCTTATGAAATAGAGTAATTTTTCAAGCGGCTACAGTTGTTTTGATCTTTAAAGGTTTTTAAATTTATCAATTTCGGCGAGTTTGCTAACTAGTGGAAAATTTAATTATAAATGTAATTTCAATTTTTTTTAAATATTCCACAATTATAACAATATTAGGAAATTTGTTTCCTAATCGGTTAAAGTAATTTTAAAATTACGGTTCCACTAATTTTTGCCCGCCACTGTTTGTACAGTTCACAGGCAAGTTGATTATCTCGATGAACGCGCAATGTTGGTGTTGGTGGTGGCGTTGATGGTTGCTCCATCGTCTCTGGCACCCAGACAAGTTCAAGGTCTGGAAATTTTTGCCATTAAACAGCAATAGCACCAACAATAACAACGGCAACATTTTAAAGAGAATAAAACTAACAACATACATATGTAAATAAACATTTTGTTCAACTTGCTGTCATCATGTCAAAACAAAACTATCTCACGCATACACATGTTCTCATGTACAGTCGGGCGGTTGTGTTTTCGTTCGACGAGCCTTGTTACAATGTCTCTTTGCCACTTTTACTTAGGTCTAGTCTAATGTCAGACTATGCAGTACATTTACTAGACCTTAGCAGACATTTGACAAGATTTTCGACACATTTTGCGCGATTTTCATTGTCATTTTTATTGTTTATTTGCTGCGCTGCACTTTCCGGTGTGATATTTCGGTTTCCGGTTTGTTGTATATGAAGACCCTGAATAGACACTGTGGGTGGCAGGGGGTGGCGGAGTAGAAGGCATTCAATGAAGCGTAAAGTTTTTAAATGATTGGTAAATGTTGTGTTGTCATACGCACACTGTATGTTTTTAGGTGATTGACTTTTATTGGTGGAATGAAAAAAAACATATGTCGTTTGACATTGCAGGTGTTTATGAATGCATTTTAATTAAAAAATAATATTTTAAAGGGGATATTGATCTAGAGGGGTGTCAATGAAGCGTAAAGTTTAAATGCTGTTTTAAGGGGTGGAGGATAATTTTTAGTAAATGAAATTCGGATGCAGATGATTGACTAAATCCGAAGTAGGAAGAAACATTATTATATTTTCAAATTTATAACTTCATTTTTTAATATTTTCGCTGCATTTTTTATAAGAAAATCTGACAAATTTTGTTTTATATTACTTTGTCTTCAAAAATGTGTTTAAAAACCATCAACTACAATTACGCAGTACAACATTTTTTAGCTCATTGATTTGGGACTCAATTCTGGGAACTGGGGGTTTATTTTGTAGCAGTTGCAATAAAACTGTTGTACTCCGTGGCGTATGATTTGCGTGGAATATTACTTATGATAATCATACGCCACAATATAAATTTATGTTATGTCAAACAAATGAGTCTAAAACGAGACAAATTCCCCTATACGACATTAACTAACTTCAAATCGATATTAAATTATTATGGCACGTAACTTGATAAAACGAATGATGCAGAACTTCTTCTTTTTGGGGCTACTTTCACGTGCAGTTCTCAGAATTGAGTCCCACAATCATGTGTTGTACTATGTTGTGTATTTGAAAAAAATCGACTTAGATTGCCCAAATATTATATAATTTCAACTCTCTAATTATATTTTTTTTGTGAGAAAATTAATTTTGAAATAATATTGCGGAATTTTTATTTTCACATTCAACTCTTGACCAATCAAATTTCATATGGCTAACAAGTATCACCTAAGGCCCAACAACTCCTAACGCTTTGCTTTCCTAAGTGTTTACACCACAAATTAGATTGCAGTCATATTTAAAAATATTTATTATTGTTTACAATTTTTTATACATATCTCCCAAAGCAGTGAATGTACTTCGTTAACACACCCAGTATTGATACATATGTATATTTTTCCTATTACACAAAAAAAAAACAAATCCGTGACTGTCTTATTAGCATCATTCACTTTTCCATTAGTAGTCGTAATTTTTTTTCTATTTAAGTCACTTACATAGGTAATTAGTCATCAGGGTTTACTGTGTTTCAGTGGCCTATAATAAGATTTATGAAGTCAAACGAACGAATGACTGGAAATGCCACTGAATATGGAAAAAAACAACAACACGACAGAAAGAGAAAAAAAAATAAACAAATTAAATATCTATAATGGCCATATACAAGAAGGAAGGAGCCTGTGGTAAAGTCAATAATATGGCGTAGAGAAAATATACAACAAATTCCTATTACATGTCGGCAGAGACGGGGAAAGAGAGAGAGAGAGACAAAGGGAAGCTTTATGACCGCCCATATTAAGTGAGTTAGTACTTATTGATGGGATATGTAGGCCCATCTGCAATATGAAACTTAAGAAAACTTTTCCCCCACCATCATGTAAAAATAATTACAGAACATTCAGACGTAACAAAAAAATTGTTTTTTGGTTTTATTGGTCGTTGAATAAAAAGTTTTGGAATTTATTTACAGGGATTACTAATTAGTAGCAAATAGAAATGTGTGTCTACATTAAAACTTTGCGTTGGTTTTGGATTAACCATCTCCCCAAAATGCACAAAGAGAGAGGCGAGTGTATGAAATTGAATTTGTAGGTTTATTACCATATTAAAAGAACACTAGGCAACAGTATTTTAGGGGGAGTGAATAAGACCAATATTTTATATATCTATATATAAAACAAAAAAATTAACCAGACATTAGACTTTTGTTGAATGACAATATTTTGAGTTTAAAGTGTAATAATCCCAATTCATATAATAAATGTGACAGTTTATGGGCGGAGTGGGCGTGTCAAATCTTTTTTGAGTTATAGAGATAAAATTGATATCTTTTTTTTTTTTTACAACCGAGATACAGAATATCCACGAGGGCGTCGTCAAACTGTATTAAGTCCTAGATAGATACAACTAAATATCCTAAAAGTACTTTGCAACACATTTATGAATATGCAGATGAAATTTTAATTTTCGATCAGTGGGCAGTGGTGCGAAAATTGTATCAACGAAGTCCACACGTCAACATAATCCACACAAGCTCTTGTTTATGCTCTGTACATCGGACAAAATTGCACAGAAGATTTTGAACTCTTTTTCCTAAGGATAACGGAGTTTTTGTATGTTAAGCTTTTTATTAAGATTTTTTTGCAATAACCTACAAAATATTGAGATATATTATCAAACCAAAAATTTTTCTAAATGAGAATGATATTTCAACATCCACAGATGTAATATGAGCGAATTTAAGGAACAGTATATCCTTAACAACGTATTTTAATTTTGGTGCTGATCCACACAATTTCTTACAAATACTTTAAAAGTGGAATCAAAGAATATGGAAAATCATGTGTGAAAATGCATTTGGGATAGTTCATGTCTTCGGGGACCTACATACATTCAAATATTCTGGGAAATATTTCCTCGGAACATTTTGAACCCCTAGCTCCCACCCGTATGCTGGTTGCTGTTTGCAAAGGTTTTCTTGTTTTTAGGAACGAATAATGAATGTGAAAAATATAAAATATGCTAAAAAGGGGAAATTTTTTAAAAAATATGCTCGACATAATATGAAAAATGCTCAAAAAGTGGATATTTTTTAAAAATATGTTCTTAAAACCATAATATGCTAAAATATATCTTTATGGGTAAAATATGCAAAAAATATGTTGTGGCAAATAGGTGTCAAAACACTTGTATGAAACATAAAAAAAAACATGCATTTGCATATTTCTGGTTGTCCTGGTAACGATATATACGCTCTTAAAAACCTTTTCCTTACATATATTTTTTCAGCTTATTTTCGTTACTTAAAAAATAATTTCGGTTCTTATATTTTAAATCAAATTATCGAATCTGAATAGGAGATCAAGTCTTAACCTGAAAATGGATTCTAGTTTTTCGACTTTGTCTTAAATACTAAATTTAAACTTAACAAAAGTGAATTTATATTTTTTTTATTTTGGTCTATTTTTTATAACTGTGGAATAGTTGGGATTAGAATTTACTAAATGTTTCATAACCATACCTAATAATGACAAACATTTGTCTTAAAATTTCAAATAGAATTATCTTCATAGATTTATATATCATCTTGCTTATAAAGAATCTAATTTTTTGGTAGATCTTCCTTAATATTAGTCGTACTATGGCCAAAATTCAGTCATTGGGCAATGAAACTATATTTTCATGGCGTTTTCTATTTATACAGAGTAGTCACCACGCTCACGCATGGACCAAAGGGTTTACTCAGTTTGTTCCTCAATTTGTAACGCCCTAAGAAGGCATGGTAGGTATAACAATATGTATACTTATCGGTGGCTTAATATGAAAAGGTTATATATTGTTTTGGTAGGGGATTCTCAAATATACGTTTCGTACAAAAAGTTATTATTTTTAAGTTAACAAATACAAATGAGACCAAATCGTGCCGATGTAACTCAGTTTTTTTTTGCAATTTATTGCAATTGATCTCTATTGTTTATAATGTTCGATGATTATCACATATATTTATTCCAATATACATTGTTGCAACCTCGCTTTTTTAAGTGTTTTGTATTATGGTTTTATATGCTTCATATCTGATAAAAAAAAAACATTCCCGCTTTTTCAGCCACCACTTTCTATTTATTCTGCAGCCTAGTGTAGGACCAACAACTATATTTGCCTACACAAATAATAATCACATTAAATCCATGGAAAATAAAAACTTCTTACAATTCTATACCTCCTAATGATGTTGAGGCTTTTGTCTATGGCCAAAAGAAGAAACCTTGAGATTTCATCACTGGATGGCTGCCCCCAAAGTTTTAAACAAAATATAATAAAAAACAAAAAGAAAATAAAATAAAAACACAGCCCTAGAAAAACCACTCACTCTTATGAACTCACAAAGTGCTATACATTTTGTAAGATGTTTTTGGTTAGTAGTTTTCTAAGTTTTATATTTAATGTTGCTGCTGTTGTTGTTGCTGTAGCGCTGGTAGCCTTTTATAAATAATTTCATTTTATTTTATTTCAATTCGACTACTTGTGATTCAGCCACTGCCACCACCAACATCGCCATCGACCACTGCCACCCCAGGGAGTGATGCCAGATAGCACTACTCGTGTCTCACTAATGGTGATCAAGCTGGCACGCGTTAATCTCTCAAGTAAATAAAGAAAATTAATTAAAAAAACATAGACCACAACAACAGCAGCAGCAGCAACAATATCGGCAGTCATCTTATCAGAAGGGGAACGGCGGTCGGTTTGTTCAGTTTCAATTTTCTTGAATGGATGATTTCAAAATAACAACCAGAACCTCCCCCGCCAACCCTCCGCTATAGCCGATGCCTTAACGCAATGAAAAACAAAAACGTACTAAGCGTGAGTGAAAAGTTTGTTGCTTCTGTTTATTTGTATGATTAACATGTTGTTGAAAATTATTTATACAAGAAACAAAAAAAAAACAAAAACGTTTAACAATTTTGCAATACAAAATAAATATATAAAATTTGTATAAGGTTTACAATAAACACAAAAAGTTCATATATGTAACGGCTTTAATGGGAAAATGTTTTTAAGAAATTAAGATAGAGGAAAACATAATTGCTATAAATTGTTATTATTAAATAAAAATACAAAAATTTAAATTTGATAAGCTGAGGCTAACAAAGTCATGAACAAAGTGATTTTTACAAAACTAGATATTTTAGGCGAATTAGAAAAATAAGAGGTGACTGTCTGTTCATATAAGTGACAAAGTTAACAAAATTTTCCAAAAAAAAATGGTAAAAGTTCAATTGCTTATATTTTAGTATACTAAGAGCGAAATTTCTAAAATAATAATTCGAAGACCAAAAATTAATTTTTCAATTTACATTTTAGCTACAAAAATATTTTTAATAAATTTTTATTTTTTATTAAATATATTTTTATTTAAAAATATTTTTATATTTTATTTAAATATATTTTTAGTTAAAAATATTTTTTTTATTTAAAATATTTTTAATAAAAAAAATAAAAAAAATTTTAAAGAAAAATATTTTTAAATAAAATATAAAAATATAAAATTTTTTTTAAATAAAAAAAATAACAAATATTTTTATTTAAAATATAATATATTATATAAAAATTTATATAATAATATTGCGATTTGGTTCGGCTATAGGGTCTGAATTTAAAGACAATATTTATGTTGTACTTTTATTCCATTTATTTATTTCCGATATTTCGACTAACATCGTTAGTCATCATCAGGGTTATCTATTATTCACAAAGATACAAAAATGTTACAAATTAACACACAAATAAACATATTTTTATATTGACGACGTGGAGATACTTGTGGAAGAGAGGAATTACGCCCAGAGATATACTTTAGAAATGCTGCACATAATTGATACACCGTTGGACCAGAGACAAAATTATAAGAGCGACACATGAAATTGCTCTCAGATGTATAGACATCTTATTGACAAGTACAGACGACCAAATAGCTAGTAGTTTACAGAAGCTGACTCAAGACAGTATCATTGTAGCTGCCGATTTTTGTAATAATTTCTGTCAATGTAAAAATATGTTTATTTGTGTGTTAATTTGTAACATTTTTGTATCTTTGTGAATAATAGATAACCCTGATGATGACTAACAATGATAGTCGAAATATCGGGAATAAATAAATGGAATAAAAGTACAACATAAAAATTGTCTTTAAATTCAGACCCTATAGCCGAAGCAAATCCCAATATTATAATTAAGAGGTCAACAATCAAAAACATAAATTTATATAATATTAAAAATACATATTTTTTTATTAAAAATATTTTTAATAAAAAAAATAAAAAATATTTTTAATAAAAAAATATAAAAAATATGTTTTAATAAAAAAATATAAAAAATATTTTTAACTAAAAAAGTAAAAAAAATATTTATAATAAAAAAATATTTTTTATAAAAAAAAAATAAAAAAATATTTTTTATAAAAAAATATTTAATTGTTTCTTATAAAAAAAAATATTTTTTTATAAAAATAAATATTTTTAATAAACATATTCATTTTTATTCTTATTCTTTATTCTTAGTAATGTGATACTTGCATTTCCATAATTTTTTTAAATATCTAACTTTTCTTCAAAAAAAAAATATTTTTTCTGTTGTAAACTTAGCTTTAAATTGTTACTTATTAGTTAATTTTATTTAATAAAAAAATTTTTGGTGTGTCGTTAATTTAGATTTTATTTTAAATAATAACAAAATTATTTTTATTTTAAACAATAAAATAATTAGAATAATAATTTTGAAATAAAAAAATTTAATTTTCATTCAAAAAAAAAACCAATTAAATTTTTATAGAAAAAAGTTATATTTTTATATGAGTATATAATTTATTTGTAATAAAAATTAATATATCTTGAAAAAAACTGAATTCTTATTAAAATAATTTTCGATATTAAAATTGCATCAGGAAAGGATATAAAAATTATGCTTTTAAGGAATATATACATTTAATAAAAAATAAACAAATAATTAAGGGAAATAAAAATTAATTATATAAATAAATAATTTATAAAAAAAGAAAAATTAAATTTTCATTTAAAAAATAAAACAAATTAAATTTTTTTATAGAAAAATATACATTTTTTATATTAATAAAAAATTAATTGGTAAAAAAAATTAATATCTCTTGGAAAACTTAATTCTAACTAAAATAATTTTTGATATTAAATTTGTATCAGGGAAGGAAACTTTTTTTAAATTAATAATAAATTATGCTTTTAAGGGATATAAACATTTTATAAAAAAAAATTAAATAATTTAGGTAAACAGAAATTAAAGTATATAAATAAAAAGAAATAAAGTAAATCTTCAATAAAATAATACACTTTCAAAAACAATTAAAATTAATTTCCTATAAAGAAACTAAAAACATAAAATTAATTAAAAACAAAAAAA
Source organism: Muscina levida (assembly GCA_964034835.1). Classification (NCBI taxonomy): domain Eukaryota; kingdom Metazoa; phylum Arthropoda; class Insecta; order Diptera; family Muscidae; genus Muscina; species Muscina levida. The sequence continues at coordinate 12,472,856 of OZ035884.1, forward strand.
TTATAATATATATAAAAACAAATATAAAAATAAATATTTTTTTTCAAAAACAATTACAGATTTGAATTTATATCATTTCGTTAAGTATTGCATACTTTTATAAAAACTAAGATATTAATAAAAAAAACATCTTGGACATGTTTTAATTTTTTTTTATTTAATTGAAATTTTGCACAAAACTTTTTTTTATTTAATATTTTTAATAAAATTTTTAAATATTTTGTTTATATCTTAATTTTTTTTAATTATGTTTTTAATACAAAATTTAAATTTTTTTATCTATTTCGTAACAAATTTTTTTAATATTTGTCTTTTCAATAATTTTGAATTAAAAATTGGATTTTTGCAGAAAACATTTTTTTATTATATATTTTTATTAAAAATTTCCAATATTATGTTTTTATCCTAATTTTTTTTAATTATATTTTTAATAAAAATTTTAAATTTTTTATCTTTTTCGTAACATATTTTGTAAAAAAAAAGTAATAAAAAAAACTTAATTTCTATTTACACCCCATGAATGAGGTATGGGATAGCTTCTCGCGTTGTTGTGAATTAACATGCTTTCTATTTTTAGATTCACATCTAACGGCACCTACTTGTTTATCGACGAATGCGAACGTCACTGTTTGAGAAGCTCTTACTAGACATACCGATTGATTGAATAATACTGCGAAGTTGCTGTCGACAACATTCGAGGGGAGCCGACAATGAAAGAAAATTGTTCTTTTTTTTAGGATGACTGGAGCCAGGAGTTGAACCTGTGATCTCCCGCATGGTAGTCGCGTGTTCTAACCACTATGCCACGGCCGGTCCCAAAAGTAATAGTTTTCCTAAAAAAAATTATGAAAACTTTGCTCTCGGACCGCAATTTCCGCAGTTTAAAAGCAAATTTCACAAAAACTCGTGGAAATGTTCTACTAATGTTGTTCTTCAATTTTGCCAACTCGCGACTTGAAATTGGAAATGTTTAACAAATGTATTACATATATTACATAAATATTATTTTTTTCAATTTGCTTTAAATTTTTTTTTTCGAAATCAAATAAACAAATTAAAATTTTTTACATAAAATTTAACTTTTTATATATTTATAAGTTTTTTATACAAATTTTTAATTAAAGAGTAAAATAAATTTTTTTTATTAAAAATATGATTTTCTTTAATTTTTTTTTTTGCATAAAATTTTATTTTTGCTGGAAATATTTTCATTTGCTAAATTATGTTATTGATAAAAACGTTAAATTTTCGTTTCGTTTTGTAAACTGGTTTCTTTTCAATTATTTTGAATTATTTATTAAATATTGGAAAAGTTTAACAAAAGTAATTGCATTCATAGAAAAATTATATATGAATATTACATAAATATTGTTTTTCAATTTGCTTTAAAAAAAAAGATTTTTTTAAAAAATTTTTGTTAACGAAATCAGATGTAAAAAATTCAATTTTTAAAAATTTAAAAATAAAATTTAATACTAATAAAATTTTATTTTTACAGAAAACTATTTTTTTATAAAAAATAATTTTTATTTTTTATAGATAATTTTTATTTTTTATAGAAATATAATAGTTTTAAAAATAATGTTAACAAAATTAAAATGATTTTTTTTTATTTTGTTGATATTATTATTAATAAAATCATTAAATTTTCATTTTATTCCGTAAATGTTTTTCTTTTCAATTATATTATATAAATAAGTAATAAGTAAGTAAATGTTTGTTTTTGTTATAAACAATGTGTTTTGGTATAAAAAGTTAACTTTTATCAGATAAAATGTTTTTTCTTTTTGTAAATAATATTATTTTTTATTTTTAATATTTTGTATTGACCTTTATTTATAATTAATATTTAAAGATTTGATTTTTATCGGGCTTTCAATGTCATTTTGATGTCAAATTAAAAGATTAGTTTCATCATTTATGCATCCGACGTTTCGTTGGGATTCTTTCCAGCATCTTCAGGGATGATTTTTTATTAGGTATATAATCTTTGTCAATTTTCTTAACATATTTGTCAAGTTTTTGTAGTTACATGACACCATTTCAGCACAACATAAAACACAAAACTTCAAATAATTGCAAAAATAATTAAAAAATATCACAGTCAAAATTTTTTCTTAACGCTAAATATCACAGTTGGAATATAATTATTATTTTCTAATTATTTTCTAATTTTTCGTGGTCATCTCTTTATATAAAAAAATTATTTCTTATACAAACAGTTGCATATTACATAACAAACATTAGTATCTAAATAATTTTTTTTTTGTTATTTACAAATTAATATTATAATAAAATAAAAGACATACACATATCCCTCTTTTTGGCTGTTCCCTCACATAAATTTTGTCATCAAACACGAAACACATGACAACGTTGCGCTTTGACCAACAGTTTAATACAAACATTAAAATTTGATGCCGTTTGTAGATTTGATTACATTATTAAATTTACGCAACTATCGCATATTCACTTAATTAAGTTATGCAATCATTCACTTGTTCACTAGAAACACAATAACTCAATAGTCATTTTTAAGGCAAAATATTAAATTTGTTTAATAATTAAATTTTAACATCTCCCCCATCATCATAATTAGATTCTATGTATTTTTTTGATCTCTCTCTCCTCTATCTCTCTTTTAGGCTTAAATTTCAAAATTCAATTGAATTCTTGCAAAAAAACATTATTTAAATACATAGGTATTATATTGCATTGCACTTTTAGCTCTAAAAGATTTCGAAATTAATTTTCCACACAAGAACACAAATGAAATCCACCAAAGGCGTAATTTAATATGTTCTACATACATATCTCCATTGAAAATAGTTGGGGAAAAAAGTCTACTCATTTACATTAACACTAGAGCGAGTGGGGCTGCATCCATACAATTTAGAAATTTTATATGTTCATTACACCCAAAGAAAATATGTATAGGCTTAAAAACTCCTACACTAAAAATTCCAATGCAATTATTCAATTGTGTTATAAATTTGTTTTAATTTAGTCATCAGTGACAACAAAATTTTTACACTAGATTAGCAATGTTGTTAGTTGACTTGTGCATACTTCTTTTTCTCGTTTGCGTTGGATTTCTCCGAGTGTACCCCTTGTATGCATAGGTATGCACTCGCCGCGGTATGTGGCATTTAGATTTGTTTACTTTTCGCTTTAGAAGTTGAGTTCCATTAATTCCCTTGAACTGCACTCATGTTACGGCGGCAACAACAACAACGCAAACGGCATGAAGAAGAGCATTAAAGTACCACAAGAAGAACAACACCAACACAACACTACCAACAATATTATACGTTGACTTAAGAACATCGTTTATACCCAGTGCAGAGACCAGACTGATGGTAATGGCGATGGTGGCCGCCACGTTGCACCAACCATTCGCCATCATCATCGTTGTCGTCGTCGTCGTCATCGTATTTAGGCATTTAGGCATCAACCATCAACCCATCAAACTACCAGGAGCAGGAGAAACCAGGCGACATCATCAAAGCCAATGCAATGACGACAAATGTGAAGTGAAAAGCAACCAAAAAAAAATCAAACAAAAGGGATATGTCCACAAACTCATGGCGTTTACACAGGTGTACCAAAGTGTTTGAACGCTTACGCATACGGTGGAAAAATTAGGAAAACATTTTCCGAGTATTACAGCTGGTTTGAAATGGTAAACTGGTATAAATGGTCAAAATCTTAAGGAGAGTATTAAATGCTGGTAGCAATTAAACTCCACAGTAGCTGGGAAACATGATGACTACATTAGATTCTTGACTACATAAGCGTACGAATTTTTTTTTTTAAAAATACTACAAAATACAGAATTTTCAGTGGCAAGATGAAATACAGTAGCATTTCAAAAATTTTTTTCTAATATGATAAAAAAGTATTAAATTTTATTTCAATTAATATTTGTAATTTTTGTTTTAGTAAAACAAAATAATAAAAAAAATATTATAAAACCCTTTTTAATTTTTTTTTATTATTTTGAAAATAATATAATTATATAATATTTGTTTATATTGCTTTTAACAATATTTATATATTTTTTTAAGTAAAAAAAAAGGCTACAACATTATTATTAATATAAAAAATATTAAAATAAAAAAAAAATTATTTATTAATTCAATTTATTCGTTTCTATAATTTTATACTTAAAATTTAAAATTTTTATTTTTGTTTGAAAAAAATATTAATTTTACTTTTTACTTTTTTGTAACACACAAATAAAAAATTGTGCTAAAATTAAAATTATATATAAAAATAAAATTAGAAAAGATAAGTTATATTTTTTAAAAAATTTTATTAAAACAAAGGCGAAATTAAAAATACTTTTATTTTTTTATATAAATTTTATTTAAATTTTTTTTTTAAAAAAAAAATTAAATATTGACCAAGATATATTAAAAAAGTATTTTTATTTTAATTAATTTTAGTATATATTTTTTTTTGTAGAACAAATTTTTTAATCTTTGTTAAAAATTAAAAAAAAATGGTTTTATTTTGTTTTTTTTTTAGTAAAATATCAGCTCGATAACTACGGCTATAATCGTGGGGACGGACTGACGGACATTCTTAAATCGACTGAAAATTCTGCGCTGATCATTTATACATATATATATTCATACCTACCACGCCTCCTAATAGTCATTACAAATGGGAACACAGAAAAAATAAAGCCTTCGCGGGTGAGGATGTAAAAACTATTTTTATTTTACTTTAATAAAATATTTTTTTGTAATTTTTTTAAATCTAGTAATTTCTTTTAAACAAATCAATTTTTTTTATCATTTATTTATACATATACAATATGTAAATTTTTTTGTGAAAATTTTTGTTTTTTTTTTCATTAAAAAGAGAATTTTTTAACAATTAAAGATAATATTTATTTATTTCATTTTTATTTTTTATAAAATGTAATTCAAATTTTTCTTAGAAAATTTTATTTTTTTTTTTACAAAAAAATATTGTCTGTGTATTTTTTTAAGTTTTACAATTTTTTATATTTATATAATATTGTATATATAATATTGTAAAAAAATACAAAATTAATAAAAACTTAAAAAAATTAGAAAAGTTAAAAAAAACAACAGTAATTTTTTAACACAAAAATTAAAAATTCCAATTTAAGAAGAATAAAATGTATTGGAAAACTTAACGAACTTATTTTTATATTAAAATTTCCAATTTAAGAAAAACACAAAATGTGTTGGAAAACTTAACGAACTTATTTTTACAAATAAAAGTAGTGACCAAAATAGGAATATTATTAATTTTGTTTTACCAACAAATATTTTTAATTTTTCAACTGTCCTAATTTTTTTTGTATAAACTGTTTAATATTTTTTTTTTTTGCTTCGTTCTATTTATTTCTTAACTAAATTTTAATTAATTTAGTATTCTTCTAATAAATATTACTTCCAAACTCATCAAAAAGAACTTTGAAACCTCACTTGATTAAACTCACTTTTGCCCCACAACTATCTCTGCAACTCCTCTCCACAACATATAACACCACCCTACCAAGATACCTCCTCGCGAATATTCCACTTTTGCTCCTCCGTGTACCGAACAGAGCGGCTTAACTAAACAAAGGCGTCGAGCAATGCCATTGTTAAAATTGTCGCTTTTAAAAGTATTAAACAATTTATTTAGTAAAAGAACAAAAGGGAAAACACTAAAACAAAATACAAAAAAAAAACAAACATTTAGCAAAACCTCAACTCGAAACGAATTGACTACCCGTATGTACCCGTTGCCGTTCGGTTTATTTATTCTGTGGCGGCCCGTCCCAAGTATCGCAGTAAAGCGCGTATGTTATGCGCTCCAAAATGTCTGTCTGTCCATCTGTCCATGTGTTGGTTTTAAGTGATGTTATTGTAATGTTATTTGTAACACTTTACATGCTGAGCATTTGGAGGAGCCCTCACCGCAGCAGTGGAGGAGAGCTCCACGACCACTACCGGAGTGTTTCATCGATATGACCGCAACAAAGTTTTTTAACCCAACACAACAGGGCGCACACGAAGTAGTTCTCGCACTCATGTGTGGTATTCAAATCTACGCCCATATAGTTAAGCAAATAGTGCAGCAAACTAAAGAGTACATACTCGTTCTTATGTATAAAGTACAAGTTTCGAGTACAATAGTTCAGTTGAAAATACACAAAAAACAATAGCAGAGTGGATAACGTAGAAAAACAAAAATAAAAAACTTTACACAGTAAACATATGCATGACCATAGATATTGTACATATGTATGTAGATAGAATATAACAGCGTAAGGCCAAATTGTATTTAAGCGGCGGACGGTCGCTCGTTCGCTCTCATGTGATAGAAACCAGACCTATGGCAACAATTTATGAACATTTAGAATTTTACAACATTAGCATTAGCAGCAGCACCAAATATTTCCAAAAGGGAAATATTAGAAATATAATTACTTCCTTATTGTCATTTGACTCGATGGCCAAAGGAAAGGTAAAAGCACCACGAACTTTTGTCGGATTATGGTTAGACATATGTCTAAAGGTATGTGTGTGTGTGTGTATGATTATTATCTAGTTAACGGGGTTCATTTGGAATGACCTTTGCCGGAAGAGTTCATAAGGTAGGTGATTTTGTTTTTAAGGGTTATTTCCTTCCCCCAATGGATCAAACTAAGGGGAAAATATGCCATAAAATGTAATCACTGAAAAAAAGAAATTGCAACTTTAGAATATACATACATTTCAGTTAGAAGACCGTAATGTAATATGAAATTATTGCAGTTATTCAAAAATTTAATAATAAGACCTAATTAAATTATGATCGGAGAGGACAGTTTGCCCTAATTTTAATACGATGAATTGAGTGTTTTACTAAATCTTGAAGCATTCTCATCAATATATTTGAATTACATAATTTTATTTTACTCAAAACTTTTTCATTTTATTTATTTTTTTGTTTATAATTTTTAGTTATTAATTAATTTAAAAAATACTTGTTTTAAAATTCTTAGAAAAGTTAATAAAAAATAAAAACTACACAATAATTAAAATTTAATTAAAAAAATTTTAAAACTTACAAAAGAAAGATATTTATGATTTTATCTTCTATTTTTTTTTTGTTGTTTTTTTTTTTTTGGAGACAAAAGCTTAATTTTTTTTAAAACAAAACTAATATTTTTTTTAAATTTTTTAAGTAATTTGAAGATTTTATTTTTCAAAAATTCTTAGGAACGTAAAATCAAATTTTTATATTTGTTTTCTTTTTCCTTTTAAATAATTAAAAATTTAAAAAATATTAAAAAAAATAATAATTTTAATAATTTTAATAATTTTAATAATTTTAATGTATTTATAAAATTATTTATTTTATTACAATTTTAATATTAAAATTAATAAAAAAAAAATAAAATAAAGTATTTTACAAAATAGTTAAAATATTACAAAGACAATAATTTATTTATTTATATTTTTTGTAACTGTTAATATTAAAAAATAAAATAATATTAGAAAAAAAATGTAATAAAAATTATTATATTTTAAGTATGCAACTGATTTAAAAATAAAATAAATTATTTTATTATAAGTACTATTTGTAACTTTTAATAATTTACAAAAAAGTTTAATTTTTTTTTATTAAAAAAAATGTATTAAAAATAAAAAAATATTGTTTATTGCTAAAAAAAAATATTTTTTTTATTTTTATATAAAAAAAATAGTTTTTTTATTTTTTACAAAAAGAAAATCTTTGTTTTTATTTTTTTATAGAAAAAAAATTATTAAATAACATATTTTTTATATAAAAATATTTTATTTTTGTATATTCTTATTTTCTATTACATTTTTTGAATAAGACAAAAAAATAATTTTATTTTATTGCTGCTAAAAAAATATATTATTTTTATTTTTATATAAAAAAATAATTATTTTTAATTTTTAATACATTTCTTTTTTTGAATAAGAACTTTTGAATTTTACATAAGAAATCTCTATAATTTTTTTATTTTTTCTCAAACCAGAATAGTGGTTAGTGTACCAGAAAAAAGTACTCATTGCACTAAACCTAGTATTTAGTGTATGTAAAATAGAACTTTGTGTTCCAAAAATAGTACTAAGTGCACCAAATATAGTCGTATAGTTCCGAAAATATATCGTAAAGTACAAAAAATTTTACTTAGTGTACCGAAAATAGTACTTAGTGTGCCAAAAAATAGTACTTAGTGTACCAAAAATAGTACTTATTGTAGAAAAACTAGTATTTAGTGTATTAAAAATCGTTCTTGGCGTTTCAAACACAGTACAGTGTACCAAAAATAGTACTTAGTGTACCAAAAATAGTACTAAGTGTACCATAATTAGTACTGTGCACCAAAAATAGTACATATAGTTCCGTAAATATATCGTAAAGTACAAAAAATAGTACTTAGAGTACTAACTACTTATTTTCAACTTATTGTAGAAAAACTAGTATTTACAGTATTTAAAATTGTTTTTGGCGTTTCAAACATGGTACTTATTGTACAAAAATAGTTCTGAGTGTACAAAAATAGTACTTAGTATACCTAAAATAGTACTTAGTGTAGCAAAAATAGTACTTAGTGTACCAAAAATAGTACTTAGTGTACCAAAAATAGTCCTGAGTGTACCAAAAATAGTACAAAGTGCACCAAAAATAGTACTTATATTTCAAGACATATATAGTAAAGTAAAAAAAATAGTATTTAGTGTATTAAAAATCGTTCTTGGCGTTTCAAACACAATATTTTGTTTACAAAAGTAGTTCTTAGTGTACCTAAAATAGTACTTAGTGTATAAAAATAGTACTTAGTGTACCAGAAATAGTGCTTAGTGTATCAAAAATAGTACTTAGTGTACCAAAAAAGAGTACTAAGTGCAATAAAATCAGTTATAGAGTTAGTGCTAATTGATTTATCCAATATAGTATTTTATTTTTTCATAAATAGTACTTAATGTGCGAAAAAATTTTACTTTATGTACCAAAAATGATACATTTTATACCAAAAATAGTACAAATTGTACCATAAATGTTACACAATGCACCAAAAATAGTACATAAAGTACAACAAATATTACACGAAGTACAAAAAATATTGACAACAAAAATTCCACCAATTTGTTTCAAACATTTCCCAAGCAATAGATCACTTCGCTGATTTCCCTAACTGAAATATTGTGTAACGTCTAGAAAATTTTACTATAGAATTTTCAAAAGTTCCCTCTGCTACTGCAATTCCTGCATATCAAAGTTTTTTTTTTAAATCCTCTTCTTACATAAACTCCCCTTGTTACTCGTTTTTGTCTTTGTCTTCTTGCAAAGCCATTCACCTCTGAAAATCGATATGTTTAAATAAAGTTAAGCTCTGACTATTAGCTGGTTGGCTGGCACTGTTGCGATGAAGTCGCCCCAAGTAAGCCAATTAGCAACAACTTATAATTAATGGACAGTCTTTGGCGTCCAATGATGGTTCTATCACTTTAAAATACTCTTTAATATGTTTTTACATTTCAACAAATATGCACAAATATTTGTCAAATGTCAAAACAAATACAAAAACAAAATTTTAACATTTTTAAAAATGCATTTAAATATTTTAGTTGAATACAAATCCAATTCGCTGCTCATTCTATACACTAATGCGTATGTGAGCAACGAGTCGCGGCCGTTTCGCTAACATCATTCATACTCGTAGCTCTGAACAATCAATTTCCATTTTCCTATTTATTGTAAAAATAACAACAACAACAGTAATCAACATGATATTTATGTTATTTTTACAATAATAACAACAACAACACTATCAAATGGATGTGCAATAACAAAAATTAGGTAAATTGCATGAATTGAAATCATAACAAATGAAATGAAAGCAAAATTAGAACAAACTTCAATGGGTTGAAATTGTGAGACGAACAGACACACAGTGGTTCGTTCATGTTCGTTGGATAGATGGATGGCTGAAACTTAACAATCACCATCGATGAAATGAATCGATTCGCTAGCGTCTCAAAACGTCTCTTAGCAAATCGATTCGATACGATTCAAATTGTTGGATCGTGTTAAATGTACATAAATTTTGTTGTGATTGAAAATGAAAAGAAACACAATTTTTCTAATTTGTTTCTCTCTCTTTTTTTCTAGGCGATTTTGTTGTTGTTGTGGTTGCGTTTATTAAAACGTAACATATGGCTAAATTGTTATTGCAGAAATTGCTAAGAAAACTAAACGGAATTGGCAGAAAACGAACGAGGAGCAAGCAAGCAAGCAATCAACTGAATAAGTAATAAGGAAAAACTTTAAAAGTAAACTTTCGTTGATTTACGAATGCGTTGATACGCTTTACTACAGTCGATAGATGGATGGATGGATGAATGGCTGATGATGAAACACTCAAGTGGGTTTTTCATTTCTTTTTGCCCCCACTTGTTATAGTTATTGCTGTATCTATGGCTATAAGTGACCTGGTTTTATTCCGCGTGGATCATCTGGTTTGACGAGGAGGGGGGTACGAAATGAAAAATAATTTTATATAATGGTCTTTTTTCCAGCTTTCTGCTGAATGTTTCGATGACATACAGACATAGTTTTGTTGGAATTATGAAATTAATTTCAATTACAGATGAAAGTTCAATAGTTGGCAATACGCAGCAGCAAATTTTCTTTTATTTGTCGAATTTTTTTAATGCATATAAATCATAGAATTTCATAACTAGTTGAAACTTTTGACATTTGAGGGACTTTTATTATATTCATAAGAATGTTTATATAGTAAGAGAATATTAATATTGTTTTGGGCAATTTCTTGAATTGATTAGTGGTTAGCATTTTTGTAGAAATGAAATTAAAATCTAATTTGCAGAACTCTATACTGCGAATGCTTTTCAATTTCATTTGAGTTCATTTAGAATAATTTGCATTTGATTCAAGGTAATTGTAGATTTGTGCTAATTGCCACAAATTTATTTAATTTGTTTGTAATTCACTGCAATCCATTTAAATTCATTAAATTTGTTTTAAAAAATTGTATGTTTATTTTCACTAATTCAAATGTATTTAAATTAATTCAAAATCATAAAAGTTATATTAAATTTTGTACGGATTTTTTATTCAAATTGATTTAGACTTTTGTACAATGTGTAATATAAAAGATATAATGTGTACTATTTTTGGTACAATATGTGCTATATTTGACAAAATGTGTACAATTTTTGGTATACCAATGGTAATGTAAGTACTATGTTTGGTACTTTAAGTACTATATTTCATACTTTATGTAATATTTTTGGTACTTTAAGGATCAAAAAATAATTCTTTAGGTACTATTTTTGGGATAATGTGTATAGTTTTTAACTCAAAGTACTATTTTTGGTACTTTAAGTAATATGTTTGGTACTGTAAGTTCTATTTTTCGTACTTTATGTAATATTTTTGGTATTTTTACTATCAAAAAATAGTACTTAGTTTATCAAACTTAACATTTTTTACACCTAAAATAGTAAGTAAAGTACCAAAAATATTGCATAAAATTCAAAAAATAGTATTTAATGTACCAAAATTAGTACACATTGCATTAAAAGCTGTACTTAGTGCAATGTAATGTACCAAAAATATTAATCACTGCACAAAAAATTGCTCGTAATGCTCAAAAAATAAAATTAAAAATATTGTACCAAAAAGAGTACTTAGCGAATCAAAATAGTACTTAGTGTACAAAAAATAGTACAAAGTGTACCAAAAATGTTACTCATTGTATTAAAAATAGTACGTTAATAACTAGAAATATTTCGTAAAGTACAAAAAATAGTACTTATTATGCTTAAAATAGTATCTAGTGCCTTAAAGTTAGTACTTATTATACAAAAACTTATACTTTCAATATATAATAATTAGTGCACCAAAAATACTCAGTTTAATTTAAATAGTACATGAGTAGCTACCGTGAATAGTACTTAGAGTACCATGAATTGAACTTAGTGTACCAAGATAATACTTAGTATTCAAAAATAGCACTTAGTGTACCAAAAATAATACATAACATACCATAAAAAGTACCATAATAGTATACCAAAAATAGTACTTTATGTACCAAAAAGAATACCCAGTGTATCTCAAATAGTACAGTAATGGCAGGTAGTGTACCAAAAGTAGTACTTAGAGTATCAAGAAATATTTAGTGTTCCAAAAATAGTACTTTGTGTACCAAAAATAGTACCTTGTGTAGCAATAATAGTACTTGTGTACCAAAAATAGTACTTCGCTTACAAACAATAGTACTCAAAAAATAACATAGCTACATAGTGAATGCAGCGTTTTTCAGGCTAAGATACTAGCAAATCAAAAAGCTGCTTAGGCTATTATGAGATGTGAAATTATGTGTGGATAGTCAGGCTGCAATAAAATCGATCAAGTACACATTTTGTAAATCAATTTTGGTTAGGAACTGTAAGGAGAAGTTGGATGGACTAAAGCCTCTGGATGTCAGCCTCTGTTGGATTCTAGGATATTGCGAGATTCCTGGTAACGAGTCGGGCAGCCAGAGATGGCTGTACTATGTCTGATCATGACTCTCTGGAAGATGTTTACTCGCCCATTTGTTACCTTTTTGGCTTAGTGGAGGATTGGATGTGGGAAACAGCTAGCAGACTTTGGATCTCCAGAACCGACTGCATAACTGCTAGATCGCTGTGGCCTGAATACAGCAAATCCCAATCAGCGTTCAAAATTGATTTAGACCCATAATTTCTTGGGCAAATTTTCTTAGAATTCATCGTAGTTTATTTATATAGTTGTATACGATAGTACAGATAACGAATAAATATATGTCTTATTATTTTCTTAAATGTTTATTTTTATGTTTGTTATATAATTGAATTCTATAAAAACTTTAATTTCTTCAAACTTTTGGAGTTTAGTTTACTAGGTCACACCCATCACAATAATTGTGGTCTTTCATAACAGAATTTAACTTGAAAGTCATAATTTTGTAAAAGCTCAAATTCCTAAGGTCACACCCATCGTTGTCTTCTAATGGACATTCTGAGCAGAAATCTAATACTTTCAGTGTCTACCTTTTACTAAACGTTTTAAAACTTAACGTTTTTAGTAATCACAGATTTTTTTAAATAATATATTTTCTATTCATGAATTATAACCAAAAATGTGAGTAACATGGTCACACCCTTCCCAGTGGAATTGCCCATATATAAGATTTTGTCATAATGGTATAGAAATAAAATAGACCCGTTAACTTCATACTGCATATCTTGGTGTCTAATAAAAGCTCTGTTTATTCAAGTTCTCAATAATAGTTATAATTGTGAACTAATAACACAGTACAAATTTTGGGACTCAATTCTAAGAACTGCACGTGAAAGTAGCCCCAAAAAGAAGAAGTTCTGCATCATTCGTTTTGTCAAGTTACATGCCATAATAATTTAATATCGATTTGAAGTCATGAGGTATCGTATAGGAAAATTTTTCACGTCTTAGACTATTTTGTTTGACATAACTCGAGAACCACTAGTCCCTTTACGATACTTAGTAACTTCAAATTGATATTGAATTATTATGGCATGTAACTTGACAAAACGAATGATGTAGAACTTCTTCGTTTTGGGTCTACTTTTACATGCAGTTCTCAGAGTTGAGTCCCAAAATCATGTGTTGTACTGTGTTATGTTACCAATTCGAGAGTGTAGAGTCATAAAACCATTTATTTCATTGTCAATTAAGGTGTAATTAATTTGAAATATTTTTATAATTGCAATTTTGCCAGTGAATTATTGAAGTGATGTGAAAGCCTTAATATTCTGTTGCATAAATTAAATTTATAATGAATTTAATTAAATTTAAATGCATACGAAAGAATTTAATATGAAACTGATTACATTGGAAATAATTTGAATTTGAGCTCAAAAGGGAATTTTAATGAATTTGAGTTCCATGAACTTTAAAGAGTTTTGTGTGAAATGTAATACATTTGCAACAATTTCAGGGAAATGAGCAAACCATTTAATTTAAATGTAATGAATGTGAAATTTACAGCAATCGTAATTAAATCAAGGTAAATTTTTTGAAACTAAATGAATTCCATTGAATATAAATTTGTTCTTAATTACATGCAATGTTTTCGAACAAATTCAGTACAATTTATCTCTTTAAAGTTTATCAATTAATTTGCCCACAATTAACTTCATTCTAAAACGTAACTATCGCTGTGAACAAAATTATAAATGTTTTTCATTATTATCTTCATTGTCTTCTTGAACTCTCCTTCAGTGGTGCAGCTATTGAACTTTGTGTTTTTTTTTTGTTTTTGCTCAATTAGCAGCATATAGGCGGCGGTGACCCAGATACATTTATAAATGAAAATGACACAACGACAACGACATTTTATACGAGCAAATATTGACATTATCCAGCCAAGTAGATATAGATAATAATTAGCAACATAACGCGTGTAACAATAAGCATTTATTGTGTTTGGTGTGTGTGTGCTTAGACAGCGTACGAGTGGGCTGGCACGCGTGCTTAGCCCACCCTTCCTTAATTCGAATTCAAATTTTATCCCCAAAATCGAATTTAGTCGGCACACACACACACACAAAGATGTCATGGCACCGATGATAACCTTTTCAGCAGCAATTGGAAGGGGACATATAATTCGAATGGTTATGGTTATCAGTTTACATTTATCAGCACACAAATGCGACAATGTGGTATTAACAGCACTTAACACTGTGCTATCGGATGTGTAGAATGTGAAAGAATTTAACATTTTAATACAAAATCGTAATAGATAAGATAAGAAGGCTAAAAAGTGTGGTTGAATGCATTTTATCAATTATATATTTCAAACATTAGTGAAACACTCATTTCGACAAATATCAATAGCCGTAGCTGAACCCTTTTTCAAAAACATTTTTTACAGATGTACGTATTTAAAAATGCAACATTTCCACCTATCCCGGATACAATTTTTGGCATTTTATTAAAAATTTCTCTTGTTTAACTTTCCTAGCAATTTCAAAATATTTCGCCTTATTGTATAAACACTTGCAGCAAAATTTTTATTTTGTTCTCAATGTTGTTGTTTAGGATAAGCAAATCGTAATGGGAACGAAGCAAACTGACACAAAAAAAATTCCAATTTCCATATTTTCAAAATTATTTATACCTATACAACAGAGGCAAACGATACCACCAGACTACGGCATTAGCCAACATCCCCCCTCTCCGCATCCTCTTTGCGGCTCCACGAAAACATTATAGGCTGTAGTGTTGTTGTTGTTCATGCTATTGGTATCATGCCAATTTTAATATTTATAGATTGTTTCTTGTGTCTCTTGCTTTCCCTCCTCCCTCCACCTCTCAGCAACTTGAGTTTAACTAAGAATATACTCGTAAACTAAAAAGTATTATGTGAACCAATAATCATTTCTTATGGGCATCATGCTGTCAACTTAGTTGAAGGGGGCAAACGATTTTAATTGCTGCAAAAGGGGTGTTGCTGCAGAGGGCCAGTGCGTTAGCTCATATGCGATGTTGCTGCACTTCAGACATCAACCTCTGGGAAACGTCATTGTATATGACAAACCGAAAAATATTATTTATGAGAACACTGAACCTCAAAGATCCGAAAAAAAATCTTATGGATTTCAAAAAACACATTTTGAGTGTTGATGGCTGATCCGACCGTTAGTTTTAAACAAATCTGAAAAATTTTAATTTAAAGAGTTTAAATGCGGAATTGTTTATTTCTCTAAACTTAATTTTTATACACTTTGGTCATAAATTTTGTCCTCAATATTAAGGGGACCATATTTGAACTTATGGCAGTTTAACTTTATGACTACTTATGTTTATTGAAAGAACTTTGTGGGAACTTGTGAAGGAAACTGCTGTATGAGAAGGGACCAAAAACTCAAGAGTGTTTGGAATTTCAGCAAACTCAAGTTCTATAGCATGAACAAAGTATTATTGTAACAATTAAGACTAACTGAAAAATATTCGTTCATGACAAGCCATCCATGGGATTTTTATTTTTTGAAGACATTTTTAACAATAATTTCTAATAAACAAAAAAT
Organism: Muscina levida; assembly: GCA_964034835.1. NCBI lineage: Eukaryota > Metazoa > Arthropoda > Insecta > Diptera > Muscidae > Muscina > Muscina levida. The sequence continues at coordinate 12,488,959 of OZ035884.1, forward strand.
ACAGAAAACTATCATAAACTTTTTTAAATTTATTTTTATTTATATAAATTTAGTAAATAATTATATAATTTCTCAACAACATTTTTTTATTTGTTTTGTAAATTTAAAGAATTTGATGATTTTAATGTATTAAATGAATTTGATGAATTTAATTTAATTTAATGGAAGTAATAAACATTATGAATTTAATGAATTTAATAAATGTTTAATATATTTATATAAATAAATAAATATATAATAAATATATTTAATGAATTTAATCAATTAAATTAATTTAATGAATTTAATAAATTTCATGAATTTAATGAAATTAATAAATTTAATATATTTATTTAACTTAATGAAATTAATGATTTTAATTATTTTAAAATGAATTTAATGAAATTAATGAATTTCATGAATTTCATGAATTTCATGAATTTAATGAACTTAATGAATCTAATGAATTTATAGAATTTAATGAATTTCATGAATTCAATGAATATATTTAATTGAATAAAATTAACGAATTTAATGATTTTAAAATGCTTTTTATGAATTTAATAAATTTAATGAATTTAACAAATTTAATGAATTTAATGAATTTAATGAATTTAATGAATTTAATGAATTTAATGAATTTAATGAATTTAATGAATTTAATGAATTTAATGAATTTAATGAATTTAATGAATTTTATGAATTTGATGAATTTGATGAATTTAATGAATTTAATGAATTTAATGAATTTAATGAATTTAATGAATTTAATGAATTTAATGAATTTAATGAATTTAATGAATTTAATAAATTTAATGAATTTAATGTATTTAAAAAATTTAATGAATTTTATAAATTTATTGAATTTAATTAATTCAATGAATTTGATTAATATAATGATTTTAATGAATATAATGCCAACTCGTCCCTAAAAAGTCTTTGCAGCGTGGGGCACATATATAGAATTGAAAAAAAAAATTATAAATTTTATAAATTTAATAAATTTAATGAATTTAATAAATTTCATGAATTTAGTGAATTTATTGAATTTAAAGATTTCAATGAATTCATTAATTTCACAATTAAGTGCATCTTAACGATTTTAATAAATTTAATGAATTTAACGAATTTAATGAATTTAATTATTTAAATGGATGTAATTTAATAAATGTAATGAATTTAATGAAATCAATGAATTTAATGAATTTAATGAATTAAATAAATATAACGAATTTAATGAATTTAATGCATTTAATATATTTAACGAATTTAATTAATTTTAATGAATTTAATGCATTTTATGAATTTGAAAAATTTAATGTGTAATGAATTTAATAAATTCAATCAATGTAATGAATTAGATAAATTTTATGAATTTAAAAAATTTAATGAAATTAATAACTTTAATGAATTTATATTTTATGTGAATTTAATTAATTTAATTAATTTAATGAGTTAAATGAATTTAATGAACGCCTTGGTGCCTTGTTGCAAGTGAACAAACTGTCAGTATCCATTAAATGTTACCACCCTGGGGAAACATACAGAGAAATCTGTTTGTCATCGTATTTTTCACATATTTTTGCTTAATAAATCCCTAAACACAAAGTTTGTAATCAATTAAGTCTTTTTTAATTATGCATAAACTTTTCAAATATTTAGAGCATGAGAAGAGCATTAATTTGTGAATTGCTTGTTATGTACGAAACCTACACAACACATCTCGCCTTCTCTTCCGCCTCCCCTAACCATATTGTCCTACATATATCCTTGCAACGAGAATAGGTAAAGTTCATATCAACATCCTGAACATATTTGGAAATTCAACTTCAATGGAAATAAGGAAGAATATTTTGTGTGTTCGCATAGTTATATATGTGTTCAAATACACATATGTATAACTATATAAATATATCTGTATCAGAATGTATGTGGTGAATATTTCTCCGAATAATTTCCTTTATGCCACAATGAAGTGTTGCTGGAGAGGTATACAAACTGTCAGTGCCAAACCGCATTTTCATAATAATATGTAGATAACACGCTCTGGCGTATGTGAACATGCCCCTATGCGCTGGTTGCTGCTATCTAGCGTTCTACATAATTTGTCTACATATTCATTGGAGGTTGAGGTTCGTTCTTCAGATATGTTTATTCTTCTTAACTTATAATTATTTTGATATATTGTATGAGTAAACAACAAAAAAACTTGACTTTCCTGTGTCTGCGTTTTTATAAAATTTAAATTTTTTCCTTCCTAAGAGTTTTCGTTTTTGGTTACGTTTTAGTATGTGAGAAATTTCCTCTCAAGCATAAAGTATTTTCTTAGGTTTCCATGGAAAGTGTGGAGAGTGTGGACGAAGAAGCGACGGCAACGACGTTCTTAATTGCCTGCGAAAGCGAATGATAACATTCCCGCTTAACCCATTAAAGGTGGTGGAAAATGGTTCGGAGGTTGTGTTAATGCACCTGTGCGATAAGAGGAAAACCCCCTACTAACAAGTTGTTTATGTGTAAAGTGCTGGGTAGTGAAGAAGGAAGACGCAAAATTATTTTACCTGTTGCTGTGGGAAAATTTGACGCTTATGGAAAACATTAACAGGTAGAACACAGAATGTGTAGTTGCGATGGGTAGTAGTATGATGTCTACGCATATTGAAACTTATATAATGTTTATATGCAAAATTCGCCATATACATGGCAGAATTATTTGGTAATAGGTAGATGTTGTTAAAACCCAACATTAAGGTATTTACTGCCGGTTATACTGGCTGATAGTGGGTATTTATTTTTAGAAAAGCTGAATTGTTTTCAAACGATATTTGCGTGCAAAGAACTTATATTAAGCAAGAGTGTGTTACTGTTGGACTCAAGAGAGGTTTAGATTAGATACAGTCAAAGAGAGGAAGAAGGGTATCTTTGCTATTGTAATGCGATTAGCATTAGTTTTTTATTAGCGCATTGTTTTTTGGCATGTGTCAGCTTTGTATTATTTTCTTTTCTTGTACAAAACTAGCTCACTGAAATTAACTAAAAGGTTAACTTAGCTTGGACTAAGTATATAGCATTTCTTAACAGTAAGTCCATGTCAAACTATCATAGAAATTGTAAATGATGTTCATAATGGCATCATTACTGAATACATGACGGTTTGCATAGCAAAGAAATTGTAAAATTTTGATAAAGACCACATCTGACGACACAATTTATTTGCAAATAAAAAATCATTAAACTTATTAAATTCATTATATTCATCAAATTCCTAAAATTCATTAACTTCATTAAATACATTAAATTAATAAAATTCATTAAATTCATTAAATTCATTAAATTCATTAAATTCATTAAATTCATTAAATTCATTATATTCATTAAATTCATTAAATTCATTGAATTCATTGAATTCATTAAATTCATTAAATTCATTAAATTCATTAAATTCATTAAATTCATTATATTTATAAAATTCTCTTAATTCATTTAATTCATTAAATTTAAAAATTCGTTAAATTTATTAAATTCATTAATTTCATTAAATTTATAAATTCATTAAATTAATTAAATTCATAAAATTCATTAAGTGCAATAAATTGATTAAATTATTTAAAATCCTTAAATTCATTAAACTCATTAAATTCATTAAATTCATTAAATTTATAAAATTCATTCATTTCATTAAATTCAGTAAATTCCGTAAATTCCGTAAATTCATTAAAATCATTAAATTCATTAAATTCATTCAATTCATTAAATTCATTAAATTCATTAAATTCATCAAATTCATTAAATTCATCAAATTCATTAAATTCATTGAATTCATGAAATTCGTTGAATTCAATTAATTCAGTAAACTTGTAAAATTTTTTAAATTCATTAAATTTTTTAAATTCTTTACTTTCCTTTAATTCATTAAATTTATTAAAGTCATTAAATCCATTAAATTCATTAAAGTCATTAAATACATTAAATCCATTAAAATCGTTAAATTCATTAAATTCAATAAATTCATTAAATTCAATAAATTCATTAAATTCAATAAATTCATTAAATCGATTGCATTCATTAAATTCTGTAATTTCATTAACTTCATTAAATTCATTAAAGTCATTAAATACATTAAATCCATTAAAATCGTTAAATTCATTAAATTCAATAAATTCATTAAATTCAATAAATTCATTAAATTCAATAAATTCATTAAATCGATTGCATTCATTAAATTCTGTAATTTCATTAACTTCATTAAATTCATTAATTTCATTAAATTCATTAACTTCATTAAATTCGTTAAAATCATTAAATTTATTAAATTAATTAAATTCATTAAATTCACTAAATTCATTAAATTCATTAAATTCATTAAATTCATTAAATTCATTAAATTCATTAAATTCATTAAATTCATTAAATTCATTAAATTCATTAAATTCATTAAATTCATTAAATTCATTAAATTCATTAAATTCATTAAATTCATTAAATTCATTACATTCATTAAATGCATTAAATTTAATAAAATCATTAAATTTTGTTAAATTCGTTAAATTCATTAATCAATAAAATAATTAAATTAATTAAATTTCATTAAATCATTAAAATCATTTAATTCAGTAAATTCATTATATTCTTTAAATTTATTAAATTCATTAAATTCGTTAAATTCATTAAGTTCATTAAATTTATTGAAATTTTTAATTCATTAAATTCAATAAATTCATTAAATTCATTAAATTCATTTAATTTATTAAATTCATTAAAATCATTAAATTCATTAAATGCATTAAAATCATTAAATTCAATAAATTCATTTAATTAAATAAATTCATTAAATTCATTAGCATCACTAAATTCATTAAATTCATTAACATCACTAAATTCATTAAAATCACTAAATTCTTTAAATTCATTAATTCTATTCATTAAAATTCATTCGCGTCGGCAAATTACATTTCAACATTCAATTGTGTCGCGTTCTTAGAGTTAATTGGCAAAATTCCTCCACTCTCTGCCCAAAACTAAATTGCAATTATCGATAAAAATCAGCATAATTAAAGCCTTTGCTAGATTTATACATCCTCAGCGGGTTGGTAATTTATCACAGCGGCTTATACTACTTCAAACCGTTAAGTTTAGTGCCACCACCACCACTATGACTGTGCAATGCGTGTTGTGAATAAAATATATCGCACAAATCTTATGGATGCCCTGAAAGTACAGCCCAGACTTGAATTATTGCCAAGAAATTTTCTAAGGCATCGTGCGAATGTGTGATTAATACATAAGTTGGATATGGCTCCAGGAAAGAGACACACGTCAAGTTTCTACCGGTGTGTACGAGGGACAGCAAGAAAGTGGAAATGGTATAGAATAATAAAATGGCAGAAATCTTGAAATTATAAGTATAGAGATGCACATTCAAGCAAAACAAAAAACGATTCAATATTTAACACCTACACTACTACCCTCGTGTTAATTGCTGCACATATAACTTACTGTAATGCCTTTTCGTCTAATCCTCGTTAGCACCATAGCAGACTCAAACAAACACTTACAACCCTATGAGATGTTTATAAAATCCTTAGCGTTCCCAAAATAAACATCTTGATCTCAAAGAGATTTTCTTGCAGCAAGAACATATCACAACACAATTTATTGCTCGCCGCCCATCATGTGCTTAACCATAGACAGTGGTTGACTTATGACCCTGCAATTAAAAGACAATTGATGTCAATAGAAAAACCACTTTGAGCACATCACCAAGTTAGGGTCCCCTCCGTCTACGTCTGTCTCCTCCCATTAAACTCATCAATAAAGATCTCAGTTTATTAATCTGTTTGTAGTTTTAGATACAGCGTTTTTATTTTTAGATTACGCTCATAATTTTATCATTTTGTTATCAACAAGAAAATTGTGATCTCCATCGCGGTCACGATGGCTTAGGTCATTTGTTTGGAGGTTGGCATCATTACTCCTCACTCACTCATTCGTTCGTTCGTGCATTCATTCGATACTCGACTGCTATGATTTTGTAATGACCCATTAATAAAAGATTTAAAACGTTTTTTGTGTACAACAAGTGTTTGAATACAATCAAATCACCATCATCATACTCATACTTATCATCATCATTTTCATCATCACTCACAACAACACATCATAGCGCTACCACTACCCAACTTCAACATATTCATTGTGGCCACCACCATCAAATAGTCCTCATCATCGGAACGCCGGTGTGGTGTGTGTGTGTGCCTTAGCGTTTTCTAGCAGCTGTCGCCAGCAGGCTTTTAGTCAGGTTTGCTCACTAGATTTTCAAAAGAAATTTTCTTTGTTTTTCTTTACGTTTTCCCCTGAAAAGATACACGAAAACGAAATGGCCTTATTTCACATTGTTTATGTTTGATGAGGATGAAATCCGTGGTGGTGATGGTGCCGGTGTCGGTCGGTGATATATCCACCATCCTCTCTGAACAAGTGACTCCTCAACTTGACTCATTTGCCCCTTCAGATATGTGTACGTGGCATAAGTCTCAAGAGTCAGGTGCAAGCAACAGTCAAGAGGCAACAACAAACACTTTGTCCGACCGCCGGCCTGAGTAACGATGGGTCGTTGTGTCGGTTGGTTCGTTGCTTGGTCGTCGTTGTGAAAATCAAAGGAAAATATGTCAAGTTAATTGAAATTTAGTTAAAAAAAAAACATTGACGACGACGTGCATAAACATGAGGCAAACAAACAAACGCACACACAACACATGTAAAAATGTTTATTCTCACTTTCTTTTGTTTTTGTTGAATTAGCCAAATATATGTTAAAGTGAAGGAATTGAAAAAGAAAATAATCTAAAAATCATTTAAGAAATATGTGTGTGCTACAAATGGAGTCAATTATTTACTGTGTGGCAGTGACGGCGTATTTTGTTTAGTTTACGAAATAATTATATAAATAACACTTTAAAAGAGCTTATCCTAAAGCTCTAAATTATGGGAATGTTATATAAATCAAGCTGGAAATAGGGCACTGTAGATTTATGTTTTAAACAAAAATTAGGTGAAATATCTCTGATGGTCTTTATAAAAAGTGAAAACATCAGTTGGCTAAAGTATAAGCTTTACTCTTGAAGGCTCCGTAGCTAGAAATAACAGTTACGCTTAAAGGAAATATGTGGAAATTTATGCAAAAATAACTGAGTTCACTTAAAAGAAACAAAAATTTTTTAACACTTAGGAAAACAGTAAAAAAAAAATCTCAAAAGCATCAAAACTTATAAAATTTAAAAAAAAATTCAAAACTCACAAAAATCATGCGAAAAATCTATTGAAGTTATAAAAGCTATGAAATTTATAAAAAAAATTAAATTTATGAAATTTAAAAATGAATAACGTAAAATTTTGACATTTTCAAAAAATGTGGCATTAAAAAAAATTATGAAATTAATTAAAATCATAAAATTCGTTAAAATCCTGGAATTCATTAAAATCATGAAATTCACTAAACTCAAAAAATTCATTGAAATCATGAAATAGTTTTAAAATGGTCATTAAATAAATTAAAATACTGAAATTCATTAAAATCATGAATATCATTTAAACATCAAAATCATTAAATGCATTAAAATTCATTAAAATTAAGATCATTAGATCATCAAAGCCATTAAATACATTACAGTTATAAAATTCATGATTTTAATGAAAAAAAAATCATGTAATACATTAAAATCAATAAATTCATTAAAATGCATAAAAAATCATAATAATGCAAAAATCATAACATTATTAAAATGACAAAACTCAACAAAATCATCAACCCCTTTTAAATTATGAAATTCATAATGATTATTAAAATAAAAAAAATCTTGAAATTCATTAAAATCATGAATTTTTTTAAAATCATAAACTTCATAAAAACTGTGCCATTCCTTCAAATCTTAAAATTCGCCAAAATCATCAAATTCATTAAAATTATGACGTTCATAAAAATGATGTAATATTCCTTAAAATTATGTTCATACAAATTGCTAATAAAGTCATCAAATTCGTTAAAATATGTAATTCATTAATATCATGAATCATCAAATTAATAGAAAATAATGAAATTCATTTCAATCATAAAATTCATAAAATTCATTGAAATTATGAAATTCGTAAAAATCATATAATTCATTGAAATCGTGAAATTCGTTAAAATCATAAATTTCAGTAAACTTATAAAATGTATAAAAATAAAAAAATTGTTTAAAACCATCGTTATATTGAATAAAATCATAAAGTTCATAAAAATCATGAATTTCATTAAAATCTGTAAACACACCAAAATCATCAAATTTATTAAAGTTATAAAATTCATTTCAATCATGTAGTTTCTATAAATCATCTTACTCATTAAAATCATTCAATTTTTATAAATTAGTAAGAAAATTATGAAATTTATTAAAATCATGAAGCTCATAAAAATCATAAAACAACCAAATTATCAAACTCATTACGAAATTCATAAAATCATTTTTATCATGAGATTTAATAAAATCAAGAAGTTCATCAAAATTATTAAATTCATAAAATTATGAACATCTTTAAATCACGAAGTTCATAGAAGTCATGACATACATTAAAATCTTGAAACTCGCTAAAATCATCAAAATTATTAAAATTGTAAAGTTAGTAAAAATCATGTAATTCATAAAATATATAAAATTCATAAAAATTATGAAATTCATGAAAATTTATAAAAAATTATAAAATTCTTAAAAATTATTAAATTGATAAATGTTATGAAATTCATAAAAATAAAGAAACTCGTAACATTATAAAAAAAAATTAATTAAAAAAACTCATAAAAGTTACGAAATTTATTAGAAATAAAACAATAATAGAATATATGAATTTCATAAAAAATTATGAAATTCATTAAAATAAAGAAATTTATAAAAATTATAAAAATAAAAATATACTATAAAAATTACGAAATTCATTCACATTAAATCATTTATTATACTTACGAAATTCATTAAAATTATTAAATACATTTTAATTATAAAATTAATATAAATAAATAAATACTTCACAAAATCTTGGAATTCCTTAAAACAATAAAGTTCATTAAAATCATGAAACTTGTAAAAGTTAAAAAAATTCATAAAATTGTCAAAATTTTTTAAAAATTATAGGATTTGCAAAAAAAAATTCAAAAATATAACAAATCTGGTAAAAATTTTTAAATATTATAAAATTTTTTCTTGTTTTGTTTGTCGATCTGTGTTGAATGTGAATTTGTTTTCATCGGTAAAAATTATAAAAAAATTTTAAATATTATAAAATTTTCTCTTGTTTTGTTTGTCGATCTGTGTTGAATGTGAATTTGTTTTCATCGTTCGGTTTAAGATCTACTCTGTTATTGCTAAATTAAAAAATATTAAATTTTTTTTAAAATTATGAAATTTCTAAAAATATAAAAATTATAGAATGACAAAAGTTAAAAATCATAAATGTTACGAAATTCATTACAATTAAAACTAATGAAATTCATAAAAATAATAAAATTCATAAAGTATTAAACTTTCAAAACAATCATAGAATTCAAAAAAATTATAAAATTCAATAAAAAAAAAACAGAAATTAATTTAAACTATAAAAATCTCAAAAATAAAAATAATATTGTCATAGTTCGAAACAAATTCATATATATTACAAAATTTATAAGTTATGAAATTTATAACAAAATTAAGTTCTTAAAAATTAAGAAATTTATAAAAATTATTAAATGTATTAAAATCACGAAATTCATGAAATTTTGTTATAATAACAATCAAACAAAACTAAATTTACGCAAAACATGAATTTGAAATAAATAAAAAAATTCTTTAAATTAATTTATTCTCTACCAATTTGATGAATTTCTAAATTTTGTAAAATTCATGAAATTAATCAATATTATAAAAAAAACATAGAATTAATAAACACATTCTTAAAAAAACTTATAGAACCCACAAAGTTCATTAAATCTGCAAAATTCTGACCTTGTAAACGCACAAAATTCATAAATCCGCATTTCATAAAATTCCCAAAATTTATCATTTATACAAAATTCATAAGCCCTCAGAAATTATGCAATTCAAAAAATGCACCTGTTGGTTGATCTAACCCATTGTTATTATTGATTTTTTTATTTCATTCATTAAATTATTCACCCATTGAAAATACGTTCCGAATTTGTTGGTATTTGAAATATTGTTGTCATTTGTAGCGGAATGTTCTTGCCATCTCCAAAAGAATTAATCATTCCGATCGCCATCAGTTCCTCTCGTTGCTATGTTGTTTTGACACCGCCTTTGACATTTTCATTTTAAAGTGGGCGATATTTCAGTTTTACTTTTACTCTACAGAGACAGCAGCAGCTGTTAATTTCCATCTGTGTTGTGAGCATTTACTTGAATGATTTTTGAGCAATGGCATTTCTTGGAACTTTCAAATTTAATATACTGTTCTCTGTTGCCAAATACCACCTGGGAGGGCCCAGTGTTTCTTCTTTCGCTCGTGCAACATTTACAAAGTGCACACTAGGTCCATTAACATGAAATCTTAAAAGCTGTTAACAAATTAAGAAGGTACATGTGCTCAAAGATACCTTTGAATCAAAGGGAAATGGGATTAAAGCCTACTTTCACTCGGTGTTTTTCTTTTTTGTAATGGCCATGATAATGTAAAAGAGTTTGAGATGTTGGCTTTACTGAGATGTGATAAAAGCACCACTCTCACTTGCAGCTGTGGAAATTGTGCTGTTAAGTATTATGTTAAAAAACAAAGGAGCTCTTTTAACATTGTGCTGTAGTCAGGTTATGTTTTTTTGTTCAATGGCATAATTAAGATTATTTTACATAAGAAGTGTACGAAGTGAAATTAGAGTATAGAGTAAGTGAATTTATGAATTTAATGCAGAATTAAATTGGATTTATTAAAACTCTCATGTTGTCGCCATGTAAGTGAAAAATTAAATAAAAATCGAATATTGAAGTGATCATGGAATGCTATGTTCGTCTTAAGTGCATTCATTTTGTAGGAAATTTCCTTAAGTCTCATACCCACTCGCATCACAGTTTATCGAGTGTAATTGTTTCTTCGTTCCAATCAATTTAAACTATTTTTCTTAGAATACATTAATAAATAGATCTTGTTATATTTTTTTTTAATAATTGTGTTCAAGTTTATTCGTCATTGGCAGCCACATATTTTTATTGGCCTGGCGCTCACTCATTACTGTCTGCTTCATAGATGATAAAAGATGAAAGGCACATGATTTTGTTATAGGGTGACACATATTTTGCACTGCAAAACATGTATAACTGATATGGGACAGATATAAATTTGTAAAATTTATAAAATCCATGAAATTAAATTTTTATAAAATTCGCTAATTTCCTCAAATTTATTAAATTTCTTAAATTCATTAAATTCATTAAATACTTTGAACTCATAAAATATTTTAAAATGTTAAATAAACTAAATTCATTAAATTCATTAATTTCATTAAATTCATTAAATTCATTAAATTCATTAAATTCATTAAATTCATTAAATTCATTAAATTCATTAAATTCATTAAATTCATTAAATTCATTAAATTCATTAAATTCATCAAATTCATTAAATTCATTAAATTCATTAAATTCATTAAGTTCATTAAATTCATTAAATTCATTCAATTCATTCAATTCATTAAATTTTATTAAATTTGTTGAACTAATTTCATTTGTTAAATGCATTATATTTATAAAATTCATTAAATTCATTAAAGTCATATAATTAAATTAAATTTATCAAATTCATTAAATTCATTAGATTTATCAAATTCATTGAATTTATAATATCAATTAAATTTATCAAATTCATTAAATTCACAGATGTCAATAGTATACATAATTTTTAAAATCCAATAAAATCTTTAAAATTTAGTAAATTCATTTTATTATTTTTTATTTGTTATTGTTTGTTTCGAGTACCTATTTTACTATAGTGCCACCCTATACTATTAACACAATGAATGGCTTGTCTCTATGTCCTACGTCTATTGTCTTTATTACATTACACTGAGTTTATTTCTGTTCGTTTTGCACGGGATACCCATGAATACCTCTCTACTCGTGACTAACATGACGACTAACATTGTTGTGTTCAAATGAAACAAGAACGAAAGATACAAATCTCCACATAGAAACAATTACATTGAGGGGCTTGGTACCCGCCATCCAATTATGCAGTTGCCACGAATGCTCAAGCTAAAAAAGAAAAGCAACAAAACATTCCCGATTGTTGTAACAAATTTTTAAACGTTTTGCGTTTGGGAGAAATTGCAAGAATGCCCGATGAGTTAAGACGCTTTAGTATAGGAAGGGGTAAAAAAAACTGGCGGCTGATACAGGCAAACGTACGGCGACGTACTGCAGACAAGTAGACAGTCGGATTGGTCGACAGGCGAAACGACCAACTTAGTCAATGGTCACTCAGACAGTCAGTCAGTCAGCCTCTTGCGGATGGTCGTTTTGCAGAGACGGACAGCGACACTCATCATAGAACAACCTAAATCCATAATGAAGCAATGGCGATGACGACCTCGACTTGATGATGATGATGTTGGTGATAAGGATGATGATGCATTTATGCAGTGAAGATTCAGTCATTTGGGCCATCATCGCTGCTGATCATTATGAACAGAGACAAAGAAGTTTCACACTGACATTTTCGCAGTTGTTATTGAACTATAAAATGGAAATTAAGTGCGAGAGCAAACGCACAACCAGAGAATGATGGACTCATTGCGCTGTTGACAAAGTGACTAAGTGCTGATGAAGTGACAAACTGCAACAGAGGACTGTGGGGATTTCAAAAGCAAATGACAAAAGCAGATAATTTTTCGAAATCATAATAAAATAAAGTTCTAGATTTATACAGCAATAAAAAATGCAAATTTATGTTGCTGAGTTTGCACTCAAGCTTTAGATAGAACTTAAAAGCAACAGCGAATTGAAAAAAAAACTATTAAATAAATATGAACTCTATGATTTTCCTATAGGACATAAAAATTCATAACATTTATTCAATTCATTTAACTATATTAAATTAAATGCAATTATTTAACTTGAATTCATTAAATTTTGTTAATTTAGTTAATACATAAAATTTATTAAGTTCATTAGATTTATTATATTTGTTTAATTCATTTAATTCATTAAATTTATTAAATTCATATAATTCATTTAATTCATTAAATTTATTAAATTTATTTAATTCATTAAAATCATTAAAATCATTAAATTCATTAAATTCATTAAATTCATTAAATTCATTAAATTCATTAAATTCATTAAATTCATTAAATTCATTAAATTCATTAAATTCATTAAATTCATTAAATTCATTTAATTCATTAAATTCATTAAATTCATTAAATTCATAAAATTCATGAAATTCATTACATTCATGAAATTCATTACATTCATTTAAATCATTAAATCCATTATGTCATTAAATTTATTAAATTCAATAAATTCATTAAACTCTTTAAATTAATAAAATTCGTTAATTTCATTAAATTCGCTAAATTCATTTAAATCATTAAAATCATTAAACTTCTTAAATTCATTAAATCTATAAAATTTATTAAATACATTAAATTCATAAATTTCATTAAATTCGCTAAATTCATTATATTCACTAAGTTTATTAAATTAATTAAATTTATTAAATTCATTATATTTATCAAATTCATTTAATTTATTAAATTTTATTAAATTAATTTCATTACGTAAAATTCAAAAAATTTATTAACTTCATTAAATTTATTAAAATCCCTTAAATTCATTAAGTCCATTAACTGCATTAAACACATTAATTAAAATCATTAAATTCATTAAATTCATTAAATTCATTAAATTTATTAAATTCATTAAATTCATTAAATTCATTATATTCATTAAATTTATTAAATTCAAAAAATTCATTAAACTCTTTAAATTAATAAAATTCATTAAATTAATTAAATTCATAAAATACCTTAAATTCGTTAATTTCATTAAATTCGCTAAATTCATTTAAATCATTAAATTCATAAAACTCCTTAAATTTATTAAAATTAATTTATATCATTAAATTCATTAAACTCCTTAAATTCATTAAATCTATTAAAATCATTAAGTACATTAAATTCATACATTTCATTAAATTCGCTAAATTCATTAAATTCACTAAGTTTATTAAATTCATTAAATTTATTAATTTCATTACGTTTATCAAATTCATTTAATTTATTAAATTTCATTCAATTAATTTCATTACGTAAAATTCAAAAAATTTATTAACTTCATTAAATTTATTAAAATCCCTTAAATTCATTAAGTCCATTAAATTCATTAACTGCATTAAATTCATTTAAATCCATTAAATTCATTAAATTTATTAAATTCAATAAATTCATTAAACTCTTTAAATTAATAAAATTCGTTAATTTCATTAAATTCGCTAAATTCATTTAAATCATTAAAATCATTAAACTTCTTAAATTCATTAAATCTATAAAATTTATTAAATACATTAAATTCATAAATTTCATTAAATTCGCTAAATTCATTATATTCACTAAGTTTATTAAATTAATTAAATTTATTAAATTCATTATATTTATCAAATTCATTTAATTTATTAAATTTTATTAAATTAATTTCATTACGTAAAATTCACAAAATTTATTAACTTCATTAAATTTATTAAAATCCCTTAAATTCATTAAGTCCATTAACTGCATTAAACACATTAATTAAAATCATTAAATTCATTAAATTCATTAAATTCATTAAATTTATTAAATTCATTAAATTCATTAAATTCATTATATTCATTAAATTCATTAAATTTATTAAATTCAAAAAATTCATTAAACTCTTTAAATTAATAAAATTCATTAAATTAATTAAATTCATAAAATACCTTAAATTCGTTAATTTCATTAAATTCGCTAAATTCATTTAAATCATTAAATTCATAAAACTCCTTAAATTTATTAAAATTAATTTATATCATTAAATTCATTAAACTCCTTTAATTCATTAAATCTATTAAAATCATTAAGTACATTAAATTCATACATTTCATTAAATTCGCTAAATTCATTAAATTCACTAAGTTTATTAAATTCATTAAATTTATTAATTTCATTACGTTTATCAAATTCATTTAATTTATTAAATTTCATTCAATTAATTTCATTACGTAAAATTCAAAAAATTTATTAACTTCATTAAATTTATTAAAATCCCTTAAATTCATTAAGTCCATTAAATTCATTAACTGCATTAAATTCATTTAATTTATTAAATTTATTAAAATCATTAAATTCATCAAATTCATTATATTCATTAAATTCATTAAATTCATTAAATTCATTAAATTCATTAAATTCATTAAATTCATTAAATTCATTAAATTCATTAAATTCATTAAATTCATTAAATTCATTAAATTCATTAAATTCATTAAAATCATTATATTCATTAAATTCATTAAATTCACTAAATTCATTAAATTCATTAAAATCATTAAATTTATTAAAATAATAAAATTCATTAAATTTATTAAATTCAATAAATTCATTAAATTCACTTAACTCATTAAATTCACTAAATTCACTTAATTCATTAAATTCACTAAATTTATTAAATTCATTATATTTATCAAATTCATTAAATTCATTAAATTAATTCAATTCATAAATTTCGTTAAGAGCATTAAAGTCACTAACTTCGTTAAATTCAAAAAATTTATTAACTTCATTTAATTTATTAACGAATTTAATTCCATTAAATTTATTAACTGCATTAAATTCATTAAATTCATTATTACATTCATTAAATTCATTAATTTTTTATATTTATTGAATTTATGAAATATACGAAATTCATAAATTTCATTAAATTCATTTAATTCATTACATTGATCAAATTCATTAAATTTAAACCAATAAATCTTTCTCCACAGACTATCAAGTACAAATCTACAAATATTCACAGCCTATCTGATAAACTGATTGATAGTCCACAATTCCTATATTGGATTATTGTGATAAATAACGTTTTCCATACCCAGATAGGCATTATTTGCCCATTACGAGTCTGTCCGAAGGTAACATTGATAAATGATGGTTTACCCCTTTTCTTATAACCAGTTACAAATCGATGTCGAACAGAAACAACAGCTGCGGCTAATAAGGAACCAAATACTGCCTTCGCCTTTCCTTCCTCTCTTCATGTAAACCTAGTACTCCTTCCTTTCCTTGTGTTTGTGGTACGGTCAAATATTCAAATATCCATCGTGGACATATTCATAATGTCCCTAAACTGCCTTCGTTGGCCATAAATCAATGAGTCACTTGCAGGCACCGTACACAGGTTTGACATTCTATACTTCCTAAAACATGTCGAAGATCTTTTGTTTGTGTCTGTGTTTTTTTCGGGAGACAGATTATTGTGGCATTTTGTCGAAACGACCTAATAACAAAGGCAACAAATGATGATAAAGAAAGAGCTAACATAAAGAAAATAAAGCGCAATACTGCGATGAAACACAACTTTATTATCGTCATCAACACAAAGATAGAGTCAGAGGCAGCAGCAGCAGCACCCGCCAGTTTTTAAAGTAATCAATTGCCACTAATCACTAGTTACATAGTCGATTCTAGGAGGTTAATTTCCACATGATACTAGCTATGTGGTAGAATCCTGTGAACTAACTACTGAGCTTGATCCTGGTAAACGAGGACGGGTCAATTTAAATGTGTGTTTGCTGAATTGATTTGTGTTTTTATTTCATCAACTAACAACGAAATTGAAGCAAAGCAAAATAATGTCCCGTTAGTTGAATGAAAAAAACAAACTTGAATATTTGGTGGTGGAGTTTTAATTCACGCAAGCATTCTTTAGTCGCAATTTACAGATCGTGGAAGTGAAATGCGTATTCAACTTTTAAGAAAAATAAATTTAAGAAGTGGTTATCTGAATTTTACACCGCAAAGAATGAGCAGCAAAAGAAATTGTTAAAATGAAAAGAAAAATTTTTGGAAAATTTGTGGCGATAGGATCTGATGAAATAAATGCAGAAGCGAGTTTTTTAAATTTTTTTAAGGAAACAGTCGCAAAGAGGAAGGTCCGTAGTTAGTATTAAAGAACTAGAGAAATAGTTGGAATCACTGTACTAGTTACGTAGTTGATATGTCAGAACTATATCAGTAGCTCGTTCAGGGTAATGCAGAGGGAAGTGAGTATATTTCCCCCAATGACAAGCCCATGTTAAATTCGCCAGTTAAAAGCCATTGAAGGTAAATTAGTCGGAACTAGTTGTGTTTACTTAGGAACTAACTATGCTACAGGTTTTGAACTAGTTCCATTTCCTGGCGGGCAACATCAAAGAGACAACATCACAACATCAATATCATCAGCGTCATCGTCAGCTACATCTGCCTCATCAGTAGCAGAGTTAGCAATATTGAAAGTCATCAAACAACAGTGGCAGTGAGTAAGTGGTGGCATAAGAAAAACGAGAATAACAATCGTTGTAAAACTATAAGCAATAACGATGCACAGTGGGCTTTTCAATGTCATGTAAAGTTGAACGGAAGCGATTACCATGATGGTCAGCATTTTTTCGAAAGACAACATTGTAAGTAACTCAATGGTTTTTGTAGAGAAAGTAATCAGCAAATGTCAGCCAAATATTCCATATGTTGAGTTTTGAAGCAAAAAAAAAACTGTGAGATTTAGAGTAATTTGCTTAAAAATTTTAAATTGTTTTCAATATTATTCAAAACTTTAAGCTGTAGTATTTTATAAACAAATTTTTCAGATTGCCTTGATTTTTAAATGAAACAGTTGTTAACATGAAGGAAGCTTAGATCAATTTCTGTAATTACTTTTCAACGAAAGTAAGTAATTGTAATTTGAACATTACTTGAGTTTTAAATTTCAAATGAAATGTTTCAATTTCAAATACAATTTTGTTATTTTCACTAATTATTAAATTTAAACAAAACGGATTTCTTATAAAAATCATAAATTGCCTTCTATCTTTGAATATTTGCATTATATGCAACCACTGTATATGTACTATATGCTGTGTATCATATGTTTTGGATTGACTTCTGTTCTTTATGTGGCATCTCTAAATGCTGCAATTGAAATTTAATGCAAAACAACAACAACAAAATAGTGCAACAAAACGATAACAGCAAAAATAAAAAATCAAATTGTTTATACACGAGTTACATATGTATGAGGAGGCAAGCAAGTACATATGTACATACATAGATACATATGTATGTATGAAACCCACAGGCCTGTACATGCTATGGATGGATAGATGTATGTATGTACGTACGTACGACGTACATATGTACATTGTACGTATGTAACATACATGAAAATTGTTTTATATTGTAATACTTTTCATTTTCTTAGCTCGTAATGTTCCAATAACAACCAGAAAATTCTCACATTCAGACTTGTGGAAAAACATCTGTATCTGTATCTATATATCTGCTGTATCTCATTGGGCATGAAGAGTAGCTGGAGCTGCTCATTCATTTCTTATTTTCGCCTTACTTAACTCGTTTTTATATTTTTTTTTTTGCTGTACTGCCTTTCTATCTCTTCCTTGTGACCCACTGCAGCATTTTGTTTAAAGCTGCCTCCTTACGTTCAGACTTCCTTCCATCTTGTTGTTGCTGCTGCTGCTGTCATCATTTATCCGTATTTCATTTTGAAATGAACTATGGCTACGAGTATTGGAGATGATATGTCTGTTTTTTTTTTTTGTTATGTTTTTCATGTTCAAAACTGGTCTCTCAGTTCAGTGAAGTACAACAAAAACAAAGCCAGAACAGGACGACCAGCAGTCAGGGCAGCAACAAAATTTGCAGTCGCAATGGGAAACATAGTTATGCAGAACATATGAAACTTTCCATGATGTAGGAAATACGGGGAAACCAAAAGTGTGTGGAGACATGGAAACAAAACTGTTAAATTGGAAAAAGTAAAATTGCCAAAAAAAAAAACAATAAAAAAACACGGATATCTATTGTTACTGCACTGAAGCACAGTGAAGAACATGGTAGAGAAAAAAAACATGCAGAAAAACGACGGATAATTTCATAACGTATTCATAGTAAATTGACTTTTATTGAATAAGTTACAATATTAGATCACAAAAATTTTCATAGAAAATCGTAATAGAAGCTTCCAAAAAGAGCCACAATGGGTTTTAATGCAAAAAGAATTCTAAGAATCAAATGATATACGTGAACTTTGAACATATTTCATAGCACAAAACAACAAAAATA
The DNA here is from genome assembly GCA_964034835.1 of Muscina levida. NCBI lineage: Eukaryota > Metazoa > Arthropoda > Insecta > Diptera > Muscidae > Muscina > Muscina levida. The sequence goes on from OZ035884.1 coordinate 12,508,310, forward strand.
AGAAGTTCTGCATCATTCGTTTTGTCAAGTTACATGCCATAATAATTTTATATCGATTTAAAGTTAGTAAGTATCATAGAGGGAAATCATAAGTAATATTCCACGTAAATCATACGCCACGGATTACAACCGTTTTATTGTAACTGCTACAAAATAAACCCAGTTCAAAATTATTTGATGAATGGAAAAGTGAAACTGTTGTTTATGAAGGGAAAGGTTATATGAACAGATTTAAGGAATTGTAATTCTTATTTTTTTTTTTAATTTGTTTCAGCTAAATCGGACGGACTAGTGGTTCTCGACTTATGTATGTCAAACTAACGAGCCAAAAAAGTGACAAATTCTCCCGACTTCAAATCGATATTAAATTATTATGGCATGTAACTTGACAAAACGAATGATGCAGAACTTCTTATTTTTGGGGCTACTTTCACTTGCAGTTCTCAGAATTGAGTCCTAAATCAATGAGCTGTAAAATGTTGTACATTAAAGTAAGCCATGAAACATATTTTCTGCTAAGTTCCTCAGAATTGAGTCCCAAATCAATGAGCTGAAAAATGTTGTACATTAAAGTAAGCCATGAAACATATTTTCTGCTAAGTTCCTTAACAAAATATTATTCATAAATTGCTTTTGCCATATTCAGCTAATAAATAATAACATCTTCACTTAGACGTAAAATGGAATTTCATATCTCCGTTCAAATCTCCTTTAATGAAATTAAGGTTAATTATCATAATGTAATAATATTCTATAAAAGGGAGAGGGAGAAAAACGACACATACAAAACGACAAAGTCAATTACATTGTATTTACAAACAAAAAAATCTTTACTAAAGATTCCTATTGTTCGCGCAATTCAATGAAATTGCATGGTTATAAGCAATTTTGATTTATAATCATCATATGCTGAATCCAAACAAACGTACAAGATAACAAGACGATGTACAGGGTACCCCACAAGGCATGACACAAAATAACAATTCATTAAAAGATAAATGTTTTGCTAGCATTAAAGCATTGATTGTAAGTTATATTAGTTACATTGTAACCAAAACCTTTAGTTACTTGTTATAACAATTTACTGCTTTAGTTTTGATTACAACGTCTGGCCGTGAAGTTTACGCATGCGTGACACCCATGACATTTTTAAAGTTTACACGTTACAACATGTTTTTCTTGCTTTTCTCATCTACCTTGACGCGGTTACTCTTTTGTAGTGCAGCTACTTAAATCGACCAGCTCATCAATTGTTTGTCAACAATAGCAGCCAAAACAGCCAGCCAGCCGTTTGATTACCTTTTACGCAAATCTTTTTCACCAAATACCGAGTATTTGACTGTATAGACATAAATAATGTCTTTCCATTAAATTCCTAGAATTATATGGCCATAGAACTTATGATGACTTCTTGTTCATTGCTTTGCCTTTGCCCAGCCATAATATCGTCAAACGAAATTCATGGATAACTTCCGTCTGACTCGTTTAGTTTTGGGTTGTGCATGAAATGACATAAATTTATGATTAATTAATAAACCGTTTTCGTACAAAATGGTTTGGACATCCTTTTTTGGCTAAACACGTACACAGCGATGAAGTGTTAGTGTGTGACGCAGTGCTACGGTGTTTTTTGTTGCTTTTGGACAAAAAAAAAAACAAAAATAATAAAATCAAAGGAAAGGGATCACAATCAACTGGTATGAATCTTAATTTAGTATTTAGAGGGTTACAAATATGTATGTAGTTGTTGTTGTTAATGTTCAGGGTGCATTACGCACTGAATTTGGTGTTTATAAATTAAATTAAATTTTTGTCACGCAACATAGAATTGTAATGGCATTGATAAATATGACTACATTTGTAATTAGTGGATGTTGGGGAGACCTCTTCAGAATAAAAGGAATTCGAAAAATTGTTATATAACTTAATGCCTAATAGACTATGTAAGTGATAATTGTGGATTCTTTGCCAGTAAAGTATTTCTATGTTTATACCTCAAAAAAGTATTAACCCATATCTGAGATTGTGTTCATAAAGCCTTTGTAGAAAATTAGTGAAATTTTAAAAATAATGAGAAATATTAAAATACTAACAAAGAGTTATATAACAAGATGACACTTCAAAACAATGTAAACTACAAACTAAGCGTTAGGACAAAATAACAAAAAAAAAGTTTCAAGAAAATCTACGTTATTTTCTGGGTTTTTTTTTAAGATTTATAATATCCTTGACAACTGTCCTAATTTTATATTAACATATATAAAATATATAAAATTATGATATTTTTAATATTTTTGATTTATTAATAACTATAAAATTTATTATTATGCAAATGTGCAATTTATAAAAACAAATTTAAATAAATTAAAAAAATAAAATTTTTTATAAAAAAAAAATATTTTTTTTAAAAATACTAAAAAAATAATATAAAAATAAAACAAATTTTTAATAAATAATAAAAAGAATACAAATTATTTTTGTATTATTATTAATTTTAATTAAATTTAACAATTTAACAATTTTTAGACAGCTATACAGTTAAAATTTTTTAATAATTAATAAAAAATATTTTTTAAGAATATTAAAAAAATTATATAAAAAAAATTTATAAATATAAATTGAATACGAAATATTTTTGTATTTAATTATAATTAAATACATATAAAAAATTTGTAGACAACTATACGGTTTTTAACATCAAAAATTGACAAAAAAAAAAGTTTTATAAACATTAAAAAAACTTGCTATATAATATATTTATTAGAAAGAACAATATAAAAATATATATTATTATTTTTGTATAAAGATTTTTTCTGCCAGTTGAAAAAACAATTTCTTTATTATTAAACATATATTATTTTTATTCATAAAAAATATGTGAAATAAAAAATATTTTTTTTTTTGTTTTTCAAATAAATTTGTATAATTAATATTTTTATGTGTAAAAATATACATTTCAAAAATATTTTTCATACTTTAAAAATATTTTTTAAATAATATTTATGTCATACAAAGTATTTTTTAAAAAAAATATTTATGTTTTATAAGAAATTTTTTTCTATTTTTTTGTTTATAAAAAATATTTTTAATATGCAGAATAAAATTTTGTTTTGATATTTTTAATTTACAAAAATTAAAATAAATAAAAATAATATTTAAATTTTTTTTCTGCTTTCAAACATTTTTTATAATTGTTTGTATGAAAATATATTATACGTATTTTTCATACATAAAAATTCATTTTTTTTATATAAAATATATTTGTATATTATTTTTTAAATAAGATTTATATATTTTCTTATTTTCAAAGTATTTTTTAAAAAGATTTATTTTGTGTAAGTAATTTATTTTATAAAAAAGTTTTTTTAACCTGCAAAATGTATTTGTGTTTTAATAATTTTATTTACAACAATTAAAATAAATAAAAATTTCCTAAATTTTGTTTTTCTAATTTATGTAATAATTTATTTTTTTTTTTGTATAAAAATATATTTATTAACTATTTTTTATACTTAAACAAAACATATATTTATTTATATATATGTTATTGATAATTTTTTTATTGGAGTAAAATGTTTCGTTTATGAAACTTAAAAAAATAATCTAATTAGATTTTTAAAAAAGCATTTTTTTTATTTTTTTCTTGTTAAAATAATTATTTGCTTTATTATAAAAAAATATTTATAAAACAAACAAAAAAATTATTAAACAACATAAAATAATTTAATACAAATAAATAAAATATCATTTTTTGGTTTATTAATAAAACAAAAAACTGTTAAGCAAATTTGTCAACAAATAACTTATTTTTATAATTATTATTAACTAATTAAATGTTGTGTTTCTAGAGCTTTGATTTTTTTTAATTATTAAATATTTTTATCATTGTTTATTTATAAAAACTATTTTGTTTATTAGTTCCCTATAGTTCCCTATTTATAATAAAAATAATTTTTAATTTATTAATTGTAAATAAAAATATTTCTATAAATAATTATATAAAAGGAGAATTATTTAAATAAAAAAAAACATTTTAAAATAAAAATATTTTTTTATGAACAAAAAGAATAAAAAGATAACAACAAAATATTTAACTTACTTAAAAAACTTAATTTCCCTTTGCACCCCATGAATGAGGTATGGGATAGCTTCTCGCGTTGTTGTGAATTAACACGCTTTCTATTTTTAGATTCACAACTAACGGCACCTACTTGTTTATCGACGAATGCGAACGTCACTGTTTTGAGAAGCTCTTACTAGACACGACGATTGAATCGACGCTTGATACTGCGAAGTTGCTGTTAAACAACATTCGAGAGGAGCCGACAATGAAAGAAAATTTTATTTTTTTCTTTTAAGATGACTGGAGCCAGGTTTGAACCTGCGATCTCCCGCATGGTAGTCGCGTGTTCTAACCACTATGCCACGGCCGGTCCAAAATATTTAACACTTTATTAAAAATAAAACGTTTTTTATTTTATTTTTTAAAATAAAACGAAAAACGATTATACCAAATATTTAAAATACCTATTATTTTATTTTTTTGCTAATAAATAAATTTTTCATTTAAAAAAAAAATATTTTTTTATAAATAATTTT